>OW386169.1:16578830-17894596 GCA_936431705.1 Cheilosia pagana
CTTGAATACGCCGATGTTGTTTGGAATCCAAACTATTTATTACATTCTGACCGTATTGAAAGAGTGCAAAGGCGGTTTACAAAACACGTCTTCTTTAAAATGCGATGGGACTTTCAGCCCTCTTATAAAGCTAGATGTCAACTGTTGGGTTTAATGACACTTAAAGCAAGAAGGAATGCACATGACATAATGTTTGCGAGAGACGTACTGTGTTCACTTATCGATAGTTGTACACTTTTGTCCATGTTTCCAATTAATGTTCCGGTGAAGGTTTTAAGGGATAATCACTTCTTTTACCAACTGGGGCATAGAACAAATTATGGTCGGAACGAGCCAATTACTAGATGTCTTAATTCATTCAATGTTGTAAGTAGACATATGGATTTTCATATTTCGAGAGAACGCTTCAAAAGCATTTTATTTACATTGCTTTCAAAATAATGTCAAAAGTAGTTTTATTTCCTAAAATAATTGTTGTTCTATTTTTATTTCTCTTTTTTTTCTTTTTTTTTTCTCGTTTCTATTAAACTTAATGTATTATATATATATAAATTCGTAATCTGTAAGCTAAGCTTGTTGATGAAATGAATAAATAAATAAAATAAAAAAATAAAAAAAGATAATTTACTTACTTTTCTCATAAACAAACTACAATTCCTTGGCAACATTTTAAGAGCAAAATTGAGATTAATAACAAAAAGTCCGTAGGGACTCTAGGCCTGGCTTCTCACAACCATTCGTTTTGTGTGGGTTTTCAATATTTGGGACGAATGGAAGGGATCTACGATTTTAAGCCGAGTCCAAACAGCTGATTGAGAAGCTCTTTCATGACACTTTTACTCTCAATGTTTGTCAGACGTTCGCGAGAAGTGGTTAAAAAAAAGCAAAAGAAAATTTTTACAGATTCGTTTTTCGTATCGCTACAACTGCAGTCTAAGTCGAATTTTTTTAACGGTCTTGCAAATCATTCCTACTTCAGTCTTAAATAACTTTAATAATTTAAAAACGTAACTTTTGTTAAATATGCAAAGATAAAAATAGAAACTTAAAGGAACTATATTTTTCAGTTTTCCAAAAAGTGTGGCTTTATGGCCAACCAGGTGTTAAATAAATATGGCCCTTTTTCTATATACTGCAATGACTGCTCGAATCATGTCTTCCTTAACCCGTGTGTGTAGTTTTTCGCATCTTCGTTAAAAATCGAATCCATTATATCTTAAAAAGAAACAAACTCAACGTAAAAAATGCTGAATGCAAAAAGATAAGTTAACAGTTGATTCTATTCAGCCTCAGAAGAAGATTACCAAAATTAAGCAAAATTCAATAAAACAATAAAAGTTACCACAAAATTGGAAAACAAAAGTAAAAAACAAATACGACTCCTCCACATCCTTCGCCCATTCCTAACACGATCGACTGAGACAAAGCCAGTCTGAACTTGGTTGGAATGAATTAGTTTGCATCTGTTTATCTGTTTTGGTATATATTATGGTGGACCATATTTACCACACTTACTCTACTTATTTCATAGGGTAAAGCTATACACAGCCCCACTTTCAGAAAATTGTCAATAAAAGACAAAAAATAAAAGCCGATCACATATCTTTTATTGCATACAGATACAAAGGTGTTTTCTCTTGACTTTGGCAGTTGAAATTATTATAACACTAGCTGTACTCCCACGGCGCTGCCCGTGCCTTTCGTATTAAGTCCCGCCACAATTCGCAGAGTCGTTTTTTAAGGGAGGTGCAACGGCGCTCTTTTTGATTACTGCCCCATTGTGTTGAACACCATTTACAAAAATTCAAGGCTTCATAAATGAAAACCCACACAAAACGAATGGTTGTGAGAAGCTAGGCCTTGGGTCCCACAGACCTGTCGCCCCAAAATATTTATTTATTTATTTTTAATCCAAGGTTTTCTATTTGTATTGTTTTTGATTGCACTTTGTTTCCATTAGGGCCCAAAACTATACTATCTTTCAAGTTGGAATAAACCATGCGCATTCACAAAGTTTCATTGAAATCGGTTGAGCGAATCTGAAGATCGACCACAGCGCCACCTGTTGATTCTCTCGCACTTAGCAGTAAAGTGCTTCTATCACAAAAGATCAACAAACTGTGATTTTGAAAATATTTGTTTTCTATATTTGAAGTGTCACTACTCGATTTCTATCCAGTTTATTTTATTTTTTTCAAAGTGCGTTTCCCCATGAAAAATATAATGTGTGCCTACAACGCCACCTGTTGAGAATTTTCCAACTTTTCTTTTCTTCTAAACCATCGCTGATGTAAGACAAACAAAACAAAACAAAGATCATTCAAATCGGTTGAGCCGTTCTCGAGTTTTAAGCATCCGAACAAACCAAGATCCATTTTTATATATATAGATTTTTAGATTCATATTTTTTTATTTATTTTAATAATAGTTTAGGTGGCGCGTTTTATAAATAGGTTGTTGGGTAAAAAGCCCCACTTAATTGACAAAACGCCCTTAAGAAAAAGTATAAAAATTTGGTAATTTTGAAAGCTGAAGTGCCGTCTCTTCAATTTTCGGCCACAGCAGGATTGCTTAAAAAGTCATGACCTTGATATATTTTTGTGAAAAAAAACGTCGACTATGAAGGTTCATACCATACCGCATAAGCTCCTGCTTGTGATAATCCTTTAGATTTTCTTGGTGCGTTGTTAAAATCCACTTAGCCAAATGTTACCTGATGAATGAGAGATGTCGAAGAAAGAGTGTTTTACGTCAAGACGGTCGGCGAACTGATACGAAATGACCTTTACGTCCTTTATATGGGTAACAGTTCTCCTGTTCTAAATACAGGACTGTTAATCATCAAAGAGGTGTTTTTGATTATTCTTTTACAGGGTCCAATAAGAGTTGTTATTTTGAATAGCCCGCTATTTCGGCAGCTGTCACTTCTGAAGCTGTTATTTTTTGACATTTGACAAGTAGAAACTATGCCATTACTAAAAATGGAACGATACACGTTTCAACAACGCATTGAAATTATAAAAATTCACTACAAAAATGGTGAAAATTTTACAGTCACAGTTCGCAATACAGAAATTGGTGGAAAAATTCGAGCTGTTGGGACAAGTTAAGTTAGTGATGTGAAGAATAAAACCCGTGCACGTCGCTCAACAACAACTAAAAATAATGCTGCTGTAGCTCAACAACAACTAAAAATGTTGCTGCTGTAGCCCAAAGTGTTGAAGAAAACTCAGGTTTGTCCATTCCTCGTCGTTCTTTGGAATTGGGCACGGCATATGGCCGGAGTTAGATTGTATTGATTTGGACAATGTTTACTTTCAACAAAACGGCGCTACGTGCCACACAAGCAACGACACCATTGATCTTTTACGGAAAAGTTTCCGGACCGTGTTATCTCTCGAAGAGGTGATCACAATTGGCCACCGAGATCTTGGATTTAACACCTTGCGACTTCTTCCTTTGGGGCCACGTGAAAGATAAGGTCTACGCCAACAGCCCAACGTCGATTAAAGACCACAAAGATGGAATTTGTGACTCTATCGAGGACATAGGGTAGTCCTTTTGTAATTCGGCGGCATTTCTATTAAAAATAAGTACTGCAAGCAGCTCTAAAAAGTACCTATATTTAATAAAATATTGGGTGAGGAGCTTTTCAGTTACACATCCAGGGCATTTTGTAAATTTTGTAGTGAAAAACGCCCCACTAAAATTAAGGAAATCCCATCCCTTTCTATGAGATAAGCAAAGTTGTACTAAAACACGTTTATAAACGTGCTTTATAAACGTACCCACCGCAATATGTTTGAGCGCCAACATTTTTTGTCACACAATATTTCGCAACCGTTTCTTAGCGCAATTCAACATAATATGAAAATGGTTCGAACAAGTTTAACATGAGTCATATAACCACACTGGTGTACGTGCTAGACTGGTGGGGCGTTTTGTCAACTGGGGCGTTATGTAATGCTCTGTTAATTTCTAGTTTGCGCTAGGCTATCATCTTTTAGCAACTCTCTAAGGAAACTTCATCCAATAGCCTTCTCCTTGTGGACATTTTCATTTATTCCAATTTAATAGAAATAGCAACCCTTTAGAAATGCGTTGCTTTTGACTTTCCATCGATCGGATATTTTACAAACAATGGAACATTACGACCATTCTAGTCAACCGCTATTTTCCTCCAGTGACCCATTTAAACGAATGGTCCGCTTAAATTTGTTCGCAAAAGTACCAGCAATTTGTGTTCGGTCCATAAAAATTAAGGAACGTAATAAAATGTGTACTCTCCCGCAAGCTTAAACCGAAGAAAGACTAAAGGGATGGAAATTATTTAAGGCAACAAAGCCAATCGTCTGATAAGCGATATATTAATCCGACTAGACAGAGATATCGTGAAAAGCGAGTTCAACCCATGGCTTTTGGAAAAAGAATTTAATTGCTTGCCGAGCAGTGACGATGTAAAATAGTAAACCCATAATCTCCACCTCATTGCTTGTTGTGTTTATCATACAAATTGCATACGCAGGATATTCCAGCCGCTATTAATGTAAAAATTCCACAATAATCCCTCTCATTTTGAAAATCCTCCCGGATTAGGCCCTTAATATCGTTCATAAGTCTTCTCCGACGACATTCATAGTCCCGTCGCACAAAGCGATAACTTCATTTTACCATCATGGTGGCGCACACACCCTACAGACACGGTCGGTACACGGTGGCGTATGAGTAATATTGAACATTTCAATTATTTATTCCCGACGAAATCCCCGAAAGTAAATATCATATATAATAGTATTACATTCCATTTCGTACTTATTGCATTTTGACAGTGTAAGTGTACAAGGGCCCCATTTATCAGAATTAGACGATTTGAATAAGCCGCAAAAGACCTACATCGTTAGGGGAAGACATATACTGCTGCTGCCGCTGCAAGCGGAACATATTACATATTACGGCCTAAGTGAAAAAGGGAGTAACGAATTTGTCATTCCTGCTAATGCCGCACGGTGGCGACAATTTCTCGTTATACCTCCTTCATAAATTGGAATGCGAGCATAAAAGTGGTGCCAACAGCGACCAGATCAAAAGGGAGACTGAAAATATGTCCTTTCCTCGAATTCATAAAAGTCCTGAACACCAAGGGTTCATTGTGAGTTAAAAGGAAAAATAAAAAGTCTTTCATTCAAGTACAAATAATTATTGGAGACCAGTCTTTGACAGACGCCATCGTGATTGAAATTACCTTCATTTAATTTATTATGCGAGAAGCATTTAAACTCAAGGACGAAGGGAAAATAATGGCTTCCTGTTGGGAAGTAGCACCTCCACGCAATCACCACCACGTCTCAATAAAGCTGTTCATTAATCATGTTAGCTATCGGCTATGTAGCAAGGAAAACGAACAATGGACCGTAACCATTAACGAGCGCTGGTCTGTGGTAAAGACTTACAACAAAAACAAAGGACCAATGAATTGATTTTAATTTATGTATTCCGCGGGGGTGTACAAAATTCCATTTTACTCTATACTCATATATTTGGCGTATTTCATTTTACCATGGCCACGTTCAGCTAGAGTCATATTCAGCTCTCCACATGTTGTGCGGAGTGCACACAAATTCGGTTATTTGTTATTTGGTCTAGGATAGAGACAAAAAATTCGAGTAATTTATTTATTCTCTACTCTATCCGAAACGAAAAATTGGTTAAGTTTGGGCCTCTAACCACATCAAAAATGGAGCAGGCCGTGCATGTACCTATTCTCTATGTTTTAATGGAATATATTATGTATCGAGGAATTTTCTTTGTTCCTACTCCTGCTTTAAACATGTTTTAAATTTATTGGATTTTGCTTTGTGTGAGTTGGTAGTTATTTTTCATCAAAAACCTTTTTGCTCGGAAAATATTTGAGGTGGACAAAGTAGCTTAATATGGTCCTATGTCTGATACCCTTTGGTGGTATCAAAAAAATGCGTGAAATGAGGGGTTACACAAAAAAAAACTAGGTATTTAAAAGGGTTGATGAGAAAGCTCCTTTCGAAATTCAGTCTGCAAGACTGAAAATATTCAAATAAATAAAATTTTGTTAATTAAATTTGGTATAAACATATTACTCTGAACAGTTAAAAGTTAATTTTTTTTTTGTTAATAAAAATTGCAAAGTTCCTACATGACTCCTTCATTTTACTTTGTTCTTAGTCGACAGTTAGAATTTACCTCACATTCAAAACGAAATAAAACTATCTGAGTCTTCTCAATTTATTTCCCGCCTTACGTGGGAACTAAGTCCCCTCCACGAAAGTGGTATTATTTCCCACTTGGTGGACTTAGTTTCCGAGGACTTATTTCCCTGCACCCATGTGTCATTACAATAGGCCAACTCTAAAGTTAGTTTGGCGGCACAAACTGTTGACTTCCACCAAACGCCTTATTTAAGCTTTTACATAGGTACATACTTTTACAAACCTATCGACTGTATTGGAAGTTGGGGGAACTCAAGGATGATGATGATCATCATCAGTGGTCATCACTGAAGAGCAAAATGCTTATCTTTAAGTCTCCGAAAACTTCGCCAAGGCTGCGCTGTAAGATTAAGTCCATGCAAGTAACGAAAATGAGGTAATATAAAACGGTCCCTCAAGGGCATTGATTTAACGTTGCTTGCAGGAACATAGCTTGAAATTTTTTTTTTTAAATATATCGAATGGCTAACAATTTAATACTCTTGGAGAGAAATGAACAATCAGTGAGAATAGACGTGTTTCATTTTGCTCCATTAAAATTGAGAAATTACAGTGAACAGAATAGATTAAATATCTCTAAATCTATCGTAAAATATAGAGAGTAATTGCATCTAACTTTCTACGGGCTTTGTTTTGAAAAAAAAAAAACTGTGTTCAACATATTTTATTAAGCCCCATAAAGTTGCTTTTTATTGCCAAATACATCTCCCGCTAAATTGCTTTGCTACCACCCAATCAGTTCTCTTAAAGTCATGTCGGTGCCAAACCTACGTTCATCTAAAGTCGTCTCATCCAAGGGGCCAATACCTGCTAATTTATCTTCTCCTGCCAACAAGCTCTTGAATGCCAACAATCCCTCACTCATTGAAGTCTGGATTCGAAGAGGTCTTGTCTCGGATGGAAAATGAATTTCTTATGAAGATCGAGGAAATTAAAGCAAGCTGGACTCAAAGATTTGATGATCTGAACAAAAGCATGTTTAGCTTAGTCGAGCGTGTTGGTAGGTTGGAGGAAATAACAAACAATGGTACACAATTGCATAATGCAGAAATCGCAACTCTTCAACAACGATGCCATGCTCTGGAAAAAAAGGAAGTAGCATGCGATGCTGTGCTCTTTGGAATACCTGCACTCCCTAATGAGAATTTGCTATGCTTCAAAACTAAACACCTCCCTACCTGCAAAAAAACTCTGGAGCAACCTTCGCAAAATAGGTGTTTCTGATAAAAATAATAGTTCTAAATGTTGTTTTGATCCGGATGAATTAAATAATTTTTTTCTTGGGAGCGATTCTCGTACAAGTGTTTTTGATTTTAATCAATCCCCAAACCAAATTTTAAACGGAAGACTGGAAGATTTTGAAGTGGTCACGGAAAATGAAGTTGTAGAGTGTATGGCCGCTATTAAGTCTAACTCCATAGGAGAAGACGGGGTGCCTATACGCTTTGTCAAACTCATTTTACCAATAATCATAACCTACCTCACCGAAGTTATAAACTGGTGCATTATAACCACCACGTTTCCGGATTCCTGGAAAGTTGCAAGAGTCCTACCAATTGCCAAAAAATCAAACCCAACCTCCCCTGCTGATTTCAGACCAATAAGTATCCTTCCTTGTTTGTCTACGGTCTTAGAAAGGATAATAACAAAGCAGTTAATGAAATACATTTCCCGTCACAATTTGTTAAGTTGTCGACAGTCTGGCTTTAGAGCTAACCACAGCTGTTCTTCAGCTATCGTGAACTTACTTGAGGAAATAAGGCAAGACTACGACAAAAATAACTTAACGCTCCTGTGCTTATTAGATTTCTCAAAAGCTTTTGATAAGGTGAACCATGAAATTCTTCTTTGGAAACTTAAAAATTTGTTCGGACTTAATGACAGAGCAGTTAAACTGCTAAAAAGTTTTCTCTCTGATAGGCTGCAAAGGGTCGTTACACATGAAAATCATTCTCAGTTAAAAACGATCACACAGGGCGTACCACAGGGATCAGTATTAGGACCGATCTTATTTTGCATTTTTATCAATGACCTTCCACATGTTTGTAAACATACATCTGTTCATTTATATGCTGATGATGTACAACTACATGGTGCAAGGCCGCTTCATAGTATTGATGAACTCACAGCACATGTCAATGAAGATTTAGAGCGAATTCACAAATGGTCTATAGAGAATGAACTACAACTAAATCCAAAAAAGTCGCAAGTGATCCCTATATGTTACAAAAAATTCAGTCTTCATATTTTACCGGATGTTTGGCTTAATGATAATAAAATCAGTGTAGTTGAAGCTGTTAGTAGTCTGGGGTTTATTATAAACCGTAGCCTATCAAGCTACAATCATATAAACATTGTCGTTGGACGAATCTATGGATGTCTTCGTAAATTGTGGCTGTCTGCTTATTTCACACCCATTGAAACTCGACGAAAGCTGGTTATAGCCTTAGTACTACCTCTCATTACATATGCTGAGGTAGTCTATAGCACACATGACTCTTTATCACAACGTAAACTGCAAGTTGCTTTCAATGATGCTGTGCGATATGTGTATGGCCTTCGTAGAAGCGATCACATCTCGGCTTACTCTCGGGAGCTACTCGGATGTGCTCTACAAGATTACATCAACGCCAGGAACTGTATATTTCTTCACAAAATCATATACAACCAATACCCAACCTATTTGTTCACAAGGCTCAATTTTTCTCGCTCCAATAGAACTATGAATATTATCCCTTCTCGTTACGTGCACCTAAATTCATTACGTCTATTCTTCATCCACGCTATCAGACTATGGAAATCTTTACCTACGCGAATTAAAACAATTTCTAATTTTACAAGCTTTAAAAGTGCCATCTTTCTCTATTTCTCATCCACTATTTTTTCTATTTAATACTTAATACCTACCTCTCATAATATCCTATCTCTCTTTTTCCTTTCTACTCTCCTCAAATCTATTCCAAACATTTTTTCAAATCTTTCTTTCTTTCTTTTCTTTTTATTTTGTAAGTTAGTTTTAAGTCACTTAAATTTAAATTTATATTAATAACACTTTAAAATTCTAAGTACTATAAAAGATATTATCTTAATGTACAGACCAATAAAATAAATAAATAATTGAAATTGAAATTGAAATCTTGTCGGAACACTGTCGACCATAGCTTTACTTTACTTTTCCACAGTTATTGTGGTACGTTTAATGATGCGAGGGAACGCATCAGCAGTTCTGAAATTATATCATCTGCTCCCGCAGATTTCCTTTATTTAACCAGGTCTTAAATCTGGTAAGAAGTGCACTATCCTTGGATTTAATTTTCTTTCTTCCTCTAAGACGAAGGTGGTCAGAACTACTATCTAATTTTTCAGCTAGGTCCTTTCAAGATTGTTTTTAGCTGCATTTATGGCAAGTTCTTCGCGCCCGAAAATCTAAGTCTCCCAACTGAATCCACTTACAGACTCCCTTCCTTTTTCTGAACGCTCCTTGAACTCCAGAAATTTTAAACCAACCAACTAACCAACCACAAGCAGTTTGCGCCTTCCTCCGCAAAATTCACCTGCAGAGGCAATGACTGCTGTTGTAAATAACCCGCCATCCCTCCACGAGTTTACCTTAACTACCTATCTAGATCTCCATCTGCAGATGAATTCCAAACGAAATCTTTTTTTCATCGTACTGTGACTTTGACTACTTAACAAATTTTAATCAGCTTTTTACGATATCTACTTTATTGCGATAAGGTCGTTCGCTAAACTTTCTTATTGTTTTTGTTATCTTTTGTTAAATTACCTCTGAGCGAACAAATTTGGAAAAACAATGTTTGTTAGAGAGAAGTTGGAAACATTTTTATTGTGTTAATGATGTATTCTTCGAATCAACTTATTTTTGTCTTTAATAAAAAATAAAAATAAAAAAAATATCTATTTATTTATGGCAACGTCACACTTTATGGTCAGGATGTGTTTTTTTGGCGACAAGAAATTTAAAAATTCACTGTATTGGATTGTTTAATATGAATTTTTATCTGAAAAAATGAGAATGACAGTGTCCAAGTAACTTGTTCTTCCGTCTAACATCAACTTCTTTCCCTTGAAACGAAGAAAAATGAAGAATAGAATCTGCAGACTGCAGCCTTTGCCAGGGGACACCGAATTTGCAGGTATAGACAAGACATGGAGTCCGATGCAGAACCGATGTAGAAATCGAGATCATGAACAAGACTCCAATGTTGACGAATGTGATATGGAATGAACTTGATGACACCAATAGTGATATTGATAGTTATTTTGTTGCAAGAGATGGCACAGAAAGTCAAAAATCACAATAAACGACCCGTTTGGATAAAGAAGAGCTTATGATACTCCTCAAAAAGACGCTTCAGGTCGCGATGAAAAATGTACATTATTTGTACATGGCGCTTGTTACACATATGCAACCACATGTATCAAGCCTCTGTCTAAATTTTACAAAAAACGTTATTGTTATTATGAATTTCGATCTATTAACCTGACTTAATAGGGCACGTGTGAAGGTTACTCACAATGTCCTGCAAAAAAATAATTAATTTTTCATCTCTGATTATAGTGAAAAAATAATTTCTTCATTCCAAACTTAAACCGAGCATTAATGGGACAGTAGTGCCAACTTTTAAGTTAGCAATTTGTTTAATCCAATTTAAGGAAACAATTTTTTTTAAATATAACTAAAAAATAGAGATAATGAAGATTTCGCACTCTATTTAATTAAATCTAAAAAGACAGCACACTGTGGAATTTTATACAAACTCCTAACAACAAGAATTCGTATTCCGCATACACAATGTTTGTGTGGAAGTCCAGTCTAAATTTATGAAGAAAATTAAAAATTCCGTTGGAGCTCCTTCCACTTGATATGAGTAGCATTGGAGATGTACGAGAATAAACTTGCCTCACTGATTAAACATAAAATATTTAGAATTCATTCCTACCCAAACAACTCACTACATCTTGTCCTGTGTGGTGAAGATATAACAAAACGAATATGAGAGAGGTGTGTCAGGTAGATTAAAACAAGAAATAATTTCATTAGTTCACAGCACACAATATTTTCTCATTTTTAGTTAAAAAATTCGGAATTCTACGATTTTCCATTTAATTCGTTACCAAGCGTTTTGTACGAGTAAATGTATGCACTGAACATGACGTTTTCTTCTGTGCACATCTTTCAAATGATATAAGAAGGGTTGTCATTTTGACTGCTTCCCAGTCAAATCTGACTGGATTGATATAAGTTAAGCTGGAAGATTTTTTGAAATCCAGCCGGCTGGTTTTTTAGCTGTATTCAATATTTTTTCTCTGCTTTTAACTTCTTTTCAAAATGTCATATTTTCCAACCACCAGAACAATTTAAAATTCAATTCAACCATATAAAAATAATCCCACCAACACACTCAGACAATTCATACCCATTTGTTTGTTATGCTTACTTTGGGATGGCTGACTCACAAACACCAGTTTGAAAATGAAAATATTGCAGATACATGCGGTATGTGATAATGTGTGTGATGCGACTAACAAACTCCGGCAGGTACTATTAAAATAGAAAAATATTGCTAAAACGTGGAATTTAAAAGGTAAATACATATCTTCTATCCTTAAAGTATCGCAAATTACATAAAGAAATTCCGAAACATAATTAGATATTTCAGCACTACACAAAAATGAAAACATCAAAGCTCAGCAACGCCGCCGAATTCACTTAAAACCGATCTTGGCTGGATTTTTAGCTGGATTTGTGTTGAAATTTCTTTGACTGTTTAATTTGACTGAATTCCACTTTTTTGACTGATATTTTTCCAGTCAAATCTGAGTGGAAGCACATTGACTTATTATAAATGGACTGCTAGTAGCCAACTTCACGCATGTTCCAAAACTCGACCCGCTACTGTTTCGCTGCGGAAAAATATGTAAGCTACATACGAGCTCCATAATTTGAACGTATACGTAACTGTCATTTGGAAATTATTGGGCATTCGGTTGTTTTTGAAAACAAGTCTTTGATTTCATCACATTGCAAAAGAAAATAATATAAATGAACATAAAACTCTTGTAAGAAATAAATTTACAAAACTTGTTTAGTTTATGGGTCAATAAATAATTAAGAAATGTATCGTTATTTTATTATACTATTTCAAAATAAAAAACGCTGAAGCACTCTTTGAAGTTTTCCATCATTTGAATAGATGACGCTCTTTTGTTTTCATGTTGCTATGGAAACGACGTATTTTTTTTTAAATTTGTCGCTGTTTTGTTTACGTTACTATGGAGATTTAAGCTTGACGGCGGCAGGTGTTTCTTTGCTATTCCGCAGCGAAACAGTAGCGCCTGTGCTGTTTTGGAACATATTTTCTCGCAGAAATCTATGAGAATGACATTTCACTAGCAGTCCATATATAATAAGTCAATGCCTAAAAGCCTCATTTCCCTCCTTTAACTGTTATAGGTACGTACTAAACGAGTGTACGAAAACTCTCGATTATCACGTATCAATATAATGATTCTTTGTAAACTTAGAGCGTTCGTTGTAAGGTTAAACTGGTTTCTTTAATTAAGCATACATATCTCAGGTAGCAATTGTGCAGTGGATTGACCCGCGAATAATAAAACAGTTTCTCCGTCTTTGCACTGCAAAAGGGACCTTGGCTTGGAGTACAAGGATTCACTTGAGCATCCCCGTTGCTTGTGAAGTAAACTAAACTACAAGTGGACAAGCACCTGATTTACGTAAGATTCTGTAGCTCCGCATGAAATTTTATTAAAAAATACTTTGAGAGTGTAACGTGTTTAGCAACGCCATCTATTGGTCTAATCATTGTTTTCTCATTTTGCTTTGTTGCGTCTAAATGCAACCTTTGTAAATGTAATGTGGGCCTTTTTGCAAATGGCTATCTCCCAAATAAATTTGAATAGATAAAAACAAAATCGGCTTACAAAAAATATACCTTAATCACCGTCGAAATTTATACTGACTAGGCTCGCCCAGTGGTCGAAATTCGACCAATAAAATAAAATAAAATGTCTGCAGATAAAATAACGAAAGCCAAAACGTGAACATGGAATGTTCAAAAATCGAAGAATAATGTTCGTTTCCATAGTAACACCTCGCAGATAACTCTGCAATGCCCCTAAAATAAGATTTTATGATTGCTTACTTTTAGGGGTAATTAAATTGCATACCTTTATGGGTTAATGAGACTCTCCAACAGGTTTTAATCTAAGATGATTAAATTCGTTACTATGGAAACATGACGGCAACAAAAAGCTTTCGATTAACTGCTAAGCATTTTGTATGAGAAGCTCTTAACTTCATTTTACCAGTCTTAATGGCGACTTTTTTGTTTGTGGACATCTATGGCACAGTACCTTTCGAATAAAATAAGTTTCATTTTCCTCATTTCATGATAAATACTTAAAATATGCACGGACACTTTTGAAGTTTAAGTATTATTTATACTGATTCTTTTGACTTGAAACTTTATATTTAAAACAAATCTAAAAATAAGGATACTATCTGACATTGCCATATGATTTATTTCTAGAGCAATATCGAAAAGTGGTAAATAAGTAACCATGTTTGCCCGAAAATGCTTCATATTTATATAACATCTCTTGTAGATACATTTATTAATCAAACAACCCAAATTAAGCGCTTTTTTACAATATATAAATACTAACCAACGCACTCCATCGAAATTTAAAATGGGATTTATGGATGAACAAAAAGAAATGAAAGAGAAATTTGGCAAGAGAGCAGGACAAAGCACTATAAAAGTGTATGAAGTGGCCCACACACCTCATATTACATACCTACACCCGCTGTACTGTGCTGTGATTGCGCATGACCAAGCAGGTTGAACAAAGAGGTGTCAAACGCAGCACCTAGCACCTATACTCATTTAGGGAAGAAAAAAATTATCCCAGTCAGCGTGACCGTTGTGAGACTAAAGTTGCAATTTGGCACTTTTTAAACACCTTGGCACAATGAGACTCTTTTTTTTTATTTAACAATTTTTTCACAATTTGGAACAATAAACGGTTGAAACTTTCAAACTTTTTCACAATTTGGAACAATAAACGGTTGAAACTTTCAAACTTTGAAGATGAGCTAATTACTTTTACATAAATTAATTGCGCTGAAGTGGCTCATTGATACGCATTGGTTGGTTTGTCACTGAGCGGATTTAGAACAGTTTTGGTACAGAGTCGGGCAAATAAAAAATCACATTGATGAATTTTTGTGCCAAAACTTATATAGTTTTGTTGTTCAAATACTGACATTGCCACACAGCAGTGCCTGTGCTGAACGCGTGTTTTCAAAATAAGCGCTAATGAAAAAAAAAACAAACCAACTGGTTTCTGCTGAATCAATGCTTTCTGCATACATTTGATAACACGTACAGATTTGGAAAATTGGGAGCCAAGTTCTGATCTTGTCAATAAGTACAGAAGCACAGTAATAAAAAAGTAATAAAACCCTATTTGGAGGTGTCAATGGTGTAGTGGGTAGAGTCATTGCTTGTGACCCGGTCGGCGCAGGTTCGAGCCCCACCGGGGGACAGCAGTACTCGCCACCCAAACATATAAGAGAAACGAATAATATCAGAGTTTCTCCCCCACTACACCAAAAAAAAGGGGTTTCTGCTTGGAGTACAATGGACGGGTAATCTGGTCTGAGTGCTGCAGGATTTGGAATCCCCTTTTTTAAAAAAAAAAAAAAAACCCTACTTCATGTATGTATCGTATGTTTTATCGACTGAATTGTTATAACTTAAAAAAAATTACCAATACAATAACTTGTTTGTTTTTTGTGTTTACTTTTGATTTGAAGTTATTTCTTTATTGTCCAAGCAATGTAAATTTTTGTTTGGGGTGAGTCACCCTTAACACTTAGAGGTATAAAAATAATAGAAATTAAAAACTTTAGAAATTCAACACTTGCGAATCTTTATTTTAAAATATTTCTTACATTAGTGCTTATGGAAGCTATGCGAACGCAGCTGGTCCAAAAAAAATGTTAACTGAGTACCTACCCAATTTTAGTCAGACAATAGCTAGCGATTGAGCTAGATCGAGTGCGATTATCAAAAGCTGTGCATTTACTTATAACATAAACGAATTCCCTTAGATGTTTTTTTCCGCACGAATACCTAAGCAGATACTGTCTTGAGTTCAATAACTTTGGGTATCAGTCTCACATGCGGCCAAGTTGTGTTTAAATCAAACGCGTTCCATAAGTTGTTCTTTGATAAACAGTCTTTTATATACAGTGCACGTTAGGCATGATGAAACAAATTAAAGTGAAAGGACATAGCGAGTGCAAAGCCTAAGGAAATAAACCACAACTCGAGTCTTTATGGTTAAAACAACTATGACGATACGAACTAGATTCTCTAAAGAAAGAATTCTCTTTATGCACCTCATGCAATCTGTTGCTGATTGCAGCCCCCTCCCTGTTGAAGTCGTATTCTCGTGTACCAACCAACATCAGTGAACTAGAGCACGTATTCCTCAGAATTAAGTAGGCGTACATTTTGTCCCTACACTCAAATGAACTAAGTTCACCAGTCACCACTCACCACGACTTCTATTTTCTAGTGCTCTTTGGCATTGTTTACATTTTTCCTTTAACGCCACCATGCGAGGCAGATACACCTTCATATTGAATTGTTTTTTCCTCTCTATTCAGCCATTGTTTATTAATCATCTTCATTTGCAGATTCTGGGAAACTGATCTGCGCACGGTACGCAAGGGGAACCGCTCAACTATACGACAAAGGAAAACCACCTTCAGGGAGAAGTTATTACAGTAAGTAAACGCTGACTAGTGATACACATGTGTAGGTACATATTAAATTATTTCAATGTTACCGTTCATCACGTCACCCATTCTGTTTTCTTTTATGTTGCTCTATATTAATAACGAAAGGATGGTAGGGTTGAGCGAACGATGGCAAAGGATTCAGGATTGTGGATTTAATTTTGTTTTACTATTTCTAGATATGAAGGCTTGCAAGAACCACGCAGCAGACATCTGGATACGGTGTTGGAGCAAGCCCTTAAGGAAACCACAGAGGATGCCACATTTAGACAGGTCAAACGTATGAGTTATTCGAGCAATGCGGCGGGCGAGGTAAGTTGTAATGCCACATATGACTATCTATCCTTGTCGTCAGTTATAAACATAAACAATGTTTAGATGATATTTTGTAGATAAACAAAATGTCATATTACAAAGTCGACGATTTCACAGAATAATATATCCCTTGGCAGACGAACATTTGCATTTCAAATGCAAGCGTTACTATGAAAGCAAAGTAACAAACCCATAAGGCGCACAACACATGGGGATGATAAGAAATGCGAGTATTCCCGTTTGTATAAATAACGCTGATATTGTTTGAGGAGGGAAATGAATAACACTACATAGGTATTTATTTCTGAATTCTATGGCACAAGTTGCTTACTTCTCTCTGTTAAAATAGTTCTTCAAACATTGTTTGTTAAGTATTGAATTTTAAAATTAATACCGTGCACTTGGGTTGCAATCCCCTTTGGTTAAATTTTTCTTTATAAGCGAGAAATTCAAATTCAAAGATTTTTTTTATATTATTGTACGACCGGATATTTTTCGGACCGACAAGTTTGGTATCCCTTAAAGCGCTAAATTAAGGAAAAAGTGATGCTAGCTTTGTGCATTGTACGATTGCCAAACGGAATTAATATTTACTTAAAAGTTGTTAATCGCAAAGTGATTTACACCGACCTTGTGAATATTTATGCAGATCAGATCAGAGCAAAAGATAATCCTATCTTCCTAATCTTCGTTACCATTATATCGTGCTAGTCTCAGCCGACGCAGGTTTGTTGAAGTAACCCGATTTATTCGGTTTAATAATGTTTAAACATGGTTTCAACGCGAAACATCGAAACCGGCGAAATACGGAACCGTTAGTAGATTTTCTACAGATGTCATGGGACCTCAAAAAAATCGGAAGTGTAGATGGCGCTAGCGATGCCTGTTGCCATACTCAAATGATGTTATCGTTACAACAAAAACACGTACGTCTGTACATATTTATGATAGAAACTACTAAGTAAACTGTCCGACTGGGAAGCACGTAACAAGCATCTTTATTTTATTGTTTTTAATAAACACCCAGGTCTATTTTCTTTTCAAAGGCAACGATAAATCGTATGCACCTCCTATTGACAGTGTAGGATTGAAGTGTTTTCCAATCGCCAACCGTGAATCTTTATTACGATAATTCGTACTAATGAACCCGAAGGTTGTGAATCTACGATACTTCTCGAAAAATGTTTCTTCGGAATGTAGCGAATAAAGAACAGCGACAATGACAGTGAGCGAAAGCGACGACTAAGAGATCAATTTTAACCACCAATGTGGGTTTTTCAACGAATAAGCAAAGCTTTTATTTTTTGAGGTTTTTATAACAAAGGATTTTAACCTGAACTAACGATACTTTTATCGTATTTTCGTAGGATAAAAATCTGAAGATGTGGTTGAAAACAAAATGGTAAACTAAAAACTTTCGTTCCATCAATCGTATCGGATACAATTGCAATATATTTTACGGACAATTATTGTGACGTAGTAGAACACAAATCTTTTCTGTTTTCGACTTTTCGTGTCTCTGTAATCCCTGACAAACTAATAAATACCTTCAGCTGATACGTTGTTTTATAATTTAAGAGTTTGGAGGAACCCATTGTTATGTTTCACAATTTATTTTATCAATCAGTTATTACGTCCAGCCTATGAACAAGCGCTCAGCATCAGTCGCAGTATTTAGAAAATTGGCAGAAGACACAATATTTTTTGCAAATCACCTCCAATATGAACAATATTTCAAGCCATACAGTCGACTTTGTTTCTGAGAATTCAATAAGACACAACACGACGGTTACATTCACGGAAACAAGCAAATGACATAAGTATTTCACTCCAAACGAATGTGTGTTCTGTATTTGGCCTTAATCCGATTGATGACTCAGAATGGGACATTAATTCTTTCCGCCAGTTGTCAACTCATCGCCTATGTGTGACATGAATTTAAGGGACAGAGACCAGCACATCCATTGCATCTAAAATCTTTAAAAGTGTCACACACCATCACTCGGACAAATGGATGCTATAAATCCTAACCACTGTTTACTAGTAGGATTGGAAATGAATTGATTTTTTTGTTGCTAACCTCTACAGCAGGACTTTGTGAGATTAATTTGTTTCCAAGGTTAAATGCTATTTCATTCCAAATGGGTAGGGTATTTAATAGTTTTCTACTCGAACAATGGAGACTTTTGTTTCACATCCTGCGGTGGACAGTAAAAAGGGCAGTCAATTAAATGTACGACTATCACGAGAGTAATCCGTAGAAAAGCTTTAAAATAAACAACAAAGATTTGAGTGAAATATCTCAATCCGTTTAGCTTGGGGATAGATATTAAGTGGTCTGCCATTACTGGAGTTTAATATAAATTGGTTATAAAAGCCAGTTTTCCTGAAGGCATGGTTTAAATACAATTTTTTACAAAAGCGTATACTCAAAATGAAAGAATTTGCGGAAGGATCTATCAAATCGCGAATTTTCCACAAAAAAAAAATTAAAGAAAGGAACCTTTAGCGGTTGAGATAAACCGCACAAACGCACAATTTCAATCACTAACTTCTACTTTGCACATTCTAAAGCGAAATTGCTATTTCCAAAAGTTGGCTTTCCCAAAACCTCCCATGTCTACCATGCAATCGCAATTTATTACTATATTAAATGTACTCTTTCCTATACTTGCAATGAACCTCTGCAATTCAATTAGCTATCTATACAATGCACTCTTGTCCGCCTGTTTTATTGACCGACTTAATTAAATTGGTCTCTTCTTTCTCATTATTTCAGTTGACACAGCGTTTGGCCAATGCAGCGGGCCTCAACAGCAGCCTTACTAATATCGGTCGCACATCTACATCACCAGCTGACGCACTGGGTTCTGTGCGCAATTCAAAATTAAATGTAGACCTTCAGGCATTAGATAAATTGGTGTCCTCACTACTAGAACATCATCAGCTACCCGTGGGAACACCTACAAGAGCCTCCTCGAAATTGAATCGTTGGCGACCATTGTCGCGTTCAGCGAACAACCTTATGTTTGGTCGACCACCAGTACAGGGAAATGAGTTTAGCGGTGGAAATAATTTGAATCTGGAAGCGATTAATAACGCCGGCAGCAGCACTGCCACTGGTGGTAATAATGGTGGTGGAATTCAACATACATCGCTGATGCCAACTATTTTGGAACAAAATCAAATTCCTGGTGGCAATTCGCGGTCATCAGATCGATCTGCTACAGCAGCTGGCGTACGAAATATCCTTAACACAATTGCGAATGCACCGCATCGTTTCAGTCAGAGTTTGGGTGCAAATCCGGATGAGGAAAACATTAATTTAACACAAAATATCCTGGAGTAGGAACAACACTGTATAACAACTACTGTTTATGATTTTATTGGAATAGAGATACAATATCTAATTAGAGTACACGAGGAGTCTTGTTTTCACTTGTTCGGGGTATGTTACCACAGGTGCTCGGCTACAATGGGTAGGTATACAAAAACGAAATTTCAACTAGATAATGTGGGTTTAATTGAAAGTCATGTTAACAAACCCAGAGCTCGGAGTTAAATGCAGTAGGATTAAATGCAAAATGATTTTGTCTACAGAGCGGACAGAAAACTATTTCAAATTTTTATTGCAAGCAAATGCGGTTTTAGGCCCGATAAGTCCACGACCGATCAAATTTTTACTCTACGGCAGATCCTGGAGAAAACCGAAGAAGTCCAAGTCGATACCCAACAGCTGTTCATCGATTTTAAGGCCGCATATGACAGCATTTATAGAAACGAGGTATATAGAGTCATGTCTAGTTTTGGCATCCCTGTCAGATTGTGCAGAATGACGAGGGAGAACGGTCGCTGCTCCACAAAGGTCGGAAACCGAGACCTTTGATGTCAGAAAAGGATTTAGACGATGATGCGCTGTCATGTGACTTCTTTAACATCATTCTTGAGAAAATTGTGCGCAACTCACAAGCCAACACCAGAGGCACAATTTTCCAAAAGTCTGTGCAACTGCTTGCATACGCGGACAATATTGACATTATTGGCAGAACACAGCGAGCTGTCACTGGCGCGTTTGCAAGTATCAGTTCGGAAGCGGCAAAAATGGGTTTAGTGGTAAACGAGGGCAAAACCAAGTATATGCTGTCAACAAGAAGGGACACACAACATCGACGTATCAGACAGAACGTCACAATAGACAGCTATAATTTTGAGGTAGTAAGGGACTTTGTTTACCTCGGCTCCGCTATCAACTCTGTAAATGACATCACAGCAGAAATCAAATGAAGAGTTACACTTGCCAATCGCTGTTTCTTTGGACTAAGACGGCAATTGACTAGTAAGGCCTTGTCAAGAAACACCAAGGAGATTCTATATAAGACCCTTATCATCCCAGTCTTGCTATATACGGTGCAGAAGCATATGGACGCTGTCAAAGGCGGATGAAGATCTCCTTGGTCGTTTCGAACGTTTCGAAGGAGGAGAAGATTTAACAGCGAATTCTACGAGCTTTACAACGACACCGACCTGGTCAGAAAAATACGCATCACTCGTCTAAGATGGCTGGGACATGTAGAGCGAATGGACACCAACGCTCAGCCCGAAGAGTCTTCGATTCCAACCCGGAGGGACAACGCAGTAGAGGAAGACCTCGCCTTAGGTGGAGCGCACAAGTGAAAGGGGACCTCAACCAACTTGGAGTGTGCAACTGGAGGCAGTTAGCCAAAGATCACGCTAACTGGAGAGGCGTACTGGTTGAGGCCCAGGTCTACCCCGGACTGTAGCGCCATCTAGAGTATGTAAGTTCCATAGCAAATTTTGGTAGACCTTTAACTGTTCGTTAGACTATCCCGTCAAATGTTTTTTGGAGTATTTTAACGAAAGACACCGCAAAAGTGTCGGTTAAATAGCATATTACGGGACAAAAGACCATTAAAACTCAGTTGGTACTTCTGGGCCTCTACCGCCCGCTAAAATCATTATTTTTAAAATTTTTAAATTTCTGGTTAAATAATTAATTAGGTACTTCCATGATATAGATTTAACCATATTCATTATATTCATACGTAAACATCGAAAGTTTCCGTACAGTTTTTAAGTATTTATCAAGAAATGAGGAGAATGATACTTATATCATTCGAAAGGTACTGTGCCAATGATGTGCAGAAACAAAAAATCGTTGGTAGGTATATGTCGCCATTAAGACTGGTAAAATGAAGTTAAGAATTTCCCATAAAAACGCTTAGCAGTTAATCGAAAGTATTTTGTTGCCATGGTAACGAATTTAATCATCTTAGATTAGAACCTGTTGAAGAGTCTCATTAACCCATAAAGGTATGCAATTTAATTACACCTAAAAGTAAGCAATCATAAAATCTTATTACAGGGGCATTGCATAGTTATCTGCTAAGTGTTACTATGAAAACGAACATTCATGTTTTGTCCTTTTCCATTCTTTTTCACAGCGGAAATGTATATGAATTAAGATTTAAAATAAAAATAAATATTTTGGCGCGACAGGTCTATGGGACCCAAGGCCTAGCTTCTCACAACCATTCGTTTTGTGTGGGTTTTCAATTTTTTGGGACGAATGGAAGGGATCTACAATTTTACGCCGAGTCCAAACGGCTAATTAAGAAGCTCATTCACGACAGTTTTACTCTCGGATGTTTGTCAGACGTTCGCGAGAGGTGGCGCAGTGGAAAAAAACCTTAAGATGTAATTTGGCCCTTTCGGGATTCGAACCTGAGACCCCTCGCTTAGTAGCCCAACACACTACCACTAAGCCACTGCGCCGACGAATTAAGATTTAGCATATTATAAATAAATTAAAATAAAAAATAAATAAATTATGTAAAAAACAAGTTGGCTTTGGTTACTTTATCTACAGACAAAATTAGTCGAATTTCGAACACTAGTACTAGTACTAGTCTTAATTCGAGAAATTTGTTTTCTTCATACAACGGCCGGACAGCCTTCTGTCCGTACCTGATCTGAGAATTTCAAAATTAAAATTAAATCCAATCAAGAAGCAGGATGGAGGCAGGTACGCTCGGTGACTGGAATCTCAGAACCGTTTGTCCGGCCTTGAAGACACAAGATCCTTTGATCTGCACGAACAGAGAGAAAAGTCTCGTCTCCTCAATGGGTCGTATGAATAAAAACTAACATTTTTTAGTTTGAGCAAAAGGTATTAGCAAAGTAAAAGCCCTTAGCAAATGCTTTGAATCAGTATGAATAAAAATCTAGTTTGCTAAAGTATGATCGAAAATTCGAAAATATATTTTACTTCGCTGTGTACCTACTTGCCTTGCAATTTCCGTCAAACTTGACAAGTGACGACTGTGCTGTAGTTTGTTTATTTTGAATTTATTTTCAAATTTGTGTGAGGAAATTATTAAAGTCAAAAAAATTCAAAGAAAAACTGAAAAGAAATAAAAAAGAAAAAAAAATGCTGAGCGACTCTTCTGAATTTCAGCAGACGATGAGGAACTTCCATCTACCTCGTCTACTTCCATGAGTGACCAATATGAGTTGATGTTTGTTCAGGCCATAGAAGCTGTAGGAAAGATTATGCTAAGCAAATCCCAAACTCCAAATATCAAGACCTTAAAAAAACGCTGCGCTTAAAATGTGTGATTTTCTATTGTCTAGGTGCTCAATTTTGTATAAAAAAAGTTGCAAATATAAAGCAAAGGATGAAGAAGTAATCTGGCATGAAGGCAACGGAATATACACCCATTAGTTTGAAGGAATCCGTTGGTTTTCCTGCACGAACAAAACTTAACTTAACTATTTACAAACAAAACACCGACGATTCACAATTCTTAAATTGTTTTATGTTAAAAAATTGCGTACAAAATATTTAGCAAAAGGTCTGAGTCAACTACATAGCAGACTCAGAATTTGCATAGCATTTACTTTATCTGATAAGTTTTATTCATACGCATACCGATCTGAGTAAAAAGTCAGTGCCGCCGCTTTCCGAACATGTCAAAAATTGGAACAAACTCAAATTGGTTTTTATTCATACGAAATGTTGCAAATGCCTCCATTTTGACAATTCTCTTGAGTAAAAGCAATTGCTACGTTTTATTCATACGGCCCAATATCGAAGACAAGATTCTTTCTGAAATAATTTGTAAATGAATGGCTTCACTGCGGTGAAAGGTCGGTAAAAGCGGCACACCGTTTGATGTTAAGAAAGGTCTTTGGCATTTGATTTATTTAACGACGAATACTCAAAAGTCAACTCTGGTGCTATCTACAATCTTTCAAAATTCTGCGCAAAGAATCACATCCGCCAATGACATTAGTAAAGTAGTAGGAATATGGCGGACTGTCAGGGGAGGATCTATCACTCTTTGTGTACGGTGAACCCCAGCAACTGGAGACAGTAAGTCAACGTGAGCCAAACTAACTGCATAGGCTCGCAAGTTGAGCCATTGGCTAACCACCTAAGAGGAAGGCAAAGAATGCTGAAATGTTACAAAACCCTTATGGACAGTAGTATTTTGAATATTGGGGACCAATAAAGGGGGAATGCTAACGCAAGGTATGGGGCGTTTAATAAGGACATCGAAACTAAACTAAAATTCAAAAGAGGTTTGGTACAGGGAGCATTGAAGCTCAGTTAAATGAATTTCAGCATTGTTTCCCTCCATTTTGAAAAATAGCTACTGAGAAGATGGTTTGAAGATCGCGAACAGTCGGTTCGGTAACCGTGGTACAACTTAAGAAATATCGACTATCCATTGCATCCAACAATCCAAAAGGTTTGACATTGGGACCACCCAATAAGCGATAATCTTCTATGCGAGTACCCACGGCTAAACATTTATAAACACAATAAGCCGAACGAAAAACAGGAAAAAACTCCTTTTTTGTTTTTAAGTAAGTTCAAAGTTGCTTAAGGAAAATGTCCACATTTCCGACACACCGTTCCTTCATAAATCATTCGCAACCTTAAAAACGTAACACCTCTGTCCGCAACCTGAGTAATGGCAAAATTTCATTCAAAGTAATTCTTGAAAGTAACTGGTGGTGGTGAATATCTAGATTTCCTTTGCAACGACTTCCGGAACACTCTCCGTTTTTGTATCTACGAGCGCCGCCAGTTGCGTTGGGAGATAATTATGTATTCACATTAAAATAATGAGACTGGTGTACATTTTTGCGCTCATCTTTTGGCGGATTCCTTTTTCTTCGGTCGTTTGCTTCATGATTTGTGGATGCTGAATTATAATTTGAAAATATTTTAACTTTTGGGACACATTTGTACAATTGTTCAGCTGTTTTAAGAGACGAGCGCTCTGAGGTCCTTAAAGTGGGCTACATTTTTAATCAACTTGGCTGAGGCATTATCATTGAGCGGTTTCCTAAGGGCGATTAATTTATTTTTACGGTTCCTGTGAAACACAACTTAATGAATTATTGTTAATGTTTTTAAGTGGTTGTAACTTTTTGTGTAGAAATCAGAGTGTGTCTGTAAATTAAATTACTTTCGAAATGTGTAATTTATAAAATATGACTTTCACGCTGTTGCGTTCATCTGTTGGAATGGAATAGCCGAAGAAGTCGGCGAAAAAGTTTTTCTAACGCATAGACTGGGCTGTAATTAAATTCATATTTATAATACAAGAGTATTATGAGTACGAACTCATTTGCATTTAGGATTCAGATTGAAACAAAAACGATGGTTCTGAGAAATGGGAAAAACGCTCAAAAAAGGGTTTAACGCACCCAACCACGGCATGTACTTTTACATAGTTAGTCTTACTGATCTCACAAGACAAAACAATTGGTTAAGCTTAACTATAGACAGCGGCGAGGTGTATATGCAGTCGAGGGTTCTGCAGACTGTAGTTGCTTGCTATAAATTTTAAAAATCAAAATTAATATAGAACTCTACGACCGGGTGTGTCTGACAGACATAATACATGCGCACAAAAACTTTTAAACTATTTCCACAATTTTAGTGGTGTCCCAGATAAATCTTTTAATTTTCGAGCTACAATTGGTTGATGCAGAAAAAAAGCTGATAAAATTGATCGATTTCAAAAACGCATAGGAGCCATGTCCAGCTTAGCTCGCTGGTGCATTAATGTCGGTAGCGATTTTACCCGTTATCGAAATTTTAGAGGGATTGAGAAAGATAATGCGAGGCGCTGTCATGCGACTTCTTGAACATCATACTAGAATTGCGCTATAACCACGGGCCAAACTTGCATTCACTGATGATTACGACATAATTGGTAGAGCACAGCGAGCTGTCACTGGTAAATTTTCTAGAGGAACGCAGACGAGGGCAAAACCACGTACATCCTGTCAACAATTTTTTTTTTTTTAATTTCTGACTCGCCACAGCAGCGACAGTAGCCATGTCGACCTGAAATGGTATATTGTGCCATAGGGTCAGAAAAATTTGTTTGTTTCTACCTTCCTAATGTAGCTGATGATACTTTCAGCAGAGGATAACTTTACTTCTTCTGGACTAATTATTTCCCTGCAGAAGAAGTTGCTTCTAATACCAGAGAGGCCTGGGAATTCTTACAGTATAATGCTCAGTTGTTTCGGCTTCTTCAAGACATAGGCGGCACTGCGGAGAGTCGGCTACGCGTATTTTGTGATATCGCAATCCGTGGTGTCCTGTTAGGTAGCCAACTAGATTTTTGACATCATGCTTGCGTAGATTTGAAATCTTCTTGGCACTATTTTCGAAGGGTTTAATAACTTTTTTGGCTTGTCTTAAAACTGGGATGTTCTCCCAGTATTTAACACAGTTATTTTGTTCCCAGCTCCTTATAGCAGGGTTTGCCGCTGTTTTTCAGATTGCGCAGTAGGGTTCAGGTCCCGTGAAAGGTGTTTCCGAACCTCTTTTGGCCAGTTCGTTGGCTTTTTCGTTTCAATTGTGGCCAGGAACCCGCCATATTTTGGTTTTATTTCTGGTACATACATTTTTGGAGGGTATTGAAGCAGTGTAAGACTGATTTGGCTTGCGCATTCTTTAATGGCGTGGAGCTCTGCCTGATGAAAAACGCTTGGTCTTTTCCCATTGGTATCGATACAGCTTGGTTTGGTCTGAATATGCCAGCCCCGACCCCTGAGTACATTTTAGAACCATCCGAATACCACTTTATGCCTTTTTGGCAGTTTGGTGGGTTATTGCTATCCCACATTAACTCTATTTGTGATGTCTGTGGCGAATCTTCTGTTAAAACATAGTGTTTTTGGGAGGCGGTCTGTGATCGCGCAGTTCATATCGAGTTCTGTTATTTTACAATAAAGGACATTGACAAATCGGACGGGAGGTCATAGTGAACAGCTATTGCCTTAAGGTAGTAAGAAATTAAGTCTACCTGCATTAAATTCTGACAGTAACATCCCAGAAAATGGCTGTTTTTTTAGGCTGCAAAGGTATTTGAGTTGACGTACCGGCCTCGGCAGTGCCGAGCATCCTTCCATCCTAAAATAACTTGCTATAAAAAAACGCAAACTTAATTTAATAATAAATTCGTTTAATTCGTTTTTAATGATAAAATTGTAAAAATGTATTGTTCGCTTTATTCGCACTGTGCCTTAAATCACGATTTGTATGACCTGTATAAAGGAGGATTAAGGAGGATTTTGTGGAAAGGTAAAAGAAACACGTCCGAGGGTCTTTTCTCCTTAAGATAATTTAATTTCACGAAGTAGGTACGTCCCATCTTAACTTAATATGACAGATTTCATTTTAGAGAGTGTTTGGAAATATACTTGAAGTCGCTTATAACGACGGTAAAGGGTACGATGAAATAAGGTCGTTAAAACCGGCGGTTGCTATATTCGCCTGCCATATCTGGCTTCCACAAATATTCAGGAATAAACAAAATCACATAAAATGCTAACTTTTTTGTTAAAGACGCGTAAACCACAACTAATTTAAAAGCAGCTTTTACGGCGACACATCGAATAAATTGCCATTATATTTAACTGGAAATTTTTTTTTATTTTCTCTTATTCCGTTGTTATAACCGATGACAAGGACCGATTTTTTCCGAAAAAAATTGGTCGTTATATCCGACATTTATTTATATATGACCATCAGTCGACGACGTTTTATCCGACGGTTGAATAGCTCAGAATATAATGAACCAACCAAATGAAATGAAAGTGGACGTTATAAGCAACTGGTTGTTATAAGCGAGGTCGTTATAATAGACTTCCACTGTACTTATCTTTAAGTTAGAAACATATTAATAGTTTTAACACCAAATCATAAATGGCGCGAACAGTATCTTATTTGTGTTCATTTATATAAAAAATGGTTGAAACCACTCTAGACTGATGTAAAACCCAATAAAAGAAAAAATCCCCAGAAGAAGTTGAAAAACATCAACGAAAGGTCGGGAAAAGAATAAAATAGTTTTATTTTGATTCGGAAACCATCGACCAGTAAGGTCAAACATAACTACTTCAATTCCTAAAATTGTTTTGCAAAATTCCACTTAAATAGGAATAATTGGCAAAATACACCTGTGGGTATAGGTAAAGCATTAAAAACTTACATGTCTCTCCAGGATACTTGGAAGCTGTTCCGGTGTTTTCCTTTCTCCTTCGGCTGAACGGTAAAACGCAGTTAGATTTGTTCCAAGACGAATAGTTACTTCGAATCGAGTTTTTCCTGTCCGAGCTGAAATCAATAAAAAAAAAAAACATTTCAAAATTACGTAGAAATTGTCACTGACTCAATTAAATACTTAGTTTTGTTTTAAAAAGAGAGATGCCTGTCTATGTGGAGTGGAACTTTATATATTTTGACTCTCGGCCGATTTGTTACGGTTAGATCTGCAGTTGCGTTACCGTAGATTTTGTTTATCCTACGGTTATCAATAGGGACGTTCGAATACCTAGTTTATGTACAACGTCAACTAGATTTATTTTTACTGTGTTAACTAGGTGAGTTGAGTTGTTGTATTCTTGCGGTTTATTTTTGAATTTAGACACTTTAAAATGCCAACTGAGTAGATTTTCAGGCAGAGTACCCCTCCGTAAACGTCAACTGAAAAAAATTAATCACGTGACCAATTTTGGTCAACAAAAACTGAAATACATCAAGTCAGTTACCTGTCAGACTTATTAAACTCGAAATCCGAACGGGTTTAATGAGTTCCATTTGCCCAGATGTTCTGTCAATCCAATTTTCAAACTAAACCTAAACTAAGAATGCTCGCTGCTCCTTCCAGGTCGGAAATAGGCGCGTTCTCATGTCATGTGACTTTTTCAACAACATTTTTGAGAAATTTGTGCGAAATTCGCAAGCTAACACCAGGGGCAACATTTTCTAAAAGTTTGTGCAACTACTTGCATACGCTGACGACATCGACATCTTCGGTGGAGCACAGCGCTCTGTCACTGGTATGCGTTTGCAAGTATCAGTACAGAAGCCGCAAAGATGAGTTTAGTGATAAATGAGGGCAAAACCAAATATATTCTGTCAACAATAGGGGACAAACAGCATCGACGAATCGGGCAGGACGTTACGATAGACAGCTATAACTTTAAGGTAGTTAGGGAGTTTGTCTATATCTCGAGAAATATCGTTAATTGGTTTAGGAAACCTTATTGGTAGCAGCAGCTTCATCATCAACCTCGGAGCTCCACAAATATGCGCTACTGTTAAGTGTACTGAGAGATGAGTCTTAGGCTCAATCCTGGAAAAACACAACACACATCTTAAGGCTTTTTCGACTGAGTGAACTCTCGCGAACGTTTAACAAACATACGAGAGTATATCGAGGTGTGTTTTATTGAGCTTCTAACTCAGTATAGCAAAATTAAGTACACAAATACGCAAAAAACGGTTCCAGTCGCATTTCAATTTAGTGCTGAAAAAGTAGATTTAGCGCTTGGGCGATTTTATAGTGCTTAAAAAAATATATTAGTGCCTTTTTAACGCCGTTTTTATTTCTTTTTCTATGAATACAGCCATCCCTTTATATCACTTCAATCACAGGCGCAATTTAAAAACAAACTAGGCTCGCCCAGTGGTAGAAAATCGACCACACAGCTCTTTCTTTCTTTTATTCAAATTATTATTCTTTTTGAGACATCTAAGAATGGATCGTTCAATTTGGTAAACAAAATTGGAGTTGTTCCTTATTAAGTAGGGTAAGTATGTACCGAAAGAAATTTTAAATATATATATTGGTTAAATGTGTAGATACCATTTATTTTTTTTAGTTATGTTGAAGTATTTATTTTCCAACCGCCCGTGGTCGAAATTCGACCAATTTTGTCTGTAGATAAAGTAACGAAAGCCAACTTGATTTTTACATAATTTATTTATTATTTATTTTAGTTTATGCAATGCCCCTGAAACAAGATTTTATGATTGCTTACTTTTAGGGGTAATTAAACTGCACACATTAAGAGGGTTAAGAGACTCTCCAACAGGTTCTAATCTAAGATGATTAAATTTGTAAACTCTTTCGATTAACTGCTAAGCATTTTGTTTGGGAAATTCTTAACTTAATTTTACCAGTCTTAATGGCGACATATACCTACGACTTTTTGTTTCTGCACATGTATGGCACAGTACCTTTCGAATGATATAAGTTTCATTCTCCTCATTTCATGATAAATACTTAAAAAGTGTACGGAAACTTTTCATGTTTACGTATTAATATAATAATTAATTTGTTTTACTCTGCAATCGGCATAAATGACTTAATACGAATAAACTTTTCTTTTTGTTTTTTTTTAAAAAAAATTATAGTTTTGGTGCCCAGGAGGTCTAATTAACTATGAAAATTTTAAAAATGGTACTTAAATGCTAAAATGACTTGGCAACGCTGCCCCCAAACCCAGTGATGGTACATGTAGGGAAGATCTAAAAATGCCACCGTAGGGAAAAAAGGACAGATTTTTATAACGCAGGGATTTTTATAAAAAAAAAAATAATTCAGTTGATTTTTCCGAAAAATCGTACCACACACCCTTAATGCAATAATGTGTTTTCATCTTAATGTTTCTCAAACTGAAATTCTGTTCACATTAGGTAAAGTTTTCATTTCCTTCTCTTTGAATTTTCGTGGGATTATGTAAAAAGTCATAGAAGTGAGAAGATGAATCCTCTTTGTTGTGTGCCGTCACATTGAAAATCGTGCCTGATGGTAGATACTCTATATCTCCACGCAAATATTTCAATAACTAAATTTCCAATTGAAGATACAAAAGTAATTCAAATTGTCCCTTAGCAAAACTAATTGTGTTCGAATTAACGAGCTGGAATATGTTTCAACGAACCACGCGTTTCATCATATCTACACTCAGAAAAAAATACTATAATATCAATAAGAAAAGTAATTGAATCAAAGGTTTTATACTATTAAAATTGGTCAATGGTGTTCATCCAATTGAAATAATAATTTCAAAACTATAACAGTAATGGTACGATTTTCCATGTGTATTAATGTTGTCATCCCTTTGATTCAATATTTTGTCTTATTAATTAATAATAGTATGTACTTTTGTTTGCGATAGTTTTTAATAGGAAAATACAATTAATTATCAAAAGTAAATACCATGAAAAGTAAGAGAAAATATGATAAAAACAATAACACCATACTATTATGTCAATAGTATTTAACTTATTAATTTAATAGTATTTACTATTACTATAATAGGACTATACTGCTAAAACAAAAACCCAATACCATTGTTTCAATGGGGCCCTTATAGATATAAAGTTTCGTATTCTCTTGAAAGTAATGGTATCTACTGTAACAGCAATGGGACTCTACTGTTAACACAATAACAGAATACCATTGCTTCAATCAGCCTCCTATAAATTTTAATGGTGTACCCTATCGTAATTAATAGTATATACTATTGCAATTAAAGGACCGTATGGCTGAAACAATAACCGAATACCTTTGTTGCAATAGCGATCCGACTAAATTAAAGTGGCGAATCCTTTTAAAATCAATAGTACAATACATTATATTTTTATATAGGTACCACCTTTTTTTATTAATAAAAATGCTAAAAACATTGGTTTACAAGCCTATCGGCAAACTTAAGTCCAGCATTAAAAGCAAGGGTGTAGAAATATTGGTCCTTGAAGTCATAGCTTTTGAAGCCTGCAATAAAAGAGTTATTTATTAATTCCAAAGAAATAATGAGATGAATAATGCTTCGACTTACCAGTGTGTGGCCATTTTGTGAGGATATTTAAGGCTTCAGTTTTGATATCATAGTACCGTTGTTTTGCGACTTCGGTCCATTTAGTCCGAACTTCACTTCATAGCTCAATGTTATGTGCTAGCCATAAATAGTTGCTTCATACGTCGGTGGATCAGAGACGGTAGTTTCTACAATTACTCAATAAAAAGTTAAAATCGATTACCTACCTTAAAAATGAAACAAACTTAAATATATTAAAAGCCTTATTAAAACCTGAAGTAAAAAATAATAATGTATAAAACACTTTTAGTAAAAATTGTCAACGGATGTTAAGAGTTTTAAACGAATAAAATATACAATACAAAATACCTTCGTCCTTGTTTTCACTTATCAGTTGTTTTGTCTTTTCAAACCTCTTGTTTTGATTCTGCCATTATCAGCCTTATCATGCAGCTTTCCAGTTGGGTTGAGACCATGTCCTCTCTTATGCAAATAGTATTCCTACAAATATTAAATAAAACGGAGTGCAAGCAAATAATTATTTCATTAAGACATAAAACCGATCGTTGTATTTTTCGGCTGCGCTATGTTTCAAACAATTATTAGGTACGGTAAAATTCATTGATTTACATTTAATCGAAAAATGTATTTACTCAAAAAAAATATTTAATTTACCACAGTTAGGACAAAAATAAAACACTACTATTATCAAAGAAAATTATTTTGCACGTTAAATGTATAAAATACAAATTTAAGAGCATTTTATACATCTTCTGGATCTATTTAATGACGCGCATATAAATGCACTTCCAAAATTATTAAAAAAATAGTTTAATATAGACCAAAACACTATTATTTTCAAATAAAATTAATTAAATTATACCTGAGCTGCACTCGTTTTCCAATTTAAAAATGTTGATTCTAGAGTATATTTTGCAATGAACTGCACTTTGTCACGACAACGATAGTAATGGCAAAGTTTGACGAGTCTAAGTAAAACAAACCTTGTAATATACATAGGTACCAACTGTTCTTACCAATGGGATATACTATTAATATAATTAAAGTTATAAGATATACTATTAGCATTTTGAAAAACTATGCTTTTTAATGTGATATACCATTACTTTAAATATGAATCACTTTAAAGTAATAGGTTATATACTATTAAAATCAATTTTAAAGAATTTTGTACAGTTACTCTAACGGAACTTTTATTGAATGACGAGTATATTAAAGGGATATACTATTAACTTTAAAAATGTATCACATTGAAACAATCAACTTCTTTAAAGCGGCAACAAATAATTTGTTTTCTTTAATTTTTTATATTATACAATTTTGATATAAGTTCCATATTGTGATAAGCAATTATAGTATGGATGTTTTATAAAATTTGCTTTAAAACCATATATCTGAAGCTATACCAAAAAGTTACAAGATTGCTTTTATTTGCAGCAGAAAAGCCTGCATACATTATGTGTTTAACTATGCTACAACAAATTTCGTAAACTAAAACTTTTATAAAAAGTTAAAAAATACTTACCTATATTTGTTTCTTTTTTCACTTCATTTTACTTTTTCACAATCACACACTAGATACTTCGGAACTGCTCGTTTCAAATGTCACATTCGTATTAAGGACTGAACAATGTTATCTCGTACTTTAATTTCTTACAGCACAGAAAATTATAGATTCAATTTTAGATTTTGATCTGATTGGATATACAAGTTAATAGATCATTTAGTTTGGACCTGTAGTTTGTTTTGATTCTTAGTAAATTCAAGCTTTGCACTGTTATTGAAAATTAAATATTTTGGGATACCCCTACTATTAATATTAAGGAAGGATTTATTGGAAAATTAATGCTATTTTTAATTCGATTAATGGTGCGTTTGAAAAAGTAGTACTACAATTTATTTTATTAAATACCCTTTACGTTGATTTTATGGGATGCGATATTAAATATATATTGTTTTTTAGTATTCAATATATTTAACTACATGGAACTATTATAACAATAGTTCATGTTATTAATATTCAAAATATGAAATCCTATTAAATCAATAGTTTTATCTATTGCTGGGGGCCTCATTAAAAAAATGGTATCATTGTTATCAAAATAAAAACAAAAAAAAATTAAATTAATAGTCCTCCCATTGAAATAATAAGACGACAATATTAATATGAAGATTTTTCAATGGTATTCCATCTAGTAATAAATAATAGTATTTATTAATGGGACAATAGTATACGTTATAAAATATTAATGCTAAAATACTATTAAATGAATAGTGTTTCCCATTATATTTATAACGTATACCCCATTAATAGTAATAATTTCAATACCATTGTATTAATAACCCGAAAACCTTAAATTTTATTAGAAAACTATTGTTTTAATAGGAAAATCTTATTAAAATGCGTCTTATAAATCCAATGGTCGTACCATTGACAAATTAATGGGACGTTTTTCTCTGAGTGTACCAATTTAATAGGTAATATTTGCATTGATAAGAGAACTAAAGCTCGTGTGAGCGGAAAAAACATCCCAAAAAACCCCCAGTTGTTTTTAGATCACCGAAATCCAGCAAAGGACAAACGGATACTATTTTTTTTAATTATTTGTTTACTAGCCGAGGACATAAATAGCAAATTTTGCGTGCAGCCACAAACTATGGCAACAATTTGCATAAATCACATTAACGCAAATTAAATTCCACAGTTCTACTAATTATTTGGTCGATCGTGGTGGTTTTAACCATATAGTGCTACAGTGAGCTTACACAAAAATAAGCTGCCGGTTATGGTGCTGATGGCGATTTCGAATTTTGTGGCTAAAAGGATGTATCGATTTTTCTTGCTCTACATGCTAGAAAAGCTGTTTACGAGTAGGTAAATAAAAATAACATTCAATTAAAAGTAATTGTTTATCATCAAAACGAGGAAATGCCAATTAATGAGATGGTAACTGTGTCACGTAATACATGGGCCAACAAATGAGGTGCCTACAACGCTAATTGCACATCAGCACAAAATAAAATAAAGATTTAATTTAATAAAATAAATTAATACCGCTAACACAATTATTTTGCAATGAATGTGTCTGACATTTAATTTTTCATATTAGTTCTTGCAATTGAAGTTAAATTATATGAATGATTTGGGCAGTAATAGCATAATCAATACGAGTATTTTATTTAGTTACGAGTTGAAGCGAATTAGCCTATAGGTACTGTTTTAGGTGAGTATGTTGGTTGTAACATGTTTTTAAATATTATCCAAGCCAAATCAAATAAACAAATATGAAGTCTACCAGGTCTCAGGTTCGATCTGCGGAAAAACGCAAATTTCAGTTAAGTTTTTTTCACTGCGCCATCTCTTGCAAACCTCTGACAAACAGCTGAGATTATAAGTGTCATAAAAAAAGTTCTCATTCCAACTTGGCATTGAATTAAATGTCCTTTCCATTTGTCCAAAAAATATACGCACACTTACAAATGGATTAGGGTACCTATATACACAGACCAGTTGCGCCAAATAATTATTTTTTACCCAGGTTCAAAACTCCTTCGCTGTATAATAAGGATGCTTACCAAGAGGTATCTATTTTACAACTAGAGCTGGGAACATGTACTAGAAGCCTTGACCCTATAATTGGGAGCCCGGGCATATCAATTATATGACTACAAATAAGTAAAAAAAGCAACTGGGAAACGAACCAAACGGCCTAGTGCGTTTTGAAAAAGCTAAAGCTCCAGTACTGGGGAAGGCTATTACAAACGTTCATCACAAATATGCCCTTAAAAAGAGTTGCCCATTGTTGAAAAATTGACCAGGAAGTTTTTATTACTGCAATTCGCAACGAAAGTCAAAGACTACCAAATTGCACCAAGAAAATAAGAAAACCTAAACGAAGCTGCGTGCGTCTATAAACTTCGCGAGACACAGGAAATATTTATCAGGAGTGTCAACGTGCACAAAAAAATAATATGGCTACTCTGAAGAAAAATTTGGGTTAAGGGTTTAACTCCTCCACTGGCTATGGAAATATGGCCATCTCAACCAAACAGCGGGGACATACTATCAGACAACTTATCCCATATACTAGTACAACTTTCCCATTTCCCTGCAACCTCTGGTGTACCACAAGGCAGTCACCTAGGTCCCCTTCTCTTTATCTTAACTATAAACGATCTTGAAAGGGTCAATAAACACTCCTCTTTCTCTCTCTCTGCCGACGATACCAAATTTTTCAAACACATATCTTCATCACAAGGTCCCTGTTTACTGCAACAAGATCTAGTTAGTTTTTCTATCTGGGGTTTCAGAAACTGTCTAGAGCTCAATATTCCCAAATGCCAATCTATCACCTTATCGCGTAAGTACAACAAGTCTCCTCCCCATCTATACCTTCATAACGATCAAACTATATCCATTGTACAGTCTCTTCGTGATTGGCATACTGTTCGACCGCGAGCTTAATATCCATTCGCATATTGATGAGATAAAATTCATCCCTTGAATTCATCAAACGGTGGTCAAAGGAATTTTCCGACCCCTACGTGACCAGAAATCTCTATACCACTTTTGTCTGCCCCCTCCTTGAATACGCCAGCCGACGACGCGACGTTTGCTTCGATTTGCCCTCCGCGGTCTTTCTTGGAACGATCCTCTAATTCCTCCCTCCTCCCTATCAAGGCCTGAAACTCATTAACTTGAATAGCCATGAGGACCGCAGGGATTTATGGACTCCTATCAGGCTCTATCAATTGCCCGTCTCTTTACAACTCCATTTTCTTCAATACAAACCCTAGTGATTTAAGACACCCCCGCCTCTTCTATCTTCCAACCCACCGCACTCACTACGGTTCCAATGAACCAATTTCAACCGCAGCACCCCCTCCATTAAAGTAGGTAGGTAAGTTGGTGCCCTTGTGGCGATTGCCACGGCTTCACGTAGACCATCAGTTAGGTCCATTGTGTCCAATTACGGGAAACATCCATTGAATACCTGTTGGAGAAATTAATCATTCCGCTTATGAAATTGGAGCCCCATAGACTTAGTAAGAATCTCTTGGGGTCTCAAAGCTCTGTCGAGTTCAGGTTCTATAGTTTGTCCTGAGAGTAGCTGATGATATAGTTCTGTTTATCTACAAGAACCATTCAGATTTAAGTATGAATCTCAGTAGTTCTTTAAGATTCACATTCTTCAGATCCTCTAGCTCATCAAAGAAGTAGCTATTAAGAAACCTTTTCCTATTATTTTTACGGGCCGGGCATTCGCACAACAGGTGACGTACAGATTCTATTTCTTCAACGTCCCTGCAGCTTCTGCAAAAGTCATTATGTACCTAGTATAGTTCCGCACGTACGCCTATCACACAGTGTCCAGTAATGACCCCCGTGAGTATGCGAATGTCCCTGCAACTCAGTCCGATCAAATATTTCGATCTCTCTTTGCTCACCTCTGGCAATAGCTCTTTTGTATGCCTGCAGATATTGATATTGGTCCAACGAAGATTTGTTTTGCTTCAAGACTCAATGTCAATCTTCCTTTCAAGCGTACACTGAGAAAACTACAGAGCTACGATAGCCCTACTAAATGCGCCACCTCTGTTTTATGTAGGTACATCGACTGCTAACTTAATGGCTGCTACAACCAATAGTAAGGTGTGATGCCTTCAATTACATGGGTACAGCACAGTAACAGAGCTGCGGGAACCAACAAAAAATATTTGAAGTAATCGAGTAAGCTATCGGACCCGCATACAGAGCTGAAACAACCTCTTCACAGAGAAAATATACACACATCGAGGCTGTCACAGGTCTGTATGCGGGTCTTCTTAGCGGAGTTCTTACTGATTTTAAAGCCAACGATGCGCATGTAGTTTCGGCCCACCTCTAGCCCACTTGTGATATTGCATCCAGATATTTCTTGCATTGTCTTACTGTTCTTGACTTCACCACGACCGACTCCATGGCTTGTATGGCCGCTTGGCTGTCAGTGAAGATAGTGATTTGTTTGTTGACAAATTAATGTAGCAGCAATCTCTGCTTGAAAGACACTGCAATCATCACTAATACGGAATGATTCCCGCAGATCCAATGTTTCGCTGAAGATGCCCGCACCTGTACCGATATCCATCTTAGAACCGTCGGTATAGAGGGCTATCTCCTCTTTCGTCGTAATCGTTTTGTTCTCCCACTCGTTTCTGTCGGGAATTCTGATGGGCAGGTAGTCTGTTGTCGCCTTCTCCATCGCCCTCTCCATTAAACTCAGCCTCCTTCACTCTAAACCCTAGCTTTAGTTCCTAGCTATAAGTCTTAGATTTTAGTTCTAGTATTGTAAGTTTGTTTTGTAGCTACTAAGCCTAAAAAATGAGGACATTTTGCCCCACCAAAATAAACTTAAGAAAATTTGGATATGCTCCTGCTCCTGCCTTTGATTAGAATAACAGATTGGCTTTTGATTACAAACAGCCGCATATAACACCATGGCATACTTAACCTAAAAGAACCATCAACCTTAAGAAGTTTCTTTTATAGACTACAAGAAAAGCAGTGGACAACTATTTCAGGAAGGAAATGTGCTGTAAAAATATCGACCTTCACGCAAAATAAATAGATGGTGCTGTTACTTAAATTGATCCCTGGAAAAGAACAGTAGGTATCTACAATCCATTTTATGTGTGAGCTACAATAGCACACGTCAGTGTCACTTTTGGATATTTACCCCTCGCAAATGCAAAATGTTTAAAAACGTATTCAAGATAATTTGCAGCAATACAATTTCCCGTGAAGTTATTATTATATTTCGTCCTGAAATATACGTACCTACGTAAAAAGTAAAACAGAATCTCGGAGAGTTATATTTCCAGCAAAAATAAAGTTTTATCTCTCTGTATTATTTCATTTAAATGATTTTGAATAATGAATTGCTCCTTAGGTAGGTATTTTTTGTAGAAAATTCTAATAGCATGAATGACGTATACCTTTCCTTTGCTTCTTACAGACTCACGTTATGCACAATCTTCTGACGAAGCCACCCCTTATGAAGATGGTAACGCGACCCTTATATAAAAACTGAACTCATAAAGAGAAATCTAATGCAGGTATTAAGGAATAATAAAGTGATATCAGTACAGCAACGCAATACAAATCAACCTCTTCTACTTAGACTGCAATTTTATTTATTTCCGTTTCAGTCAGATTGAAGTTGAAACGGAGAAAATGGATTATGAAAAACAGTCATTATATTTATAGTATCGTTAAAATGAAATGTTATGAACAGACATCTTTGCCGTCACCAAGTACGTAGATGCCCTTTCAAGTTTCAAGAAAAACGTTTTTCAAGTCGACTTTGCCACATTTATACGAGAATAGTGCGTACATTTTATCTGCGTTCATTCTTTCAAGGCAGCGACAAAAGATATCTCTTTTGCCCCGCCAAGCAGAGATTCCGCAAAGTCAGATGCAATCAGACTACTCGCTAATCCATACATAGTCTACCCTATGCCGTAAGCTAAATCCTATGCATTCCTATCCACTGCTTTCCAAGGTCGCTCCTTTGTAAGGTTGTTTCAGTCCCCAGAGATTTGCCAGATAGTTTTGGCATTAAGACTTGGGCTACCCACTCTATGTCTCAATGGAAACATCCATGCCTATTTTTTGGACAAATTAGGGAAGTTCAAAACATTCTCGGTAACGACATGAAGGGAAACGCGAACTTAATTACAGCTATTTTTATTTTTCAATCTTTCTCTTCTAATATCTCTTATTACATCTTGAGATTACCCTCAAGAAAAATAGTTTTCATTAAATCTGGGAACAAAAAAGAAAACCTAGGGGTAAGCTCTGGGCTACAGGGTGGATGTTGAATATCCTTGAACCTCACAATCTTGCACAGTAGCCTTAGGACTACACGCGCCGTAGTTCTGTCGTGAAGGTGGAACACCCCAGCATCCAGATTATCCCGTTTTTCTTCTTTCAATCTTCCCGTCAATGATCCAAAGTGGATGCGTAGGATGTCACGTGTATGGTTTCACCTTTTTTGTGCTCGATTATCAAAATTCGCTTTGAGTCTCAAATCACTGTAACCATCACCTTTTCGGCAGACGTAATCTGTGCCCTCCTTATGCCACTGAGTGTACCTGTACCTACAACTGTTTGCGTTCAGGGTGATACTGATGAACCCACGTTTCGTGACAAGTTACAATTCCATTTTAAGAAAATTTACCGGACCTTCCCTACAAAGCTGCTAAAATTCGTTACAACACTCAATTCAAACTTCTTGTTTCTGAGATGTTGTGAGGATTCGTGTCGCCCATCTTACATTGACTTCTGAAATGTTAAGACATTTTAGGTACCACTGGAAAGGTAAGTGTTCTCAGCTATCGCTTGAAGCTTTATTCAATGCGCTCCTTGCCCTTTGAAATTCATTTGAACGGTATGTGCAGAATCTCGAAAAAGAGCCACCATATTTTGTTGACTTTTTCCTTGCTTTGTGAGAAATTTAATCAATTTTCTTTGTTATCCATTTCGTTTATTTTCGTGATAGAAAGCAAATTCATAATCACAACCAAATTAAAAACCCTTGAAAAACACAAATACTAAAATAAAAATTCTCACATTTATACTTAAGTCAATAAAGTTATTCGAGAAATACCATTCAGAGTTATCGATTTCCTCAGTTAATTACAAGATTTTCAAGTTTTTTCCTCTGGGCATAATTCAGAATGATAATATTTGCGCATCAAAATTCAAAATTTTAATATAGGCCAACGATCCTCTTATTCTATTTGCAACTAATTCATAACTACCAAGCAGTCACCATAAAAAATAAAAATAAAAAAATATTTTGGCGCGACCGGTCTGTGGGACCCAAGGCCTAGCTTCTCACAACCATTCATTTTGTGTGGGTTTTCAATTTTTGGGACGAATGGAAGGGAAGCCGAGTCCAAACGGCTAATTGAGAAGCTCTTTGTCCAAATCACATGTGCAGAATTTCTGGACGCAGTGAAGCACGCAGTACAACAAGAAAGACAGACAGGCAGAACTTTTATTTGACGTTATTGCAGTGAGATAAGTCATACAATAGCGAAACGTCTTTCTTTTGTTTACAGCTGTGGTGTTAGGGGAAATCTCTTTTAATGGTTTTTTGGAATATTTCTTGCGATTATTATAAGACATGTAATTTTCCTTCACGAATTCTATTAACTTTTCCTCCATTTCGCCAGTCAGCCGGTGTTATTTGTAGGTACGCAAAACATTTGAATTCGAAATAAACGTCAATCACAATCAATCACATGTGTTCTCTCCCATTTAAACGTACTTGTTTGTGTTTTATTTCCACTGCAGGCAAAATTCTGCACTTGTGCTTTAGGCATTAGTCTTTAAAGAAAAGTTATGACTACATTTGTTGCAATGAAGCAAAATGTATTCATATCCTAATCTAGTTAGACGTGTAATTGATATCATTTGGAGATAGAGATGGCTCCTTTGATTTCCCCATAATTCCCTTCAACTGAAATTATAATATTCCTTAAGGAAATCAAAATGTTTCGGATTTTTAACTTGTGTCTTAAGTAAGGTGTTCTTTTGATAATTGTTATTTTTGTGTTATTTTTGAAGCCGATTTTACAAAATGATATTGAAAATAGAACCATTTTCAAACGTATAATTTAGTATGACATTTTTTCATAGTTTTTTAGGTCGTTAAATGAGAAGAAGTACTAGCGCTAAGAGCGTAGGTCCACAAGCACAATAAAAGACGAAACAGGTAGGTAGGTACATTAATAGCTTTGAAGGCTGGAAATCTTGAGAGAATTACTTTTATGGTAGTAACTAGCTATTTTTAGAACGATCAAGCTTGTTTGAACACGAACGGATAGAGGCATCGAAGGCGGACTCCCTTGCAACACTAAATTACTAAAACAGAAAAGGTGCTGGGTCCAAAAAGCTTCGTTAGCATGTGTAGAGGAATGGTTGATCAACTGATCGACGCATGGATCACTGAAGAAAACCTGCGACGGCGATTAAGCGTGTATAACAATGCAAGCAGGCTAAGACGGCAATAGAATGGCCGACCTGCTCCACTCAATAACAGCTTCTAACTTCCAAGCAATATGAATAGTGGGTGAGAGATAAAAAGGGACCCAACATGGTTGTCTGCTTCGAATATCACTCATTTTCGGTTGTTAACATAGATATGGTCTAGTAGCTAATGGAGAACAAAATCTCAATATTTATCTCTAAACTTTCGAAAACTTTTATGAACACGAACTATACGGCGCCGTGCCTAGTCTATGGTCTAGACACCTCTGCCAAGATCCTCCGTTTATTCAGAAGGCGGTATTGTAGAGCGGTCAAAAGCTATCTAACCGAGACTCGCACTGATGGCAAGAAAGCACTTGTGAAAAGTGATGTGCTACATGAAATGACTTCAAGCGAAGCTGTACCCAATCGTTATTTCTGTTAAAAAATAGTTATAATTCACATTTTCCACAGTTTGTTGGTTGTTGCTCTTCCAGGCAGAGCCGGCAGATATCTGTAGAACTTTTACCAGTTTTGTGATTGGAGATAATAGCTAAAAGAGGAAATGAGAGGCGATGAAGAGAGTCAAGATTTGTCCTTACCTTTGGTCATGGAGATAACATTAGCTTTTTGGCCTAACGTATAACCTGTGTGGAGTTCTTATTCTATGTCCCAAAGAATGCAGCTCTGCCTGGCTGTTGCTGGCTCGCAGTCGACAAATAGTCTCTGGGCCAAACAAGGCAGTTGTTAAGCATTGGCGAGCTAACGCATCAACCCTTTCTTCGCCCCTGAGTCGACAAATGAAAAGATTTAACATCCTCTGGCATTAGAGTTTAATTGCAAGGCTTAAATTTTTTTAAAGTTTTATAGCGCAGGCTGTGGCTGTCTTCTTAAGTAGTATGTATTCTGAAGGAAGGTTATGGTGTTCTTCTAAGGCTTAAAAATACTTAATGACGAGGAATAATCAAAATTATTTGATTTCCGACGTTGTGAAAAGTTTTTGAAGGACCACCACTTGAGCGAGAAATAAGTCGAGAGAAGCAACTAAAGAAAACCAAGTGGAAGACAACAAGTGAATTGTACGTTGGTTTATAAGTACAGGGTGCGACAAGAAAACGTGCTGATTTGTTTTTGGCGCCAAGCGGGGGGGAGTGATTGGATGTGGGTGCAGAGTGTCTCATTTTTTAGGGGACTTCTTGAAGTTTCATCTACGCCCCAGTCAGTCGACATCATGCATTGGATGAATAAGCAACGCGCATTTTCCTGCGAGGCTTACTTTTCCAACGGTCGTTCCCTGATTTCTACTCAACGTGCTTTCCGTACTCGCTTCAACATCAATCCCGCAGGTCGCGTTCCTGGCCGGCAGTCCATTGTTTCGTGGGTGAAAACATTCAGGGAGAGCGGAAACGTGACGAAATCCCAACCAGCACACCGGAGAATCAGAACAAAGGAAAACATTGAAAGGGTGAGAGTTTCTTTCTTGCGATCTCCCCGGCCGGCGTTCGGCGCGCAAATATGCAGTTGCTTTGGGCATTTCTGATCGCACTGTGAGACGAATTCTTCACCAGGATCTCAATTCTATCCTTACAAATTGGCCTTGGCGTAGGAGCTTCATAAATGCGATTTTGTTGCCCGCCGAAATGCTTGTGAAACGCAATAGCAATTTCAATAGATACATAATTATATGTGTAAAGCATTCTAAGAGGTTACTTGTTTTAAAAGGATTCTGGGGTTGAATGGCGATAAAACGTAATGTTTAGGGACCGATTCCAAAGTTTTACTTTCTGCGGTTTTGTATCAAAATACCAGCGGACAACTAACTGATGAAGTTTTTTAGTTGATGCCCCCACACTATAGCTCAACCTAAGTTGGAAAGTTCCTAGTTTATAATCGAATATTTCCACGTATACAATGTCAATTTGAATATCATCTTACCTGCTACTCTTCCACTGCTTATGCTGTTGCTACTCTGCGCCCCGCCCATCGAATAACCAAACGAACTTTGAAAATCACATTCCTTGTGACAATCGCCTGAACTGTTTCCTGTACAACCTGAAAAGAAAAAATTAAGGACCATTCAAATCACTCATTCAATTTTCATTTCCATAAAATCGATTTCCTGTTTAAAATACGACGAGAAAAGTGTGTACGTATATCAGAACTTACAAACAAGTGTAAATGTTTTCACGCTCAATTTGCTCTGCAGCACTCGGTGAGTCGGTGCGTTATTGTGAATCGAGTTTTCCCATCATCGGAAAGTTCTACTTTCAAGACAAACCAGATTCCGGTCTAATTCTATACAGCAAATATTAGCATACAACTTCCTTCGTTCCCATCAGCATATATAGCTAATTTTGTATGACCCTTGAACTCGCAAGCGTTATTTTATTTGATCGCCCCCCATATACGGGCAGCGAAGGACTTGCTTGCTTATACGCCAGTGGTAGAATAGGATAGCAAACAATACCATCTGGATAGCCTTGGAAAATGTAAAATGATATGGAAATCAGCATACCCATAGCTCAAGTGTGTATAGGTATCGTGTCCCTGTGCTATAGACCGCACCGCAATGATGATGAGGGTACCTATCACAAGAAATGCATGTATATTGATTCTGCACTTCTAAACAACATTTGATCTCGATCCAAGGAACTTGACTTTGCTCCACAGTGCTTACCGTCGCGAAAAGTTGGTAGCACAAGCACATACCAAAGGACATACTGTCCGTAGTTCATGGAAAGCAAATTCAAATCGATTGCCATGGGGCAGGGTAAACAAAACCTTAAAATTACTTTACAAGTGGTGCAATTGTAATTTCAATTTTTGTAGCAGCTCCACTTCCTGCAACGATACATAACTTGGGAGCAATTCCTCAAGTAAACTGTATCCGAATGGTTTCGAAAACAGTGGAAGAAGCTCTGTGCACAGTGGTTGGCAAGGAGTTTGTCGACAGGACTTTTCTGCGGTAGAGAAAGGTTTTTTTTCTTCTATTGCATGGATAAGCAGTTGGAAGGCAGACAGTATTGTGTTCTTTCCCTTGAAAGGAGTTTAAAGGGCTTAGGTGGTTTGCCTGGTGCTCCATTCAAGTATGTGTGCAATTGTTGGCAATATCCACTGACTACTGATGTAGTAGATAAGCCTGTTTATGACTTGAGAGGACACCAGGTGGTATATCCCAGGTGAGTCTTGAATTTGCTGCTACCTACTGGTGTTGTGTTGCAGAAGTTGATGTAAAAGTGGGTAAAATTTACCTGGGAATAAGGATATCGGGTAGATTAAGTTGTGACGGAGTGATATTGTATTTTGTGTAATTGGTTTATGACCGACGCTTTTTGCTATGAAACATAGACTTCCAGACTTGATGTCTGTTACAATTAATCATTATTTATTATATCAATTTTTTATATATGAATGTCACATCTCCGGGATCGCCACCGGAGAATTTAAAAAATTGGGATGGACTGTATAATTGCTTGCATCGTTATCATGGCTTTATACTTATATTTGCTTTTAAGAGACTGGCGTAATTTTTATTATATTGGTCATTTAATTCCAAACTTCACTAAAATATCAGGTATGAGCAAACCCTGGTTCACAAAAGAAAAATGCAACCATCGACAAAAATAATGATTTAAGATGCAACCAGACAATATAGAATACAAACACCATACACAACAAACATATTGCATGTCCTTTCAATTGGATTACGTGTCTTTTGGGCTATGGTAAAGGCAATAAGCAGTAACTTTATCATAACTTCATCGTAACTTGCTCATACCGTATGTTTAAGGAAATTCGATCGATTGCGGGCAATGACACCTACAAAAAAAGCTGTTATTTTTTGCTTAAATCTTTACGGATAACAATTACGCTAGATTCCGCACACCTAGAGTCACCATCTCTCTTAGGGTGTAGTTAAAGCGACACGAAAAACCGTAAAAATGATCTTTTGCTTTTTTTAACCACTTAAGCTTTATGGTTAAACTCAATGATATGCTTGGGAATTCCGGGGCAAAAACAAACAACGAAGACGGTTAGCCAACACGCGAACAGGCAACGTACAGCTGGCCATGCGGAAAACATGGAAATTCGCGATTTTTCCCACAGATTTCCAACTATTGGCCGATTGGCGATTTATTGATTGTCATCACAAAAGTCGATCGAATGGGAAACTGAATCCGTTTGAACTGGAACGGAAGATCATTTGGAATAATTGGAATTCGTGGGATAAGGACTTCCTCTCGTTTGAATTTGCCCCTGATGATTGCCGCTTGAATCAAATTGTTCATCAGTTTCTTGAAGGACAACTGCGTACCGTTGCACAATTTCGGATGATCTAGATTCCGCAACATAATTATAATCGGTTCCACCTTCAGCTGTAAATTAAGCGGCGGAGTTCGTAGCACATCAAGCGAATTCGAAAATACCGTCGGATAGTTGGTCGCTTCATCCTCGTCGGTCAACGACGGTCAACGGATTTGTACGAATGCAATTCTCCAGCGAAATGGCTTCGAATAATCAAATTCAAGCTTTCAACATCCTTATTCTTCGCTGCTAGTATTGTCTAATCCAATCAACATTTTTATAATTTTGAGCAATGCCGGGGAACACTTTGGTGATGAATTCCTCCTTCGACGATGTGAACTCGCAAACATTTGCAGGGAACGATATCAATCCGGTCGAAAAATCAACAGGAATTTGGCCATTGCCAAGTGCCAGCAGTTGTCTCGAGAATTCAGCATTGGTCATTTGGTCGTTTTACAATGCGACTCTCATGTACGTGGTCAATTTCAACTTCTTGATATGCCTCCACAAAAAAGACAATTTCAGACATGCATTGAGTTCTTCGGCAGCAGTAGATTTCGGGATGAAGGGAAACGTTTGATGAAAACCTGCGAAGAGCAATATCATCGCCCCATCAAGTCTTGAATCACCTCATAAATCCTTCATTGCTCGGTCAACAGCTTCTATAGTTCGTTTATACGAAATGATAATTTTCCCTTCTCGCATCAATTTCACTATCGCTGAATTCTTGGTCATTGTGCACTTTGGCTTGCCAACCGTGAGAAGATTCATAGGCAGCTTCAGAGCGAAATGTGCAGTTCGACCGCCTTCCAACAGTGTGGCAGCAATGCCAGAGGAAGCAACAGCCAACGCAATTTGAGATTTTGACCCAATTGTTTCCAGAATCAACGATATGACGAATATAGAGAAAGTGAGATGAGAATGTAAATGCCACCCGTTTCATCGTCAACAACCCTCATCAGGCAGGATCAGCGAATCATACACGTTCTTCTGCTCGGCACTCAACAGCTGCAAATTTGTTTGGACTCTTTCGGGCAGCTCATCCCGATCAAAGTCTTCCTCCCGTTGCAATTCGCGATTGAATGCATCGTGCGTCGAACGATTTAGAGTTGGCAATTTCAACAGCAGACTGCCGCAAAAGATTAGGTACGCAAATTTATTTCTTCGATTAGAACTAACGCTTCGTTACGCATCTCGTCGTTAATCTCAAGATCGAAATTCGAGATTGTCGTGGGAACTCTGTGCAAAATGTCGTCAGCCACCTCGCGGTCGTGTTCGAGGGATGAAATATCGCTATGATGATCCCAAACAATGTACAAATTTGATTCACTGGCGTAGAAAAAGTTGCATCGGCGATCGTTGAACTCCAATGTGTATCGTCTTCGAGCAAATTTAAACATTTTAAACCTCCCGAAAAGTGGGGCATAGCACACCATCTACAGTACGCAGGGAATCGAAGGGTATAGGGCCTTAATGTTCACCAAAATCTATGAATTTATCGTGGTTTTCCGGAATTTTCCAAATTTTCAAATAAGAATTTTTTATTTTTGCATTCGAAAAGCCATTCCGTAAAAATTGCACAAAAAATCAAATTTCGATTTTTTAAATTTCCCAACTTTTCCGGAGGGGTTTCCCAAAATTTTCTTTCGTAACAATATTCTACTGACTCCTGGTAATTACGAACAATCAATTGCTTTTGCATGACATTTGTATTTGACACAACCAAATAAACATACATGTTTCGTCCAAAAATACAAGAACCGATTTTTATTTAAAACGATATTTGGGCTACATACAGTGCTACGATATTGGGCTATACTTTTTGGTCGACTAAAGCCAATTAACTTCTGGCAACCCTGTATATAGATGATAATTTTTTATTACAATAAATTAAGTGGCGGCTGCCGATCACAAGCAATTTTCGCTGACAAGAATAAAGTGGTTAGTGGTTAGTGTGTTGGACTACTAAACGAGGGGTCCCCTGCTCGAATCCCGAAAGAACCAAATTACATCTTAAGGTTTTTCCCCACTGCGCCACCTCTGGCGAACGTCTGACAAAGATCCGAGAGTAAAACTGTCATAAAAGAGCTTCCCAATTAGCTAGGCCTAGGGTTCCACGAACCTGTCGCGCCAAAATATTGATTTTTTATTTTTTATATTAATAAAAATTACTTACGTATTAATAATCTTTTTGTGCTCTCAACAAATCTGTTATATTGTATAAGTGAATAAGTTCGACAAATAATGTCTTAGCTGTTTGAAGGTCCAAAAGTACTGAGAGTACAGAATGTATTTCCTATAATTACCCACTGTTATAGAAAAAAGGTTAATTTCTACCTTATAAGAGTAAAAGTGTAGGTATAGGGTTTGCTAAACTATTAGGGGATGTTTCTCAATTTAGTTGTATAGATTGGTGGTGCTGAGATTAGGTGTCTTGGGTTGCAGAGTTTTGAATATGCTTATTTTTACACAGGTACAATTGTACATCCGTAGCTTGTAATGAATGTCAATCTTCAAAGTTCAGAGGTACTCACACGTGAAAGCGGATTAAGTTTAGGTCCATATTTTTTGTATGGTCAACTATAGTTAGGTATATAAGTATTATATCCGCAGAACTCCAAAAACTCTGTACATCTATAAGCAAAATCTGACGACAGGACATAACGTGAAAAGAGTAATCTTTCTTCTACCATTTTTCTACAAAAGGTTTTAGATACTAAATGATATATCTAGTATTATAGACGAATGAAACGTTTAGGAGTCAATCTGCCGCAATAAGGCAATACAAATCAAGCCTTATTTATTTTTAATTTTTTTCATGTTGGAGCTTAAAGTTGAAATCAAATGTTTCTCTTTCTAAACTTAAGTTCATTTAATTTAACCGAAAATTTAATTGAATTATAATATCAACTTGAAAATATCCATGTCACATAGATTGACTGCCCCCAATGTCTTCCCACCCCAGCAGCCGCCATTTTTATTAATCGGAAACCTATCATTCCGTGTCATGTTCAGATCTTATCAAAACTTTGAATTCCTTAACGTAGACAAGGGTCGTCGGTTGAATTGATAAGAGTTTCCAAGTCTGATCACTGCCTGTGGGGCATCTGTCTTCTCCTTCTTGAAACGTTGAAATGATTGCCTTGCTTTGCCTGTCCAACGTTTTGTAACAATCAATGCATTTGTTTGTTTTTACGGTGAAACTATGAACAATCAAGTAGGTACTTCCCTTTCGAAGTGGAAAGTATGAGAACTCAGTTAAAATAATTTATACTGCATCCGATATAACAATAACCATCACAGCATTTTTTCGTCCTTCTCACTTTTTTGTATGCTGTCTCTTTATTTACAACGTTTACCACCGGAACCAAAGGCAAATAAATACGTTTTCATGGAAACAATTTGTGTGTATGCACTTTAGAACTTTAGGAGGTTTTCTTTAGTACTCAATGGACTTTTTCCTTCCTAATGTCATGTGATGGGTATGAAGGTCCATTAATAAATTTGAACTCGAATAATAAATGGATAGTTTTATAGAACTTTGATAAGTTTGGCTCATAAAATCAATTTTTTTCTCTCGTTTGTTTTTTAGTGTAACTCAATCAAGTAGCAGAAACAAAATTATTAGAGGTCTTGAAAACAGTGTAAAAAAAGGTTCTTTTACATCCCTGGATTCCAACATTGCATCCCGTATCTGCACCTGTACTACCAAGATTTAACATACCCTTACTTGGACAACAGAACGGATTGGGGTACCTTCTGGAACTGTGATTAAAGTTATTTATTTATTGTTCGCTTGTCCACAGCAATTAATGTAGCTTAATCGATATCGCTCCGTTTATCACACACCAATTTTATTTTATTTCTGCCTTATGTCACAGACTACTCGTACCCGTATCTGAATTAAGCCACGTGATGGATGTATAATGTAAAAAGCCGAATGATTGCAATTCTGTGTACATGGAAAATGGTTATCTTACCCATTGTAATTTCATTTATTTCAGATATTTCACACTTGTTTCCTTTGAATCCAGGCGGACAATGGCATGTAATTGCAGCGTCACCAATGTGTCTGTAAATAAACAAAAAATAATTTAAATATAGTAAAGATTTTGAGAATACGGTATGTTAGTTAAGTTCCGGCAGACTTGTCAAAGTGTCTGTTAGCTAGGTACTTGAAAACAAAATGATAATAAGCGGAGCACTGTTTCCCATGCCCAGCCCATGATATTAATTTTCGTCGAACATTTTTGGAATACATACAATACTCTCAAGGGTACTCATTTTTATTAATAACTTCTATGGTGACCCTGTTTTTTCTATGAAATACAGCCAAGCCATCTATAAATTTTATAAGCAAATTGCGTTGTTATACCCTGTCGTTAACAATTCATAATCATACAACCCCGGTCAATATAATAGCTTCAATTAAATTTGTATACAAAGCTATGTTTTGCAGTATATTGCCATTACATAGTTTTGGTGGTTTTCCGAAGTGTTAGTCTATGGTATGAAATATCCGATGGTTTAAGGGAATTTAAAAACTCTACCGGATAGTTAATGGCTTTGTCTACATTGCAATCAGTGTCTATTGATTTGTAGACTTCTTCGCCGTCAAAGGGCTGAACGCAGATTGATCATTCGTTGGAGTCAAAATTGCTTGCTCCATTCTATTGGATTATCACTTTTAGTGGCAGACTCGTACAAAGCCTGAACATCATAGTTAATCTTCAATTATTTTTTATTTTTTTTTATAATCAACACGCGCTAAAGAGGTTAGGACTACTCTTACGGCCGTATTATTCACTCGGTTTAAAAACGAGGTTAACACGCTTTTAAAACAAGAAAATAAACCTGACTAAGCCATACGCTTTTAAACCCGAAAATTAAAAACCTGCCTACGTAATATTCACTCAGTTTACCTGGTTTAAGCTTTTGGTTTATATTGGTTTATTTTAAGTACTAAATACTAATTTAATCCTCGCATTTGACAGTAATGGCAAAGTATGTCTGTTATTATGAAGATATAAGAATATTCTGAAGTGTTTCAATTCATTTTTAGTTGTGGTTTTCATTTATTTTACAGCAACAATTTATAAAATTTATAAAATGGCTACATGAAAGGCAATAAAATAGAAGGCTTCTTTTTGAAGCCGGAAGAATTCATGTAAATCGACGTCGTCGAAATCGTCGACTTTAGCACGTCTGTCTATATATGCGGTACACGGATGGCTCCAGAACCGGACAGGGGTCTTCTTCTGGAGTCTTCGTGGAAAGCGAGCACATTCGACTACACTACCCCTTATGCGTCTGTCTTTCAAGCGGAGACTTTCGCTATCCTTATGGCTATGCACTATATTGTGATAAACAGATGGAGGGCTAGAAGCATTTGCGTTTGCAGTGGCAGCCAAGCTGCACTAAAAGCGCTGCTCAACCCTCTTACCTCAGAAGAAGCTCTTTCAGGACCTGAACCTGCGTTGGGTCTCCCGCATCTGTGGTTAGGTCATCCATTGATACGAGTGGGGGTGGCGTGACTGTGCTGGATGTAGACAGACCAAACGACTGATTCCAGACATCTGCAAAAGGTCCGCGTCTTTCCATCTTTCTCTCAAGAGAATCGACTGTAGACTGCTTGTCCTTTCGGGCCATCAAGCTTTTGCCAAACACTTAAATGTATTGGGCTTGAGCGACACCACCATCTGTCCTGCTTGTGGAGAGGATGACGATACAGCGGAACTTTTCCTCTGTAGTTGTCCTGCCTTTGCTTGCATCAGGTGGCGGATCTTCACTCTAAATCTCCTTCTCATCTTTCTTCGAAAGACGGGAAATCTAAGTACAGGAATGTAAGGTGTCTGCATCTGTTAGGTGATTGCATCGGATAGTAGCAACCTCCAAAAAAAAAAAAATTATATATATATGCGGTAATGGCGTCGAACCGCACGTTCCACCTGACGCACGTCTTCCTCTTCTAATGAGGACATCATCGTTTCTTCAACTTCATTCAAAATCTTGAGTGAATATTATGGAAACCGATTTAAACCTTCAGAAAAACTACGTAAACCGGTCGTCGGAATGCGGTTTAAAATCTAAATGGTTTATCTGATAATAGGTTTACAAAATTACTTTTATAAGGTTTAAATCGAGTGAATAATACGGAATTACAAATTTATATGGTTTAAACAAAATTTAAACCACGGTCTAAATTAAACCACTTTTTAAACCTAGTGAATAATATGGCAGTTATAGTGTATACACAGCGCGGGCACTAAGGAAATTGGGATAAGGAAGATAGGAGATTCCGATGCACATTGGTTTTAAATGTCTGCAAATCGTACTGAGGAGGAAACACAGAGCTAGGTAAGGCATTCCACATTCGTGTTGTACGGCTTATGAAAGAATCTCTATATTTCATAGTACGACCGAAAATAGGCTGAATGGTAAACTGATGGGCCTACCTAGCATGACGAGTATTGCGGTTGAATTGTTGAAGGGAATGCAGCTGTCGATTTCGGTTTAGCACTGTTTTTTTAAAGAAGCGATAGGGGAAACCTAGACATTTCGCAGCGTTCTTGGCGACATTTTATTGCATAAAGCATGATATTGTACCTTAAAGGGACATTGCACATTTTGCCCAAAAGATGTTCAATACCACTTTTGACCTGTCGTTTAAAATCTTCAGATAAATGTTGGATGAGGTCGCTCGCGCAAATTATACCTACGTCAGTTTAGGCCGTACGATGTCTGTCAGTTGAATCATGCAACTCTTTTATGTATATTGTAGATGTCTTAAGCTCTTAACAGCAACTGTAGACTTGGAATTTCATTAAAAGCATTTTGCAAAAGGTGAGCGGGACCGGAAAACGGGGCAAGGCATCGACACCTCCAATAAGTTCATCAAAGTGATTTTAAACACCATAATCTTGATACTTACCTATTTATGACAGCTTTTTGCCTTCAAGTTTAGTAAATAACTTGATAAATAAATAAAATAAAATTTGGCGCTACAGGTCTGTGGGACCCAAGGCCTAGCTTCTCAGTTTTCTGAGTTTTCAATTTTTGGGACGAATGGAATTTTACGCCGAGTCCAAATGGCTAATTAAGAAGCTCTTCATAACATTTTAACTCTCGGATGTTTGTCAGAGGTTCGCTAGTGGTGGCGCAGTGGAAAAAAAAAACCTTAATTTGGTTCTTTCGGTATTCGAACCGGGGACCCCTCGCTTAGTAGTCCAACACACTTACTCTAAGCCACTGAGCCGCAATAACTAGATATTCATGTAAATTGCCTGTTGAAAGCGATTTGATGAATCTGGACAACGGCGAGTGGCGCCTTTTAGGTTTACAACAAAAACAATAAAAATGGCTTTTTTCGACAAGTTAAGTAGCCGAAATTATGATCCTGTAGGTAATTGTATAAAACACCGTGGACTTTACAAAAATTTGACCAGAATTGAATATGGGCGTATCCCATTTAAACTATAAATAGTATTTGAATAAATAAAAATCATCTCTAGTGCTATAAATATATTTAATTTATATGTTCATTCGAATTTGGAAGGTTTTAAGTCAAAGTCTGCACCCCTTTACGCTCCGAAATATTAGGTTTTTGCAATATTTCTTCTACCTATGTGTAAAAGTTCAATATCCATCTAGTGATATTCTTTATTTGAATGTATGTATATACACGCAAATATGTATTTTCCCAACTTTGGCATTAAAGTCGCGTGTAACAATTTGGAGGCCAAACAAAGAAATCAGCGTCCATTACTGAAATAGGAGGTTTTATTTTAAATCTTAGATATACCTTCATCATGTCATTGGTATAAAAAATCGGCTAATTAAAGTCACATACCGACGTCCGAAAATTACACATCGTAATTATGTATATCATTTTTAATTAATCCCTAAAAAATACTTACAAAGGTTAAGAACATAACAAGAAACAAAACTCACAAATTAAATTGTATCCGAAAGTATACGTCTATTGCGAATAAAATCAACTTTTAATTGAATTTAATTCTATCTTTTCAGGGCGTTCATTTCATTTTCTCCATCGTCCACATTGGCAGGTATGATTTTGTTTTAAAAATGTGTAAGAAAGTTTATAATCCAACCATTTGCCATTACAAAGCTGCTGTAAAAAAACCCACATTAAAGTTTTAGCAGATCAACCGCCAACCGGCTTCAGACGGTAAATTGTGTGACCAACACTCGACAGACAGCTAAACAATAATTCATTTCAAGTCACCGAGCATATGCCAACAATTGCAGCAACTTTCGCTCAAACTATAGAAAATGTCCTGGAAATCCACACCACCACTACAATTTCACAGCAACATCCTAGAGCACAACAATCTTAAGGAACTCTACACTACTTGGGGAAGTCTTTTTGTTTTTGCTCCTAGGAAATGTTCAATCCGCATCTTGTTCCGTTGTTTAAAAAGCGGAAAGCGGATTTAAGTGAACGAAATTGAAAAACTTCACCATTTAAGCACAAAGAAGTCCAACTCTGAACCTGCAAAGGAGCGAACGAGTTGCTTGTTACAGGAAAAGAAAAACAAAATTAATATCAACAAACCATCAAAGTGAACAGCTTAAGAGCTCGTGTGTCGTGTCTCGTGTGGATATCGGTGCAAATCTCTTTTTTTGGAGACATGGCTTTGTTCATACAAAGGATTTCTTGAATGCGTCAATTTATTGTGTCATTGGACCTATTCATTATAAGTCTACCAGTGAAAGATGAACACTTCCGCTTTGGATTGTCTGTTTTATTAAGTGACAGCTGCCATATTGGAAATGAATAGTTGAGGGAGGCAACGGTTTACAACTACTTTACAGACATTGGATCTGGTAAGAGGTCATCCTGGTGGTTGCTTTACATAATACAAAATACACACAACAAATATCTACCTACGATACGATTGCAGGCATATTATATGACAATTGAATAGGTATGTCGAAAATTAGTACTAGGTCGCGGAATAAGTCTGGAATTTAATTTTAAATTATGTTTTTCGCATGTGATGTGCGTAGTGCATTGTCACAAAAACCAGAATTACTGGGCTTTATTAGTTAATCAATGTCCTATTAGAATTTAGCTTTAACAATAAACCGGCCTTTTGGAAATCACAATGCATGGGATCAAAAAGGACAGCAATTAGCAACAGAGCGCATATTGAAATACGAAACCAATACCCATGAGCTTATAGTATCTGTAATTTTAATTTATTCATTTAAATATATTATTGCTTAACCATTCACTAGGAATACTCTGGGTGATTGTAGTTTATTTAGTTATTGGCGATGAAGCTTATTAATGTAAGCCTTTGGCCAAGGCTTTAGCAGTGTGTTTAGATTGCCCTCGCTAGAGGTGACAAACATTTTTAACGTGATTATAGAGAATTAATGCAATTTTAATTATTTTTGCAATGACATAATACTACTCGAATTATTGAATAGCATTTATAAAACCTACAATGGTCGAAATTCGATTATCCGGAATGGTTAGGACCTAGCTCATATATCCGTCATAACGGATAAGAGTTAAAAATCCCAGGTAGGTAATAGTTTTTTATGCGTACATTATAAAAAAGTCATTGATTTTAACGCTTTATAAAAAAAATAAAACAATAAAAACAAACATGAACGGAACAATTCATGTTCAATTTATTTCAACCATATTACAAATACCCTCAGCAAAATAAGCATTGCAAATAAAATGTAATAGCTCATTGTATGTAGGAAATCACCCCTGAGTAAATCTAATAAGATTAAAATATGTAAAGTGAGTTTTCATGCCATAATCGTGTATGCAAGTCCAGTATGGGGAACTTGTGCTAAATCACGCATTGAAAATGATGACAAATCTACGGTGGCTTTTTTCAACTCAACTCTTACATGAGCAAACCGGTGTACATCAAGTTGCAAGAAAAATTGAAATTCTCAACGAAAGTTTTAATTCAATATGTATAAATTCTAAGAAAATATTAATACAAAATCTAATAGATCAATAAAAATGTTCCCATATTATTTATTATCACAAATTGTTTGTACAAGGGACAGATAATGTACCAATTACTTATTCTTGTATTAATAATGTAGATAGGTATGTTAATTTAATTTTTTATGTATTTGTTCACTTTTGTTTCCGTTTATTTATTTATTTATTTATTTATTAATCTAAACATTTTGTACACACAATTTATTTTATTTAATTATTGAGTTAATTATTACTTAGTTTAACAAATATTATATCCCTCTGGCAATTTCTTAAGTTTTTAAGTACTATTTGTATCTAGTCACTTTTGTTTTCCATTCTTTTATATAAAATCCTATAGAAATCATATTAAATGAAGGTTTTAATCATAGTTTTCAGTTGTAAGATAATGTTTAAATATCAAATCTCTGAGTAAGCACACATTTTGTTATAAAAAGCCTTTATCTAAGAAAAATAAACTATCTATATATCTATCAGCCCAACTTTTAGGGATAAGCACTTCATTATACTTTATGCTGAGAACTGGAATATAATTTAATGGACCTAAGGGTTTGGTATATGTTTGACTGGATTTTAAAAGCCTATTTTAAAAGTTACAGAAAACAAAATACTGAAAATCAAAGCCAGCAAATTTAAAGAATGATACTGATTTATTTTACTTAGGTATAGCAAATTTTTAAAAACTCGTAAAGAAGCCGAGCCTTCGTATATCGTACAAATGTACGCGTGTCTTCTGCTTTGCAGTTTATTACCGGCCGGGGCTAAATGTTCCGATTAAAGGAATTTTTCGGACTTTTTCATCAATGTTAAAAGAGAAAAGAACACAATGCAAATAAAAATTAATAAATATAATGTGAAGAATTGGTAAGGAATCCAAAAGCTGACGGTGGACCAAGTTCATACATTTACAAAGAGCACAAAGAGCGTTAAGTGTTACGCTAGCGTCAATTTATTATCGTAGGCAGTCCAACAGCAGACAAAATTATTTCAAATTTGTCTCTGCTGAATTATGTACAGATAAAGAATTTATTCAGCGACTAAACTTGTATGACAAAATAGTTATTCCACTTGATCCATCCCTCTACATTATGTAGACAAAATATCAACTTAGTAAGTAGTCATGAAATTCTTGACTAGATTGGTCGACTACCCCTCCATTAACGTCAACTGAAAGAATTCTTCACGTGACCAATCTAGGTCAATAACAATTCAAACACATCACACATAATACTGCCACTGACGTTAAGAAAACTATTCGGCCCTAGCGAGGTATCCGTCGGAACGGAAAATTCTACGCAATGCATACTCCGTCGGAGGCTCAAATTACATTCGAAGTATCCGCTTTCGGAAAAGAAAACTCTTCACTACAAATCGTAGATAAATTCCGCAATCAATTTCTGTCGGAAATCTTAACAAGAAAAAGCTAACTTCATAGCCTTCATAGCACTTCAACGCACATTCGCTGATATGCGTTACGAAATGTCGGAAAAATATTCCTTTCCTTACCGACGGATACCTCGCTAGGGCAGATTGACTGCGCTCGGCACAAGATGCCTTAAATACGACTGGCATTAGCGAGGGCCATCACAAAATCAGCTCCAACCACAGCGTTCAGTTTTCAGTTTTCAATTCATTTTTATTTAATTCATTCATTAACTTAATACTAGACAAAAACGATTAAATCTAATTTAAAACTAACATCTTAATTCTAGCTTACTGGCTCCAAGCGAGCACTCTAAACTTAACATTATGATTAAAACTATTGCCTTTCGGCCTTAAATCTATCTATGTATATATTTAATATTTTTTGTTTTTTGTTTTTCAAGAAACTTTTAATGTAAAAAACTTGAAATCTTTATTATTTTTGGTTTTCTTAAAACTACTTAAAACTAGTTAAAACTACTTAAAACTACCTAATCTACTTAACCTACATTAACTATAATCAGGATGGTGAGCAATCTTAAGGATTGGTCACCAACCTGATCGCGTCCATGGGTGCCTGGCAGTCGCCAACTGGGTTCATCTGCGCCGCCGGGACTCGAGCGAGGCCATAGGCATCGGTCAAGTCCCGGAGGATTCATCATATTGACGAGCCCGGCCCCTCCCACCGACCCCCTAATCTACGCCTAACTAACTTAGAACTAGCTTAAAACTAGGAGGATGCTACATAAGTAGCGCACCAGCCCGGGAGAGCGTATCTACCCTCACCCCTTCCTCAAGCCACCAAAATTCGGTGAATTGCTTGACCGTATCTATAACATCCCGATCCGCTATTGCGGTGCTAAATCTGAGGAGCTCCTGAGCATTGGCGGCGTTCCCGTCGTGGATAAGCCGCTTATCCCTCGCGCCGCGGTGGCGGTGGTAAATTACCGGCACACCATCCCTTGTCTGTACTAACCCTTTCATGTCTGCATGAAGAAATGCCTCAGGCGGGACAAAGCCAGACCGTAGCGTACTCTCGTGGTACATTAAGTTGGGGTAGTAAGCCCCTGAGATCAGACTATTATCGCTGGCCATCGCCCTTGCAATGTGCCTCCGAATCGCCTTAATAAGGAAATTGTCAATCCTATTCAGTCGAGCCCCATTGTATAGGGTCTTGTTGGGATAATAATGCATGTACTCGGATTCGGGAGTTCTATACAACCCTAGACAGGCCCTGAGACATTGCCTCTCAAACACCCGAATCTTTTCCATATAATACGGCGCTATATTGAACCACATGGGACAACCATAAGCGATGATCGGCCTTATAAGGGCCACGTAGCAAATGACCTTCACCCTGGCGTTAAGTTGACTGCTGCGAAACAGTCTCCTTGTCAGAGCGTAGGCCCTCTTAGCCCCAGCAAGACAAGCATCTATATGTTTGTCAAAATATAGATACTGGTCAAGCCGGATGCCAAAATACCTGACCACGTTTCTCACCGCCAATGGCCGTCCATGCTGTCCAATAATGGCCAATTTTCTCCAGTTTATTCTGGTATCCCTAGAGGCCCCAGCCAATGGAGTTCTGAACAGGATTGTTTCCGATTTTTGGAAATTGATTTTCAACTTCCAATCATCGCAATACCTCTTAATTTGTTCGAAGTCACGCTGCAAAAGCACGTTGATGACCTCGATTTTAGGACCTGACCTGTACGCCACCAAATCGTCTGCGTACGCTATAGCATGTCTGAGGGAACCCACCAGATCGCTTGTGTAAACCACAGCGTCATGCCATGTCTATGCTTCTGCCTCGTATCTAAATACTAAATTACCTTCTTAAGCTAAGGTTGTTAAATTGTCTTGACGATTTTTATTATGACAATAGTCTCAATTCATCGATGTTGTATGCTCCTTAGGTACTAACTTTAACTCACTGATTATTATTGCAATGATATTACTATTCGCGTATGCAAGTAATTACCTACAGGCTTGCGAAAAAGTGTGACCATGTTCGATGTGCTGTCTTGTAAAATTTCACACAATTTTCGTCGCCTTCTCTTAATCCCTTTTTGACATCAAAGGTCTTCGATAAGCTTATTTCCGACGATTATTGCAAACTTTCTTTGTATCTAAAATCGCCCAAAAACTGATTAAAATTATACACGAGTCCCTGTAACACATATCTGGACTTTTTGGGCTCTAAATTATTAACATGATGGCGTAAACCTCTTTTTGAACTACCTACATCCGAAATGGAACACTATTTATTGTGCTCGTTTATGACTTGTGTGCAAGCTTGTGGCAGAGTACTAGGTTCAATAACAGATACGCATGTAATCGGCTGCTGTTCTTCCGCAATGAAAATCAAATCGCCCCATGTGCACAAAGTACTATTATCTACCTCACACCCGCTTCATAGCCTTTATAAAATCGTCCTAGTAACCCAATTACTTTTAACGCGTCTACATAAATATTCATTGTTATTCAAATCTTCACACAAACAAAACTATTCGCCTTAGGTATATGTATATGTAGATTTTATGAATCCAGATTAAATCAAAACACATGTGAATATTTACCAATCTACCCTCTACACAGAAATACCGCACGAAATACCGCACTCGCAAAGCTTTTTAAGTAGGGATGACACAATTTTACGATTCTAAACCTATACCATAACCGCAATATATTTCATCTCCTTTCACAAATGACCTCTACCACGATTATCGTCACCAAAATGTATCATCGCCCTACAACAAACAACAGCTGACACAGAGCCTCAAAGCTAAATCCAAAGAGAAAATATGTTCTAGCAAATACATAAAACAACCATAAAAAATCCATAAATCCTTCAAAAACACAAAGTCGTTGCGAAAAGTTAAATCAAAATTCACACAAACGTATCACATGAGGTACGTCTACATATACAGATACGCTGAGCAATACTTACTTGCATGTTCCACCGTTTTGACAGAAATTCGTATGCGGATCCTCACACAATGGGCCACGACCGCAATCCGATCCACTAAAACCCGGAAAGCAAAAGCAGTGGTATGTCCTGCAAAGAGAAAATACTATTAGCTATGGACAGGGAAAAATAAATCATAAAAAAAAGAAATGAATAAAGAATTGGGAAGTCCGTCATTTAAACTATTTTTTTATCCCACATCGTACTTAAATCAAAATCCACATCAGTACGTAGAACGCATTTTTAAGTTCTCTGAAATTTTCTGTTGACCAAAATCAATGTACCAGCAAGGAGTGAGGACAGTATGTGCTAAAAGAAATGCCCCGTTGGAATTATTGTAACCATAACTGAGCGAGAGATAAAGATTTTAAAATGGTTGTCCTAATATTTCATGTCAAGAGTTGGAACTATTGAAACGGCATGTGGTTTAAATGTAAGATTCAGAAAATAAGATTCACTCCTATCGGCAATTCCGAGGGAAAAATGTTTCTCCCGAATATTTTTTGTTTCCGGGAATTAAATCTACCCATCGGAAAGTTTTTTCTCCCGCAATCAGAAAAGTACTTTTTACTTGACAACATCAATTAGACAAGATACGAGATTGTCATTTGCAAAATTCCTAAGCATTTTAACGTTTAAAAAAATTAAAAACAAAAGTTTTGATATGTTTAAAAGTGCGCACTTCTTACTAGCGATTGAAGAGGATGAGGGAGTGGAGAGGACTCGACAAAGTTCGATTAGAAGAAGAGATGCATCTAATCCTTCAGATCTACCACGAGCATTGTAAAACTCTTTTCTTAACTTTTAATCCTGTACTTTTAACAAATTTTCTTAATTTTCGTAAATACTACCGAGTAAATAAGCCAATGTTTAAATACTTGTTGCAGATACTAATAGATTGTTTGCTGCAAACCAAAAAATCATTTGGAGTGGGAAACGACCAAGTTCGATTAGACCAATCATTTGTTTGCGAAGTGCTTTCAAGTGTGCTAGACACATTTGAACATAAACTTTGTTCAATTTGGATAAATATGCAAATGGCGGTGGAAGAAAAGAGGCGTATCAAAACCTATTTTTATGAAAAGCATAATTTGCCATTTATTTCCACTCAAATAAAGACTTCACCGGTGGTCCTACAATGTTCACTTCCTTCTCTAAGGGTCTCCAAAAGCTGTTCAATTCTTCTTTTTTTTATCTTTTTGTAAATCCATTTGTTATATCCGGATATTTCTCCATATGATTTAAAATGGTCTGTAGCTGTTTTGTATTTGTTGTGTTTGACCTTCATTAAAACTGGCAATATGCATTATTTTTCAAAATATTTAGCAGAAAAATACTTACATCTTTGCTCTTTAGATAAAATTCGCAAATTACGTATCGGATATTCATTCACGATAGCTATTTTTTTGTTTAATTTCGAAATCAATCACGATATCTGATTTTTCAGACGGAATTTTTGTTCCTGTCGAAAATTATTTACGATACCTACCTATGCTGTGAAAAAGGGAAACATTTCGGGGAAAATATTATTCCCGATAGGTGTGATTGATCTTGGTTTTAACTGTCTTACTAAGCTTTGACTAAGTTTTTCATCTGATTTTAATAGAGGGGTTTTATGGTATCCAGTATACCACTGCAACATATTATGCATCAGCAGTTCAATGTGATTCTTAAGCAATGTATCCGTCGAATTCGCTAGGGCCGAATATCTCATCGTTGGGTTCACGACAGACAGAACTATGAAAATGTGACAGTTCACGACTGACAGAATGGGTGTCACATTTTCTATATTTTTTCTTCTTTCATAGAATAAATTTTATGTAATTTCTATTGCGCTTTTCCAGACTTTTTAAATTGTTGTTGTATCAAAAAGGTTTGGAGAAACATTCTGAAGTGTTTTTAGAAGTACTCTTCTTAATTGTCACACCCTTAAAATACAGACGAATACCTATGTTTTAAATAAATTATAATTTTTACTAGCGGACCCGGCGAACTTCGTCCCGCCTTCAGATAATAAAATACATAGTTAAAGTTGCAATGCTATTTATTTGAATTGAATCGAAGTCAGTAGAGAGCGATATGATAAACAATGTTTTTCGATTTGTTTTCCGGGGCAAAAACAAACAACGAAGATTGTTTGCCAACAGGCAAAGGGCAACGTACAGCTGACCATCCCAAAGCAGGGAAATTCGAGATTAATCCCACAGACTTGCAACGATTGGCCTTGCGATTTATTGATTGTCATCACAAAAGCGAATGCAATTCTTCAGCGATTTGACTTTGAATAATCAAATTCAAGCTTTCGATGTCCTTATTCGTCGCTGCTAGTATTGCCCGTTCACTAATCCAATCGACATTTTTATAATTATGCCCAATACCGGGGATGAGTTTGATGATGAGTTGCTCCTTCGATGATATGAACTCGCAAAAATTTGCAGGGAACGATATCAATCCAGTCGAAACATAAACAGGAATTTGTCCATTGCCAAGTGCCAGCAGTTGTCTCGAGAATTCAGCAGCCGATTGGTCGTTCTGCAATGCGACTCTCATGTTCGTGGTCAATTTCAACTTCTTGATATGCCTCCACAAAAAAGACGATTTCAGGCATGCATTGAGTTTATCGGCAGCAGTATCTTTCGGGATGCCGGGAATCGTTTGACGAAAATCTCCGGAGAGCAATATCATAGCTATACCAAATCGTTTAGAATCAACTGCCTCCAAAGCTTGTTTATGCGCCATCGTGCCTTTACCCCAAATGTTATTCCCGCATCAATTTCGCTATCGCTGAATTCTTGGTCATTGTGCACTTTGGCTTGTCAACCGTGAGAAGATTCATCGGCAGCTTCAAAGCGGAATGTGCAGTTCGGCCGTCTTCCAACAGTGTGGCTGCAATGCCGGAGGATGCAACAACCATCGGAATTTGAGATCTTGACCGAATTGTTGCCAGAATCAGCGAAATGACGAATGATTTGCCTGTCCCACCGGGAGCATCGAGAAAGTAAATGCCTCACTTCATCGTCAACAACCCTCATCAGCGAATCGTACACACTATTCTGCTCGGCATTCAACATCGGCACATTTGTTTGGACTCTTTCGGCCAGCTCATTCCGAGCATAGTCTTCCCCCCGTTGCAATTCGCTATTGAATTCATCGTGCATCGAACGATTTGGCGTTGGCATACCCCTTTTCTACAGCAGACTGCCGCACATGAGTACGCACATGTCTTCGATCAGAAGTAACGCTTCGTTGCGTAACTCGTCGTTAATTTCAAGATCGAAATTCGAAGTTGTCGTGCGAACTCTGTGCAAAATGTCGTCAGCCATGTCGCGTTCGGGTTCAAGGGATGAAATATCGCTATGATGATCGCAAACAATGTACCAATTTGATTCACTGGCGTAGAAAAAGTTTCATCGGCGAGCGTTGAGTTCCAATGTGTAGGTATCGTTTTCGAGCAAATTTAAACATGGTAAACCTCCAGATACTTTTTTCATATTTAATTTTAGTTTTGCACCTTTCCGCTATGACTCTCCAACAGGTTCTTATCTAAGATGATTAAATTCGTTACTATGGAAACTTGACGGCAACAAAATGCTTTCGATTTACTGCTAAGCATATTGTGTGGGAAATTCTTAAATTCATTTTACCAGTCTTAATGGCGACATATACCTACGACTTTTTGTTTCTGCACATCTATGGCACAGTACCTTTCGAATGATATAAGTTTCATTCTCCTCATTTCATGATAAATACCTAAAAGTGTACGGAAACTTTTGATGTTTACGTATTAATATAACGATATGTTCCAGCTCACGCAACAAAAACAATCAATCGATTTTAAGAATTTGTGTGGTTATTTTATTACCGAAGACCACGGGCGGTACTAGTCTACATAAAATGCCTACGAACATTATAACTGTCGACGGCATTTTGTGCTTTCATTTTCGCGGGAAAAATCGTTTAACTACGGCTTTCGTTATCGCATTCGATTACCATAATTCAATGTAATATTTCTAAGTACGTAAAGTAAAGAAAAACATTTTATTTTATTTTCGATAGCAGAACGGATTCACACTTGATGAACATATTGTACTCGTCTATTTGTAGAGAATTTTCCAAATGCCATATATTTGTTTGTGTAATTTTATTCGCTACCTACTACTGAAAGCTGCAAACCCATATCAAAGGTCCCTATTTCTAATCAGGATCCTAAAAGGCCACAGAAGGATACTGAGGACATCGGTTTTCAGTCTCGTAAGCACACGAAGAAAGTCACTTTTTTTTGGAAGCAAACATCAACCGTAAATCGACAGATTCATTGCCGAAAGGACGATAGACCGGAAAAACGAACTGAATTCTACTGTGGTATTATTCCCGGGTGTTGCAGTGGGAGTTTTGTGTGTGTGTAAAACGTATTCGAATCTGTGAACGATGCAAACAGATTCTCTGGCCCAGCACCCGTATACAGTCGAATTGTTGTACATATGGCAGAATTTCATATCTATAGTTATTTATTGACGAATCCATTCTATAGAAATGATTCGTAAGTTTTTGTGTGTGCGCAAGTACGGATTTCCGGCTTCTGAAGGATGGATTTTGATTTCTTTTCTTCATTTCATGGAATTTGTTACTTTTTCTATAGTCGAACGTTCCTTTACATGATGTAGATACACTACACATTCACTTCTTATTACATTCTGTAAGTGAAACGTAGAGGTGGGTTTATCCTTAATGGATTTCCTCATTGAATACTGGGCTTAGGTTTTCATACGACTTAAAAAAGTAAAAGCCTTTTATAATCATACCCTGAAGTTGGAACAGCAACAAGTTTCGAGGGTTAGTAATATGTAATTGAGCCTAATCTCAATACCAATGTTACCCGCCATTGTAGTGATGTTGCGCCCAAACGTAAAATCATACACAGATACCTAAATAAATTAATTTTTGATCTAGAATGAAACATCTGGCAATTTTCCTGCTGTATGATTGGTTTTGGCTTTCGCAGATGAAATTGAATATACCTATGTTGTGCAGCGGTGTGGTCGTTCGTATAAAAAAATCACGAAGGACAAAATTCAAAATTTGAAAATTAAATTTAAACAAAAAAGTACGTACACACAAACTCCCCGAGGGTATGCGAAATGAATTAAAACTAAACGCGAGAACGCTTCAGAGCAACACAGCAGCTGCAGTAACAGTACAGTTTTCCGCATGACAATTTTCATTTTTCATATACACATTTTGATTTCTCTCTTTTCCCGTCGAGTTTAGAGTTTAGAAATATCAGAAAGTTTAGTCCTGTATGCGGCAGGGCCAATATTTATGTGTGTCCACTTTTTGCAAGGAAAGGAAATTTAATATTCATCAATTGGGGGAAAAAATACCCGCAACAGTTTACTGACCAACAGAAGATAGAGCCAGGCAACAAATTGGATTTTTTTTCTGTATAGTTTTATGAATTTAAATTCGAATTTTTAGTTAGGTATGCAGTACCGGATTAAGTACGCTGGCCTATGGGCCTCTTTTGATGTTATTCATCGAGTTCATTGTTTTTAACATGAATAAATCTCCAACTCTAGTCGGTTCTCTGTGGTAGATGTTACAGATGGTATGCATTCAAACGCATCTATTGAGTTAGTTTCTTTAGAAGCAACCTAGTCGATACACTAAGGCCAATGTTATCGAACACGTGCGAGAACCGGGAAAACGGGGCTATTCTACCGGTATTGTGTACTTCGCTACTGTTTCAGGCAAGAACCCTTGGTTCCTCCAACTCTTGCAGGTGCAGGTGATCTTCAGCGTAGGGTAGGTATTTAACAATTTTATCTCCGAATATACCTAGTCATATTAAGGGTATTTTTATTTTTGTGTTAAGGATCGTTCAAGACATACCTGCAAGCTGTTTTGTATATTTATGAGTCTGAGGTCTCTGTTATTAATTTTTAAGTGTTTGACAAAGAAAACTTGATCCATCTTAAAGGCCTTAAAAGTAGGTAGGTATAATTAGATCATTATATAAATTGTATGGTGCTCTTTTCCAAAAACTAAGCTCTCAATAAACTTGGAGTTCAAATCCTTGAGAAAAGAAAAGTAGGTAAAATAAAAATACAAAAGGAATAAAAATAGAAAGTAATAAATAGGTAAAAAATAAAGTGGACGAATGGATCGCACGAAACTTTCTCGTTCATAGCATCAGTTTGGTTGGTTTATTTTTATTTTATTATTGTTTTTAGGTTATAAACAAGACTTTTCAGATTGGTGATGCTGTAGTGATGTAGGGTTTGTGTTAGACCGATATCTTGACACAGATTTGTTATGTAAGAATGAAGTGCTCCAATTGGTTGCAATTATTTTAAGGTTCATGATTAATATGGTTGAAAAAAGAAGAAGTGGGAAATATTTTCTAAAATGGAGTTTCGAGTAGTTGTGATTTACATTTTATCTGGTAGTGCGGTAATGTTTAAAAGACGGCATTATTTGCATTTCTCTAAGAAAAACTAAGTACGCGATTTTATTAAGAATACTTGTGTTATCGTAGATAAGCATTTTAGTCAAAATCTTTAAAGCTGATTTTGGAAAATAATGCGTACAAAATAGTAACAAATATTGCAATGTTGAGTTCGAAAAATAATCTTGCTCAACTATTTAGCAAAAACTGAGTATAGGGTATTGTTCAAGATTTTAGTATCACTTGGTTTTTAAAGTTTTTTTCAAATCGAAAATGGCGTTTTCGACATATAAACAGTTTTCAAAATCAGCGTTTTCGGTGATTCGAATCGAAAATGAAGTACGCCGTACTATTGAAAACGTTAATTTTACTCTAAGTATGCATTTTGGTTTCAGCCATTTTCATGTAGGTAAACGAAAGGAAATCAAGTTCTCAAAATATGCCTTTCTTTCAAAAGCCATTATAGACAATTTAGACAAAGGCTGAGTTTGCTATCGTGTTAGGAATAACCATATTACCTTAAAAATAAGTTTTTGTTATAATCGTATTGACCGTTTTCGAAATAAGGTCACTTTTCAAAATTAACGGTACACGACTTTTTAGCCAAAAACTGGGTATGCAGCATTGTTAACTCCACATACCTTAGCGCAAGTATACATTTTCGTTAAAATCGTTAGAACAGTTTTTAAGTAAACCAATATTAACTAAATTCTTAAAAACGACATTTTTCTAAAATAGTCCATTGAACGATGGTTTAGGGAAAACTGAGCTTGGCATCATGTTAGCAATGACCATATTACCTTAAAAAGAATTTTTAGTTAAAATCGTTAGGAACCTTTTTGAGATAGACCAATTTTCAATATTTGAGCCGTTTTCGAAAAAATCTAACTTGTTTAAAACCGTTATATGGGAAGTACCCTTAATAAAAGGGTTAACGTGCAAGAAAAAGTGGCCCTGAACTGTAAGCCCACAAGTCCCAAATCCGAATTTTGAACGAAATCCGTCCAGCCGTTTGCGCTGTGGAGCTCAGGAAAGGACGGACAGGCGGACAGAGACGAGACTCACTTTTTCGAGTGCCTCTATCATCGTAATGTCAGATTTGACTAAAATCTCTCGTTCGATTTTTTGTACGAATACAATACCTTTCTCTTACTACATATAAATAAATATTTTGGCGCGACAGGTCTGTGGGACACAAGGCCTAGCTTTTCACAACCATTCGTTTTGTGTGGGTTTTAAATTTTTGGGACGAATGGAAGGGATCTACAATTTTACGCCGAGTCCAAACGGCTAATTGAGGAGCTTTTTCATGACTTTCGCGAGAGGTGGCGCAGTGGAAAAAAACCATAAGATGTAATTTGGTTCTTTCGGTATTGTTATGTTTTAGGTTCCAAATTGTGATGGAGATAAGCGTTGAATACGCCATGCCCAGTAAGGAGCTGGGTAACGTAGTAATTTACTTCGCCGTGTTTACGCTCGTTCCACATTGTCACGTTTTCGATCAGTCTCGCCGTCCAGCGTCCTCTACTTTCCGAATCCCACCGTTCTTGCCACCGCTGTCTGGTCAGCTGTTTCGCTTTTTCCGCAGCCGCTTTAGAGCCAATTTCCGCTTTTCTATCGTGGATGTTTTCTTTCGCCACTAGGAGGTTGATAGGAGTTACACTCGCGATAACTAGGACGGCTGGTTCCGAAACCGTTCGGTAAGAGAGAGCTATTCGTCTTTGAACTGCCGCCATCAGTTTTCGGTACTTCTTGTGTTTAAGTGCATCTGCCCGAATTTCGCCGCCGTACAGAAGGATGGAGTGCGTTGACGCCATGAGTAACCTTTGCTTACTGGTCATTGGGCCGCCTACGTTTGCCATCAGTCTGCTCAGTGATGCAGTTGGTCGAGCCTCAGTCCCAACTCCCAAGTACTTTACCGCGGCACTGCTTCTTATTACTTCTGCCCCGATTTGGAAGTCAATTTGCGTGGGGATCCTTTTTTCGTAAGAAGAACTATCTCAGTTTTCTCCGTTGCTAGGCTGAGTCCGTGCTCTTCCATCCACGAATTTGCTCGCCGCATGACCTGCTTCAACTTCCTTTGCGCGCTATCGGTGTCTCGTGCCGTGATCACCGCGGCAATGTCGTCTGCGTACCCGACCAGAAAGGCATCCTCGGGCATCTCCATGTTAAGTATGTCCTCGTAGGAAATGTTCCAGAGGTCTGGAAACTCCTAGATTAGGTGTAACGATAACCAGAGGCACAGGAGGCACAACGTGGAAAGAAAAATGCCATGAAAACCTTTTTTTCTAAATTTAACTTTTGACTTGCATACCTAAACTATAAAAGTCATTTTCCAGTATTGCTTAGAGCCTACTGCATGAAGTACATTGATGAATCTCAAATGCATAATGAATTTCGGATTATTATTTGGACAAATAGAAGCATAACAGCCAAGAGTTAAATTTTTCTCTTCACCGGCACAAGTTTGCAGTTCCCAAATCGAAAACTTTTTGAATAAAACTTCTATGAATTTCTGCCTTTGTATAGAGCTCACGCACAACGCAGTAGTTTTTTTATAAAAGATGTACAACCATATTCTACTAGGTAAAAATTATGCAATCGTCACGCGCTATGACCTAACCCAACAAATTGTTAAATGAAACAAAGAGATTTTCTCTCTCACTCTCAATTATTTATGCAACAGGGTTCAGCGTTCAGGCAATTGTCATTCATACCCTGCTATATTTAATCTATTTAAACTCTTGCGTGGAGCGAGGATATTCATGGGATTAAGAAAAATTTACAAAACAAATTAGATTGAAATTCTTTGAGGCAATATATATTCATCCGCTGTTCTTCGCACATTCATTCTCGAAATTACTATCTCTTCCCCTAGCAGGAAGTTCCCCTCGACTGAAAATAAATTCTGTTCGCTTCGTCAAGGATGCGGGGGAAAACTTTTCATATTTTTTTAAGTAAGAATCATCTTTGCTATATATCCCTTGCAAAATTAGGGACTATTTTGTAGTATGCTTGATGTGCCAGTCCTATTGTACGACGCGACGCGACGACGGTTAGCTAAGATGAAGATCAATAAAAAATTCGAAATGCTTTGGGTTTAGATGTAATAACATAGAGAACGAAAAGGCCAAGGTGTATACGTACAGTCGTACATACAGCGACAGCGTATAGAGGAATAGCGAATAAGCGAAGACAAGTTGTTGTTATTAGGTGGTAAGGGTATAGGGATGATGGAAGCTGGCAACAAACTAGATTGGAGTTGCTCCTTTGCACTGCAAATGTATACCTACACGCGTATACTTATAAGTTTCACTTTGCGAAGTCGAAAAGACAATTTGTTTAGGGTTTCATTTAACACAGTCAAGTCAACAGCAATGTAATAGGATACGCTCTTATCCTTTTGACGTGGGCGTATCCTGCCAGAGCGTTAAAGTTGTTTTATTTTTCGCATTTTATTGCAGGAGTAAGTTTTGCTATGGATACCTTTATGAAACAGAACGTTTGTCTTGAACAAAACTCTTCAATTTTATGTGTAAAGTAATGGAAGGACACTTTCCTATTGTGTTGGCTAATAATCTTGTCTGATTGGGCTTGGGTGTGATAAAACTGTTTTGAAGTGAAGATGTTTGAAATTGTTTTTGTTTTGCTGTGCAATTTAGTTCATGGACACTTTGGCACTAATTAAAATGTTGAGGTAAGTTAAATCGAAGAGGGCGTATACCTACATTTCGATAAATTATAGACTCAGTGTAGTATAATATATAGGTACTGAAATTGTCATCAATAATAAGTGTGCAACGCTGGCAGTATGTGCCTGTAAAATATGCAGGGGAAAAAATAGAGCGTGCGCCCGTCGTACACGTGATAGAAGTAAAACTTCTTAATAAAGAAAATCACAGATCGGATACCTTGAAATTTTCCAATTCTTACTTTTCGATCTATGAGCAACCAAGTCATAATGGTCTTATGGGCTTATGGTTAGTTAATGACGAGTTGGATAGGTGATGGTTACTAAAATAAAATCGATCATCTTTCTTGCTTTATCTCGTTAGTAGTTAGTAAGTGACAGATATTTTCTCAGGTCCAAATGTAGACTTGAGGTACCTATCATCAAATTGATGATACTCGATCTTAAAAAAGGTGGGTCTCCCAATTTTGTCAGTCTTCCCGTTTACTTACACTTTCAGTCGCAGCAGACGTCTGGACGGTTTTCTTTTTTACTTTCGTTGTTTGAATTGGTTTATTTTTTTTATTTACAATCAATATTAAGATTATTTCAACTGTCGAATATTTAATAGCTAAGCTTATAAGAGTGTTTCTTCGAAAGAAAAAGAATAATTACTCATAAGTAGATAATATTTCATTGAATTGTTTATGTCAATAGAAATTGATCAAAAACCGGTTAACTACTCGTTATATTAACATAAAAAACCTCCATCTATTACTTCCTGAACTAGAGAGAATATTTTCAAATGGATTATGAAAAAAACAACTGCAATCGGAAAATTATCTGTTACTGCCAGGAAGAATGCCGAAATCAAGTGTGGTTAGTTAGTTAGTGGTTAGTGTGTTAGAATAGTTTTAAATAAAATAAAAATATCAATAAATAATTCAAGCTTTTAAGAAGTTTCTTGGAAAAATAAAAAACAAATTAATTCAATATAGATATATTTAAGGCCAAAAGGCAATAGTTTTAAGCATAATTTAATAAATTATAGCCAGTAAGCTAGAATTAAAGGTGCCATATTTTGAAATATGACCTAATGTCGCATGGCCTTATGTCACGGCACCGAATTAAATCAATGTTAGTTTTAAATTCGATTTAATCGTTTTTGTCTAGTCTTAAGTTTAATAAATAATATCAATAAAAATTAATTGAAAAGTATGTGACTACTAAGCGAGGTGTCCGAGGTTAGTCCCCTGAAAGAACACAAATTATATCTAAGGTTTTTTCAACTTCGCCCCCTCTTGGGAATGTGTGTCAAATATTCGAGAGTATAACTGTTATGAAATGAAAGAGCTTCTCGGTAGAAAATTGTAGATCAATTCCAGTTCCATTCGTCCCAAAAATGAAAATCTCCCAAAAAACTAATGGTTGTGAGAAGCTAGGCTTAACCTGTTTCGCCAACTATCTATTTATTTATTTTTAAGAGAGGCAATTATAGGCATACAAAACAACATTTAAATAACATTTAAATAATATTTAAAATTATACGGGAACTTATTTTACTTTACCCCCAACACTTAGGATTAATCGTCTTCCGCCTGTCTTACTATCCTACTGTCTTTTAAAAAAAAACATTAGTGTGTAGAGGGAAGGGCAAATAGTCAAGGGCCCAACCCATAGAATTCGTCGCGTCCGTCGACTGACAGGTTGATAGAGAATACACAGAAGCTAATGGAGAGTGGCCCATAGGCATCGCACGTGCCGGATGCGACGGATAAAGTAGGTTTACTTTCTACTTGCATGCGTTGACACTTTGACAGTTGGCACAGCAGGAGAGGAAGCTCTTTCATTGGTGGAATTAATGAGAGTGAGAGAAACTGTAATCTGTGCTGTTTGGCGTTTGACAAAATTCAAAATTAAAATATTCTGTAGCGGGCAAACAGCTACATATTTTAAAGAACTCATGTGAGTAGGTATATTTTAAATGCAATTCGTACCCAAATTTCTTTGAGAAACATGTTTGAGGAGCATCTCATTGAGACTATGTATGAAGTGAAGTCATCTGTTAGGATGTAGTTAACACGTGCGACGGATTCTATGGGAGTGCTCGTTCCCTCGATTCCGTCAACGCGTCGACGCGACGGATGCAACGGTTTTATGGGTTGAACCCTTTAATCCCATATTTTGATTGAAATATGTTTTAAGACTCGTGGTCTATAAATATTATTATATCATTTAGTTATATTTTGTTGTAAAAGCTTTAATAAATAGGTACTTGTTTTAGTGCGGTTACCCCTGCACCGTCATGTGCACCTATCTAAACAAAATATCTCAAAATTCAGATCAAACACTAATAGCAAACGATTTTCGACAAATTAACCATATTAATTAATTTATTAACCATATTAACAATACAACTTGAAAGCCATCCGCGTAACTTATTTTATCTATATATATTATGAAAATACAGTCGACTCCGCTTCTGAAACACAATTATTTTTACTCAGGCAGTATATTCTGAAGCGACATGTAGATAATTGGCAAACAATTTTCGTGACCAATTTTGTGTTTCAGTATAAACCGATTTTTTCGGTAAAGCGTGGTTCATATAATCGGAGTCGAGCTTATTGCATAACCAAAACTGTCCGAGTCAAATCAAGTCTGTTATTTGAATATTTGAAACAATCACTATATTTAATGAGAAAGTAAAAAATGACATCAATTGCCTAAGTTCATCCACTAATCAAATAGGGGCAATTCTGTAAAGGCCTTGACTTACGAAAACCGTATTGATATTTCGAAAGGCTATTCTGCCTTTGAATTTTTTTTTTGGATTTTACCAATGATGTCTGGTAAACAAATATGGATTCTCTTTACCATTCGTTGGCACCTTCACCACCTCCACCATATGTCGTAACAAGACCGGCTAAGTTGCTGATTGAAACAAATACTCTGTTCCAAGACGTGATTGCTTTTTTAAAACAGGCTCTCGTTTCTCTATGTGTGCGTCAGTTGTAATTTGTAATTGCTGGTTTTAAACGTACCGAGCCCGAGAACTCCGTTAATTATTCGCGTTCTGGGACAGACTGATCTAAGTTTCGCAATTTCGGAGGTCTACTAATTTAACTAATTTACAGGCGGTCGGTGATTTACCCTATAAGCTTTTTGTAACAGGCTATTGCGGTGAAGTGAATTAAGTCCCTGGAACTTAGTTACATAAAGGCAGGAAACTAAGAAGGTAAGTACACATAGAAACTGAAGAAGAAATAAATAAATTGTCACCTAAAAGATTTTTCTTTCATTATTCCCAGAGTCGAAAATTTCGAAAAGCAGTAAAGTCCACTTCATTAATGTGGCTTTATACTCGTATCCTATTAAGTAGGAACTAAGTTGTTCATTGGACTGATTGCCCGGGGTCCTTCTTCCCTGCTACTGAGTGAATGCGTCTAGTAGAACAGTTCTTCAATTCGAATAAGTTGCCCCATTCCGACCCCTCATGCATTGAAGTCGCCAGCGATTATTTGTATATTTGCCTAATTGACTATTTATTGTCATATTGTTGCTATGTACAGTACATGTGTGTAAAATTTTCTGTTTATTTTCGAGAATGCTTTAAAATATACCTACCACAAGACATAAGACTCATTATTTCCAACTAGCCTTATCTATCTATAGCATTTAAAAATACAGACATTAAGAGTTTAAGCAAAAAGCTTTAAGGCTTAAGTATTAACAAAGAAATCATTTGACTTAAAAAGGTCAGTGAACGGTATACGATATAGGAAACCCATATTGATCAATAGAAAACAGTTTTGAGTTAGTGTGTACTACCTAATGAAATCTGTGTAAACCAAACAAAAGACCTTAAAGGACTGAGTTGATACTTCCTCTTCGATAAATATTGAAAATAATAATAATAGTACACAACAAAATTGAATCCAGGTGGGTACACCTTCGGTAACAAGTGACACAACTACCTACTCGAAACCACATCTACTATACACACGCTTTCGTGCCCGATCCTATTCAGTAAGGCAAGTAAATTGACGTCGGGCTGTGATTTCACCCTTCAGTTTAATTGTAAAGTACTTGAGCTGAGATATAACGTTGTATGGGAAATGCACCCCCACATTGCACTCTGTGTGTCGATGTCGACCTGTCGAACCGATTTGTATATATATGTGACGAGAAGGATGGAAACAAGAGCGTATAATACGAGTATACGTTCTTGACGTTTCGTTTACCATGCATCATGGTAACATTTTGAAAAAGAAAAACTTTTGCAACTATCTGAACATAGGCACTAGGCAAGTGTGTTTGTATACAAGGATGGATACTGTGCAGAATTGGCCCAGTTAGAGGGAAATACAACTTTCGTATTACCTTTGACAAATCGAATGCGATAGCATGCATGAAGCACCGTACATGACATGCACTTTCGGTTTTCACGTTACCTACCCACCAGGTTGTTACCCTTAGCGTATTTGTGCCATACTTTAAATTATACTTACGTTCATTCTACATGAAGTGATAATCTTGAGCGGAAGCATCTTATTATGTATGGGAACTAGGAGGCGTATTTATTTTACATGAGATTGAGATGAGCATCATATTTACTAATATGTTTAAGATGGCATCTTGCAAACGTACCACAGTTAGCAAAACTGAGAGTTAAGAAAATTAAGAAGTAGCGGAACTTCAACGACATGTATCTTTATTAGCAAAATGAATAAATAAATTTCAATAAAGAAAGACGCTAAAATGATTTTGTTGCAATAATATTTTAAATTAAATTTATATTCATACTAGCGGACCCGACAGACGTTGTCCTGCATGCTGCCCAGATGGTACGTTGTCTGCTTTGATGACGATCGTATAGTTGTCGTTTTGCAGTTTGTTTGAAACGGTATTGAACAACTGGACCAACTGGTTGTGGCTCCGTAAAAACGGCTCTAAAATACCCACAATTTGTCGCTCCTCCGGTATCAGGCATCGGCATTAAAGAACAAATTTGATGATACACTTGGCCCTAAATCTTAAACGTTGATTGAAAATTGCGACCATCCGCATTCTGAACGATTTTTGTTGCTCCAAATGGTGTCATTTGAAAGCATGAATTGAATTTGCGAACTATACGCAAAAACAATTTGAATTGAGATTTAGTTCCAGCCAATAGTGCTTTCAATGGTGGCAATACAACTTATCCAGACGCGCAGCAGAAACCGGCCGATTCACCTTTGTATTTGAGTGCATGACAGTGTTAGCATTGTTTGTTCATAGCACCGATTACAATTTGTGAATGTGACGAATAGTCGATGTCCGACTCATATTCAAACGAAAGGTGAAGAAGTGATGCACGTGTCAATGCACGATACTCTAAATGTATCGGTGACTCTTTGACGGGCCAGTCTTTGTCTTAATGCATTGGCTCGAAGACGTTCGTTGCGTTGCTCTTGATTTTCATTTACACGTTTGACTACAGCCTGGTTTCTTAAATTTGCATTGTCCATCAATTTATCTTCTGCCGATCTATTTAGCCGACCTTTCTGGACAACTTGTGAAGACGTGGCATTGTTGTATATATAATACACTTAATATTCATTGAAATGCACTGTGTTTGTATGTTCCGTATGAACAGTGGAGTGTGATATTGTTACAACTTTTTTTGTCTTACACTTTTGTATTTTACTTAATAACTCGCTGTCACGATTCGGTTGCTTTTGAAATGCATATAAGATTTTGAATGTAATTTTTGTATGGGCAGTGCCACGCCCCTTTGTCCAATTATGACCAATCTTCACAGGAATACTCCTTGGTTAATACCTAAGATTATGTTTAAATTTGAACTCGATCGATTCGGTGGTTTTCGAGATATAAGATTTTGAAAGTATTTTTTGTATGGGCGGTTCCACGCTAAATAAATCACATAGGTCCATGCCGATTGAATAAAATTTACTGGGATAGAGGGTATAACTTTCCTGGCAAAATTCACCCGTTTTGGACTAGGCAGGAAAGCTAGGTAGGTCACTTCCCTATGAACCTATTGCGCAAACCATTTACATTTTTCTAGTTTCTATGTACCTACAATGTAAATAATATTTTTGTCCAATACTTAAACAGTGGTTACCAAAAAAAGATGATATTCACCCAAAGTGTTTGAAAAGGGGTTTCAAATATTGATTTTATTCATGGCCGATATTAACTATTTAACATGCCACAAATGCGTATGGTGTAGCAGATAGATATACATTATAGTTAGGAAGTAGGTCGTCTGATTCTTGCAAAAAAAGGACTATTTGTGGTTGCATCAACTGCATATTTGCATATTTACGTCAGTTTTTTTTTTGCAAATTAATTAATTTTTCTTGAAATAGGTACTCCCAAAGAAATGTTTATGTTTTTATTCAGCTCTTGAACTTAGTCCAAATCTGCCATATTATTTAATTTATTTGCGAGTGTTTTTTTTTTTAATTTAGTGCACGTACTTCTAAAATTTTATCATAGAATGTGACCATTATTCGAATACTTTTAGCTTACTTTCAGCTATAATCATTTTTTTTCGGTTGTTCATGGAAGCGAACCCACTGTGGCCCCAACAGGTATGTCTAACTATCATATCAAAAACATAAAACCACTGATACAAGATATATAGAAGGAAAACAAATAATACGGATCATACGCAAGGAGACACCGTCGATGGAGGACAAACTGTCAAATAGCTGTCGATTGTTCCGTACAAGAACAAAGCTTCTCAATGACCAACGTCGGCAGATATGGCTAATTCCGCTAACATGGCGCGACCAGACCAGTACATCACGGGAACCCGGAGAAGTAATGTATTGGAGAGAAACAGCAGGACGCAGATACACCAACACGACAACATTGAGATCACGGCGATTAAGATAACACCGGCCCCAGAGTTTGAAAACAAGGAAGACTCGCAGAAATACCGGGAGATGGTGCATCGACAGGCCCTGGTAGGAGACGGCGCAACGAACAAGGACCCAGACATCTTAAATGGACACATGCAAAAACAAACGGCCGAGGACCAAACCAGCGATGAGAGGGACCATTACGAGGACAACGGGACGATCGGTTCATGGGTGGCAGACGCCCTGGCCGCTATCGAAGGGTCAACAAAGACCGGGCGCAGCCGCGTAAGGATACCCTCACCAACCGGACCGACGAGAGCGATTATCTCCAGTGGAGGGGACGTGGGACTCAGGGCAGTCAGGCATCGGAGCTTCAGAGCATCGCGTGTCAGCACCACAGAGTGTATCTGAATTTAATCTTAAGTAAAGTCATATTGAATTCTAAACTTCCACTTCTCAAACTTGAAAGTTAGAGTTCGAGTTGGAGAGATCGTCTAGTGCATCTAGGGATTTTTCAGCGGACGATTCTGATGCTGACGCGAACTACGCTGACAACGACTGCTTAAGTAAAAAAGCGAAAAGCGAATCCAAGCCATTGGATAATTAACGTGGCAAAAATACAGAAACGGAACTTGCGAAAACTTTAATTTTCCAACACTAATATATAATTCATATTTATTTTTTCCAGCTCTGTGATGGACTAACTTCAAAGTGATAAAAATATTATCTTAATATCATGCATTTTTTCCCTAAGTTTTAAGTGGCAATGAAATTATTAAAATACATCCCCATCATTATTTTTTCTGTTTTTTCCTTATTTTTTATTAAACAAAATATGGAACTAGCCAATCCAAATGCACATTTCTGAAAAAATAATGTTAAACGTTTGAAAAAGTGAAAATTGTGTAAATAGATTTTTTTTTGGTAATGTCGGTTTTCTTAAACAGCGATATTATGAGAATTTATATAAAAAAATACGTGATACCTACATGCATTAAAAAACTTAATAATACATGTTTGCACTGAATTTAGCACATTATTTTACATACAATGAGAGAAAATGGTGTTGTGGTTTTGCTAGGATAATTCGATACCACTTAATAAAATAAATAAAAAAAAATAATACATAAATCTTTCCTAAAAATCGAATTAAATTGTTGGCTGGATCTAATAATATGGGAAGGTAGTGTAGATATAATAAATGTACCTACCAGCGCATTGCAAATAGAAATAATTTGTTAATATCCTCATAGTACTGTGCAGTATGCATTGAAATCAATACTTCTCAAAAATATTATGTACTAAGAAAAGCAACATTAATTTTGTCAGGAACAAATACACAAAGTTTGTGCAACTTTTTGAATTATTTAAGTTTTTCTTAATTCGAATTTTCATTTCCACGAACATTTTTTATCTGTACCGGATTTTATGAGTCAACGTCTTAGAGTAGTAGCCAATATTATAGCGGTATGTATATTCTTTGCTTAATCCCAGCAGATTATAGTGGGTTAATAATCCTTTTATTCGTACATAAAGCCGTCTTTTCAATACCTCAATGGAATTTTCTTTTAAGATCTAAATCGGCATAATAACTGCCTGCGTACTCAAAAATAAACATCATTTGTATAAGTGCACAGTTTATTTCTAATTTTCATGTTTAATTTCAACTCAAAGTGCACAAAACACACTTAGATACTCCTCCTTGCAATCAGAAAGAGTGTTAAGTAGATAATGAATTTGTAACACCCATTTGTTAAATAGGGCGCCTTTGCATCATCTGCAATTCAATGTAAAGTACATTGTTGAAATTCATCAACAACGTATATACCGACAGACTGTCTTTGGCCTAGTGTACCGTCATACTTCTAAGGACGTCCTGACGACGAGCTGAATACATTATTCCGTGTCTCATTCTCGTCACATCTCGGGCTCGTTCATTGAAAGTCTGCCTCTACACTGCTGAAATTGCATTTTCACGCATCATCAAGACCATGGCACAGCAAGTGGCAAACATCAAACAATCTGTCGCCGGTTGGCAAATGACTGCGTTTCCTCCCGAAATTTACGTTTTACTGCCTGTGCAGTGCAACTATAAAATTAATTTATCTCCTTGTTCCTGTTTACTGCACCGCACTCGGGTGATATCGACGGTTGCAATGCATACCAGTTCGCATTCACATTGACGCAAAATGAATAAATATTATTTTTTATGCTTTATTTGCAAGCCATAAAAATTGCAGTTAATTTCACTTAACGCTTTATCAGTCGTTGGCTTTCGAAGCCCACAGACTTTGGCTACCAGACGGTTTGGCCAAGCCATAAACAGATGTATATAAAACCAAACAAAGTATAATAAAGGACATACAATAGAAGGATATGGCTACGATGAGTTACAGTAATTATTGTGCAAATGCAGAAGTGCAGATTCGTGACGTGATACACACGCGAATATTTTTATTGCGGACAGGACAACAGCCTTTTACTAATGTGCCTGTTAGTTTGATTGTTTGTTTTTAAAAGCCAAAGAAGATTTTTTACTTTTTCTGGTACAAGGTAGGCCGGTCGTCTCTAAGGCGAATTTTGGTCAAAGACTTCCGCATGTTCCCATACAAAGTCCAGTCCGTGCATCAACTGCTGCCTGTCGACCGCCAAACGCGTGTAACCTACGCCCAAGCCATCCTCAATCTCAATGACGAAGTAGACGATTTTTCGACCAAAATCATAATGAGCGATAAGGCTCGTTTCTACCTCAGCGGGTACGTGAACAAGCAAAACTATCGCTTCTCGGGCTCAAAGTTACTGTATGGTGCGCTGATCACGCTGGAGGAGTCATTGGGCCATTTTTTTTCGAGGGTCAAACGACAAAAGTGGACGGTGCGCGCTATAGGGCCATGTTAACCCAGTTTTTTCTTCCGCAATTGGACGAATTAGGACTGGAGGACATGTGGTTCCAACAGGAGGGAGCGGCGTTCCCGTTTCGCCTCATCTCTCGTTTTGGCGATTTGCATTGGCCCGCAAGAACGCCCGATTTAACCATTCCAGACTTTTTTTGTGGGGTTTTTTGAAGTCTCATGTTAACGTGAATAAGCCCGAGACCCTAGAAGCCCTCAAGGACAACATTCGACACGAGTGCGAGAATCTGTCGCCCGAGTTTCTCACCGAAGTGATGAAAAATGCCATAAAACGAGCCTGTATGGCAATCAATTGTGACGCGCCCATTTGCGCGATATCACTTCTCGACTTGACCAATAATAATAATATTCTAAAGGTTCAGATAAACATATTCAAAAAACAGAATCGAAGTTTTTCATTTAGAAAAAAAAGAGAGCCAAACAACATCGGATGGCTTCTTTTGGCCCACCTTAAAACTTAAAATGTTTGTATGTCTTTTATATAAAAACAAGTGGTCACATTAAACATATAATAACTCTCTTCAAGCCTCAAAACAAAACAAATTGCACACAGTAGGGTATTTTTTGTCAACCTGGCTCAATAATCTAGCATTATCGAGTTCTTGTAGACTGAATACTGAAACGGGTTAATAAAAACATGTATAGGATATGTTCAATCCATATTAAAGGAGAGAACTTAAAAAAATAAAAGTTGGCGCAACAGGTAGATACTTAGGACCCAACGCTAGCTTCATACAGCCACACGTTTGTTAAAAGGTACAACTGGAACCAATCTAGATCTTTAAAGTGACCGACCTTGCATGTTCGAAAGGAGTTTGAATATACTACAAGGGGGACAAACAAGCTATAAGTGCGATCCACACTACGGTGAATGCTGGAAAAAATCCAAGAAGCCCAGATCGATACTCACGATCTTTTTATCGATTTAAGGCCGCATATGACAGCACTTATAGAGACAAGTTATACTGAGCCATGTCTAGATTTGGCAGCCCTGCCAAACTTGGCAGATTGTTCAGAATGACGATGAAGAATGCTCGCTGCTCAGTAAAGGTCGGCAAGTGATGCGCTGTCATTTGCCTTTTTCCAAAACCGTAGACTTGCACATTTTATGAAGGAATCTAGTATCGTGAGTATTCCGATCCATTCCGCACTCTTTCCTGTCCTCTATGGGTTTGCATCGTGAGCATTCCGATCAACCACAGCCCTTCTTTCCTGTCCGCTGTGGGCTTGTATTGTGAGCACTCCATTTCCAATCAACCACAGTCCCCAGCTTTTTAAGATTATCCGAATTGTTAAGTAATAGAAGATAAAAGTAAAACAGTGTACAACGCTCCAAAGTTCGTGTTTCTTTGGGGGCAACCCTGGACCCGACGAGTATTCCCCAGCCGCAGACAAAAAGCACATCACAAAGTCTGTGCAGCTTGCATTTTGCATATGCTGACGACATCGTTGACAGAACACAGCAAGCTGTCACTGGTGAAGCGGCAAAAAAGGGTTTAGTGGTGAATGAGGGCAAAACAAAATATTTGCTGTCAACAAGAAGGGTCCCACAAGATACAACATCGACGAATCGGACAGAATGTCACGATAGATAGCTATAACTTTAAGGTAGTTAGGAAATTTGTCTATAATGAAAATATCTCAGAAATCAGTCGAAGAATCACACTTTCAACCGCTGTTACTTGGTGCTATGAGGCCAATTGATGAAAATAAGGCCTTTTCGAGTAACACTTACGAGACTCTATATAAGACCATCATCATCCCATTCCTGCTTTATGGCGCAGAATCATGAACTGTATCAAAGGCGGATGAAGATCTCCTTGGTCGCTATGATCGGAAAATTCTTGGAGTGAATTTCGGTCCTGTTTGCGTTGAAGGGTTTGGAGGAAGAGATTTAATAGCGAACTCTACGAGCTTTACAGCGACATCGACCGGGTCAGAAAAGAACGCATCAGTCGTCTTGCATGACTGGGACATGTACAGCGAATGGACACCAACGCTATGGCCCGAAGAGTCTTCGATTCCAACCCGGGGGTTAAACACCGAATAGGTGGCACCCGTAAATAGAAGGAGACCTCAACCAACTTGGAGTACGCAACTGGAGGCAGTTAGCCAATGATCAAGAGGCGTATTGGTTAAGGCCCAATTTCATCCGCGACTGTAGCACATACTAGTTAGTAAGGACAAACAATCTTATGTAGTTCCATAGACCATCGCTGTTTAAGTTGGTAGGGGCTTTGACGAGCCATAGGCATAACTTTCTAAGAAACCAGATCACAACAAGCGCATCATTCCTCGTGGATGTTCTAACATTATAATATGCGTTTTCTAAACTGAACATGCAGCACTTAATGTTCTAGCTTTTACTGCGCAGTTGAAACTCGCTTTGACAGAGTCTTAACTAGGAAGCATATCTCAATACTCCTTTCACTTTCCCGATTATCATTTAGGGGTATCGCGAATAAATTTCGATGGAAATGTTTCCCTTGTCAGCAATGTAAATCAGGTTATGCTGAATAGAAAGCATTCTGGGCGAAATATTTTTCCCAAAAGGGGTGATTATCTCTTGGTAATTAATTTAAATTAATTTTCTTAAGCATTGTTTTTTCATTAAACATCAAATTAATTTATTTTATTATTTTCCTTCCAAAGAAAACGAATTTCGTACTATAATTACATAAACCGAAAACCCATAGCCGGCAGTCGACATCCTTTTTCCTGTAAGACACTTACCTACACCATTTTAAGAAACCAAACCATAGCTGCAGTGTCAAAGATTGTATATAGGAGGGGTAGACGTTTCCCTCCACCACACCCATAGCATGTTGCGGGGCTTACTGTCCAATACAATATTTCTGCTCTATTACCTTCTTAGCCCCATTGTCCAGTACACTTTACTACAAGTACATCGGTATACTCAACTCATATCCACTGTACGACTTAATAGGGTGTGCGAAGTATATAAGAGAAGGTTTTTTCTAAGCACACTGTCAATAGTGGCCATAAGAATACCGCAACAAGATATTAACCTGGCCCTGACAATTCCTGAATTATGTAGTTTTCCCTGTAGGCAACTCCCTGTGGTCGCAACAAAAAAAAAAACACCTTGGACAGAGAACGAAATAACAACAAAACATCCACGGAATCTTAAACAGGAAAAATGCATTAGAAATAGAAGAGAAATGAAAGCATGCAAACTTTGAGGGCACAACTGCTGGCGCTGGGTAAAGTTTGCCTGCGTTCTTAAGTTTATCCGTTTTCTTGTAGGTACTTTGGGTGCGATTCTGAGTGCTTGCGACTGCAGTCACGTTCAGGATTAATATGGACACGGGAAATATTTTTGGTATATATATGAGTGTAATTACAAAAAATAACTTTTGCCGCATTGTCTGCCTCTCGTTACATCACATGTCAGAACGACTTGAAATGCACTTTTTATTGCGAATATGAGGAATTTAAGGAAAGTTAAATAATGAATGTAATAAAAAAAAGACACATTCAAAGATGGTTTCAATTTTGTACTACCATCGAGATCGATGCTCAAGACACGGCACGGGTAGTCCAGGACCTTCTGTTTTCGTGTGTATCGCTACCTTCAGTTCAGTTCAGTAATTTGCTCAACTTCTGAGTTTTTTGTTCACTTGAGTTGCATTGGGTGCGAAGAAAATTGTATGTCTATGCGAGTACAAATCATTCTATGAATTTGTGAGTTGACAAAAATTTTACAAAAAATTATACATTTCACAGATAAACATACCTACAGAATAGTTAGTATCATAAGGGTTATCCAAACGAACCATCCTCATACCGTCCTATTTGTTTACTGGATACGATTGGTAAAATTCTCGAGCGAATTATTTACAACAGGCTCCAGCCAGCAATTGAAATGGCGCGCGGGAGGCCTCTCGGTTCTCGGAACACCAATACTGTTTTCGTAGATCAAGATCTACGGTAGATGCAATCAATGCGGTAATAACGAGAACCCGCGCCGTTATAACGCTTGATGTAAAAAAAGCGTTTAGTTCGGCGAATTGGGACAGTATCATGAGCTGTTTGTACCGGATTGGAACTATCTTCGTAGGATTATAATGAGTAACTTTTCGAACAGAGTTCTTCTCTACGACTCTGATGAGAGAATAAAAGAGTATGAAGTAACGGGCGGGTTCAGTTTTAGGCCCCTTGTTGTGGAACGTTATGTATGACGAAATTCTGCATCTACCGATTCCAAGAGAAGCGTCAATTATCGGCTTTGCAGACGACATAGCTGTAGTAAAAACAATAGAAGAAGTCGAACTACACTGTAACGAAACAGTTGCAAATGTACGTAGATGGCTATCTAGCGCAGGTTTGAAACTCGCCGACCACAACACAGGAAACGATAACGATTAGAGCAGGAAGGCATGAAGTAGTTTCCCAACCGTTTATTAAGTACTCGGAGTAATTACAGACGCTCGCCGGAGCTTTAATCATCATATTGAATATGTATGCGAAAAGTCATCAAAAACTGTTAGCGCGAATTAAAACACTTGTTTCTTACTTTTAAAATTAAACAATATTTATTTGGAACTATGTCCTTTATTATTGAAATACTTTTTACTAATTCTAAAAGGAGCTTAAGGCTACTATGTAGTTACAATAAGACTGTTGATAAATTCATCATACAGTCGTATTTATATACTTTTCTTATCTATCTACAAGGAGACCCAAGCGTACAATCGTCTTGCTTGATAATGAAGAAGAGATAATATTCCAACATTGTATACAAACGATATTATCTCTTTTACATATGTTATCATTGTAGCGTTGTGTGCAAGACTGTACTAGAGACTAAAGATATCATTGAATACAAATAATGTTATCTTTTTTTCTCAATATGTTTTGCTATGGATACTTAACTCCCCCCCTTGTTAAACGAAATCGTCCCGATTTTTCGACGCTATTTTTAACATTTCTCTTTCATAAGTTTTGTTATATGCGTCAATCTTTTTTTGTTTTTGACGATCTGTTATACATTGTATAGTTTTTATCATTACGTACGTAAATGCTAGAATAACAATCAGTGTTACAATTGTGTATATAGTTGATAATATCGGTTTTTCTTCAAAAGGAATAATTAGTTTTTTTAAAGTATCTATGTTATCGAATTTGTACATTGTATCTTCTTTAATTATTTGGTCGATGTAAGACTCTGAATTATGATTTCTTAATATAACTTCTTTAATTTGCTTATGCATGTTTTTGTATATTTTATCGTCTAGATTTATAGTATTTTCATAAGTAACTAAGTTTATACCATTAATTGTTTGATTATTTAACTTATGCTTACCGCTTAATAACATAACACCGGATTCAATTTCTAAGTCGTAATCGTATTCTTGTTTAATGTTGCATTTTGAAGTTATATTCTTTAAAAGTGGAATAAGACAATTTTCTTCTTCAAAGTTAATTTCACAAATGTTTTTACTTAGATGATTTTGACAATTTCTTGTTCTTAAATAAGTTTGGTTACATAAGGCAATTGTTTTATCTGTAATGATTTTTCCATGTTTTGAATTTAAAGGTGTTACTTTATACAATTTACATGATTTAATTAGAACTGGATATTTATATATTGTGATGAAGAATTCATCAGTTCTAGCTAATAATATTTTAGAGTACTCAAGTATATTTATTATGGGTACTTGAATTATTTCATGTTGAATAATATTTTTAATGTCATCTAAGTCTAGGCTTTCTGATAAATATTCATTATTTTTTGCTGCATTAATTGTTCTGGTCAATAATAATAATTGTTCGTACACTTGTTCTATTACTAAATGTTCTTTAAGGCTCTGACCTTCGAATTGTTGCAAAATTTGTTCAAATCTAGAATTTATAGTTTTTTGTTTATTATTGTTTTCTATGAGATTATTTATACTCGTTTCTATGTTAACTAAGTCATAATGGTCAGGATTACCAAACACATATTTGAAAGCTGTTCCTAAAAAGTTAATTGATCTAGTATGCCTAGTATGTTCTTGTAATTGGTCTGCTAAATTCTTAATTTTACTTAACCAAATTTTTTTCTTCTTGTGTAGGTTGATATTTACTAGTTACGATATTTACGTAAGGTTGAAATATCGAAGTCAGGTTGGTGGCATGTAACAAATAAGTTTGTTCTTTGAATAAATACACGTCATCTGTTTGCGTAAGTATAAACTTCTTGTTTAGTAACTCAGTTATTTGAACGTTTCCTTGCCCTTCTTGACTCTGTACAATTCCTAGTAATGTTAGGAATATTAATATTTTCGTCATCTGAAAAATGATAATTCTTTATGTTATCCTTGTGAATTTTTATTCCTTCTTTAGAGATTACAGTGTCTCCTTTATCTTCTTCTACTATTCTTGTTATGTATCTGGCGTTAGATTTCTTTCTAAGACCTGTGATTCTTACCATTATCTTATCTCCTTTTTTATACTCTCTGTGTCGAGTTCCTTTATTTAGACGTTCGATCACTTTTTTGGATGCTGAGTTTAGTTTATTTATTATAATTTCACTATTGCTATATTTATTTTGATTAAAGAAAATGTCTCTAGGTTTCAAACCGGTAACTGAGTGTATAGAATTATTTAATTCACGCACTGTTCTAAATATTTCTTCGATAAGTCTTGTTTTATTCTGAATTGTGAATATTCTAGACAGTTCAGTTATTGTACCGTTTACACGTTCTACCTGACCGTTCGCTGTCGATCTGTATACTGGAGTTTCTACTTTAGTTATGTTGTATTTCAAACACATTTGGTTCACCATTTCTGTTTTGAATCCCTTCTCGTTATCTGTCATGAGTCGTTCACATTTTGGGAAATAATTAGATAAGACCTCTTCCATAACGTCGTACAGTCTGTTTCGAGTTTCGATTTCCCGAAGGATTGTATATTTAGAATACTTATCTACTGTTACAAGGAAAGTATACTTGTCGTTGAAGTATATGTCCATATGAATGTGTGTTCCCACATGTGTTGGTATTTCTGAATTATTCAGAGGTTCTCTGATAGGTTTTCTTTCATATTTTCCAAATAGACATGCTATGCATTTTCTGTTGAAACTCTTTGCTTGTTTATTTAGATCGGGCCAGTAATATTTCTCTGAGATTTCTTGTATATTGTTACGTAACCCTCGGTGTGCTCTTTCGTGAGTTACCCTTACAAGTTTTAGTTGTTCCTCCAAATTTGTCACGTCTTGAAGTTTTCTTGGTGTGAATATAAATCTTACTAGTGGGAATTCTTTTTTTATGTTTTCACCATATTTGTATATGTTTTCAAATTTCGTATGCAAAGCTACAATCTTTTGGGGTTGTATAACTTCTTTCATCTGCCTTAGTAAAGAGTCTTTGTCCTTAAACTTTATTATGAGTCTTATTTTGTTACTAAAATAGATTTGTGTTTCGATATTATTTGTTATATCTTCAATAAGTTCGAACTGTGCAGTGTATGCATTAAAAGGCTGATTCACAGTTTTTATTATATCATTAGAAGAACTTTCAGCTGAATGTGCTGTTTCTATGGTAGAAGTATTTATGCGTTGACGTGATAATGCGTCAGCTACAAGATTTAGGTTTCCTGGTTTATAAACTAATTTTGCTCCAAAGTCTTCAATGATTCCCTTCCAACGTTTCAGCTTTGTGTTGGGATTTTTTTCTGATACAGAATATATAAGGCTCTGGTGATCGGTATATATGGTTAAGTCTGCTATACCATATATGTAGTTTCTGAGTTTTTGTAAGGACCATATGATCGCTAATAGCTCTTTCTCGTTTGTGCTATAGTTCTCTTCTGTCTTACTCAGTGTTCTTGACAAGAAGTGTATAGGTTGCTTATTCTGACTTAGTACGGCTCCAATAGCTATGTTGGATGCATCAGTAGTAAGCTCGAATGGTTTACTATAATCCGGTTGAAAAAGTTCGACTTGTTCTTTCAAATAATTTTTTAAAATTCTAATCGCTTCTAATGCTGAATCATTCAGATTTAACTTAATATTTTTACTTTGTTTTTTGTTTACTTTACCGTTATCTCCTCGTAAATATAATGTCAGGGGCTTGGCTATGCTTGCGTATCCTTTTATAAACTTACGATAGTAACCTGTAAGACCTAAAAATCCTCTCAAATCCTTTACCGTTTGTGGGACTGGAAAATTTTCTATAGCTGCTATTTTCTCAGGGTTCGTAGTGATTCTACCATGTCTGATTATGTGACCTAAGTATTCTACTTCTTCTTGAAAAAACTTACTTTTCTCATCAGATATTTTTAATGTGGCTTTATTGAGTACGTCGAATACTTGACTTATGTGCTGTATATGTTCTTCCTCAGATGAAGAATATATCAATACGTCATCAATGTAAACGTGTACGAATTTACCTACAAAGTCTCTCAAAATGTCGTCCACGCATCTCTGAAATATGCTTGGTGCATTTTTGAGCCCGAAAGGCATTCGTTTAAAATGATATTTTGCGCCATTTATAGCAAAAGCTGTTTTTTCTTTATCATCTGTTTTGATTCTAATTTGGTGGAAACCTGACTCCAAATCTAATGTTGTAAAGTACTTGGCTTTACCTAAATTTTGAATTGTCATGTTGACATCCGGAATGGGGTATCTGTCTGTTACAGTGTGAGCGTTAAGTTTTTGGAAATCAACAACCATGCGCCGTTTTGGTTTTCCTTTTTCGTCCAAACCTTTTTTAGGTACTGTCCATATGGGACTGTTATAAGGACTATGGCTTTTTTCTATTATATCGTCATGTAAGAGTTTCTGTATTTCTTTGTTTACGAATTCGTTATCTGCTATGGGATATGGATATTGTTTAACATAAACCGGATTATCATTGGTCGTCCTAATGCTTGCTTCTATAGTATCTGTAAAGGGTAACGGTCCTATGCTGTTATTAATCTTCATCAGTCTATCTATATCTGCTTTATAAATATTATTTTCCCCAATTATGTAATTAATTTTCTGAATAGATTCGACACTGCTTATGGTAGTTAGAGTCATATTACTGAAATTTATTTCCGCGTTTAGAACTTTAAGTCCTTCATATCCTAATATCATATCAAAAGACTGAATATCCTCTAATTCAAAAAATGTTATATTTTTCTTTAATATCCTAACTACTTTCTTTGTATCTACCATAGAATAACCATGCATTGTTTTTATTTTTATAGGTTTAATTTTAATTTTTTCGCTAGAATCGCATTTTCTATTAATGTAATTATGGGTTGCACCAGTATCAATAAGAATTTTATAAATTTCCTTAGAAATAGTACTAGTTAAATTTAAGCAGGGCAACCCGTCTACTAGTTTAAATGATCTATTCTTATGTTATTATTTACCATACATTCCGTTTCATCTGCTTCTGCATATGTACTGCTGACATCGTCTCTGCGTTGTTGTCGGGAGTTATTTACTCTCTGCTGCTTGAAGTTCTGCTGATAAGATCGTTGCGGTCTGTTGTGTGTGTTGAAACTCCCGCTGTGTTCACGTTTCGCTGGTGGATTATATACATCGGGTTTGTATTGATTCCAATTTTGTCGCTGTGCATGTACAATTTGTCTCGAGTTTATCTCCATCGGCTGTGGTCCTTGATTGTGTTGCTGCATATTATCGTATTGCTTCTGGGGTTGATAATTCGTTGTTTGGCTCGAATAATTTGGTCTTCTTTCGTTTCTGCGTTCATGTGGCATATTTTTGTGGTGCTTATCTTGAGTGAGATGTAAATGCCTGTGCACATTATCATGTTCTATTCTGCGAGCAATTGCGAATGCGTGTTCTAGATCATTTATTGTAGCTGAATATAATGATCCTCTTGTAAAGTTGTCACTCATACCATCAATGAATATACGAACTGCGTCGTCGTTAGCATTTTTAATTAGTCTGTCGATTATATTCGGCGGATCACCTGACATAGTGATTTTTGATATTATTAAATTGAGATTTTTATTTATCTCGTCGTGGTATTCAGACAGTGTGCTTCTTTTTTGCGTGATGGCTTTCATCATGTCTTGTAGCACGTATAGAGGTTCTTGATTAGAGTACGTATAATCTAATCTGTTACGTATCGCCTCAAAATTAAAAATTGTGTTATAATTAGTTAACACATTCGCGGCTGCACCCTGTATTTTACTTTTCACTATAGTCAATGCTGCTGCGTACTTACTGTGTGTTTTGAAGTTTTTAATGCTGTCCATTAATCTGGATGCTTCTTCGCGCCACGACCGATAATTTGATTGATCGCCGTTGAAAATAGGTAGGCTTTTAAATGCGTCTAACTGTATTTCACTACCATCTGTATATGTGGTTCTTATTTCCTCTAGCACAGGTATGTTTGGTACTATGCCTAATCCAGATTTTACTTCATTTAGTTTTGTTTCTAAATTAGTGTTTATTTGATTTTGGTTAGTTATTATTGCTGCTAACCTTGCATTCTCTGTGCGTGTGTGCTCTAGGGTTTGTGTTACTGTGTTGCTCCTGGTTTCTAAAGCTTCTAATCTTGCCATTAATACTGCGAGTTGTTCCATTTTGAACTCGTGTCTGTTGTCGTCGAATTTGTGTGTTTTTTTCCTCCACATATACACTTTCACTGAATTGCTTTGCTGCTTCGTACGAAGAAGCTATATTTGTACCTGCTATGCTAGGTAATTCTTGTAACCGGTAACGCGAGTGTTCTGTTTATACTAGATTTCACTACTTGTTCCCGAGGTCCGCTCGATTGAAGTTAAAAAGTATATTTAACCTCCTGGCAGGATCGCCAATTAAAACACTTGTTTCTTACTTTTAAAATTAAACAATATTTATTTGGAACTATGTCCTTTATTATTGAAATACTTTTTACTAATTCTAAAAGGAGCTTAAGGCTACTATGTAGTTACAATAAGACTGTTGATAAATTCATCATACAGTCGTATTTATATACTTTTCTTATCTATCTACAAGGAGACCCAAGCGTACAATCGTCTTGCTTGATAATGAAGAAGAGATAATATTCCAACATTGTATACAAACGATATTATCTCTTTTACATATGTTATCATTGTAGCGTTGTGTGCAAGACTGTACTAGAGACTAAAGATATCATTGAATACAAATAATGTTATCTTTTTTTCTCAATATGTTTTGCTATGGATACTTAACTCGCGCTTTCAAGGCTGATGAGTAACATCGGGGGCCCGAAACAAACAGAGAGAATTCTTCTTGCGGGAACTGCCAATTCTATACGATAGAAATATGGTCAAATGCAACGAAAGTTTAGTCTTACGTGGAGGAGAGCCAAATCCATCCACCGTCTTGGCGCATTAAGAGTCGCCTGTGCGTTTCGAACAGTTTCGAACGATGCCATACTCGTCGTATCTTCAATGTTACCTATTGATAAACTTGCTGAAGAAATGGTAAAATTAAAAACCGAGTGAGTTCGAAATGGTCGGGTAGATAACGACTAAAGGAAATACGAAAGGAGTCTGAGTATGGCAACCTGGCAACAACAATGGAATGAATCGCTAAAGCTTTGTGTGGGTTGTACAAAGGTAGATAAAAGGGAAAAAGTATTAAAGTTAAATTAAAAACTAAATTAAAGCAATTTTAGAGAGAAAATGCAGTTTTTATCGTTAAAGCAAATACCTAAGCAAGTCTTTGTTTTCTGCAGTTTAGCGCAACACTCAAAGCCCCTTATTTCATAATGGTTGAAAGTTTTCGTTAGGTACCCCAGGCCTACCTTCTTACAACTATTCGTTTAGTGAAAGTTTTTCATAAACTACATACTCTTCGTATAGAAGATTTTTGAATAAAAGTTATAAATTAGGAACCTACTGTAGCTTACTAAAATATTCACCACCCCAATCTTGAATGAAATAAGCCATAAAAACTCATTTTCATTGTCTACTTTTAAAGACGAAAAAAAAAACTACGAACATATTTTGTCCAATAGCATATTACACCGAGATACCTACTGAAAATGATCAATACCTTCACTTCTGAAGCAGTTAGGACTGCAATCTGTGTTTCTATTGAAAGATGAACCATTTTGGAATTTTGGAAACTGCAAATGTTCTTCAGCAGCTTATGACTTGCACAATTATGGGAAACAATTTCTGAGCCAGAAAATTTCTGTCCAGTTATACTGAAATAAGCTTGGCATCTTATTGGATCTAAGTGTGACTGCACTTGTGCTTGGTTAAGTGTACAAGGCCACAAGGATATCAACTCCTTGAGCAACCACAATGTAAGCGCAGTTGACACAGTCGAAGAGCTTATTTGTTTCCCAAAATTAGACATTTTGATGAACTAATGATGCGATTTAACAATTGAGTGAATTGATCAACTATCGTTAGGTAAAGCACGTAACGCGTTCAACAACAAGATGTTGCATTTTAATTGGAATTACATTTGCTCAGCATGAATAAGCTGAGCTTGTGTAAAGTGCACGAGCTAAACGGATTTAATTGTTTAACTAAGGAGTTGAGTTCTGTTGAACAAAATAGGTTGATGAGATTCAAAATTAGTAAACAATCGGCATAAGATTAAGTACGCTGTCATAGATTCGAATATGTTTAGATTCCCTAAACATTGCCCTATCACAATCATGGTGGACCTTTTTTTTGGAGTGACACTAGTAGGGTCTAGATGGCCTGGTATGGTTCACTCAGCACTTTACTGCGCGGATGAGTAGCAATGGGTTATTGATGCACAACATAGAGGGTAAGAGTCTCCTGGGTTTCTGGACACAATGATCTTAATGTTGCTTTGCCGCCGCTGACCTTTCATATCACGTTTGCTTCGTATGGTACCCCATTCAAATCACTATTAACTTGGCGCGTATATATACTAAGTGCTGGAATCATTTGAAGTCCTGTAGTGTCACCCAAAACCTCTTACAATTATACGTCTGGCAGAGATCTTGATCTTTGTAACCGGGATTGTGTTTTTTTTAATGCGGGAAAACAATTTAAAACCAGCTTCATATTTCAAAACCTTAAATAGAAAACCCTAAGTGGTGGATTGTAGCATCGCGATACGTAAACGTCCATGCCTATTCCCAATACTTAAACAATAAATTCACCTGGCTATGCATTCAAAGTATGCATACACTTGTTAAAAATTTGTTGTGCCAAAGAAAGGTACTCTCCCGTATCAAAATTTGCAGACAATTATTTGGCCTCGGTCGTGGTCGCTCTCACTTAACACCCTCATATCAAATAGTTCTTTGATGTAGGTATCTACCCACCTACACCCTCCACCCGGCTACATGTGATGGAAGATATGAAATAGAATTAAAAAATTCCCGTAGCTGCTATACACACTCCGAACAAACATTATTTGAAATCATGTTTATCCTGCGTCCAATTAATGTTTCCACGTCCGAAAGGATTCTCTCATCGAGACTGTTCCTCCAACAGAACCCAGTAGTTACATACAATCTACCAACTACCAACAGTTTGTATCGATTAGACAATAAATCTTGTGCTGTAATTCAAATGCCAAATCACAATTAGAATTTCTTTGCTGATATTTCCAATTTGCGTACGCACAATATAAGTACCTCTATATGGCCCACATCAATTGTTCGTTTGGCTTTATTCAAGATTTATCCAGCGCGGACGTTTGCAAGTCAATTTGCTAATCACGTTCCTCGCATATATCATTTCGACTACATAAGGATTTAAGGGACTGGGGCGGCGCTCCTTTTAGTTGCACGACAAATGAATGAAAGTTTTGTGCCTGCAAGATGTGTGTGTGTGTTCTTCCATTCACGCAGAAACAAAGAATAAACTAAGGAGCCGGCTGAGATTCCTTCGCGTGAGGGCAATAAATTGTCAAGTGGAAGCCTATAAATAAAACGATGAATGTAACAAGCGCACAAGGGAGCAATGCTACTATGCAGGACGTTAAAATGAAATTAATTGCTCGTTCGAGCATTGGATAGAAACTGCGGGCAGGTTAGGACGGTCTAGTGTTATATGGGACACTTGAGCCAATGAAACAAATATTTAATCTACAAATAACAAGCTCCTACTTACTTTTATGATTGCGGGTCCGGACAGAGTTTAGAGATCCGTGTAAGGGTCATGTTTGCTCTAGCTATAGAGGGTGAAGCGTTTTTTTTTTGTCTTATTTTGATTGTCTCTTAAGAGGGCCTAAACGCAAACATACGTGGTAGTTGCTTTGTTGTGATAAATGTAAACATCTGTGGCACTTCCTGCGAAGATTGCTACCGCGAATGAGTTAGTATTGCAATTAAATATAACGAGTTCTCTAGAGGGCACGTAGTGCATGGATTTTTTTCATGATTCAGCTATAGTTATGCAACCCCTAAAACAATTTAAGCAGCGAAAGAATATCCCATCAGTTGCATGTTTAATCGAAAAAAGAAGTTTAGGAGGTAGGTACATCATATTTATCAGCGTGAGACTTATTATCACCGAAATAGGTCAGTCATGGACAAGTTACAATGAGTCCAGTCTTTATTTAAAAATTAACTGTGACGTGTCCCCCGGGTTGACCTTAATTCTTGAAAGGACCTCGGCTCCATTAGTTTACAGAGCAACTTTTTCCAATTAGTCCACAGCCTAGTTTCCATTTTATATATCTAAAACTCAGTCCTTGAGAATATTGCAAAAGCAAATCGTTCCCATTTCGATCACGAACTCTTACAAACGAACTGGCCGCTTTACAAAGGCACCAGACCCAACCGTCATTGGCTTCATAACTTTATCGAGTAATAAAATTGAATTTTCAAAATTTCTGCTTTCAATTGTGTTCAGAGTTTTTCATTTTCGTCGCCCTTGGTTACAGGCAGAGTCTCTCAGTTTTTCTCAAGAGGATGCAACTTGCTATACGAAAAAGAAATATGAACCCTCAGAAACTTTGCTCGCTTGCACTTCTATTGCCGCCATCTATTGTCAAATTCAATTCAAAAGTACTTGAAACTTCCTGAGAACAAAATCGAATCCCCTTTTAATTGGCTTGGCGAACATTATGTAAGCATGCACTGCACATGCACATTGCACAATCCAAGAGCTCTGGGCAGGCATTTTCTTTTTTCGCTTGTTTTAGTGCCAAGGCGCTACTTAAAACTAATTAAATCCGGCGCTTAATCTGGTGTTCGTATGCACGGTATAGCGCCTAATTGGCAATCTGAATATTAATTCGTTTAATTTAAAATGGCCAATTAATATAATCACTATTGCAGTTAACGATGCAGAGCAGCAGTGCAGCATCGCAAGTGGAACGATGAGATTGGTTGGCATTAAGTATGGAACCTTAAAGGGAACAGCGGAAGTTGGTGTGAATGATGGTTGAAACGTGGGTGCGCTGTTGTTTTATGGGTGATGCTATATTTTTGGAAACCAATGACGTTAGATACTTGCGGTCGAGTGGAAAGATAAATTGTCTTTGCCTTTTACATAATGGCAACACCTAACCTTGTGGGTATACACTTAATGCGTTAAATTTTTTTCTTAAGTGCGTAAATTGTGCAACTAATTAATTTTTTGAATATAATCTACTACCCATGGGTGCGATGAAATTTGTGCGCCTATACGAGTTGAGTTATTGCATTGTGTACGTCTTGCCATTTACAATTCAGTGTGTTAAATCTCTGGCGTTAAATATTAAGGACCTAGGTAAGAAAATTTTTGGGCAGTGTTGCCAGATAATATTTACGAAATCTGCATTTTTTGACTTTAAAATTGCTTTTTATTAAAAAAAAAAATAATAATTCTCGATTAGCGCAACTAACAGAAATCGGGGGTAGTTGTAACAAGTGAGGCTATTGCTATAACCAATTCAGACACTTTTTGGAGGTAAATTGTTCTGCGATTACTTCTTCAGAAATGATGAAAATTTAGGTGCTGTATCAGGAGCAGAGTAAACCAATAACAGAAATGATTATACTAAATAATTACAAATTCATTGCACACATTGTTTTTTTTTTCCAAGTACATATTAGAATTGAACGTCTTAAAAAGTTGTGGGTCGGCTACTCTGTGAAATTTTAAGAAGGCATTGCAAAAATGCATGATTTTCAGTGATTGATAGAAAAAAAATTGTCTCATCATTTGCACATAAGTTGGGAAAACTTAGAGCTACAAAAATAAATCATATAAATAAAATTGGTGTAGTTCTGTTCGACTTTTATTCAATTTGACTGCATGCCTTTGAATGCAAAAATCTTAAAAACTGCTTAAGTTATTCTGATGAATTTTTCACGCGCCTATAGAGGATACCTAGGCCTACAATCTCCACTTTGTTTCAACTCTATATCTCTATAAATTCCAGAGAAAATTGGACAAGAGTAATTTATTTTTTCGTTTTCTTTCGTTTTTTCCTTTGCGACGCTTTGCGTTCGAAAATACTGGGAGCATTTAAATATAGTAAATGCCAACTTAAAGAGGACATATGCAGGTACAACATAGGATAGCCATTAACTCGATATCTTAAAAGGTTTTTAAATAAATAGACAACATTTGAAACATTTGTACTATTTTTACCTGGGTGAGGGGAAATGCACTTCATTCTCAAATCAAACATACTAAACGCGCAATATATTTGGGTACATCTCTTTTAACTTTATTTTACACCTGTGACAGACAGAGATAGTATGCTGTTTGGTTTTCTAAGCAAAAAAGAAACCTAGGGTAAAATAGCCAATTGTTGGCACCCCACCATGAGCTACTGCCACAAAGTACACTGCCCGTCATTGGAATGGAAAATTGAGAATTGAGACACCGCTTGCCTGTTTTTTTTTTAATTATTTTATACCACAGTATATAGGTGCCAATAATAGGACTGAGGAATGCCAATGAATGGAACGAAGTGCCGATAATTGGTGAAAATTGACTTTGCTTTATTTTACTGTATGTTTTTAAGAAATTTTATGTTTTGTCTATGTATTTTATTAAAAAAATATCTTAATAAATGTAAATGAATTATATACTTTAATGTTACTTGAATGCTTTTTTTTTTATATTTACACACACATAAAGACTCAAGTTTTCTTAAGGTGCCAATGATTGGGTGTTTTACCCTATAAATTATAATGTGAAATATGTAGGAAAGGCGTGTCTGCTCTCTTGCTCAGTTCCTATTTCACTCATGCATTAATAAACCCTGTGGAGTCCATATAACCCGATTCCCACCGACTTCCCATTTTTAATTTCTACCATTCAACACTATCTAACAAAAACCAAATATACACGAAAGCCTAACTACCAAATAAATTTAATATTCACAAAAAAGTACACACACGTAACCCATCAACTAAATATTTGTGTGTGTATCCATTTTCATCCATCATCGTCGTCTTCACGACAAAGCAATCGTAACCCCAAATATGTCGGGTTATTAAAGCCCCTATTATGGATGACAACTCAACTTAGTTGTGTTGTCTTCATGACAACTCAACTTTGAGACAACCAAAAATATTTTTCGTATTATGCAAGACAACTCTTTTCAGTTGTCTTTAGGAAATAAATTGCTATCTTTTAGGGGCATATTGAAAATCGAAATGTCAATTTTGTGAATTTATTTGTGGAAATTAAAATCGAACCAAGTAAAGTGGGTATTTGCAATTAAAACGATAAAGCTTTAAAACATTGGAAAGTAGTTTTGATTTATTTTTTGGTGACTTGGATGTTTAGAACACAGTTTCTGTAATTCACTTTTTGATTTCCCTAATTGTTTTTAGCATATTCGCTTGGTTCCCAGTTTGCGTTTTGAGGTAGGCAATTCTCTCTTCTTCAATAGTTTTCACCCGTATCCTCCTGTTAGGTGCTCTTACAGATTGTGCGGATGTGAAAGCTACAGCAGGATCTTCCGGTTGCACATTCTCTTCGTTGCTTGCATTCTCGTCTTCGAAGAGCTGGCCAGTTTTTTCTTTAAGTTGGTCTTGTAATGTAACCAACCCTGCAAAAAATGTTTGTGTGTAGAAAAATTCTTATTTCGCATTATAAACGAACCCTTTCTTATTCTTTTCCAATCCTTGAAGGTGGCCCGATCCGATACTATTGAGCTCTAAAGCTAATTTTTGCCATTCTTTGTCAATAGTTTTTTTTTGGTGAACCAAACTGTCCTTTACCCCGGCCAGATCAGATTGTTCCTATAAAATTCAGCCGATCAAATTGCGCTGGTTTCGTGATTTTTTAACTTTTAAAACGTACATTCTATTATCCATTTTTTATTCTATATCCTTCTTACATTTTATTGTCCATTTTTCATTAAAAAAGTTTATCCTTTTCGTTCAACAAATCCAAAACCATCCAACACAACTGATAAAAAGCAGTTGTCTGATTTTGACATTCAAGACAACTCCAACACAACTCAGTTGTCTTCTATAATACGTACACACAACTGAAAAGACAACCATTTTATTAGTTGTCTACTCATAGGATGATGGTTGTCCTTTGACAGCTAACTAGTTGTAATCGATAATCCCAATTGGAGAAAGACAACATTGTTTTGGTTGTAGTTGTCTTCCATAATAGGGGCTTAAAGCTCTCACTGTCACTGGACAGTTGATTTTGAAAGAACATTTTTTATTTGTATTTATTTTTTCTTTCCTGAGGAGAGAAGAGTATACTGTGAGACCTCTTTGTTCAACCCGCTTGGCCGTGCGCAATCATACACACACACAAAACAGTACTGTACAGCGGATGCAGTGCAGGTATGTAATGTGAGGTGTTTCGTGTGCTTTAGACACTTTTACATCGTCTTTGTTTTGCTCTCTTGATGAGTTTCTATTTCATTTAATTTTATTTATCCATAAATCGCATATCCTGGGTGTGTTGGGGCTTGGCTCTTTGGTGTTGTGTAGGCCGTGGCCAGGGGGCGTGGGATTGAGAGACAAAGCAGAAAGCAGATACGTTGTGAAATGTTTACGGGATTGAGAGAGACAATGATTTAACATTTTAACATTATTGAAGCGAATACCTATGTTAACATAACGTTAATAAGAAAGGAAGACGAATTATTTTATACAGTGCTAACTGGTAAGAAATATCTCTTATTCGCCAAATTACGCGTTATGAGAAATGTGGATGTGATAGAGTTCATAAAAAAAATCCTAAGCTACTACTAATTGTTACGAATAATCAAAGAAACCACATTTTGCACGGGCGAAGCCGGGCGGGTACAGCTAGTTTAATAATAAAAGCGGAAATGCATGATTTATCACAACACAACACTTGCATTTGCTTAAGACTAAAAAATCTGCAAATGGCTGTTCAAAATCGGCAAATCGTCATTGAGGCTGAAAATCGCCAAAATGACGATAAATCTGCAAATACGGTACCACTGTTTTTGGGTTTTAATTAATTGTCACACAAAACAGCTGTTGAAAGTACCTTCCTTGATTTAAAATATGCAAATGTGCTCCAGGTATACCTCGTCGTTCGTCGAGGTATTCATTCAAATCACAACAACAGAACAACAGAGCAGATCGATGTGCCAAAATTAAAACTCCCGCTCCATTTAATGGGTGCGCTAAATTTTGACAGATAAGTGAAGGACATTCGGAAACAAAAGTTTGATTTTTATAACGATTCGCTCAGCTTAGTTTTGAACAGAATTTTGTATGGGAGTTAAAATTTGTTTGATAAACTATATATTAATCGCGGACAAAATTTCTTTCGGAACATATTTACCCTAATTAATGAAGACCAATTGCAAGACTTTGTTTGCCAAATGGAAGCGTGGCACTCATAGATCGGTCGAAAAGAATAATAATAAAGTTATCGCACGAAGAAAAATTGGAGGTGTTCCAGATATCTCAAATATTAGAAGATAAGGAAATCCAGTATGTACTACATGATGATGACTGATGATATAAAAATCTGTGTGGTCAATTTTCGACCACTGGGCGACTCTAGTTATTATTATTTAACTTGTTTGATGAGTTGCGCACTTAGTGGACGACCGGCATAGTACAAAATACAAGTTAGAGTTTAAAATAATAAATTAAATAATTATGCTGATGTGGTTTATATTGCAGCTCTTATGAAAGAATAACAAAGCTTTAACTACTAAGTTTTTTTTTTATAATAATCTCAATAAAGTAGTTGAAAAGCGGTAGTTTATACTTTATACCTGAATCGTTGGCGGTTTCGTTGTATATACCTATACAATGAAGATATTGTAGTGGCAAAAATTACTGAAATATGAGGTAAGGCTTCAATCCCTACTTTTCATCTTAAAATCAGAGAAATGTTAAAGTCATATCATCTCAAATGCAAAAACCTCCTAAAATCCCATCTAAAAATATCCAAGAAAAAATTCGAAGAATTTCGCCTTCACGTTAAAGTTCTGTTTGATATTTCTTACTGTAAATGTGAAGACATTTCTAAGTGTACCTGTCCTAGAGAAAAAAAAAGTACCTAAAAGGGAACAAAGCTTCCTGATCGACCAACGAACTACAAGAAAAATGTTTATTGGAAGCGTTGATAATATTGCAATACTTGCAAAACTACAAAACACGTTTAAACGAAAGTTATTAGGGCAAAACCCAAGGTTTCAGGTGGAAAATGTAAGCACACAAGAGCTAAATGTTCCTTTTTCGTTGGAATCTAAGTCAAAATGCACTACATCGTATCAAAATGATGAATTCGAACCACAGCGAATGCGAGTCAAGCCATCGGTAACACCTTCCAAGAAAACTATCTTCTCAAAGCTTAGACTATGAGTTGCTCTCAAAAACTTGTGATAGGATTGGTGTCTTTGACTGGATACTTCTCTCACTCTGAAAACCTATTGATAGCAATGCTGACTGATTTTCAACAGCATATACCAGCTTCCCAAATTAAATCTAAACGCGTCATCCCATATCGGTCTTGTTGACTGGCAGCTTAACGTTACAGATCCTCTGGTATTGAATCAATATCAGATGAAGAAATTCAAACGTATGTTGCTCAAAAAGGAGAAGCAAGTTTGCTGTTACTACAACTACCATGCCATTCCCAAGCAGTCGAAAGAGCAGTAAAACAACCACGTAAGAGCAAAAGTTTGATTTTCTGAGTTAAGTATGTCAAAAGCATAAAAAATTATAGTTCTTTCCAATAAAACAAAAACCTTGATAAACACTAATTTTGCTTCTAGTGGGCAGATGCGTCATTTTTCCGTTCCGTTCTAATACACCGTTATTGAAAAAAAATTGGAATATCAATGACAAAAAAGTCAGTTGTGTTTTGAATCTCGTAAGTGAAACAAGTCCATCAGCAAATTTGCATTTTATATTTTTTTTTTATGTGAAACATCTTATGGCGCGACTTGGGAGTAAAATCGATTCTTCAAAGCGGAAATGACCAAGCGGAAGTGCGTGACGGAAATTGGCCTGTCGCCATCACTATGCCGCCGCCTAAAACTCCTTAACCACTCAACCGACTTCAATGAAATTTTGTGGGTGGGTATGGTTGGTTGTAACTTGATGGATAGGATAGTTTTGGACAGTTTTGGACTTCATAGGTGGCGCTGTTGTCGATCTTCTTAACCACTCAACCGATTTCAATGAAATTTAGTGGGTTTGCATGGTTATATGGAAAGATATATATATTTTTTAATTTTTTAAACCTAATTGTCAATGTGAATACTTATATGAGCACGCTGAAGTTAACTGAAGAAGCTAGGTTTTACACAGACTACTGAAACAGTTGACGATATGAAAACAAAATGTAAACAAAAACTCCCGCATAAGAAAAATTTAGATTGGATTGCGTTATGAAAACTTTTTTAATAAATGAACATAATTATCTTCTGCGCTGTATTAAGATTTTAATATTATAAATTTAGCGAGAGAAGTTTCACATCTGGCGTGTGGTCACAAGCACGCTCTCTGTTTTTTCATTTCATTTTCAGTGGAACAACGACATAAGTGCTTGTTGTGTCGTTGCTGACAAAAAATATTATTTCTTAAAGTGGCGTAAGTATTATTTACTTCTTTTCTTTTACTTTACGTTCCTAAAATGTCCAACCGGGGGAAAATGCTAGCAAAAATAGCTTTTAAAAATTTTGAAGAGGCAAAAAAATAAAAAACCTCCGGCAGATAATCCTGTCTAAAATCACGTCGTCAACATTTAAATTTAGCGAATCGCAACCAAGTATCTACATCGGCGGCTGCTATAGACGCTGTTGGGACGAATCTTATTTTAAGGACAGTTTCAAATACACAATATAACAGTGAAATAGTTGATTCAGACATCGAGGATTTTTCAGCGGATGAAAGCAGTGAATATGCATATGTCAAGGAACTCAGGAAAAAGTTATGTGACGCAAGGGGTAAAAAAAGTATTGGGACCACCTTGCCACGATCGTTGTAATTTTTCATGTTCAACAAAATTTATAATAATTTAAGAGCTGATTAATTCAAAAAGTTCTGGAAACTCGCTTCTTTGCAACGGCAGCGAGATTTTTTAAATTCATGCATTGTACAACTGCAGCAAAAATATGGCCGTATATCCTTATCTGTGATGGAGCCTGAGCACAGAACTACGCGTTTTTTCTTCTAAATAAAAGGTGCACAAGTTTTTTGATCAGCACTTTTGCAATTAGCGAAAGAGCACTTCGATCAATAATTCAATCCAAGGTTTCAGGTGTAGGCATCATTAAAGAGGATAGACAGATAGGCAAGCATGGAAACCATTCCAGGTCGACAACGTAGTGCTAGATTCAATACGGGCGCATATAAACTCAATTCCATGAATAGAAAGTCATTATTTAAGAGTTAACACATCACGAGATCATATCAGATAGGTGGCGACCCTCATTGCCCATAAATTTGACTCTTCAAATCGCTCCTAAGATGAGGGCATGCTGTTGAATGCTATTTTACAAAGTATTTCGGCACAAAACTTGATAGGTAATCAAGTCAAATCTCGATATAGGGCAAATTTAAAAAAAAAAGCGTTAAACTACTCACTACTAAAATTATCGGCACGTTCCTTGCACAGATACGCTGTCGGTGGCAACTAGTGGTGGGATGATTAGCTGGGTGTTTTTTTTAAATCGATACCCTGACGATAGATAACCACATATTCGATCAATGAAGTGGTAATGTGCAGCTACTCAGTGGCATTTCCTCTGTCAGACAAACATCCGATAGCGAATGCACACAAAGGTACCTGAACATCCTTGATGACCTATCGTTGAATCATCATATACATAATGCGTACTCATAAACTACTTTTTTTCTGAGTGACAGGTTCTCTCCATTCTATTCCATACTATAAATATTAAATCCTTATAAAAGCAGGTGCCAACCTCAGGCAATTAATTCATGAAATTCAATACCGATTTGAGCTGCACTAAAAAATTTTGTTTTTCAAAATAAATTTAAATGTAATTTCCATTTCATGAGTGCCGCCTCAAAAATATTTTCCGACATATTTTTTTGTTGTTGGTAGGTATATCAATATTAATTGCGTTTCCCATCGGTTAAACCCCACGAATGCAATTGCATTTTTAATTCATGAATTCACTCAGCAATGGTCGTCAGCAGGCAATTGAACCCGAACAAATATATTGTCTCTGTCATTGTCCCGCATTTGATTAGTTCAGTGGATGCGTCTCAATGTCGATGTTGTATGCAGACTGAATGTGTAGGTATATGTCCAGCACCTGCGCTCTTCTCGCGTAGGTAGGTGTATTCCTATCAGTGACAGTTCGTCCTGTTTTATTTAAATTTTAATTTGATTCATTCTGGTTCTGGTTCCTAACTAAGCTTGGTTTTATTAATTTTTGTTGTGTTTTTAACTTTGCATATAAAGAATATAGGTAATAAAAATGCGCTGCAACTTTTTGAAGTCTAAAATTGTATTGTATAATCCTGCATCGATTATTAACGTGTATTACTAGAGAGATACGTTTTGAGGTGCGAGTTACATAATTTTAGGATACATAAGTCGTAACTCGTAAGTTAGAAGTAAGGCCTAATTAACTCTGATCGTGAACCCATGAAGACAAACAAATTAATGGTTCTCAGAAATAATGAGACTCTTATCGGAAGAAACAGGTTCGCGCATTCTCTACAGACTCGGGCCTGCTGTTGACAAGATTCGTGGACAAAAGCTGTGACTTCAAAAGAGTTTCTCCCACTGCCTAAGGACCTAATACAGATGAGATCAGTGTCTGCCAAGTATTTCGTAACCTACATCGTTTGTCATATGTTGTTGGATCTTCATTCCACAATCCACTTTTCTGAAATAAACAGAAGCTGTCGCACAATACTCTCAAGCCAGTATGCAGTCAGAAGCAGTCTGCGTAGGGTACCAGAAGAGTGTACATACTACAGGGTCTTCCAATAGGGGCTTTCGAACCTTGAACGTTGATAGCGGCCATAGTGTTAAAGCTGCCTCTGTCAAATTGGCTGCCACATGTTCAGTCTGTTTTGTCAAATCACATAGCATTCAACAACACGTGTAAATGAAAATGGGTGTTCGGGCAACGTTCCGAGCGCTTCGCCTATTTTACGGTAGCCATAATCATCCTACCGAGTACCAAGAGAACTTTTCGCAGTGTGATAGAAAAAATTGAATCCACTGTTTCAGTAAATGGTTAACCAACCCGTTAGTCGACGAATCGCATGATCAGCTGAAAACATCGCCTAGACCACAAATTGGGGAATTCAGCGTCGTGACTTGGGCCTGCACTTGTACAGATTCAGAAGCTAAAGGTAAACGGCCATTAAGCTGAATGAACTCTGGAGCAGTTCGAAACTAACCCTAATTTTACTAGAAAAATCGCATTCAAAGATGAGACCCATTTTTGGATGTACGGGTACGTCAACAAACAAAATTGTTGAATTTGGGTCGATATCGATGCCAATCTACATAAAATACCAGAGCATCCAATGTATTCCGAAAAAGTCACTCCTGGTGTGGATTTTGGGCCAGCGTCGTCATCGCTCCATATTTCTTTGAGAACTACGGCGGCCAGGCCATCGCCTTCAACGGCGAGCGCTATAGGGCGATGATTACAAACTTCTTTTGGCCTAAATTGGATGATATGGACACTTACAAGATGTGGTTTCAACAGCACAGCGCTACGTGCCACACAGTTACATTGGAAATTCTGCGCACGAGCGATTCGTTGGTGATGTCAAATGTCCCGATTTGACACTGTTAGATTTTTTTTCTTGTGGGGTTTCCTGAAGTCTATGATTTCATTTCTACGATTACTCTATCGAAAACACACTAATATTTTACGCACTTTACAGATTTGATTTCATTCTCTTTGTGGCAACTTCAAGCCCTGCTGCATAGGCTCAATGCTGAAAGCTTATGAAGCAGGAGTTGAGGCTTTCCTCAATCTGCTTCCGCTAGAAATCTTTACACAATCATCAGCAGTCATTAGTACCTATCATGGACTACATCACGCCATACTTAGATAGAGTTTAAAGACCTTTCTCGAGCGCGTATCCCAGCAGGGGAGAATGGAGAGTCGGATTCATACCTAACACGCCATCCATAGCCGTGTTTACAGACGGATCTCAAAAATCGATGTCTTTGGGGTCAGTAGTCTTCTCCGAAACGCTGGATATATTAAAATCGGTACGCCCCTCATTCCGGTCACAGTAGTGTCTTCCAAGCAGAGGTCCTGGGAGTGACAACAGCAGCCCGTGAGGTAAGGGCAGTACCACTTGAAGGTATTACCTTCTTTATCGACAGCCAGGCAGCAATAATAGCCTTAACTGCATCAGCTACAAGCTTGTGAAAAGCTGTCTTGGTACTCAGCACAAGGTATCGCCCTGCTGGGATCCCGGGACACAAATACATTCCAGGCAATGAGAAAGCGGACGAATTAGCAAGACTAGGTTCGTAAGCTGTTTAGGAACTAGCTGATCCTTCTGTGAATATCCCGCCTTGCACACTCAAGCTTGAAGCAGGGAGAAAAGCCACATGGAAACGTTAGATGAACTCCACAAGAAACTTGCCTTACCACAAAAATGCTATAGCCGACCTTCAACCGAGAGTCTCCTGCGGAAGGAGAGGAAATCCCTTCCCACCCTTGTAGGTATCATAACGGGGCACAATAATCTAGGGTACCATATGAGGAAAATGCGCTTGAAGGAAGAAGAATTTTGTAGAGGCTGCGGAGATGCGGAAGCTCTTGAGGACACTACCGACTTCCTATGTCACTGGCCCAAGTCTAACACACACCAGGCGCAGATTTCTAGGGAGACACTTCTCCCAAGACCTAGAAGAGCTTTCCAGCACACCAATCGACAAGATAATGGGCTTCATTAAATCCACAGGATGGTTTGTTTGTAATAGCACAGTAAGTAATTAATTACAGTTCTTAAAGAGGAACTCCTTAGGGCAGCATTATCTCCCCAATGCTGTGGGTCATTGTTCTAGCTTAGAAACAGTAGCGTCAGAATAATAATGGGTAAGGGACAACCTCTTTCCCCGACGGGTATCACAATGGATCAGTATTGACAGACAAGGAGCTTTTGACGCCCTTAATTTTTAACTCAGTTTTGTTTTAATAATATGATTGTACAGTTTATAACAGTCCTTTGCAGCTTCAAATAAAGAAAATCCCATCGAGTTTACCAGCATAGGTTTGAAAGATACAGCCTCAACAGACACTCCGTCTTTCGATAATAAATCAAATTTAAGAACCGGGAACACAAGAAGTTTAAAAATAGAACAGAAATAATCTTCGTCAACGAACATCTATTTTCAGAAAATATTAGAAAGAAATGTCCACCAACTTTTTAAAGAAATTTTAAATATTCATCTGAGCTTTAAAGAGTAATTCATTTTTATAGGTTGACGTGCCTAGGACAGCGAAAAAAAATTAATACCTTCTGTTTAAAACTGTTTGATCCTCAACTACCCTTGACATTCATAGAGTTAATATGACATATTTGTATACACACACACATACAAATGGGTTCTGCGAAAGCATTCGCTTGAACATGTCACACAAGCAACCTGTGGTCGATATATTTCTCTTCAGGACTGATGAAATCATTGATATTGTACAAGTTCCCATCTGGCCTTTGATATACCCACTAAAGATTCCATTGAAGCTAACGTAAAATATATAGGTAGGTATGTACGTTTGTAAACATAAATTCCCATCTCGGATCTATCACGAATTTTATTCGAATTCGAATTTATGGGGGAAGAAGAAACAACTTGAGAAAGTGTATTTAAAGTGAGATACCCTTATCAACTTCCCGCCTTTTTAGTTCTTCACCGCATGCACATTCATTAAGAATACACAGACACACACACCCGAGTGTAGTTATCTCTGAGTTGTATACATCGCCGTACTTCCATGTCGTCCCCTCAATCGACAAACTGCATTTGGCAAAGCTTGCACAGCTATTACTACTAACATCACATAGACACAAATTTCGTCCTGAAATAATATTTTCTTTTTGTTTCTCGCCACAGCAAATAAAAAGGAACTGAAACTTTCCATTCACGGGATACGGGACATATCCCTATGTTTTGGCCGTGGCTCAAATCTGAAACGTAAGAAGGTTTATCGCTCTCGAGGACACGACAACCATATTCATGCCCGAATCCTTTTAATCCTTTAAATAAGACATGACGTCTACTTGAATATTTCATAATGTGCAAATTTGCGTGGCACAAATGCGCGCGCTGTGAAATTGAGGATGCATTCGAGGACATTTGCCAAGAAAAGCTCGCTTTTCTAATGCTTAAATTTCAGGACTTAATACACCATCGTCTTAGGATGTACGAGTGTGTGCTTGGCTACTTGACTAAATGGAAATCCCTTTGTTTAACGAATTACCGCAGTCCACAAAAGCTGAATTTTATTTGTTTAAAATTTAAATGCAAATGTTTGTGAGAATTGCATCGAAGGATGCGGACACACCGGATAGAGATACCTTGAAAACCAAATATTAAATTTCTCATTATATAGTGAAATGCAATTAGTGCATCCGCTTTTTTGCTATAAGACTTCGTTTCTTCAATTTGCAGCACACGATGCGCTGTGTCTTCTCGTGGATCACGGTCGGCCCACAGGAATTCCAAATTCATAGAAGACAAACGTTATGGTAGGTCTAGGTAGCTATCTGCTGGAAGGAGTAAAACTTGCAATTAACTTGAAGTTGAATTACAATTGGCCATCCTCTTTTCTGAATTGAATAAAAATAGGAAAATTAATTGTTCAGAGGAGCTCTTTGCTATGTAGAGTTTATATTTTTGCATCCAGCACTGGTCCTTGGTATGGTGCTTTGCTATGCAAGTAAGATCTATATCTGTTATATAGTCAGCATGTTTGGTAATTGCCGGAGAAGAACAAAAGGGCAGGGCTAATGGCGAAATAATAGTAATAATTAAGAAAAGAAAGGACTACTTTACCGGAGCGGCGGCGGTCGTGCCTGTAAAACTCATTTGGGGTCGGATGGATAGTTACCTACCCTTGAATAAATTAAATAAACAGATAAGTGCACATCATTTTTGGTCGTGGTTTTGCTGTATTTTTATGGGCAAAAAAAAAATACGTACATACATTTGATACACTTTTAAGCACAAATTTTGTTCGAAATGAGAAGGTAACTGGTCTTAAATTGAGGCGTTTGCGAGAGAAGTCGGTGCGATTGTTCATGAACTAATGGCAGATACCTCATTCCTGTTATGTCTGTTTAATTATAATTTACTAGTACCGCCCATGGTCGAAATTCGACCAATTGTGTCTGTAGATAAAGTAACGAAAGCCAACTTGTTTTTTACATAATTAATTTCTTATTTATTTTAATTTATTTATATGCTAAATCTTAATTCATAGACCTTTCCGCTATGGAAAAAGAATGGAAAAGGGAAAAACATGAATGTTCGTTTCCATAGTAACTGCTAAGCATTTTGTATGGGAAATTCTTAAACTCATTTTACCAGTCGTAATGGCGACATATACCTACGATTTTTTTGTTTCTGCACATCTATGGGACAGTACCTTTCGAATAATGTAAGTTTCATTCTCCTCATTTCATGATAAATACTTAAAAAGTGCACGGAAACTTTTGATGTTTACGTATTAATATAACGATTTATTTTTAAAATATAAGGTTAACTTATTTATTATAACAAATGCTAACGACTTTATTTTGAAATTTGCGGGGAAAATTGGTGCACGGAAGCTGTTGGTGTATTTTTGAGGTAGGTTACTGATGATGGACCGCTCTAACCAATCTTATCTCGTGTGATCTTAATGTTAATGATTTTATTTGACATTGGATAGGTACAACAATGCCCTTACAAAAGAGTGTTATGTAGGTAGCATTGATATTTCTATTGACAAATATAAAGGTCACGGTACTTAAAGCTGTGGGATCGCTACACAGAACTATCTGCAGTAGCTTAAAACACAATTTGTTGCAGGAAAATTATTTCAGAGATGAATGCAGCATTGATGAAATAGCGATGATCTTGAGGCTGCGGGGCGAACTTCTACAACTTAATTATATAGCACACAGAGAAGATCTACGACAACTATGCAGCTTGTGTAACTTAGCAGAAAGGGAAGATACTCATCATTTCATTGGAAGGTGTCCAATATTGAAAGAAACGAGAAGAAATATCCTGGGGGAGCGATATCCTATCAGAGAATCAAGTCATAACACTCCCTAACGATGTAAATGTTCCCATTTTTTTCGAATATCGTAAAATTGCACAACAATATCGGGCAAAAATATTATCAGACAACTTTTGATAAATTATTTTGTTACAAAATACTTTTTATTTGCAAACATTATATAAATATATGACCAATAAGAGAGATGACAATTCCATGCAAACTTATTTGGTAAAATTTATTTTGTAACGAGTTTTAAATGGCACAAATAAAATAAATTAAACCTAAATATACACCCAGAAAAACCATTTACCCAAAGGCCGTTACAGAAGTTCAAAGACTAGCGTCCTAGCATTGAGGACAACTACAGACTACCTTTGGATCAGGCTTCCTCTCCGAATCTTTGAGCAAATCCAAATTGGAAACGCCTCCCGACATAGAAGTATCCTTCAAAGCGTGCTTCTCGAAATGACATTGGAAGCCCGTAAGTAAGATAGACCGGACTGTACATTGTACAACTTTCTTCATCGACAGCCAAACATCTATAAACGCAATAACTCTACCAGAAAAGAAAACTTTGTAAAATGTTTTTGCAAAAAGCTCTGGGTTATTGAAAAAATCTGAAAGTATTGCTCTACTGGGATTTTTTTGGACATTGCTGCATTCGAGGTAATGAGAATGGCGACAAATTGGTCAGACACGGCTCGGCGGGAGTCACTTATGTCTTCTTTTAAGCTTCCGGCATCAAACTGTTTTCCAAAGAATGCGTATGAAATTGTAGGTGGAAACAAAATTGTTATCAGAGGAATTTTACATTTCAGCTTGTGAAGCGGGTATTTGTCGCAAAATGTCAATTTGGTAGTCAAAATAAATAACTTACTCGCATAAAACGCGCAGAAGAAGCAACTGATAACACTTTCTGGAATAAATGTGTGAAACCATACAAATAATCAAAGTATACGGCCAACCGAACCATCCTTCCCAAGGAATCCGTGCATCTTCTTGCAGTCAACATCCGTTCGGGAATAACTTGGCAGCACTACATAAACAATATTGGAGGGCTTCTCCTTCCGAATAAACATAGATTAGACAAGAGCTCGAATACTGCTACCAATTTGTGAAAATTGGGAAACAAGGAAATTAGGGAAAACTTCATTGACTGAAAATTCATTTTAATACAAATAAATAAATATTTCGTCTGTGGGACCCCAGGTCTAGCTTCTAACAACCATTTTAATACAAGTAGGTAAATAAAACTTGACTGACAAGAAAATACAATTCGACTACAGATGGTGACCGAAAACATCGAGGCGACCGTTCGTATGTTGTATCCACTCCATAATACCTACTCTTCTATCAAGTCCCAGTGCACGGCTGCTCCCTCTGCTAGCTGAACCATTTTCATAATTTTAGCCAATTTAGCAATCGGTACGAAGCCTTCGTGAAACATGACGTGACGAATATCCCCACGACAAATACGTTTCCTAGAATTTTGAAATATGCTACTACGAGAATGTCCAGTGCGGTATGCTTTTTATGCGCAAAGGAACTGGGTCGTATTCGCATTTTTTAAGCAACTCGACGTCAAAGAATTTCCACTGAATTTTGAGCAGGCAGGGGGCAATGAGGATATGAGAAAAAAACATGTTTCCGAGAAATTCGGTTAACATTCCTTATATACGAAATTCGCAACCCACTACTCACTGACCCATAGGTATGAATTTTATATCATGGCAGATTGTATCGGGGACATCTGACCGCAGGCAGAGAGAAATTCATTGAACATAACCTTGTATGACACATGACAGCGAAGACATCACTTTTCCAAGACCATGAACATGAAGCACCTAACGTCGTCGCAACGTGTTCCTTGATTTTTTTTTCAGCTCAGTATAGACGACCTTAATTTTTGCCAAAACATCATTATGAGCGACAAAGCACATTTCGACTGAACGCTATTATGACACCGAACATCCTTAATTGATAAATCAAAGACAGCTATACCACTAAATGGTGGGCCATTTGGGACACATTCCTTTGAGCATGTTAGATGTTATGCTCAATTTACAATATCGCGACGGCTCAGTTTGACACGCCGGAGCGTGTGAGCAAATATTTTGAAAAACGTTTAAAGTTACTTCGTTCGTTTGGAGATTTCAGTACGAATGATTTAAAGTTTGATTTGAGGCTTATATAGGTTTAGAGTATAAACTTCATAGGTATCTACCTAGACAATGTTATGAGATACCTACTTAAATTTTATATTTTAAACAGATTCTTTAGAGTATTCTGAACTTAAAGAACTACAAGCAGTAGTTCCACAGGGAAGTGTTCTGGGACTAACTCTGTACTTATTGTATACTAGTGATATACCACATACAACCATACGATTATAGCCACATTCGCAGACGACACTGCTCTTCTTTCAACTGTTGGATGCATGAGCATGACTAAATCAACAGATAAGCTACAAAATTCAGTTAACGAGATATGTGATTGGGTGCAACGATGGCGAATTCGACATAATGAGTCAAAGTCCCCAGCACAAAAAGGAAATCAATTTCCATCAACACGCATGGATCGAAGATGGACTTTGGAACCGGTGCTGGAATTTACTGCGAGGAATTGGACATACGCCGATCAATCAGACTGCCGGATCATAGCAGTATCTTCCAAGCAGAAGTTCTGGCAATCGCCGAAGCTGCCCATATGGTGTCAATGTTGGCAATACCAAAGGACGATATTACCATATTCATTCACAGTCAGGCGGCTATAAAAGCAGTTTCTGCTATTGAAATAAAGTCAAAGCTACTTCCCCGCTGCCGCGAAGAGCTCAAGATTCTCTGCTGGCAGCATACCACGCATCTCTGTTGGATCCCTGGACACAGGAACAAAACCGGCAACGAGATGGCTGATGAACTAGCCAGAAATGGATCTGTAATGGATCAAGAGAGGGCGTTTAAGTCGATCAACGTCCCCTCTGTTATCTTCGAGAGAGAGTGGAAAATAAGATTCATATAAAAGCCAACATCAGGTAGAAAGAATTAAAAACTTGCAAAGCTATGGCCAGAATATAGTATGAGTCGGACCAAAAAGCTAATGCAGTTTGATAGAGTGGTGATATGCAAACTGGTAGGGGCCCTAACAGGTCAAAAATTTCTAAGGAACCATATAATGAAACTAAATCTCGTAGATGACGATATATGCAGGGGTTGCGGAGACGAGGATGTTCATGAGGACACACCTCACTTCCTCTGTCTATGCTCTAGTCTCTGTCACTTGAGGAATAGGACACTTGGAAGTTAATACTTCCACGATATAGCGGAACTCTCTGATGGCTCACTAACCAATCTTTACAGGTTCATAAATACATCAAGGTCGAGTAGCTGCAAAAGGGAAGAGTTTTATCGCCAACAACATGGGACAATCCCCCAACAAGGGCATCACAATGGGACCACATGGACCTAAGTGGGCTACTACAGGGCTCGCTTTGTTGTACCCACACATTAACATAACCTAACCTAACCTATGCCTATCTGCAAACGTTACTGTGCGCTTTGTTGTTTTAGGTTTGCATTTCTCAAGAGACGAACTCAAAAACGCAACAGGAAATTTATGTGGAGCTTTGCTTGTTGTCAATTTAAACTGTTACAAAAAACTGAACTTGAATACCAAAACTTACCATTAGTAGTTAAAAAGATTGAGTTAAGGAATGGGTCACATTGCACATTTTCAAAATGTTAGCACAAATTTGTAAACTTCAAACGGGATGGAAAATAATTCTATTGTAGTTCCCCAATATTGGGCTTTCACTGATTGCATTTTCAGATGAAATCAGAAATCAATTTGCGACCTGAGAGAAATTCCAATCCGCACACAAAACCCACCGCTGGCACACAACGAACAAGCACCTGCTCTAGAATTTCTTCGAAAATCAATTTGCAATACCCTTCGAAAATGTTCCCACCCAAAAAATAAAATAGAAAACAAAAATAAAGGACTAGGTACTAATCAGACTCACGTGTAATCCGCACTCGCAAAACAATGGCCGAGAAATCGACACTGCAGCGCATTGCATTGGTATGGCTTCACTCTGGCATCGACTTCGTACGTAATATTGAACCCGTAAACATCCAACAATCGATCCAGAGCTCTCAAATGTGTGCCTTCCAGAGTACGCATCTCGAACCGAATCTCAAGGTATTGACTGGTAAACTGTATCCACGCCACTTTCGTCACATCGTCTTCGGTGAGCTGGAATACCCGATGACTTGGCACTTTATAGTCATCGCTATAGTACATGTATTCGGTAAATTTGAGTCCGCCCAACACGTACAATTGCGTCAGGTATATGACTATGGAGACGTTGGCTCCTGGTCCGGCCTCGGCGTGAATCTCTGACGCATCAACAATCCAAACACACTCGATGGGTGTGTGGAATTTTCGTGGAAAATTTGGGGTTTGAATGTTGCCGGCCGAGGCGCGATAGTACCCTCCACAAATGGGGGCGGTGTTATTCGTAGTTTCCTCGATAGCCTGTTTTTGGGCAAGTGGCCTGGGCATGGGCATGGGCAGTATGGGTGTTGCTGGCGTCGTCGGTGGTGGTGGCGAAAATGCACCCGGGTAATACCCCTGATTGATAGTCGTCGTTGTTGATGCTCTGGCATTGTGATGATGTTGCTCCAGCTGAGGAAGAATTTTATATGAGCTGCTGCTGCTACTACTACTACCGCTGCCAACTGCTGATGTAGAAGGCATAGAAGAGCTGCGAAGCCTATCGCTGCCAACCGCCACCACCGACCACCTATCACTGCCAGAAGCTGGTGCTGTGAGTTCTTCGTTTGTGTTGGCTGCGAATAGAGCCACCATGCATAGGATAATGAGAAAAAATGATGTCGTCATCGACTATTATTTGCGGTTGAATCCTGCCGGGTGTATGTATCGTACAGACGTGGATCTGGCTTCCAGTGTAGGTAATTGCCGGCAAAAAAAGGGAAACAAAAACACAAACTAGCCAGATGCAAATTAGGGGTTGGGTTTCAATTCGAAGATGAATTTCACAACTGTTGACTGTGAGCGATGTCCATGTATATAGTGGCTTGTCCAGTCCCCGCGCCGCATGAGTCGATAAGCTAAACACCACTTTATAAGCATTGGCAATTATTTCCAAACATCCTGGTTTGATTGGTGTCGGTCCGTAGGGAATATTTCCTCGTACGGTTGTTCGACATCGGATATCGATTCCGCTGGTATTTGCTCCTTCCGTGTTGACCTCAATTTTAGTTAATTATGTGGTTATTTAGGGTCTGTATCGACATTTGCGAATCGCCTTTTCATGACCAAATCAATGGTTTGATGAGGTGTGTCCTGTTCGCTTAGTTCACAGGAGTAGCTCGAGTGATATATTGTATTGTGGGCTCATTTTGTTTGCTTTGTGCAGATATATGTTTTCTTATTGGGTTTATTGCTTGTTTGGTACTGTTGGTAGGATTTTAGTTTTGCAGCTTGATGTTGTTTTGGCTGAATTCCTGAAAAGATAAATTTGTTATCCTATTAGATTATGTCAATATTGTTTGGGATTTACTTAAAAGCATTGGATAAATTATGTCATCGTGTTGGTTGTGATTAAATATTCGCATAGAGATTCTTGTTTAAGTCATATTGGGCCTTATTTAAAGCCTTTTTCATTTTAAATATTTTGTAGGCGACAATTTATCATTTTGTGCTAAGCCGTTGGCGTTTTTTTTTAAGTTACAATTTTTTAAAAGTTACAATCAAAAATGTTTTTTTTTTTTTTTGTTAGCCTTGCAAAACATGGTGATAAATTATATTGAATAAATTTTCAAAACTGTAGAGCAAAATTGCCCACCGTTTTTTAGTATTTTTGGATAATTTGAATATACAAGAGGATGATTCGAGGATGGCAGCAGAAAAGGAGACACATTCCCGTCGATTTGCAAGAGATTTGGGGAAGTGCTGCAAACGCAAACATACGATAATAGGAAACACGTCAATTAGTAAATACATGGGTTAAATTTCTTTATTAATAAAAAAATTAAACTAACCAGTTAAATTTTTAACTACCAGTTACTTAACAGATGAGTTAGAGAATGGTTTGAGTTCTATTATTAATGCGGCTGTTAGTTTATACTTAAAATTGACGAGTTATTTCATGATGAAGCAACCCTGAAGTCTCAAGTCAACAAAAAAAGACAAAATATTATATGTCCTGCCGCTCGCGAATTTTTACTATTATACCTACCATAATGGTAACAATCCTAGATGGGGTCACTCTTGGGTTTGGAGAAGGTGCAGGGTTGCGTATATGAAAAGTTTCTTTAGTATTGCTTAATTTTGGCGGTTATTTCATTGGGGTGTAATTTAGTACACGTCACAGTAGACAGCTATAATTTTGAGGTAGTTTGGGACTTTGTCTACCTCGGCTCCGCTATAAATTCTGAAAACGATATCACCTCAGAAATCAAACGAAGAATCACTCTTGCCAACCGCTGTTACTTCGGCCTAAGAAGGCAATTGATTAATAAGGCCTTGTCGAGAAACACTAAGGAGATTCTATATAAGACCCTCATCATCCCAGTCCTGCTATATGGTGCAGAAGCATGGACGCTTTCAAAGGCGGATGAAGATCTCCTTGGTCGTTTCGAACGAAAAATTCTTCGAGTGATTTTCGGTCCCGTTTGCGTTGACGGGTCTTGGAGGAGGAGATATAACAGCGAACTCTACGAGCTGTACAGCGACATCGCCCTGGTCAAAAAAATACGAATCAGTCGTCTAAGATGGCTGGGGCATGTAGAGCGAATGAACACCAACGCTCCGGCCCGAAGAGTATTCGATACCAACCCGGAGGGACAACGCAGTAGAGGAAGACCTCGCCTTAGGTGGCGCGCACAAGTGGAAGGGGACCTCAACCAACTTGGAGTGCGCAACTGGAGGCAGTTAGCCAAAGATCGCGCTAACTGGAGAGGCGTATTGGTTGAGGCCCAGGTCCACCCCGGACTGTAGCGCCGCCTAAGTAAGTAAGTAAGTAATTTAGTACAGCCAAATGTATGTATTTTGCAAATAATTCGCTAGCTCAAATTTTAAGAACAATTTATATAAAGTGGGGAACAAGCTTAGCTTGAATAAGTTTGTTTTTTCTTAGAAACTAGGTTTAACTCAAAACAAATGAAGTTTAAAAATAGCAATCATGTAGATTGATATTATACACTGCCGGTCATCTGAATAGGTTCAATTTTTGTTCACCTTACTGTTAGCCTCTCTTCATAATATATTGCAATGAATTTTATTTTTTACACTTGCAATGAAAGAGGATCATTATACGGTTAGTTTGAGAGAAAATTTGTTGTCTTAATAAGCTAACAGTTATTCTCACACGCTAACTTGACTCAAAGCATTCATAAAAATAAACACATTTTTTGGATCATCTAAATAGGTTTAGTTTACATGTAGTTTCGTCGGTCAATTGCACTCAAATTTTGGTCTGCTAATTAACCTTATTCAGTTTACCTGGCTAAGGACAAAAATGGGTCGCGGAAAATCTTTAAGCAAAGCATTTCGGGAATTAGGCCTAAGCCAACGATGCATCGCAATAAAAATAACCAGAAGTCAAAAGTTAGTAAGCGGCTATTTGCGAAATGTCGAACAAAATGGGAAAAATATGAAAGGTGGAAGGTATACGGCCACATCAATAGCCGATAGACGTACAATCATCAGAGCAGCTTCCAATTCTCATGATTCCGTGTCAAAAATTATGATAAAAACAGGTGTGAAAACTACTTTGACATTTGAAAAGAAAAAAAATTCAGAAAAATCCACCACTATTTTGTAAAAAATATAATATGTCGTGAAAAAAAAGTTTAATTTGGACGGCCCTGACGGCTGTAATTATTATTTTCATGACCTTTGAAAAGAGGAACATTATTTAAGCCGTCTGCATAACTGTGAAGGCAGTGTCATGGTGTGGGGAGCGATTTCCATCTACGGAACCTTCGAACTCCAATTTCTTACATCGAGAATGAATGGTAATTCCTATAAAGGTGTGCTAGAAAAGGGCTTCCCACAGATTTTTTACCTGTTTCAACCAATATCGTGGACATTTCAACTTGATAATTTCCCCATTCACACAGCGAGGACGGTAAAACAATGGATTGATAGCCAAAATAGTCAGATGCTAGAGTAGCCTCCATACTCCCCTGACCTAAATATCATAGAGAATGTGTCAGGGAGACAATTCGAACACAAAAAGTCATTAATCGAAGGAATGAAAAAAACCCTTGTCTGAAATTTTGCTTCCATATATTGAAAAATTGTATGGTTCTATACCAAATCGAATTTACGAGACTATATTAAAAAAAGGCGGCAATACTCATTATTAGTTATTGTTGTTACAATCATACCTACACAAAAGTGAAAAATAAATCATTAAATTATAGTCTCTATTCTTGTTTTATTCCATTTCATTCCATTCCATTCCATTGAACCTATTCAAATGAGCCAAAAAATGTGTTTGTTTTTATGAGTGCATTTGGTCAAGCTAGCGTGTGAAAATAACGGTAAGCTTTAAGACAATATTTTTTCTCTCAAACTAACCGTATAAAAATGCTATTCATTACGTGCATACCAAATGTGTGTCATTGCATAAAATATGAAGAGAGGCTAACATTAAGGTGAAAAAAAATTTAACTTATTTAAATGAGCGGCAGTGTATATACGCATGCGTTTGTTTCTTATATAAAACGTGTTTGCATATAATCACAACTTGGATAAAAGAAACAGTTTTTTTTGGGGATTTTAGAGTTTTTTTAACAGTCGTAATGAATTGCATAATATATTTCATCTTAATATCAAACAATAATTATTACTTCATTCTATTTTTTATTATTACTGATTCATAACTGGCTTTAAATATCAGTAAGACATAAGACATTAATAACAAACACATTTAACGAAAATAAATGTACAAAATTAAATCTATATGATCTGTATAAAAAAAAAATTAAAAGGAATCGTGTTAGTCTTTAAGAAGTTTAGTAATATGTCCTTCGTCAATCGTCATAACTAATTTATATAAATAATTCAATTTGATACCAACAAATTTAAAATGAACCCTCAGAACAAAAAGTATAAAATACATTGTTAAGCACGATAGGGCAAATACAGACCCAATGCACGATGCCACCATGAACAAGGGCACCCAGTTCTAAGCAAGCACTTTTGAATTTTCGCTTAAAATATAAAATCTATTAAACAAATTTGTTTCAAAAAGAATTGTCATTCACGGGTTTAAATGGGGGTTGGCACCTGTGATGCAACAAATTCCGTTTCATCTTTGAAATTTAATAAAGTTATAGTTTTTTTGAAGCATTTTCTAAAATGCTAGCATCATAGATAGTCTCAAGGCCACTTTAAAAAAAATGTAAAAAAAATTTAAAGCTTCCGATCATTGTTTTTGTAAGAGTTCTGGCGTAGTTCTTCAAACGAGCAAAGAATTGTATAAGAATTGTTTTAAACGCCTAAATATAAGAAGCATCAGTAACGAAAAGAATGAGATTAAAGCTGCCAGCTATAGCAATAATATATCAATCGACTGACACCGTAATCGACAAAGACCAGTTACCTATAATTAACTGGTCTTAAGAAATCTATAATTTGGTTAAGAAGTTTTGCTCAAAAGCGCATTTTAGGCGATATCAATTTCTTTCCATTACTTGGTGCAAATTTATTGTGCATATACATATCTTCAGTAGCAGTGGACATTAACGTTCGGGCATAATAGCCTCTCGGAAAAAGCTAAAACAAATCAGATCACCCTGTAACTTAAAAATATAATTTTATATGGTGAATGCGATACCACAGCTATAACCAATGACGTATTTGAAACAAATAAAACCACATTAACCAAAAATAAATGACAAGATTCGCATCAGAGATTACAAAGTCATCAAATAATTTTACACTTATCAACAAAATACATACAGAAATGGTAAACACAAGAACAGATAATGTCAGCTTATCGAAAACGAGTAAATAATCTTGATTTCGGTTTTAAGGTTTCACAAGAAATGCTGATGCAGTATTCAACATGAGCAAGTGGGAGCACGTACGTCTTCGCATCGAGACCAAGCAGGTATCTATCACTTTCCCCATCATCAAATTTATTTAAGCACAATGCCAGTATATATGTATTTCAGGATCTCAGTGAGGTTAAAACAGTTGAGATGACTGACGAAGCGACTCTATCAACCCACATCCTCGACACGTCCATAGGCAAACCTGTGAAAAATGTTATAATAACTGTGTATAAACTAGTCAATGATGCCTGGACGCCAGTTTGTCAATCGGAAACAGACAGCGATGGCCGAGTTTCCCAACTATTGTCGCCCGAGCAATATCAAGGTGGAATATTCAAACTCAGCTTTGACGTGAAACCATACTTCGCTTCCAACAAAATCAAGAGCTTCTATCCATTTATTGAAATTATTGTGGAATGCGAATTTGGACAACACTATCATGTGCCCTTGCTTTTGAACCCGTTTGGGTATTCTACCTATCGCGGAACATAATGTGTAAAGTTGTGCTAATGAAGATCTGTAAACTGTTATGCAAAATCAAGAAAAATATCATTTATTTAAACAGTTTGTTTGAGTTAGTTATCAAAGGTAAAACAGTTAGTGGAACAAGATAGCGATTGGAAGATTAGCGCTCTACCTGTGTCTGACAGGTTGACATCTGACTGCGCTCAGTCGCGGAACTGAATTAATCTTAACGATATCGTCTCATGACAACAGCAATAGGAACAGTGATTACATGTTTCAAAATCAAATATTGTTGAATGAAGGACATAGAGTTTGAACTAATTTGGAAACGATGCTATTCATCTCAATGTTAATTTCTATCAGAGGGTTGGATCCTCTTTCAGTCTCAAAAATCCTTGACTAGCTAATTACTCGCAAATGATGTTTAGAGAAATGGCAACGATTATTTTTTGGAATGGACCTACAATTTGAATTGTAGACTTTAGGAAGAAGTGGGAAAATCGTCATATTTAATTTGTGTTTTTCTGGGTATTGAAAAGCACGCACTTACCACAGAGCAACTGTCCACGAAGACTCGTAGCTAGACTAGTGACATCTTGGATACTCTACTGGTCTGAAGCCAAAAAAAGTCAAGTCATATAGGCGTATCTATACAGACTCAAACACGATGACATTTGTCACTACTGTATCCAAAGTGAGGAAGATGTTAAACATGCGTCCTTACACTTTCCGCAATTCGAAACCGACAGGGGACTTCTTTCTAAAGGTGACGCTACAGTCCGGAGTGGACCTGGGCCTCAACAAACAAACATCTTCAGCTAGTATGATCGATGATCCACGCTAAGCTGGTTAAGGTTCCCTTCCACTTGTGCCACCTACCACCTGAGCCGCGGTCTTCCTCTATACTGCGCCATGGGGTGTTGATTCAAAGTTCTTTCGGGCAGGAACATTCATGTACATTCGCTTTAGATGACCCAGCTGCCGGCCACCTCAGTCGCTGAACCAGGTCGATGTCGCTGTACAGATCGTACAGTTCGTAGTTGTATATTCTCCTCTATTCACCGGCTATTATTCGAATTATTTTTTACTCAAAACAACATCCGCTTTTGATAGAATCTATGACTCTTCGCCATATAGCAGGACTGGGACTGTTAGGATCTGTCCGAGACGTCGGTGCTTGGTGTACTTTTTGTTGGCAGGATATCTTTTGTCTTGACTTCTTTGACATATAAACCGATCTCCTCAGCTTCAATCTCAACACTCACAAACCTTCCATTCATCCATTGAAATCACGCTGCGTTCTGCCAATGTCAATGCCCTCGGCGTACGCGAGCAGTTGGACGGACTTTTGAAAGATTATGCCTGTGGTGTTGGCGTTCATGCAACTCTGCAGATAAGATCTTGAAGGCGGTGTTAAAGGTTGATAACTCTGTAATTGGCGCAGTTCAAAAGGTCTGCTTTATTGAATATCATACAGGGAAATACTAAGGATAAAAGTATGAGGAATATCAGTTCCTGAGAATATTGCTGAATATATAAATATTAAATTCACGAAAATGTGATTTTTCGTGAGCACTTGGTTCCGCATTAGTATCTCCACGATGAAATGCACAGATGGCGGTACCGTGAGGATCGTGTGTAGACAGGCAATTGGGCTTAGTTTGTTGAAATTCCACACTTGGTACTCCACGTACGGGCTCAGTTTCGTCTTTCGAAGATTACCATCTTCCCACGAAAAAAAAACTAGAAGGGTAGACAGGAGTGCATTTTTCAGGGGAGTACCAAAACCAATCAGTTTTTTTCCAAAAGCAATATCGAAAAATTTACTTTTATTGCACATCTAAGTTCAAACTTCCCACAAAGTCTGAAAGTTCTTCGTCAGACACCAACAAAGTTTGACAGTTGGACGTGAATTTGTGTTTTTCGTCTACTGGAACTAAAATCATCTGGGGTAGGTACCTAATTAGCCATTCTGTATTAAGAATGCTATTTTTGGGTGTTCAAAACTGTTGGTTACACAAAGCAATTGTAAATAAGTTAGCTGAACTAAGTAATAGTGATTGGCATATATAGCCAACAAGGAAAAAAGTTGTTAATTATTTATCAAAAAAGGCCACCTTATGGGGTGCTGTTATCAATGTCAAACACACCCTGTGGCTGTTGCTTACTTATAACAACAACAAAGACACCATAGGTAATCAACCTGAAATCAATTAGCTAAACTATGGGTGTAGATATAGAGGCAGTCAATGTTACCAAAACTAAATCCATAAGCGCTTAATTTCACGTTTTCCTTTATTATTTTATTTATTAAACTAAACATTTAAGTTTAGTTGTCAATTAAAAAGAAAGAAATAGTTATTTTTTATATAATTATTATTTACATACGTTTTTTTTAATATTTTATTTTAAAATTTAATTTCGTTATTAAAATACTTCGTCAGGATATTGAAAGGGCCATTTCTTCCATAATTAGGGACTTTTGTGGGGGGAAGATGACCGTCGGGTACCCAAGGTTGATCACAAAAATAAAGAATTGCTGTTAAAACCTTTCAATTCTTGAAATCCCACTTCGGGCACCAAACAATACAGTATTCCAAATTAGGTGCATTTATAGAAATCTGTAAGAAGTGGCGAGCCTCTACAGATTTGTTTAAGGGGTTTCAGGAAATATTTCGGTTGGAAGGTGTTCCAGCAAGAACATCAACTCGCATTTATTATGTTTACTAACATTTACTAATTTTCGCCTTCATCGAGACGATAATATTTTATATTTCAAATAATAGTTTTCTTATAGTTATTAAACAATGTCCAAAAAAACTATACGATAAAGTTATTTTTATATAACATAATATTAAAATGAATAAATGTTTTGTTACGTCTCCCTCATACATTTATAAGTGTATTAAATAATACTAGTACCGCCCGTGGTCGAGTTTCGACCAATTTTATCTGTAGATAAATTAACTAAAGCCAAATTGTTTTTTACATAATTTATTTATTATTTATTTTAATTTATTTATATGCTAAATCTTAATTCATATACCTTTCCGCTATGGAAAAGGAATGGAAAAGGGCAAAACATGAATGTTCGTTTCCTTAGTAACACCTCGCAGATAACTCTCCAATGTCACCTGAAATAAGATTTTATGATTGCTTACTTTTAGGGGTAATTAAACTGCATACCTTTATGGGTTAGTGAGACTCTCCAATAGGTCTAATGTTAGTTGATTAAATTCGTTACTATGGAAACTTGACGGCGACAAATTGAATGGCAGCAAAACCCTTTCGATTTACTGCTAAGCATATTGCATGGGAAATTCTTAACTTTTACCAGTCTTAATGAAGACATATACCTACGATTTTTTGTTTCTGTACATCTATGGCACAGTACCTTTCGAATGATATATGTTTCATTCTCCTCATTTCATGATAAATATTAAAAAAGTGTACGAAAACCTTTGATGTTTACGTATTAATATAATGATTGCTTCTTATGTACCCTGTTATACCCTTTTCTTTGACCAAAAAAAAACTTACACCCATGAATAGATATAAGCGTCAAAAGCAACTTTTGAAAAGAGACACATAAAGAGATAACGAAATGTTGGACATGTATATTTCCTTATCATTTTGAACGTTATTGTTTTAATCTACTATAAGCATTGAATTACGACAATTGTCAATCAAGCGAAATGATGTCTATCTACTTAAAGATTGTTTTAACAGCTTTTGCCTTAGTTTATAAAGGAGCTTTATCTATCTTCTGTAGACAAATGAATAGACACCGATGCAACGATTTCAAACGTATAATCGCCTAGCACAAAAAGTACTTCGAAATCAGAGGGTAAAACTGTTTACTTACTAGTCCGAGTTACGCGGCGAACACGAAACGATATAGACTGCAAGCTCAATAGAACTTTCTTGAAAGGTACCGCAGTAACTAATAGTTAAAAAAGAGTTATTTTACTGTATGGCATATCAAAGCAGGGCGAGAACTATTCATATGCAGGGCCATGCTCATGACGAGGATTCTACAGGTCTACACTCGTGTTCCTTGCAACGGATGTACGGGACGTTGAAAAAGTGTAATTCCATGCAATTGGTTGATCGATATTTTTGGAAATGTTTCTTTGGACCCCCGCAGACCATTCCATGCTCAATCTATCTTATGACAACGGTTTAGAATTCGCATTACTTGTGCAGTGAATATAAATAGCCAGCTGGCAATTTTATGATCACATAATCGAACAACAATTCATAATTGGTGGCAAGAACTTTTCGGGTGTTTTTTGACATTCACAAACATTTTGAGCAAAAATCCTAGTTAACCCGTCAATAGGATCTAATTACAGAATGATTTGATGGTTAGTTTAAATAATGTATTCATTCATTTCGGTAAAAAATGTGTCTGGCAGATATGAGTAGGTACCTGCATTTATTTCAAAATTAAAATCGTTGTGCTGTTGTGGGTTCAGGCCAAAATTAAACAATTTATTTAGTGCACGACGTTTAATTTATGTCAATGGACATTATCAGGTGAACAAATTGATTTCTTATTTACATAATAAATTGTTTTAAAAAGTGCTTACAAGCGTAATTCATGTTAAAACTAACAATTGTTAAACAAATAAAAATAAAGGAAATAGTTGGCACAATAGACCCATATAGATACTCTAGGGTTGCCTTCTCAGAACCACTCATTGTGTGAGTTTTTATTTTTGGGACGAATTTTATCTCGAGCCCGAATGACAGTTAAACTCTGGGATATTTTTTGTTAGCTAGTCGCGAGAGGTGACAAACACTTTTTAGATGGAATTTTTTTTTCTCTAGAAATTTAGACCCCACGCTCAGTAGTCCAGCAAACCAACAGTTATTTGACAGTTCGGGCAATGTTTGCTGTTATTATGAAGGTTAGAATATTATAAAGTGTTTCAATTATTCATTTTTAGTTCTGGTTTTCATTTATTTTACAGGAACAATTTGCAAAATTTATAAAATGGCTACACGAAAGGCAATAAAATAAAACGCTTCTTTCAGGAGCCGGAAGTATTCACGGAAATCGACTTTAGCACGTCTGTCTATATATGCGGTAAGAACGTAGAACCGCACGTTCCACCTGACGCACGTCTTCCTCTTCTGATGAGGACATCATCGTTTCCTCAACTTCAGACAAAAAATTTAGTGAATATTATGGAAACTGATTTAAACCTTCAGAAAAACTACCTAAACCGGTCGTCGGAGTGCGGTTTAAAATCAAAGCGGTTAATCTGATAAAAGGTTTAAAAAAATACGTTTATAAGGTTAAAATTGAGTAAATAATACAGAATTACAAATTTATATGGTTTAAAGAAAATTAAAATCACGGTCTAAATTAAGCCAATTTTTAAACCGAGTGAATAATACGGCCGTTACTATTGTACACAAGTACTTCTTCTCAACTTTTAGTGCTATTTTCAATTTGTGAGGTTTTTATAAATTTTAAATCCAACGTAATTATGAGTTATTAATATTTAGATTCAACGACATGTATGTACCTACACAAAATTAATTTTTTTTTATGTTTGGGTTTGGTTTCTTGTATTTAAAAAAAGTACTATTTTTTATGTTTTAGTACTATTTCCTTTAAGTTTTCTGTACAGTTGAGAAAATTCAATTTTCATCACTGTTTGAAACAGTTTTTGGTATGGTACTATATTCGTTGTGCATGGGTGTATAGATCAATCCGTCAGCTTTGTTTATTCGCTTCCCTAGCAGGTGGCGTTGGCATCTGGTATAGTGGGGTTAACCTTATCAACTGTTTACTAGTGTTCCTTAAACATCAATAGTCTATCGATATTATCGATAGTTTTTTACTATCGATACTATCGATGGTTCAAAAAAACTATCGATACTATCGAAACGCATTAATGAACACATATTATAAAACATTTCTGGATCACAGCTGCTTCGGTATGTTAATATTTTGCAGTGTCTAGACATCGGTCTCGTCTAGATATTAATCGACTGCATCTGGTTTATGATGCTACAATAAAAAATTAACCTATTACAATAAAACTTTGGAAAAAGGGAGGTATGTAGATTAGACAAATGATTATTATCTGTAACCTATTTACTGCAAATTGCGTTTGTGGCCGCTGGCGCTGGTGGAAGTAAATACATGTGCATTCCAGAAACGCGGTACGAGTGTTCTCTAAAGCAGGTGATATTATGTCAAAAAAAAAGAAATAGGCTTTAGGAGAAGAATTTAAATACCCTTTTATTCATTAAATATGTAACCTAAATATTTTTGATACACTTTTCTTCGAATAATAAAAAATATGTTTTTTTTTTTATTGATAAATTATGGACAAATTTACAACCCCATCTTTAGAAAATCGCATATAGTAAAACTATGGATAGTATCGATAGTATCGATAGTTTTTTCCGAAACTATCGATACTATCGAAACAATTAAACTATCGATGTTTAAGGAACATTACTGTTTACTATATGTTTATTATATGAAACGTTTCTATTGTCATTCCCTTGTTTTGTTCTTGTTCACTTCGCGTTGCAACATTTTGATGTCATCATATTTGGGAGAATCGTTTTGCGCGGTGCGATGTGTTGCCAATGCTGTCTTTTGTGAAGCCAGTCTGTTTCTGCTCTGTTGTTTGGTAGAATGCGGGGTGACGTGTTAACGAAAAGGTCACACAGATATATATGTATGATCTTGAAGTATCATAAATCCACATCCAATGGCTATAATTACTCACCAGACTTTTTGTTTGTAGAGTGCTGTACGGCGACGATGTACATACTTATTTTAAAAATCTTTATATATATAATTCTACTGTACGTGTGTATGTCACTGAACTCCTCCTAAACGGCTGGACCGAATTGAATAAATTTTTTTGTATGCGTTTGGGTGGCGCCCTGGATTGTTTAGAAGCCGATTGGTCAACATTGGACAAAGGGGCGTGGTACCGCCCATACAAAAATGACATTCAAAGTCTTATATCTGAAAAACCACCGAATCGATCGAGTTCAAATTTACACATAATCTTAGGTATTGGCCCAGGAGTATTCCTGTGAAGATTGGTCAAAATTGGACAAAGGGGCGTGGAACCGCCCATACAAAAAATACATTCAAAATCTTTTTATGTATTTCGAAAGCAAAAGATTCGTGACTGCGAGTTATTAAGTAAAATACTAAATTGATATATTTATTTGGAATATATAAGACAAAAAAAGTTGTAACAATATTACACTCCACTGTTCATACGGAACATACAAACACAGTGCCCCAAAAAACGATGTATTATTAAATTTTTTTTTTAAAAAAACGCATTTTTGTACGGAGCCTTTTGATATAATCCGGTGTCGCATTTCATTGAATATTCAGTGTATTATATCAAAGAGTCACCGATACATTCAGAACACGTGAACAACAGCGTTTGCAAGTGTATCACGCATTGACACGTGCATCACTTCTTCGCCTTGCGTTTGAATATGAGTCGGACATCGACACGTTCACAAATATAATCGGTGCTATGAACAAACAATGCCAACACTGTCATGCACTTAAATACAAAGGTGAATCGGCCGGTTTCTGCTGCGCGTCTGGAAAAGTTGTATTGCCACAATTGAATTCGCCGCCAGAACCATTGAAAGCACTATTGGCTGGAGCTACATCACAATCCAAATTGTTTTTGCGTAAAATTCGCAAATTCAATTTCAAATGACCTCATTTGGAGCAACAAAAATCGTTCAGAACGCGGATGGTCGCAATTTTCAATCAACTTTTAAGATTCAGGGCCAAGTGTTCTTTAATGCCGATGCCTAATACCGATTCAAAATTTCTCCAAATTTACTTCATGGGTGATGAGGAACAGCAAATAAACGCACGCTGCCAGTAGAACCATATCGAGCAGATGGAGCAGCGACAAATTGTGGGTATTTTTGCAAAAATGCGAAATTATTATCTGGGAGAATGCACTATGGCACACAAGCATTCACTTGAAGCTCTCGATAGAATCCATTGGCACTATCATTCTCCGAGCAATTGCTCAACATTGGAAATGGAGCAATACCATTGCATGGAAAAACCAATGCATCAAATTGCCGGACAACTTCTGCAACATGGTAAATACGAAAGATGCTTTGATTGAAAGCATATTTCCCGATTTACAAGCTAATTATATTAATCATACGTGGCTTGAAAAAGCATGCAGGACAAAGTCTGTCGGGTCCGCTAGTGTTTTATAATTTGTGCTGAAACTGAGAAACAATATCTGTTTCTAAAAGTTCCTTCGTAGATAATAAGTACAAACATTTCCAATGGCAAAACCACAATACTTTCTAGACGTAAATGTGCATTGTATATAAAATTGCATTTTGATATTGTTCTTTTACAAGAGTATCTACACACATCATATCATTTTCAATGTTTTGACGATAATGATAACGTTGAAGGTACGGTGAAACTGCTGAGGTTTTCCATTTGTTTCAAATAGTCTTTTATTTAATTATTATATTTTCTTTTCAGAGAGAACATTTTTAACTCAAGGACAACATAGTCTTCCATATCCACTCTGGAAGAGAAAACATAAAAGAAGCTGAGCAATGTAAATGTCGTCCCACAACGCTACACGAGAGTAAGAATGCAGGTGACATTAATTTGTGAAAATTCTTTTCAAAGGTTTACGCTCTGTGGGAATTAAATATGAATGAAGCAAGGCCAGCCAGTGTATGTTTTCAGTAAGCAATAAAATAAGGGCAGCGTTTTGTACGAAAGGTTAGGTAAATAGTAATTATTTCGCCAACGCATGTTGGGACTGTTTTATTTTTATTTGTGAAGGATATATACTATTTTAAGGAATATTTGTTAGAACATAAATTTAGATATAAATATTTTTTTTAAAGAAAATTACTTAAAAATAATTCTTTACCTAATAAAATTAAATAAATATATATAAATATAAATATCAACAAATTTTTTTAATTCATTGCAAATCTCTACATATAATAAAACTGTAGAATGGAAAATGCCTGACCGCGCATCACGCAGAAACTACTGGACGGATTTTGATGAAACTTGGCATAGTGAATGCTTATGTTCTGGGTCGGGCTTTAGGATACTTTTTAACCTGGAATATAACTTGGTTTTTACAAAATAGTCAAAAAAACGGATAAATGTAAGGAAAATTCTGTTTATACAGACCTAGCTCAGTAATGGCTTATCGGATTGAAAAATAAAAAAATAGGTGAATTTAGTAAATTTTCTCCTGAATATTTTAAGATATAAAACATCCTCCTGCGTTGTCCTGAAGCTGAGTAATGTTCAAAACAATTATTCAAAACATTGCCCACAATTTTCTTTCAGTGGATACCACTGTCAGTAGTCATGGAGCATTGAGTATCGTTGCAGTAGTGTGTGTGTGATTATTATGTGCGCGCTCTAACGTGATCATTTATGTTTTGCACTTTAATGGGCAGTCGTCTCTTTTCATCGCATACATTCAGGTTGAACACTTTTTCAGGTGCTGTTCATTGGGAAAAGTTTGGAAATGGGCTGGGGTGGGGTTCGTGTGTCAATGTCAAGTTGTTTCATTCGTGTTGCTTCTTTTCGCCGACATTTGAGGTTGATAAGAGGGAACGAATAACAGAACTTTGCGTAAATCTTTTTTGTGTAGACTTAAGTAGGAATTAAAATTACGTTTTGTTGTCTTTGTTTTTGCTTTATAATGCTTTTAGAAAGGTCCAAGGGAGAGAACATATTATAAAAATACGGCAGGTGAAGCAAGGCGAGCACGGGTCAGCTAGTTTTATAAATAAAATTAATTAAAAATATTACTTTGTTTAACAAGATATATGTATATTCAAAAACGCTCTTGCATTATTATAATAAATAAAAAAAAAACTGAAAACAAACTACAAGTTTGTGGGTCCTTCACCAATGAGTATTTTCACTTTCACTTATAAAACAACTGCGATGGAAATATAAAAAAAAATGTGAAGGCTACAAAAATATAATATTTTGGCGTATAACGGGCATAGGTTTGGTTTAAGTGGCAATAAATATATATTGGCCTTGGGCGTTGTTAGTTATGGTATGTATGAGCAAAGCTGAGGCCTTTAACTATTTTTGAGAACACTACGTCGCCTACATGAGTGCCATTAATGGTCTCCGATTTGTACCATTACACAAACCTTTTAAAATCCTTCTCCTTATCAGCATGATGAGATGGGATAGTGAACTAATTTCAAACATTATGCCAGTCTTGCACGTAATGTCAAAATATTCCTTTATCATGGCCTCAATTGGTGTACAATGGCTACGGGAAGTGGAAGTGTGCCTGAGCGTCGTAGGAGGAATAAGTTCATCAGATTTTATTATTGCAATCCTGAGTAGATTAACTGCTATTGGGCTTGTTTTTTAAAAAGAATATAAAAAGCGATTAACCGTTGGCTATTAGTTTATGGAAAACAAACAAAATCTTGCAAATACAGAAACGAAAGTGCATATCCTTTTTGAAGTACAACGGTTGGAATCGTAACTTTTTTCCTTATTTTATGTTCTTCATTCAGCACTTTGGTATACCTACCGACTTCTTCACCAGAAGTCTCTGACAGTTCATTAGGCTTTAGAGGCTCAACATCAAAAAGCAGAACGATAAGTCGAGCAAGAGGATTAGTTTGTGGTAAAAGAAGGTACCAACCATTCACAAGCCGGGAATCCAAAATCGTTACAGATTTTTCTGTATATAAGGACATCAATAGCGAGGGGTTCCAGGTTCGAATCCCGTAAGAGCCAAATTACATCTTAAGGTTTTTTTCCGCTGCTCCACCTCCCGCGAACGTCTGAGAAACATCCGCGAGTAAAACTGTCATGAAAGAGCTTCTCAATTAGCCGTTTGGACTCGGCGTAAAATTGTAGATCCCTTCCATTCTTCCAAAAAAATTAAAACCCACACAAAACAAAAGGTTGTGCGAAGCTAGACTTAGGATCCCACAGACGTGTCGCGCCAAAATATTTATATTTATTTATTTATTTTATTTATAAGGACATCAATAAATTCTCATTTTTATTATAATGTTATAGCCGCTAATTGATAGAATTTTAAAGGGCTGCCTCCAGCAAACATATGCAAACAAATATTGTTCTTCCTTTAGGATAGAATATTTTGTGAATTTTGCTTCTGAGCTATGCCGGGTGTTCAGCTAGTTTTCATGCACATAGTCTATATTTAATAAAAAGCCCCAGAGTTGTCTTTGAATTGGAAGTAAATCGCTATGCACCTAGTCTAGTACCCGAATTCTGACAAATTAAAACACGATTATGCAGAAATAACATTTATTACATTTTTACATTCTAGATTCTTGTACAAACTTTCTGCTTATCGTAATCAAATCAGTTCAGGTGTCCTATGGCCTGTTATCTTTACATTATACGTTTTGTTCAATGTTATTCTCATTAGGATTCCATGTATGCAACACCAACAAAAGCCATTATCCATTGAATCTTCTAATCGGACAAATTTTGTGTACGACCAAAAGACCAACATTATTCAAATCTCCTGCATACGTCTAAGTTTCAATTAAAATTCACATATTTGTTAATTTTGCATACAAATGACTTCATATTCAAATCACAGGAACGTCTTCTCTCAAACGAAGACAAACACGAAACACACATCCTTCTTACAGAGGAATCGCTTAAATAATTTACAACCAAGTTCGGGGCGTTTGTTCACAATTTCGGGCTGAATTCCCCATGCGATTATTACTGAATGCCGACATCCACGAATCTGTGTTCTTCGCACTCGCATTTAGGCCGTAAGACAGCCAGGGCACATGTGAGATATATTTATGTAGGTATGGAAAAATTCACACTCAACAACATTGCATTTGGCTGACATTTATGCAGGATTCATACAAAAAAAGGGAACATCACTGAATAAATAATCGTTGCTCGGGATGTTTTCATTTGCTCAATGGTAACGTCATATTACACAGTCTTAGCATTCGGGTATTTCCTCCTGAATAACTTGAAGCAATTATTCAACTTGGCTGACTTTAGATGTTACCTTAATCGGGATCGTGAATATTACATGCTATACCGGTCTTCAATGGCAGCTGGCAGCGTTCATACGAGGGTTTGCGTGGTTTTCATTTCGTATGTAATGGAGAAATTCAATTCACTGGCTTTCAATGGGGTGTGCGCTTTTCTAATGGAGTTTTCTAAGCAAACAACTTATACTGTGTATTTGTTTTGAAAGGGAGATAAAACGAGTACATGCAAGTTAAATTTTTCAACTGAAACGATTTCCAATCAGCGGGACACTTCAAACAGTTGCGTCATTGGTTCACTTAATTTTGTTAGTTGTTTTTTAAAAATCTCTTCACAGACGGCATGGTTAGTGAAACGATCGTTTTTGCTCGGAAATTAAATTATTCGCTTTAATTGAAAAGCAGTAATTTCAAGTGCAGGACAGGAAACCAACAACCTCTGAGGGGCAATGATATATGAGATTTCGGTTCGCACACTTTTACGAATGTATAAGCGAAGCTTGGGCGAGTTACATGCCTGTACACAACCGATTCGAGAACATGAGATTAGTCTCTCTTCGCTTTGGCAATATTAGCTATGAAGTATCCAACAATAATTATAACTATCAGTAGCAGCATTATTTTGGTAGCTGCATCTCGCGTTGGTTAGATACTGCATAAGACAAATTTAATAAAGATTGTTTATTTATTTAATTTCTGTAACTTTATACCATGTTCCCACCAACGTGATTTAGCTAAATCTACTTGATTTATCATTTAGGTATTTCCATGATTACTAACTACGTGATTTATACGTCTTTAATTTTTAATAACGTATCTGTCATCACACTTCAACACAAAATAAAATCGAACATACACAAAATAAAATTGAACAGACCTGCTACTCACTTCAGCACTTCACACAAAGACAAACTGTCAAAAAATTAAAATTGAAAATGCAGATTATAATTGTTTATATCATTTTTGGATTTATTCTGGTTGATATAAATTATATCCAAAGCATTCGAACTCATTTTAAATTGTTGCAGTTAATTTTTCTTTTGTAGGTACTTTTATTTGTAAGTTATTGAAAGTTTGCCAACTAATTCCAGATGTCACACTAAAACTCTTAAAAGTTCGGTGCGAACGCCTATCATGATTTATAAATCACTTCAACTTCAGCGTTTGTTAGTTGTTACTTATGTCAAAGTTTAATTTCGTCGACGCGCAAGGGTTTGAATGTGCTATCGATAACAACGTGTAATTGTGAAGAGAAGTGTAGCTGTCTGCGTTGATAGCTGTTTGCGTCGAAACCAATCGTAGCGTTGTCCATAGCGAACAAATCATGTACAGTTGAACCCGCATATAAAGTCACATCGAATGGCCAGCAACATACATAATGTGAGTTTAAGCGGGTTATAACAAAAGACAAACAAGACAACAACAAGTGTGACTTTAAACGGAGTGTTCCTTTATGTTGGTTCGACTGAACAGTTTATTTAGTTCCTTTTCTGTGGAGTGGAAGATACTATTATTCCAATGAAGAGTTTGCTGGGTACAATATAAAGGGTGATTTTTTAGCTGGTTTGGTTTTGGCAACACTGGTTTTGACAGCTGACGTGTGTTTAGTACCTTGTGTCACTGTCAAACAGCTTCAGTTTGGTTTGCAATTTAACAATGGATCGTCTTACAAATGAACAACGCTTGCAAATTATTGAATTTTACTATCAAAATTCGTGCTCGGTTCGAAATGTTCATCGCGCGCTGCTTCCATTTTATGGACGAAGCTCATTTTTGGCTCAATGGGCACGTAAATAAGCAGAATTGTCGATTTTGGATTGAATATCAGCCAGAAGCATTGCAAGAGCTACCAATGCATCCAGAAAAAGTCACAGTTTGGTGCGGTTTATGGGCGGTGGCATCATTGGACCGTACTTCTTCAAAGATGATGCGAATCGCAGCGTTACTGTCAATGGTGAACGCTACCGAGCGATGATAACAAACTTTTTTTTGCCCGAAATGGAAGTTCATGACTTGCATGATATGTGGTTTCAACAAGACGGTGCCACATGCCACACAGCACGCGAAACAATGGCGCAATTGCGAGGCGAGTTTGGTGAACAGTTAATTTCACGTTTCGGGCCGGTCAATTGGCCGCCTAGATCGTGCGATTTGACACCATTAGATTATTTTTTGTGGGGGTATGTCAAGGCTAATGTGTATAGGGACAAGCCCGCTTCGATTGACGCACTGGAAGCCAACATCCATGCATTCATTCGTGGGATACCGGCCGATATGTGTGAAAGAGTATGCCAAAATTGGACTCAGCGGATGGACTACCTGAGACGCAGCCGCGGTCAACATTTGCATGAAATTATCTTTAAACATTAAATTGCAAGGTTCAAACTATCGATTCAAATAAATATTTCATTCATTTTTTCGAATTTTTTGTGTTTTTTTTTTTAAAAAAGTTCTAAACCTCTTAAAAATCACCCGTTATAAGTTACTTATGTGGTATTCGGAGGGGCTTCTCAGATTCCGCTCGTAGATTTAAGATTTCGTCTAATCGAACATAAAAACGCGATTTGCTCTCTTTTCTGTTGATATTCATGAGATTGGTATATGTGTAGCCTTCGAAACTTTTCTACGCGCTTTCTATTCACTGGTTAGATTTTATATTCGGCCCTACCGAGGTATACGTCGGAACGGAAAATTCTCCGATTTTATACTATTCGGAGGATTTTTGCTTCGAGGTATTCTTCGGAACATCTATTCGGAATATTTCTCCGAAACAGTTTGTAACGAATATCGGCGAATTGCGTTGAAGTGCGATGAAGTGCATTTTTTCTTCAATTTTTGACAGCTATGTTCCGATATCCTCCGACAGAAATAGGTTGCGGAATTTATTTAAGACTTGGATTTGAGCTTCAGAAAGAGTATGCGTTGCGGAGAATTTTCGGTTCCGACGGATACCTCGCTAGGGCCTATTAAATCATTCGAAATCTGCCGGAGATTGATTTCTAAACATTTGCAAGTAAAAAATAAATAAATAAATAAATAGTTGGCGCAACAGGTCTATGGGACCCTAAGCCTAGCTTCTCACAACCATTCTTCTGTGAGAGTTTTTCATTTTTCAAACGAATGGAGGGGATCTGCAATTTGTATGCCGAGTCCGGATGTTTGTCAGACGTTCGCGAGAGGTGGAAAAAAACCCTTAAGATGGAATTTGGGTTTTTTTCGGGGATTGAACCTGGACCCCGCACTTAGTAGTATAAGTACAACACACTAACCAACAAGCCATTGCGCCTACATTTTTTGCAAAAACGTAAAAATACCATATTAGAAACAATTCCTATAAAAGCCGTTCAAATTCAGACCCAATTTTTGATGGAGTATAATGATATCATTCTTATTGGCTAAATGCTGCCTCAAACAGTGACACCTATAACTTGTTCTTTCAAAAAGTATGGAAACGAAAATACCAGAAGAACTGAGACGGAAATGCAAAGTATGGAAACGAAAATACCAGAAGAACTGAGACGGAAATGCAAACAAGCAATCCAGAAACGCCATCGGTTGCTGTGCAACAATTACACCATCCACTCGAAAGCGCCGAGAAAATCTCACAAGATGGTGCTCGATAATTATGTAGACTGTACAACTTTTTATCTTTAGCAAGTAATTTAATTGCGGGACTGTCCCGCTATAAGGCTTTTGTCCAGCAAGTGTCCTGCACTGAAAATTTGTCCCGTAAAATTTCCCCCCATCCAACTTGTCACCCTATTATTGACTATGAATTTACTAAATAATCCAATTTTTAAAAATACATTAAAATTATTGAGCTTTTTAAAAATTTAAATATAGGTAACCATTGATACACTTTTTGAAGAATTTATTGCATTAAAGAGTTTTTTTGAATGCGAGCTTAACGATTTGGATGAAAAAAAGATGTGAAAAATTGGGTTAAATTGTTCAAAAAGGTTGAGGCACCAAATTTTGAAACTCTTTGAAATTTTGTATTTTTGTTGCTTATATCTAATGCAAGCTCTGAATGGATATTCAATTTCATAAAGAACTCATGGAGAGATGAACGAAATCAGCTTTCTACGGATGTATTGGAAGTAGAGCTTCTTAAAAAGCAAATTTTTTCAATGAGTTGCAGGGAATTTAAGGATTTTTGCAAAACTGACTTTGGAAAAAAGATAATAGTTTCGGCGCAGTGGCTTTGTGGTAGTTTGTTGGGCTACTAAGCGAGGGGTACCTGGTTCAAATCCTGAAAGAACCAAATGACAAACATCCGAGAGTAAAACTGTCATGAATGAGCTTCTCAATTAGCCGTTTGGACTCGGCGTAAAATTGTAGATCCCTTCCATTCGTCCCAAAAAATTGAAAACCCACACAAAGCGAATTGTTGCGAGAAGCTAGGCCTTGGGTCCCATAGACCTGTCGCGCCAAAATATTTATTTATTTTTATTATTTCAATGAAAAAATAAAAAAATAAATGCAGGGCTGTGATTCATTCCTATTTTATAAATAGATTGCTACTGACTACTAGATTTTTTTAAATTTCAACCAGTCAACAGTCAACAGTCAACACTATCCACCAAAAACTAAATATGTATGAAAGCCTACCAATTAAATTTAAGTCTCACAAAATGGTCTGTGTACTGTGTGTATCAATTTTCATTCATCATCGTCATTGGCCGCGTTCCACTGCCCGCTAGATGACTAGCGGGTAGCGGCATGTCCAACTTCATTTAAGAAAAATTGACATTTTAGAATAGTCGCTAGACACCTAGCACTTTTTGTGAAATATTCCAGAATAAAATAACTAAATAAATAGTTGGGACCCTAGCTTCTCACAACCATTCGCTTTGTGTGATTTTTCATTTTTGGAACGAATGGAAGGGATCTACAATTTAATGCCGAGTCCAAACGGCTAATTGAGAAGCTTTTTCATGACAGTTTTACTCTCGGATTTGTCAGACGTTCGGGGATTGCACCTGGGATTCCACGCCTACTTCTATTTATATTTCATTTCATTTTATTCATCCATAACTTGCATTTTAAGTTTCGATAGTGTGGGGGTGAGGCCTTGGGGGCGTAGGATTGAGAGACATAGGGTATGAAATGTATACGGGACTGAGAGGAAGATTGATTAAAAAGGAAGAGGAATTATTTCATACAGTCTCTTTTTCGCCAACTCAAGCGTTATGAGAAATGTGGATGTGAGAGAGTTCGGGAAAACTACCTTCGAACAACAATGAAAGCAATTGGTTAGAATTTATTTTTATATATTTTTAAAAGGCGCTTAATTTGATTTGTTTGATTAATAAAACTATCTACAGGAAATGTTTTAAAATTTTGAAGCATATTGGGTCAAACATGGTAACTTATTTACCATTTTTCGATATCATCAACATCGACTGCTCTAGAAACAATTTATATGGCAAAACAACGTTTGCCGGGTCAGCTAGTCCTAATATATATTCTTCATATAAAATATTTATTATTATGTTGCTTCTTGAATTATTACTTTTTAAATATGTTCCTTATTGGGAAAATCCGAAAACTAAATACATTGTAAGCATTTGCTTTCAAAAAGTTACATGTAATGTACAAATATGAATTAAAAGACTTATTTAAAACAAAAATAAAAACGTTTTTTTTAACATCAAATGCAAAAATGTCTCGCCAGCTAATTTTTCAGATGTGGCATCCCTAATACTCTTTAAAGAAGTGTCAGATTTAGAAAAGCGTAAGTATAGAGCTGAAAAGATTTAAAATTATTTTGGTGATCCACTTCCGTTTTTCATTTTTCAAATTTTATGGTTAGCTGGACTTGTTTTTTTCAGAACTGACCGTTTTCTAACGACTCTTTGGAATGATCCGACTGTCTTCTCAATTCCTTTAATTGAATTCTTTGAATTGCATTCTAAAATTTATCACCACTTTTTCCCGCGATTCTTGTTCCTAATTCGAATACCTGTTTAGATCAAAACTTGGTTTTGGAAGTCGAAATTTTAAATAATATCTACTAGCAAAAAATACACCGTCCAAAGTTTAACCCCGTCTTGGAAAAAGTTCAACATTATTTTTTGTCTGTGCAGTTCTAAATCTTAAATCGCCTTCTCGGGATCGATTCCGTTCTGCTAGAATTAAATTCAATCGTATAGTAAGACCATTCCTTCAAACCATCTTTGTGACCTATTGATTTTTATATGATTGAATATTTGTGCTTGGCGTAGGAACTGAGCTTGTAGGGGTATTTCTGGTGAGTTTCTATGGATTTTACAATTTTGTTCTTTAGGATCTTTTCATGCACTTCACTAAGGTTGCTTAGTAGATCTTTGAACCTAAGAGACGGAAGACGGAAGAGGACCAATGCTAACCATTGACAGTTTAGCACAGATCGACTCTACTGATGAGTTGGCATAACACTCGCCGATAAAGATACATATTACATACTTACAAAATATTTGTAATTCTATGTGCTAAAAAAAGATTATGTTATAAAATACGCCTCTTTTTTTCTTTAAAAATTGTCCAATCGCAATTGACTTGAGCAAAGGACTACTGCTGCGGCTGTTCTTTCTTCAATTGACATAATTGTATATTTTTGCCCACAACCATAGAAATAAAAGTTTGTACGGTAGAATAAATTTAATTGTCCTTAGAACTTTGCATTTTTATTCAAATTGTTTCTTAAGAAAAATGTCTGATTATAATTACAACGGACAGACTTTATCTAACATTCGGTAAATAAATTCAAAAATGATAATGACTTCTGCGTTCAAAAGAATCTCCCAATAATGTTGCTACACATTAACATTTTAATAGAGCTTGTATCGCTATTCGCGTGCACCATTAAAATTCAATTTTGCCAATCCTCTACGGACAAACATCACACCATTACCGCCTGTACTTTTCCATTTCGAACTGCAATCGATATCTGATGCTTTTGTCTTCTGTTTTCGTGATACAATACTACGTCAAGATTAAAAATAAAACGAGAATCAGTGTTCAAAGGAGAAGAACACAAAAAGAACTCAAAGGAAGTTCTAAAAACGACAAACAACTAAAAGTCTTTATTCAAAAAAAAAAAAAAAAATAATCCCAACCGGGATAAAAACCAAAGACAGGATATAAAACGGATTCCCAATGAAGCTTTTAGCATTGGTTGGTGGGCAATTTAGATCAATTTATGGTGGCTGTAAGCGTTGAAGTCCTCAATGAAAATAGGATTTCATGGATTTTGCGATAATACATGACAGGATAACATTTCGGTTCATTTGAATATTGATAAGGTTTTCCGTTTGACATTAACTCTATGCAGAGAACGGTTCCATTGAACGTTTCGCAGTTACAGATGATAAAAGTAAATCAAATGAGGTTTAAAAATCCAAAGCAAATTGTTGCTTAGTCTTATTTCATTCTTGGTTCTTTTTTCGCTAAGTTTTTTGACTTTTCTTAAATTAGATATTAAATATTAATATAAGAGAACGGGCCCTTTAAATAGAAGTAAGGTTGTTCTTTTATTCATTTTAATCATCCTTTATCCATGCATGTATTTTATGAATGCATCCAATGTAGTATAAATGGGATTTAAAAAATAATAAATATATAAGCTATGTATATAAGATTTGTAAAATCTAGTTATTTCATACTGACTAGATTGGTCTAGATGACTTTACATTGTAACGAAACATATTATATGGCCATTACTGTATTCACTGTACACAGCCAGCCAAAGACATTACCTTGAAGGTTATTGCATTAATTACGTGGGCATCATTAAAAATTTGCATTGGTCACGTAGAAGTCACACCCTCTCAGTGGTGGGAAAAGCATGAGTATGAGTACCCGAATGAAAGTAAAATTCGGGGAGACTTGTCTAAGTGTGATTCGTACCAATCTCGTTTACCAGATAAGGCTCCTGCTTGAAAAAGTGACTTAGGTCTTTGTTTCCTAAATTTTTGGAGGCTGAATTTACTCTGGGAGATCGACCTTGTATTCAGCAGTGTCAGCAATCCCAGCTGGCTTGCTCCCCTCCCCATTCTAGGAACCACGCTGTCGTTGGGCCGCTAAGGAACCACGCCGTCGTAGAGCCACAGAAACCCACGCTGTCGTTGGACCGCTAAGGAACCACGCCGTGGTAGGGCCACAGAAACCCACGCTGTCTTTGGACCGCTAAGGAACCACGCTGTCGTAGGACCACAGGAACCACGCTGTCGTTGGGCCGCTAAGGAACCACAACGTCTTAGGGCCACAGGAACCACTCTGTCTTTGGGCCGCTTAGATGTACCTTAGACATTATTGAACTACTGTTAAGGTATATTGTAGTTTGAGTAGATTATATGAACAAATTCTAATGTAACTAGCCTAAGTAAAGCACTGCGAATATATAGCACCTCTTACTTTCGGCGAGCAAAACCTAGGCCTGAGAAAAAGCACATCACAATTCACAACATCTAGATTGTCTAGAGTATCGTCGGTAACGTCACTTTTCCTACGTTAGCCACATATGAAAAATATCAACTCGTATATGCTCAGCCAAGAAAGTCATGAATAAATTTGTTGGCTCCACTTTTATAAACGTGAACTAGAAAAATAAGACTGTTCACGTGACCAATCCAGGCTAATTAAAGGTGAGACACATAAAGTCAGCCAGCTGTCAGACGTAACATATTTTTCCCCGAAAAATATATTGGTTTAGAAAATAAGTCAGAATCAAAATTTGTTGGTAAATTTTCTTTGTTCTGTCCTTGCGATCGGGAACCATTTCAACCGGAACTAAAATCCTAGACGGTCACCTATAACAGACAAAATCAGCAATAGCTAGGATCAGGTTTGCGGAGCTCTTCATGGAAACATTAAATATATTTGGCCATTTTAAAAGTACAGAAATACTTCTGTAGTGACAGCCAAGCTTTATTTAATTCTCTGCTATACACATTAACGTCCACGTAACTATAATTCCCTACAATAAGTCCTAAGGCTTAATTAAAAATGCGCGAATCACATCATAATTTTCAGTGTCCTGGCTAAATTTTACGAACTCACAATGAAAAATCTTAATGTTTTTTCACGGCGCTACCCTTTCGCTAACTTCTGAAACACCTCCAAGAGTTAAAATGTACTGAAAAAGTTAACAATGGTACAAGGCCCGAACAGAAGGAGGCGGCGAAGATGGGTCTGGCTGTTAATGAGGACAAAACGAAGTATATGTTGCCAACGAGAAAGGACTTTCAACATCGGCGACTCGGACAAAACGTCACGATGGACAGATACAACTTCTAATTAGTTAATGACTTTGAATACCTGGGCTCCACTATCACTTCGCAAAATGACATCGGCGCAGAGAGCAAGCGAAGAATCACTCTTTCCAATCGCTGTTTCTTCGGGCTAAGAAGGCATCTAATAAGTAAAGCCCTCTCTCATAGAACCAAGGAGGTACCATATAAGACCTTAATCATCCCGGTCCTGCTGTATGGTGCAGAAGCATGGACCTTGTCAAAAGCGGATGAAAACCTTCTGGGATGCTTTGAGTGAAAGATTCTTCGAGTGATTTTCGGCCCAGTTTGTGACGATGGAGTGTGGAGAAGAAGATTTAACGACGAACTCTACGGGCTATACAGCGACGCTGACCTAGTTAAAAAGCTGAAAATACAACGGCCGAGATGGCTGGGACACGTGGAGCATATGGACAACAACGCGCACCAGCCCGACGAGTCTTCGAATCCACCCCTGATGGACAACGCAGCAGAGGAAGACCCCTCCATAGGTGGCGCGCACAATTGGAGTACGACCTCAACCAACTTGGTTTGGTGTGCGTGTGACCGCGCTGGCTGGAGGGACTTGTTTTGTTAGTTGAGGCCGTGGTCCATTCCGGACTGTAAGCGCCACCAAAAGTAAAGTAAGTAAGTAAGAAAGAGTTAACAAATTAACTTTTTATGAATTAATTTTAACGCATTTTCATAAGGAGTTCGTTCCTTTACGTACATCTATAGTACCTCTGCTGGATGCCTTTTGCTATTGTCACCTCCAGCCAATCTGTACTAATGCGATATCAAATGCAAAATCCGATGTCGAATTAGACTTTTTTTTCTTGGTCGCCTTCGTCTATCTGCTTTAATAACAGCATAACCTTAAAAAAAACATCGGTCCTAACTCTTGAGGCTAAAATCAGTTTAGTTGCACAAGTGTTTTGCACCCCTCCATTAAAAAATATAAAAATGTTACGAGCACGATGCACTTAAGAAAACTTTTCCCGCTACGAAATTGATTTAGCGATGGACATATGATAGGTAAATATCGTGCTACACCTTTCTTGCCACTAGCGTTATGAGAAAATTGAATTTTCTCAACTTCATATACCCTACCTACATGACAGCAAACTCGCAAGTCACAACACTCACCGGGAAAGTTCTTCGTCAAGTGTGTAGGAAATAACTCAACCACTGAAAAAGGAAATTGAACATGATACAAAATACCCTAGCACAAGTTTGATGTATCCACAGGAATATATGACGCACATTTGAGTACACTCATATATCCTGCTTGCCTATGCTAGTCGCTCGTATAATTCAATCACCGGTATTTGCATACCTTGGGTGAAATAAAGTCAAAACATTAATAATTCCACCGTTCTTCATGATTGCGAAATTTTACTACCTGAGAGGTAATTAAACGTGATCAGGGAAAACGTATACTACATATGCAGTACCTGATTCTTGTCAATAAGTAAATGACAGTGGGGTGTACAAGTAAAGCTGAACTATTTGTGGTGGAGTTGGCTACTCGGCAGTTTAATTTTAAATGAATAAATAAATATTTTGGCGCGACAGGTCTGTGGGACCCTATGCCTAGCTTCTCACAACCATTCGTTTTACATAGATTTATTTCATACAATACATGCGTGTATCTATGGTCGGTTTTCAGCATAATGGATCTACTTTGGTCGAAATGCAACCGTCGAGAATTTGTTTTTTAAAAGCAAAATGTCTCCATCAAATAGATAAACCTCGGGGGACTAATAATTTAAATTTTGGAAAACCGTCATCTACTACCTGATAAAAGAAATTTTCTATATCTCTATAGTAATTTTTATCAGAATTTTCTTCTTTGGGTGCAATTTGTAATCATAAAAGGGTTTTGGGCTCGATTTCAATTGAATAGGGTTCGCTTCAAAGGTTTAAATAATGCTGAGAAAAGTATTGTCAGTTTAAGAGATTTCTCAACGTTCGTAAAAGGTGAATGTAGTATTAGATTTTAGTCCTTGTTGGACCTTTCAACACGTAAAAAACGCTTTAAATATGGCTAAGGATTATTTGATTCAGAGGCTACCCTATTTTTATATTTTTATGGTTAAGGTTATCTAGGTATGTGGATCTTATAACCAGCCTTTACTGTACAAGGACGCACTATGAAGCTTTTTAGTATACAATTAAAATTATATTACGGGTGGACGTAACTCGTAGGTACCTCCTCAAGGTTGAACAGCTGTTTCCGCAGTGATTCAGTGGCTTGATCTAAGATAAGCTATGGAATCCGTGCCGTCCTCTAGGAATGCCCAGAATAAAATGGTTGATTCAGGGCTGACATCTGCAAGCTTAATAGACAGATGGAACAATAAAAATGATAAATATACTCTGTCGAATTTGTATTAATATTCTGTAGAAGATATCAAGAATATAATATGCTGCACAGATTTTTATGAAAGCTTTTTTCAAAATGTTTCTTGTAGCTCCGAAAACATTACAAGCTAAAGGTGCGGAAGGCTAGCATAGCCTTCTTCGACTGTAGCAAAACTTTCGGCAAGAAGTGGGGACTTCAACCAAAAAAATGATTCGTTGGGTTACAAACAGATGTTTTTTATGCTGATTTTTGTAAAGCATTCGACAAAGTTAATCATATTATCCTGTTAAAAAAAATTGAATTTTATGAATTTCCGCAATGGATTTTGAAATGGATTTCTTCATATCTATGTAATCGTGAAACTGTGAAATTTAATAACTGTTTGTCAAAAAATGTTGTCGTTTATTCTGGTGTCCCTCAAGGCAGTCCACTCCTGTTCCTGATATTTATTAACGATCTATGTCCTCTTATTACATATTCAAAGATTTTGCTATTTGCGGATGACTGTAAGCTGATATATTCATATTGCAACCCACAAGGTTATATTTTCCTACAACATGATATTGACCGCATGCAGGAATGGTGTAAGGAGAAGCTAAATCTTAAGAAGTGTAAAAGCATGACCTTCACAAGACGCCAAAATTTAACTGCCCTAATTTATTTTTTTAATGAGGAAGCTGTTAAAAGTGTGGATTGCTTTAATGATCTTGTTTTGGTCTTTGACAAAAAGCTTACCTTCAATCTTCATTTGGATTGGGACTTATAAAACGATTCTCAAAGGCATTTTGGGATCCCTATGTAACCAAAACTCTATACTGTTCTCTCGTCCGACCTGTTTTGGAATACTGTAGTCCTGTTTGGTGTCCGTCCTACGAATCTGGAATCGCAAGAATTAATAGCATTTAAAAGCAGTTTCTTCGTTTCGCATTACGTGATTTGTCTTGGAACCCCTAAAGTCGTCTTCCACCCTACATAAGTCGGTTAAAGTTGCTGAATCTTCAAACTTTGGAAAAACGCAGAGAGACATCAAATGTTATATTCCTGTTTTGCGTTCTAACTGGTAACGTGAGCTCGTCATTATGTTCTCAATTGTTTTATACCAAAGGACATCTCGGTGTAACTATGGGAGTAATGGCCCCATTAATAACCTAACGAGGGATTTTAATAAGTACAATAATGTGATTGATTTCAATCTCTCTAAATTTAATTTAAAAAAAATATTGAAAGAAATGTAAACAGTATGTTTTATTAATAAGCTTTTTATAATCTGTTCATTTGTGATTTACTGTGACATTAGTTTTGTAGTTAAAAAATAGTTAAATAAATAAATAAATACACAGCGGTGGTACGTCCTATTCTCACATATGGATCCCGGCCATAGGAACATAGAGAGGAATGAGAAAGCCGATGAACTTGCTAGACGGGGCTCTGCTCTGAGTGTATCTTATGCGAGGGAAGTTTTTCCTCCGCTGGGACACGTAAAGAGAAAAATCCTCCTTCACTACACTGCAGGGGCCGTGACTATATGGGTGAACCTCAAAAACTGCGTCATTTCTAGAAAGATTTGGCCAAAATTCGAAGCCAGAACAAATAACCACCTTTCCAGAACGCGTGCAGATGTCGCTAGACTTACGGCGATTAATACGGGCCACTGGCCTCTAGGAACTCCCGCAGCCAAGCTAGGCATCCCCCACCAACGCCCACTGTCGTAGCTGCGCTGACACTAACAAGAGTGAGACAGTGTTCCACCTTCTTTGCGAATGTCCGGCTTTAGCTAAAACAAGATACAATGCCCTGGGTAGTCCTTTCTTTGACGATCTGTCTGCATCCATTTCAACAACATCATCAAATTTATCAACATTACCCTTTCTATCTCCAGGTTCTACTAGTTGTAGTTTCAAAACGGCCGGCGCTTAAGCGCTACTTGTGTTTTTACTTCATCAGGATGGAGGGAATAGCAACCACCCAAACCAACCAGCCAATAGGTACCTACCTCATTGCCATGCCTACATTTACCAGCGTTTTCCACCAAAATGTACTTCGTTTCTGACTTTATTGCTGTTACGATGCAACTCGGCAACTCTAACTATCTGAAGTCTAGCACACTTCAAACTGAAGTTTTTGTTTGACAGCTTTCAAGCAGAAACTTCAATTTGAGTTATTACAGACCTTTTGATTTGAGTTGTGCAATAAGGACTTTATTTTCACATTTATCAATTCTTTATGAATTTAGGATTGATTATATTTAGAATTAGTGTAACCTGGGTTAGCTTACGAATACCTAAATCAAAACGCATTATATAAAATAGTTTTTCCGAAACAAAATACTAAAACTTCCTCGACATACTGTTATAGTATAAACAAAAAATCGAATACATACCCTTACACCAGCTTGGTTTTATGGAAAGCAGATTTTGTCCCGTTTTTAGTTAAACCACGTTCGCGTTTACCGCCGGTTATGGGCTTCACATTAAATTCCAACCTTATTATGAATACATATTGAAGTTTAGAAAACATCACCTGTCGCACCTGATGAATTCGATTTGCATTGTGAAGTAGATTCCTGATGTGGAGTTTATAGCGATGGCTTTGGGCATTGATTAACTTTGTAATTAAATAAGGGATATGCCGTGAAGCTTTTGGCTAATTTTAAGCATCATAATTATGACATTCCGTAAAATTGTGATTCTATACTCAATGGTTGATTTGCGGCAAATATTTATTAAGCAATCAACACGGTAGTTGTGAAATTTCATTAAAAATTTAAGCGGTATTCTGGATACCGAAAGTGAATGAAAATGTATTACCTAAGAAAGTTTTTCAACTTATTTGTATAAGCAAAAGTACTGGATTAACGACATTTGACGTCGGATGAAAATCTCATTATGGCATGGCAACTTGTTTGTATGACAGAAAGGTTAAGGGCCAACCAAAAAACTTTATACTCAGTATAATTAGATCACTGGAGTTATACCAAAACATTTTAAAGCTCTGCATTATTAATATAATAGAAGACAGCAACCCCTTTAAAGGTGAATGGTTGACAATATTATTGTGGCTGTCAAACTTAAAGTCATCGTTGAGGGATATTCTCAAAGTATTTTGTTTATAAAAGATTCAGCTTTAGAAAAACCAGCTGCAAATCAGAAGTTTAAGAAACTAGTTAAGTAAGCCTGACAGCTTTCAGTAGCCGCGATTGGAACAGTTTTCTCAGTTAAGGAGCAGCCAATAAATGAAGTCAAGGATTTTGTGACTGCGTATTAAGTTGATATTTCGTGAACATATTTTAGATGTACAAAATGATGCTTTAAACCTATCTGGTTATTCTCTTTAGGGTGACCTAGTCCAGGCAATAGGCGACTGTAGATAACTAGATTTTTAAGATGTGCTCATTGAGTGCTGTTTAATCTGCAAGGACAGCGCTAATTTTTACATAAAAGTCACGCGATATCATAGAAACCGCCAAGTGTCAGTCAAATGGAGTTAACTTTAAAACATCAGTTCTCGATTGTAGAGTAGTTTTTTTTTAGAGCTGGCAAACCTCACTGACATCTTACAAGTAAAATACTCTCACAAGCTGAGGTGAAATTGATTTTGTGAGAAATTTGTATTCTGGCCTCACACTCACAACATGTGAAGCTCACAAAACCAATCGAAATCGAAGAGGTCACGAAATTCAAGGCGAGTCATAAGTGCTCAGAACATCAGAAGTGCCAAGTGTATTTGACAAACAAAGTAGTAAAGAACCTAACATTTAATGCTGTTTATATTCGGGGACAATTGATATTTGTATAAAAAAGAACATTTGTAACAAATATCTCTTCTCTTCTCTACATATAATAAAACTGTAGAATAACAAATGCCTGACCGCGCATCACGCAGAAACTACAGGACGGAATTTGATGAAACTTGGCATAGTGATTACTTATGTTCTGGGTCGGGCTTTAGGATACTTTTAAACCCGGAATATAACTTGGTTTTTACAAAATAGTCAAAAAAACGGATATATGTAAGGAAAATTCTGTTTATATCGGATTGAAAAATAAAAAAAAATAGGTGAATTTAGTATATTTTCTCCTGAATCATTTAAGATACAAAACATCCTCCTGCGTAGTCCTGAAGCTGAGCAATGTTCAAAACAATTATTCGAAGCATCGCCAACAATTGTCTTTTAGTGGATACCACTGTCAGTAGTCGTTCAGCAGTGAGTATCGTTGCTGTAGTGTGTGTGATTATTATGTGCGCGCTCTAACGTGATCATATGTTTTGCACTTCAATGAGCAGTCGTCTCTTTTTAGCGCATACATTCAGGTTGAACACGTTTTCAGATGCTGTTCATTGGGAAAAGTTTCGTGTGTCAATGTCAAGTTGTTTCATTCGTGTTGTTTCTTTTCGCCGACATTTGAGGTTGATAAGATGGAACGAATAACAGAATTTTGCGTAAATCTTTTTTGTGTAGACTTTTTAGTAGGAATTAAAATTATTTTTTTATTGTCTTTCTTTTTGCTATATATTACTTTTAGAAAGGTCCAAGGGAGGGAACATATTTAAAAAAAAAAACGGCGGGTGAAGCAAGGCGAGCACAGGTCAGCTAGTCTTTGATATATTTCCTTCACCTTTAAATCAATTCAAAGTTAATAATTCGCATATTTTGCCCAACTAAGTATTATTTTAACTTCATGCAGAAGATCGAAATTCTTTGTGATGATTACTGAATATGTATTATCTTACAATTGGGAAAACATTATCGAATCACAACAACAAATAAAATACGTTAAAAACCCGTGATAAACAAAAGGTGCTAAAAATGCTTCAACAATGTCTGGAAAAAACAAGTCAAAAACGCATTAAAAAAACACGTAAAAACGCTTTAAAATAGCGTCATAAATGTCTTAAAAGAACGTCTCAAAAGGCTCCTAAAAAAACTAATTAAAAAGAACCTGTAAAAAAACGTTAAAAATCCTCGAAAAACGCCTCTTAAACATTAAGAACAATTTTTTTTTATTCAAGTTTTAAGTGTTTTTATATTATTAGCCGTTTTGCTTCATTACAATATTTTTACTTGCAATCAAAGTGAAAGAAACGTTTCAAGTATTTGAGTGAAAAACGCCTGAAAAAACGCGTAAAAAAATTGTGAGAAAACAAATAATCAAACATATCAAAAATCACTTAGTTACATGCTTGAAAAAACGTGTCAAAAAACGATTAAAAATCGCATAATAAAAACGCGTGAAATAATCACGTCAAAAAACAATTCAAAAAGCGTATCACAATGCAATCAGAAACCGCTTTAAAAAAAAGGCGGTTCACTCTTTTTAAAAACGCGTGAAAAAACACTTGTAAAATCGAGAGAAAATCGTTGAAAACCGCTTAAAAAAAGCGAGTGGAAAATCGCTTCAAAAAATGTCCCAGAAAAAAAAACTAAAGAAACGCAGCAAAATGGGAGTGAAAAACGTGTTTAAAAAAAAACATTTCAAAAAACTCCTCACTTCAAAAAACGCATAAACGTGTAAAAAAAACGCGAGAAATAACGTGAAAAAACTTGTAGAAAATACGTTGAAAATCACTATGCCGCCTAAAACTCCTTAACCACTCAACCGATTCGAATGAAATTTTGTAGGTGGGTATGGTTGGTTGTAACTTGATGGATAGAGTAGTTTTTGGACCCGATAGGTGGCGCTGTTGTCGATCTTCTTAACCACTCAACCGATTTCAATGAAATTTTGTGGTTTTGTATGGTTGTATGGAAAGATATATTTTTTGAATTTTTCAACTTAATTGTCAAAGTGAATACTTGTATGGGCACGCTGGAGTGAACTGAAGAAACTAGGTTTTACACAGACACTAGACTACTGACTGACGATATGGAAACAAATAGTAAACAAAAATTCTCGAAACTAAAACAGAAAACTTTGGATCGGATTGTGTTATGAAAACATAATTATCTACTGCGCTGTATTAAGATTATAATATTATAAAGATTTGGTTTTTAAATTAAATTTCTTAATGAAATTCAACTACATACAACACAGTTCAATTTAACACCCACATTTAGCGGGAGAAGTTTCACATTTGGCGTGTGGTCACAAGCACGCTCTCTGTTTTTTTTACCATAGCCAAAATACTCTGCATTTATCGCTGTGAAAACAAACATTTTAGAAGTCTGAAGTAAAACTGCAATTATTCTAATTAAATTTAGCTATATGTCACTGAGAAATAATCCGTATGGGTTCAAACATTGTTCGCAGAGTATTTGGATATTGCATTCTAAAAGGCGTTACCAGATACGCTTAAGAAACTTTGAGCGATGTTAGGAAGGCTTTTTAGCAGAAACAAACTTTGAAAGATCTCTGTATATACAGTACTTGAGTGCATTATAAATACGAGAGAACAAAAACATATTTACAAACAGTGGCACAACTTTCACAATATGCCGAATCATCAAAGGTTTCGAACAACAACATCAGCACCACCCTAAACAAACTACTATCGCACCCACTAAACATAGTTGTGTAAACACCAAAACACAATTAAGGTGAACACCAAACCGTATAAGAGCTATTAATTGGGAGAACATTAGGACAAATTAAGCGCAGAACCAACAGTACAAACAAAAAAAAACACTCGATGTTATCGCATACTTTCTCACCGGCAGCGATGATAAGCAATCACAAACGAGTGGAGCACAAACCGAGTAAATCAATGTCACTAATACATACACGTTGCAACCACTGCTGCATACACCCGAGAGCTGAGAGCACCAAGCACCAACTATACCTACATTCGCTGAGAAACCATAGCTGCCTTCCGATAAGAAGTTCTTCTTGAATCACACGGAATCTATATGAGAATCATCGATATAGAGTCCCGGGAAAAACCTTTGGGCACGCCGTTGGAGTGGGTATAGGTGAAAGCATACCAACATACCCCCATCGCCCCAGCCGCAGACACAGTGTATTGTAGGTACTGTTGCAAACCGACGACAATTTTAATTGGCTTTTGGAAATTAGTCGAGATATACTTCTGACCGAGTCAGGTGAAAGTTTCTTTTGTTCGGTGTGTGCGTGTTCGATCAATTTACACCCGGCTTCGCACCCAGAATCAACCCTTACAGTCGTAGATATACCCATTTCAATATTATCGTGTCGGTCAGTGCGAAACTGCGGTAGGTCTTTCCATTTGTTGTGTGCGTGAACAAACAACAGCAGAGTGTGTACCACCCCCACTGAGTGAGTGAGTGTTACTATTCATTGCGGTAATGAGAATAGAATGAGCGATGAATAGCAAATTCCTACGGTAGCATGCAAAGGGTGATTTTTGATTACCTCCAGTGATAAATATTAATCTTCTACGGTGCGATATAGTAATTCGCATCGAACCACAAAATGGCATGTTTTCCCAGATTGCTACGAAAGAAGGCAGGCTTTAATCCATCCAACGAGCATATTTTTTCGGATAAGAACGAATCAAGTGTGGTAAGTAGTCGACAGCATGGCGGTACTTTCCGACAGTCGTTATCTTCTTCAATTTAATCTAAATTCGTAGGTGTGTGATTGTGAAAATTCGTCGAAGTGCCTAAAAGAATTAAAAAACTAAATCGAATTGAATAATTAAAAATATTTGGTTGAATGATTGTCAATTCAGCTGCAAGTGCTACTATTTACTACTACATTTAGTGGCGGATCTACTGCTACTTGATAAAAGTGGATAATTTACGTTGAATATTGATAACGTGCGATAAACATGCGAAGGACGCTGCCTGGGGCCATTAAGTGATTTATCATTAAATTAAATTTACCATAGGGGTATTTATTTAATCGACGGGTAAATATTTGCATTCAATAGAGATACTAATAGCGTAAGCCCGGAGCAGGTGCGAACGTTTTTATTTTTATTTGATTGACACTGAGATCAGTATAAGGTACGTAGGTTGTATGTAGACATAGACAAGGTAACATGACATGACACTGATGATGGTGTCAAGTGCTCGCAAATAGTCATTCGTTTTAGGACACCGATGTTAACTTTTAGTTCTTAGTTGCAGTGGTATTACTGTTTCATGGGGTATACCATTATTAGTTAGTGTACTTATTTGAACCTTTTTGTTCGGTCTGTAGCTATGTAAGCACAAGAGAAAAATCTTGCAATTTTCGGGTTCTACGATTAAAAAAAAAGAACAAAATGTGCATTTGTGATCTTTTGCAAAAGCCTGCCCCCACACGATAAGGCGTAGATATAATATATGAACGAAATACAAGGTGGGCCAAAAGAAGTCATCCGATGTTGTTTGGCTCTCATTGTTTTTCTAAATGAAAAACTTCGATTCTGTTGATTATGTTTATCTGAACCTTTAGAATTTTATTGGTCAAGTCGAGAAGATGATATCGGCCAAATGGGCGCCGACACAATTGATTGCCATTCAGGCTCGTTTTATGCATCTTTCATTACTTCGGCGAGAATTTCGGGCGACAGACTCTCACACTCGTGTCGAATGTTATCCTTGAGGGCTTCACGTAAACACGGGACTCAAAAAAACCCAACAAAAAAGTCTGGAACGGTTAAATTGGGCGATTGGGTGTGCTCCGTCCTGTTGGAACCACATGTCCTCCAGTCATAAACTCATAATTCGTCTTATTGCGGCAGAAAAAACTCGGTTAACATGGCCCTATAGCGTCTGGTAGATGTTTCCGGCGACAGCTCGACATCCTCCTCAACCGCGGCGATATTCTCGGCACAACGGGAGCCGGCCACTCTTGGCAGCGTCTCGTGTGGTCCCATACTATTTAAGGTTGGTGGCCAAACGGCGCAGTGTTTGCCCAGTCGGTGTCGGACGGCCGTGGCGCGAAATTCGAGCTGCGCCTACACCAATTATTCCGCGTTCTTGGAGATTGTATCGCTCCATGGCTTGTTCACTTGTATTCTACATTTGTCTAGTCCACAAATGTCAAAACCGATTTGACATTGGCGGCTATTGCAAAAATAAGAGCATCGTCCAATAGGGTGATCTCTTTTAGTCTACCTTGTAGAAGATGGGCGAGAAGTTGCCCTGAACGTTTCGACTTTGTCGTCTGACTTAGGGGGGCTCCTCAGTTAAGGATGAGCCGAGGCCTGAACTCATAAGCCTCCCCAATAAGTTCGGTACCCAGCTTTCTGCGTCCAGATGCGAACTCAAATTCGGTTAAGAAACGTATGTTCCGTCATCCTTGTCGTCTCAAACCTTAGAGCTGGGATTCCCTTTATAGCTTTCCATTCGCTCGATGTGACCGATCCAATGTAACCTATGTAGTTTGGCTTTTTGTACTATTGCAACATCTTGGTAGAGCTGAAATAAACTTCGCCCACCTCACATATAGGACAAGGAAGTACCATTCATAGAATTTACAAGACCTTTCTCGAGCACCTATCCCATTAGGGAAGAATGGAGAGACGGACTCGTACCTAACACGCAATCCGCAGCCGTGTTTACAGACGGAACAAAAATGGACACCGGGTTGGGGTCAGGCGTCTTCTCCGAAACGCTGGGCATATCAAAATCGATACGCCTTCCCGACCACAGTAGTGTCTTACCAGCAGAGGTCCTGGCAGTGACAACAGCAACCGGTGAGTCTGTGGCAAGGGCAATACCACCTATTACCTTCTTTATCGACAGCCAGGCAGCAATAAAAGCCTTAACTGCACCAGAAATAAATTCTAAGCTTGTGAAATGCTGTCGCGAAGAACTCAATGTTCTTGGCACTCAGCACAAGGTATCGCTCTGCTGGGTCCCGGGACATGAAGGCATTCCAGGCAACGAGAAAGCGGACAAATTAGCAAGACAAGGTTCGACAGCTGTTTCAGAACCAGCTGATCCCTCTGTGAATATCCCGCGTTGTACACTCAAGCTTAAAGCAGGGAGAAAAGCCACAAGAGAGGCGAACGTTAGATAGACTGCACAAGAAGCTAAGAAGGGTAAGAGACAAACTCCTTTCCCAACGGGCATCACAATGGGTCAGTATTGACCCGAGTGTGGCACGGAGTATCTCCAGCCAGCCCACTAACCTAACCTAACCTAGCTCTCTGCGCCACAAGGCAAAACTCGCAGTACAAGCAAGGGTATCCTAAAGAAGACATTTCGTCATTCGAGTTGGGAATTTTGAGTCCAATGGTTTTGGAAAACCGAAGTATAGTAATAGTTTCCTAGGGTAATACTTCGCCGGATCTCCACTGGGGTGTTCAGTTTTACTTCAAAGCTACAGGCTCTGGCTACTACTGGTGTTCTTATAGGCGTCCAAAGTCGAATTTTTTCTTCTGCCCGCAGCTGCTTGATCGTTGAACAGTCGAGTTCTGAATTTAGCCGCAACAAGAAAATTGTCAGACTCAACGTAAGCCCCTCCCAATGTGTAGACACCGAGAATGAGTGCCTCGCATCGATTATCTAGTCAATTTGGTGTGCAAATCGACTGTCTATTTATCACCATAGTGTGAGCTGCTGCAAAATGGATTAGTCAAATACAGGTTTTTTTTTAGAAAAATATGTAAAACACCATATTTGTTTGTATTGGAAAGTTTTTGCTCTTTTCCTAGAGCGAGCACCAGGCTGGGGTAGATTCTTCCCACATCTGTCTTCGACTAGCTATGCGATTGCTTGTGTAGTCTCATACAAAAAAAATCGATGGTTTAACTAAAGCTGTGTCATAAAACCGATGCCACAAAGGACTCCTACGTAAACAATAGATGAATGAGAGAAAAAACCTAAGCTTTGTGGTATAGTAAATTGCGTAGTAAAAAATGAATACAAGTTGTTTCCATAGATAATTAAAACGTTCACCAAAATTTTAGTAGGTAGTTAAGTTGACATTGCAGACAAATTGCAGACAACAAAATCTGAGAGATCACTATAATTGAAGGAAATGAATCATTAAACCAAATGTTCACTTTCCCCCGTTCCTGGTACAGCGACCTGCACGAAAAGTCTCAAAAAGTATTACCCAAATATGGTCTGGCTGTCGTGTATATTGAATAGACTTATGAAAATCTGAACTGAACATTCCACCCCGTATTTTCTAGAGCAATAGAAGCTTTTGGGGATAGGCGATGAAAAGCTGGCAACTTGGAAATTGGAATATGAGATTAGTCGATCTTCTCGAGGATTTTTGCTAGATGGCATATAGCTGATAAAAAAAGAAAGACTGATACGTGTCGATTAGTATTTTGAAGAATGGTTTCAGCAATTCATGCAATAGATCCTTTATCTTGGCAGTTGGATAGTTCTGATCGGCTATTCCTATTTATTGATGATTTGGTTCATACTAATTACTTGAAAAACAAATAAACTATTTCACACTAGCAAAAGTTGATTGGTGATAAGACCTAAGCTGGTTGATATGTACCTATAAGTACTTTTATTTAAAATAATATTTTTCACTAATAACTAGTGTACCCAATTAACTCTGATATGGTGCGATTAGCGGAAATAAACACAAAAATCGTTCTGATTTGATTTTTTGCGCCAGGCATATCTTTAGGTTGACAATAATACTGATTAATCTTTTCTTGAAATATACTTACAGCCTCATATAAAATGTATTATTTGTTTTTAATTATGTACGTTGGGCATATAAAATTGTACAAAAACTTGACGATAAAAAATAAATAAATAAATGATTGACCACATTGTTCTCACTCTCCGAATATTTAAGTATTAATTACCGTAGTGATTATAATGATTTATGATATGAAGGTATAAAGTACATTGCCTCATACGCTAACTGGCGAATAATATTGTAAGTCGGTTCATATGGCCATAGTAGTTATTGAAAACAAATAAAATTGGCATTCTCCTTCATTGATAAAAGCACCAATTTGAAGTACCTATGTAAGAAAAGAATTTATTTCGGGGTTACTGATTGTGAGCCTGTATGCTTTATCCCATTTAAAATTGAATTAAAATGAATTATTCTCTGTTAAGTTAGCTGTGGTCATAAACTTAGTATTAAATAGATGGTCAGCTCACCCAACTTAAGAGAGTTTGGCTACAAGCTGCATTCCGTGTTGCTTTGTCCAAAAGTATGCGTGCCATGTTTAAGTAAATTATACAGTTCATTCTGTGGTAACATTGAAAAAATTCAAATAATTCAAATATTTCGCCGTTATCGGGATGTGTTAAGAAAATTGTGTGCATAGTGTGGTGAATTTAGTACGAACTCATATTTCTTTAAAACGCATTATTCTAAACTTTCTTTTACTTTACCTCGATAATCTATGTAGTACGGATGTTTACATTAGTGTTGTAAACAATGGAAATCGATGAACTATGTATATGGATCTGATTACTAATCAGAGGAACTCGTATGAGCTAAAAAAAATTAGGGTAGAAAATAGAAATCAGTAAACATGATTATTTGCAATTTTGCTGATACTCCGTTTTGTTTTTACGAAAAAATATTCATTTTCATTGATTTTTTTATCAAAGTGAAGCGAAAATTTAATTGAAATAAATAATTTTTCAAAGTTGAGAGCACATTTTTTTGGTCAGCTGTAGATAGGTAGAACATTTGTTATACCTACCCACCTCATCCACAAGACAAAAAATGCAATGAATCGAATTTTTAAATTCAATTTGATCGGCCATCATAATTTTTAAAAATTATTTAGGAAAATTAATTGTTCAATGAAAGTTTTATTTATCATTTTGGAAACTAAAGCGTAGTATGCAGTTCACGTAAAATCAAATTTTTCATACAAAATTTTCACTGTCAATTGTCAGAATGAACTTTCCACGTTAAGATTTTACTAGGCAGTATGCTATTTCACTTGTCTTTTATTGTCCGTCGCATTAAATGTTCGACATTTTGGCGTGAAAGTTTCATTTTCAATTTCATAGCACTTTTTGGAGAGGAGTGAAAATTTCACTTCACTCGAACAGCGTACAAGCCTTAACTTAACAAAAAGTAATGATATTGTTTAAGGTTAATCATTCCATACTCTGTTGGAAGCTTCGCCATTATTTTGGTTTTAGCGACAGGGCCATTAGGCTCATTGGTAGCTTTCTAAGTGAAAGACGGCAACGAGTAGTTGTTGATGACAAATGCTCAGATTTTATGTCAGTTGCGCAAGGTGTTCCCCAGGGCTCAATATTGGGCCCCATTCTGTTTTGTCTATTTATCAATGACCTACCCTCAGTCTGCAGCCAAGCATCAATTCACCTATATGCTGATGATGTTCAACTTTATTACTCGAAACCCCCTAGTAGATTGGATGAACTCGCTTCATGCTTAAATAAAGATTTATCCTCAATTGAAAAATGGGCTTTGGTAAATGGATTAGCCCTTAATCCAACTAAATGCCAAGTCATTCCAATCTCAAGCAGGACTCAGGAGTCTTCTTCTATGCCTGATATCTTATTATCTGGTACAAAGATGAAGTTTGTTGAAGTCGCTACTACCCTCGGTTTTGTAATAAACCGTAGCCTATCATGCTACAATCACATCAACGTGGTTATAGGAAGAATATACGGTTGCCTGAGGAAGTTGTGAATTTCAGCTAGTTTTACACCGCTTGATACACGACGGCGACTAGTTCTATCGCTTATTTTGCCCATTATTGACTACTCTGAGGTCGTTTATAGTAATCTTGACTCACTCTCATACCACAAACTGCAAGTGGCTTTTAATGATGCTGTGAGATACATTTACCAGATACGCAGGCACCAAAGAATATCTCTGTACGTAAAGAGCGTCTTAGGTTGTACATTACAGCAGCACAGAAATATTAGAAACTGTTTGTTTCTCCACAAAGTCATCAGAACACAGTCACCGTCTTACCTCTACTCCAAGCTCCAATTCACCCAATCCCTTAGAACTTTCAACATTGTAACCTATAGATACAAATATTTAAATTCATCTCGGCTATTTTTTATCCATGCAATTCAGCTATGGAATTCCTTGCCTTCACACATTAAACGTTTACTTAATACTAACAACTTTAAAAATGCACTTTTAAATTACTACGCATTGCAATAATAGTTTCCTAATTTCTTTTCCTCTTCTTCTTTTATTTTCAATTTTTCTCTCTCTCTGTCTCTCTCTCTCTTTTCTTTTGTCTTTTTTCCTATCATTTTCTTTTTTCTTTTTTTTCTTCTAAATTGTCTTGTTATAGTTTTCTTAAATTTTTGAGAATATTATTTGTTATTAATAGTTTGTTATTACTTATTAACTTGAATTACTCTTTTTTTTTGCATTACATACCTACATAATACTTTCCACTTAAACTGTACTATAAAAGACTAAGTCTTATTGTATACCTTGTTTTTTATAAATAAACTAAACTAAACTAAACTAAACTTAGCCTGCACTAAAAAGGTAAAGGTACATAAAACAAAAGGTCAAATCAATGAATGGGACAAAAAAGGCCCCCTTATGAAAATTATTAATATTCTAGGCTGACGGAATTGTCTCTTAATAAAATTTCGTTAATTACGTCGGTTGAAATTCTAAGTTTCAAATTTTCTAATAAATTTAAAAACCTATCTTTTATTTTTGTTTCCATTATTACACGGAATCTTCATGAAAAGATTATAACTAAAAAATTATACCCCCTGAGAGTTGTCACTATCGCTGCCCTATATGAATATTCTTACTCGATTCTTCTCTTTAAGTTCGTTGCCATGTTTCTGTCGGCAACCGCTTACGAAATGACACAACAAATGTAAATTGAAAATAGGCACTCTGAGAACGCACCCATCAGCTGAAAGAGACTCACCGCCTACACTAGTGTTCTTGCACACTCTCTATATTTTTCCAATGAAGCGTACTCATTTAAATTTGACTCTTTTTTCCCTTTTCACCGAATCGAATTCTCTCGATACATTTTTATGAGGATATCTTACCTTTAAAAGTAAAATCTATAGTATTCGAAATCATATTGAACCAACCTTTAGTATAAAAATACACTTAATGGTAATTTTAAGGCAATATAAAATTTTGATAAAAGGCGATTAAATTGTGAAATAAAGATCTTATTCGTTTTGTGTGAGTTTTTAATTTTTGGGACGAATGGAAGAGATCTACAATTTGACGCCGAGTCCAAAGTGTTGCCAGAATTTTAAAAATCAAAATGCTAAGTCACATCAAATTCAAAAAATGCTAACTTAAAAAATTGTTTTATCCAGGGCTAAAAAAAAACTTAAATCACTGCACAATGACGAAAATAACACAACCTCTGAAAAACAAAACACAGATCAAGTTATATAGAAGCTCAACCAAAGAAAAATATTTTTCCATACACGTTTATACAATGAAACACTATGGATTTATCGCACACACTTGGACATCTCACATTTCATATTCAATGCGGTGGAAAACATTGAGAAACATTTGCAATACAAGGAAGTAAACTTATGACCAAAGTTCCAGCAAAAGAGAGCAATAATGGAAAAATGAGAACGAATTCGAGAAAATGTTAAAAAGCATTAAGAATTTTGCTTTCAAATCTGCAAAAATGCTAGATCTAGCATTAAAAATGCCAGAATGGCATCACTGGTCCAAACGGCTTTTTGGGAAGCTCTTTTATGACAGTTTTATTCTTGGATGTTTGTCAGACATTCGCGAGATGTGGCGCTTGGCGCAGTGGAAAAAAACCTTAAGATGTAATTTGGTACTTTCGGGAATTTAACCGCGGACCCCTCGCTTAGTAGTCCATCGCCACTAACCACTAAGCCACTGCGCCGTCTCGAGATCGCCAAGTGTAATAAAATTAGGACTAACTGTAATTAAGTTTAGTAAATGTGTTAAAAATGATATACCTAATACTTTTCATTGCGGTGGGCTGATTTCGCTGGTGCAGGTTCAAGTCACTGAAGAACGCACACAAAACGATTGGTTGTGAGAAGTTTACTTAGCTTGCTATTTTTTACTGTTGCTCAGTAAATTTCCAATAATAAAACTTGTTACAATCTAACGTGAAAGATTCTAATAAATACAAATAAATAAAAAATAAAGTGCACGACTGGATCGCACGAAACTTTCTCGTTTATATTACAGTTTGGTTTTTATAGGCTATAAAACAAGATTTTTCAAATTGGTGATGCTGGTAGGTGGCTATGACTCGAATTAGGGTTTGTGATGTAAGAATTCAGAGATTTGTTTTTGAATTCGCACGTGTTTGGGGGTAAATGAAGTGCGGGTTTCTGATAGTGTAGACTCCAATTGGTTGGAATTATTTTAATGTTCATGGTCAATATGGTTGAAAAAAGAAGAAGTGGGAAATATTTGCTAAAAAAGGAGTTTCTAGTAGTTGTGATTACATTTTAACTGGTAGTGCGGTAATGTTTATAAGACGGCATTATTTGCATTTTTCTAAGAAAAACTAAGTACAGGGTTTTATTAAGAATATTTATGTTATCGTAAATAAGCATTTTAGTCAAAATCTTTAAAGCTGATTTTGGAAAATAATGCGTACAAAATAGTAACAAATATTGCAATGCTTAGTTCGAAAAATAATCTTGCTCAACTATTTAGCTAAAAACTGAGTATAGGGTATTTTTTAAGATGTTAGCATTAATGGGGTTTTAAAGTTTAATCCAAATCGAAAATGGCGTTTTCGAGATTTGAGCAGTTTTCAAAATCAGCGTTTCCGGTGATTCGAATCAAAAATGAAGGATGCAGTAATGTTTAAAACGTCAATTTTACTCCAAATATGCATTTTGGTCAAAATTGCTTTAGCCGTTTTCATGTAGGTAAAACAAAAGAAAACCAAATTCTCAAAATATGAATTTTTTCAAAAATCCATTATAGACAATTTAGAGAAAAACTGAGTTTGCTATCATGTTAGGAATGACCATATTACATACAAAATCAGTTTTTGTTGCAATCGTATTGACCGTTTTCGAGATAAGGCCACTTTTCAAAAGTACCGTCAAAAACTGGGTATGCAGCCATGTTAACCCCATATATGGTAGTGCAAGTATACATTTTGGTTAAAATCGTTAAAGCCGTTTCCAAGTAAACCATAATTAAATAAAGTCTTAAAAAACGTCATTTTTCCAAAATAGTCTGTTGAACGATAATTTAGGGAAAAACTGAGTTTGCCATCATGTTGGGAATTACCGTATTACATTAAATATGAATTTTTGTCGAAATAGTTTAGACCGTTTTTGAGATATGACCAATTTTCAAAATTACCGTTATTCGATTTTTCTGCGAAAAACTGAGTATGCAGCCATCTTAGTTACACCTACTTAAGCCCAAATAACAATTTTGGTTGAAATCGTTAGAGCCGTTTTCGAAAAACTCAAAATTGCTGAATACCGTTAGAACGGCAACACTTAACGTGCAAAAAAAAAAGTGGCCCCGAAGTGTAAGCCCACCAACTCCAAATCCGAAGTTTGAAAGAAATCCGTCCAGCCGTTTGCGCTGTGGAGCTCCGGAAGGACGGACAGACGGACAGACGGACAGACGGACAGACGGACAGACGGACAGACGGACAGACGGACAGACGGACAGACGGACAGACGGACAGAATTGCGAGACCCACTTTTTCGAGTTCCTCTATCATCGTAATGTCAGATTTGATTAAAATCTCGAGTTCGATTTTTTGTACGATTACAATACCTTTCTCTTACTACGTAATGCGAGAAAGTTAAAAATACTGAAAATTCAAAAAACAAACCATTTCCGTACGACCGAGTCTGGCACGTTCCTATTTAAAATCAAATATATTTTAGTACCTGCACATGGCAACATTTTTTTTAAGAAATCATCAAATAAAGTACGTTTCCCGCATTAGTTCATTACGCCATTTTCGCTGCCTTCCCTCTTCGTCTAAGCCGCCATAGTCTTTTTTCCATTTTGCTTTATCCGTTTTTCTAAATTTACTGGCATTTCGGTCAAAGTCCACTGATTAAATCGGTGAGACTGGGTATCCAACCATTTAAAGTAGATATTTCTCCCAAGAGGAATTTGAATATTTACAAAACCTCCCCGAGATACTGTCACGTTCATCACACACACCCCCGTCCCTTATAATCATGCATCTTTGATTAAAAGCGTCGCCCATTCAAGTATGTGTCTTTTCACGCTAAATATTTTTCGAGAAGCACATAAGAATCGCAAAATTCTCTGTCACTCCCCCTGTAACGAACTTCATCCACTGACGATGACAGCACATCGTGACCTCATTAGGTCCTAAACTATGTCAGAATTCAAGAATTATTTTGTGATTTACAAGGCTTACCCATGATTGGCATCTCTCTGAGAGTATGGGTATAGCTGGTCCTTTTCTAAGCTTTGTACTTGAAAAATTCAAAGTGAAAAGTAGTTCACTCTTATGCGCTTAGGTACGTGATGTGATTTTAAATTTCCTGCGACTACATAGAAAGGCCTATTTCCCATGCCGTGAAAGTGTGCCGAAAGGACTCCTTCGTTAATTGTGTTTACCCCTACAGCCCTACAGGCGAGAAAAGAGAAAACGAAATAATATTACCTAAATGAATATTTTGCCCGACTCGCACTCCCGTGGGAGGCAATCCAATTTTAAATCACAAACCACATTTTTCGCTGTTTGAACGCACGTGCTTCCTTCTATGTATGCATGAGTGAATGTTTGTCCTTGTTAAGGATGTGTTCCCTAGACGGATATAATTTGCTGCTTATTGCGCTGCAGAGATTAATTTGAATACTTCAAACCGATGGAGGAATTGGTTTCACACTCAGGTGCGTTAATGGATTTTATGCACACTCGGCCGAGCCAAAGTATCTTAGAATGGATATTTAAAAGCCCGTAGGGATTGCTGGGTGGAATGGTTAAATTACTGGGGTAGAGGGCACACATTACGAGTGAATCGCTGTTACTCCAGTTAATCGGTGACCTTGTCTACTCGAAATATTGGGGGAAATGAAGTTCTTTTTTAAATGGATTTCTTCGAGATGGTACTCTTGAGGTATGTGCTCGTGATTCGATTGCTTTGCTCAGATATCAGGGACGCAACTGTGACTATGACTATGCTTGAAATGTTCTTATCATGTCTGTTTGAGTTTTTTTACTGTCCATTGCTACATTGTATCGAGCAGCGATGGGGAGGACGATAATGTATTGTTAATTTATTTGCACTTCAGTCGGTGCAGTCATCGATTCTCAATTTAATTCACAGTTGAAAAGCTATTAACTTTGAAACGGTTCTACAGAGAGCAATAATTGTAAATGAACAGAACAAAGTAATTCCGTTTGTGCGATGTTTATCAGTCTACATTGTCTACATTGTCTATGTAAATACTCTACTAAAAATTCAGAAATTAATTTTGAAGAGGAGCTATCTGAATTCTACAAAGGATGTAGGTACATGTTTATTTTTATCATTATATTAATACGTAAACATCAAAAGTTTCCGTACACTTTTTAAGTATTTGTCATGAAATTAGGAGAATAAAACTAATATCATTCGAAAGGTACTGTGCCAAAGATGTGCAGAAACAAAAAATCGTAGTTATATGCCGCCATTAAGACTGGTAAAATGAAGTTAAGAATTTCCTATACAAAATGCTTAGCAGTTAATCGAAAGCATTTTGTTGCCATTCAACTTGTCGCCGTCATGTTTCCATAGGAACGAATTTAATCATCTTAGATTAGAACCTGTTGGAGAGTCTCATTAACCCATAAAGGTATGCAATTTAATTACCCCTAAATGTAAGCAATCATAAAATCTTATTTCAGGGCCATTGCAGAGTTATCTGCGATATGTTACTATGGCAGCGAATATTCATGTTTTGCCCTTTTCCATGCCTTTTTCATAGCGGAAAGGTATAATGGATTAAGATTTAGCAGAAAAATAAATAATAAATAAATTATGTAAAAAACAAGTTGGCTTTCGTTACTTTATCTACAGACAATATTAGTCGAATTTCGACCATGGGCGGTACAGGTGTCCCTCAGCTGATAGCCAAAGTTTAAGAGAAGACTTCGTATTGCGTTCAACAACAGACGTGTTTTTTGATCTTCTATCTCAGCTAAAAAAGGCTAAGTAAGAAACTTAAACGGTCCCCAGCCATTTCTGAAAAGCTTTTTTTATTGCTAAAATGTAGGCAAGTTGTCCTATTTTTTTGCTTTTACATGAAAAAGATGATGCTTGGGTTATAGCAGCAATCTCAGCTTGAAAGACACTGCAATCATCACTAATACGGAATGATTCCCGCAGGTCCAATGTTTCGCTGAAGATGCCCGCACCTGTACCGATATCCATCTTAGAACCGTCGGTATAGAGGGCAATATCCTTTTTTTTCGTAATCGTTTTGTTCTCGCACTCGTTTCGGTTGGGAATTCTGATAGTGAATCTCCTTTCAAAAACACCGCATTCCATTGGGTTTCAATGGTTGCATGCCCATACAATTTGGGTGAAGATAATTCAGACTCTGCTGCATTAAATGTCCAGGGGGATGAGGTTTAGCATCAGTTCCATTGCTGCGGTGGGTGTGGTCCGTAAGGAACCCGTTTAATTAATGCTTACCAACATTTACATTTATTGCTTAATACAAGCGTACAAAAAAAAATAAAGAAAAAACATATTTAAACAATCTACTAAACTTAAAACTAAAAAATAAAATATAATAATGGTCAATGACAATTTTGTGATTGGGAAAAGAAATGGGTTCTGAGTTGGCTCTGCTGATAGCGTTGTCGATGTGGGGTCGGAAGTTAAGTTGGGCGTCGCAGATAATGCCCAGAGCGCGAATCGAGGAAACAGGGGAGACAAGCTCGTTGTTAAAGAAGTAAGATCTTTTAGGTAGTGGATGGCGTTTGCGAGTGAATGTTATAGCTTGACATATTTTCACGTTAAGCTCTAAACGATTTTGTTAACACCAAGTGTAAAAGTGGTTCAGGTCCACTTGAAGTGCGGGGGAGTCAGCTGTGCAAGATATCTGCGTAAATCTCTAGGTCAGAGTGTGAAATAACGCGCACTGCGTCGTTAATCAGATTAAAGATCAAGGGTTCTAGATGACTACCCTGTGGTTCACCAGAGGATGCTATGACTGGGTTAGAGACGGTAAATCTGAATAGGACGCTATGTCTACGATCTTCTAGATAGGACTTAATCCAGGAAATAAACCTCGGTGGAAAACCAGTTGCTTTTAGTTTGAGGAGTATTACTTTGTGCGAGATTTTGTTAAACGCTTTGCTGAATTCAGTAGCCACGACATCCACTTTCTTACTATTTTCCAAGGCGCATAATGTGTTGGATGCAAATTCCGTGAGGTGTGTGGCTATGGATCTACCCTTTAAAAACCCATGTTGCTTCGGGGAGAGAATTGATTTACAATGAAAGTACATAGTGTCAAAAATAATGCTCTCGATGTCTCCTAGACGCTCAATGTGTATTCCTTGTGTTGTAAAGATTCTTCCACTACAGATACTACCCTGTGTCTATAGTCCTTGGCTGTGGTGTGACTGCCCTTCCCTGCTTTTGGGGTGAAAATCGTTCTTACCTCTCGCCATGCTTTAGGAACATAACATAGCCTCAGATAGCACGTATAAATGCATCTCAGCCATGGGATGATACTTTCCTCTGACTTCTGAAGCATTATGGGTCGAATATTATCTATTCCGGGTACTTTGAAATTCTCCGAGAAAAAGCAGAGATTGTTATGCGAATTCCTTTGATTACACTTTACACTTTCTTCAGGCATATGGCCAATGTAGGTACCCTTTTCCTAGCTTCCCACAAATCATTCGTTTTATATGCATTTTTATTTTGCGATGAATGCGTCCGAACGACAGTATTGAGCAGCTCCTTCATGGCAGCAGGCACGTAGCCAGGGAACGTTAAGAAACAGGAGACTATTTAGGTATGTATTAAATTTTTTATTGAATTTATGAGACTATTAAGGTACCTATTTTTTAATTTTAAAAGCTAAGGACACTATTCTAGATACCTGCACCCAGGCTTGCCAGATTCAAAAGTGGTTGTGTCGCACCATTGGACATCAAAAATCGCAAAAAATCGCGAAAAATGAAATTTTGTGTCGCAAAAAAGCGCACTATGTAAAAACGCTTAAAGTAGGTAGAAACAAGATTAAAAATAACAAAAACTTTTTAACTCAATGTCACTTTTCCTTCAAAACGTCGCTTGGGGCTTATGGGCTTGTGAAATGTCGGATTCAAAATGAGTGAGTTTTGGGCGTATTGGTATTGGAAGTTAAAAAAGGTGTATTTACCGACTGTGACTATAATAAATAAATCCTGTTTAATAACTTAAAGCAAAAAAATGTTCAAGGTATATTTGAAATGAAAAATCGCACAAAAAGCGCGAAAAACACATGTATCGCAAAAGCTGAGTTCTTGTCGCAAAATCAAAATAAAAATCGCACGTTTCGCGATATATCGCACCATCTGGCAGGCCTGCCTGCACCTACAGTTTATTTAATTTGGGATCAGTTAACGAATTCAGTTATAGCCAAAAAGTTGCAAAATAGAAACAACAATAAATTATATGTATTCAAAATTACAAAAACTACAATTAAATAGAAATAGTGATACTTGTGCATGTTACAAATACATATGATTTAAAATAACTTTCAGCTTGCCGAACATTTTTTTTAAAGCATCGTAATATATATTTGTTTTTTGTCATTCCTTAAGAAAAATTAAACGCCATTTTTCTTTACATTACTTCCTTTTTTAAAAAAACAAAACATGTCGACAATTGTGGTAAGTAACTTATTATTTTTGAATAGATAATCAAACACAGATCTCGTCGTAACAGATAGAGACAAATCCCACAAAATAAGTAGCTATATAAGCTCTCATAGTAAAAAATTATCAAATTCGGGGTTGGTTCCGGTCACTTTTCACGAACTTTGAATTTTTAGGTACCTGGTACCTTTTTTGGAATTCATAGTACAAATCTTTTACGACGGAGCTTATTAAAGTTTTATCCATCATGTCGAATTGTTTTGTGAATATTATCATATCATAGGTATTTACTTGAAATCAGCGCTTTTGTCAAATATAAAGCACGCTTTGCAACAAAAACCTTTTGGTTAAGTACCTAAAGATAGGGTTCTTAAAATATAAATGTTCATATTAGGCTAACAAGTAGGTAAAATTCGTTTGTCTTGATTTTGATAGATTCCGATAAATAAAACTCAAATGAGGGAAACAAAAATTCTGAAGAAACTGTTGCACGTTGCAGATTCAATTCTAGAAAAAAATTGAAGAAGGTTAGTATAGTAATAATTATTATTAGGAATGTGTCTATGCATAATTCTGTGTTCACACATTCTGCAACTCAAAAATAAGACATTTGGCATGTACCTATCTATAATTTGAATTTCTACGCAACTATTGATTTGAGAATTCGGTTCGGATTTTTTAATTTGTTCTTTTGAGCTGCATTAACAAATAAAAAACTAAGCTGTAAAGCTGAGTACATTATTTGGTGACAGTGATCCTTATACCGAAGTTTTGAAATTGCTTGATATATATGACAAGACGTACTCGTACTTTAGAGGTATAAACTTTTTGCTGTCGGTTTTGGCCACTCTTCCAGTGACCACAGCTAGTGTTGAAAAAAGCTTTTCAACTATGAAAAGGATTAAAACAGTGTCCCGAAGCGTTATGAAGAATGCCAGATTAAGCTCATTTGCTATGATATCTGTGTATGAGGACATTAATGTGGGTACAGATAAGGTGATTGATCTCATGTCAAAAAGAAAATTAAGACGTCTCCTGCTTTAAAAAAAAAATGTGTGTAAAAAAATAATATTGTGTACATAAGAGAGTAACACTGTTTAAGAACACACTAACACACTCATGTACCAAAAAATAAATCGCGAAAACGAGACTAAACTCAAACCAAACGAACTTATTTATAAAAATTATATTTGTGCAACGTTTTAAATGACAGATTTCAATTTCACAAAACGTGATTTCGAAAAAAATTCGAAGTGACCAAATTGGTCGAAATGTAGAACGCTGAAAATGAATTCACTCGATTTGCAATTTCGATTCCGATTTCATTTCACTCGAATTCTGGAACCTAGCTGTTAATGTTGGAACAAACCAAATGAGTTAATAAAACAGCGCAGTCAAATTACCTTTAAGCTTTATTGTTAAAACTAAAAGAACAGTTTTGACTCAGTTTTGCCTTTTATAATGAGTGCTGTGTTAATTATTGCTGTGGTGTTGCGAACCGAAAAAGAAAAGTGTTCTGAAGAAAAAATGAAAGGGCATATGCTGAGGGACCATTCAAATCCATTGGAAATTGCATTCTTCCACTCAGTCACTTCCTTCTTGGATGGACCATTTATATTGAGATCGTTTTTATCTCGTTCAACAGAGCATCCGCGACAAAACATAAATTTAATGAATAGCGCTTCCTGTGCAGTATTCTTAATAAATTTATACGAAAACCTATTCTATTATGAAATTATTATTATTCAAATATATAAATAATAATTATTGTTCACATACATTTTTAATGGTCTGTCGTATGATTTGCACTATTTCACCCTGATAGGGTTGATCGATTTGAAATCACTTGAAATTCGACGAAATCGAATTGTGGAACACAACAATTTCACTTTTTCTCAATTTCGAAAAATTTGAAATCGAAATCGATTATAGTGAAATGTAGAACACCAAAATTTATTTTCGATCGATTTCGATTTCATTTCGAGTGAAAGTGAAATGTGGAACCTAGCTGGAAGTACCTATCTATATACGATTTAAAAACTAATAAAAATCAATGAATGTACGTATATAGTTTTTTGTTTAAAGAATTCCTCGTAAGATTTGGAAGCAAGCCCCACGGAAATAAAATCCTGGCTATGGCCCTGCATGGCCGTCCGGAGTAAGTGGCACGTTGGCAAAAAATCTAATGTTTTAATTTGTGTTTCTTCATGAACTGAGCCTGAAGCAATTCGCTCAATGGTACAGCATACTAACCACTGAGCCACTGTATTTGTAAGAAGTTAGTGGTCTGTTTTAGCCTAGAAGAACCTTACCTATATAAAGTACCAATGTATTTTCTCCAACCTCAATCAAATTCAATGTCAGTGTTCGGACTTGAGTTATAAAATTTCGCAGTAGATCTTAAAAAAAAACGCAGTAGATTCACTTTTTTGGCAGTAGATTTTGAATTTAGAAAAAAATGCGATAAAAATGAAGTTTTAAAATTTTTTTTTTTTTTTTTAAATGTATTAGTAAATTTCAGTTGAAATAAAATGAGATCACTAATCTTTGTTTAGTGCTAAACAGCTGACAGAAGAGCACAATTACAACAACAATAAATTTAGCAACAGAGAAAGACACACTTGAGACTTGACTTCAGTATCAGTTCATGCATAGCAAATGCAGTGAAAACAGGATGGCATGTACATTTTCTTTTAAAATATATTGTAATAGATTGCAGAATCAATAAACAGTGCTTCTAGTAACTGATTATTTGCAATTGGCTTAGAATTCCGAAACTCACATAAATTGCAGTAGATTGGCAGTCGAGCGCAGTGGTGCAGAAGATTTTATTTTTTTCTTAAAATTGCAGTAGATCTACTGCAATTGCAGTAAAGTCCGAACCAGCGTAGGTTTTTACTTGGTAGGCAAAAATTATGTCTCAAATGAAGAATGGGCAGTATAATTTTCGTCGCCAGAAGGTTAATGAAAAGATATTTTAAAAGAAGTGCTTTTGTTTCTTTGAAGCAGCGAAATGTACATTTTACACTTTCTCTTATATTGCAACTTTCCTTTACCTACGATATAAGCCATAGAATTGTAATCCTTTTCAAATGAAAATTGAACCTTTGAAAGGAATACATAGCGAAATTTCATCAATCACTCTCAAAACATTGACAGGAAAATGCCAGCCAAGCTATCGAAAGGTTTATGTTTTCTCTCCCTAACATCGGAGAGATATTCAAGTGTGCGTATCCTTTCAGTTCATGCTGGTATAATAATGGACGAAGGAAAACTTAAATTAACAAAAAACACCCGGCTGATATATAGGTACATATGTACAGATTGTAAATCCCCACAGAAGTCATGAGCGGACAATAAATGTGTATACCTATATGCAATACAGTCAGTAAATGAGTAAAAGTGATACCAAGTAGTGTCAATGGTACAAAATGGATAATTGCCTATAGATATTATCTTCAATAAAATCAGTTCGGTTGTGTTGTATTGTATTACATTGTGAACTTCGACCAATTAACTATTTCCTTTGTCGGAAATATCTTGTTGGACGCTGGACCGTATCACGTTGATTAATCGCTTTTTGTGTTTAATTGTCAATGTCCACAGTCATTACACGATTGATGTTATGTAGTGTGACGACTGACGAAGTGTGCAGAAATTTATGCGCGAATAAATAATAGGTGATGTTGGAAATGCTTATCTACCATTAAGTGGAGTGATTGCACTCATTTACATTGCAGGATATTTTATTTATTTTTTGAGATTTTTAAACCATTCTTGAGTTAGGTTAACTGATATTTCACAACACTTGGTCCTTGTAAACCCATAGTAATGCCCTGGGGATCAGCCGCAATAAAAATGACCTCGTGTCCCTTTTACTTGTGTTTACAAGAAGCTGTTCACCGTCCGGCATTGCTTTAGATAATATTCTTAAAGGTCTTGTAAGTAGCAATTTTCCAGCATGTTGCTGAGTGACAGTAACATAATTCCTCGTTGAAATCGTATTGTTCTAAGGGAATTGTGGCCCGTTAAAGCAAATGAAAAATCACTTGTTAGTCGGGCTTTTTTTTTGTTACATTCTTGCCAAAGTTTTCACAGTATGTTAAGAGTCGTTGCCACTAAACTCGAGAACCAATAAACGAATTTCTATAAGGTTTTCAATCTTACCGATTTTCTGTGATTTTGGCGCATTTAAAATGGTTCTATCACTTGAAGAAGCTGAGAATTAAAGGTCTAAATCTAAAGCTAAATGCATTGTTCTAACTCTGTTACGGCTTATCGGATTCGAGATAAAATTGGTTACAAATAATTCATCCCCGATTCATTTAAGCATTCAGCTATAATTCATCTCTCTGTGTAGTTCTTACTCAGAGAATACCTCAAAAGCAGTCTTTAAATCTGCACTAGACATTTCTCATCAGCGCAGTTCAAAGCCAAACCAACTCTACTCGTGCAGCAGTGGCTTTCATTGCCGTAGGATATGTTCCATTCGCATGTAACTTTTGAAAGTGATGACGATTACCGGAATGAATAATTCGAATTAGCTTCATGCTCGTCCTTGCTCAGCAGAAAACAAGTAAATTGTCCAAATAAAGATTGTCCAAACCGTGGCAAGTGACACCGTACTCTTCTTAAAATCAGCCATTCGCCTTGTTTTGGCTGAAGGAGCAACAAACTAAAAGTCGTATTTTGTAATGGGAGGCACATACATCATTTTGAAATAGAATGTACATCATTATCTTAATACGTAAACATCAAAAGTTTCCGTGCACTTTTTAAGTATTTATCATGAAATGAGGAGAATGAAACTTATATCATTCGAAACGTACTGAGCCATAGATGTGCAGAAACAAAAAATCGTAGGTATATGTCGCCATTAAGACTGGTAAAATGAAGTTAAGATTTTCCCACACAAAATGCTTAGCAGTTAATCGTCATGTTTCCATAGTAACGAATTTAATCATCTTAGATTAGAACCTGTTGGAGAGTCTCATTAACCCATAAAGGTATGCAATTAAAATCCCACTAAAAGTAAGCAATCTTAGGTGCATTGCAGAGTAATCTGCGAGGTGGGAGGTGTTACTATGAAAACAAACATTCATGTTTTGCACTTTTCCATTCTTTTTTCATAGCGAAAAGGTATATGAATTAAGATTTAGCATGTAAATAAATAATAAATAAATTGTGTAAAAAACAAGTTGGCTTTCGTTACTTTATCTACAGACATAATTGATGTTGAATTTCGACCACGGGCGGTTCTAGTTGAAATTAATAGGTGGCACTCCTCCAAGCTCTTTATTTTCAGAACTCGTAGCTTTAGTTAAGATCATCGGTATCTTATAACAGACATTGAGAGTTTTTATAGCCAAAACAATCCCATTGATAAAAATTGGGGAGAGCATAATGGACCTCAATCGGTGCCTGGAGAAGTCCTATAGGTCTAAGGTCTAAGACATTGTCAATACGTAATTTTTGAGCTTTTACAAATAGATAAAATCTTCGAATGGCAAATAAAAACTTTCTTTTCAAACCTGCCGGAAATGAAACAAAGTGGGTCTTCTGACAAGAACAATTTACCAGGGCATAAGCTTTATCAATCCTCCGTTAACGTCATTGTGAAGAGGAGGTCCATTAACCTCCAAGGTGATGGTATCGAGTATTGTAATAAAAACGGATAAAAATACCCTTTTGTTCTGTCTGAGCTTTTATAGTTTTAATTTTAGGAAATTTAAAACTTTTTTTAATTAAGTTAGTTAGGCTTAAAAAATGCAATTGATTTTTGAGTCTGGCAAATACAAATTCGAACAAATGTATGCATAAAATAGAAGGATGTTGAATTTTCTATAAACAATTAAAAAAATATTCTTATGTGCAATGTTGAAACGTTTGTTTTTTTCGTAAGTTTACAACGATTGACATGTGTACGAAGCATTCGAACACAAACTTTTTGTGTTTATACTCGTAAATATTCTTTGCACTATTCTCTCTTTTCTGCATTTAAAAACTACTTGTTTGAATTCTCAAATTTTTGGGGGAGAAATTGAAGGAAAGGACAAATGTACTTATTCACACAGTGTCAGAACTCAGCTGCAGCCAAACCTCAACACAACATCTTTCAATTTTCTAACGAGCAGGAACCCCTAATAAAAGAATATTCGATGTCACTTGATTTGATTGATGTCACCGTCGCAGCGAATGCAGATGTAAGAATCGTCAACATTTTGCAATGCAAACCACACGCGAAGGAACCGAATTTCGAATTTCTGAGTATCAGGGGGGTAGTTTATGTGAATATTTGAAAACATGTAAAAATTGTGTTTTATATTATTTTTTTCTGCAAGGACTTCAAATACGGTCTGCTTCAATGTCTTCCTGATTAATTTGAACATAGGTCATGGCTTCAATTACATTCACAAGCATGGTGTCGTTGCTGGTCAAACTGAGCAACTGTTTTTCTGTGTTGCACTCATTCAGGTAACTTAATGAAGGAAGCGATAGTTTTATAAAGCATTTGCATATGAAGTTAGAAAGTCAGTTGCTGTTTCGTAAATTTGCTAATTTTTGTTTCGTTTTTCCCTTCTTATAAGCGTTCGGGAATAGTTTGCTGGGTGAATTATTAATTAGAACATTTTATGTATAGTTCATTTTTCAAAGGATAACTTGTTCGTTGCGAAAATAAACATTTTGACTTGTTTTGTGTATACGAAACCAAATAATGTAATGACAACAAATACTGTAATACTAAGAACTCCTACACAAATATTATCTAAACTCAAACACATATTATATATCTGTTCTCGGTTAAATTTTGTTTGTTAATTCTTTTATACTTTATAATTATTCATTGATTTATTTATTTATTATTTAACATATTTATTTATTTATTTGCATATATTATTTTATTTATTCATTCATTCATTTATTTAGTTATCTATTCATTTATTATCCACTTATTGATTTATTTATTCAGTTATTAAATTTTGTATCTATCTAGTCAGTTTATTTTATTTATTTAATATAAACTTGCTTTGTTTAATACACTTATTCTAGTCATATCTTTATTTTCATTTCATTTCATTTCATTTATTTATTTGATTGCTTACACATTAAGACATAAAATTGTTTAGAGTAGTTTATTCCGTGTATACTCGTATAAAATACTTATTTATTTCTTATACTGTATTATTTTTTTTTTTTCTTCTTTGACTTTCAAATTGAGTTTTTTTTTTGTTCTCAGGTTCTATTTTGTAAATTATTACATATTAAAAATATATAAATAATTTTTCAGTAGAAAGATATAGGTACATTTATAAATCATGTACGAATAATGTAAATTGTGCGATAGCAAACTGTACTTTATTAACGAAATAAATATGTCTATCTATCTAAATGTTCAAAATACCAAGTTACATCTTGGAGGCACATAAATTACTATGAAATGCCAAGACTTAATGCTACCCCATACTATAAGTATTGGCTGTATATTAGATAAATACAGTAAGCAAAACTTTTCTTGATCATCATCATCATTTTTAATTGTTCGGCCTAGCCAAATGTAGAATGTTAGTAATCTGTCCAAATGAAAAAAACTCAAACATGTTACAAAGAACAACCTTTAAACAATTTGAATTTAATTAGTATTGTTTTGTAATTTCAGCAAATCGGAAGATACATTCAACGTGATGAGTCCCCCCTTATTTATGAAAACGGCAAAACAGTGAGTATACCTACCCCTAAAATATCTGACATTTTATTTTTAAAAGCAATACACACAGCGGTCCCGAACCAAGCAAACTCCTGACGAAAACAGTAGGGGAAAACTCAAAGCTGCTGCTCCACAAAACACCCACCAAGTTACCACTTCATATACGAAAAAGGACCGGAGAGCACCCCTACGACCTGATAACATTTTAGCACCGCCACAAGAGAATAACCTCTCTAAACCAATCACCTCAGACACAGACCAAGTCTGCCACAAAATTCGAAAACAAAAAGCGCACGAACATGCAAATAAAATTGAAAAACCTGCAGCAGCAGCTTCAACCACTGACAACAAACTAAAAACAGTTCATCCGAAACCGCTGCAAACACCCGTCTACTTAGAGGAACTCAAGCAAAAACAAAACGATCTCGTACCCAGAAACACGGAATCCCAACCAAATAAGGTGGTAATTTTTGTCGGCGGAAAACAATCATCAACTACAGAGTCCTTCGAAGGATTGAAATCTAGTGGCTTTGCGGTGCAGCCAACGGGGAAAGCACCACCTGAAGCTCAAGTTGAAGTTCACACGTATCCTTCGGGGCCATATGTCGAATCAACGACATTGCCACTGGAGCCGCCACAGTTAACACCTGCAACAGAAGCTGGGTTAGTTGGAGCGGTGTCTTTTGCGAGGGATGTTAGCGGTGGCACTGGTGGTGATGTCGCCGCCAGCAGAATACAAATAACAATGCACCATCAAAAGAACAACAAAACACAAACCAAAATAAACACTCGACAGGATAATGAGGTTTTTATTCACACAGTTACACAAACACACCCACACTCACCTGCACTTACTTACAGAGGCGCACTAACCACATATTGCACTTGTTTGCCACTTCTCGCTGGCGCTGCACAGTACAACACTGCTTAGCATGTCTTTAGTGGTGAAAAGTTTAGTTTCCCTTAGACTTTTTGTAGTTTGGCACCCCTTCTTATGTAGTTTTAGTTCCATTTCTGGAGGGGAAGTCTTTATACGCAAGAGTTGATAAATTCTCTAACTTTTTCCCGTCTTTTATCAATTTCAGTTGCAGCAGGAGCAGCAGCAGCCGCCCAACCATGTCGAGAAGAAGAAACCAGCAACCAGTTTGGGACGGGACTCTGGTGTTCAAATCGAGGTAAGTTCATGTTGTTGGGGGGTACCTACACGTAATCCTTGAAGGAATTAGGTTTCTGTTTGTACACAACAAAATGAGGATTTGAGAGAATTTTGATGGATAAAGGGTTGTTCTTATGATTTGTATGCACAAAGTTGGAATTAAGTCGCTTTGCACACTGTGGCAATTTGTCCTAAGATTAAGTTGGTCAAAACTTTATTAAATTTGAATTCAGATTATTAGTGAGCATATGAGGATGAGACATGAGCGTACATTGCACAGACAGGTGACGATATAATCAGGATGCCATGAAAATATTCGAGAATCGGGTAAAATGGTATCCCTTGGCGATTTAGATGCGTGCTGTTTTGATCTTAATAAATTGTAAGCAACTTTCTCTCGCTTAATTATTCTTTTGCGTAGTTCTTGATGGAATCATTATGATTATATTCCAAGCAGGATTTTATTGCATACAGTCTTTTGCTGATATATTTTTAACTTTCTCGCATACCTTGTAAGAGAAATTTATTGAAGCCGTTCAAAAGTTCGAACTCAAAATATTAATTAATTCTATAGCATTACGATGATGGGGGCAGAGCGTCGCGCAAATCTTTCCGTCGTCTGCCTAAAGATTTGTTTCAAACTTCGAATTTTGAGTTTTTGGGCTTACAGTTCGGGACCCCTTTCTACACACGATATGTTTACATTTCTTTAACCTTCTCGAAAACGGCTCCAAAGATTTTAAATACAAAATTGATATTTGAGTTTATGTAGGCGAGGTTAACATGGCACATGGTTGCATATGCATTAGGGTGGAGCACGGATGTATGAAACATTTTTTTTAATTCGGAATTCTAATAGGGGAGGAATGGTGTCTTATGTTAAAAGAAAAAAAGAAGAACAAATTTAGTTTTTCGATTAATTTAGTTAAGATCTTCTGCCGCATTGACTTTAAAAATCAAAATTTGATACAAGATTTTAGTAAACTGATAGGTATGGCAGAAAATAATGTAAAAGTATATAGATAAAAGTACGTAGAATATACTACTGATGATTAGAAATTCAATATAAACATTATGTATTTTAAAGAAGATTCTGAAAAACCTTATTTTGTCTCAAATTTAAACATTGTCTTCCGTGATTCTATTTTCGACTTTATTGCACCCAGTCAGGACTTTTTTGTCTACTGAGATGTGGCAGCCTCAGTCTTTATCTTTAAAGCTCATTTGAACAGCCTGTGTATGGATTTCACGATGCTTCGAATTATTTTGTCGCACAAGTTTTGCATAATCGGTGGTTCAGAAACCTTTTCCTGCCAATTTATTAAATCGATATACGTTGATGCATTTAAGTTAATAAACGGCACTTCAAACAGCCTGGATATTGAAGACCAAGGCACAATTTGTGCAGTTCTCTAACGTGTTTTTTGTTATCTGTTACCATAGTAAGTAGAATGTTCTCAGGATGCGCAAAATAACCATTCCTCTGAAAGACAGGATCGATTACGATCTTAGGTTCTTTTGGAAGATATCTGGACTGGAGACCAAAACTGTGTTAAAGAGACGATGGTTTATTTTTGACAGAGAACCAAGATAGCGCTTAGACCTTAACAACAATCGTGGCCAAAGTCATCAAGTTTCCTAAATGTGTCAATGTTGTTTATGTAAATGCATTATGCGGTTGGCCCGTGACATAATCTTGTGCAAGTACTATGGATCTGTAATTAAATCTTTAGCCATTTCTGGTAGAAGTGTTTTAACAAATATGTGTTCACAGATTTTAAGTACTTTTCCCAAAGATCCAGTGTAACCCTTAGGATCCGAAGTACATCCATTAAATTAAAATAAGTATTTTAGAGGTAGGTCATTCATATGTAGTAAACATATTATTAAATTATCCATTGAAGTGGTTTTTGAAGTTCTGTCTCAAGTAGTCTTATAACACTGCCGTACTTTACATTATACATATTTTCTATTTTGGATGTTACTACAGCTGCTGCTACTTCTGGAATGGTGGGCTCTTTTGTTTTCAGTTTCCAATTAATTCTTAATTCTTTTTTAAGTTGATGTCTCCTCCATTCATAGTATAGTTATTTCATGTTCATAAGTATAACGTTTTCTTTTATATCACAATGATCACCAAATATAGGACATTTAAATATATACTTCGCGTTCTTTGCATGTTCGACTGATGCACTCGGAAAACAATAGTGAAACAGAAAGAGTGGCTAACTAGATATTCAAAAACAGTAATTAAGTTTTATAGCACACCGTCTCACTTGATTACGAAAAGGTCGATTTTTGGCTATTTTTACGATTTCTTTTTCAATCCTTCCATAATCTGGGAAAAATTAAATGGAATATGAAAAAATAATATATTGTGTTTCGTAATTAAAAACGAATATTCGGAATAAGAAGTTTTATGATGCTCTTCCCAATGAAGTCATAAATCTAGTCCTATTTTTGGTACCCAAGTTGTTAATAAAAGTTTCAGTGTGTTTGCGAAGGCAGCTATCGTTATTCAAATCAAATTATTTTTTTGCATTTATATATTCAAGCCTATAAGGCACCTTTTTTACTATTAGATACCAATAAAAACAAACGTTTTTTCGCTGCACCCTTATACGCATAGGTAGGTACTCAGTTTTTGGTTTAAAAAAAACGAATAACAATACTTTTAAAAACTTATCTCAAAAACGGTCCAATCGAAATCGACAAAAAATCAATCTGAGTCTTTTGAGGATAAACTTTGTTTTTCTCTAAATTATAGCAAATTCGACTTTTCTCAAAATTATCTTAAAATGGATTTTTGAAAGTGTCATTTTCTGAGAATTTTGTTTTGTAAAGTTTACCTACATGAAAACGGGAAAAACGATTTTGACCAAAATGCGTAAATAAATAGTTGGCGCAACAGGTCCGTGGGCCCTTAGGCCCAGCTTCTCACAACCATTTTTGGGACGAATGAACGCCCAGTCCAAACGGCTAATTGAAAAGGGCTTTCATGACGGTTATACTCTCGGATGTTTGTTAGACCCCACACCTAGTAGTCTAACACACCTACTGCGCCTACCAAAACGCTACATAAAAAGCTTCTCATAACTAAAAAACCCCATTTTCTATTTAGATGAAAGTGTTAACAGTAGGTAATGCTTTCAGTTTTCAGTGAAACAGTTCAAGATAAGAAGTCTTCGTAACAAACATTGCAAAATTTTAAAATGAAGTTTTCAGTATGTTACCTACAAAATGAAGGAGTGATGTCTTCTACTAGCCTACAGCCATAAACAAAGATAGGGTTATGCTTTGATTATAAGAAAAACCTTTAGATGAGCAATATTTTTATTAATTTTTATTTCATTTGCTAAGCTTCGTAAAGCATGAGTTTGTATAAAAGGCTTTTCATAGATAGATAAGTTTCTATCCTTTTCCCTATTCTGTTTTCGTTTCTTCAACATTTTGCAAACCTTGATGCTCATAGTATACAGCATTACATACACTCGCTTTTACTTCAACTAATCATCCCCCTCTACATTTTTGATGATTAATGAAGTTTAATAGCAAACTAAACTCCTTCTTCAACAGGATACATTCGAATCGAAGGATATTACAATCGAAGCCCCCAGCCGTGTTGAAGGAGGCGTACTAATAGCAAGGTCCAAGTTATCTGACAAAAGGAGTATCGATATCGAAGTTTTCGGAAAGGATGACTCGTAAGTAAAAGTGAAAAACTTCTCCCTCCTAAAACACTGGTCAATTTTCGTGACAGCGCGCGCAAACTTATTCGCACCGCCATCGAGAGAAACGATTTCCTCAACAATTACATGGATAAAGACAGAAAGGAAATGGTGATTGACGCCATGGAGGTGGCTACCTACGACGAGGGTAGCTACATTATTCGCGAAAATGAAGAGGGTTCCGAGATATACGTTTCCGAGGAGGGATACTACGATGTTATCAAGACAGGAAACATCATTGGAACCATCGGCCCTGGTACGGTTTTCGGCGAATTAGCTATACTCTACTCGGCCAAACGGTTTGCCTCCATCAAGGGTAAGAGAGTTGCCTCTGCTCGCTTTATGCAGCTGACGTAAATTTTAATTGGTTTAGCTGCCACCAAGGCAAAGGTATGGAAAATCGATCGGGTGAAATTCCGAAATATAATGCTCGTCTCAGGATATAAGCAGAAGGAGGAATATCTGCAGTTCCTCAAGTCCTCACCGATACTCAAAGATCTGTCTCATGAAGTTCTTGTCAAGCTGGTTGATCTCCTAAAGTTGGTACGTTCACTTGCTTTGTTTGAATATTTTTTTTTATGTTCACCTTTGTACCTAGTAGAGGTTTTACCCGGGAAACACTTGTATAGTGCGCGAAGGTGAAGTGGGCAATGAGTTCTTTATCATTCGCGGTGGCACTGTGACAATTAAAAAGATCCAGCCAGATGGCTCCGAGGGAATTGTGGCGCACAGAAAACGTGGCGACTACTTTGGTGAGCACGCTATTCTCAATGCTGACGTCCGTCAGGCCACAGTCTATGCGGATCATCCGGTTACCGAGTGTCTGAAATTGGATCGAGAGTGGGTTTGCGTTAGCCACAGGTACAAATGAATGCTAATACGTGGTTTTCTATTACAGAACAGTTATTAATTACCTTGGCACCATACCGCAGCTCCGAGAAAAGCCTCAAGATAAACCCGCAGAGCGGGTTTCGGCAGTGCGACATTCTGAATTCAATAAAGAGTATGCTGATATTGAGTTGGGAGACCTGAAAAAAGTGGCAACTCTGGGAGCGGGCGCATTCGGGCGTGTAGATTTGGTAACCCATACTCCGACATCAAGGACGTTTGCGTTGAAAATTCTTCGTAAAATCGATGTTATTAAGCAGGACCAGGTTGAGCACGTGTATAGCGAAAAGCAAGTTATGATGATGTGCCGTGGGAGCCCGTTTATTATCCAGTGAGTATTTCGTTTGCACTCTCTGTTTCACAGCGTTTTTTTATTTCACTTTATATTCACACTTTTGATTAGTTTCGCTAGGAGGTAACACACTAATCATTGAAGTTCATTTCATAAGTTTTCAATATATTCGTTTACCTATTGTGGAATTTTTTAGAGTTTGCTATTAGTTATTACTGCTTAAATAAAGGGTTTTCCAATAAGAGATGTTATTTTGATATTCAAAGAAAAATTACATTTTTTTAGATAAATGATCGGATATTTATTTACGTGGCCCCAAAGTAAGAAGTCGCAAGGTGTTAAATCACAAGATCTCGGTGGCCAATTGTGATCACCTCTTCAAGAGATAACACGGTCCGGAAACTTTTCCCGTAAAAGATCAATGGTTTCGTTGCTGGTGTAGCACGTAGCCCCGTCTTTTTAAAAGTAAACGTTGTCCAGATCAATACCATCCAACTCCGGCCATAAAAAACTCATTCATCATGTTCATGCGTCATGTCCAATTCCAAAGAACGACAGTTTTTCTTGAGCGACGTGCACGGGTTTTATTCTTCACATCACTAACTAACAGCTCGAATTTTTCCACCAATTTCTGTCCGACAAGGTGCTTCACGACGACCCAAAAATGCTTTAGTTTTGCGAACTGTGACTGCAAAATTTTCACAATTTTTGTGAATTTTTATAATTTCAATGCGTTGTTGTAGCGTGTATCGTTCCATTTTTAGTAATGGCGTAGTTTCTACTTGTCAAATGTCAAAAAATAACAGCTTTAGAAGTGACAGATACCGAAATAGCGGGCTATTCAAAATAACACCTTTTGTTGGGAAACCCTTTATACTGTTCGAACAAGTCGTAAGACATGGCAAAAACTAACTAATGCAAGAATATTAATTGACAACCACGAAACGAATTCAAATGTCCCAAATTAAATGACTCAGTTATATGCTCTTCAAATTTTAATTGATTTCAAATATCATGCTATTGTTCTTAAGTGCGAGAGCTTTGATTCTGATGTAGAAAGTTGCATGTTGGTATGTATATACTACATGCTCGTGTCATATTGGAAATATACCTATATATGAGCTCTTAAGAAGTGTTTATCGTTCGAGTTAACAACACACGTCAACAGGAGCACCTCCAGCAGAATTCTGTCTTAGAATTAAGCTCAATTTAGATTTTAGTCTATGGCTATGAATTATAATTCTTACGATCTCATTTTCCACAATGTCACAATTTAACTTTGATTCATTTAGGTCAGGCATTTTAAAAATATACATTTAAAACTTTATAATTTTTGTCATTGTCATGCCGCGTTATTAATCATCTCTTTAATTATGCTTGTCGCCATCTTCAAAGACCTGTTGAGTACAATTATTGTGCTATCATCGGCATAATCAAACGGGGTACGGGTTTTCTTTTTTTACTCATAAGAATCTGTTGCACAGGCAATCTTTTAGCCATTAGGTCTTCCTCTTATCTTAGACAATATTTATTCCCAATTTTTTGACAAAATAATTGTCAAACCCAGGAAGTGAGAATCGTTGTTACGTTCCGGTCACCATTCGAGTAAACATTTTTACAATAGTTTTGAAAAAGGTACTCACTCAACGTTTTATTCAATATAAACTTTTTCATAGACTATGTGTTAAAAGTACATTGATATTTGGTTACTGTGGCGTATACGTAACCTTTTTACTTTAACCATATCCTACAAATGAAATTGTTGCACTTGTTTGATTGTTACTCTATGTTTTTACTGTTTTAAGTGGAAGAAACTACTGTGACGCATTTTTCATGGATTTTTAGAGAGAACGTACGGCTACGGTCTCCACTTTGTTTCCGATCCATATCTCTTTTAGTTCAAGGAAAAAGGAAAAGAGTTATTTCTTCTGCGCTTTTTGATGTTTTCTTCTGTTAAAAAATACAGGTCGCATTTAAAAAAGTTGCCTCAAGCTAATAGAAAGCATTTGCTATTAAAAGACAAAAATATTCTTTACCTTGATAACTAGAAAAGTTGTTGTTAAAGTCTCAAAAAACTTTACGAGAATTTCGGCTGGGTGAGTCAATATGCTCTTAATTTTTAAATAAAACATATTTAGCACGCAACGTGTTGATATTTCGTTGAACCTTCTTTGGCTTGGTTCTATGACTCACAAAAGAGACATATTCAGCAACATGCTAGGATGTATCAGACATGTGCTGTCTGTTCTGCAAAAAAAGAAATATCAGAGAATTCTTAACTCTATAAACTCATGCTGGATATCGAGAAGGCATATGCTCAGAAATTGAAAATAATGACTTACGGCCATATTATTCACTCCCTTTAATCCGGGTTAAAGGTTACACATGGATTTAAGTGAGTTTAACCCAAAAATTAAACCCAAGTCCATAATATTCAGTCATTTAACCCTAACATAAACCTAGTTTTTTTTAAACTTGACAGCGTTTAATCCGACTTAATTTAAACTGCACCCCGGAGACCAGTTTAAGTACTTTAACTCGGGTTAGAACTCAAATTCATAATATTCACTGTTTTTGTTTAGGTCATATTTTTGACATTTCCTTGGTCGCAGGAGGCAGGAAATAAAAAAGTGAAATAAAATAAAAAAAAGTTCCTATCAAGACTCTGAAAAAAATTGATTTTTGTGATATTGCCGAAATGCGTCGGAGACTTTCATAATTTTTGAACATGTCGTCTGTGTCGGCATAGGCCACATCATCGGCACTTCGTTCCGCATTTAAATCCATCTTTAATCCACCGGGTTTAATGGATGTTTTTTAGTGAATAATATGGACATAGGTTTAAATTGTCGGATTTAAAAAATGCGGATTAACGGACGGGTGTAAAATTAACTTAAACCTGAATTACACCCGGAGTGTGCCGTTAGAGTAACTTGCTGGTTTTTAACAGGTTGTAGTTGACTTCAAAAAAAGCTCTTTTAAGCACCAACAAATAAACAAGTCGCTTACCTGGATAAAGGCATATTAAAGAACAATGCTGCTGATTCAACTCGGCGCCTGTAAATGAATGCTATTTGCAACAACGGCAACGCATTAAAGTATCCGACCGTATTTTAAATAGCATAAGAGCACACGGCTTTTACCTTTAATTCTTTCAGCGAGATATTCTTTTTAATCTCTTTTTATAAAATAATTTGAAACTTAACATTGCAGGGACGGTGCGGTGGCCGGCTACGGCAAGTAATAAACTAAATATGATACGCGTTTCACTTCTTGTAGGTAATAATAAATTGAGTGAATCCATAGTCATCGGTTATCATTCGTTTTATATTCACCATCATAATGGAAACTGCTTTATATTTGAATTCTTTATCTCTGCAACGGTTGCGCTCGTTTTCCTAAAAATGTGAAGTAGTAATTAGGAAAGTGGATCTTTGTCATTTAAGTTAGTTATTGCTGCTGTAGAGATAAAAAAACGTTTCCCATTATAGAGGAAAACGTGATTTTAAGAACAGCAATGCTCCTTAATAAGACGGACTGCATGTAAAGTTTGGCGCTTATATCGGAACGATTTATTTTTATAAAGAGTTTGTTTTCAAGGTAGCATGCACAAAAAAAGCGACATCTGTCGGATTTCTTTTTAGATTTTAAATTGATCAATATTGTGGAGGCGTTATTAGAAAACCTAATAATTCCAGCCAACTCCAGCGTCGCAGCGAACTTCATCAATGAAAGAAAATTGCGATTTTCTATAGTCCTGTGAATGAAATAATAAAACGGGTGCACCATCTTTTATGTCAGTATGTAGGTACACATTGACTTGAGTTGACACGTTTATGAAACTTCAATTCACCACAATTTTAACCATGGACCGCTTCACACCGAAAAACGAGCCGAATAGTGAGCCTGTGTATACAAATTAGTCCTTCAGATTTGTTAACCCAACTTGCCAACCAGCATCGTCTGTGTTGTTAACTGTCGAATTTTGTTGAGCACGGGACAGTAGGAAATCGTCGCCCAAGACGTTTGAATGAACTAGTTGAAGCGGTAAGAGAGGAAGTTGCCGATAACCCTCATGTGTCGTATCATAACCACGCTCAGTGGAACATGGACGGCTAATGGTTTCAAGAAAACAATTCAGTTTCTGCAACAAAAATTTCCTGGACGTGTGCTGTCAAAAAATTGCGACATTGACTGGTCACTTCTTTTTGTGGAGTTATTAAAAAACAAATGATTCGCCAGCAAGCTTCAGAACATGTACGAGTTTAAGACAAACATTCATTCATTCCACATATTTTTCTTTTGTCAATAGAGGCGCCCACTTGATTGATGTTGAACTCAAAAAACATTTCAAATAAATTCTATGTTCTTTAGAATTTATTTGAAATTGTTTTTGAAAAAAAATACCTCATGGAAATCGGCTAATTTATTTTTAATTTGTTTAATACTCACAATTCAATATTCGGCGCAGTGGCTTAGTGGTTAGTGTGTTGGAATACTAAGCGAGGGGTCCTCGGTTCGAGACCCGAAAAACTTAATTACATCTTAAGGTTTTTTTCCACTGCGTCACCTCTCGCCTGACAAACATCCGAGAGTAAAACTGTCATCAAAGAGCTTCCTAATTAGCCGTTTGGACTCGGCCTAAAATTGTAGATCCCTTCCATTCGTCCCAAAAATTGAAAACTCACACAAAACGAACGGTTGTGAGAAGCGAGACCTAGAATCCCACAGACCTGTCGCGCCAAAATATTTATTTTTTTAATATTCACATACAGACACCAGTAGTGCCGCACCCTAAATAAAATCGCTTAAAAAATATATAAAAATAGTATTTTATACAGATAAGATGTCGAAAACTATGTCCACATTCGGTAATTCTCCGACTGAACTTTCTCTTGCTTTTGTTAAGATTGATTAAAATTCGTTTTTATTAAAGCACTCGGACGATTCCATTTATTACGAAAATAAAATGCATTTTTGACCCGCGATCAAGCCGTTTAACATTGCCGAAATATTAACGTGGCTGTTCCATTATGGCACCTAGTGTTGCATGAGAGTCCTCATAATCTACTCCGTCCGCACTTACAATTTTCGCTACAGTAAATTTGATGCTTCAATAGGAAATCACATCCTATTTTCTCTTAGAATTTGGTTAATCTAACGTCTGTGTCGATTCAAGTGCCCTCCACTTTAGAGCAATTCAACTGAGTGAATAAAGCAATAAAAATTCAACGTGCGTTAGTATTGAGTAACCCTCTGGCAGTAGGGAGTCTAAAAAAATCTTTACAATTGTAATTGTAAACCGGATTCGCACGAGAAGTTGGTAAATGTTTTATTTCAGTGCTTTAAGATTAACAAAAGGTACTAAATTGTTGAGGAAACCATTACCAAGTGAATAGAATGGAATAAGAAAATAATCTTTTCTGGTGCAATTCCCCAATTCCCCAACTTAAATTAAACTAAATAAAAGCAAACTTCCCGCAAATGCCATGGCCCCTTAAAATTGTCCACATCATCTTGTTATACGAGGCCGAAGCGTACTTTTTAAATTAATTATGGCCCCTCATTGCGTACGTGAGCACTGTGAAGAGCACAAGCATTGTAACACGACTACCGAGACGACAGAATAACGACAAAAGGAAATAGGAAGTACTACTACATAAAACAATTTTACTTTTCCGTTTTCTCCATAGACTGTACAAAACATTCCGCAATGATAAATTCGTATACTTCCTTATGGAGCCTTGCCTTGGAGGTGATGTCTGGACTATAATGTCCAAGCGGAAGTATTTCGATGAAAAGACTGCCCGTTTCATAGCTGCATGTGTGGTAGAAGCCTTCGAGTTCCTGCACAGTAGGAATATAATATATCGAGATCTGAAACCCGAGAACCTTATGCTCAATAACGACGGGTACTGTAAGTTGGTGAGTATAATGAACCCTCCCAATTTGTAGCAGCAATTCAAATTTTTTTCGACACCTACTTGCAGGTTGACTTTGGCTTTGCCAAAAGAATTCTAGAAAATCACAAAACCAACACATTTGCCGGCACACCAGAGTACGTGGCACCCGAAATCATTTTAGATCGAGGACATGACAAGTCTGTCGACTACTGGGCTCTCGGCATACTTATATTCGAATTACTCGTTGGCAAATCACCATTTCGTGGTCAGAATCAAATAAAAATCTATCAGCAGATTCTCGGTGGAATCGATGTCATACAGATGCCATCGAGAATACCAAAAACCGCACAAGGCCTTATAAAGCAGCTGTGCAAACAGATGCCTGCTGAGCGATTGGGTATCCAACGGAAGGGTATCCTTGATATCAAGCGACACAGGTGAGTGTGTGAAAGGACTGCTGGCGTTTTTTTTGTCTTTTTGTCCTTTTTTTCAATTTCCGCTGTGGTCAGATGAATGAATGAAAAAAGAAAAATAATTAATTTTATTCTCCACTGGCAGTTGGTTCGATGGATTCGATTGGAAAAAACTGAAAGCAAAAATACTGCCCTCGCCCATTAAACGCCCAATCAGCAGTAATACCGATTTGCAATACTTTGAGCCATGCAGTGGGGATAATGACGAGCCGCCCGATGAGACCAGTGGTTGGGACATTGATTTCTGATGGACGATGGCCGGACGCGATTTGCTGTAAATTATTTTGTTGTCTCTTAGAAATTAAGGTCTGGAATAAACGTTGAGCACGCGGCGTAGCAGAGTTGTTTTTCAATTATCGCAAATGTTGGTAGTTTTCAGTACTTTTGCCCTTCCGATTAATTAATTTGTGCGGCGAACTTTCCCGTGGGATATCTGGAAAAAAAAAGAGACGGCACGCGACATGTCAATTTGTTTTTGCAGCTGACCAGAACACCCTAAATACCCTTAGGGCGGCAAAAAACAGATATCGAAAGAATGAACAAGTGTCACGTTAATTAAAGATTAATATACACATGTTGGAGTTTTCACCCCATTACATATAAATGCAACTTTCATATTCATTTTGTATCGGAAATTAATTTATTATTAATTGTGTTGTGCTTATCCTTAATTGCTTATACTCGTAGGACGCAAATAAATTTGTATGGTAATTCAAATAAACTCAGGCGCAGAAAACGTTTATGTTGAAATGTTGTTTACACGAAAGGGTTTTTAAATTAATTTATTTATTTATTTTATACAATAAATTAACGAGAATGGAAGGAGAAAACTCATTTAATTTGATTCGTCATATTATCAAAAATCCTTGTAAGTATTGGAAGAGCGACAACAAAATATGGCATCTGACTTGTCTATGAGCGGTACTTCTATAAAGTGTGGAAAAGGGATAACGATATTTCTGAACAGGCCCTTAGCTGCTAAAAAGCAGACATAACTTGGGTCCGGACGAAAAGCGGGTAGAGAAAACTGTGATATTTATTACGGTGACCGCAATATATGTCATAGTGGGGAAAAAAATAAATTTTTGTTTGTGAATTTATGCCCCGATGTAATCATTATATTAATACGTAAACATCAAAAGTTTCCGTACACCTTTCAAGTGTTCATCGTGAAATGAGGAGAATGAAACTTATATCAATTGAAAGGCACTGTGCCATAGATGTGCAGAAACAAAAAATCGTAGGTATATGTCGCCATTAACACTGGTAAAATGAAGTTAGGAATTTCCCATACAAAATGCTTAGCAGTAAATCGAAAGCATTTTGTTGCCATTCAATTTGTCGCCGTCATGTTTCCATAGTAACGAGTTTAATCATCTTAGATTAGAACTTGTTGGAGTCTCATTAACCCATAAATGTATGCAATTTAATTACCCCTAAAAGTAAGCAATCATAAAATCTTATTTCAGGGACATTGCAGAGTTATCTGCGAGGTGTTACTATGGGCACAATAGATCACAAGGTCGTAGTGCACTGTACCCTCATCATAATAATACTATGGAAACGAACATTCGTGTTTTGCCCTCTTCCATTCTTATTTAATAGCGGAAAGGTATATGAATTAAGATTTGGCATATAAAAATAAATTAAAATAAATAATAAATGAATTATGTAAAAAACAAGTTGGCTTTCGTTACTTTATCTACAGACAAAATTGGTCGAATTTCGACCACGGGCAGTACTTGTATCTATTATTGGGGTATTATTTTAGAATGAAGGAAACAAATAATATTTAATATGTGAAATATCACCACAAAGTACATACTGAAAAATTACCCCAAAAACAATAATTTCTTAAATCCAAATTAAAACAAATATGAAAAAAAAAAAATTTTTTTTATTATTTTAAATAAAAGCCTGCAATACGTATACTTTAAGCTTGGCCTCTTAATCACCGCCTCTGTTTCGGCCATTAGTTAAAACTTGAGCTTTAGTTTTAACTTAAGAAAATTTTAGAAAATAAAAGTTAAAAATTCGCGAATTAAAATGAAAAAAGGCCAAAAAATATGCAATATGAAAATACTCTCCAATTTCGTAACACAAATATTGTTTGCCATGCATTCTAAGGGGAATTAGGGGTAATATATTGCATAAATGGAACAGGGTCATTTTTCATTATGAAATATTACTTTAATGCCTTTTCCAATTTTTTTTTTTTTGCCATTTTTCATTGAGGCATCATTTTATGGAACCTTCGGTTGGTCTTGTTACGGTCGACGTATGGTCGTAACTTCACGGGCGCCGAACATAGACTTGAACCACTACCTTGTTGTAGCTAAGGAACAGACGCGGATATCCCAAATTCAAAAAACAAGGATGTGGAACGTTGAACGTGTACAAATTTAAAAACCGCATATTCTCGAGAAATGCTATCCAGCCAGTATCAAGTATCGACGCGCAGTGACATGCAATGCAAAGTCGGTGATGATGATTGTTGAAGCCATTTCTGCAGACTGTCAAACGGCGAAGACGATATAAATCCTATGGTCATTGAAAACGAACTTTCGTGTCCATCCGATGACAATAAAGCGAAGAAAGGATTACTTTAAAGGAGGTCCAAGAAGATTTCTGGCCCAGGTAGCATACCAGTAGAAAAATTAAAAGTGGTATAAGGCGACTTGATGAAAGGCATAACACAACATGGGTTTACTGGCTAAAGAGGGCAAAAGCAAGTATATGCTGTCAACAAGAAAGTATCCCCAACATCAATGGACCTAACAGAATGTGACAATCGACAGTTTTAACTGTAAGGCAACTGGGGACTTTGTAATTGTAATTGTAAGAAATAGGCCATGTACACTGTGACCAGAAGAGATCTATTGTGTTGGCCTTTGTTGTTTAACCTAGGCAGCTGTTGAGGCTCTTAAACCTCAGTACCCTTTTGGTTCCATTTTTCCTATATCTGCAGGTCTTAAAAACGCCCTTTGCATATGGATCGCTCTGCCCCTTGCCACAGCAGGGCATTCGCAGAGTCGACAGGAGTCATCGTCGGAAGTTCCCCTTTTTTTTAGAGATGGTATCTTTGTGTCCAGTGACCAGTAAGATAGCTCGTTATGATCCTTAGATCTTCTTTGCTAAGCTCAAGTAACTTATTTGTTTTACTGCGAGCTGGGCTTATGAATCTTTTTGCCTGCCTCTTTGGATTCCGTCCAGAATGAGGCAAGGTGATCAACTTCCCATTTCCTGAATTTTGAGTGTACGTAACTCTAAGGTAAACCGAAGTAGGGCTCAGGACCACCGAGCAGGCGTGACGCACCTCTTCCCGCCAGACAATCCGCTCGTGCATAGCCCTCAAATCCCCCATGCCCTGGTATCCAAGAAACGGTGACTATGTTTTCCTAGGCCAGATCTTCTAGGAGATCGAAACATTCCCGAAACAGCTTTGATCTTATCGAATACGATCTTAGGGCCTTAAGAGCTGCCTGGCTGTCTGAGAGGATGTAGATGCGGGCACTTTTAATGCGTCTTCGTAAGCATTCTCGGACACATATCTCTATGGCGTGTACCTCCGCTTGAAAGATGTCTCGTGATTTTCCCAGTGCTATAGCTCTTTGGAACCTAGGCCAAAAGACCCCGGCCCCGGTGGCATCATCTCTGAACCGTCGGTGTACCAGATTTGTGATTCAGTTGGTTCTCCAGGTTCTTCTGTCAGATATGACTGTCTTAAATTTTCTGGAGAAGCGAAGCCTTTTAAGCATGGTGTCTGATACCTTGATCACAGGATCATCTTGAAGCATTTGTAGTACCCGAAGGTATCCTGTGAGGGTTCCTGCTTTAAGATTTGATATATCCGAGAGAATGAGGGCAATGAGGACTTAGTATACCTCGGTTCTTCTATAGAACTCTTGCCAACCACTTTTTTTGTGCTGAGAAGCGGATTTAGTAGTAGAATAGAGTTTTATCCTGAAAAGTTAAGGAGATAAGACTTTGATAATCCTAGTTCTATTTAACAGGCGCTGTAGCTTTGGCAATTTACTAGATGAAAGTGATATTTTGAGAGAAAAGTCCTTTGTGAAGTTGATGCTATTTGCTTAGACGGGGTTTAAAGAAAAGTATACCCAACGATGAACCATGAGTGGCTTGTTTAAAGTCAAAAAAATGCAGATCGGTCGTCTAAGATACGGCTAGCCTGCAAAATTGTTTTATTTTACATGTCTTGCACTTTTTCGCTGGTATACCTATACGGAATGTTGCGGATAAGCCACCAGAAGTTGTTGCATGGACAGCAGGATAACTTAAAATATTTTTAAATAAGGTGTACACACATATTTCGGATATTATTTTCATTGTGATCGTTACTCGTTGTGTTTAAACCTTTTTCTAAAAGCTAAAGCAACGTTAAACACATTTATTTTCCTATACAGAAGTACCTACTACCGAAAGACCAGTAAGGTCCATTTAACAAAGATAAGCCATAGGGAAAACGCGTTGAAGCAAATGATCCGCAATTGAAAAAATGTCCCCAAATTTGGGTCGCGTTTATTGAATGTTACTTCGTCCCAACAATTATCCAATTTGCACATTCACTGTGAATATTATAATATAATCAGGACCACAGAAAGGAAAGGACAGAATAGAATGCCTGGCTGCGTTCTCACTAAATTGTTAGTTTTCTCGCTAATTGCGTGGTTCACGTGGCAAACTAAATTTAAACTCAAGTGACGATACTTTGATTGGATGACAAGCTGTCTGTCATCGAGCCAACTTAAATTATATCGTATGAATTATATACATGTACATGTACATTCAAATAGAAAGTGTAATCAAAAGTTAACTCACAAAGTGGCAACCTCGACCCTCAGAGTCAAACTAAAATCACATAAGTAATTATTCACTCAATTCTTCTTTCTCCTTTCCTCACAAAACATTACAAAACACATATACTCGCGTCGCAGTCGACAATAAAGAAAAGCAACAGTAACCATTTTCTTTACATAGTCTCCGTTGGCAATGAACAGAAAGAAGTTTTCAGTGAGTTGTGTTTTAGCCTGAGGAGGAAAAAGAAGAACTGTGAAGAGCCACGTTAAAGAAAAATCGTTCCTCTGCGGATTAAGAAAATTCTGGAAAGAAACCAGCGGAAGGGTTATGTTGCTGATTTAGTCTGCTTTTTTTATGTTGCCACCTTGTAAGTAAACTGCACAATAATATTTCAAAATGTTCAATTAGAATTGTTTATTATAGGAAATAAAATCATACATACTTGTCAATTAATTTGGATTGTCTGGATTTTTATTGTGGAGGTTATTTTGAGAAGCAGACTCGCTCAACAACATTATTTTATTTCAAGAAGGTTTATATCCACAATTCATCGATGAACCGAACGGGTTACAGTTGCGCCTTGAAGGGCTGCCGCTCAGCGGATACTGAAGGCGACATGGTTTCATGTGAGAGATGCAAACGATGGTGGCACTATACCTGTGCCAAATTTAAGGCGGATTTGTACACGACTGAAGAGCCATGGTTCTGCGACGATGCTGATTGTAAGGCAAGAGAGGATGAGATTACGAAGCACACAGGTGATGCGGTTGAGGTTGAAAACCTCGAACAAGGTAAACAAGCAGATGTAGAAGTAACCGTTGATATTTTGTTAGAGGCTGCTGCTGTAGCTCAGGCGGCTGTCGCAGCGAAGGATTTAGAATTGGCTGCTTTGAAGAACGAGTTAGAGGTGACGAGGAAGAAATTGGACGATGTTTCAGCTCCAATTCAGGCACCAGTTCCAGTAACCGTTCCGTCCAGTTCTAATCCGGCACTTGCTAAGCATTCTGAGGAGAGGTTTGAATTGTTAAAGAGGATCCAAGCGAATCATCAAACACTGTTGAAGGCTTCTGCTCAAAGGCAGTCCACGCCAATTCATCCGGTCGCTGGTCAAAATGATAGTTTTCAAGATTCATCGCTTCATCAATCCGATATGGCAAGTCTGCTCACCATTTTAAATCGAGGTAATGTGCAGGAGCTGCCGATTTTCTCTGGTCAAAATAAGAGGGAGTGGCCTTACTTCGAGGAGGTTTTCAGGTCAACAACTTTGGAGGGGAAGTACAACGCCAAGGAAAACGTCGCCCGCCTTCGCAAGGCTCTTAAAGGGGAAGCATATCAGCTGGTCAGTGACCGTTTAAAATATTCAACCGACGATGAAGCAATAATGGATTCTCTGCGTTCTATTTTTGGTCGGTCTGATGTGTTGGTTCACGGGTTAACAACAGACCTCCTTAAACTTCCAGTCTTGAAATCAACATGCGATCCAAATCTTCACCTATGGGCAGTAACGGTCAATGGTTTCGTAGCTGACTTGAAGTCGCTTAACAGAAAGGAGGATCTCTCTAATGGGTATGTGTTGACGGACTTATCCTGCAAATTAGGAGTTGGGCTCTATCAGGATTGGCGTAAGAAGCAAGCTTCAAATCCGAAATCATCCATAGAAGACCTAGCGAACTTTCTTACTCAGAAAGTGGTCGATTTGCCCCCCGAGTTAGTTAAGCCTTTGGAGTCGTCCATATCCAGGAGAGCGCAGGTGGCTCAAAAGTATCAGAACCGGGTTCTCACGCATCAGCCGGCAGCAACACCAGTTTCGAACGCTACCTGTGCTAAGTGTGGTCGCCAACAACATATTTTCAGCGATTGCGAGGAGTTTAAATCACTACCACCAGAAGAAAGGCTATCTTTGGCACGTCGGTTGAAGATATGCTTCCATTGTTTGGACCCAACACATCATGACTGGAGGTCTTGCCCGAAAAAGAGGGCTTGCAGCCAACCAGGGTGTTCTAGACGTCATCACCCGCTGTTGCACCAGATCTCCGCAAATCATACAAATGAGCTAAACGCGTCGGCAGTTCCGTATGTTCCCCAATTAAACTTTAATTCTTCCCATATTGGATCGAAGGTGCCTGTGCTGTTTAAGATAGCGCCTATACGGATTTATGGGCCGAATGAGAATTTCGTCGACACCTACGCATTCCTAGATGACGGATCATCTCTGACCATGGTAGAAAGAGACCTTTTTGATGAACTTGGACTCGAAGGCGAATCGGAAAAACTCACACTCCAGTGGACCAAGGGTGTTTCCAGGAGTGAAGAATCTATTCGAACCAATTTAGCTGTCTCAAACGTTCGTAACCGTAAGCGTCATTTCCTGAATAACGTGTATGCAGTCGAGGGTTTGGAGCTTCCCATTCAATCGGTCGACGTGTCTAAGTTGAAGTCGTTATATCCACACCTTCGTGGTCTCCCACTCGTAGATCTCGTCGATGCCAAGCCAAAGATCTTAGTAGGGTTAGATCAGGCAAAGTTTTTGCTGGGACGTGGCCAGCGACACGGGAAAGAAGAGGAGCCGTGTGCTTTGAAGACCCTCCTAGGATGGATAGTTTTTGGAAATTCAGCGCCAGAAGTCAGGGCTACGTGTATCAATGAAATCCCCCGGCCGTCAATGCGGTTCTTGTTTCATGACGCCATTAAGGCTGACGATGACCTTCACGAACTTGTCAAGCGACACTTTACAACTGAGGAGTTTGGTGTTATGCCTCCTAAGGGCGACTTGATCAGTAAGGAAGTTAGTCGAGCAATAAGCATAATGGAGAATACTATTAGGTTCGTGAACAATCGTTATGAAATCGGATTGTTATGGGATGCTGAAGATGTGAAATTGCCTGACAGCTACCCGATGGCTCTCAGTCGACTCATTGGCCTAGAAAAGTCCCTCAAGAAAAAACCGCATCTTTTGGAATGGAAAAATCGTCATATGGCAGAGTTGTTATCGAAAGGGTATGCAAGGATCGCTTCGGTGGAAGAGCTAGACAAGGATTGGCCCCGAGTATGGTATGCTCCCACGTTCATCCATGAAAATCAAAATAAGATCTTGCCTAAGCCCAGAGATGTAGCGGACGTTGCAGCGAAGGTTCATGGTATCTCTCTAAATACACATTTATTGAAAGGGCCTGATAACCTTGTTTCTCTCCACGCCGGCATTTTTAAGCTTCGAGAGCGTATGATAGCAGTGAATGCAGACGTGAAGGAGATGTTCCACCAGATCCGTATAAAGGAAGAAGACCAGCAATGTCAGCGAATCCTCTGGAGGAATGGAGATGTTAATAAGAAGCCAACGGTTTATATCATGGAGGTGATGATGTTCGGTCCAAGGTGTTCCCCAACATGTGCACAATTTGTCAAAAACTTCCACGCGAACAAGTTTAAGGATGAATTTCCCGATGCTGTGGATGGTTTAGTGAATCGGACTTACGTGGACGACTATTTCAATAGCCACGACACCGTGGACCAGGCCGTGTCAGTAACTAAAGATGCCATCAAGATTTGTAAGTCAATGAGCTTTGACTTGGTAGGAGTACAGTCAAATAGCGTGGAGGTGTTGAAGCAGATCCCGCAGAACCACGTTAACCCTAAATTGATTAGTGTGGACCCGAACGAATCTGACGGCTTCGTAACAAAGGTTTTGGGTTTGTATTGGCAGCCCTCGTATGATCATCTCACGTACAAGCTTTCGGATGATGGTTTGCTGGAGAGTATGTTAAGCGAGGAGAGTACAATATCCAAGCGAGATATCCTTAGAACCATCATGCGCATCTTTGATCCCCTAGGGCTTATCTCCAACTACATCATTCGTGGTCGAATAGTCCTGCAAGAGGTTTGGAGAGAGGGCTCCGACTGGGACGAGCCAGTGTCCAAGCGCTTGAAAGGGCTGTGGGTAGATTTCATCAAAGAGCTTGCTAGTATTGAAAATTTGAAGATTCCACGCCGATACGTGTCCTGGGCTCCTGATGATTCTGAAATTAGTCTTATCGTCTTCGTAGATGCTTCAGAAAAAGCATTTGCAGCAGTGGCATATCTTCGTTTCGAGCGCGGTAATGAGATTGAGGTCGCACTAGTCATGGCTAAGGCAAAGGTTGCTCCGGTGAAAAGTCTTTCAGTGCCGCGTCTGGAACTACAGGCTGCTGTCCTCGGGGTGCGATTAGCGTCAACCATAAAGGCCTCACATACTATTCCGATCCACAAGGTGTTATATTTGTCGGACTCAAAGACGGTTCTATCATGGACCAATTCGAGTGATTACAAATTCCCGTCTTTCGTTGCTGTGAGAATTGGAGAAATTTTAGACTCAACAACACCTCGTCAATGGTTCCACATAAGCTCTGCAGATAACGTCGCCGATGACGGCACAAAATGGAGAGATTCGTCGATGGGAGACAATGAAGCACGGTGGTTCAGAGGCCCCGATTTTCTTCGCCGGCCCTTTGAGCTGTGGCCCGTTAAGCCAGGTGGGTTGGTCGTCAGCAACGAAGCAGGGGTCAGCATCATGGTTCATACCCGCCCCACCAAGATTTCTTTCCTCATCTACGACGAGTTGAAACCCAGATTTCGAGCAAATTGGGGATCTTCGGTGAGGATAATTGCGTTCTTGCTTCGTGCCAAGGACCTTTTCTTCAAGAGAGCGACATCGAAAGAGGTCTTCGTTACTCCTTCTGAATATCGACGAGCAGAAGATTGGCTGTTTAGGAAAATCCAACACGACACCTACTTAGTTGAACTCCAGTCCTTGGAAGCAGATCAGAAGGTGCGGGGCTCCAGTCCACTCTGCAGTTTATCGCCATTCCTAGATGCAGAGGGCACTATTCGTATGAGCTCGAGGGCTCAAAAGGCGTTGATCTCCTACGCCTCTCGAAATCCTGCGATTTTGCCAAAAAACCATCCGTTAGTCGACACATTTGTGCAGTACCATCACGACCGTAACCGCCATTTTGGTACAGCTTCAATCATTTCGGACATACGCGAACGGGCATGGATCATCAGCGTTCGAGCGGCGGTCCTAAGGGTTAAAGCCCGATGTAATATGTGTAAACTTCTTCGAGCCAAGCCAGAACCGCCCGTGATGGGCCAACTTCCCGCAGCACGTCTCGCCTTTGAGTCAAGACCTTTCACTCACGTCGGGGTAGACTGTTTCGGCCCGATGCTCGTAAAATTTGGGAGAGGAACCGCTAAAAGATATGGGATGATATTCACTTGCCTTACCTTCAGAGCCGCCCAGGTTGAACTTCTGAATGATCTCTCTTTGGACCAATGTACTATGGCTCTGCGTCGCTTCGTGGTCAACAGAGTCGTAACCAGGTTTTTATACAGTGATAACGGCCTCAATTTCGTCGGGACAAAAAACCTTTTAGACAAGGACGTGAAGGAGATGGAGACAGCGCTATGTGAATACTCGGCAAAGTATGAAGGTATAGTATGGCGCTTCATTCCGGCGTACTCACCGTGGATGGGTGGAGCATGGGAGAGACTTATCCAATCGATCAAGAACACCGTCGACTTCATTTTAAAAGGAATCATCCCGCGAGAGGACGTACTACGCAACGCTCTAATCGAAGCCCAAGGACAAATCAACCGTCGTCCACTCACGCACATACCCGTGGACCCTGAGGATCCGAAGCCCCTTACACCAAATTCCATGCTGTTCGGAGAAGATGATGCAGATGTTACGGCCCCTGGAGTCTTTTATGACAGCGACGCAACTAGCAGACTTTATAGCCGCAGGGCCCAGCATTTAATGGCGGCGTTCACCAGGCGCTGGTATTTGGAGTATTTGCCTGAAATTACAAGACGCACCAAGTGGCACAAGGAAGTGAAACCAGTAGTGGAAGGCAGCATAGTCATCGTAGTCGAACCAAATGATCTACGCTCGACTTGGCAATTGGGTGTCGTAGTGAAGGTGTACCCTGGAGCTGACGGAGTCGTTCGAACTTGTGATGTGCGGATATCAAACGGAAAGATAAAGCTCAGGAGATCAGTTGGAAGGCTCGCTGTTTTAGATATTGAGTCTTCGACCTAGTGGTTTCAGACGGCCCCCGGAATGTCATCGAGCCAACTTAAATTATATCGTATGAATTATATACATGTACATGTACATTCAAATAGAAAGTGTAATCAAAAGTTAACTCACAAAGTGGCAACCTCGACCCTCAGAGTCAAACTAAAATCACATAAGTAATTATTCACTCAATTCTTCTTTCTCCTTTCCTCACAAAACATTACAAAACACATATACTCGCGTCGCAGTCGACAATAAAGAAAAGCAACAGTAACCATTTTCTTTACATAGTCTCCGTTGGCAATGAACAGAAAGAAGTTTTCAGTGAGTTGTGTTTTAGCCTGAGGAGGAAAAAGAAGAACTGTGAAGAGCCACGTTAAAGAAAAATCGTTCCTCTGCGGATTAAGAAAATTCTGGAAAGAAACCAGCGGAAGGGTTATGTTGCTGATTTAGTCTGCTTTTTTTATGTTGCCACCTTGTAAGTAAACTGCACAATAATATTTCAAAATGTTCAATTAGAATTGTTTATTATAGGAAATAAAATCATACATACTTGTCAATTAATTTGGATTGTCTGGATTTTTATTGTGGAGGTTATTTTGAGAAGCAGACTCGCTCAACAACACTGTCTATTAGATACAATCACAGCCACAAAGAAGTCTCGTTCTCGTACACAACAACATGGAAGTGCTTAAATTTTCGCCAACAAATTTTTCAAATTCTCCTGTAGTTGCTAAAACCCTTCCGGTTGCCGCCATGTTCGCATCGGAAAGCTATAGATATTTAACGAACCATAAAATCAGCACTCTTAATCCTTTCTCTCTTGGCCATCCTCTGCCGTGGGTTGTTCATGTCCCGCAATTTCCCTTTGGCTCTTATATTTTTTTGTTTCTGAAGTTACTAGCGAAATTGGAAACTCACGAGACGAAGCGAATAGTTTGGGGGGATGCTGTCCTCGTTGTCCTTGTTGATTTACTTATTTTCATATAAACTGTACAAAGAGATGGACGGGTACTGACGGTACGGTTTTAAAATGAAAAGAAGGGTTGCACTGTTCGGGTAAAATTGGGTAATTTGCATTTATTTAAATTTTTGCAACAAATGGAACGAGGGAGTGACCCAAAGGGAATAAATAGCTCTTCTCGTAGTATGGCCCAGGGATACGGTTATTACTTAAGGAGTTATTGTGCGTCATTCGCTGGGATTGCATTTTCAAAAAAAATTAACTCTCTGTCGGTTAAAAAAAAAACGGCGATTATGATGGCTTGATTTACGCTGCATTGAAGATATACCTATTCAGGTACCTACGTACAAATTTTCAAAAACATTACCTTCAAAGTATATAAAAATGACATTTCACTAGAAGTCAAAATTCCATTAGTAAAGGGTTGATGTGTTATTTTTATATTCAGAGAAAAATGCCATTTTTTGAGATAAATGATCGGATATTTATTTCATAATAAAGAGGAACGTATGCCATTAATAATGAAAAAACAACATCAGCCAAATGGCCACCACGACCACGCTTACAGGACCATATTCTTTTCATGAAATTTTCCATAACAAAACCGCAAAGTGGCTGCCCTATGTCCTCGATAGACTTACGAATTCCATCTTTGAGGTCTTGAATCGACGCTGGGCTATTGGTGTAGACCTTATCTTTCACGTGGCCCCAAATGAAGAAGTCGCCAGGTGTTAAATCACAAGTGATCACCTCCTCGAGAGATAACACGGTGCGGAAACTTTTCCCGTAAAAGATCAATGGTTTCGTTGCTTGTGTGGCACGTAGCGCCGTCTTGTTGAAAGTAAAGGTTGTCCAGATCAATACCATCCAACTCCGGCCATAAAAAATCATTAATCATGCCCAATTCCAAAGAACGACGAGAAATGGACAAACCTGGGTTTTCTTCAACACTTTGGGCTACAGCAGCAATATTCTCATCACTAACTTGTCCTAACAGCTCGAACTCTTACACCAATTCCTGTATTGCGGTCCGACAAGGTGCTTCACGACGACCCAAAAATGCTTTAGTTTTGCGAACTGTGACTGCAAAATTTTCACCATTTTTGTAGTGAATTTTTATAATTTCAATGCGTTGTTGAAGCGTGTATCGTTCCATTTTTAGTAATGGCGTAGTTTCTACTTGTCAAATGTCAAAAAATAACAGCTTCAAAAGTAACAGCTACCGGAATAGCGGGCTATTCAAAATAACACCTCTTATTGGAAAACCCTTTAGTTTTAGATGTCTCTACATTTCCGAAATGGTTTGAAGTATATAGTTATGAGAAAAAAACTTATTCATTCGGTGTCATATAGGTGGAAGGACTTCCGAACGATGTTGATTCGCAAACTATTCAAATACTCAAGGGACCAAAAGTATTTTGTTTCAGCACCAAAAAAACCCATTCCAGTTTCTAGTTGTCAACAAAATTCAAAGCCACAAATCCAAATGAGCACATCTACCATGCTTAACTCAATACTTTGGTTTCCAGTGTTTTGATGATAATTAAGCACGCTGCTACCACTTTTGGTTTTGAGTTCTTCATCTTCTAATTCATACCGGCGGACAAATTTGAGAAATGTTTGATAAATGTTTATGAAATCCTTTTTGAAGCAAATCTGATACATTTAATAAACATTAACAGCCTTATTCATTAGATTCCCTTAATCAACAGATAATCAGTGCCTCCATTAACTCACGTCAAATGATTTTATTTGACTTTAATTATGACGTCGAAAATGTTTATTCATAAAAATCATTTTGCCATGTGTTGGCTAATCAGCACTCACCTTCCTCTGTGTTACTTTTGAGTTTTGACAGTAAAAATAAATTCAAAAAATTGGGAACCGTAACATAAGATAGCAATCAATTTTAAAATTAGAGGAAAATATCGTAAAATGCATAAAAAGAAGTCCTTTTAATAGGATTACATCCTTTCTTTTTTCATGGTTGTCACTCGACTGGAAAGTCAGGGAAATCAGGGAACGAACATTCGGTCAGGGAACGTCAGGGAAAGTCAGGGAATTTCGAAAACAGTCAGGCAAAATTTCTGTTTAACTCAATAACTGTTTTGTTCTCTTCATTTATATTATGTTCCCGCCAACGATTTTTAGTGTGACATTTGAAATTAATTGGCCAACTTTAAATATCGCACATATAAAAGTGCAAAAGAAAAATTACCTGCAAAAATTTTAAATTTGGTTATAATTTATATCTACCAAAAGAAATCCTAAAATGATATAAACAATTACTATCTGCATTTTCAATTTTAATTTGTTGACTGTTTGTTTTTGTCTGAAGTCGATAACAGGTCTGTTTGAATTTATTTGTGTCTGTTCGATTTTATGTTTTGTATGTTCGATTCTATTTTTTGTGGATTTGCGATGACAGGTACGTAATTAAAAATTTAACACGTATAAATCACGTAATTAGTGATCACGAAAATATTTTTATACCTGAATTCACTCTCCAGAAGATCAAAAGGGCTAAATTGTTGCTTATAATTTTTTAATCGCATTTGGTTACCGATTTGATTACTTGAAATATTAAAATAATCTAAAAAATTCGAAAATGTATCCGCCATCTTATTTGATTGTGAATACAACAGAGAAAACGAAAGTTAATTCACCGCTAAATGCTAATGTAAGCATTTAATTTTTTGACAGTTGATTAAGAGCGTATTATAGATAAAAGTATTAGCAGCAAAATATTCACCCCTATCGTGGAATACGCCGGGGGGAACGTTTCACTCAAACTCAACACTTTGCATCGTAGAATACATTCCAAGTGAAAGATTCACCTGTCGGTAAAGTGAATGCGTATAACGCCATCGTAGAAAACGATCGAAGGGAAACTCCCCATACAAACTTTGACATTTCAAATACGCAGCTAATTCATTGCGTATCCTGGCCTTTGTTGTGCGGTTTCGTTGCGATTTTCTCAAAATGTTGTAAGTACATAGTAAGTAAACAGATTTTTTTTGGAAATAAAGTGTAAAACAACAAAACACAACTAAGTGTTTTAAGCCCACAAAAACATATATTTACATTTCCATCTAATGCTTTCATATTGCAGCAAGAAAACAACTAATCGTGATCAATTCCGGTAACTGATTAATGCAATGAAGCTCAATCCCGACATAGCAAACAATGATTGTAAGCGACCACCGGAGGAAGGTAGACAGTTCTGGGATGACCTTAGGCACAAGCTGAACAGCTTAGCACCGCCAACAAAGGAAGTATCGGAGTGGAAAAAAGTAAAATGTTGCATTGAGAATACATATATTATTTGTTATCTGAACAAACATCTTTCAACATTGTTATCCATTTTATTGATTTTCGTACATAAATTAATTAATTTGTTTTTGGTAAAATAAGTTTGAAATTGTTTTGCTCTTTCTCTGCTGTCATTTAATGCAAAACAGCTGATTTACCGACCAACTTTGAATTGAAATTAACTGTCGATAAGGGAGTTTCCCCGGCGGATTCCACGATGTATACGGAAAGTGAAAGTGAATCGGGTAGGTGAAGTGAATCTCAAATACGCCGTATTCCACGATAGGGGTGATTGTTCATGAGATGAACATTTGAAAATAAAATCTAAAATAAATTTCTAAAAAAATGTATATTAAAGATAAAGTATGCAAATCAAATTGTGACGTCACGCTGCACAAAATGTTTGCAATGTGGTGTCAATATGAAATTAGTCATACCCTGTACTATCTATATCCGTTTGGAAAACAACTGTTGCCACAACTCAATAATTAAAATTTTCAATGATTCATCTTGTTTTATTTTCGTGATCTCATCCAGACAAAAGAAAAGTTCCTATGGTTCTAAATGGTCGTCGTTTACTAAAAAGAACACATTATGGTTTTACAAAAGAATTCCAAGGACACCAATTCGCTACTATAGATTTGTAGCCTCCTGGGAGGAAAACAAAAGAGGTCGTAGGTATGTTACTCATGAAGGATGATTTAATTTCCAGAAAAGAAGCACTGCTGTTATTAATACTTCGGGAGAAGACTGAGGGAATAGTCTTGTCTGTCTACCAAATTATTAATCGCAGGGGCATTGTAAAAAACCAATCCCATCGAACCCCCTATGAAAATTGCCTGAGATGACTTGAAGTGAAAAAAAAAACATTTCGACTGTACCTACTTTACTTTACTTAAAAAAAAACTTTTATACGTCTGCTGAGTGTTGCAAGGAAACCTGGCATTTACATTTTTCATAAGTTAAGTGATTAGGAATTTCAAAAAAGTTAGGTGAAATGTTTTATAAGTAAAGTATAATTAATGAAATAATGATAAAATAAAAACTTGTACTGCTTTCTTAAATTTATTTCAAACTAACAAAAAATATAATTTAATAAATCTCAATAAAACTTGGATAATTATGGTGTGGTTGGTCAGGAGTACGTCTGACTTCGTTGGACGATGTTGAAAGAAGAGAGCGATTACAAAATGTGTGTCAACAGAAAAACGTTCTTTCTTTTGGTTCGTTATCCAGCGGTCCCCCAAATTGCTGTTGGACCATCTGAAGACAGACATCTGCAAGACAGAGCCTTATTCCAGTTCAACCTCCGTCTGATTTCATCTGAGTCGTTCCAAGTTTTTTTTCGAAAGAGAAGGAAGAACTATAGACAGAAAAAAAATTAAATAAAATGAAAAATAAAGAGAGAGAAAAAAATATTTAATTTCAATTGGTAAGATTATTTGTATTAATCGGTTCTGGTAATAAACAGACTTTACTAATGGGTCTTTTGCATATGCCAGACACAGTTCGCAAGGTGACAACTCGAACTAAGTTCTCCAAGCCGGGACAGATTTCAACGACCCGAGCTAGTTGCCATTGAATCGTAGCTAGTTGATCGTTTTTTGTAAGGACTAAGTCGTTGACACCAACATTCCTTTCTCTTCTCATCCATTTTGGGCGTGCTTGCGACCTACCCGTGTAGTCACGTTTCCACTGTTTAGCGAATCCTTGTTTCATCTTTTGAATCAAGTCAAAACAATGCAAAGTTATTATAGTTTCATTTATTAAATTTGGTTCGGGAGATAATAACGGTTCCCAGATGATGAGATGTCCGGGTGTTAAGGGTTCTAGATCGTCGGGATCGTTGGTAAGCGGACACAAGAGCCGGGAATTTAAAACAACCTTGATTTGGTACAGTAACGTGGACAATTCTTCTAACGTTAGCGTTGATAATCCAATGACTCTCTTAAGGTGGTATTTAAGTCTCCTATAAACCGCCAAAATTGGGGGAGGCCGGCGAAATGAAGTGCCAAGTGATGTTCAAATTTACTAAAGAAGGAATGATCTCCGACTGAACCGTTCGCATAAAATCCAATTTATTGCGCGGTAATAATTTTTCTGCACCAACAAAATTGGTTCCATTGTCACTATAAATATGACTACAGTAACCTCGGCGTGCAAAGTGATGATGATTGTGATGTTAAGTCACTTACCGCTTCGATGCGGATGGCTTTGGTACACAGACAAATGAAAATGCAGATATATCCTTTCCTTGCGGCTACTCCTCTTATGCTTATCACAACATTATCTATGCTTAAAATTATTTTGTAAAATCATGGGCAAATATAATACAGAATGTCACTGAAGCGAAGTTGCAAAGGCATTAGTATGGCACCTTGTTGTCTGTTACACTCGAGCCTCAAAGCAGGAATATTGTAGTTGAATACCTCCTTGGGCGGCCATCCCCTTCTTTATGCACCTCTCTTGTTTGCTTGGCGCCTTATCCATGGCATCCGCAAATCACAGTTCAACAATATATAAACAGATTGGTGCCTACGTGTGTGTTTCGAAAGTGTTTCATAATGAGTTTTGCTAGCTTTTTTTTTTGTGCCAAGCATTCGTCTATCGTTTTTCGTTGAAATGATGTATGAATTAGAGCGTAACGCTGGGTTGGATTCATATATATATTGGATTTGCTGATGTTGTAGGTTTTTGCATTATTGTTGTCTTTTCTGTTCACTGAAAGTTATGGAGTTTTGTGTTGTTTTATTCTTATCATTATTATGAATTCTCATGCGCATGTTTGTTGTTGTTGTTCTTTTTTATTTCTATTATATCCGACAACTTTCGTGTTAGAAGTAGGATATTTTCTAGGTCGTTGAAGTCATAACATTAAAGTATTTTCTGTCTGCCACTGCCACACCCATAATTCATTTGTTCTCCTTGTGTTTGTTTGTTCAGGACTAGCAGAGAGAGTATGTGAAACCATGGTTACGTATTCATTTAATGTTAAAGGACTTGGCGTTGGGATTTAGTGCGAAGGATGCTGGCTTTTGTTTGAGCTATATACAAACAGCAAACCCTTTTGTAATAATTGTTGTACGGAAATTGAGTATGATTAGCTAATCCGCTTTGTGTAACATTCTCCTGTGGATTTGTATTCGTGATTGATTTTGATGTCGAAGAGTTGTTTTGGTGGATAATTTACATATTGAGATTCCCTTCTGGAAGTGTGCTTCTAAAGTTGCTAGGCTTCTAAGTTATTAAAAGGGTGCCTTAATTGCTTTAAGGATTTCTGACTCTAATACCACTAATGGACGAAAACAAAGTTTTCTCACAGAAAAGAACAAGAACGTGTTGTTGGCTAAAAAATTAAAAGGAAAGCCGGTCGCCTTAGAAATGACAGCGAATAATTTGGATAATACAAATGCCATAGGAGTAACATGTACCCAAATTGATAATAATTCTGGGTGCGTATATCTGTCTACTCAGGCCAGCTTAATGATTTTTTTTTGTTCCCTATCCCTCTCATTTCACAAGCAGTAATTTCAGTTGTGTAGCTGCTATCACTTACAAGACATATCGCTGAAGGCTGGGCTTTATAAATGAATAGTAAAGTAGGTACACGTTTTTCAGAGTGAAACAAAGGAATAAGGAACCCTTAGAGCAACATGTTGTGTACTTTGTTCACGCATAAGCACACGTGGAAAGAAAGCCTGAAGGTTGGTAGACACATAAGCTCGCAAGTTGTAATGAAAAATCGTTGATGTCAGCCCGGTTATAACACTTGTGAGGGATTGGCTTAAGGTGGAATTTTACCTTATCAGGCGGGATTAAAAATAGTATACTAAGGTAACGGCAGACGTTCTCTAAACTTATGACGCAAATATAAAATAATAAGTTTATACTGCGAAGGTGGTGAACAATTATTTCTCAAACGAAATTTTCTCGTGTCTTTAGGTTAGCTTAGCTTAGTGCTAGTACCGACTACTCACTCTGAAAGGCAGCAAAGAAAATAAACAGACCAATAGCTCACATTCCTCCAGTAAAAACCAAAGACGGTGGGCAAAAAAACAGCCAAGAGAAACCAAACACTTTTGCAGAGTATCTTGAGGACGTCTTTAAACCCTATGAAGACAAAAGCTACCAAGGAATAGAAGTAAAGTGCGATGAATACCGACCTATCCAGCCAATAACAACTAAAGAACTTCCCAAATAAATTAAGGAAATCATAAATATAAAAAAGGCCCCAGGGTTTGACTTAATCACATGGGAAATCTTAAAACAATTCCCACGAAAAGGTTAAAACAAATTAGCGCAGATTTTTAATGCTGCATTTAAGATAAGGTATGTGCCAAGCATGTGAAAGGTCGCGGAGGTAATAATGATACCAAAACCAGGCAAACCACCTAGCGAAGTAACCTACTATCGCCCAATATCTTTACTGCCAATGTTGTCTAAGGAGTTTGAAAAAATGCTGGTAAAAGTCTGCAAAAAATAATTGATGAAAAATCGCTGGTGCCAGCGCACCAGTTTAGATTTACAAATAAACACTCAACAATTGACCAGGTGCAAAGGATCACAGATAAGATCGAAAAAGCATTTGAAAAGAATAAAGTGTGCTCTACAATATTTCTTGATATAGCACAAGCTGTCGATAAAGTCTGGCACAATGGACTGATCCACTAACCACAAAAGCAACTGCTGAAGCAGTATTCGAAAATACTATAGTCATACATATCTGGGTCGAATTGCGTCGTCCGTGACGTGACGGAATTTGTTTTTGTTTCACATGAAAATCAACTTCATTCCGTGAACGTAATGCTCGTTCACGGACAACGCGATTCGACCCCTGATCGATTCTTCAGAATTAAACAAGACACAGATTACTCAACCTTAAGGGAAATTAAAGCTGGTGTACCACAAGGCAGTGTTCTAGGTCCAGTGCTATACCTCTTATTCACTAGCGATCTGCCTGTAAGTGTAGAAACCACTGTAGCAACATTTGCAGATGACACTGCTGCACTTGCTATGGGAGAAACTGTCAAAATAGCGACAAAAAATCTTCAAACGGCGATAAACAGTATATCAGAATGGACTAAAAAATGACAGATTAAATTAAATGACCTAAAGTCAGTTCATATTAACTTTACGTATAAAAATGTATCACACATTCCAGTATATATAAATGACAATGTAGTGGAATACTCAAATACAGCAAAATTTGTTGGCATGACTCTAGACGATAAGACGATAGACGATATGCCGAATCAGCATACGTACCTATGCTGAAAAATGTGTCCCAATCCCAATCACTACATATAGTATAAAGCGAAATTTCTGTCAGCAAAGGTATGTGTGCTAAAAGCTGTTTGTTGACAAATTTGTTGGCGAGTGAGCATATGTATGTTTGCGACCTAAACATATCGTTTAATACCCCTTTTCGGACTGTATGCTAACATTCGTACAAATTTTTGGCGCAGGTATGCTAACTCATATGATATATGCTGACGAGCTAAAGTAGGATAATGAGCATACGCCACATTTTTTAGCATACGGCTTTGATAGTTTTGAAGTTTCGATAAATAATTTTGAACGTGTTTTTAGTGTTTCTTTTATCCTGATTTTTGTTGTTAGAAGCCAAATGGCATATCTCTTCGCTCAGCTACACAATTTTGTTCAGAAGAATATGGTACTGTAAACTGCTGCAAAATTCGTCTACTATCAAAAGAATTTTATAAGATTTTGAGACGTGCATGTTTTCACTTCAAGCAAACTATCTAGTCAACCTTGGCCAAAACTCATCCATATTCCATGCTAAAGATCTTGCTATTAACCATTGTACTAGAATAAAATCTAAGATCTAACACACGTGGAAAAACCATATTTATCTAGTCAGACAGGCAAGCAACTCTCGCAGATCTTGAAGCTTTTACAGGAAACATACATGGCCATTTAGGAACTCGCTAGGAAACATCTTTTTATTTTTTACTGGATCCCAGCCCACAGAGATTTTGATGGCGATGAAAAACTTGAACTTTTCTGCGGTGTCAGCAAACGGCTACTTAAAAACCATGAATTGAATCGGGCTCGCATCGAATCTAATGGGCAGAACATCACCAACAAATTCATTTTCCAATTTCCCCCCAGGAAACATAGAAAGAAATAACCCGAGAATCATAAGGAGTATTCAGTGGCCATGGCCATTGCCTCCCGAAAAAGCATTTTCACTGCATTGTTCTGACAAATCCTCTCTTCACATGCTCACAGAATGTGAAGCCCTCTTTTGTTTTATGAAATGATCCTCGGCGAGAAAATCGTCACATTGGCAAACCTTGCCGAATTTCTTTCAGAGAAGATCCTCGTCTTTCTAAAATGATATAGAGGCCGAAGACAAAAATTATAAGGATCCAAGGCATCCTGATGATTCACAGCAGTTCGATTGTGGCAAAAAAAAAAACAAAAAAAAAAAGAGAGCGTGCTTGTGACCACACGCCAGATGTGAAACTTCTATCGCTAAATGTGGATGTTAAATTGAACTGTGTTGTATGTAGTTGAATTCCATTAAGAAATTTAATTTAAAAACCAAATTTTTATAATATTATAATCTTTATACAGCGCAGTAGATAGTTATTATCTTTATATATATAATTCTACTGTACGTGTGTATGTCACTGAACTCCTCCTAAACGGCTGGACCGATTTGAATAATTTTTTTTGTATGCGTTTGGGTGGCGCCCTGGATGGTTTAGAAGCCGATTGGTCAACATTGAACAAAGGGGCGTGGTACCGCCCATACAAAAATTACATTCAAAATCTTATATCTTGAAAACCACCGAATCGATCGAGTTCAAATTGACACGTAATCTTAGGTATTGGCCCAGGAGTATTCCTGTGAAAATTGGTCAAAATTGGACAAAGGGGCGTGGAACCGCCCATACAAAAATTACATTCAAAATCTTATATGTATTTCAAAACTAACCAAATCGTGACTGCGAGTTATTAAGTAAAATACAACATTGATATATTTATATGGAATATATAAGACAAAAAAAGTTGAAACAATATCACACTCCACTGTTCATACGGAACATACAAACACAGTGTCCCAAAAATCGATGCATTATTAAAAAACAAAATTGTAAAAAACACGCCGTTTTGTACGGAGCCTTGTGATATTTCCGGTGTCGCATTTCAGTGAATATTAAGTGTATTATATTCACATATACATACAATAATGCCACGTCTTCGGGAACGAGGAGGAAATATTGGTCGACGTACTCCGAATTCACAAATAGTCCAGAACCGTCGGTTAAATAGATCGGCAGAAGATAAATTGACGGACACTGATAATTTAAGAAACCAGGCTGTAGTCAAACGTGTAAATGAAAATCAAGAGCAACGCAACGAACGTCTTCGAGCCAATGCATCAAGACAAAGACTGGCCCATCAAAGAGTCACCGATACATTTGGAACACGTGAACAACAGCGTTTGCAAGTGTATCGCGCATTGACACGTGCATCACTTCTTCACCTTGCGTTTGAATATGAGTCGGACATCGACTATTCGTCACATTCACAAATTGTAATCGGTGCTATGAACAAACAATGCCAACACTGTCATGCACTCAAATACAAAGGTGAATCGGCCGGTTTCTGCTGCGCGTCTGGATAAGTTGTATTAAATAAATAAAATAAATAAATATTTTGGCGCGACAGGTCTATGGGACCCAAGGCCTAGCTTCTCACAACCATTCGTGTTGTGTGGGTTTTCAATTTTTGGGACGAATGGAAGGGATCTACAATTTTACGCCGAGTCCAAACGGCTAATTGAGAAGCTCATTCATGACAGTTTTACTCTCGGATGTTTGTCAGACGTTCGCGAGAGGTGGCGCAGTGGAAAAAAGCCTTAAGGATGTAATTTGGCCCTTTCGGGATTCGAACCTGGAACCCCTCGCTTAGTAGCCCAACACACTAAAACTAAGCCACTGCGAAAAGTTGTATTGCCACCATTTAATTCGCCGCCAGAACCATTGAAAGCACTATTGGCTGGAGCTACATCACAATCCAAATTGTTTTTGCGTAAAATTCGCAAATTAAATTTCAAATGACCTCATTTGGAGCAACAAAAATCGTTCAGAACGCGGATGGTCGCAATTTTCAATCAACTTTTAAGATTCAGGGCCAAGTGTATCATCAAATTTGTTCTTTAATGCCGATGCCTGATACCGGAGGAGCGACAAATTGTGGGTATTTTAGAACCGGTTTTACGGAGTCACAACCAGTTGGTCCAGTTGTTCAATACCGTTTCAAACAAACTGCAAAACGACAACTATACGATCGTCATCAAAGCAGACAAAGTACCATCTGGGCAGCATGCAGGACAACGTCTGTCGGGTCCGCTAGTCTATATATAATATTATAAAGATTTGGTTTTTAAACTAAATTTGAACATAACGTTCATTAACTTAAAAAGTTTTCATAACGCAATCCAATCCAAAGTTTTCTTTTTCGAGAGTATTCACTTTGACAATTAAGTTGAAAAAGTTAAAAAAATATATCTTTCCATATAACCATGCAAACCCACAAAATTTCATTGAAATCGGTTGAGTGGTTAAAAATATCGACAACAGCGCCACCTATCGGGTCCAACAACTATTCTATCTATCAAGTTACAACCAACCATACCCACCTACAAAATTTCATTCGAATCGGTTGAGTGGTTAAGGAGTTTTAGGCGGCGGCATAGTGATGGCGACAGGCCAATTTTCGTCACGCACTTCCGCTTGGTCATTTCCGCTTTGAAGAATCGATTTTACTCCCAAGTCGCACCATAAGATGTTTAACATCCAAAAAAGATACAAGCAAATAAGAGCTAAGTCAAAGGGAGATTGGTCGCACGAAGAACTCGCAAAACTTATACAAGCCGTCGAGTAGCTCCGCACGTTATGAGATATATTCCTCAAAAACGCCCATGTGGAAGGATATATCAAAGAGTTTTGGCCATTATGCACGTTGGTGTAAGGGATTGTAAGCATCGCACCAGTTCATCCGGCCAACCAACCAACAAATCGACTAAGCCTGTTTGGAAGTATTTCAAGCAAATGTTGTTTTTAGAAGTTAACGATAAAATTAACTTAAACCAATTTTACACCACACGTACATTTCACCAGAATCGCAGAAAATCGATGAACACATGCGATATGTAAATTTTTCAGCATACCGAATTCATCATATCGTGTAATAGGGCATCAAACGCCAGAATTTTTAGCATATGATTGTCAGCATACATATGTTCATTAAATATACGTCTAATAATAGCTTAAGAAATTATTTGCTTACAGAATTTAGAACTCGAGATATTACAATTAATCTCGACATTAGAATAACTGCAGCAGCTGTCAAAACTTTGTGTATGTGTTTTTCTCGCTTTTATTACATCGGTGTTCTTTTCCCCTTCATTTGATGCTATCAAAAGGAGTTTTTTCCATATAAAGTGTTGATAGATACATTTATTTTCAACACCGGTGATTAGTAAGTTCTTGAGGACACAAGACAAAAGCCACTCTCTATGTCACTGTCCAGGTCACCTCTAACAAATTCTTGGGGGGATTCTTCTTACATAACCTAAATGGGAACATCACAGCAAAAATCATTGGGACGGTTTGTATCTTGTTCGTATCAGCACAATATGTAATTAATTAATTAGTGCACTTCAGAATAGGGTACTACGGATAAGGGATTAACTCTTTCCATGTGAGTGGCACAGATTTCTCCTTGTCAGACCACAAACCTAACCTACAATGGCTTTGCCGAAATTCTGTATTCAAGTTTCAATTTAATTGAGTATGCAATACTTACGATTTGTGGGAAAATATATAATTAATGCACCAAAAGCTTGCCTTGGAATTTGAAACTTTCGACCGAGGTGAATGGCAAAGTTTCGAGCGATTCAGTCTTGCATTTTATTAAGAATTTCAAATGATTCTTCACGCGAATGTAATTGCGTTTCTTTCGCCTGAATGGTTTAACGATACCTGTTAGTAAAAAGGACCTGAAACTTTATGCGGTAAATAAAATTTGCATATGTCAGATGTCTGCAAGAAGTGAATAATAATTTTACAAATCTTTCAGTGTTGTTATTCCTCCTTTTTGGAGGGTCAACCTTGAACCTCTCGCTCACTCGATTGACAAACATAGAGTATTGAAAGAAGGTGTTTATTATGCTGCTGATGGCATTTCATTTGCATGCATTTGTTCAAATATTCTTTGGTGTAACTAAAAGTTTTTAAATGCACATACGTAATGGCAAAAGTTGCCGCTCCTCCTACCTGACTTTCCTATTTTTCTCTTATTTTTTTCTGGAAAATGGAACATCCTACATCGACCTACTATTCAGTCTCATTTCCTGCTCCTTTTCTGTTTCGACCACAGCATCCGCAACTTTATTTGCTTCCTAATTTAGTTTACTACTTGGTCAACCCATAATTGGAACAAGTAAATATGTACAAATAAAAGCTGTAGGGCAGATAAGAGTTCGTATGGTCAAATGTGCAGATATGCATGGGTACCTATAGAGCTTCACATAAAGTGAATGAAATCGAGGAACAGAGACAGAAAAATGTTATTGCTTACGGAAATCGATTGAGGATGGAAAGATTGTGCTCATCGAACTCTACAGTAGAATGGAGTAGGTGGCCTTCCACATGTAAAGATAGTTAATCAAAGTCGCTTTTCTGTTGTGAATGAAAGAAAAAGGAATCCAGCCCAGTTCTCTTTTTGTTGTAAATAAATCTGTAAATGAAGGGTACACATGTATTTATGTATGCTCATTGTTGATGCTGCCTGCCCGTGCCTGTTTGAAAAGTTGTGTCTCTGGATTTAATAAAACGGATAAAAGCTATCGAAGCCAAAATGTATAACATCATTCACATTCAATATGGTAACTAGGTGCGGCTAGAATATGAATGAAGTTATCTAGACTTCTAGAGAACCAATCAAAAGTTGAACACGTTTGAGGAGCATGTAACCATGTTCAGGATTTGATTTTATTAAAATAAGGAACAAACCAAATTAAATGCAAATCGAAAATCTCCAAGCGGTCGAGTTGATTAGAGTGTATTTATGTAGGAAAAGTCACGCACCAGCCTCACTATAACGGCTATCGTCTTCAAAGGAAGTCAGTCGTCATCAATTTTTGTGTGCAATGTTTAGAAAATGATATTTAAAGGGTATTAGTTTTGACCGTAGGTGCGAGGGGCCCCGGTTCGATTCCCGAAAGAACCAAAGAACCACCTCTCGCGAGTCGCGAGCGTTTGACAAACATCCGAGAGTAAAACTGTCATGAATGAGCTTCTCAATTAGCCGTTTAGACCGACTTAAAATTGAAGATCCCTTCCATTCTAGGCCTAGGGTCCCACAGACCTGTTGCGCCAACTATTTATTGTATTTTGTTTTTATTAGTTTTGACCAATTGTGAAAGATTTATGCTTTCCGAATATGACATTCATATACCTACTTATTGTGCCTTCCTTTTTACGAAATCTAAAGATTACTTGTGCCTAATGAAACTATTGAGCACTTTATCTCTGCTACCTAGTTTCGTGAAAACTGCTGGCCAAATTTCTATGAAATTCTTTTTGAACTGCTTGTGAAGACCCCGAAAATAATATTAGGTACCTAATAATATTTTAAGGACGCCTGCATTTTGTCATAATTTTTAAAGTCAAAGCCACATAGCTCTGTCAGTCTCAGTGTTAACAGATTTACAAACAATGTGTCATAGGGATAAAATGCGTATTGGCAAGTAGGGTAGTGATATCGGAAACACAAACAAATCAGGTTCAGTTCCCTTACTTTTTTGGGCAATTTCAGATATCAAGGAGTGGGGATATATTCGCTCAGAAAAAGAGAATATAACCGAAAATTATAGGAACGAAAATTTCGAATGACTTTTGTTAAAAACAAATCTATGCGAGAAAGAAAAATAATATTTAAAAATAAACGTCAGTGGGTTTAAAAAAAAATTACAAATTTGCAGACGTTGAAAAACACTCGGATTCAGTTTAATATTTATTTATTTTTGCGGATTTAACCATTTTTAATTACAAATTTCAGCAAACCGAAATAAACAGTCAATTCAAATTGGCTTTTGAGAGATTTGACAGCTAAAGTCAGTTATAAAAAACTAGACCAGGGAAATTTGTTTTGTTCTCTCTTTGTGGCTCTTTTCTACCCAACTTTTGCGTAAAAGAACGAAGTTTGACTGAATTTGACTAATGTGTTTGAATTCATTATCGTTAGGGAACAGACCTGCGTATGGACAGCCATTTTTTTTTAAACCCACTGTCACGCAATTAGCAAAATGAGGATTTGAAGGTATAGAAAGTGCCGATGAGGGAAATAATTTTTAAAAGTGAATTTTCGGTGTATTGTCTTGTCTCCACTCACTCAAAATCTACATCCATCGCTGGACACAAATTTCATGGGAAGGCATGTGGCCATGCACATCAGTATCGCCACATGCATTGCAGGATGCCACCACCAGAGATAATAGTCGCATAAAGGTAGATTAGGCGGTCAAAAGTTAACTTACAACAAAACAAATGTGTTGTTCGAGAAGCAGGTACCCTAATAACATGACCCGCCCTTCTGCGGCTCCTAGCACCGCAATAGGGCACCCCACAGGTCAAAACTTAATCTTCTCGTAAGCTGTATCATTCAGTTACCGACGCGCCTCTCATAGCGAAACAAACATAACAAAGGGAATATTTCATGTTACACATTGCATTGGATAAGTGAAAGTAATGGATTTGGTTAAAGCAGTTAAATTTCTTATAAGTTATAACATTATAATTTTGATAAGATATCTTAAAAATTAGTAAAGTAATTGTGTTTTACAGTGACTCGTAGGCATCTTTTTGGTAAGATGAATGAGCAACATTTTCCATTAATTAACAGAAAATTGGAGTACTTATTTAGAAAATTAAACAAAAAACGAGTTGTTCTAAAGATCACAACAAGGACTAAAATCGGTAATGAAAATTGTTGTATCCATTCTTCAATTAATTTATGCGAACCTTCTTAAAATGTCACTAATTCGTTCCGGGAAACCGCGTCGTAACTCGAAATCGACTTAAGTCGAAGCGAAAAAAGCACATCAAACATATGTATATGTATGTACGTACTACGTATATTAAATGATAAATTAATAGTGGAATAATAACAACAATAACAGTGAAACAAAAAAAAAACAGAACTAAATAAGGAAATCAACATTGTAGTTTTTTCGAATGTCAAATTTCAAATTTGCAAGGTCTACTAACGCATTTACTGTCGTAACTCGAAGCATAAATGACGTATGTGGAGGTAAGCTTCCTAATTTTTTTCGACGTCGTAAGTCGAAATGACTTAACTCGAAGCGTCGTAACTCGAGGTATGATTGTATTATTTACTGAAGCAATAAAATTCAACAGTATGAGCGGATTGGTGGTAAATTTTCCATTTTTCAAGCAATACCTCTACCGTTTTGACACACTACTACGCGTGATAAATTTTTTACCTGCATCTCGAAATCTAATCAGACGAATTGGATAAAAATTTAAATAAATTAAATTATAAAAGAATTATCCGATTACGTTAAATTTAAATGAGATAACTTTTTAAATTACAATTAGCAAATTTTTTTACAAGAAATAAATCTATGTTCAATTTCAAAACTCTTCATTTCCACTATTGGGAATTTTGAGTAAAACGAAAACAACTGTTAAAAGCTTATGATGTTAGCGATTGGTTTGAAGTTAAGTTTAAAATGATCTTTATCTATTTCTTATGGTTTTATAGGTACCTATAAGTATAAGGTTAACCTAAAAATTATAAAAAATCAATTTGATTCAATCTATTTAGGAATAGGGGAGTTTTGAAAAGAAAAGAAACTTTTTTAGTTTTTTTAATTTTTAAAGTTTCAACAGTCCTTAAAACTGGATCCCAAAAAAAATATTATTAAATTATTAAATATTAAACATTTAAAACGTCACTGCAATGTATTCGTATTACGAATCTGTGGAAGTTCTTTTGAAGAATATCTATAAAAATAGCAAGGGGTATTTAATTCAGATTTAAAGAATGCAACGCAATCATTTCTAACTTTTTATTCCTTTCTTCAACTGTTTTGGCTAAGAAAATGCTAACTTTTCCTAATGCAACTTCGCTCACAAATTGAGATGGATCCATCTGTTAATATAGTAGATATATTTCAAAATATAAATCATTATTTTATCTAGGACGTTAACAAAATAGTTTTCTTCACAAGAATTATGCAACACTATTATTAGTTTAACACGTGAATACTCTCAAAAACTATTCCCGCCTTTTTTAATGTCATTGGAATACCTACATGAGTTGTGAAAGCGGCTACTTTGATATGCATAGGAAAAGAAGAGTTTTGGTTCGCAATTTGATTTATATGGGAATAAATGAGTTTTGAATTAAACGACTGAGTGGAATAGCGTAGTTTTGCAAAAAACTTCACTTTTCAAGCACTCAAAAGCACTTATATGACGGCCCTTCTAAAGAACACTTTCTCATATTTAATTAATTTAAAAAAAAAGTGTAATAGAAGAATTTTGAAATTATATTCATATTTAGCATGAGTTTGTCCACAAATGGTTAACACTTCAAGATGGATGGTCGAGCATATAAAAAAAGTATATTAGATGCCTGATACTTGTTGCATTAGAAACTTAACAAATTTAATACCCGTTTCAAGTATTTTATTCTTATTGCATGTGAAATTCAATAGCAATTGAAAACAATATTCATTTAATTTTAACGTTAATACAATACCTTTATTAAAATAACTCATCGATCCAACAACACAATTTCCGCATAACCTTCAAAATATCTATCGGTTACAAAATGAAGAGCCTGAGCACGCGGAAGATGCGCCATTACCATAAATAACGATATGGGTTTTCCGCGATTTGTCTCCCAGAAGTCAAAATTGACATATATTGTTGTTTATTGAGGGCAAAGCAATAGAAAATGGAATCCACACAATTGCGCGAGCTACAGATATATCAAGCAAGCCATTATACCAGTTCACTTGTAATGATTTCCCTCGATAGGGACAGATGTCCTTGTAGCTTATGCTATTGCGAATATAGTTTCTATTTTGTTTTTGTGAGGGACTAATATGTCAAAAACAGCTTTGTTTTGTTTTGTTAAGTAGATATTAATAAACAAGAGACAAATTCACTTATAGGTTTAAATGAGAATCTATCAGCGGCTACCTAAGTAATTAGGAATGATAAAGTTACCCCTACTACTTCGGCTAACGTTCGGTTTCTCAACCAAACTTGCCACATTGAGCGTGTCATATTCTATTCCTACACCAACTTATTTTACTATTTTACTTGATAGCTGTCAAGGATATGTAGATGTACCGCAATGATCAGACATGGCTTCTGAAGTTAAATGAAAAACGCGGGAAAAGAGGAACTATACATTTTTATTTACAGTGTGGTATGGCCACCTTTCACCAACTTCTTACATATATCTAAGGTTCAGATGCGGCATAGATTTGTAGGACCCTTCCATTTGTCCAAGAACAAAAGCTTACACCAACCAAGATACCGTTGCCAGAAGCAAGGTCTATAGTCAGAGCTGCTGCGCATATCACCTACTTTTTTAATAGTTTATGCTCGACAGAAGGCGCCAATGCGGTAGGCTTAGATATGGCAGAAGGGTTTACCTACAGGAATTCCTATACGTGGCTTTTATTTGAGGGGCACATACAAGAAAGGTAGCAGTCTTTCCGCAATCATAGCAATAAGTGAGATTGCAGCTAGAATATTGCTATTATGATTGTGAGCAGACAAAGTTACACAAACAAGAAATATTTCTTTAAAAAATTAAGTAACCTGCGTGCTATAAATCACAAACATTGACTCACCTTTGAAATAAAAAAAAAAGTGCTTGCCACTACGAATAAAAAGTTTTGATTTTTATTGATGTTGATGCACACACCACAATTTATGTAGGTACATAAATATTTAATTTCACTGCGATGTAAGTCTAACTTTTTTAACATGCAAAAGTTACATCGAGGTAACTTTATTTGTAACCCATTATATCTGTAGTCAAAAAAGCTAAAACAAGCGCGTAACGTGACATTTCATACCTCGTTTACTTTTTTAACTAGAATTTTTTTTACTAGAATTTTCAATAAATTTCCATTTATGTATTTTACGTTTTACTTTAAAAACTGTGAAATAGATTTCAGGTTTGGTAGATGTCAAAAGCTCCACAATTTAAATACTTAGAACTGAGTTTTATTATCAGATATCTATATATATAAAAATGAAACCCGTTTTCCGTTGTCACGACATCACGCGTGAATGGCTGGACCGATTTCGTTAATTCTTTTTTTGTTGCGTTTGTTATTGTCAGCAGAAGGTTCTTATGAAAGAAAAAAATTAAAAAATTGCGCGAAAAATTAGAAAATTTAAGAATACTTAACCACAATATAAAATTTCTACTGTATTATTCTAAAGAAAAAATAAAAAAGTATTTGCAGGGCTGTCATTCATTTCTATTTTATAAAAAAATATATTCCTAAGCCTACCAATTGAATTTAATATTCACAAAATGGTGCAAATACGTAAGCCATCAACTAAATATTGTGTGTGTATTCATTTTCATCCATCATCGTCATTGTCACGTCAAAGCAAAGGTAACCCCAAATATATCGGGTTATTAAAGCTCTCACTGTCAAAGAATAGTTGATTTTGAGAGAACACTTATTTGTATCACTTTTGTCCTTTCCTGAGTGAGTACCACCTCTTTGTTGAAGTTCAACCCGATTGGTCATGTCATGCGCAATCACAGTACAGCGGGTGCAGGTATGTAATATGAGGTATGTGGGCCGCTTCCATTTAATTTTATTCATTCAATGCTCCTGGTGGAACAGGCATTTCGTTGATTCTGGTAACATTTCGGTCAAGATCGGAGATTGCGTTGGCTGTTGCATCCTCTGGCATTGCTGCCACACTGTTGGAAGGCGGTCGAACTTCACATTCCGCTCTGAATCTTCTCACGGTTGACAAGCCAACGTGCACAATGACCAAGAATTCAGCGACAGCGAAATTGATGCGCGAATGCAAAATTATCTTTTGGGAAGAATGCACGATGGCGCATTAACGAGACGGAATTCTTGAACTCGCTTGATGTGCCAGGAACTCCGTTGCTTAATTTACAGCTGAAGATGGAATCGATTGCAATTACGTTGCTGAATCTAAATGTCCATCAAGAAACTGATGAACAATTTGATTCAAGCGGCGATCAGGAAGTCCTTATCCCACGAATTTTGATTTTTCCATAACTGATCTTCCACTCCAAGCGGATTCTGTTTCCCGTTCGATTGTCTTTTGCGATAACAATCAAAAAAAGAGACATTGTTTATCATATCGCTCTCTACTGACTCCGATTCAATTCAAATAAATTTTATTATCACTCTGGAGTTTATCTGAAAACGTTAAATTGGGGCGAGACAAAGTGCGCCGGGTCCGCTAGTTATATATTAAAAACCAGATAATCACACAAATGTCCTGCATTCCACTTTTTGTGAATTCCACGTGAATTTTTGTGTTCTGTATTCCATCCAAAATATATTATGTGAAATAGGGTGAATTGGTTTTTCGAACATGAAATTTGGTGTTCTGCATTCCGAACAAACTCCATTTTGAAGTGAATTCAATTCACTTTTGTTTCGTGTAGTGAATAATTTCTGCTTTCTCAGGAATAATTTTCAAAATGTAAGTAAACATGGAAAATAAAAATGTTAAAATTTGATTAAATTGTTGTTTATAGGGGAAAACATAAGAACTCACGGCAAGAAAAAATAAATAAAATAACTTTTGGGTTTGGTTGGACTGGAAATCAAATATAAGAAGCAAACTCGCTCACAATAAAAGGGAGCTTAAAAGTATCGGAGGTGGGCCAAACAATATTCAACCAATTTCGGCGACCAAAGACGCTATTGCGAAAATTACCGGTATTTATAGAGTCATCAATGGAATTCAGGGCGCCTCTGGGTTTGGTGATGACCAAGTACCAAGAATTGATACGACAGAAGGTTCCTTCAGGCCCTTCCCCACACCTCAAAGTCCACGAGTCGGACGCCTACCAACACCAACCCCTAGATCTAATGTTGGAAGATTAAAAAAACAGCTCCAAAACTACATGGATGCGCATACGCAGGAGGTTAGGTTAGGTTGCAGTGGCTGTCGGCTAGACGACACGCTTAGACCATTATAAGGTACCTTGTGATACCATATGAATCTAAAATTTAATTCTTCCTAGTCGTTGAACCAGTTGGAGCTTCTGATGAAGCTTACTTGGAAGGTTATTTCGAAGAAAATTGCCAAAGACATTTCAGCACCTGCAGTCGAAAATTGGAGTAGTCTGAAAAGGATCTATCGATCTTTGGAGAAACTTCCTAACATTTTAAAAGCCCAGCAAGAACAAGCTGGCAGCGATGCCAAATTCCACGATTTGTCGTATTTTTACGATTTTAGGGCTTAAAATTAATTCCACTATTTTTCAGCTAAAAAAAATAATAAAATTCCAAGATTTTTCAAATTTATCGAATACAAAAGTTCATTTGCAATTTTCCAAATGTCTTCTAAGAAGTGAAGTCCTTCATGTAGGTATCTATCAAAATTTAGCGCACCCATTTGATGGATCGGGACATTTTTCTCAAGCTAAATTTTGACAGATCGCTCTTCTCTGTTGTTCTGTTTGTTTAAAAAGATGAGTTATTTTAATGGATACCTGGACTAGGAGTACATGGAGATAGAAATGACGTAGAAGGCCTCAGAAAAAGTTGGCGGTGCTAGTAGAGCAACATCCATCGATATGGAGGCTTGCAGATTTGCCAAAGATTTGCTAAGAATGCAAGAGGTTTCTTGTTACAATTTGAATAAAATAGCATCATTTTGAATCAATTTAATTCAAGTATGTATGTGTAAGGAAGTAGTAGATTATAGTAGTAAAAACATGTAGGCATACATATAAGTTTATTTTCTTATTTAATAAATTAAAAATGTTATGTTTCGAAAAATGAAATAATTTATGTTGTAATAAATTGAACTACATATAATAACGTTCTTCTGTTTTTTTAATTTCCAACAAAATCGTATTTCCACGATTTTGAAAGCTAGTAACTACGATTTCTGGTGAAAATATCTGGGAGCGCTGCATTGGAGGAAATTTCCACAACGGAAGCAATCAGCAATAATTTAAAAGAGGAGAGGATAAAGCAGGAAAAAATCAAATCAAAAAAAGACGACTGGAAATTAAGGAGTTGAAATTACAGATAGAACAAATCTCAGAAAATTAATGAACAAATTTATTTTTAATTTGTTTTTTTATTGTTAATTTTGTTAAATGGATTGAATAGTTTTCGTTAATTTTGTTAATTGCGTTGTTTTTGTTAGGAAATAAAGCAAACTTTATTTTTTTAGTTAATAGTAGTAATTTTATTCCCAGAGGCTTTGAGCTATAAAATCTCGAAAGCACTTTACTGACGGTAGATCTGCCTAAGCCTAACTTCCTTCAGCTAGAAAGCGAAGTGTTGCAGCTAGTTTTAGTGCTAAAGGAATTAAAGATGACTTTATCGCAGAATCTATTTCTCTCAAGATGAACACAAATGCTTGTTTGCACAGTCTAAAGCTGCTTTTGAAACTGCAATTATTCAAGTTAACTTATGTTGCATTTATACACTTACACTGTTTGTGGAAGATCCAACATTTTGGCTTTTTCGCGTAAAACTTTCTTGCGAACTCTTTTTCCTCGATTTTTTACTTTCTTTTCTCTTATTAGTTATTACTGACAATAATATTTAACTATATTTAAAAGAAATTTGAGTTTTAAATTCTTAAATTTCACGAAATTTCGAAAATGAATTTAAAATGAATTGAAAACAATCGTTTTCATTCGGAATGTAGAACACGCAAATTTATTTCGAGTGAAATTGAAATTCATTTTCACTCCATTTCACTCGAAATACAGAACATGAATTGTGTGAATATCTTGATGTATTCGCATTGCAGTAAAATTGAATTGGAGTCTAAATTAATTTAGTTTTTTTTCGGTCACGAACACTGTTCTCTTTGTATAATGCGTTTTGTAAAAACTTCAACGTTAAGCACTATTCATATTAGAGTGAATTGGGAAATGCGATTGAGCAAATACTCATACATTTTGACATTTCATTCGCGTCAACGCTTTTCTTGATCGCAGCATGAATTTCAGCAGCAAATTTCACCTATCAGTTTCAAGTTCCAATTTATAGTTGGATGCTTTGTACGAGTTTATTTTTCCTCTGGTGATTTCTGGGTCGTAACTACCTATATTTTGAGGATTGTGAATAAAGGCTAACAGTTCGCGTGACCAATTCCTTGTTTCAAATTTATTTGGTAAAAGTATTTTAGATTAATACATTCAAATCAGATCAAATAAATTTTGATTACTAAAAGTGACAATTCGCACACATATGTACTAAGACTCATTTATTCACAGTTCACTCCCAGGTCACTCATATAATTAGTTTCTTTACAGGACCAAGTAAAAACTAATGAATTAAATTTTGTTTTGGTGCACAGAGATACCTATATCAATTTTAATTTCAACGTCCAGTAAACTTTCCGCATTAAATGTTACATGGATATCAACATAATTAAAATTTGCATTCGGGAAATAGCACGATGTTAGCATATCAAAAACAGACCTATATGGTAAGAGTATAAAAATGATTTAATTAGTTGCATATTACGCAAAGTTCTAAATCGGTTGAATTTTAATGAAAAATATTAATTGATGACAATTACTTCGATTGGCAACGAATATTTGAATTAATTGGCACCGATAGCAACACATTGAAATAAATTGTTTATTTTCCCTCAAAATATAATATGTTATACGATTGGATTAACCCCATACCCACAATTAAACAACTGTACAAACAAAAGATGAAAATTACCCGTACCTAACAATGTTTAATAAATAAAATTAATTAGAGCTGTTGCGAAAGACAATTAAAAAGTTTTGTATATTAAAAACATAGTCTAAACATGAAAATAGTAATTTTACATAAATTATTTTTACGATATTAAGTTACTTACAAAAATCGCAGTCACGCTTCCATGCAAGTCTGAAAAGTAAAAGAAAATGAATAGTTAATAGGTGTATGAGCTTTATATAGAAAAATTTTAAATGTTCTATTTTGACGAAATTCTATACCTATATAAAATAGGTTTCACCTTTTTCCTTAAAAAAAAGTACTAGGTGCATATGATGCGTTGCTGCTTTTGTTAAAAAAAAATATTAACTTATGTAACGCTACACTTTATTATGTTTAATTTTATATGTGTAGGGTAGGCGGGGGTGCATTTACCTATTTAGCAAGTTTGACCTTGGTTGTTTTTGATAGCAAGTATGTACTTTGCTTTATTAATTTCACTTTAAAGTACATTTCATCTTGATCAGTCAATAATTTCAATTTTTTATTATTATTTAAAAAGAAGAAAGAAAAATGTCCCGGCAAAGCCTCCCTAGGTGGGATGGTTTGCCATGGTGATGGGGAGGGTATACCAGGTACCTTAAAATCAGACTATTCAACATTATAAAGTTGTAAATCATGCAGAAGTTTAGCATCATTTAATACTGTTTGAATAAAGAAGACAATGCCATTGAAAAAGTAACCAACAGGGTGGGTTTGTCATTGGTTAAAGCACCCCATACGGTGGTTTTGTCAGGCAGATACCCACCACAAAAAAATGGAAAAGCCCCCCCCATGCTATTTTTTGGATAAATAATTTATAACTTGTTTTACCTTTTGGAAACAATATATCAACTAAATACTATAAATTGCAGCAAACATATTTACAACAGATAGTATATTATGCAACCAACCGTTATTAATTTAACAAAAAAAGTATACTAAATAAATGATGACGGATTACCTTAAATTTTTGGCTCCAGTAGGCAAAAAGCACAAACTCACGTCCAACTTGGTTGGTGTCTGGCGGAGAACTGTCAAACTTTGTGGAAAGTTTGCACTAAGAGGTTAGCAATGAAAATCAATTTTTCAATATTTTACACTTTGTTTTTTTTTTGAAATAAAAATCGATTGGCAGATATACCCCTATGGCAGATGCACGAAATATTTCCGAAGTTAGATACTGTAACGTTCCGAGACGTCTGAGCTGGGCACCGTAATTAGAAATATTAGCAATATTTTACCACAAATAACTACAAGACTACGACAGGGGTTATGATTCGTTACTTTGCTTGCTAGACTTCTCAAAGGTGTACATCATAAAATACTGTGTTGGAAGCTTAGAAATAACTTTGGTTTCAGTAAAAGGGCAGTAAAATTGATTAACAGTTTTCTTTCTGGTAGATCGCAAAGAGTAGTTTCCAGTGAACGTCTTTTTCAAAAGAAATTTAGCAAGGAGTGCCTCAAGGGTCAATACTAGGGCCGATACATTTTTGCATGTTTATAAATGACCTCCCATCAGTATGTAAATATGCTTTTGTACATTTATATGCAGATGATGTTACGCCTAGCGAAACCCTACAGCAACCTAAATGAACTTGTTCTATGTATAAACTAGGAGCTGCGTCATATACATACTTGGTCAATAGCCAATGGGCTACGAAACCGAAACTTGTCTGGATATAATTATGCTAACATAATCGTTGGTCGTATTATGGATGTATACGCAAATTGTGGATCAGGGCTTAGTTTATGCCACAGGAAACACGACAAAAGCTGGTATTGACATTAATCTTACTACATATGCTGAAGTGGTCTACAGCAGCCTAGATTTGCTCTCTGTGTTTGCTAGGGGTTTATTTGGTTGCACACTGCAAGAATGTATTAATGAAAGGAATTGTATCTTTCTACATCTTTATATATATAATTCTACTGTACGTGTGTATGTCACTGAACTCCTCCTAAACGGCTGGACCGATTTGAATAATTTTTTTTGTATGCGTTTGGGTAGCGCCCTGGATGGTTTAGAAGCCGATTGGTCAAAATTGGACAAATGGGCTTGGTATCGCCCATACAAAAATTACATTCAAAATCTTATACGTATTTCAAAAGCAACCGAATCGTGACTGTGAGTTATTAAGTAAAATACAAAATTGATTTATTTAATATATAAGACAAAAAAAGTTGTAACAATATCACACTCCACTGTTCATACGGAACATACAAACACAGTGCATTTCAATGAATATTAAGTGTATTATACATACAACAATGCCACGTCTTCGTGAACGAGGAGGAAATATTGGTCGACGTACTCCGAATTTACAAGTAGTCCAGAAAGGTCGGCTAAATATATCGGCAGAAGATAAATTGACGGACAATGCAAATTTAAGAAACCAGGCTGTAATCAAACGTGTAAATGAAAATCAAGATCAACGCAACGAACGTCTTCGAGCCAATGCATTAAGACAAAGACTGGCCCGTCAAAGAGTCACCGATACATTTAGAACACGTGAACAACAGCGTTTGCAAGTGTATCGCGCATTGACACGTGCATCACTTCTTCACCTTGCGTTTGAATATGAGTCGGACATCGACTATTCGTCACATTCAAAAAATTGTAATCGGTGCTATGAACAAACAATGCCAACACTGTCATGCACTCAAACACAAAGGTGAATCGGCCGGTTTCTGCTGCGCGTCTGGAAAATTTGTATTGCCACCATTGAATTCGCCGCCAGAACCATTGAAAGCACTATTGGCTGGAGCTACATCACAATCCAAATTGTTTTTGCGTAAAATTCGCAAATTCAATTTCAAATGACTTCATTTGGAGCAACAAAAATCGTTCAGAACGCGGATGGTCGCAATTTTCAATCAACTTTTAAGATTCAGGGCCAAGTGTATCATCAAATTGGTTCTTTAATGCCGATGCCTAATACCGATTCAAAATTTCTCCAAATTTACTTCATGGGTGATGACTGATGAGGAACAGCAAATAAACGCACGCTGCCAGTACAACCATATCAAGCAGATGGAGGAGCGACAAATTGTGGGTATTTTAGAAACGTTTTTTTTTTTTTTGCAAAAACGCAAAATTATTATCTGGGATGAATGCACTATGGCACACAAGCATTCACTTGAAGCTCTCGATAGAATGATGAAAGATCTAAATAATAACACCAGGCTTTTTGGTGGTGCTTTACTGCTGCTGTTCGGTGATTTTAGAGAGACATTGCCGGTCATTCCACGCGCTACATATGCGGACGAAATTTACGCATGTATAAAACAATCATCTATGGCGAAATGTCTGTACATTCCGTCTTAACACGAATATAAGAGTTCAACTGCAAAACGATCCACTGGCACTATCATTCTCCGAGCAATTGCTCAACATTGGAAATGGAGCAATACCATTGCATGGAGACACACAATGCATCAAATTGCCGGACAACTTCTGCAACATGGAAAATACGAAAGATGCTTTGATTGAAAGCATATTTCCCGATTTACAAGCTAATTATATTAATCATACGTGGCTTCAAAAAGCATGCAGGACAACGTCTGTCGGGTCCGCTAGTAAAATTATAAATACTCAATGTCCGCCTTACTTGTACAGCAGACTTAATTTCGCTCGCTCCTCAAGAACTACTTACTTACTTACTTATCGGGCTCCCGACCCGTGAAGAGTCTCTGCCTGAGACACTGCAGCCTTCCATCCTCTACGATCCCGGGCACGTTGCTTCCAGTTGTCCAGACCAAGCGCTCTGGCATCCGCGATGGCTTGGTCTTTGAAAGGGAGGTTCGGTCTTCCTTGTCGTCTCGAACCTGGGGGCTGGGATTCGAAGATCCTCTTAGCTGGAGCATTATTATCCATTCGCTCGATGTGGCCGAGCCAATGTAGTCGACGTATTTTGGCTTTTTGGACTACATCCACATCTTGGTACAGCTCATAGAGTTCGCGGTTGTATCTTCTCCTCCATTCGCCCTCCTCGCACACAGGACCAAAAATCCGTCGAAGAATTTTTCTTTCGAAGGAGCCCAGTATCAGCTCTCCCTTCCTGCTTATCGTCCAGCACTCGGCGCCATAAAGCAGAACTGGCAGGATGAGTGTTTTGTAAAGCGTACATTTCGTCCTTCGAGTTAGGAGTTTTGAACCCAATTGCTTTGCCAAACCGAAGTAGCAGCGGTTTCCTAGGGTAATTCTTCGCCGGATCTCTCCACTAGGGTGTCATTCGTGGAGTTCATGTTTACTCCGAGGTAGATGAACTCCTTAACTACCTCGAAATTGTTGCTATCAATAGTGACGTTTTGTCCTAAGCGGTGGACAGATTCTTGTTTGTTTGTTGATAGCATGTACTTAGTCTTGTCCTCGTTTACTTCAAGGCCAACAAATTTCGCCTGTTCTTCAATCGCCGTAAAAGCCTCTATCACGGCACGCTGGGAGCGACCGATGATGTCGATATCGTCCGCATACCCCAGTAGCTGTACGGATCTGTTGAAGATAGTGCCTTCCGTGTTGACACCTGCCCTGCGCAGTATCTGCTCCAGCACGAGATTGAAGAAGTCACATGATAGCGCATCTCCTTGCCGAAATCCGGTGCATGTTTGAAATAGTTCGGAGGAGCTACTTCCAAACTGCACGCTGCAGCGCGTGTTTTCCAGCTTCACGCGACACAGCTGAATCAGTTTTGCCGGGATTCCGAATTCGGCCATCGCCATAAAGAGCTCCTGACGATGTATGCTATCATACGCGGCTTTGAAGTCGATGAATAGGTAGTGAGTTTCGACTTGAAATTCGTTGGTCTTTTCCAGGATTTGCCTCAGTGTGAAGATTTGGTCTATAGTCGATTCTTCACGTTTATTTTTCATTCATACTGTCAGACTTTTGCACTCTTTACCCTCTCAAATTAAAAATATTTCCAACCCATTTATTTTAAAAGTGCAATCCTACAACGTTTTTCCAACCTGTTCCACCAAAATTGATCGTTCATTATCACATCCCTTCCTAAACTCAACCTCTCCCTTCAAACTTCACCTCTTAGATTAAGATCAATAAATTGCTAATTAGATTTAAGAATTTTCCATTTTCTTGAAGTAAACGGACTAAGATTATAAATCTTTATATATAATTCAAATCATTGAAATGAATGAAATGAAATTAAATTCCTGTGCGATATTTATCGCTGAAAACGTAGCTGAATTTGGTCAAATTAACCCTATAACAGTATAACCTAACCTGTGCCGACGTATTTATTAAAACTGATTTGCGCTTTTCCAAATGAAAAATTACATTTGCAGTAAAAGTTAACGTAGCTAATATTTTTCTAATACATCCCTTCGCTTATGTCAGTATCAGTAATTATGACTTCTTTATAGAAACAATATTCCTTACCTAACACCCCTGCGCAAATCCCATCCGTCTTAGAGAGCAATCATTAAATCCCTTTGGCGATATTTCACTTGTCTAAAACAATTCTACTCCCATCTAAACTTTTACCCATAATGCTCTTTCTATTAATCGACTTCAGAAAAAAAGAAGCAAATAACAGAAGCGCAGCCAACTCGCCTAAAATCCTGAAATCTCATTATCCCCTGGATAGGAACGAAAAAAAACCCTTTCGATACAAAAAGACGAAGAAACGAGGCGTTCCTATCCCACTTTCGAATACATTCCTAACTATATTCATTGGTTTTATCCACCAAAGCCGTTCAGTCTGTTTGCCAGAAAGCTTCATTTAGAACAAAAAAAAAACATCCGACTTTGAAAAAAAAAAAGCAAGCAAACAAATCCGCCAAATTATTTCCCTCTGTTTTGCTCCGATTTCCTAAACCGTTTTTTGCTTACAAAAAATATTCCGATATCCTTTCTTCGCAACTTTAAAAGCCTTTTTTGGTTCGCCTTCGCCTTGCCAAAGAACAATGCACTTAATCTCTTTATTTTATCGTTTGGATACTTCTCCCGTATCTTCTGCACTCACACACCCACTCTAACCAAAATCCTATATAAATCCATTTGGGACATTTTCGTTTGAAGTAGCCATTTTTTTTGGTTATTATCAAATCCTCCTTCTTTGCATTTGATTTTTGTCCCAATAGGTGATGAAGTCGTCCGTGGTTTTATTATACACGCTTAATTTAGCGGTATTCACGGTCCTCTGAATTTGTTCTTTGGAAATTGGTTTGCCTTTCATTTTCTCTAATTAGGGACGCTTCAAACAGTGTTTGTCGGCATGCATATTAATTGATGGTGAACACCGTTGTCTTGCAGGCTTTCCGTTTTTTTTTTGTGTTTTTCATTTGTCTATTTCAGCCGGATGTCCTTTCACTCTGACAGATAATGAGTTTGACTTTTAACGCTATCATTAGTGTTTAGAATTTGAATTGGTTTCGTTTAATTGTGGACTTAGATATTGAAACCAACTTTTATGGTGGAGAAGAGTGTTTGATCTTCATCGTGATCCTAGGTACTAATTGAAATTTCAATTAAATTTCGGATACAAAGTGACATTAATTCAAAATTAATTTCAATTTTCAATTTGATGACTTTTGCGTTTGTTTTGTATGAAATTATCCGCGTTGGCTTTGTTATTTGCTCTTAAGGTAGAGGGCTGAAGTGGTATTAAAATGTTTGCCGGTATGAAAATAAATATTTGCTTTGGGAGCTATTTAGGAGGTCATTCTTTGGCGGTCTTTCGTATTGAGACAAATTAATTCAGCGATTTTCGCGCTAAATGGTGTAAAATCAGGTTTTGTTGTAAAGTAGAAATTTTTGTTTGAGCGGTGCAATCACATGAAAGCATGACATTCACATTCGTTAATTTAACAATGGTTGAGTGAGGCCTTGCATTTATTTTACTCCTTTTTCATCCCAGTTTTATTTAAAATTAAGACCCGCAAATTTTTATAGTACTATAGTGCGATTTTTAGGCACGCACGGACATTGGCATAAAATTGAGAGGAAATTGGAATGGATATTCCGATGCACATTTATTTTAAATGTCCTTAAATTGCATTGGAAGCACATAGTTCTGCAATAGTGTTGAACTTCTATATTTCACAGTGCGACAGAAAGTAGATTTTTTTTGATTTTTGTGATTTAATCGTGTTAGGCTTAAAATAAATACAACTTTTAAATTCGGACTAGTGCGCCGAAGGCCATGTGCACAAAGTTGTACTCAATTTACTGTGGAATATATAATCGCCTCATATATTGCGTATGCAGATCGAGAAGAGAGGGGGCAATTTGTTAAGCAGTTTGAGGAAACCTAGACATTGCGCTGCATTCTTTCCGACTTCGTGTGATGGACCAGCGGATTAATTTTAATGAAATCAAAAATAACCCCCGCGAATGCGGAAATCGCTTTCCCTAATTGAACAATGTATGCCCTGAGGTACTCATATGTGGACCAGCAGACAAACTGGCCAAAAGACACTGATTACACCCTCCCTCAACTTTAGTTCAACAAACACTTTGAAACCTGTATACCCTCCAGAGCTGACTGGGAGAGAGTTGCAGGCTCTCGAAGGAAATGCATCTGCCTTTACACAGATGGGTCAAAAACGGAAACAGAAGTGGGAGGTGGTGTATTCTCCCAAGATCTGGATTGTAAGATCTCCTTCCGACTTCCTAATCACTGTAGCGTGTTCCAGGCGGGAATTATGGCGATCAAGGAGGTCCTGTCGTGGTTGCGGTAAAATGTAATATCTGCAAGGGACATCACTATTTTTACGGACAGTCAAGCCGCGATTAAATCCTTGGAATCGGTCACCTTCAACTCCAAGACTGCCCTCAATTACCGCCTATTTCTCAACGAGATGGCGGAACAATTCGAAATTCACTTTATCTGGGTGCCGGGCCATAGGGACATTCCAGGTAACTGTACGGCCGACGAACTCGCCAGACATGGTACAACTGTCTCGATTCTACCGGAAAAGGAGAATCTCTGCATGCCTCTCGCTACTTACAAACTCCTAATCAAACAAAACGCGATAAACGCTGCTAACCACTTGCTCTATCACGAAACAAATTTGGCCCAGGCTGGATCTCAGCAATTAATGAGATCCTTCATAAGCACACTAGTAGGTGTGATCACGGGGCACCGCATAATAGGGAGACATGCCCTCAGGCTGGGTCTTCCCGATAATGACTTCTGCAGAAGTTGCATAGATGAGGAAGGGGAAGAGTCCATTCTTCTCCTATGCATATGTCCTGCTCTTCCTACTCGAAGAAGATTACATCTCTGAGAATACTTCTTTGACAATCTTGGTGAACTCAATATTATTAATATCAATCGCCTCCGCTGCTTTACTTTGGGCTCCTGTTGGTTCAACGGGTAGTTTGAGATCATTATATCCTGTGATGTCACAATGGGACAATTCTGGCCTAATTGTGGCTGCACTTGTGTGTAGCTTGCCACTATAACCTAACCTAACCTTACCTAAGCTTCCAGGTCATATATTATGGAGTTCTTATAGAATTTAGGTCCAAGTTATTAACTTTTCATACATTTTTTTCAAACTCATCCGCCCTTTTATCTCCCAGAATATCCATATTGGCTAGCACCAAAAAATTGGTCCCGGCGGTAGCATATGTTGATGGAAAATGAAAGACAATTTTTTTAACTATTTGATTTTTGTTGTTAAATGCTGCATATAACCGAACTGAGAACGTAAGCTACTTCCCTAAGGGTGCAATTATAGCGACACGAAAAATGCAACCGAAAAAAATTTCTTTTGCTTTTTTTAACCACTTAAACTTAATTGTTGAACTCAATCTTGTCCTTAAAATGTTGCTTAGGAATTGTAAAGTTAGTTTATCAAAAAAAAAGTTTGTAAATTATCTTGATGCTTGTTATATGCAGAAAAGAAAAACTTTTTATGAAATCGATAGAAATTCCTTAGGTTACAAATTTAAAAAAAATTTGTAATCTTGGTAAAATATCTCATCTAGTTAACTGACACCAATATTATTTCAAAAATAATTACATACACTACATTTCTTGGTAATGTGATTCTTTGCGCCTTTGTGTTTTCAAAAATAAGAATTTATGATTGTTATTTTCACCAGCAATTGCATCGCAACATAAGCAGTTAAAAATCGCACAAACTTAATTTTTTGTCGCCGAAACTAGCACCTTGCTATACAGTATACACCCTCAATTCTAGAACACAAACCCGGATACCCGCGTATCCCCTTCCGTGTTTGAACCGCTATTGCTCTTGGACCAGCCCCTTACAATACCTTAATTCAGAATCTATGCAAATTTTAGAAAACCAAAGTAATTATGTGCAAATAAAAATGTATTTCAATTATTTTGGTCAACTGGGTTCAGGAAGGGGCTATGATAATGCTCTTCGGAGGTTTTCGTCAAATGCTTCCCTTACCCTTCATCCCGAAATCTACTGCTGCCGAAGAACTCAATGCATGCCTGAAATTGTCTTTTTTGTGGAAGCATATCAAGAAGTTGAAATTGAAAACGAACATGAGAGTCGCATTGCAAAACGTCCAATCGGCTACTGAATTCTACTTGGCAATGGCCAAATTCGTGTTGATGTTTCGACTGGATTGATATCGTTCTCTGCAAAATTTTGCGAGTTCACATCATAAAAGGAGGAACTCATCACCAAAGTGTTCCCCGCCATTACACAAAATTATAAAAATCTTGGTTGGATTAGTGAACGGACAATACTAGCAGCGAAGCATAAGGACGCCGATAGCTTGAATTTGATTATTCAAAACCAAATCGCCGGAGAATTGCATTCGTACAAATCCATTGACCGGGTGAAGCGACTAACTATCCGACGGAATTTTTAAACTCGCTTGATGTGCCAGGAAATCCGTCGCATAATTTTCAGCTGAAGGTGGGATCGATTCGACTTCCGGTTATTAAGCGGATTCAGTGTCCCGTTCGATTCGCTTTTGCGATGACAATCAATTAAAGAAACATTGTTTATCATATTGCTCTCTACTGACCTTTATTCAATTTAAATAAATTTCATTGAAATCACTCTGTAGTTTATATGAAGGCGTTAAATTGGGGCGAGACAAAGTTCGCCGGGTTCGCTAGTTATAAATATTTATTGAAATTTAAAAAAAAAATCTTAGTCCGCGCTTGATTCAGTGCTGCCCCCTTGCTACAATTGTAGCGTTTGTACTACATTTTGGTGGTTAAAAAACTGAGTACGTACAATTATTAATTGTGTGCTTTGTATACAATTTCAGACTTCGAAAATAATATGGAAAAAATGTTTTGTTTAGCATTTAAAACACTTAAAAATCGCTAATAATTTGAACAAAAGCCTGAATTAAAAACGTAATGTTAACTAACTACATGTTTACATTGTTCCTTCCGCCATTGTAGGGCCACTGCAAGGCGTAATTTCTTATTTTTTACAGCCTAAATTTAATAACAAATAGACATAGTTTAAATTTAGGTACGGTTGATGCAATACTGCTGGCCCAAGAATTAATTAGGGATAAGTGTGAGGACATTTTCTCAAAATCTGCACGAAATTTTGATGCCATATTTTTCGGGCTTTAAAGGAACGTACTGCGAATGAATCGCATTTAAATCTTACATTGAATTTATATCGCACAGACTAAACTCTTATCGCAAAATCAAATATCGCACGGCTCGGGGTATCGCACCACCTGCCAAGGTTACCGCCGAAAACATTTGCTTCATTGTATATATGTAAAAAGCGCTTGTTTAATTAATTTCTTTCAAAGTAATTATTTATTCGCATACGATTTTTTATAGTATCATTGCTTCCTTCCTTATCATACGATTCATTCCCTAGAAATAGTCCATCATAAATTATGAACTCAGTTAATTAAGATAAATGACATAACTTCCTTGCTGTTCCAATACGTTACAAATTATCTCAATTAAAACTTCCGACGAAATTCTTCGGAAATTGAAAACCAAAAGCCAATTCTAAATATATAGATACGTTTCTCCCTCTGATGGCTTCGGGCAAAGCCAAAGCAACTTGTTTCCATTGTCTGAGATATTACTAATTTGCTCCCGCTTTTTATCTCTTTTTATATATTTCCCGATATTAAGGCAATCCTTCGAACCGTCCAATTTTCAATCTATCCCATCACGAAGCAGTCGAAAAACAAAAATGTAAGCCACCTCCGTCCCGTCCAACTGAAATTACCCGTAATATTTCGAAGAAGAAAAAAAAAATAATAACAAAATATCTCACAGCAATATCATTTTCCATCCACGGACTAATCAATCAAAGATAGAACGAAACAACAAAAAAAAAAATTATATACTTTCAACAATTTGATTCTTGCCAATGGTCTGTATCTGTAGGTCGGTTGGAAGAAGGTCAAATTGAAAAGGGGAGCGGAGTTAATCGGGGATAAAACTGTACAACGATGCAAAATGAAAAAAAAAAAATATAAAGTATGGAAGGAAAAACATCCTTATAATAGATTAACCCAGTAGAACATCCAAGCGGTGTGTGCTTAGGCAATCAATCGAGGGCAGAAGCCATTCACACCTCGTGATTTCAATTTTGATTTCGTCGAAAATTGCTTTCGAGCAATCGTAACGATTTTTTTATTGTGTTCAAAGTACTTTAAGCCTACGCATTTAATTGTGGGATGGGGTTTTTCTTGTTGTGCTATTTCTCTGAGCAGCAATTTAAAAAGATGAATCTGCAAAAGTGGTCCACCGTGTGGGAATGCGCAGTCTTCGTAAGGTAAGGTGTGTGTCAATTCGTCATGTTGTGAAGATGTGTCCACTTAAGTCAAACTGTTAAGGTACGTGACTTGTTTATTCTGTGTAAAAAATATACAATTTAAACTGAATCCAAATCGAAAGGCGCTCTGTGGCGAGGGTTGTCACAACGAGGTTATATGCTGTCACCATATTGTTCGCCTTCGAGTGATGTAGGTATTTTGTTATAATCCGATAACAGTTATGTGGATATATGGATAAAACGTTTTCAGTGCTCAGCACAAGTTTGGTAACTTTTTTTTATATAAGCCAAGCATTGAACGAACGAATTAGATGGCAGATCTGTACCTACTGCTACTGGCTTCCGAAATAAGATTCTTTAGAGATTTCAGAGACCTTAAGGCAGCAGTACAAACTTGGAGCTTAGACATGAAAAATATCCAATTCGTAGTTTCTGGAGATACCATGAAAGCCGTGGTAAACTAACATGAGGTATCTTGATATCTATTATTTCTATTTTTATTTATTTATTCATTTATTATTATTTTATTTATTTTATTTATTTTTATTGATATTAAAATGTAAGTTACTTATGTATTAAGGGAAAATCTTTGTCTTAAAAAGTTCAGTTAAGTTTTGGCCTTGAACACTTCTCTCGAACTCACAAAAAACAATGTCTCAAGAAGATCAGCCCTAAATCTGAAGATGTGCTTAAGTCGATTATAAATCAATGTTACAGTACTGTCATACACCGTTCTATCCATTTTTATTTCGTTCCATTCAAAAGAGATCGCGTTAAGAGCACATCGTTGGTTTTAAGCTCATTCGCCGCGAAACTTGTGAAGGTTCAAGGTGCACGAACATAAATATTGTGAAATTAAGAAAAAATAATTTTAAGTGATATTCAGTGCAGTTTTCTGTGTAAAGCTATAGGTAAGTTCATTATTCTGAATAATACTTTGAAGTCATGCAAAATATTTTAGTTATATTGATGTTTTTTTTAACATTTTTGTTACAATTTCTTCTCTTCTCTATCTCTATTTCTAACTCTTCATCTCTTCTTCTCTACATATAATAAAACTGTAGAATAAAAAACACCTGACCGCGCATCACGCAGAAACTACTGGACGGATTTTGATGAAACTTGAAATAGTGATTGATTATGTTCTGGGTCGGGACATAGGATACCTTTTATCCCGGAAGTTCTTACAAAATAGTCAAAAAACCGGATATATGTAAGGAAAATTTTATTTATACAGACCTAGCTCAGTAATGGCTTATTGAATTGGAAAATAAAAAAATAGGTGAATTTAGTATCATTTAAGATATAAAACATACCCCTGCGTTGTCCTGAAGCTGAGCAATGTTCAAAACAATTATTCAAAGCATTGCCCGCAATCTCCTTCACTGGATACCACTGTAGTGTGTGTGTGATTATAATGTGCGCGCTCTAACGTGATCAAATGTTTTGCAATTCAATGGGCAGTCGTCTCTTTTCAGTGCACACATTCAGGGTGAACACATTTTCAGGTGTTGTGCATTGGGAAAAGTTTTGGGAAAGGGCTGGTGGGATTCGCGTATCAAGTTGTTTATTTCGTGTTGCTGCCTTTTCGTCGAAAGTGAGACCGTGGCTCCGGACGTTATCAATTTAGAAACTCCGATACAATTCTTTTTTAAAATATTTCCCAAGAAACTGATTGAGTATATAGCTAAACAGATTTGAGTACATAGCCCAGCAAGACTTTCCGTGTGACAGAAAAAGATGTTCAACAATTTATAGGAGTAGTTTTCATCATGTCAATGGTGCATCTTCCAAGAGTAACAAAACACTGGGATAACTGCATAGGAACGCCTTTAGTGAAGGAACCCATGCCAGTGAACACTTTTGAAAAAATAAGACAGTTATATACGCTTCAATGATAATTTGCAAAACGTTTCTCGCGAACACCTTGAAGTTGATAGACTTTTAAATGAGGTTTGTAAAACCATTTCCTTAGAAAAATATCTGTGCGTAGATGAGCAAATTTGCTCCACTAAAGCAAGACATAACTTAAAAGTATGCAATCCCAAAAAGCCACACAAATGGGGATATAAAGTCTAGTGATGTTAGCGGATTTGCATACAAATTTAAGGGGGAAACTGGAGCTGAAAACGTTGTTGAAGAGGGGGAGCCAGATGTAGGCGCTGCATCTAACGTAGTCGTTAGACTGTCACGAGATATTCCAAGGAAACAATAATATAGACTCTACTTCTACAATTTTTAGCCAGTCAAGCAAGGTATTTTCAGTCTTCGAACAATAAGAAGAAACCGAATACCTGACTGTAAACTACCATGGGACAAAGAACTCTCTAAAAAAGAACGCGAATACTCGGTGGAATACGGCGGCAATGTGGAAGGAACAGAGATATCCACCGTCGCCTGGAAAGACAATTAAATTGGCAATCTGGATTCTAGTTTTATAAGAGAGTTCGTAAAACAACTAAGATGCAGGACAAACAGCTGGCGTCGGCCGATTTTCGTCTAGAGGTCGCTATGGTTCTTTGTAAGTTGGGTACCAAAACCAACATTGAGTCGGAAATTCAAGAAAAAAAACATAAAAGTCCAGCTCAATACGTTCCTCCAGTTGCTGTAAGACAGGATTAAGTCGGACATTGGCCAGTATGGACTGAAAAGAGAATCCGTTGCAAACTTCCGAGCTGTTGAGTTATAAAGGGTAATGGCTTCCAGAGTCAATTTATGTCAAGGTCTGGAAGTTTAAAGCAAAGCAAGGTTTGTACAGCAGCTATAATTTTATTTTGGTCCATATTTACTCCGTGTTTTATGTCAGCAATCAATGGCTTATTCGCACATCCAGAAGCTATTCAAATATTTGGCGCCCAAAAACCTTTTCAATTGCAGGCTCTGACATTTTGTATATACATATTTGAAATGCTTAACAATCTACTTACGAGTTGTGGTCAAATTTATTTAATGTTAGCTCTTTTGTAGCACTTCCAACAAGATTGATAAGTTGTATTTGATTGGTGATCATTTACAGGAATCAATATGACCGATATCACTTTTTTGCATTTAAAGCTATTAATCATTTTATAGAAAAACGCCCCAAGTACCCTTTGTATTACACAATGGCATTTCAATACAACAATCCTTGGGTAAATATTTTTAAATATCTCATTAATAACGAGGGCAAGGACAATTTTCATCATCAATCATTTTTATTGATACTCAGAGTTTAATTTATTCTTTTATCAAAGAAAAACGATTTTCATTTTGTGAATTTATCCTTGCAGGCCACATACTAAAACGCTGTGCACTTTTTTGTGTGTTGTAAATTTATTTATATTTTGCATCAAATAGAGATTGTTCTTAAGCTCTTATTTAGTTGGGCAGAGTGTACTATTTAAAGTATTCACTTTGTAGGGTAATCGTCCTTGCACGTTCGGAAGCTCACAACAACCTATAAGCCATAACCACTGTAATAAACAATAAATTCATGTTCTGCTTTCAGTAGTACTGTGTCCTGAGACTGTTCGGATCCTGTAGAAGAACTGTTTATGTCGTAATCGTAGCCTGTCTCAGTACTCTTATTTTGTCATTAAAAGTAAGCTGCATCCAACGCATCTCAGAGCTTAGAACGATATCCCTTGTCGGTCGTAAACTCGTTCCACGGACGAAGGGCAAAATGAAAACATCCGTCTGTCGGAAATAAAAATTACGACCTCGATCAATCTAAGATATCAGAAATGGAATGACATTAAAAGCGGAAATCACAGTTCCCGTCCGTTGTCTGTCGCAATAAACCTATAACCCGAAATCGATATGCGAACGATAGCATCCTCCTCGGGAAACATGACTAACGCTTAGAGAGAGCAGATGCGCAGCTGAAGAATATCAGTCAACAATAGGGGATTATTCTGTGCCGTTCTTACCCCGAATCTGTATAAGCAGCGTAATATTTCCATAATCCTTAATACTATGAACCTTCTTTCTTTTGTGGTTGCTTATTTCGACCAACTTGCATCCTCTAAGCGACCCCCAAAAAAAAAACTTTGATAAGTTCGAGGTGAAAACAAAGGACTAAAAGTAAAAGAAATAAAAGTTTAGCATCATTAATCATTGCATTGCGGGAACAATAAGGAAGGAATCTGAAGACGACCGGAAGCATAAGCTCTTTCCGACTTTTTTTTATGCTTTCATCAGCAGCATGACCAACGAGTTTTGTAATTTCGTTTGTAAAATCATTTTCAAGTTGATAGCTTGGTCATTAATCTTTATTTGATTCAGTTCGGTTTTTATTGCCCATGGAAAATTGTAATTGAAAAATCCTAACCCAGATCGGCGGGGCTTTTCGTGCCCTATTTGTTTTGTTTCATTTTTGCACTGGAATTTCATTAAAAGTTGGTAATTCTCACTTAATTGTGACCGCTGGTTTTTCGTTTTGTTCGATTTGTGAGGTGAGTTAAAAGTTTTGAAATTATCTAGGTCGAGATTGTTGGAAATAGGGATAGCAAAAGCCTCTTACATTCAGCTAATTTATTTTAAGGTCTCTGGGGATGTAGTACAACTAAATTTTGAACCATTTCCTCCCAACCGATTTTGCTGAAATTTTGAAATCACCTTTAGATTTCGTGGTGAAGATTGCGGATGCTGTACGTTTTGTCGACCATGTTAGTGTTAAAACTGTGATAACTAAAATCCCTAATAACTTATTTTACATAAAAGATAAATAACACAAAGTTACGAGCAGTCCTATTTGCATGACGTTACCTTCATAATTTAGACTAGTAGGTACTAGTTGGTTGGGTACCCAATACGCCGTCGCTTTTCCAAGGAAACGCTTCATTCCGAAAGTTCGGAAACAATGCATCACGCTCCATTTGGATACTCACATGCCCAAATGCTAACATAATGTATTTTCACTTGAATTCACCACCCAACTAACACATGGGTACATTAAACATCGCACATTCCAGTTATTGTATACTTGTATTTGATTCTTCTCCTTCTTGGATCCTTTTTACCGTGCCGATGCCCGTGCCCAACTAAAATGAGTAAAATGACCGAAGCGGCATGGCAGAAAGTCAAGTCAATTCCTGCTGAAATGTCCCTGGCATAAAACGAATATATTCTGAAGAGTTATTGGCATTCGCATGGTCAACGACAAGGCAAAAGGGGGCCACATTGCGGCATGGCACTATAAGCTCGGCGAATGTTACCCTTTTGCTACTCGGGTTACGTTATTTATATTCTGTGTTTGCTTATTCTGACCAACAATGTGGAAACCATTTAAGATTTCATCTCTCAACAGCATCCAACTTATACCGGATTTATGGGAAAAGTAAGCCATCGAGAATATCTCACAGATTTCTACCTCCTAAGAGCTTTATAATGGGGTATTTTAGTAAATAAACTCGGATCGGTTTTGGTAGAGGGATTATGATTTATATACGCCATAACGACTGGCAGTTAACATTGGATGGATATAGAATGAAATCATTAAAAAAAAGGTTCTAATATTTGTATTATTACGTGGAAGATGGACTCTAAGTAGGTGTATTTTGTAGAATCGTTCTCGATTGCAAACGTACATGCATATATTTATGTATTCATATGATGACATGTGATTTAGAGTTATGGGTATAAATGAGGGGTATAAAAATAGAATGAATGGCATATAAATTATAGAATACGTTGAGTAATAGTTGTACCATAAGCTCTGCCAATGCCTATCGATGCAGTGAGTTTAAGGTCAAATATTTATATTTTATTGTAAGAAAAGAAGACCATTCTGTTTGCCTTTATGTATTAGAGTGAGTTATAATAAGAATAGGAAACGAAAACTTGGTACATAGGATAGGTAAGTATGACACTATACAAAACAGAATGGGCTGCCATTTTCCATTGTTATTTTGAAATAATCATCATATTAATACGAAAACAAAAAAGTTTTCGTACTTTTTTTAAGTATTTATCGTGAAATGAGGAGAATGAAACTTAAATCAATCGAAAGGTACTGTGCCATAGATGTGCAGAAACAAAAAAGCGTAGGTATATGTCGCCATTAATACTGGTAAAATGAAGTCAAGAATTTCCCATACAAAATGGTTAAACGCATTTTGTTGCTATTCAATTTGTCGCCGTAATGTTTCCATAGTAACGAATTTAATCATCTTAGATTAGAACCAGTTGGAGAGTCTCATTAACCCATAAAGGTATGTAATTTATTTATCCCTAAAAGTAAGCAATCATAAAATCTTATTTCAGGGGCATTGCAGAGTTATCTGCGAGGTGTTACTATGGAAACGAACATTCATGTTTTGCCCTTTTTCATTCTTTTTTCATAGCGGAAAGGTATATGAATTAAGATTTAGCATATAAAAAAATTAAAATAAATAATAAATAAATAATCCTATATCCTATATATATTATAAATGTGAATGTTTGGATGTTTGTTCCCAAATAACTCAAAAACTACTGAACGTATTGAGATGGGATTTTTTTTTATTTATTCGGGCTAGATCCGAAGCCCTAATAGGCCTTATTTGGTGGCAATACCATCCCGGGAATACCATCGTTGGAAGCGTTTTAAGCCTTTTAGCATGTTCTTCTTCTTCTCCTATCATTTTAAGAGTAGCGTGACTGTGGAAAAGGGGTTGCAAATTTGTTTTTTTTTACCTTTCTTTAATCATCTTGCTGTTACATTCATAGATCTAGGTTAATCGGAATAAGCTTAAAACTGCATTTAGCCAATACTTCACCGATTATTTTGAAGTATCATTCATCTCTCTGCTCCTTCTAGGGGCTGAGCTAGAAGGAATTGAAAACAGACTTTTCTTACCAAATCAAAAATAATGATTTCTTGATTGCCAGTTCTGCTTTGGGGTGGTGGGTTGGATTAACATCAAAGGAATTAAAGATATACATTCACACACAACGAATATCGCAGTGTTTCCCCTGAACTTCGCATATGGTCGTCAATGACAACAGCTTACATGCAAAGTATAGGTAGTTCGATTTGTTATGGATGTGTGCGTCGGCGGCAGGCACACAGAATTGTTTTGGATTTGTAAGGATGTAGTTTGTAGGTGGGCTTGATTGTATAATACGTTTTTTAATTCTTTCACTAAAAGATAAGAGACATGTTGCGTTGCGCGTAACTTCTAGGTATGGATATGGTATGGCGTATGACGTATGAGATGAAAATGACCAAGCGGAAATTGGCCTGTCGCCATCGCCATCACTACGCCGCCGCCAACAACTCCTAAATTTTGTGGGTGGGTATTAAAGTGAATACTTATATGGGCAAGTTGGAGTGAACTGATGAATTTCTTGAAATTCAGTTAAAATTAGTTTGTATCTGTTTTGTATCCGTTTTAATAAGTAATGCAGAAAAGGACAAAGGGTTCCTTAAGTGTACTTGAAGTGATTGACAAAATCGGCATTAATGCAAGCGAAGCTGCGGGCAACAGCTAGTGTAAAATAAAGTTGGCTTTCGTTACTTTATCTACAAACAAAATTAGTCGATTTTCGATCACGGGCGTTACTAGTGTGTACTTATAATTATAAAGGACACTATATGAAACCGAATAGTAATGAAAGCAGACCTTTGGTGGTCAAATCTTGCCAGACATTTAGTATCTAAAGCACATTGACCACAATTAATCTCAAAAGATCTAGGAAAATTCTCAGCTCAGCAGGGAACAGTTCAGGACACTGAGAGGAAGCTTGAAAGGGCACTTGCTTATAAGAAAGCATGCCAGAGGCCCAGACTAACAGACATGGATACCTGCAGACTCTTCAATGACCCGCAAGCTGAGAAAAAGATAGCACACTTACTGTGAGAATGACAAACAGGGTCCCGTAACCGAAAAAAGGGGAGGCAAAGTATACTCAGAGTTACTTGCCTATACAAGCTATATTTTTACGCACTAGCAAAGATAGGGTTGGCTTTAGTATCTATTAGGTCTGTTCCCTTACTTTTGTAGAAAAAATGAAAAAGATTGTCAAAAAATTACAGTGGAGGGGATAAATTCTCTCTCAGAGAGGAAAACTTACACAAAAGTTATGGAACGCTTTTGTAGTAACCTGTGAAAAATGACAGATAGTTCACTCAGCAAAATGCCAAATGGAACAACAAATTCAAATCAGCTGTCAGTTTTCAGGCGACTGACAGTTGTTTCAATTCTTACGATAATTGAGTAAAATGCGTAAGAATTCGTAAAAAATTGTAAGATTTAAAAAGTAAAGGAACAGACCTATTGTTACAAAGAAATTCGTATTGACATATGTCACTTAGCTTAAAATTTTTGTCATTTTAATGCGGGCAAAACGTTCATACAATTTTCATTGAATTTGGTTACATGTAAGTCGTACGTGCTTAGATGATTTCTTAAGAAATAAATGTACCTACATTCGCTTCAAATATTTATGAGAAATAAAAATGCAGAATAGTTGTAGAAATTTAAAAAATGTTGAACATTTATTTGAAAAAAAAAAATTAATTGAACAGCAGAAGAGAATTGTGAGTTAGTATAGTCGGCCTAAATAATAACCAATTTTAGTTTCGACTTTGAGTTTACGGAAAAATCACAATTGCGAAATTTGTAAATCTACTGTGACTTCATCAAATTGGAACTTAAGTTGGTTATTACTTTATTAGTAAGACCCAGTATACTTTTCCATGTAAGAAAGTTTCTGGACGGATTTTCTTAAAGCATTTAGAAATAATAAAACAAATATAGTTGTCGCTACATGTATGATGTAGATGTAGGTACCCTATCTTCTAGCCTACCTCTGGCTTGAGCTTCTCACATCCATCCAGTTTATGCAGAGCCCGAACGGCTGAATCGGGAAGCTCTTTTATACAGCTATCCCTTCCAGTGTAATTTGTGTTTTTCTGGGAATCGAACCTGCCACGACTTGCTCAGTAGTCTATCTCACTAACAACTGACCCACTGCGCCCGCAATTAGACTGCAGACTACATGAACTACAAGGGGCAACTTGGTTTCTGCGGGGAAATTTAGGGATTTAAATCAGCGTGCTGGACTCCTCGTACGTATTTGAATAGTTTCCAGTCTTGCTTCCTATTTTTTGTCTGTTTCAGACTTCTTTAAGCATGGCGGCTTATCCAAATGATACGCTAGTGCAATGACAATATTTGACCACAATCGGATGAATGGCAAGCAGACAGACAAACATTAATTTGTATGTATATCTTCACATTTGTTTACCCTAGAGTAAGCACTTCCTTGCTATAAATACCACCAAATATCAGATAAGGAAGGTTTGGTTAGGCTATTTTAGGTAGCTGTCTTCAAAGATGCACTAAGATAAGTAGTTAAATTGTGATATTTAATGAGTGATAAGAAAAGGGAGCCAGATATTCTGATCCGCAGTTACTGGAGAGTGGCTTATTGTTGTATAAATATTTCCTTGGTGACTTTTGAAAGGCGAAGGGTGAATTAATCAGTCTACCACCCGCTTATATTCTCTGTAGCCGGAGAATGCGTTGAAAAGCCCTGCGGAGGTTATAATTGGATTAGATGAAGAACTAAGGAGCAGAACAGAGTAATTGAAGCAGTCTGTCCTACTGCTTGCACCGAAAAATTTAAGGGGCAAGCAATGTAGGCGCTAATTAGAACACTGCTCTCTGGTGTTCTGTTCTGTAAAGCCAATTAGACTCTGTAACGAATTTTCTCTGCTGTAGGAGGCACCGATTCTGATGGCATCCGTATACCTATCATACGGTGTCCAGTTAATGCTTTAACAACGGAGTTGAGTTTGTTCCTTGTAATCCCTTTTATGAAAAGCAGTCTATGTGTTTTTTTGGTGTTTAGTTTCTGATACTAAAACATTCGTTCAAACTATTTGGCCTCTTGTTACTGACGGTAAAAGCCTTTGGAAGAGCGAAGAATTTTATTGATAGCAGTGAAGGGAGTGGCTCCTTACTGTTGTTAGCTATGCGGAGGCACCTGCCTTGCCTGACTAGTTCGTCCGTTACCAAATTTGACCAGGTTGTGTAACTATGGCTTTTTGGCCTCCGATTTTCTATGCAAAAGCTATCAAGTCTATCGCGTACAAGAAGGCAAAAAATGCTACAGCCACCGCGTAGAAGATGTGAGACAAGGTCAAGTTCCATCAGATGATTCAGAGAATATTATCTCAATACGTCTTTATTTGACTCCTCCCGTCGCGAAAAGATATTTGCTTCTATATGATACAGCAAGAAGATAGGTTCTATGGTTCCATGCGATGTTAACCGCACTCATCACCAACCAAACAACTCAGAGACTTTGTAATTTTTGTCCTCATAAGGACGGACTCCATATTTTCAAAAGGATGAAATAAATCGGAGCCTACACTTATCACAAAATACCAGCCTCCACCTTAAAACATGGTCAGTAACCCGTTGGTTTTTTGTTTTCCGTACAGAAAAACAACCTAATAAATTCAACCATTTGACGCAGATAACGAAATAAGCACACCTTCATAATTTAATCCTTCCGTTCCATTCTGCTGCCTGAAATCGACACCAGCCAACTAATTTAACGATGCATAAGCACCAGTCCATGTGTGAAAATTAAGGGCTTTGTCTGTTCCCAGGAAATAAACGCATGGCTTTTATATCATAAATTAACACATTATAAATCATTGACCAAGCAAATCCTTCGGTAATATAAATGCTAGGGCGCCCCCACTCCGGACAAAATACAGCAGCTCCATTACTGAACGTTAGTTACTACGAGTATACGTCTATTATCTCCCATAGACCGTACTCATTATGAAGTTTATCAGTTTTCACGCATTATTACGCACCAATTTGTAGGTATGCCTGATACATGTATTTGTATAGTTGCTTGGGTTATTGTACTTCCAACTTCCACGTTAAGCCACCACCAAAATGAGGCACGACCAACAAGCTAAACACCATTCACGATACGCAACTAGACTGCAAATATTTTACGTGGACTCTATTCAGTAGAGCGTATGTGCAGTGCACAGGGAATATGCATGGACAAGCATCTTTTTACTACATTAGATTTGAGGAATTAGGTCTGGGCTATAAATAAATATCCTTTCAGCCGATCCGACTTATGATGATGGTTGTATGGCAATAAAACTCGTTATAGCTTTCTTCATACAAAGGAATTATTCTTATAATACGGGCGGTGTTTGACAAGCCATATACCTGCACACATACATATTTTACAAGTTACTAGTTACAATATGTAGGTACAAACGGTTTTGTATAAAGCGAGCCTATAAACATGAATCATGGCGAAAATATGCTTCAGTTATTAGAGCTTGGCGCAGAAGGAAAAAAGTTTGGCGAAGGACACAAGCAATGTGAACTTTAGTTAGACGTAATCACAAATCCTTCTTGCCTTCTTGCCTATGAGGAGAATTTCGGACGCCATTGCAGCTGTTACTTCGAAAGTCTTTGACTATTCAAATTCAGTTCCATCAGCCTTCCGGACTTCAAAAGCGCATTTCAAGGTGGGGTACTGGCGGAAACAGTGGCTGCTAAACATATTTCTTACATGGCCCATTCGCCGATATGATGACCACCATCTTAAGACTAGACTAAGGGTGGAACTCTAACCCCTTAAGTATATCCCACACCGCACAGAAATTCCTATACTGTGCTGTGCACCATATGCAACAGAAAAGAACGTTAGGATGTGTACCTCTTCCCAGCAGTAACTACCTATGCTCCATTTTTACAGAATTTCGTTTGAATATCTACATCTTTGAAGTACGGTCGTTCGCTAGAGTTGGATGAAACGTAAAGCATACTCAATGACGAAAGAGGATGGAACGCATTATAAAGATACACAATGATTGCCCTATATTATCGTATATCTCATTTTTTAATCTACATTTTTGTTAACTATAAAAATAGGTATAAATATTTCTTATAAATGTTTAACATTTCAGTCTGATAGAAGACCTTCGGCCAAATCGATAAAAGACTAAGAAATTGTATTTAAGCACAAGGAATAAATACATTTTGTGAAGAAGAAAAGTCTGCGAAACAGGTTGTAGGGTTTTTTTTATGTATTGACAACCTTGCATCAAAAAAGCAGTCTGTGCCGTAGTAATAAAATCGAAGGTTGTTAGTCGCCATTTTGAGCGCAGCCGGACACAGAGAATTGTCTGGTAATCAACAAACTAATGAGCTGTAATTAAATTGGATTTTCGCTTGAAATAACTCCGTGCTAACAGGCATTTGAGAATGAAATTCTTGAAGAAGTAAGATAAACTCCTGTGTCATAACCAGAAAAGTGTTGCCACTAGATAGAACAAAGAAAACCATGAGCATTTTAAAAATTGCAAGGCAAACTATGTGCCTTTTTGCTTGGTTATTAGGTAGGTAACTCTATTTCCAAACGTAGGTGATATTCCAATTATCTCGGCTAGACATGAATGACAAAAAGTCAATTTTCAATAGACATTGCATGTTGTATAAATAAAGCATTGCAATTCGGCACTTTCAAAAATCTTAATGCAACTAAATTGGACAAGATGTAGGTCTATAGGTCCCCTGAATGCAAAAATTAGATTGGTCACAAATGCGAAATAACATCTTAGTACTCAGTCAATTGAAAAAAAAAAACTGTTAACGTGACCAAATTGGCGAATAAAAAACTGAAACACATTATATTTTATAAATGTTTATTTTAAGCCTTACCTTATATTGACGACTTGGCTCATATGTCTTAATCACATCAAATCGGGAAAGCTGTCTGGCTTACGAAACTGGATTTATTGCGTTTACTCAAAACAAATCACAAAATTGAAGCATTGCTTAGTTATGAATAACAACTTCTCTTAAATTAAATAATATTGTTATTCGGCCTTACCAATAATCAAATTTAGTCTGGCAGTTAACGCAAAGACTCCAGAGTCCAGACTTTCCAAAATCGCTTTACCAATAAACAAATTTAGTCGTGAGGTTATCCCTAACTGTAGGGTTAAATATTAATGGTCAGAAAGCCATGTTTATGTCGTACACTAACCCAAATTATTACTCTGTCACAACTCGTTCTGCAAAGGAATGTTGCCATGCATGCTCAAATTTTAGTAGTAAATCAAAATATGGTATTATATCTTAGGAGTAAGAAGTGTCAATAGCGAACTTTAAGTAACTACAATTTTTGATATAATTAAACAAAACTGTGAAATGGCGTTTTCGATTGAAGAAAAGAATTGCCCATTCTGTGAAAATAGCAAATCTAGAAGTCCTCTTTCTATGTTTTTCATGTTTCATTAAAAAAGAAATTGCTCTTCCAGGTCAATTCTCAACACGAAAGAAGTGTCCGAAATATTTATATAGAAGTGCCCTGAATTCACCAACGCACACAAGCAAAATGTCAGATTGAAATGACATTTTGTGCTACGTGATCGAAAAATATCAAATTATGAGTGCAAATTCAAATGAAATGTATTGATTTGGCCAATGGAAACATTCATATTTAATGTACAATGCAAAAAAAGTAGCAAAAGAAAACCCAAAGAAAAGAGAGAATGCAAAAACTGTACCCAAATGTAACATTTTAAAAACACATATAAACGAATATGTCCCGACAATTTTGATGAAACTCTTCTGCAACCGGTTAACAACTTTTTCAAAACGTTTATTAATACGGAGGTAGTTAAACTCGGTTATCTAAGCAAAGCGTTATTTGTCACGAAGCATTTTTTCACAATCTTCGTGCGAAATACTCCGCTTAACTGAAAAGCCTGGTTAACTGAAGAAAAAATAAACTGTACAACATAAATTATTAATTCATTTAATCAAAAATATAACAACTGAAGTCAATTCGTTTGTTTGTTTTGCTCATTTTCGATGTCTCGTTTTGTTTTGAGTTTTATTTTATAAAATCTTGACACTCCTATTAGAAATAAATGTGTTGTTTTTTTATATTTGAGCTGGATACATAAGTGAAATAGGATTTAGTTTTCGTCTGAACTCCTGTTAAATGATTTTGTTTTTCAAAATATCCGAAATTCTCTTAAAAGATAATTTCGCTTAGGTGAAAAAATAATTGTTGCAAATTGATGTTTCAGTTAATATTTACTATTCTCTATTAGAAAAGCCGAAAATGAAAATAAATGAAATAAAACGACCAAATAAATTAAAATACCGTATTAAACAATAGGAGCATAATATCCTATATCCACACATGGACACTTGAAACAAATTGGCAACACCAGTCCAATGAACAGAACCTAGATCTGACACAACGAACTGATTTGATAGGATCCTTTCCCTAGGTATGGTATTGCAACTAATACTAATGTTTCCACCAAAAGTGCTCCTCCGCGATTTGTCCGTGGAACAAATTCTTCCCTTGCGATTTCCACAATGTAGCACACTATCGGTTTATCAACCCTATAAATAGTTTTAATAAACTTTTTACCAGATACTACACTCCACCAATAATAAACAAACCTATAGTGGCAAAAGAACTCTCGTTCGTCATATATTTTATCCTTTGAGAGGTTGCCGATTCTTCAACAGATATAAGGTCCATAAAAATATCTTCGTCTCGACTTGAATTCATTCTCAATCTTCATTAAATTTTTTGAAAAACAAAACTTACTGCATGAAAACAAAAACAAATGATTTGCCATCTGATAACTGACAGCAAATTTGTAATAGATTCAACAGAAAGTCTTCGGGCTAGTAAAACTGGAGGTTAAATTGTTTATTGGTACCATTTCAAAAATGCTGTACATTTTAATTTAAACTGGCAGTCAACTAATAGTCGACATAAGTGTTTGATTATTAGTAAGGCCGATTGACTTTTGAAAAGTTAAATTAATTTTATGGATTTCCGCAATGGATTTTGAAATGGATATCTTCATATCTATGTAATCGTACGCAAAATGTGAAATTTAATAACTGTTTGCCTAAAAATATTGTCGTCTATTCTGGTGTCCCTCAAGGCAGCCACTTTGGTCAACTCCTCTTCCTGTTATTTATTAACGATCTATGTCCTCTTATTACATATTCAAAGATTTTGCTGACTGTAAGCTGATCTATTCATATAGCAACCCACAAGGTTAAATTTTCCTACAGCATGATATTGACTGCATGCAGGAATGGTGTAAGGAGAACTATGTATTATGCAGCTTTATCTTAAGAAAAAGCATGACCTTCACGAGATGCCAAAATTCAACTGCCCATATTCATTTTTTTAATGAGGAAGCTGTTAAAAGTGTGGATTGCTTTAATGATCTTGGTCTGGTCTTTGACAAAAAGCTTACCTTCAATCTTCATTTGGATTCATTTGGATTTGGTAAGCAAGGAAAGAAGCCAATTGGGACTTATAAAACGATTCTCAAAGGCATTTTGGGATCCCTATGTAACCAAAACTCTATACTGTTCTCTCGTCCGACCTGTTTTGGAATACTGTAGTCCTTTTTGGTGTTCGTCCTACGAATCTGGAATCGCAAGAATTGAAAGTATTCAAAAGCAGTTTCTTCTTTTCGCACTACGTGATTTGCCTTGGAGCCCCTAAAGTCGTCTTCCACCCTACATAAGTCGGTTAAAGTTGCTGAATCTTCAAACTTTGAAAAAACGAAGAGAGACATCAAATGCTATATTCCTGTTTTGCGTTCTGACTGGTAACGTCATCTCCACATATGTTCTCAATTCCATAAACATCAATACCAGACCGAAGATAACAATTTTTTTATACCAAAGGACATCTCGATGTAACTATGGGTGTAATGGCTCTATCAATAACCTAACGACGGATTTGAATAAGTATTATCATGTGATTGATTTCAATCTCTTAAAATTCAATTTGAAAAAAATATTGAAAGAAATGTAAACAGTATGCTCTATTAATAAGCTTTTTAAAATCTGTTCATTAGTGATTAAATGTGACATAAGTAGGTATTGTAGTTAAATATAAATATATAAAATAATAGTATTATTGACGTTTAAAAGAATAATATTTCACTTCAAATGATATGAACTTGTGTGAGTTGTTCCAACGACAGCTAATTACTATTAACTGATGATTTTTGCTTTTAAAATTGCTATTATATTTTAATGCACATGTATTAAATTTTTCATTTTTTATCTTAAGTAGAAATTATTTTATTTACCCCTTCCACCTTAATCTGGGGGAGATAGATACCTCTCTCAGAGTAAAATAAATCTGGAATCTAAAAATCACACCTCGCTAAACCCTTCAATATTGCAAAATTGTCTTTTTGTTTTATGAATATTCCAAAAAGAAACAGTTTCATTTATTAATTGGTACCTATCATAAGGTAAGCTAAAATAAAAGAAACATAGCACATTGTTCTGCATAATACGGCTATGTTAAAAAAAAAAAAATAATAAAAATTAGTAATCCCTAATAATATAATTAAAATATAAATAGATATATGAAAAACATATTTAATTTGATTTCTCAAATGAGATTAATATTTATAAGCTTAATAAATTATATACGGCGACAATTAATTTAATGGAGCCACTTCTTCACAAAAACTGCTTAAGTATCCCCAATAATTATTAAATCTCACAGCATTTTTTTGAATTCAAAAACTTTTCCAAGTTTTACTGCACCATCATAGGAATATTTTCGACCGATTGAAAGGATTTTTTTTGCCCACTGGATTCATAAATTTGCATAACAAAAGCGGTATTCTTACTAGTACTATACACAACAAAAATCCATCAGGAAATCACAGAACACATTATCATAGTCACATAGACTGGATTCTTGTCTTCAAATTAAAATAGAAAACGCACCTTTCGCGACAAAATGGTATCTGTATGAAGAGGCAGGCAAAAAAAGAAAAAAGATATTTAAATTAACAGTTTCAGATATGACAAATAATTAGTAATGAATGACATTGCCTGTTGATTTTGTAATTGAAATGTCCTTGATTTATTTTCGCCCCGAATGTACCTACATTCAAAGCATGTATTAGTCCCTTCTTAATGCCAGAAAGTTTATTTTCCCGTCGTGATTAATTAATGTGCTTAAGATGTATTATGGGAAATGTTCCAACAAAGTTCACAAGGCCCTGTGCCTTATCGTACCTTATATGACAAAGAGAGGGATCCACGTGATAAATTTATTGAATAACTTTTTGAGTTATTGGTTTATTCACTTTTATTGGAATCTTTTTTGGCAAATGTTTCTGTATCTATACCTGCGGAAGCATTTTCTACTCAAAGAAACTCAACTCAACAATTAGTTATAATTCACCCAGACATGTCGACATTGTACCACAGAAAGAACCTCCAATTCTGTTTAACTCAATTAATTTCCTGCAATCAGCTAAAACTGATTACAAACGGTTTTTGTACAAATTACCTGCTATGACTACTGATCAGAATCAGGGAGGCAAATTTGGGGAATGAAAAATCGTTTCGTTTACTCTAGACAGACATAGTGCTTTGATACCCATCTTCTGGTGGAAGGTTGGTTCAAAGGGTCGATAGTAATTTTCATTAAATGTCTTTGTTACCTGCTGAGACATACGCTCTGACTTTTACAGAATTGAAGAGTAGGCTTTTGTGCCTATGCCTTTTTTATTACTCCCCCAAGAAGAAAGCATTTGCATGGTGGCCATCACCAGAACTGTGCTTTGCAATAAACAATGAACATTGAAATGGAGCCCCTCCGACAGGGCACCGGAATGTAAAAGACATTCTGCATAAATTCGGATCATTTGTGCTGTGACCTCTTGTGAAGACAATTTTCTAAACGAAGTAATAAAACCTTCATATACGGGCTTTTTCGGAGAACCTTAATTCCAACCCACCCTATGTCCCAAGCCAATGGCTGTTGAATTAAAGTCTCTGTGCATATATACCTGTAGGTAGTTTTGAGTATAGTAAGGAATAAGGATGTGTGCTTAGTATTAAGAGCATTTGACAAAGGCAGCATCATTTTGGGGATGGCAATGAATTCAAAACAAGGATCTGCCAATGAATGTTAATTTCATTTTCATGCTTGAAGGACGAAACTGATGCCTTCGCAAGGCGCAAATACCAAATGGACACGAAAATCAAAACGGCTTCGATTGTGATAAACATTCGGGCGGGAACAAGGGGTGAATATTAAATCTTGTGCCAGGCGCTTGGGACATTTGAACAAATTTGAACCCTTTTCAGATACGACTCATACTTTCTGTTTATTTTAAATTCGTTGTTGTTATGTATGTACTACTCAAGGCAGCTAGCATTATGTATAAGTTGTATATACAAAGTATTGCTTAATTAAATGGAATCAATTAGTTCGTCTTATGGCGGGGGGAGAACAAATAAATGCTAACAGGGTGACACATAAGTGCTATAAATATTAATGACTGAAAAAACACGGAAAAAACACAAAACGCTTTAAAAAAATTTCAAATTTACATGAGATAATGTTTCAATGTCTTCCAATCTATTAACACATTAAAAATGTGTTCCTTTAGGTTTTAATTTGTTAATTTATTAATTTTTGCCTCAATATATTTTTCTTATCTTAATTGCTGATTATATTACTCAATAAAAGTTTATCACCCTGTTATCCGTACTAGATTTCGTATGAACTTGTCTTTGGCAATGCATTTGTCTCATTCTTCTGCTTCTGTGGTTACTCTTCTGTTAACGTCAATGTCAAAATGTTTAAATAAGAAACGTGGAGAACGAGGTTAACTTGAATAATAATTATATTAATTATAAATCTTGTGCCGCCGACTTCAAATCATCAGTAGAAATTTCTGACTTCAACTAAACCACTTCACGAATTCCATAGCACATTTTGGAACTTCACTTGGGGACATCCATTTGACATGACCGAACTTCCGAAACAGGACCGCTTCATCCGGATAACTACGTTTAGTACCTTACAACGCATGGTTGTAACCAAAAAAAATAAAGTACACTCTCGTTCATATCATCAGTTTGGTTGGTTTATTTTAATTTTATTTTCAGAAGCTTAATAAACCATATAGGAAACATAAGAATATACTTAAATAAATTGTATTTTTGGCTTAAACTCTCAGTAAAAAGCATTTTTCGAATGTTCTGGTTGAAATGTTTCTAGCTCCAAATGCACTGTTTTTATGCTATTAAACCATACAAGATTTTTAAGTACAAGGACAAGCGAAGCAGGAGTTTCTGATGTTAGGGCGTGTTCTTGATTTTGACTGGGATAGATTGATGATGCTGGTAGGTGGCTGTAACTCGAAGTAGGGTTTATGATATCTTAATTTATAATGTAAGAATTCAGAGACATATTCTTGCTTATGGACATATTTGAGGGTTGCAAATGGAGTGTATGCGTTCCTGATTGTCTGAGCTCTAACCTCTAAGTGGTTGCAATTATTTTAAGGTTCATATTTTTCTTAAATATGGGTAAAAAAGAAAGAGTGGATATTTGCTTAAAGGGAGTTTTTAGTAGGTGTAATTGAATTTTTACTGGTAGTGCGGTGATGCTTATCGGACGGCTTTATTTGCATTTATCAAAGAAAAACTAAGTATGGGGTCTTATTAGGAATACTTATGTTATCCTAAAAAATCAATTTCTTTGGAGCTGTTTTCGGAAAAAGATGCGAAGAAAATAGTGATAAATATTTTAAAGTTGTATAATTTTCATTTCATTTCATTTCATTTATTTATTTGATTGCTTACACATTAAGACATAAAATTATCTTTTAAAATAGTGAAAGCATTATTACAATAAATACAATTTTGATACAATCTACTAAAAGACGTGTTTAAACAAAATTAAAAAAAGAAAAAATTGTTTCAGGCAATTCTATTATATAATATAATAAAGAAAAAAAACAAAATATACATACATCTCCATTCAATTTATTAAAAAAAAGAAGAAACAAATCAATCGGGAAACTCCAAATAAAGGAATTTGAGTTTAGTCCGAAACTGTTCAGTGTCGCCTAACCTCCGCACATGCCGAGGCAAGGAATTCCATAAGCGGATGGAGTTAGTGAAAAACTGTCGTTCCGAAGTTAGACATGAGACTCGAGGGTGAACAAGTTGTTAGGATCTGTTAGAGGAACTAAAGCTCAATTTACTGATGTGTCTGCACCACATTAGATAACAAGACAAGTGAACGAAAACGAAGTAAATTGTCGAGAGTCATGTTATAAAATGATTTTGAATAGTTTGAAACACTGTCAAAACGAATCAAATTTTAAACATAGCGCGCCATATTATTAAATGCGACGTTAAGCTTTCTCCTGCTGGCAGCATCACAGTTGCAAAAAATTTCGCAACCATAGCTTAAAATTGGAACAACAAGTGTTCTTGCTAACATTATACGTGTTTTTGAGGGGTAAAATATTGTGAGGTCCATAACTGTAACATAACGTATACTTTGCCAACGGTTATATTAATATGAGTATCCCATGTTAGTGTCCTATTACATAAATATCATTCCCAGATTTTTGGCGGAATCAACGTACCCTGTTCTGGAGCCGCTAAGTGCTATATCTGGAAAATAAGAAAGGTCCAGGGACTTTTTACAGATAACAACACATTTAGCTTTACCAGGGTTTAGAAAGATCCCATTCCTATCGGACCAATCAGCTATCTTCCGTAGGTCAGCATTCCAAGTCGAAAATGGAAAATACGGACAGGTTTTTAAAACAGCGTTTATGATGATTCGAATGGAAAATGAAGTACGCAATAATGTTGAACACATCAATTTTACTCCAGGTTGGTATGCAGTTTGGTCAAAATCGTTTCAGCCGTTTTCATATACATAGACCAACCAAAGAAATCAAATGGCCATTATGGCCAATTAAGATAAAAACTGCTATCATATTAAGAATGACCATTAAATAAATAATTAAATATCTAAATACTTTGTCGCGACAGGTCTGAGGGACCCAAGGATTAGCCTCTCACAACCATTGGTTTTTGTGTGGGTTTTCAATTTTTGGGACGAATGGAAGGGATCTACAATTATACGCCGAGTCCAAACGGCTAATTGAGAAGCTCTTTCATGACAGTTTTACTCTCGGACGTTTATAAGACGTTCGCGAGAGGTGGCGCAGTGGAAAAAAAAACTTAAGATGTAATTTGGTTCTTTCGGGATTCGAACCTGTAACCCCTCGCTTAGTAGCCCAACACACTACCACTAAGCCACTGCGATGACCATTATACCTTAAAAATTAGTTTTGTTACAATCGTATCGACCGTTCTCGAGATAAGTCCAATTTTTAAAAGTACCGTTAGTCGATTTATTTTCCGAAAAGCTGGGTATGCACATGCAGCCATGTTAACCTCACCTACTTAAGCCCAGATATCAATTTTGGTTGAAATCGTTAAAGCCGTTTTCGAAAAAAATAAATCAAATAAAATGAAAAAAAAAAGTGGCCCAGAACTGTAAGCCCACAAACTCCAAATCCGAAGTTTGAAAGAAATCCGTCTAGCCGTTTGCGCTGGTGACCTCAAGAAAGGACGGACAGATGGCCAGAATTGCGAGACCCACTTTTTGAGTTCCTCTTTCTTTGTAAAGTCAGATTTAATTAAAATCTCGAGCTCAAATTCTTATACGAATACAATATCACCTACCTTTCTCTTACTACGTATACGAAAATGCTAAAAAGTGCAAGAACCGTTCGGTGTACAGTTCGATTATTTCAATACTCCAGAAATGACCGTGAATCTTTGTCAAATATTAAAAACTAAAAGAAATCTAATCTAATAGACGACAATCGATTGCATACCTACTCCATGTCAAGCATCATTTCAAAGTTCACCAATTAGAAAACATTTAAGAATTAATAAACGTATGCAACTTTTCTCTAAGGAACAGGAACATCCACGAATCGATTCTATTTTTACTGAGAGTGAGACACAGCCGACCTACTTTCTCAATTCAGAGATTAACTACTTTCGATCTAAAGGGGTTATAAACTATTGCTGACTACCCCTTTCTTACTTATACCGAGAACCATTCAAGAGCAAGCTCCAAAATAAAAAACAAACTTTCGCCAGACATAGAAGGTAGAAATTCAAAAAAAAATACCATAATTTAGAAACTTCTGCTAAGTCTGCAAGAGCCTTGAACTCTATGTTTCTTGTTTTCATTATAAATAAAAGCGAAATTAATTTTCCAAAAACAATAACACTGAGGCAATGCGACATACCTACTTTTATTTTTGCAGGAAGCATATACATATTTCAATTCGCCTTAAACTGATGGCGGATACTGGGCAAAATTACTCGCAAAAGAATTATTTGCAACCGTTCAAATACACACATAAATAAATAAAACAAAATACACAGATAATTTCCCCAAAACGAATAAAAAGAAGCATGGGTTTGGCCATATAGACGAAACCCAGCGTTTAATGTCGGGCACAAGGCAGATATATCATTTTTTTATCACCACACCAAGTATACGAACAAAAGAAACTCCAAAAGTAGATAGGTACCCCTATACGTATACAATACATACAGTCTCCGGAGACAATAAATAATAAGAATTCCCGTCTAGTCGTATTCGTATGTACCTAGCTATGCTCGAAAATAAAATAAGGAAATCATCGCAACAACTACTGTTGAAAATGTTGAAAATTATTGGAAAAAATTGTCTTCCTAAAAAGATACGCAATACGTTTTGCGCAACACGACACTCCAAGGACTCTTGAAACAATTCATTAAAGCCTTAAGAATCGGAGATGGATTGAAGGAACATACATATTTCAGGGATCAGAACATGTTTATAAAGGGTTTTTCAATAAGAGTGCTACAAAATTTTTTTGAATAAAACAAAAACGGTTTTGGATATCAATGAAATTCTTTATTCCTGTGAAAGTACGTTCGATGCCATTATGTATGGAACTCGATTTCTTTTGTATGGCCATCACGGGCACGCTTGCAGAAGTCCAGACGCTGAACCAAATTTTCGATATTCGTACGAAGCTCATCAATCGTCGCTGGCTTGCATAGACCATAGACTTGACGTAGACCCACCAGGAAATAGTCTAACGGCGTCAAATCGCACGACCTAGGCGGCCAAGCGACTGGACCATTTCGTGAGATAACACGTTCTCGAAAGTTGGTTTCCAATAAATTGATTGTGACATTCGCTGTGTGGCTTGTGGCGCCGTCCTGTTGGAACCACATGTCCTCCAAGCCCATATCATCCAATTGGGGCCAAAAATATTCGGTTATCATTGAACGGTAGCGATTCTCATTCACAGTAACGGGCCGGTTTTGATCATCACGGAAGAAGTACGGCTCAATGACGCCGCCGCCCCATAAACCACACCAAACCGTAATTTTTTCGGGATGCAATGATGACTCATGGAGTACGTGTGGATTGCTGCCTGACCAATACCGCATATTTTGTTAATTGACGAAGCCATTCAGCCAGAAATGAGCCTCATCGCTGAAGATGATTTTTCGATGAAAATCCGAATCATTTTCAAGTTGTTGCTCAGCCCAATTCACGAACATACGACGCTTCTGGTGGGCAAGCGGCTTCAGTTCTTGCGTCAATTTAAGCTTGTAAGGATGTAGGCCAAGATCTTTTCGAAAAATTCGCCAAAACGACGTCACAGAGATGCCCAACGCTTAAGAACGACGTGTGAGAGACACATTTGGGCTTTCTTCAACTGAAGCCTCAGCGGCAGCAATATTCTCGACACTACGGGCACTTCTTTGTCTCACTGGCACGGGAACATTTTGTACTGCGCCTGTGGATTCAAATTTTTCCACTAGACGCTCAATTGTTGATCTACTAGGACGATTATGACGAGACGACCATAAATTGGACGTAGCGCTCTTAACGTTGAGGCCACTGACTCCGAATTTCGGTAGTAAATTGTAATAATTTCGACTCTTTGTTGGATCGTATATCTTTTCATCATGAAATTGCAAACCTTGCTGAAGAGAAACGTCAAAAGAGAGTCAAGAAATTCGGCGTCGCTTGCTGTTCCTGTCGCTCTACTTTTGTAGCGTCCCTGTTGAAAAACCATTTATTTTCCAAGTGTTTTTCGTTACAAATAATAATGACTTACTGCTCTATTTACTGGATTTCACTAAAACAACAATGAAATATTAAAAAAAAAATTCCTAAGAGCAGTATTGTAAAATTATGCAGAAATTAGTAACATTATCCAAAAACTGAGTATATGTATTGTACGATGTAAATATTAACTGGTTGTCGAGGTTGTATCCAAAGTGCCATTTTTGAGATGCGACCAGTTTTTAAGAGTGTTTTCGGTGATTCGAGTCAAAAATGAAGAACGTAATAATTTTGAAAACATCAATTTAACTTCAAGTACCTATGCATTTTGGTTAAAACCCACTGTCCGTTTTGACCATTTTTGAGATAAGTCTAATCATAAAAAGTACCATTACTCGATTTTTGGGCTAAAAACTGGGTAGGTATAGGTATACTATATCTACAGAAATGTACTTATGTACTTAGGTTAAAATATAATTTTTGAAAGAAATCCGTCCAGCCGTTTAGACTGTAGACATCATGAGCAGACGGACGGATGGACGTTAAACCGAGACTAGCCGCCGCTAAGCCCCTGAATTTTTAAAGCTTACTATTTTTGAAACTAAGAATAATATTTAAGCATAATTTAGTGACATACGAAACATAATTTAACAATCAAAATAGTCACAAACAAATAGTTTTAACTATTTAAAATAATATTCTCGATTTTTATTTATTATTAATAGTTAAACAAAAATTTTATAAACCTAGGTATATTTATTTTATGTAATGATAAAACAAATTTTATCAGGGCCTTACACGTGCTGATATATGGCGTTCATATTCCAACTCTTTAGGCAATGTGCATAAATTCCTCCTCGCTTTAAGGGATGAAATAAAACATTTTCATTGAAATATTTCATTAACAACAAACTTTGAAAACACATCAGGGATGAGGCATGATTTAGAATTTCTAATTTAAGTGCCTGATGGCGACTAATACTTTCTATCTATTCTATCTTAAAACCTGCTGTTTCATGCAAACAAAAAATCGTTTGTAAAGGACGTGGATAATACGCGGATCAATATGCCAAATTATGCCGAATCGTAAGGCTTTCCTACTCAATAAATCAAGCTTTCTCCAACCCAACTTCAATTTGCAAACATCCCCCGCAGCCACACGAACATTAGGTAAACGTGTAAGGCGAAAAAAAATCAAAGTCGTTGAGTTGAGATAAAACATTACCACGAGGCACGAGCAACCAAACACCCGGAAAAAAAAACATTCTAGAGCAAATCATTACGGAGGATGAGAGGTGAGGATAATGGAGTGAGAGAAACAATACCAATGGTTTGGGGGGGACCAAGTTTGATAATGCAAACACGTTTCATGAATACGGGAGGGAGAAACAATAACTATGCATTGTTTGGTTTTGCAAATAACAAATAATACTCTTGTGGTTTATGGTTGGATGTAGATACTCGACATTTTTGAAGCAGCAGGTTATGTTATGTGTATATAGTATAGGCACACCGTACCCACCGATTTTTTGACAACGGATGTGTAACTGCTTATGTAATTTATAAAAATGTAAATTTGACATCAATTGCCTATATAATATTGAATATATAATGGGTAAGTGTAATACGTTAAACCATATGCGAATTCTCAGCTCAGGTGGAGCTGGATGGAAGTAATATTGTTTTGTTAATTTAAAATATTGCTAGAATTTATTTGTATAAGAAATATGCATATATATTTATCAATGAAATTCAAATGCGCAGAACCACATCTACCATTCTCTGTTATACTTATACTTAATGAGCGCCCAATCCATGAAGAGAAACACGCAGGATGCTATGATTTGCGATACCGCGTAAATTGTTTCTAAACAATTTTAATAGCTTATTGCATCCATAAGAAAACTGTGTAAATTTTACCCAATTGGCACCAAATACCTGCCGCCCCCATTTGTATATTATATTGTTTTTTTTTATGCCAACGATACACCGCTTGTATGTTTCTATTAAGTGGATTGCCTTGTTATGCCTCTGGGCAATACAATTTTTTGAAGAAAAGACGTTGTCGTGTCAGGCTGGTTGATTTATTCGGTATTTCCTTCGGACATTCAATGTGCAAAATACCAATGAATTCGAACCAAATCAAAGTAGAGCAACACTCGAATAAAAGCTCAGAAATGATTTTCAATAGATGTCGAACAGCACTTGAAACCAAAGTTAAATAAATATTGACAATCGAATTTCAGAATAATGAAACGTTTTATTTAGTTCTCTTCTGATGTTAACACATTGGAACAATTATTGTCTCCTACTCCTCCAAAAGTGGTTTACAGAATTCAGTACAATGTGATTGATGACATTTTAACGACTTCTCAGTTACGAAAACAGAAAGTAATATTAAAAAATAAATTTGAGTCTGGAATCTGGAATCTGAAGGGAATAGTTTGGTTTAAATTGAACTAAAGTTGTGACACCTCTCATACATAAAAACACATTTAAAATCTTTAAAATTTCGCAACCTTCTTACCAAATGAGCTCATGCGGGAGGGGGCGCAGTGTACGAAACCTTAAGGTGTAATATGTGTGTTCTCCTGGCGGTAAAACTGAAACCGATCAGGCGATCAGTCAGTCAGTCAGTCCAAAACACAATTAGCAATATCAGTATAGATTACGATCCCTACTCCATAGTAAAATATTTAATTTGATAAGGCCGCCCAAAAATTATGAAACTCGGATACGTTGGCTTTGAAATGGAGCTAAGGTAAGTTTAGGTTAGGTTGAAGTGGCTGTCGGCCAAGACACACTAAGAATATTATAAGATCCCTTGCGATACCAAATGAATTTAAAGTTTAATTCTTCATACTCGTTGAACCACTTGGAGCTTCTGATGAAGCGTATTTTCGTATTTCGAATGTCTATGTTATTTAGATCATTCAGATCACTATAATAGAATGCTCCCTGATGGAGCTTTCGTCCTTGTGAGAAAGCCGGACAATAGAGAATAGTTTCTACCTTCTCCTCGTCAAGACTACTTCTGTAAAAGTAATTTGAAAATACGCCAAGCCTTGTTGCATGTCTGCCTATGAGACAGTGTTCTGTGATGACACCTATTGTAGCACTGATGGGCTTCCTATCGAGGGAGATCAAGTATCTAGAACGTTTTAGATCCAGCTTTGGCCAGATCTGTTTTGTTACTAGACATGTCGAGCCGGTTGTCCAACTAAGATTTGTTCTTGGAACTTAACTCTTTATAAAAAAAATGGCTTAAGCGGGTGTTATTATTATAATACAGTAAAACCCGGATAAGCACCTCACCTTAAATTCCTGTTTTAATAGGCACTTATGCGGGTTAAGCAGTTATATGTAATAAAAATCCGCCTTTATAAATAAATAAATAAAATAAATAAATATTTTGGCGCGACAGGTCTATGGGACCAGTGTTACCTTCGAAAATTTTCGAAAAGGGTCCAAAAAGGTGTACCTGGCTTTTAAAAAGGGTCCCGTATGAAACTAAAGAAAAACAACCGCATCGAAACAGTATCGCATACGTTTTAAAATAATTTAAAAAAAATATCATAAAAAAATCAAGTGCATTATACTAAGGGCATAAATACAGAATATTGAATAGGCCCCTATTGGTAAATACATTTTTTAATAAAAGCAAATAGGTATAGATTGCACATGTCCCTATTATAAATAAAAAAATAAAATAAAATAACAGAGCATGTAAATGAACATTTTCACAGTTTGCTTTAAAACTTTAAAAAAAACATCATGGAGCTAGCTTTAAGTATGAATTGGATACTCTCTTAAAGTGAGTGCAACTTTAAGCGAGTATTGTGTCCCCAAAGGAAACAGGAACAGGTAGCTATCATTAAAAATACAAGTGTCAGAGCGAGATTTATGTTGATTCGATGTCAATAGTCGAAGTTGATGACTATGTAAAGAGAGAATATAATGTTTTGCTTCCTGATGTGATGAGATGAATAGCCAATTCCGAAAAAAGGGTCCACAGGCGTTCAAAGGTGTCCTGTTTTTTCGTAAAGGGGTCCGATTTGCGCTATTTTCAAAAAAGCGGGTCCTGGGGTCCAAGCGTTGAAGAAAGGTTCAATCGGACCCCAAGGGGTCCCAAAGGTAACCCTGTATGGGACCCAAGGCCTAGCTTCTCGCAACCATTCGCTTTGTGTGGGTTTTCAATTTTTGGGACGAATGGAAGGGATCTACAATTTTACGCCGAGTCCAAACGGCTAATTGAGAAGCTCATTCATGACAGTTTTACTCTCGGATGTTTGTCAGACGTTCGCGAGAGGTGGCGGAGTGGAAAAAACCTTAAGATGTAATTTGGCCCTCTCGGGATTCGAACCTGAGCCCCTCGTTTAGTAGCCCAACACACTACCACTAAGCCACTGCGCCACTAAAAATCCGCCTTTAGTGTACAGAATTTTGGTTCTCAAAAAAATGTACTTGGAGGCACTTATCCGGGTTTTACTGTATATAATATATGTCTCCAGAAGGTACTTCTAGTCATTTACATAAATGCAGGCGAATCCGCGGAAAAACAGCTAGTAAGTGTATAAGCACAACTTATGATTTCTTAACATATCTCTTAACATATAACTCGGCAAAGCAAAGTAAAGTATAATCTAATTTTAAGTGGAAGTGATTTGACAATAGGAGAATGTGTAAGATGAAAACGTTCAATCGTTTTCGTTTAAACGAACGTTTTGCTTCATGTAAGTTCTATGACGTTTTCTTTTTCTCTACTTTCATACTGCCTACTCCAAAAACGAAGGGAATTTTGAAGTTTCTTATTGCCTTGGGTTATTTAAGTGGTTGTAACTCGTTTTTATTTTGCAAAACATACTGTCGAATTATTTATTACTATTCTATAAATTCTGTTAATTTAAGAAAAATCGGAAAAAAATCTTCGAAATTGTTTTTACGCTGCCTTGGTTTGTTTATTAAATAAATGTGCATTGAATATTAAGTTCAAATTATTAATTTTTTTTTAGTTTTGTTCAACTCTCTCCTTTTTAGTATGTACTGGACAATGTTAACCTTTGCACAGGAATGCGAAACACATACGTCCATCCCATTTTAAGGCTGAAGCGTGGAACAGCTGGAGGTTACCAGTGGTAAGTTAGCCGTCAAAACAATATATTTGATTATACAGCTTCTCCAACTTTAACTTTTTTGTCACACAATTTCTTAAGCCCTTGCGAACCAGAAGAAGGAAACGAAACCAGTTTCATGAAGCAAATATTCGCCTTCGCTTGATTTCTTTCGTTTTTTTAAATTGGTTTTCATTTCGTTTTTTACAGAATCACAGCCCAGCTGTTTTCTTGAAACCTTTTTGAGATGTGTTGATGACTACATTAGTAAATCACTTTCAGTGAGCGGCATTTAGTTAATCGATATACTAAATCAAAATGTGCAAGTTTATACCACCTTTTCACAAATGTGACACAAAACGTGACCGAGTTTACTTTACTTTACTTTGCTTTCCTGAAATAGATGTTCAATAAAACATGTCTATTGTTCTTGCTTGTGTTCTTCTTCTTTTTATTGCGCAACGTACAACCACCCTGCCACATGCGGTGAGCTCCACCTCCAACCATACGAAGTGCAGTGCCTTTTTGGCAATAAATAAACCGATACAAGTTTTAAATTCGCCCTCAGCTATTAACCTGTGTAGCATTGCTTGTGACTCGAAGTAACTTTTTCTCTGTGGCAGCAGGCCAAATTCAGAGATCTACTTTTAGATATTTCACCAACGTAGGTAAAACAAAGTTTCTTTGAAATTTACACTGTTTAATTACATGTCATTTGTCGAAACATGAATCACAAAGTTATTCCCTGTCCAGTCGTTTGATTTGAGTCCATAATTATTGAATCGAAACCAAAGGTAGGTACCTTCTCAAATTCCTATTTATCATTTCCTTCTCATAACTCCGGAGCACTTCAATTTTTAATTAAAAAATTACCATACCAAAATTAAAAATAACAGAAGTCATTATTCTGCCCTAGTTACGTCAATTTAAAGCAAACTAATCCAATTCACTTCGCCATAAATAAACAACTGCGCCATCCCTCGCATAGACGTGTCGTCGTCCCTTTAAGGTGTTTCGCAGCGGACCCTCTGCATATAGGTAGATACTCTTGCAATCTTAATCCTGTTTAAGGAATCACTCGAAATCATTCAACTTGCGTTTTGTGTTCCCTTTTCGTAACTTTATACGAGTTCACACAGCGATTGTGAGATTTAAAGCATCTCAGCCACAATTACCCACTAAATAACTCATAGCTGTTATAGGTATCATGTGCTTTTTTCGCGGCGCAAACTTAACATTCATCATTGTCTATCGTTGCAGCTCTGCCATTCTGTGATCAGACCGACACGGAGGGGGTTTAGCTTCGCCCAAATTCAAAGTTATGTCTGATCTGAATTGGAAATATAGCGCCAGTAATTTGCGGTGCAGCTAAATGGCTGAAGGGCTTTCACGCTTTCTGCATCCTCTGCCCTCTGCCTTCGGTTAGGAAACAGTCGCTTTGTATGCTGTCCCATGCCGGGCACTTGCTTATCGCTGTTTCGTGTTGCATACCAAAGTCGTTGGCGACTTTCATTATATTGAACAGTGAGAGCTCTACCAACACTGTTCCTTATATGCATAGAAGGATTTATTTGGAAAATGCAGAAAAAATTCCTCGCTTTGCCTTCAGCTTCCCCTTGAGCAAGTATCATGCAAAACGATAATTCCATTGTTTGGTGATAGTCGTACACTCTTCCCGGAGCTATATTGTCGGTTACTCTTCATTAGGATTGCGTCCACAAGATAGCTTTCCACATGTAGGTTGTAGGTATATAAAGAGCATAATTCAATAAAGCTAGCAGTCGGCAATTTGTCATGGCCACGGGAGGATATATTGTGCAGTTCCTTGACTTTGCAACTTCGAAAATGTATTTAGAACCATTCGAAAATGCAATCGTTGCCTCTGTCTAACTGCAATTTCACCAGACACGGATAGCGGAAGGAGAAGATTTAAATAATTGAAGATTCAATAAGCGATAACGTGATATTTTCCTTTGTGTGTGTTTTTGTCCTCTCGGATATTGGAAATGTTTTTAGCTATTGAAGGATTATGCTAGTGCTAAGACTATATATGATGCCAAATGGAAATTCAATCCAGCGCTGGTATGTGCATGCATACTACTTGTGGAATGCTGCAGTGACAATGGGAATTTTTGTCCTAGTGAAAAGGAACCTCAACAGGATTGCAATCTTGTTTTGTGGCGGAAATGAATTTCTTTATTGCGCATTTGCACCGAAGCAAGGCAGATACGTTACGTTACCCAGTATTGCTGTGTGTCTGATACAAATCCTGGGCGAATGGCGAACTCGAAATCTGAAACCTGCAGGTATTTCATTTCATCGTTGAAGTCATAGGACTTTTTTTTATAATGAACACCCGCTAAAGAGGTTATGACTACTTTTATAGTGTAGTGTTATTTACACAGCGCGGGCTTTAAGGAAATTGGGATAGAAACAAAAGCTGATTCCGATGCACATTGCTTTTAAATGTCTGTGAATTGTACTGAGGAGGAAACACAGAGCTAGGTAAAGCACTCCACATTCGTTTTGTATGGCTTTTAAAGGAATCTCTACCTATATTTCATAGTACGACCGAAAATAGGCTGAATGGTAAAATGATGGGCATGGCATTTGCATAGTTGAAGGGGGGACTGCAGCTGGCGATTTCAATTTGTTAAAGAAGCGATAAAACAGTGAGAAACATGTTACATTTCTGAGATTTTCAAGCGAATTAATATACAATAAGTTTGGGGCAAATGACCACCTTACAATATATAAGCCAGGTCAGAAGGAGGAAACCTAGAAATTTCGGAGCGTTCTTGCCGACTTCTTCTATAGGTATGGTCGTTCCAACGAAGTTTGCTATAAGCACACATACCGAGAATGGAAAGTCTTTCGGTTTCAGTGATGCTATTGCTACTGGATGGATAATCGGCCCTAGCGAGGTCTCCATCGGAACGGAAAATTCTCCGCAACGAATACTCCGTCGGAGGCTCAAATTACGATCGAGGTATATGCTTTCGGAGAAGAAAACGCTTCGCTACTATTTTAACAAAAATATGCTCTTAATCGAACATCAACGTAATTCGCCGATATGCGTTACAAAATTTCGGAAACATATTCCGAATAGCTGTTCGGAAGAATACCTCGAAGACAAAATCCTCCGAAGCGTATAAAATCGGAGAATTTCTTTCCACTTTCACCTTCTATAAATGGCAGGCCAGATTAATCACGCCTGCTTGTCAAATACACTGCCGATCAACCAAATAGACTCAACATAATTTTTTTTTTTTCCTTTTTGATTTTCATTTTTATGCTGTAAGCTATCGCCATAGTTGTTGTTGTTTTTTTTTAGAGCAAAGCAATAGACTAATTTTAGCGATGAGAGTTGAATGCAAAACATTTGCAGTTATAACATATTTCTATTTTGCTTTGCTTATGCCGAAATAATGTGCATTTTAGGCGATGATCAGAATAGACTCAGGAGCTGTAATTTTAGTTTCAAATAAGCTGTGCAAATGAAAAGTGTCAAATTGTATTCTAAATCAAATTCTGAATTATTTAACACAAAATGGGGCGTGGAACAGCACTTAGGAACTTCGGAAGAAAGAGGCAAAATATTAGCGTATCGAGACTGCAATCATTCAACCAGAGAAATTGCTGGAAAAATTTCCAGAAGTCAGTCTGTTGTTTGTAATTTTTTAAGAAACCCATCGCCTTACGGAAAAAATCTGAAAAAACCCTCCTGGAAAGCACTTAAGCCTTGCGAGGAGCGAAGGATCCTTCGAGAAGCTTCAAACTCAATGTATTTTGCAGCCAAAATTGGACAGAATTTGGGTGTAAATGCAAGTGAAGCTACCATACGACGAGTAATCCGCAAGGCGAAATATCTGAAAAGAATAAAAATAAAAAAAAAAAAACCGCTTACCGGCATTCGTAAGCAAACTCGCTGTCTGTTTGCTCGGAGTCACATGGCATGGAATAGGGAGTGGCATCAAATCGTTTTTTTTTTTTGTTGAAAAACGCTTTAATTTGGACAGACCGGATGGATTCAACTATTATACTTCCATGATATAAGAAAGAAAGAACATTATTTGACCGGTCACCATAGTGGTAGGGGGTATAATGGTGTGGGGTGCCATATCCTATTATGATGCATTTGATATTCAATTCGTTTCATCTAAGATGAACGCAATAAGATACAAAGAGCTGCTTCAAAATGCATTCCCCCATTTTTCCAACCTTTTTGAGCCATTATCTTGGGCGTTTCAACAGGATAATGCCCCAATCCACACTGCTCGAGTCGTAAAGATGTGGATAAATGACCAAAATGGGAACTTTATGGAGGGGCCTCCATACTCTCCTGACCTCAAGATTATACAGAATTTGTGGGGATGGCTTTCGCGTAAAGTCTATCAATCTGGTGGACAATTTGAGGACATAGAATTATTAAAATCTGCCATTAAGAACGCCTGAAACGAAGTGTCCTTGGACTATCTAAAGGCTCTCTACGACTTAATCGCTGACCGAATTTATGAAGTAATTTCAACTAACGGTGGTTATACACATTATTAATTAACTATAACAACTTATTTGATACACATTTTTTCAAAAAAAACTGTGATTTATATTAAGTTTTTAACCTTGAGTCTATTCGGTTGAGCGATAAAAAACTTTTTAGGATCACTCACAAAAAAAAAGAATTTAAAAATTTACCGTTGCACTTAGAACGCTCATTTTTGTTTTGTTTACTTAAGAATTGAATAGTGCATTATAAGAAATACGTTTTTTAAATTATATTCTCAAAATGATGAAATAAACTCCATTTTCTAAAAATATTAACTGTGAGTCTATTTGGTTGATCGGCAGTGTACCTCCTACGTATTGCAAGCGCTTTAAAAGGGCAATATAAGTACAAAACATTTCAAACATAAAGCTGTCATTAATACTAATAAATTTGTTGTAAGGGAGGTGCCTCAACACCGCCAAAACTTCGCGGAGCGATTAAAACAAAGTAAATCAATTAAAATAATTATGGAGCTTTAACTTCCATTTAATGGGATGTGTCATACCATACTCCTTTGTCCAATGCATCCTACATTTTGCAAACTATGGTTGCGACAAGTTTTTCTCTGACTGTCAATTCAAATAGAAACACTCATTTCACTAAATTTCATAAGCTATACTTTTATAGGCGTTTATCACTTTAATGGTTGGTTCTATTTTTAATTTTAATGACGCATTTTATCTGATCGCATTTTAAAGTAATCGTTCTTAACTGCGGGATGTTTTTTTTTTTTTTTTTTTTGTTGGAGGTTGCTACTATCCGATGGAGCACTCAGACACAACTACTGGTCCATTGTACTGCCAAAACAGACACCTTACATTGCTGTACTTAGTTTGCCCGTCTTTCGAAGAAAGATGAGAAGGAGCTTCAGTGATGAAGAGCTTAGATGTTCGGCACTCACCACGTCAGCCCCAAAGATCCGCCACCTTATGCGAGCAAAGGCAGGACAACTACAGAGGAAGTGTTCCGCTGTATCGTCATCCTCTCCACAAGCAGGGCAGATGGTGGTGTCGCTCAAGCCCAACACATTTAAGTGTTTGGCAAAAGCTTGGTGGCCCGAAAGGACACCCACAAGCAGTCTACAATCGATTCTCCTGAGAGACAGAAGGAAAGATGCTGACCTTTTGCAGATGTCCGGTCGCAGTCGTTTGGTCTGTCTGCATCCAGCACAGTCACGCCACCGACACCCGTGTTCACGAGAAACCCAAGTATCAATGGATGACCTTACCGCAGATGCTGGCAGACCCAACGCAGGTTCAGGCCCTGAGAGAGCTTCTTCGGAACCCAGCCTGGCAAGCTCATCAGCGATCTCGTTTCCCTGGATACCAGTGTGGCCTGGGACCCAGACAAGTTTCACTTTGTTTAGCCTACCGACCAAGTTTAGAGAAAGCTTGAGTTCAAGCACTAACTTGGACGAGGTAAGAGGGTTGAGCAGCGCTTTTAGTGCAGCTTGGCTATCACTGCAAACACAAATGCTTCTAGCTCTCCACCTGTTTGTCACAATATAGTGCATAGCCATAAGGATAGCGAAAATCTCCGCTTGGAAGACAGACGCATGGTTCCTTAAGGGGTAGTGTAGTCTAACGCTTTCGCTTTCCACGAAGACTCCCGAACCTGACCCCTGTCCGGTTCTGGAGCCATCCGTGAAAACACGATGGCATTCTTTCCCTGGCTCAGAGTCTGGCCGAAGCCATTCCGTTGCCTGAGGAAAGTAGACGTGATAGTTTTGTCGCAGTAGGATTTCTGGTGTCATTGCGTCAGACGGCATATCCATAAGATAGGGGTCAAAGGATAATTCTCGCACAAGTTCATCAAAATTCCAATGCGCGTGGTACCAAAAGCCGCCTCTTTTTAACCGAGAGATGGATTTCAGCGTACACCCCATGATAAAAATATCAAGGGGGGGGAGGTTCATCATAGCATCTAGAGCAGAGCCCGGAGTACTGGGGAAGGCCCCTGTGCAGCCGAGACAAACCGTTCTTTGAAGTTTGGCAAAAGAGGCAGTAACACGTTTCCGCGAAAGCCTGTTCCACCATACAACCGATGCATACGAGAGGAGAGGTCTTACCATTGCCGTATGGATCCAAAGGACCCTTTTAGGAGATAAGCCCCATGTCTTGCCAAAAGCACCTTTGCACTGCCAGAAAGTGGACAGCGCTTTATCAGTTTTTGCTTCGACATGCTTGGACCAAAGAAGTTTTCTATCGAGGATTACTCCCAGATATTTGACTTCATCAGAAATTGGGATAGTGACACCTTTTAGCACAAGTTGAGTCAGACAAGTGACCTTCCTCCTTCTCGTGAAGAGAACAACCGTAGTTTTAAGAGGATTCACTGAAAGCCCATTTCTTGTGCACCAATCATCGATCATTCCCAAGGATCTCTGCGCCAGAGAGCAGACAGTCCTTAGGTCTGAACCGACATACAGAACGGCGACATCATCCGCGTAGGCTTGTGTGTAGGTTCCAGAAAGATTGAGAACCGTTAGCAGAGAGTCTACTACCATACACCATAAAAGGGGAGACAGAACACCACCTTGAGGGCAGCCCCTGTTTACCCCTGTCATGACGCACTTTCCACAATCCGCCTCGGCAATCAACGTCCTGTGCATTAGCATTGCTTTAATCCACAACACCAATGTCTCATCTACACCATGACTGCGGGATGTTACTACGTATCTATATGGACTTTTTGACCTATTTAACTAGAGCTTAAGGCGGCAACTGGTCAAAAACTCAACAAGTATGGGAGTGTGTATTATTTAATTTTTTTTTAAATTGAATATACACACATCGTGCATGAAACATGAAATAAATGTCTTTCTTCGTTACCATTTTGTCAAATGGGCATCAATGCCATGATCAAGCAGGCAACCACCAAAATACACTGTCAAGCATTGACACCCGATAGTTGCTCTAAACTATGTCATTCCATAGTTTCTTCATACGTGATTGCTCTCTAGGACACTAGGTTCAAAACGTTATCATCAAAATTGCATTTAACTGGTGTTTTAAATATACTCCTTCACAATAACTACCACATGAAAAACCAAAAACCACTTAATAGCCAGCCCAAAATACAGGACAGCTATCGTATATAACATTTGGCAGAATTTAGTCCACAAAAACATCACTTATACGTGAAGAAGCTCCCGGAAATGTTCAATGACCTCATTTCTAAGCAGTGCCATCAACTTATCAAGTTCCAGTTAAACAACTTAACTCGTATCAAAAGTCGTCAGACCCCATATATTCTTTCCAGTTAAATAATTCATGATAAACTTAACGATAAATGTACCAAACATTTAGATAAACAAGTTGATAACACAATAAACCCGAAACTTGTGAAGGAAATCATCCTTTACGGGTCATATTCTCCCGTCTTAGGAGGAAATTTATTCTATTGACAGTCGCAAGTGTGCAAACCAACTAAGCGAGGCTACCACCAGACAGAAGTCAAATGACCCAAGGGGCAACTAGAAGGAGCGCTCAACCAGATTGTACTACGAAATCAAAATCGTTGTTTTAGCGCAATAACACACTACAGAACATGTACTCGTTTAACATGTTTAACATTGGAGACATTTTGCTTATCAAGAAATATATTGTTATTGTTGATTGTTAAAATACCTACATGAAGTGTTCATGATAGGGACAGGGACACATGTCTTACTAGAAGGGATATTGCAAAGCTCTGTTCCAACATATAAGGGGCGCGGACTTAACTGAGACTCGTATCATCCCACAACTTCAAGAGAAATTCAATTGTTTATTACGATAACGAGTGCAGCGAGTTTTGATATCAGTGTTCTAAGAATATTTTTAAGCTGTTTTAAGTTTTTCACTCAAGCTCATGTCATTGAAGAGTATATGTTTTGATTTAACAAATTTTATTTGACAAGCTAAGTACGTAAGTAAGTAAGGTTCTAACCGAACGCAATCGATTTAATCTCATTAAAACTGACAGAAACGTAGACATTTACCGAGTAAATTGTAGTTATATCCCTACCATAACTTAAGTCCATACATCATACCCAAGGCTGGCAAAAAATATGCATCAGATCCTAAGAAACTCAGTCAAATAAGCCTGAGATCCTGCTTTCTAAAAGCCATTGACAAAGTAGTAGAACATCGCTAACGAAAATTCTAATAGAAAACCAATTAAACAAAAATTTACTCTCCAAACTGGAATATTTATCTATGTATCTACATAATATTTACATCGTCGTTTTCGGTAACTATTAGGTCTATTCCTTTACTTTTAATCTTACGAATTTTTACGAGTTCTTACGCATTTTACTCAATTGTCGTTCCTTAATTCGAAAAATTCGTAAAAGGGAGCGGCTTCGAGAGAGCAAGGTATTTCCCCTTTTACTAGAATTGAAACAACTGTCAGCCGCATGAAAATTGACAGCTGTTTTGAATTTGTTGTTTTATTTGGCATTTGGGTGGAATATTCGCATCTCTCATTTTTCACAGGTTACTACAAAAGCGTTCCTTAGGTTTTTCGTAAGTTTCCCTCTCTGAGAGAGAATACATCCCCTCCACAGCCCACTGTCATTTTGACAGTCTTTTCCATTTTTAAAACAAAAGTAAAGGAACAGACCTACTGTGTAGATCGCGATGCATCGTGTTTACAGTGATGAATTGAACTGTCAGCTTATTCAATTCAATTCACGGGTTAGTCAGACGTCAGACCTGATCTAGGGATCCGTCAGAATGTTGTGTTCATATCGTTGGTGTTTCCACTGAAAAATTCTGCTGTATCCAGGGAGCCTCATTGAACTTACTATTTGACAGCTACATGGTAAATACAAATAAATTTTTAACTAATTGTCAATTTTGCATTAATACCTAACAACATTTCTGAAAGGTTGCATTTAAATATAAAAGGCTGTTTAAAATGCCATAATCGGTTATTGTCATGTGTGTCAACCAACTGTCATCAACCGCAGCGGTAAGTGCACTTGCAGTAGTAAGCATTTATTTAAATCCATCGAAAATGAGTTCCGAGCCGACATTTTCCCATAGTCAAACGTAATTTGTAAAAGGATTAGATCGAAGCCGACTAAAGTATAACTTACTAACGTCAGAAGTAAAAATCTGACAGCTGACTGTTGTGATTTGTTTGAGTTTTTAATGACCAGCATTGATCAAACACTTCGATTCAAACACGTAACTGAATTCATGCTTTCCAAAATCAACTTTTATCGAATGTACAAATTCCCACCCCGTATTGTGTAGGTTATAGATGCTTAATGAATCCGATTCCCACTCAGTGTGGAACACAGGCGTTTTTAATACTAAACTACCAACTAGTGTTTGGGGAGAGACCAGTGGCCCCCACTGCAAAATGTCAGAAGCTCTTGATCCGTACAAATATAAATCCAGACTCGACTAGAACTGTCTGAGCACTACAAAAAAGTGTGTTCGAGGATACGAGGAATTCCACCCTGAACCTTTTTATGGCAGCAATATTGACGTAGAGCTAGACTCTTGAAAATGTACACAGGGTATGTGTCAGCCAAAAAAAGTTTGTCATGTGTGCTAAAAGAAGCAGATCCATCAACAACAATGTGAAGTTAATATCTCGCAATAGCTCAAAGAAGATTGAAACACTTCAATATGGAGGTTTATTACAGCCGTAAGTTATTTAAAACATTTAAGCTACCTTTGAGACTTTGATTTACATACATGACCAAATCAGTCTTTGGTCATATAGTGATTCCGATGTTAGAGTAATGATATCTTTCCCATATGTAGTTCCTCTCTTAGTACTGAACAGCTCGATAAGTACCTTCTGGTATTGGTACGTTAACTTTTTTTTAAATCTTGAAAATTAGGAAGGAAAGCTCGTAGTTTTTTTTTAATAAAATTACTTTTTTACAAAAAAAAATAAAAAATTAGGAGCTACTCCTTTTCATTTTTGATTTCCAAATGTTAAAGAAGGATTAAATTTATATATTCATTTTTTTACTAAATCAAATTTCTTTTTCTTCAATTAATCATTTGGGATGAATATTAATATTAATATGTTCTTATCTCTAATGAATCTTTATGAATTAACAATTTTTTTATTTTATAAATTAGTATCATTTAATTTAATTTTTTTAATAAATATATTTAAATTATACATATTTCATATTGTTGTTTCATATTAATCAATGAAATAGTTATTTTACTTTATCTCTACTGTTGCTGCCGGCTTATGGTTCACTAGGCAACCAGTAGCGACATCTACCTACGGGCCCTCAAATCCATCAATGGTAAATGTCAGAAGAAGCACATCATGTAAAATCCATTTTTTCCTTTTACAATCGGGGTAACACCTACATTAGTTCGAGTACTTTGATAACCAACGATTACTTTGCGCTACTACTATTTTGTTTTTGAAGCGGGATAATTCAAAAAGATTTAACATATTTAATTTCCACGTGGGATGAATGCAAATGTCTAAATCCGTAATGTATATATGTTCTACAAGTCAAAGTTTAAATTAAATTTGTTGTTCGAAAATCAGCAAAGAAAACAACAAACAAATGAAAGGATGGGAAAACGATTTCTCAATATACTTGGTTCATGTATGTGTACACCTTCGCACTGCTTCTTAGCAAAGATTTTTACAGACGCACCTGAACGAACCTTATGTCATTTATGCAAAAAGTCGACAACAAAATCAAACTTTAAATTCGGCTCGTAAGTCAGTTCTCCTTAAAAATAAAGGAATAAGTAACCACAAATTAAAAATGTATGAATACTCGTATAAAGAAAATGCGGTGGTGGTTGTAAGCTCTGCTGGAATGCTTTATATAATGGTGGGAAAAGGTAAGTTATATATATATATTTTTTTTATCAAGCATCCTACCAGATATTTATTTGTTTTTCTTAAAGCTATAGGTATATTCACTGAAAGAACTATGTGACGTATAGGTTTGAAAGGAATCAAACGTGTTACCTATATCGATGCGGAATTTTTGCGAAACAAGCACAACAAAACAGCAAATAATCGGTTCTCTAGAATACAAATGATCCGTATTGGAAAAGCCTGTGTATCCTTAATTAGCTAATTAAAAAAAAAGCACCCCATATTAATTCAATGCAATGTCCTCAGTCTTAATTGCAATTCCAAATAACCATCCAACGAATTTAGGATTTCGACATTCGCGCCATCAATGCCCAATTATTTCAGCACCGTCTGCAAATTGTTTGTGTTCGTATAAGGCATGATTTTAATATCCTAATTGCGGAAAACATTGATACAATCAAAAAAGAAAAGAGACAGAAATGTGATAATTAAGCACATGTGTGTAAAGCTGCCGCATGGGCGAGGCACATTATTGATATTCTTTACATAACCTTGCCAACGCAGGGCAAAAGTGTTATGTTTCAATTGCAAACAAAATAAAGTGCACGACTGGATCGCACGAAACTTTCTCGTTCATATCATCAGTTTGGTTGGTTTATTTTTCTTTTATTATTGTTTATAGGCTATAAAACCAGATTTTTGAAATTGGAGATGCTGGTAGGTGGCCATGACTCGAAGTAGGGTTTGTGATGTAAGAATTCAGAGATTTGTTTTTGAATTTGCACGTGTTTGGGGGTAAATGAAGTGCGGGTTTCTGATAGTGTAGACTTTAATTGGTTGGAATTATTTTAATGTTCATGATTAATATGGTTGGAAAAGAAGAAGTGGGAATATTTGCTAAAAAGGAGTTTCTAGTAGTTGTGATTACATTTTACTGGTAGTGCGGAAATGTTTATAAGACGGCATTATTTGTATTTTTCTAAGAAAAACTAAGTACCTACCTACGGGGTTTTATTAAGAATTCTTATGTTATCGTAAATAAGCAATTTAGTCAAAATCTTTAGAGCTGATTTTGGAAAATAATGCGTACAAAATAGTAACAAATATGGAAATTTTGAGTTCGAAAAATAATCTTGCTCAACTATTTAGCTGAAAACTGAGTATAGGGTATTGTTCAGGATGTTAGTATTACTTGGTTTTTAAGGTTTTATCGAAATCGAAAATGACGTTTTCGAGATATGAACAGTTTTCAAAATCAGCGTTTTCGGTTACTAGAATCGAAAATGAAGGACGCAATAATGTTGAAAACGTCAATTTTACTTTAAGTATGCATTTTGGTCAAAATCGCTTTAGCCGTTTTCATATAGGTAAAACAAAAGAAAACCAAATTCTCAAAATATGTGTTTTTTCAAAAATCTATTATAGACAATTTAGAGAAAAACTGAGTTTGCTATCATGTTAGGAATGACCATATTACATACAAAATTAGTTTTTGTTGCAATCGTATTGACCGTTTTCGAGATAAGGCCACTTTTCAAAAGTACCGTTATTCGACTTTTTAGCCGAAAACTGGGTATGCAGCCATGTTAACCTTATGTAGCGTAGCGCAAGTATACATTTTGGTTAAAATCGTTAAAGCCGTTTTCAAGTAAACCAAATTTGAATAAAGTCTTAAAAAACAACATTTTTCCAAAATAGTCCGTTGAACGATAATTTAGGGAAAAACTGAGTTCGCCATCATGTTAGGAATGACTGTATTACCTTAAATATGAATTTTTGTCGAAATATTTTTGAGCGTTTTTGAGATATGACCAATTTTCAAAATTACCGTTATTCGATTTTTCTGCGAAAAACTGAGTATGCAGCCATCTTAGTTACACCTACTTAAGCCCAAATATCAATTTTGATTGAAATCGTTAGAGCCGTTTTCGAAAAACTCAAAAATGCTGAATACCGTTAGAACGGCAACACTTAACGTGCAAAAAAAAAAGTGGCCCCGAACTGTAAGCCCACTAACTCCAAATCCGAAGTTTGAAAGAAATCCGTCCAGCCGTTTGCGCTGTAGAGCTCAGGAAGGACGGACAGACGGACAGACGGACAGACGGACAGACGGACAGACGGACAGAATTGCGAGACCCACTTTTTCGAGTTCCTCCATCATCGTAATGTCAGATTTGATTAAAATCTCGAGTTCGATTTTTTGTACGATTACAATACCTTTCTCTTACTACGTAATGCGAGAAAGTTAAAAAGCTCTGTAGGTATGTGTGGGATATGCGTGCGTTTATCTGTTTAAATGACCTGGTCCTGATACAAACATGGTACGTTTGCACAAACTTTAATGTGACTACAAATTGGTTAATTTAAAAGCAGGTACAAATAATGTGCAAATGCTTCGACATTTAGCGATCGGAATGTATGTAGCTTATTCTCAATTTGAAGCAGCTAAATGATGTGCGAAAGCACACAGACTACATTTATACATTTAGTGAATATAATTGTATAGTATGTATATGCTTTTTTTTGTTTCAGTAAATTAAGCAAATAAATTCTTTAAGGAGACCGGAATAAAATTGGTTGAAAAGTCGTCGTTTTAAACTTACAAAAACTTGCAATGATGAAAGCTATCATGGTCCACTTTCTGTGAAAAGGTTCGATTTCCTGTTGGTTCAGTTCAGACAAATATGCTTTTATAATACGAAAGTTGAATTGTCATAAAGCCTGACAACAAACATACTCTCAAATATATTCGCATTTGCTTAAATTCAGACAGTCAGAGAAGCAATAAATTGCAGTATCGGCCAGTACTGAAACGAAAAATTTAAAAACTATGGTTGATGTCTTCATATTTATCACTAGCAGTTATCCGCGACTTCGTCCGCGTGGCACACTATTAAAATGTACTTGGTTACTTAAATAGATTTTTTAAAGGATTTTTGTATAGAAAATGTTTTTGTTTTTTTTATGGTGCGGCAGTAATATTACAACCCCGGTCAATATACTTAATAGCTTTGATTTGCAGTCTAGTGCCATTACATACACAGTTTTGGTGGTTTTAAGTTTCGAAAGAGCATTACCTACAGGTGTGCTCTTCCGAAGAGTTAGGCTATGTTATGGACTACCCGATTGTTTAAGTGAATTTAAACTCTACCGCATAGTTAACGGCTTCATCTACATTGCAAACAGTGTCCATTGATTTGTAGACCACTTCTTCCCCGTCAAAGGATGTCATTAATGAACTTTAATTCTTTGGAGTCAAAATTGCTCGTTCGCAATGCAGAACTTCTCCGAGTCAACAAATTTATAATCAGATAATACTATAAGCATTTATGTATTGTACCTACACTTTGTCCAAAAGATGTTTAATACCATTTTCGACCTGTCGTTCAATCTGCCACCTAAAATCTTGAGATAAATGTTGCAAAAGTTCGCTCGCGCAAATTATTCTACCTACCGTTGACATACTATACATGGACTGCTAGCAGCTAATTTTTCGTTGAAGAAAACATAGGCACTAGCTCTTTTGGTTCACTACGGAGAGAATCAGAAACACTCAAATGTCATCGAGCAATTCGATTGCATTTTCAAACTTAAGGATTATTTTTTTAAGTGCTGAGTTCGCCATCCGTTGTAAAAAGTTGGAAATTATTTGAATATAAATCGTTATTTTGCGCAGTTGCAATTTTTCTACAATAGATGGCACTGTGTTCTATGTAAAATATAGCGATGGGGCGCAGAGGTTTCATACTTTCGCCGCACCCACAGCGGCCACAGCAAATACCTAGCCACATTGACTTATTATATTATAAATGGACTGCTAGTAGCCAACTTCACGTATGTTCCAAAATAGCAGACGCGCTAATGTTTCGCTGCGGAGAACTACAAAGCTCCATAATTTCAACATAACTGTCATTCGGTTAGTGTTTAAAAAGAAGTCGGTGGTTTATAATTAATTTTAAAAAGGACTCTGTGAAGAAAACAAAGCGGAAGCATTTGATTTTTCAACAAATTTGTTTTTCTATTTCAAAAAAAAAAAAAAAACACTGCGGAATTTGTTTGAAATCACTTTTTGAAGCTTTCCATCTTTTGAATAGATGTCGCTCTATTGTTTACATGGAAATGAACTTTTTTTTTGAAAAAATGTCTTGTTTATTTACGTTTCTATGGAAATTTAAACTTGACAGCGGGATGTGTTTCTTTGCTAATCCACAGCGAAACAGTAGCGCCTGTGCTGTTTTGGAACGTATTTTCTCGCAGAAATCTATGGGAATGACATTTCACTAGCAGTCCATATTTAGTATGTCTATGCAATTACGCATTGGTTGCTATGGACGTGGAGTAGAATGCGATTATTATGCACTTCAGTCACACTCGCAAGTCGCAACTCTCACGCCCGCCGCATACAACCCTAAGTCCCAAACCGATGCGGCATGAAATATGGAACGTCAAGTCGTAACAATAACAATATTAACAGAAACCATTGCTGAGAAACGGAACGCACTGGGGCTGTGCGCTGTGGTGTGTTGTGTGTTGTGTCTTGTGTGTACCCATCTACAATTTTTTCCATGTGTACGGTATACTTAACCCACCCACCCCCAAGCAGAGCCGGCAATCGAAGAATCAATCTTAATTTCTCGTTGATTAAGTAGCATCTGTCTTTAATTTCGTCTAGCTCGGCCTCTGGAAGGATCAGAAAGATAAATGATGGCTTAAAATACTCGTGGGAATATTGGCTCAAGAACAGTTTAAGGTTTTATAGATTGACCAAGTTTTATTGAATGAAATAGCAGATGGAGTCAAGTAAGGTTAAAATAAAAAAGTTTGCAACCTCTTTTTCAACCTTTATAAGACGAATTTCGAAAAAAAAGCCGAGATAGGTATTTTACGGTTCGTGAGTAACAGAAAAACCTCTTTAAAATGGGGAGGAAGGGTCGTATCAAAAAATCCCCTCTTAGTGGGGGTCTACACAGATAGTGGAACTTATCGTACGATTAGTGGTTTGGCCTGTACGATGTCTCTCAGCTCAAAAACGCTACTCTTTTATGGATATAATATTACGTTCTAAGTTCAGACATGAAATCCGTGCCATTTTGTGACTAAAAATATATGGCAAACATTATTACATTCAGATTGTTTTAATAATGTCCTACGCCACTGGATTGGTCACATACTTAAGAACGGAAATTATATAATCGCGAAGCTAAATGGAAGACCAAGAACAACACTTGGCAGAAACAACGATTCCAGAGGTAACGTGGTCGCAGTGCGAAAATATAATAGCTACAGACAGAGAAAGATCTAAAATAGTAATGCAGAAGTTTAAAAAATAATAGATACTAGTACCAGGAGTGCAACTAATAACAAGTATTAAAAAAAATATTGTACCCAGTTACCAGCCGGAAAAATATCCACTTAAAATTAAGCATATTCGAGTATAAGTCTTATCGGCTTTAATGGCTTATTCATTTTTTTATGGTTCAAATATGCCTCCCGTAGCGCTGATAATAAGAAATACAAATCGCTCGCCCACAAAGTTACGTTGTTGTTGCTTCAGAGAACATGAAGACTTAATAAAACGACCCAGCACTTCGTAATGGACGTTAAATTTTTAATGTTTCCCATAATAACCTTGGTACATTTAATTTGGGAGCAATAAAACGATATAGCAGCGCAGTGATATGCTATATACGGCTGTGAGTTATCCCTGCTATCTTTCGTAAATCTAAAAAAAGAAAGATAATAAAATAACTCAATCCAAGAGGAAGCTTCGCTAAAATACACACCCACCGCAATGGGGTGGAACTGGGGATAGATATATCTCTCGATATATTCCCGAAAACTGAAGCGGTAGGGAGATGCAAAAGGGAATCCTGTTCCATGGCAAATAGAGTGAAAAAAAAACACTTTAGATTCGTGAGAAAGGCAAACTGACGGCGCTTTTGCCTGGAGATCTCACTCTTTACCGGGATTAGTGCCGTTCGAGATAATTACTCTGGGTACGTAATAAAATGCCGGTAATAAAAGCCACACATAATAAACATTATTTCTCTCCAATAAAAATATACACGTACTAATTTATGAGTTGTGCAGTATACACCTATCTAGTATCTACTTAATGGGGTCGTCGATGGTTGTTTTTCAAGGAAATGAATCATTCGAGAGGTGTTTAGCTTTCATAAGTAATCATTTTTCAGACAACTATTTGTCAAATAATAAAATTCACGTGACACCCAAAAATAATTATAAGGTTTTTTTATAGATCGCCTGTCCTGAATCCCATTACAACGAATCATTCACAAAAACTGAGCGTCAACTTCTGCCCTTTCTAAGATATTAAGTCAACAATGTAAGACTTTGCTTTCCATTCAACTATTTTTAATGTAGACTAATGTAATAGTAGATAGAATATTTAATTGTTCTTTGGCATGTAGCAAACAAAAGTTTTGCGGTTGACATCAGTTACCCAACACTAAACTATTTACAACGATGCCTTGGCGAAGTTATATTGACACAACCCCGTACATTTCGACCGGGAGGTCGAACGACATTCGCATTAATCAGAGTAAATTTGGGGAAAAGTAATAAAGAATGAGAGTATTCCCATCAGACAGGATGCAAGCTAACAGCGCACATTTTCCATTTATTGTTTTTGTGAATAATCAATTTATTTATTTTTAAGACCTATCTTTCATAGGAATAAATTATTTTCCAAAAAAAAATCCGTACAATTATGAATAGGTCGCTTAAATAAAATAATAAATTGATGTCACTTGTTGAATAAATGTACGGCTCGTTTGAAGAGTCGATTAATTTTTTTCTTAAATTTTTTTTTGCATAAAATGTAATTTCCTGTTCTTAAATCGACTAGTATAGTAATAAGTACCTACATTTAAAATATTCTTTCGTATTCCCTAGCTTTTCTTTAGTTTTAACGGTCGTATTATTCAGTCAGTTTAAAAACGAGGTTAAACAGTTTTAAAACAAGAAAATAAACCTGACTAAACCATACGCTTTTAAACCCGAAAATTTAAAACCTGCCTACGTAATATTCACTCAGTTTACCTGGTTTAAGCTTTTGGTTTATATTGGTTTATTGTAAGAACTAAAAACTATTTTAAACCTCGCGTTTGGCAGTTCGGGCAAAGTATGCCTGTTGTTATGAAGGTATGAGAATATTCTGAAGTGTTTCAATTTATTTTAAGTGTTGGTTCTTATTTATTTTACAGGAACAATTTGTAAAATTTATAATTTACAGCAAGCAGTAAAATTGTGCCTGCAAAAGAAATAAAATGCGTAACAACAAATGCAATTTTTCTTTTGAAAAAATTATTAAATTCAAATTAATGCGGGAAACTTAGAAAAAGACCGAACTTGAAATACTTGCAGAAAAATATAGAGCACTTTTTTCTACCAAATTACATCTTAAGGTCTTTTTCCACTGCGCCACTCTCGCGAACGCCTGACAAACATCCGAGAGTAAAAATGTCATGAAAGACACCAAAATTGTAGATCCCTCCCATTCGTCCCAAAAATTAAAATCTTTTACAAAACGAATGGTTGTGAGAATCTAGGCCTAGGTTCCCACAGACCTGTTGGGCCAACTATTTATTTATTTATGTTTAATAGACATGTGTTTCGCTGAATGCTGACGATTCCGACACTATCATTTTCTGCGACGCCGATGTCAACAGTCAACCATATCACACCAAACAAAGACTCTTTTCTTAGGGATACTATTTACCAAAGTCGTTGAAATATGTGAAGTTTTTTGTTTGCAGCCAAATGTCTAACTGACGCTGGCTGTGTGTATTTACTTATCCTTTTCCTCAACTTTTCGAACAAGGAATAAGGAATATCGATACTTATATGCTTCCCACTGTTTTTTCATGTGAACACTTGTATTTGTACAGTAGAAGTCGCTTATAACGACGGTGGAAGGACCGATGAAATGAGGTCGTTATAACCGGCGGTCGCTATATCCGCCTGCCATATACCTATGGCTTCCACAAATATTCAGGAATAAACAACAACCAAATAAATTACTAACTTTTTTGTCAAGGACACATAAACCACAACTAATTTAAAAGCAGCTTTCACGGCGACACGTCAAATAAACTGCCATAATAATATTAAACAGACAATTTTTTTTATTTTCCCTCATTCCATTGTTATAACCGACGACAAGGACCAATTTTTTCCTTAATAGCTTTAAATATAATAAACCAACCAAATGAATTGAAAGTGGACGTTATAAGCAACTGATCGTTATAAGCGAGGTCATAATAAGTGACTTCCACGTATTTGTATTTGCCAGGCCTAAAACTCATTTGAACAATTTTATCCAAAAGAATAAAATCAAGAAACATTCACAATTACTAAAAATGAATTTAAATTTATAAGCGACTAGGCAACAGGTACCATTATTTTGGAAGTTATGGTAACACTCCTCTTTACAATGACGTTAACGGTGCATTTAATTAGCTAATACCCGAGATAATTATATAGCTTTCTCAACATTAACACCTGACCCCAGTTACAGATTTGTTTATTGACCCAGGGATTTTGGAATGTGTGTAGTTTCTGCTTTAGCTGCCAGACTTTAGTTGATTATTTAGTAATGCCGAATGGCTTTGTTAAATAATATTAATAAAAAAAACTGTTTCCGATTTGAAGGTCTACCCAACTGTAAGCAGAGCGTAACAAAGATAAAGTATCAAAACTAAAATGTCAAAGAAAACGGCAGTTAACAATTTTAAATTTAATTATTATTAAATTAAATATTCTATTTTTTTTAATGTAAAATTTAATTTAAAAATGTTGTCCTTCTTTCCAATAATACATACTTTTATGGGTTACCAACTTCTCCTTGAATTATGTTAAGCAAATTGTTCAACAACTTATGTAAATCCACTGAGTCTGAATAACCAAAAAAGATGGCTGCAGTATTTGACCCAAACACTCACCCTCAATGAAAAATGTCTTCGCACTAACATAAAAGAAATTTGCAGAGACAATGTAAGTCAATTAAAATTGCATAGGCACAATCCTTAGAAAAATGCATGCTGTTCACTCAAAGGTATACTGCCTGTACGTAAACTTTCACAACGTTCGTCAAATTTTTAATACTGCTTCGTGTGCACATTTTTAAAATTTGTGTAACAACAAAACAATCATTGTTAAACATTAAATTTCTGTTAAGGGGCCAGTTATAGCGATACGTAAAATGTATTTTTTTGACCACTTTGAGATAATGCTTGAACTCATTCTTGGTCTTAAAATATTGCTTATGAATTATAAAAATAGTTTGTAAAAAAAAATAAAGTGCACGACTGGATCGCACGAAACTTTCTCGTTCATATCATCAGTTTGGTTGGTTTATTTTTCTTTTATTATTGTTTATAGGCTATAAAACAAGATTTTTCAAATTGGTGATGCTGGTAGGTGACCATGACTCGAAGTATGGTTTGTGATGAAAGAATTCAGAGATTTGTTTTTGAATTTACACGTGTTTGGGGGTATATGAGGTGCGGGTTTCTGATATTGTAGACTCCAATTAGTTGGAATTAATTTAAGGTTCATGATTTATATGGTTGAAAAAAAGAAGTGGGAAATATTTGCTAAAAAGGAGCTTCTAGTAGTTGTGATTACATTTTAACTGGTAGTGCGGAAATGTTTATAAGACGGCATTATTTGCATTTCTCTAAGAAAAACTAAGTACGGGGTTTTATTAAAAATACTTATGTTATCGTAAATAAGCATTTGAGTCAAAATCTTTAAAGCTGATTTTGGAAAATAATGCGTACAAAATAGTAACAAATATGGAAATTTTGACTTCGAAAAATAATCTTGCTCAACTATTTAGCTAAAAACTGAGTATAGGGTATTGTTCAAGATGGTAGTATTACTTGGTTTTTAAGGTTTTATCCAAATCGAAAATCGCGTTTTCGATATACGGACAGTTTTTCAAAACCGCGTTTATGATGATTTGAATGGAAAACTAAGTACGCAATACTGTTAAGAACGTCAATTTTACTGCAAGTATGCATTTTGGTCAAAATCGCTTTAGCCGAATGAAATCGTAGGTAAGAAAACGAAAACCAAATTCTTAAAATATGCCTTTTTCCAAAAATCTATTATACAATGGTGGCCAAAAGTATTTTGACAACGCATTGCAAAATCTGAAACCTCTTGTTTCTGCAAACTGAAAGAAGTAACGGTACCCATTAAATTTTTAGGAGATAGACGATATTAAAAGGTTTAAGAAAGCAAAAGATTAGACTGATAACGTAACACCTTTATTTTCTATGAATATTTGCGTGGCAGATTATGATTTTTTGGCTGGACAAAAGTATTTTGACATTGCTTTTCACTTTACTTTCCCATAATTCGTTTGCGTTACAAAACACGTGCTCTAATTTTTAAAGGTATTTGTCTTGTCTTTATTAATAATAATTACTGCTTGATCGAATTTTTTTATTAAATTATTGTCAAAACACGTGAAATAAGTGAACTTATTAGAAATGAAATGGTCACTAAGTATAATGCAGTTATTTCTGCAGAATACCTTTGCAAATTATACAACGTACTTAGACAAACAATTTATTACCAAATAAATAAAAAAAGAAAGAATAATTTACTAAAAATCAGGCCAGATCGAGAAAATCACGCAAAACAAAGCCTATAGAGGACCGCATAATCCTGAGGAAATTTAAAGAAAATGTGCTGATTACACCAAAAGCAGTGTCGATTTAGCTCAAAGAGCACCATAAAATATCAACTAGGAGAAAAACTGTCGAAAAACGGCTAAATGAGGCCGATTTTTTACTCATATAGCTCTTCCAATTAATTTAATTTCGACAAAAAATAAGCCGATAAGGTTAACATTCGCCAAAGCCTACATTAACAGTCGCAATCGTTTTGGGAACAAGTATTATGGACAGATGAAAGCTATTTTGATTATCATGGATTGAAGAAAAAGATTTATTGCAGGTTGCCAAAGAATGCTCGCAAAAAAATGAGGCCTGTGTGCCAACGGGTACCACATGGTGGAGGATCGGAAATGTTCTGGGGTTGAGTGTGCTTTAATGGCTTGGGCGATTTGACACCAATTCATGGTACAATGAGCAAAGACAAATATTTACGTATCCTGAATGACCACGCATTCATATCCGGTGACCAGCTCATTGGACAATCATTTATACTGCGGCAGGACAACGCTCCATGCCAGAAGGCCCATATGATAATATACTTTTTGAGAAATTTCGAAGTCGATACATTAGATTGGCCACCTCAAAGCCCCGATCTCAATATAATAGAGAATATGTGAGCTTATATTAGAAGAAAACGAAGCTCAGACTTATCAAGGACGCGTGAGGAGATGATTGCTAAAGTTCAAGGACTGTGGCAGGATTTTTCAGTGGAAACATTAAATATTTTGGTAAAATAAATTCCTGTACGCTTACAAAAGGTCCTTGATGTCAAAGGAGGGTTTACTTTTTATTAATATGTTTGTTATTATCATCAATATTAACTTTTCGCTCATTTTCTTAAAAACATTGAATTGTCAAAATACTTTTGTCCAGCCAAAGAATCATAATCTGCCACGCAAATATTCATAGAAAATTAAGGTGTTACGTTATCAGTCTAATATTTTGCTATCTTAAAGTTTTTAATATTGTCTATCTCCTAAAAATGGAATGGGTACCGTTACTTCTTTCAGTTTGCAGAAATAAGCGGTTTTAAATTTTGCAATGCGTTGTCAAAATACTTTTGGCCACCATTGTAGACAATTTAGAGAAAAACTGAGTTTGCTATCATGTTAGGAATAACCATATTAAAAAAAGAGTTAATTTTTGTTGCAATCGTATTGACCGTTTTCGAGATAAGGCCACTTTTCAAAAGTACCGTTATTCGACTTTTTAGCCAAAAACTGGGTATGCAGCCATGTTTTCCCCATGTAGCGTAGCGCAAGTATGCATTTTGGTTAAAATCGTTAAAGCCGTTTTCAAGTAAACCATAATTAAATAAAGTCTTAAAAAACGACATTTAGGAAAAAACTGAGTATGCCATCATGTTGGGAATGACCGTATTACCTTAAATACGAATTTTTGTTGAAATGGTTTTGACCGTTTTTGACATATGACCAATTTTCAAAATTACCGTTATTCGATTTTTCTGCGAAAAACTGGGTATGCAGCCATGTTAACCGCACCTACATAAGCCCAAATATCAATTTTGGTTGAAATCGTTAGAGCCGTTTTTGAAAAAATCAAACTTGTTTAAAACCGTTATATGGGAAGTACCGTTAATAATAGGGTTAGAATGCAAAAAAAAAATGGCCCCGAACTGTAAGCCCACCAACTCCAAATCCGAAGTTTGAAAGAAATCCATCCAGCCGTTTGCGCTGTGGAGCTCAGGAAAGGACGGACAGACGGACAGACGGACAGAATTGCGAGACCCACTTTTTCGAGTTCCTCTATCATCGTAATGTCAGATTTGATTAAAATCTCGAGTTCGATTTTTTGTACGATTACAATACCTTTCTCTTACTACGTATACGAGAAAGTTAAAAATATATTAGTGAATTGTGTTTAAATTTCCTGTAGGTACGAGACTTTTTCTGATCAACTTCTCAGTTAATTTCAAACAAAAAAAAAAACAAATCATTCCACTGAATTGTGTCATTTCTTTACTTTGGCATCTGCCAGGTATTTTTTTCCTAATTGAATTTAATCAGTGTTAGTTGATTTGTTTGTACTTACAACACTGTGACAATCAGTTTTTCTGAAGGATTTTTTCTGTTTGCTATAACCGCCTGAACGAAAAAAAAACTCTGTTTCATTTTTTCGGTTGCATTTTACGTATCGCTATAACTGGCCCCTAAGTTGCGCCTCACTTTATTTCACATAATTCCTCTTTAACTTTGTTGTTTATTTAACAATGGGATTGTTCTGAAATTAAGAATTTAATTTAACAACTTTCTGAAAAATTAATGATGCCAGGGAGAGAAACCAGGAACTTAGCAAATAAAAAATTGGACTAGAAACCCTCTGGAATCTGTTCAAGTACAAGCTTGGAAATTTTATGAAACAAATTATAGTCATACCAATATTATTTCACCAGTGTTAAAATAGAACCTACTTAACAAAAATTCACACGATGGTTCAGGTGGAACCTTTTCCAAATTTAAAAAAAGTAAAAATATTCACAAGACAAGCTGTTTTGCAGCCCCAATTCTTGAACAAAAAATGCATTGATACCCTAAGAACGGAAGTATTAACATAACTTTTTGAAGCGCTAAATAATTAACCCTATTATGAATTTATTTGTATTTATAAATCCATTTTTGCTAAGAATTATAATTAACAGGCTCTTATTTTTAACTTTAAAAATGTGATTTCCCACTTACAAAATGTCAACTCCAAACTGCTGAACGAGTATCCCTATTCCAATGCCTCATTGTGTGTATAGATTTAGTAGTGCATGTTTAAAAAAAGAGAAAAGAAAAACGATTCGCTGCAGTTATCGTTCTGTCACTTTTAAAAACTGCCGCCAGTATTTATTCGCATCAACTCTCAAGCCTAATTTTTCATATGAATTCAGTTAAATCAGTTCAAGGACAACCGCAGGCTGTTTGTCTAGCTCTCAGAATAATTATTTTACCTTGAAATTATAAATGGGAGTTAAAACCGGTTTTCATTTGACAAACTTTTATTCGAAAATATAAAACTTTAATGTAAATTTGATTTAAAACAAAACTTGTACTTACATTCACAATTAGCTTTTCCGGAACCGCCAAAGAGAAACTAAACCACTTGAGAATGCAACTCCAAGGCAAAATACAACTACCCCGATTTCCACAGCAGAATATTCAAACGGAATTTTTATTTCACAACAATTGCCTCAACAATCACTGAAAAGCACACAGGAGATGCTAAAGCAAAAAACAACACGAAATAGCACACACATACACATGTAGAACACGCCAAGATGCGTTGAAAAAAAAAACTTTTCCGTTTAACTTTTCTAGGGGTAGAACGTAATTTGTTTCCACTCACTTATGAACACACAAGAACGTAAAGAATTCAGAAAAACGTTAAAACGCTTAGCACAGCGCTATTGCGAAAAACTCATTCAACCGCCATTGACACTTTTGGATATATCTACACAGAGAAAACGAATGCAAAAACACATGGAATGCCAAAGGCTTTTTCCGGCTCGAAGGACCACCATCCGCCACCCTTCAATTAATGGTTAAGCTGTGAAACGACATCAAATGGAAAGGAGTTGAATTTATTTCAATTTATTTTCGTGCTGAAAAGCCGTAACACGATTGCACTGCACAATTACCCTCGTTTAAAACTCCACACCTCTGCGTTTACCAATTAATTAACAATTTAATTTTTGTTTCCTTTTTTTCACTTAAGCGGTTACACACAAAGATTAATCACAACACAATTATGCACCGCTTTCACCAACCAACGAAGTGGGTTTGCTTAATTATCCTTCAAGAGGATGTTTGCTTTTTTGTGTGTTTATATCCTTGGTATTAATACTGCATACTGTTACTCGTGTTTGCAAATAGGAAAGGTCAAGGAAATGTCTCCCCTTATGTGTCAGTGTCGGGATGGATCAAAGTCAAGAGACAACGAAAAAATTAATCCAAAGTGGAAAGTCAAGTTTTATGGGTCAAATGACCTTGTTTGTAGTCGTGTCTTGCGTTCAACGTTCAATCGTTCCAATGGGTGTCGACTGCGTGTACACAATAAAACCGTTCTAATTGTAACAATTGCCCAACAAATTATTCTTCCCGCTCTCTTAATAGAGATGTGTGTATTTTTAATTAAATTGTCAGTCAAGTAGGGATGTGAACAAAAGATCACGCGACGCGTTTCGAGATGGTTACTGTGCCGAACGGACCAATCTCATACCAAACCCAAACTTTGAGTTGGTTCTCCCGTCTAAGGATTGGCTACATTCGCGAACAACCGCACGTAAATATAACACCGAAGAGGGTATACGCTTTTTCCCGAAACTATGCGGTAGCCAGACCGACCAAACGAATAGTCACGATTCAACTGAAATTTTCTGGACCACACACAATGCCAGCTATCGCAATGTAGGCACAGGATACTGATGCGCAGCCTCCTCTTCGAGATTTTTAGTGGTGGATGGTGAGTTGTGCCAGAGAAATGAATGTGGATTCTGCAGGAATTATGTGCAGATTCAGACACCCAGGACATTGGTGGATGCTACAAGTTTCACCCGGCTATATGGCTTCGAATGGTGTATTGGTTCCCAGAATAAATCAAAAAATCAGAGAGTTCGAATTTGAAATGAGAGCAGTTGGTTCAAAAAATGTTGTGTATTATAAAAATTGCCCAAACAAAATGCAAATAAATAAAAAACTGGAGAATTCCTTAGCCGGCATGACTAGAAGATCGAAGGACAACATCTGCAATGCTAGAGGCACAAAGCTCCTGGAATTGTGTAACACATATGGGCTTCGAGTATTGAATGGAGCAACTGAAATGGAAACTTGTGGCGAATTTACATTTGTTGGGCATCAGGGGACCTCAGTCATATATTTCGGACTCATAGGAGGTGATTGGCAAAGCTATGTGATGGACTTCGAGGTAGGTCAAGTTCCATACTCGGATCATTAGCCGATAATATTAACCTTCGGAATTAAGGTGCAGAAGAACAACACCCTCAATGTCTCTTTTGCCGAAATTAAAATGGAGAGAAAAGAAAGGTATTGCATATAGACAGAAGCTTGATCCACTGTTGGAAAGAAGGCAATTTATAGATTTCGCACAACTGGGAGATATCATTAAAATGGCGTACCAATCAGGCTGGAAGGAGAACAATTAACGACAAACCATGGTTCGACGAAGAATGCAAAAGAGCAAAGAAATTCTCATTCGCTTGGCTGAACGAAACACTAGCGAGGATTTCTATAGGAGGTTATATTTTGAAGTCAATGGAAAATATAAGGAGTTATGTAAAAGAAATAAAGTGCACGACTGGATCGCACGAAACTTTCTCGTTCATATCATCAGTTTGGTTGGTTTATTTTTCTTTTATAATTGTTTATAGGCTATAAAACCAGATTTTTCAAATTGGTGATGCTCGAAGTAGGGTTTGTGATATAAGAATTCAGAGATTTGTTTTTGAATTTACACGTGTTTGGGGGTAAATGAAGTGCGGGTTTCTGATAGTGTAGACTCCAATTGGTTGGAATTATTTTAATGTTCATGTTTAATATGGTTGAAAAAGAAGAAGTGGGAAATATTTTCTAAAAAGGAGTTTCAAGTAGTTGTGATTACATTTTAACTGGTAGTGCGGGAATGCTTGTAAGACGGCTTTATTTGCATTTCTCTAAGAAAAAATAAGTACGGGGTTTTATTAAGAATATTAATGTTATCATAAATAAGCATTTTAGTCAAAATGTTTGGAGCTGATTTTGGAAAATAATGCGTACAAAATAGTTACAAATATTGCAATGTTGAGTTCGAAAAATAATCTTGCTCAACTATTTAGTTAAAATTGAGTATAGGGTATTGTTCAAAATGTTAGTATTACATGATTTTCAAAGTTTTATTAAAATCCAAAGGAAGGACGCAATATTGTTGAAAACGTCAATTTTACTCCAAGTATGCATTTTGGTCAAAATCGTTTTACCCGTTTTCATGTAGGTAAAATAAAAGAAAAGCAATTTCTCATTTCTCAAAATATGCCTTTTTAAAAAAAATCTATTACCTATATACAATTTAGAGAAAAACAGAGTTTGCTATCATGTCAGAAATGACTATATTACCTTAAAAATGAATTTTTGTTGCAATCGTATTGACCGTTTTCGAGATAAGGCCACTTTTCAAAAGTACCGTTATTCGATTTTTCTGCGAAAAACTGGATATGCAGCCATATTTGTTACACCTTAAGCCCAAATATCAATTTTGGTTGAAATCGTTATAGCCGTTTTCGAAAATCTCAAAATTGCTGAATACCGTTAGAACGGCAACACTTAACGCGCAAAAAAAAAAGTGTCCCCGAACTGTAAGCCCACCAACTCCAAATCCGAAGTTTGAAAGATATCCGTCCAGCCGTTTGCGCTGTAGAGCTCAGGAAGGACGGACAGACGAACAGACGGACAGAATTGCGAGACCCACTTTTTCGAGTTCCTCTATCATCGTAATGTCAGATTTGATTAAAATCTCTAAATTACTACGTAATGCGAGAAAGTTAAAAAGAAACTATACTATAAGGCGGAAGCTAAAAAACTATCTAAATGCATAAATTCAGTAGATTTTTGGAGATGCGTTGAGAAGCTTAATGGTAGAAAGTTCATTATCACTGAAACTTTAGGACCGGATACCCTTTTCCAGCACTTTAGCCAACTTTTAAATCCAAGAACTGACTCATGCACGTTCCACTATGCACAACCGGTCTTGGACAACGATGAATTGGATGCACCAATTTCAGCAACGGAAATAGAAACTGCATATTATAGGAGTTTGAAGGACGGTAAAGCACCTGGATCTGATGGAATCCCTACGGAATTTTATAAATATGGAACGCCCGCGTGGACTAAGTCACTTGAAGAATTATTTAAAAATGTCTTGGAACATGGTGTGCCCAACAGTTTAAAGAAGCTTTGATTTTCCCGATTTTTAAAATAGGTTGCAGGTCTGAGCCTTCCAATTATAGAGGCATATCATTTTTGAATGCTTCATATAAAGTATCACAAAAGCGATTAACTTAATGGATAAACACTAATGGTCTTTTGAATGAATTCCAAGCTGGTTTCAGGCCAGGATATTCAACCGTGGATCAAATCTTTGTACTCAAGAGCATTGCGGAATCATATGTAACCCAACTTAAAAAGTTATATGTATTTTTTGCGGACTTTAGAGCAGCTTTTGACACGATAAACAGGGGTTCCTTAACGTATAAGCTCTTTGACAAAGGAATGTCGAAAAAGTTTGGCAGGGTAATTCAAAACATTTATGAAGAGACGCTGGCAGCTGTATGGACCGGAGAATATGTGTCAGACTGGTTTAAAGCGAACACAGGTGTTAGACAAGGATGCACTTTAAGCCCATTGCTTTTCGCCCTCTTTATTGATGACATCACTGACTGACTGGAGGTATTGAGTTCGCTGGGAACGTCATAAAGGCGCTTCTTTTTGCAAACGAAATAGTTCTGATGGCGAATTCCCCGCAGTCACTTCAGCGCACGGTAAACCGTTTATATGATTTCTGTAAATTGTGGAGCCTTATAATAAACCTGGAAAAGTCAAAGGTGATGATCTTTAAAAAGGGTAGTGGAAGAATGTGCTACAACGAGAAATTGTTTTTGAACGGCGAACAGATCGAAGTCGTTAAAAAGTACAACTACATTGGCATGTTGTTCACACAAAACCTAAGCATGGAAGAACACTTGAAATGCAAGCTTCAAAAGGCCAAAACCGTGATCAATACAATTTGGAGAAAATGTTTTGCTAACAAGTTTATATCTCATAGCAGTAAGTTTCGGGTATTCGAGGCGGTCGCGGAATTAACCATGCTGTACGCAGCGCAGGTATGGGACGGAAGCAGGTTTGAGGAAGTGGAAAAACTCCTGAGGTTCTACATCAAAAGGATATTCCATTTGCCACTCAACACTCCAAACTATGTCATAATGCTGGAGACTGGTCTTTCTCCATTGGCTACAAAACACTTAAACTGCAAGTGGACTACATTTTGAAAGTTTTCAATATGCATTTGGAGAGATTACCAAGGCAAGTGGCATTGGAAGCGCTAAGATGCAAAAACAGTTGGTACAGTAAATGGAATGACCTTGCGCAGACGTGTGGAATAAGCCTGGACTTGGATGAAGCTAACCTGGGATCATGGAAGCCAAAGCTGTATCAGTTGATTGCAGCGGTAGATCTTAACTTCAGACACCAATCGAAAAGAGAAGCATCGGAATCACTGCATCGATCTATTTATTTATAGTCAACTGAATTATGATTTGGGGGATCGGAATAACTTTAAAGATGATTACAGCGCCGAGGAAATTTCACTTGTAATAAAACTGCGATCTGAACTACGTCCGCTAAATTATCAACCTCATAGAGAAGATCTACCGACATTGTGTAACATATTTAACATGGCGGAGAGGGAGGATGTGTTTCATTTTATGGGAAGATGTCCTACGGGAAACAAGGCGGCACTTTTTTGTTGTAGATGAAATTTCTGATGATATAGTCTTGAATAAGCTCAACGAACTGAATATGACTCGTCTGTAAGCGTAGTGTAAGACCGCCTTAGCTTATTGGCAAAGAATTTTATCAGAAAGTTTTTAATTTTAATAGAAAACCCTGCTCTTTATTTAATAAGCTATGATCACAAGAAGAAGCTATTGCAAAAAAATATTGCCAATCGGCAGGTGGCTTATTGTCATGCTTCCATTGATTTTTAAGTAATGTAAATATTTGTAAGCAATTAATTAATGAATAAAATCTAATATAATATAAAATCAAATAAACATAAAATTTGCAACGTTTTCAAATATTTCATGTAGGTATTGCAATATTTTATAATTCATGTATTTGTATAGATACACGTAAGTATAGTTAAAAAAGGATTTATATTGTTTTCAATCGAAATTTTGAACTGGAGATGTTAATTACAGTCAAACCTGTATAAGTGGGACGTGGCTAAGTGGAATACCTCTACCTCTACCTCTATAAATCAACCTCTGTCATTGGACCACAATTTATTACAAATTAATTTATTTGAACCTCTGTAAGTGAGACAGACTTGCAACAAAAATGTTAAATAAATTTGTTTTATATCTGAATAGCTAAAATATGCATTATGAATTTCAATTTATTTGAAGGCCTCCTTAAGTGAAACAAATATTTGCTCTACCTGGATAAGTGAGAAACTGGGTAACTGGAATACCTCTATAAGTGAGACTGAAATAAATGGCCCATTGGATTCCAATTAACCAGGTTCGACTGTAATTGCGGTTTTGAGAAGAAATTCTAGTTCAATTCGTGAAATACTCTAAAAAGGATGCCACGAAATTCTCTCCTGTCTGCATTTGTGGAATTACACCCACATCCCACAATACTGAAGGGTGTCATCTTTCTTTTGGTTCCATGAAGACGAATACCGCGTTGGTTTTAGTCAATATACATAAAATCGATGTCCCTAGAGTAGGTGTCATAGAAAAAGTTAGAGAAAGAAAATGTATAAAGGGTGCCTTGCAGTAAGAACTGTGTGTGAGGTATAAACGAAATTAATCTTTTTATTTGAAAAGCTTCTGTCGATTGCGGCTTATTGAAATAGACCTTGCGACTTTGGGTCATCCCACAAGAAAAATTCTAGCGGCGTCAACTAGCAAGATCTTGGTGCCCAATTAACGTCACATTTTCGAAAGTTAACCATATCTTGTGAACGGCGAGGAGTTGACTGCATCGAGTTCTCCTGTACACTTTCACAGACCGCGGCGTTCCTTTGACGTACAATTACAAACCACACTTTGGAGAGCCGAGCTTTAAGAGCCCGCAGTAAAATGGACGCAAAGCGCGCAAGGTTTACACCGACGAGCACTCATTTTGTATAATAACGTTTTATCTTTTGGACATGCTATGCTCCATCGTATTACTTTCTATGGTTATTTGGCATCAGTAACTGAGTAATAAACAGATTAGACAGATGACAATAAAAACAACATTACAGCCACAGGCATCAACCCGTCGCAATTAAAAACCCTTTATTAGTCCTCATAACTATAGTGGCATTTAAAAAATTTTATTTTCATTTGAAGGTTGGTTAAAGACGGCTATCTTGATACCAAAAAACTTAAACGATGTATCTTGGCGCCCGACTGTTGTTTGGTAGGTACATGATTGGATGAATGTTGGTATATTTTCTGTAGAAGGTACTTTGCAAAAAGCAACATTATTAGTCTATCCCATTTGTATGGCCATTGTACAAAGAAAAAATTCCAAACACTAATTTCCGACACTCATCGAAGCTGAAGCTGTAAAATTGTTTTACATATTGCCTGAACAAAGCCCTTCGCAAACAGTCCACTCAGCTTCCGATGCTGCGATCTGTATTATAAGTAATAACTCTGCCCATTGCAGAGACTTTAAACGTGAATCGTAAATCACCTTTGCACTAGAGAGGGCTCTTGATTCATTACAGATCCATTTCTGGCATATTGGTTGGGATCATCGGAATCCTCGAAATGAGAACCTACTCGTCTTTGAATTTTCCTTTGAGTATCGGCGCGTGAATCACATTGATCATCAATCATTAGTTTTCTTGTCGCGTTCCATTGCATAGTTTGATCCACGATCAACCACCACGGTGGTAGGTCAGACTCATCCAAAGAGTTTAAAAATTTAGTTGGATAGTGAGTATTTTCGTCTTCGATTGTTACACAGTCAATAGATTTGAATAAATGCAGAGTACCAATGATTTGATTCTGAATTACATATTAAGTTTAGGTCATCCACAAAAAATTTCGCGCTCACTCAACCATTCGTTATTTTTAAGGTAAGCAATCATATTTGGGAATGCTTTGTTGAGTTTGTCTTTCTATGAGACAAAATTGCAAAAATTCGGATGAAATGCAATCAATCCGCCGCTCGCTTTGTCGACAGGAACGCGGCCATTACCGATAGTCATCAATTATTGCTGGAAAAAACCTGAGCAGATGGACCGTTCAGCAATGCAACCCTCATGTTTACTGCCAGCTGAAGTTTCTTTATTTTAGTTTCTTTATTTCTTTATCGTTATCTATTTATTTATTTATTAAATTATTTCTTAATTTGTCTTTATTTAACTTGTTTATACAAAGCGATTTGACGTATTAAATGTACATTTAATACATTTGTTATGTCTATTCTACTTTGTTTTTTTTTTTCATATATTAATGTTTTTTTTAGTATTTTCCTTCAACTTTACTTTATTTTTTTTTCTTACATATCTATCTTAAATACAAAATAATATTTCAGCAGAAAGTAAAATCTAAATTATCAAATCTCTGTAATATGTGCAATAACAAAAATCCTGTAACATTCTTTGTACCTAGGATACGAAAGGATACGAGCTGTAGTTAATTGTGCAATCGTATAGAACACTGCTCGATTCAAATGAACACTTTAAGCATTTCTTCTTGCGCGTCAAATATTATCTCGATTTTGTTCTGTGCAATGGCTCCACGCTTTTCCATTTCTAACTGAGCCGTTTCAAAGGCTGCCTCTCTTTATTCTAGTCTTTGAGAACCACGAACTCTGGCGTCGGGCCATACTTTCTTCTCGTGCGATTTTTCGTTCTGCAGTGGATTGATTCGCAGTCTTACGAAGCCTAATTGCTTTGTTGGGAAAGATTTTACCTTGTTCGTCACGACATTTTTAATAATAACACTCGCACAATTAGAAAATTGACAGTTGCTGGGGATTTTTGTTGAATCAAGTTTTTTTTTGGTTTTTGAATATCTTTCTAGAATATTATTTTATTAATTTTTTCTTACGTGAGTCTTTCCGATATTTAAAGATCAGAGATCATCAAAATCGGCCCAACCGTTCTTAAGTTAAAAATATGGTGTAAGTAACCCGATTTTGTTTTATTTATGTTGATTGACAGCTTACATCACATTGTAGACGAGAGACGTGTCTCTAATGACTCTATAAGGAGTTGTGAGGAAAGCTACAGGTTTCCTTGCGTCAAAAGGGTAACTAATTAAAAATCTACCTAAATTTAAGTTGAAATTCGGCAATAAATAGTGAAATAAACTTTTTTTCATCTGGATGGAAAGATAAATTAAAATTCCTTTCTCCCCCTGTCAATGGCTGACAACAGCAATTACGATAATCAAATATAAATAATGGCAAAAGAAATGCAAGAACGAAAAGTCACCACCACCGGCACCACCCAAGCTACATCACTTTATCAGCATCGCATCCAGACCATTCGGCTGCCCAGAACCAAGGGCGACTGTCTGCTACCAGATGCAATGAATCCTGCTCATTTTGTTCTCTTGTGTCACAAGCACCGCCTGCGATATCCATTCAATCTTAATCAATAATTGAACTTCAGCTTTCTGTGTGCTTAGTAGGTCAATGCAGGAAATCGATTTTCACAATTTTTCAATGAAACGTTGCCTTCTTTTTAACAGGAAATGAAAGTAGAAATTGACCCTTGGTCTTGGTACAGTTTGAGTATGAGGGTGAATTGCAAACTGATATCGAGATAACTTTTTAAATTGCGAGTTGTGACATGCGATTCGATTTAATTTATATACTTTCTCTGCTGAACGGAGAAGGATTTAACTACGTGCTGGAAAATAAGTTTTTGATTGCATAGTGAGTCTCGGTAAACACTGTAAAATTGTGCGTCTCTAGACGGGTATGACCTCTCACGCCTTGTCGGTGAGGAGAAAGAGTAGCTTGTTGAGAATAATATGCATAAAGGCTCCTTTGTTGCAAATCTTCATTTTCGTTGAAAGAGTAAGGATGAAAAAATGGGCGAACTGCATCAATTGTCTATAGATTACGTTTGTATTAGCAGTTCCAACCTAGCTTCCGTAGAAATTTCTTTCATTCCAATGACCCCTAACTGCTGTATGTAGCCAAGTCGATCAAGAGAATGTCAGTTCTGTCAATGAACACGTAGCCCTGGTCAAATACCAGCACTAGGTACCAACTTCTGTGGAAACTCAGTTTTAACACTTTGCAATTTATACTTTCATACTGAAATCAAAATTCGATTAAAGTAGATCCCGGAAAAATAATTTTAAAAAAATGCAAATAAATAAAGCTACACTCGAATAAACGAACAATAAAATTTGAGCAGGCGGCGAAGACCGAAGAGAGTTCTTCATGAAAATAAATCCAAAGAAATAAATAAAAAGTTCTAAATAGTGAAATTGTTAAAAACTACATAAGATTTTGGAATTTCGATTAAAAAACGTTAAAGTACATGCCTAAGCAGTCAGGCTTAGAATTGGGTGAATTTTTTGGTATTTTTCCATTGACCCTTGAGTCTATTGGATGGAAAAAAATAAGGTGGAAAATTCCGCCGTTATTTTGCTTCGCTGGTAAGAATTATAAAAAAAAATAGATCCTTTTCAGAACTTATGGTTCTAACACTTTCCCGAGGTGAAATTTTCTTGGTCTGCTTTTATCAAGAAAAACAAATATTTACCAAGCAGATGTGACTACGTAACCTGAAAGCTGCAATAACTTGGATACTTCTCGATTTTTGTTTTGTTCTTTTTATTGATTTTCTATAGTTTCACGCTTACATAATTATTAATCTATCTTATTAACTAATTATTAGTCGATTCTAAAAAGTTCGTGTTTTATTATTATTAATTCTTGTTTATAATTCTATTTGCCGTAATTTTAACGAACTTATTCTTTATTCTGCTTAAACAAAGGAAACTATAAATATAACTTTAGTAATTTGTTTAGATATTAACAGTGGCTCAAAGGTTAGTCACAAAACTTATCGTTAATCGACTGCGCTGCCGACGAAGGATTGTTTTAATGTAAGTGTTTCTTTTTTGTTTCTTCTTTTATTACTAAATATGTATATATATAACTTTGTTTCAAAATTAGAGTTTTTTTATCATTTTAATAAGAATTTTCATTAGCGTCTTTTAAATGTGAAAAATATATTTAAATTTAGTATGTTACTGGTAAACATGATTTTGTAAGAGTTTAAGTTAAGAGTTAAAGATTTTTCCATTCCAGTGATAGAGTAGATTAACCGGATTTATTCGTGGGGTTACAAATTTCATTGGCCTATGTGCTATGGAACCATTGGTTGGGAGGGTATAGAAGGCTCCGAAGAAAAGATAAACACCTAATTTACTCCGGTTCATGAACAGCCGTTGAATTTATTCACTTAATTTATTTTGCTTTAAAATCCCACAAGGTGGCGTCCCATCTCCCCTTCTCCGGAATCTAGTGTTGAATGAACTGCTAATATGGCTGAAAGCGGGAGGTCACAACGTGATCGCCTATACGGACGACGTTGCTATTGCCGTGTCAGGAAAATACTTAAACACGGTAAAAGAACTCCTACTAAATATTCTAAACAAGCTAATAAAATGGGCAAACCCTCATAAAACTGAACTTGTCCTCTTTTCCAGGAAATACAAAATTCCACACATTGACCATCCATCCATAAATGGCATTAGTTTGACATTCTCTAATGAAGCTAAATACTGTGGTCTTATTTTTGATAGGAAGTTAAGTTGGAAACCTAACATCCAAGAAAGAGTTAAAAAAGCCACTGCGTCACTTTTCTCTTGCAAAAAAGCCATGGGAAACAAATTGGGCTTACAGCCTCGTATCACACTCACTGGCTATACGTCTCTGTCATAAGACCGATACTCACATACGGTGTGGCTGTCTGTTGGACTGCTTTGGACAAAGCGTTTAATCGCGATAAGCTAAGCAAAGTCCAAAGAACAGCTTGCCTGTGTATCGGTGGGGCTCTTCGTACCACAACCTCCGCTGCACTTGACATACGGTTTCATCTGACACTCATTGACATCTTCAGCAGGCAAACGGCAGCTTCTGCAGCCGTACCACTTAAAGCTACTTCACAATGGACCAGTAAAACAACTGGCCATGCCGCTTTCCTCAACGATTTCAATAACCTTCCAGAAAACATCGACTGCTTCACAACAATATTACATTTCGATAAAAACTTCCAGGTCTCAATTCCCACTAGATCTTTCTGGAAGGAGGAAGCATTCCATGATGATGAATCGATCTATTTCTACAGGACGGTGTTGGTGTTGGTGTCTTCTCCGACAGACTGAATCTTAGTCTCTCCTTCCGTCTTCCTGATCACTGAAGAGTTTTTCAGGCGGAAATAATGGCGATAAAAGAAGTCTTATCTTGGCTGAAAGAAAACTAAAGATATCCGTATCTTCTCGGATGCTGCTACAAACTCTCTAACAGACCAAAACTCTCGCTCGTCTCTCAGAGAGATGGCGGAGCAGTTCAATATTCACCTCTGTTGGGTGCCGGGGCATAGGGACATCCCAGGTAACTGTAAGGCGGATGAACTCGCCAAATACGGAAATACACTACTTATGCTTCCAGTTAAGGATTCTTTAGGCGTTCCAATCGCTACTTTTAAACTAATTATAAAGCTGGGTGCAATCAATAGAACAAATCTTAGATCTGGCCAAAGCTGGTCTAAAACGTTCTAGATATTTGATCTCCCTCGATAGGAAGCAAAATAGGTGCCATCACAGGTCACTGTCTCATAGGCAGGCATGCCACAAGACTTGGCGTGTTTTCAAACGATTTTTGCAGAAGCTGTCTTGGCGAGGAGGAGGAAGAAACTATTATCCATCTCCTATGTACTTGTCCGACTCTCTCTCAAAGACGAAAACTCCATTTGGGAGCATTCCATTATTGTGATCTGAACGATCTAAATAACATAGACATTCGAAATCTCCTACGCTTCATCAGAAGCTCCAGCTGGTTCAACGAGTATGAAGAATTAAATTTTAGATTCATGTGGTATCGCAAGGGACCTTATAATGGTCTAAGTGTGTGCCACTTCAACCTAACCTACCCTAACCGGTAAAACAATAGCTATTAAATTTATAACAAAGGATCACATTAAACCCATGTCCCCAACTCGGATTCATAGAAGTGATATGAAACTTCTACCATCCTGTCACTCGGCCATTCGCTAGGTAGGCCTATCACCAACTACTAAGTACGAAATCTCTACAAGCTTGGGGAAGGGGATTGCCCTTGAAAATCGAAAGCGTTTTTTAGGATCTGCTTATGCATTTTAAGCCCAAACTACACTTGTAATGGATAGACGGAGCATTAGAATAAAAAAATAATTCAAAGCAAAAGCGATTTCCTAAAGCATTATCTCCTGATTGTGTGCATATGTTTTGCGGATATTCGAAAGTTACTATCCAAAGCACACTTGCGAAAGTTAAGGTTGCTACTATATAGTGAGAAGAAAATAACATATAACTCCCGGCATTTCTTACTGAAGGGTCTCATCATTTAATTTAATTCAGTGTTTCGATTATAGACCGCAACGTCACATCTCTTAGCAATCTTCAAATTCTAATCTTTATTATTATTCCGGATATCGTTGTATCTGCTCTCTTTCCATCACCGTTGTTATTGGTAACTCTAAAAGGACATAATCCTAAATGATGCAGAAACCGGAACGTTAAACAAATTCATGTTGGTATAGGTATGGGAAATACCTAACATATAATACTAATACATTTTCCGTTGACTGAATTAAGGTTGGCACAGAAAAAAACCTTATAGACGTTTACGCGTGCTGGAGTTCCATCTGCTAATGTTTTCAGGGCAATCAAATCAAACACCGAAATGCCTCCCGAAGAATATGCAAATACGAGAGGGGAAAAATCAAAAAATGGCATTTCTAGATTCAGAGGAAGACAAGGACGACGTAAAACGAAATGAAGGTTTTTTCGCCTAAAGTCGTCACCTTCAAAGTGTGTGTGTGTGTGTATCTTACGCCTATGGGTGGAAATAAGAAAGTTTTCTCGTTTCGCCATGCGAAAAATTTGCATTTCGTCAACGTTCATTTGGTTGATGGTATCTAAATGAATGATCTGAAATCTTTTTATTTTTTTTGTAGCACTCAGTGTTCTGCAAATAGCCTTGATTAAATTTTGAACTTTAAATTTTTGTGAAAGCTTATAGCGAAGACTTAATTCAGATTATTGAAGTCTGATAGATCAAACCGAAGTCACGGTGTCACTGCTGTATTGGTTAGATAGATAAAATGGGATTGGCCCTGGCATGTGCAATAGGTTCAATTTCAATGTTCACTTTTTTATTATTACAGTGCCATTGCTTACTTACTTAAGTCCTAACTATATCCCCTTGTGGGTCCTAGGGCCTCTACAACGCCTACGCACCATCGTGTGCGGTTTCTGGCAATGTGCCTCAGCTCGGACCGCCGAGTATCCTGCCATCCTGAGTAAGCGGATTCCATTGGATCGCGTGGTTGAATGTTGAACCTGGGCATTCTAGTGACGTTAGATCTTCGAACGGCAGCAGTGCGTAATTGGATAGTCGCTATCATAAGATGGTGATCCCCTGCCAACCCCATGTCCGCTCCTCGTTTTTTTCGGACGTCTAGAATACAACTTCTGAAACGGCAACTGATGGCAAAATGGACAATTTGGTTGGAGGTTGCTTGCCTGTTAGTTGACACCCAATTGATTTTTTGACAGGCTTTGTACTCAAACATGGTGCCACCTATGACAAGGCGATTTGCGTTGCAAAATTCTTTAATATTCGAAATACGCCCAGTGTTCCAACAAATTACCGATTAAGCGATTTCAGTGTCTTTGATTTTCCGTGAGCTGAAGGACCTACCTCAAAGATTATCATTGGACCATAGTTTTTCCACTTAGGGTGGTAGCCAGGTAGGGGTTGCTTTCCTGGCTACTCATGTAAGTCATTTACTTCCAGTAATGATTTTCCTTCCCTTAGTTTATTTCCAGCGTTACCGGCGGTAGGAGAAGTCGTCAGTGCTCCCTTGATTATTAGCTTATACATGCCAAGCGTTGAGTCTTGTCCAAGGACGGCCACTACGTGCCGCAGAGAATAGTCGGTCTGATTACCGCGGTGTAAAGCCAATGCAATATTCGACGAAATATTAACACTACGGCAGATCCTGGAGAAAACCCAAGAAGCTCAAATTTTAAGGCCGCATATGACAGCATTAATAGAGACGAGCTATACAGAGCCATGTCTAGTTTTGGCATCCCTGCCAAACTCGTCAGATTGTGCAGAATGACAATGGAGAATTCTCGCTGCTCCATAAAGGTCGGAAACAATCTCACCGAGACCTTTGATGTCAGAAAAGGATTTAGACAGGGTGAAGCGCTGTTATGTGACTTCTTTAACATCATTCTTGAGAAAATTGTGCGCAACTCACAAGCCAACACCAAAGGCACAATTTTCCATAAGTCTGTGCAACTGCTTGCATACGCGGACGATATTGACAGTATATGCTGTCGGCAAGAAGGAACACGTCACGATAGACAGCTATAATTTTGAGGTAGTTAGGGACTTTGTCTACCTTGGCTCCGCTATCAATTCTGACAACGACACCGCAGCAGAAATCAAATGAAGAGTTACACTTGCCAATCGCAGTTACTTCAGCCTAAGAAGGCAATTGATTAATAAGGCTTTGTCGAGAAACACTAAGGAGACTCTATATAAGACCCTCATCATCCCAGTCCTGCTATATGGTGCAGAAGCATGGACCTTAACAAAGACGGATGAAGATCTCCTTGCTCGTTTCGAACGAAAAATTCTTCGAGTGATTTTCGGTCCCGTTTGCGTTGACGGGTTTTGGAGGAGGAGATTTAACAGCGAACTCTACGAGCTGTACAACGACACCGACCTGGTCAGAAAAATACGCATCAGTCGTCTAAGATGGCTGGGACATGTAGAGCGAATGTACACCAACGCTCCGGCCCGAAGAGTCTTCGATACCAACCTGGAGGGACAACGCAGTAGAGGAAGACCTCGCCTTAGGTGGCGCGAGTTATGTATACTAAAAATTTAAACCAACTCGATGTTTGATATTCAATTTTATTTACAAAAGTAATGGCTAATACATCATGTTTGATGGTCAAATACAAACTGATCTCTTTCAAATTATATTTTACATGATTATGTCGAAAAATAAAGCGTCTGTTGTTACACATAAATCTAAGAACAGTATTTCTCGTTGCTAAGCGAAATCAACGCTTTACATATTGTTATCACGAGAGAATTTTAGAGAACAAGACTAAATTATTGGTCTACTGTGCATGATGCTTCAAGTTACAGATAAATGTGTACAATGCTTGTTGTGTTGTTTTGGTTTATGTTGAGACACATGATTGTGATACAAAATGTGTTGTCCAACATGTATTTGGTTTAATATTATTGTTCTTCAGTTTAAGTTAAGTTGATACAATTGTATATGTTGTTAGTTTTAGCTTATATCTGTATTGCTATAATTTTGTGTATTTAATGTTAACTTAAGTGGTGGTACGTTAATATTATAAATACGTAACTCGCGCACAAGTGGAAGGGGACCTAAACCAACTTGGAGTGCGCAACTGGAGGCAGTTAGCCAAAGATTGCGCTAACTGGAGAGGCGTATTGGTTGAGGCCCAGGTCCACCCCGGACTGTAGCACCACCTAAAGTAAGTAAGAAAAGTTCCGCAATGTTCTCTCTATTAAAAAAGTTTGTTGCCTAGTGTCAGCCCCAAATATTTGGCGATTTTAACAAACTTGAGTGGAGTTCTGATAAGTTTGGGGGAGTGACGAGAGGTGGCTACCCCCCTTCTGCATAGTAATCGATCGAGTCTAAATGTTATTAGAGGCCACCTCTATATGTCCAGGAAGATAGACATTGTATATTACTTCTTGAAAGACCTTTTGAGTGATCCGACAATTGAGTGGAGTGCAGTCTCGACGGACTTCCCCTTTCGATCGGTATACATTCGATTGGTCAACAGTGCCTTTGATATGAAGATCGAAAATCGGTTCAAGGATTTTTAGAAGAAAGGAGGACAGAGTAATTGGCCTGAAGTCCTATGGAAGCGTATGGCAGTCTTTCCAGCTTTGGGGATGGAAACTACTTGGAAAACTCCAGTGGTAAGCAACTAACCAGAACAAGTCTTATGAGACTGTCTTAGGCAATATCGAAGGCGTTCTGTAGTTGAGCCTATATTGACAGAAAAATGGTTGTTTTATTTTCAGCGACTTAATATTCGTCGGCGCAGTGGATTAGTGGTAGTGTGTTGGGCTACTAAGCGAGGGGTCCCCGGTTCGAATCCCGAAAGAACCAAATTACATCTTAAGGTTTTTTTCCACTGCGCCACCTCTCGCGAACGTCTTACAAACATCCGAGAGTAAAACTGTCTTGAATGAGCTTCTCAATTAGTCGTTTAGACTCGGCGTAAAATTGTAGATCCCTTCCATTCGTCCCAAAAATTCAAAACCCGCACAAAACGAATGGTAGTGAGAAGCTAGGCCTTGGGTCCCACAGACCTGTCGCGCCGAAATATTTATTTATATTTATATTTATGACTTAATATTCTGTCTCTTTGCACTTATTTTAGTCAGACCTATCAACGCCTACCACATTCTCTGTATCGGGCTGTGAAACTAGTCTGTGCGGTTTTTTGCTATTTGGCTTAGCGCTTCGAAGTTGTCATCCCTTCCAAAATTACTCGGTACTCGACATGAACATATGCAGCCAATAAATATATATAACACAACCCTTTGCGGCAAAGTGGTTGTTATAGAATAACTTCACAGGCATTACCACAGGAACTCACTCGGTGAATGCCAAAAGTTTGACTCTACTTAAGGCACATCTCCATTAATCAAAATCGGATTATTTCTACAGACAGAAAATATAATCCACAATCAATTTAATCTCTTTGACAACTGCAAAGTAGAAAAATATGAAGATAATTCGAAAAATCACAAAAAGTGCAATTTTTCAAAGAATGAGTGTTAAACCCAAATCTAGTGATGGGTATTACTGTCCGCCACGCCACCACTTTGCGAAGTGCATTAGCTTCATCCCTAAAAGCGAATTTATATTCTGTTTTGACATTGAGCAATAACTCATACTTCATACGGTTCAGAAGCACGCCTCGCGAAGTTGGACGTGAGAATGCGGCAAATCAAAATTTACATAGCATATCGATAAATATGTGTTCGTCTCACATAACCACCAGCATCAGGATGGTCTCTTCTCATCCCCACCCGAAGGAAGGCAAAAATTGCATCCCGACAGGAATTTGAGTAACGAGAATGTGAAGGCAGTTTTGATCTAAGGAACTGAGAAGCATATGTGCTCAGCTTATCTCTGGTCTCATGTGGCAATTTGTCTCTTGGACATATTGCACGTATCGTTTTAATGCATATTTCATGTGCATGTGTGTGAGTGAATTGAATTTTCCCACAGCCCCAAAGCTTATAAGAGCTGTATTTCTATTTTTGCTTACACAACACCATCAAAGTCAATTTGCGGACAAGCAGTTTGGTATTTCATAAACAGGTTGGGGTTGGTCTGAACCAATTGTGATTTATTGTTTAGGATCTACTAGCTTGAACTACTCCTTTTCATACCTGAATTTATTTTCTTTATTAATTTTTTTTTTTTGTCATTTCTTGTCATGTCTAATCGGTTCGTTGTGCAGACGCGAAAAGTTAAATCCGCTGTAAATATTGGGTAGGTATCTAATCTCACGACGGATCATGGGATTTGTCTGCGTTAGAGCGAGATGCTATGGGATTCATTGCGGGATCCTTTTGATTGCTATGGGAGCCAAAGAGATGCGTATAAACCTATATTATGGTAGAGGGTGATCTGCATTTATGTGTAGTATTGACGAGTGCATGTTGCTGTGTGTTTGTCTGCATTATGCATATGATTTGGGTGACATTAATTTTGTATTTTTTTTCAGCGAAGGTGTAAAATTGTTGTCATGTTGTTGGTATGATGATAAGGGGCTATACTCGTAGTATTTTGGCGTCGGAGACGAGATTTAATTTCAAAGTTGATAATGACACAACCAAAAAAATATCTAGCACTGTAAATAGTGTTTGGTAAAGAATTTACCTCTTGGTCCAGCGATAAGGAAGACATCTAAAATGTGACAACGTTTCGTATTAATTTTTTTGTATGGCAAAACATACGGGAAAAATCTAAAATTGTTTTAAAAAATAAAAATTGTCTAAAAAATGTGTAGTGATTCATCAATTGAGAACGGCTGGGCCGATTTGGCTCAAATTTTTTTCAGTTGTTCGTAATTCCCAGGAGATTATTGTTAGTGTTACATCTTATCGCATGATTTGATGATTTATAGTATTTGGTGATCATTAGAGGCCCTACACCCTTCGATTCCCTGCGTACTGTAGATGGTGTGCTCTGCGCCACTTTTCGGGAGTTTTACCAATGTTTAAATTTGCTCGAAAACGATATACATTGGAACTCAAAGCTCGCTATGAATACTATGACCGGGATGAGCTGGCCGAAAGAGTCCAAACAAATGTGCAGCTGTTGAATGCCGAGCAGAAGAACGTGTACGATTCGCTGATGAGGGTTGTTGACGATGAAACGGGAGGCATTTTCTTTTTCGATACTCCCGGTGGGATAGGCGAGACATTCGTTATTTTGTTGATTCTGGCAACAATTCTGTCAATATCTCAAATTGCGTTGGCTGTTGCATAGTCTGATGGCATTGCTGTCACACTGTTTGAGGAATGGCAGCAAAGAATAAGGACGTCGATAGCTTGAATTTGATTATTTAAAGCCAAATCGCCGGAGAATTGCATTCGCACAAATCCGTTGACCGCGTGACCGACGAGGATGAAACGACCAACTTAATGTGCCAGGAACTTCGGCGCATAATTTCAGCTTAATTGATTATAATCGCATCTAAATCATCCGAAACTGTGCAACGGTACGCGGTTGCCCGTCAAGAAACTGATGATGATGAACAATTTGATTCAAGCGACGATCATCATAATCATTCCAACTGATCTTCCATACCGGTTCGAGCGGATTCAGTTTTATGTTCGATTGTCTTTTGCGATGACAATCAATAAATCGCAAGGCCAATCGTTAGAAGTTTGTGGGACTGATCTCGAATTTCCCTGTTTTTCGCATGGTCAGCTGAACGTTGCCAGTTCGCGTGTTGGCAAACCGTCTTCATTGTTTGTTTTTGCCCCGTAAAACAAATCGAAAAACTTTCATTATCATATCGCTATCTACTGACTTCGATTCAATTCAAATAAATTATATTGAAATTTTAACTATCGTTGTTTAATAATCCGCTGGTATTATTATTACTGGAAATATTACATTGAAAGCGATCAGCTGAGCCGTCAAAACAACATATTTGATATAATATCTACACATATTATACACACAGCCTCTCAAACTATAACTTTTTTGTCACACCGTTTCTTAAAGCTTTCGAAAGCGAGACTGCCGTTAGGTATTACTTCGCGGGGCTGGTTAGCAACTCATGCTAAATCATCAACGTCTGCCACTTCGACCCTTCTTTGTCTTTCGGCTCTTCTTAGCTCGTTTTGTACGCTCGTTATGTATGAACATATTTCCAGCCAGTCGTCTTCTGAGCTCAGCTTACGCTCTATGAGAAGCTGTGGAATGGGTAAGTTCACTCTTCCTCCTGAAAATCTTATGCAGTGGAACATAACGTGCTCCGTGTCCTCTTCTTCATCTGGGCATTCGGGGCATAGAGGCGAGCTATCGTGGCCGAATCTGTGAAGATAGCCGCCGTGCCCGGACAGGAACTGCGTAAGGTCGTAGTTGCGATCCCCGCTTGATCTTCTTGTCTAGACCTCGATGTTTGGGATCAGTTTGTGGCTCCATCTGCCTTTTGTCGTGTTATCCCACCGGACTTGCCACAGATGTTATAGATGTTGCCTTTTCTTCTTCTTTTATCCTTCTCCTTACGATGACCTCTTGCCTTTTGACTTTTAGCCTAAGGTAGGTCCTTTGCATTTTGTTGCCGAGAATGTCTATGGGAATCATTCCCGCAATAACGCAGGCTGCTTCGTCCAAAATTGTTCGGAATCCGCTTATTGTTCTTATTGCGCAGAGCCTGTATGCTGACGAAAGCTTTCTTCTTGTTTCCTTTGTTGTAAGAGCCCCTGCCCAGACCGGTGCAGCGTATATCAGTATTGAGCTGACAACTCTGGATAACAGAATCCTTCTGGTGTATCCAGGGCCACCGATGTTTGGCATTATAAGGGAAATGGCTACTGCTTCATCTGTGGCGGACTCTATCTGGTGCATATGTTTGGCCACAGTAACTACAGCGATATCATCAGCGAAGCCTATAACCTTAACTCCTTGTGACAGCGTTAATCGGAGAACTCGGTTGTACATTATGTTCCACAGTAGGGGTCCAAGAACCGACCCTTATGGTACTCCCGCGGTGGTGTTGTAGTACTTAACGCCATCGTCAGTATGGTACCTAAACTTTCTACCGGTAAGATATTTTGCTACTATATTCAGCGGGTAGTACGGCATTTTCATTCTTGCAAAGGATCTCCTAATACATAACCAGCACAGTATTTCTTCGTCCCCCCCTCTCCATCTTTTTCCCCGGATTGCTTCAGTCGCTGTATCTACTACCGCCTTAATGGCAACGACGGTAGAACGCGATTTTCTGAATCCATAATGGTCATCTGACAAAGATCCTTTCCACCTCGAGTAGTATGCAGTACCTATAGGATTTTCCCCATTGTATCTAATATACATATTGGCCGGTATTAGGACGGTTCCTCTGTTTTTTTTTTTCCTTTTGGCATTAAAACCAGATGTTGGAGTTTCCACCACCTCGGGAATACCCCCTCCTCAAGACACCATTGCATCGTTGCAATAAAAAGCTCCGGTGGTTTGAAACGGCCACTTTAACCGCCACATTCGGGATGCCATCGGGTCCGGGCCACCTATCTTCCTGCATGCTTCGATAAAAATGCATTAATAAAAATAATAATACAGCGAATAAAAGTCAGGAATATTGTTCATTCGAATTCCCGTGATATTCTTGTATAAGGCAAAGGAGTACTTTGTACTTACGCTGAAAAGTGATTGAGTATTTATCTCTCATCTTCATCAGTGTCGGTGGTTTTAAATGAAAAGCTCTCCATGCGATCAATAAATCTTATTCATCGGGCCGTCATAATTAATTCAGACGAAAGCGACTAAAACACCGAACTCCAAAGCCGACTTTAAAAAGTACTTAGTCTTTCAACCATCATTTATTTCGCACACGCATATCTAAAAAATGACTCGTTTTATGTATATACACAAAAACATCCTTCAAGCATATATTCGTATTTGAAAACTTTTCAATCATCTCCCAATTTCGAAACCAAAAAGTTCTTAGGAATTATCCACAAACCCCCGTCCTTAAAGTAGCAAAGAGCCGCAAAAAAAATAATTAAAACTTTGGTCAATATTTATCTTTCAGATTGAGTATTAACATTCCTGCCAATTATTCCATAAAAACGACCAAGAAAACCACGACAAAAACAATCTCGCATCACAATAGAAAGGACGGCTGTAGACCCATTTTTTTGTTCTTTGCTGTTTTGTCCCTTCTACCCCGATTTTCATTTCCAGCATTTTCGTAATGAAGACACCAAAAATCCTTTTAGCCCAGTGTAAGCGTGAAATGGAGAAAAAAAATTGTATTAAACAAAACAAACAAAGTCCAATGAATACACAATACGGAAAAGCCAAAATATAAACAAAGCTAAAAAATGACAATTTCTCTCACAATGGTGGCGATGATGACAAAATTTGACTCTTATCCAAGAGCATTAAAGTTTTCTAATTGCATTTTAATTATAGCTATAAAGAGTTTATCAAACATGGGCAAAGAATTCCGAGATTCACATTGAACAAGCAAAAAATTAGAGGAAAATCTAAAACAACCAACAGGCATTGAGGACGAGTGCTGAAATTATACCACTGCCGAATGCCGACCTATCCGCAAAGCCTCCTCACTTCAGCGCTGCCCAACAGCTGCAAATAGCATTTGTCAAGCCAAAGCGAAGCGAAACTAACTTTTTGAGAGTCCTACTTTCACTTTTGTTTATTGTTATTATTGCACACGCTAAATCTGTGTGTGATGGGGTGGGTGGTGGCATCCTTGGCCATGGGTTCTTTGAGTCCTCGTCAGCCGTTGGATTGGGTGGGCAATGGTACTCTTGGTTTATTATCTTGATGAAGTAGACGAAAAACATTTCGCCCCATCACATGGATCTCGGTGGAAGTTTTTTGAATATATTTTGGCAGGTTGAAGTGGCACTTGTCCCCACACAAACACACACATACACACAACTGGGGCCAGAAGGATAGATACACATTCGGCCGTGTACAGAATGTATAATTGTATAACTAACTATCATTTTGCTAGATCGTTAACAGTCCAGCTTTCTCGTAGTTGATAGGACTCGTTGGTATAGGACTCGTCGTGGGAAGGACTACATAGATATACGAATATGAATATGGGTATGGTGGGCTCCTTCAACAGCTTGTTCGGAGGGGATGTAGATTGTATCATATGCTTTTGAGTTGCTAGTTTTCATTAGATGCTGAAAAGTCAGCAAAACCGGAAATGGTAGTAGTTAAGGCATGAAGTCTACGAAGTGTCAATGGGGAGGAAATGGTAAGGTGCTTCGTAGACTAAAATTGAAATTTGTGTTCCTGAGTGAGTTCTACGTCCAATGATCAACGTGAGTAATCTTTGCACATTATAAAGGCATCTTGTTCGTGCGGTTGGCCGTGGCGTAGTGCTAAAGTATTTGGTTTGGTTTATAGTCAATAGTCAATAGTAATAGTAAGTAGTATTATTATTATGTGAAAGGGGCTATTGTACTGCGACCTTTTGGTCTATTGTACCCCCTGACTACGCCTCAGAGAGGTATACTTCCTCATAAGAGATTCCCTCGCATTATAATTCCTTTCGGAATCATTTTAGAGGTTTTGTTGCTCTTGTATATCTTTGGCGGAAGAAATCTGTCCTATAGCACTCCCTCTAGTCCAGTTTCCTTTAAGAATCTAAGGATGAGAGCTGGCTCTAGTGACTGTATTTCCTCATCAGATAATTGGTACTTCCCAAGTATTTCAGTCTTTTGTGGGTCAGTGCCGCACTGAACTCATCGCAGAATCTGCAGAGGCCTTCTTCAGATATACCGAGCTTCCTAGGTGTTCCTTGAGTCTACAATGCCCCGTTAGGAAACCCGTTAGGATGCGAAGGTTAGTTTTACTCATGCCGATGCAAGCTTGGAATCTTTTCCGGTTGTATTGTCCCAGAAGTTTCTTTGCCTGCCTCATGCCTTTAGTGCCATGCCCTGTTTACTTTCTGTATTTTCCTGAATTCTTCTTTGAGGGTGTGATTCCCTATTCCGCAGAAAGGTTCAGGACCTATGAAAGTTTCTGATGCTCCCTTTCTTGCTAGGGAGTCGGCCATTTCGTTACCCTCTATTCCCACGTGGCCAGGTACCCAACAGAGGGTTACTTTGTTTCTCCTACCTAGTTCATTAAGTTTTTTTGGCATTCCCACACAAGTTTGGATCTTATGAAGTAGGAGTCCAGTGCCATAATAGCAGCTTGGCTGTCTGACATTATGGCTATATCACAGTTGGTTTTGTTTCTGTCAAGGTTGATTTGGACACATCTGTCTATGGCATAGATTTCAGCCTGAAAGATGCTGGTACTTCTTCCCATTCAGAATATTTGGTGCTAGGCCCGAATACTCCTGCTCCAGTTCCCTCATCAGTTTTTGACCCATCTGTGTACAACTTTGTTACATGCTTGCTCAGCCTGTGAATTGTGGATTCATTGCTCCAGCTTTTCTTGTTGCTGAGCCTGAACAAAGTTCTTTTGAAAATCAAATCTTTTGATGGTTTCGTCTCTAGGAAAATGGTTGGTTTTGAGTAGTGCGTCATACTGTTCCAGTGTGATACACTTTCCTTTTCCTATACCTACCTTCCTTGGCCTTTCTTAGAATCGTTTTACTTGCACATTCCTCAACTACAAGCTGTAAAGGAGTCAGCTCCAATAGCACTTTCATAGTTGCAGTTGGGCTTCTGCAAATCATTAGGGCCCGCGTATAGTTAATAGTAAGTGTTCACAATTGTTTTATAAATTCATATAGTTTCAAAATAATATTAAACACGTTATGCGCCCAGGCACAATGGCGACAACAACAACAAACATTGCAAAACTGCGAATGGGGGAAATTATTTCGTATGGAAATATCGCATGGAATGGAGTTGTTACTTATGACAGAAAAGTTGTGGAGTGTATTACATAAATCCAAGCCACAACCAACTCCAACTAATTCCAATAAACACGAAATAACCCATTGGCAGGAACGTGATGATAAACCCCGTGGTTGGATAGGTGTGTTGATAGATGAGAGTCAGTTATGTCACATAAGGAAATCGAAAACAGCAAAGGAAGCATGAAAAGCATTAAAATTTCATTACGAAAAGGATACGTTGAGCAATAAAGTTTCCTTGATTCGACGTATTTGCAATCCGGTAATGTCAAACAGAATTGCGCGGCATATAAAATCTGGAAAGAAAAACATTACAATTAAAATAGTTCAAAAAAGCAGGGATTTTCAAAAGTTGAAAAACTAAATAATGTGAATCAAAAGAAGAGTTTTTGTTTATGTTTTCTGGCTTAAATCCATTAGGATGGGTCATTGACTCAGGAGCTACTTGTCATATAGCATGTGACGAGTAATATTTTGATTAAATTGATCGCAAGGAATGCTATCATCTAAATATGGCAAATGGAGCAAGAGTGGAAGTGAAAGGTAAAGGCACATGCAAGATCGAGTTCATGGATGAAAAAGGAGAAGTTTCTTCTGCAACAGTAACGGATGTCCTTTACGCTCCAGCTATTGACGGAAACCTTTTATCGGTAAAGAAATTATTAGACAATGATTTTAAAGTAAATTTCGTTCCAGATGCAAGTGAAATTATATTCAACAATCGAAAAATCGACGTCGCGTAACTAAAATCAGGATTGTTCCGATTGTGTCAACCCAGCACAGTTTATGTGATCAATGGACGTAAACCTAATTGCATACATCATTGGCATAGAGTATTGGAACATCGCAGGAACATACGCGAAAGAGGACACCATCTCACACGCACTGCTAAAGATTACATCCGAAGATGCTTTCTTAAGAAAAATGTGCGCTGACACATCTTACAAAAACGAAAATGTGGATAAGAACACCATCCCAAACACACACTGTCACCCCTGAGCCCTGAAGCACATGAATATGAATTCATGCGTTTCAAATAATAAATACCGATCCTGCTCAATTGGCTATTCCGCCACGGAATAAATATATAACTAAAATAAAGAAATAGTTGAGCAATCTACAATCAATGTACCTATACGTAATAAATGATTGCCAGGCAATTGAGTGAATTACTCACTCTATTTAAAAAAAAAACGCTGCTTTTGGAAGAGAACTGCGCCCGCATTGCGCGACTATTTTTGTATTTTGGTGGGGCTTAAATGTCCCCATTAATTATGCTTAGTACAAGCTACAAAAACAAACAAACAATAGAACTTAAATCTAAGACTTATAACTAGGAATTAAAGCTGGGGTTTACAGAGAAGCAGGCTGAGTTTAATGGAGGGGGTGCTGCGGTTGAAATCAAAAATTTAAATGTTTGAGTTTATGCCTTTTGTAGCATACGGAAAATTGGTTCGTTGGAACCGTAGGACGTGCTGTGGGTTGGTATAGATAGAAGAGGCGGGGGTGTCTTAAATTACGAGAGTTTGTATTGAAGAAGATGGCGTTGTAAAGAGACAGGCAATGGATACAGCTTGATAGGAGTCGATGAATGAAGAGAATGTCTGCAGCATTCCTGCGATCCCCAAGGCTATTCAAGTTAATGAGTTTGAGGAGGTCTTGATAGGGAGGAAGAATTATGGGATCGTTCCAAGAAAGACCGCGGAGGATACTTGTCGAGTCTCAGCATCTCTGTTCGAAAAAGTAGCTGCTGGATATTGCGTACCTCGCGTATTTTCGTGCTCCTAACTGGACTCATCTTTATCTTATGTATACAAGGAAGAAATATCAGTTTGACATCTTACGTACGGCGATTTGAAGCTTGCGTACAAAGAAACAAGGATCACAAACCAAACGTTCAGTCTAAAACTCATATCCGTATATTGAGGAAAGCCATCAAAAAATGTTAACAACACTTTGCGTCCATTGGAAAATATATATCAATAAACATATTCAATTCACATATGGCTTTATCACAAATACCCTTGAGTCAATAACTTCAAAAAAGCAAATAAGAAAACACAATGCAGCGGAAGAAGTGGATGCCATTATTATTTTATTGACAATTTTATTCGCATCGAACCACCATTAAACCACCATCAAGTACCGCACTGTTGAAATGGCTTTTGCAATTAAATGCCATTCGCATCCGTCCCGCACTCTTACTTTTTCAACATAAGGACACCAATTGCATATTGACAAATGGAAGCCACAATGGGTCAACATCACCATCCCTAGATCAGCTAGAATTAGGTTATGCAAATTCGATAGACATTGGTGAGGATTCTGTTTTTTTTTGTTGCTTTATATTTGTATACGAATTTTTTTCGTTAAATGCAATTATGTAATCTCGTGCACAGATTTAACCCTACACTGTGTGGATATATCACGATTTTATGGTAGACATAAATTTAGCGTGGCTGTTTGCAGGAAAACAGTTCTAGAATCAAAGTGATGGTCATTAAATAATCACATTATTTGCATTGAAATAAATAGTCACATATCCTGCGCCAATAAAAATCGCTTGCAAAATTAATTTTCATTTATTTGGTAGGAAAAGATAGATATTGAATATGATTTTGTTTTTAATCCGTTTAAATGAAGAGCATGGGGAGCTCCCAGGTAACTGACACGTTGTTTGATTTTGTGGTATAAAATAATTGTTTTTGGTTTCTAGTGCCTTTTCTATAATACTCTCAATTATATTGTTGGTTGGTTTAGGTTGTTGCTTTGCCTCCAACCTGATGAGGGAAAAACACAAGTAGCTCTTAAGCGCTGTTTTGAAACCACAACTAGTACAACCTGAAGATAGAAAGGGTGACGTATGTTATGGTAGCTCAAAACCAGCCTGAGGAGTTGAGGAATTTGATGATGTTGTTGAAATGCGTGCCTCGGATGGCTGATTGGTCGTCAAAGAAAGGACTACCCAGGGCACTGTATCTGGTTTTAGCTAGAGCCGGACATTCGCAAAGAAGGTGGAACACTGTTTCACTGTTGATAGTGTCAGCGCAGCTACGACAGTGGGTGTTGTGGGGGATGCCTAGCTTGACTGCGGGAGTTCCTAGAGGCCAGTGGCCCGTATTAATCGCCGTAAGTCTAGCGACATGTTCTGGAAAGGGGGTCATCTGTTCTGACTTCGTCGAATGTTGGCCAAATCTTTCTAGAAATGACGCAGTTTTTGAGGTTCACCCATCTAGTCACGTTACGGCCCCTGCAGTGTTGTAAAGGAGGATTTCTCTCTTTACGTGTCCCAGCGGAGGAAAAACTTCCCTCGCATGAGATACGCTCAGAGCAGAGCCACGTCACGTCTGGCAAGTTCATCGGCTTTCTCATTCCCTTCTATGTTCCTATGTGTTACCATTTCTGAGATATTAAAAAAGGCGGCTTCCGTTTTTCTTACACCCCGACTCCACAGGAGATAATTTCTCTCATAATGCTTAACATGAGATGAAATGTGTGTGGAGTCATTCCTATTCTTTCTTGGCATGGATGTCTGACATGAATTTGAGAGATACTTGTTTTTTTTCTTATTTGAGTGTCTTCTCATGCCGATTATTGTCTGTGGCGTAAGTAGTTGTTTTAAAATGGTAAACAAAACAAACAGCTAAATAGTTTATTTATCCAAAAAACCAAAACGTCACGCACAGTCTCTCGTGCCGTTGCGATATGAAATGAAATTAAATGCAAACCCATGACCTCTCCTGGCCAGTTTCTCCCTGCAGTCCACAACAAGTTTAGACGAAGAACTGCCTGACACCAAGGCTTTAATCACGGCCTGACTATCACCGAAGAAGCCTATATTTATAAATAGACTACACGCCTCGCCAATAACCAGAACTTCTGCCTGAAAGACGCTGGCTGTATTGGGTAGGCGACAAGACATGGAAACATCTACAGATGAGAAACCGCCCGCCCCCACTCCACAATTCATTTTGGAACCATCTGTGAAAATGGGTATATCAATTATATACACTTGTTGAAAAGTAGCGAGTGCTTCTCTTTAAACACAAATTTGTGAGCGGGCACTACATTCCTGTCCCCTATTAGTTTGAGTGTCTTAAAAGGTATAATTTTTCGGATAACTTTGATGTTATTGGTTGTAGAGAAATCGGTGTAGGATGTGATTTTTTTTGGTTTCAAAATATCTATAACTTCTGCGACCTCCCATTGACTAGGGACATACTTAAATCTTGAACTTATATTTAATAGTTTTTGCATAGCTTTTTCAGCTTTTTAGTTAGACCTGTTATCAAATCATAGCCTAGAGATTTTTTTGCGTTAAGGTTGTGCTTAATCTCGTTCTTTAACTCCAGCAATGTTATATTTTGTATATATTTGTGATCGTTTTTTCAACAACAATCCAAAATCTTTTTCTGAAAATTGCCTACAAAATTGCTGGACTTTTTTCTCAGGATGATGATTATCAAAAAGTTCTTCCCTTTCCTTTGTATTTTTTACAGACTTTTCGTGCTTTTCTTTCTTTTTTAAAAGTTCTTTTACTTCGATGGGGTATAATTAATATCAACCCTGTTCCTTCTCTGGCAGTTTAGTGGTGCTTTGCATTGCTGGGGGTCAATTCTCGTTCTGGGCTACTGTGAATGTGTTTTCCAAAGTTCAGGTCTAAGGCCTAGTATGCTGCTGTTTCGGAAGTCGGAACTAAGCATCTTATACGAAAGTGACACAACGAAATCATGAATGAAAAATGTCACTCACCTTTTTGTTTTGCAGAAGGTACGCTGCTGCTGCGAAATGATTGCAAAAATTCTCCACTCTCTTTTCGCACACATTTATTGTCCGGAACTGGGACATTATTTGCTTGGGAAAATTGTTCATTTTTTTTTGTAAATATGGAATCTCTCAGAGTGGACCACCAAAAGCGCGCATGCCCCTGAAGGCCTCTTAGCCAAAATAAGGTTTATTACCCTAAGCGTTGTTGTGCAATAAATTTTTCTATGTCACAGGAAAATTCTATGTTTTCGATTTATACATGGCGATCTTCTAATGTAAATTACAAACTAATAAATTCTGGTTTAAGATTGAACCAAATACTAGGTGGGCCAAAAGAAGTCATCCGATGTTGTTTGGCTCTCATTTTTTTTGTAAATGAAAAACTTCGATTCTGTTTCTTGATTGTGTTTATTTAGAATTGCTCAAGTCGAGCAGATGATATCGACCCAATGGGCGCCGTCACAATGATTGCCATACGGGCTCGTTTTATGGCATTTATCATTACTTCGGCGAGAACTTCGGGCGACAGATTCTCGCACTCGTGTCGAATGTTGTCCTTGAGGGCTTATAGGGTCTCGGGCTTATTCACGTAAACACGGGACTTCAAAAAACCCCCCAAAAAAAATCGGTTAAATCGGGCGATCTTGCGGGCCAGTGCAAATCGCCAAAACGAGAGAGAGAGATGAGGCGACCTGGGAACGCCGCCTTCAGAATATCGGTTGTGGCTCGCGCAATGTGTGCCGTATCTCCGTCTTGTTGGAACCACATGTCCTCCAGTCCTCTAGTCCAGCTCCATGATTTGTTCACTTGTATTCTACATCTGTCTAGTCCACAAATGTCAAAACAGATTTGACATTGGCGGCCATTTGATAAGAGCATCTTCCAATAGGGTAATTTCTTTTGGCCACCTTGTATTTCATTTACATCGGAAGTTATAGAGGGAGGAGTAGGTTCAAATACAACCTACAACGGCACGCAATATCTCGAGATCGGCAAGTACAATAAAATTGTATAATTAATTAATGTGTAAAAAATGATATAATATGTTTCATTGCGGCGGGCTGATTTAGCTGGAGCAAGTTCAAGCCACTCAGACGTTTCACTGTCTATTTGGTGAACACGGGAAAATTTCGTTCTGAAATAGCAGCGTACTAGGCTTTATTCGATTCTCGATGTTTGAATTTTTTGTGAAAATCGTATAGTGAAAGCAAATGAGACCCACAATGAACAGAAGAGCTAAGTGGATGAATGACTTTAATTAATTTATAAGATCCATATAAAGATGTTTTAGAAACCAACAAAGTAAAATAAAGTCCTCCTCAATAGAGGATAATGGGTTATGGCCATCTCGAAGGGAAACTCGCAAAATCGCCAGTTTATTTCTAGGAAAAAGCACATTAAGGGTATTCACTTAAACCCTCATAAACTGCGTAAACTGCAGAAATTTACCATCTCGTAAGTGAACTGTCAGATTTTATATGGAGAATAGTTTAAGCAGGCTCCATAATTTTCCGATAAAGTTGACTCGGAAATCGAGCGCGGAAAATTACGCAAATTTTCAAATGTCAAACTGTGTTGTTTATGGCCTGGAAATCAATAAAATTATGTCAATCGATTTTTATAAAAGCACACTTGATGGAAATATGTATTTGCCTTTGGTTTTTCAAAAAATTAATTGGTTGTTTTTCTTTTTACATACTTTCGGCATATCGATTATTTTGGGAAGTCTAACAACAGAAAACTATCAACAGACTTGATTGTCAATTTACGCGAAATACGCAATGACATTTCCGAGAGGTGTTCACTTAAAGCACCGCAGAAATTTATGAATTTTCGACCTGCATAAAATTATGAGATTAAATGAGTACCCTTATTATTTTTGTTGGACAGAAAAACAAATTGATAAAAAACCATTGTTAAAATAACTCGTATTATTATTTCCAATTTTACAGACTGGACAAATAAAATAAATTAACACAGAAAGCATACGAGTGACAGCTGACAGGATTTAACAATAAAATTTGGTTCAGTGCTGTCTATTGTTTCTAAAGCGATGCCTGAATCTACAGCCCTTATCCTCGAGTGGCATTATGCATTACCGAAACCGAAAGACCCTACATGTTCGGTATGTATATCCAAGACAACTTTTGTTGGAATGAAGTCGTCGAATTTACTTCAAACGATCCAAGAAATGTTTTACCCCTTCTGATCTGGCTGCAATATATAATGCCACCGAAAACTTGAGTACAATTCTCCCACCCGGCCTAATGCGCCAAAAACCACATTGAACTTTTTACAAAGAGTTGAAAATCATGCCATAAAACTAATTGGAGAACGGAGATACGAATCTGTCTTAATATTCGCTTGAATATCATAGAAATGCTACCTGACTCTCACGGTTCTATGGTTTTTTTCAAGTAGCAGTGATTAAGTGAAATTGCCAATAGCATTCCCCACCCAAACAAATCAACGAGTAATTTTGACTCGTCCATCAGTTAGCTTTTAAATCTTTTTTCGCTCCTATCCTACTATGAAATATAGAGTCTCATTTATAAGCCGTACGCAACACGAATGTGAGATTCGATACAAGATACAACCAAGCTCTGTTCTTCTCCCTATTACAATTCACAGACATTTAAACCCAATGTACATCGGGATGTGCTGTCTTATCTACCTATGTACATCATACTACATTATAAGATGAACCTCTTTAGGGTGTATCCATAAAAAAAATATCATACTGCCTACATACATGCAAGGAAACGCACAAGTAATGTGGAAGAGCCGACTTCAGCTGAAAACTTTATATCCAAAAAATTTAATTATTTTTACACATCTCTTGCCAACCCTTAATAACGATTACTGAATACTCTTATTCAATACTCATATGCGGTAGTGTTTGTGAAAAGTGAAAAGAACAACAACGAACACAAATTGTATCGTTAACGTAGAAAAACTTTTTCCCGAGTGTGGAAGCCGCCCCAACAAGATGAAGGCAAATAACCTGAGTTCGTAAACTACCACCATACCCGGCCAGATATTCAGTCATCATCTAGACTGAAGATGGAGATCTGGCAACTATGTATGCCATTTCAAGTAATAAAGAATTCATGCCGGATTAAAAAAATATATATCTACCATTTCGTCTTCAGCATCTTCTCGAGATATTATATTTCTTTCGCATAAACAAACATTGCAAAAAGCGATGGATCTTCCTAGCCATTTCTTTCTCTGGTCATAATGAGATAAAGAAGTTTGCCAAAAGTTCTTCTCGCTTCACTCTTCTTTTGAGACGTCGGTCGCGTCGGCTGCGGCTCTGCCTAGGTCTCCATCTCTATAATGCTGCCGCAGCTCCAAATCTTATATGTATACTTATATAAATAAAAATCAAGTTGAAAAGTTCAATTTGGTAGTGTCGAATAGGAATAGCGAAAGGGCTGAGTTGTTCCCTCCATGCAGAAGGACAAACTTGAATTTTCCGCAAACGACAAATTTCGAAATGGAAATGTAAGGCACTTAGTCAGATACAGACGGGTAGACAGTCGGACGGATATTGACAAGGATGAAGACGGAGTTCGTGTTGGCAGAAAAAATGTGCTTAACCCTTTTGTCGGAATGAGGATGAACTTTGACGAAGTCGAAAATTAAATTAAGAAAGTATATGCAGAGTTTTGAGTAATCCATCGTTTACTTACATAGGTAAATAACATTTTAAAAGATAAAGTATTTGTGAGTGGTTGTAAGAAAGGAAACATAAACGAAAACCAGTTTCTCTGTCAGAAATATGGTTAATTTATAATTAAACGTATCTACATCCAGAACGAAGTCTCTGGGAAGTTTTTCAAGCAAGTTTTCCACAAGTCATCAAACAATAGCCGTCGACTATTCACATCAAAAATCAGGGTGGGGGTTGTCATTGGACTGGCAATGATGAACTTTAGGGCATGCTTATTTTAAACTTAGTATGCCTTATCGACAACCTAATTTGATATTGGCGAAAATGTAACTTTGAAAGCAACATTTTGAGTTTAAATCTCCATACACATAATAACATGTTGCCGCAATTTGTTTGTTTTAGTTTAGTAACTCGGACAACCCAGTAAGTTAAACAGCCCTGGTTTCGTATGTAATAAAGTTAACTACGAGTTATGTTAATTTTTATACTCACAAATTTTCCTGTGAACTTCGTCGAACTGAAAACTCTGTCTCGCTAATGATTTTTAGAAGTTCGCAAAGTTCATGTGAGTAGTGGGAAGAGTAGTATGTATTTTAATGTTCCCGTATAACACACAAACCACTGGCCACTAAAGGGTCGATACGCAAATATATTCCTACACTTTCTGAATACTTGTTTTCTTGTACATGAATGTAAAACAGTTGGAAAGGTATTTTGGACATGGAGTAGGTACCTACTTGATATAATGTTCATGTGTATCCTATCCATTAAGGAATTTTTTTTTATCAATTAGATACACAATAAGACATCACGAATGAAGTGTTCTGTATTTTTTGAATTTTTTGCTCCTGTTTTTTCTCTCCCTCTCTCTCTTTTCTTCGTAGGAAACCTACGGAGCAAGAGATATGTAGTAAATATGCAATAAAGTATGTTTTGTTTTGTAGCAATGCCATAAAAAGTAGTTGCGGTCAAAATTTTAGTTTCGGCGGAGTCAAAATTAATTTACCAAAATTCTGTTTTTGAATTCTCTTTTACGAAATTTGGCGAATATTTCTCGGTTACTTGTGAAAAAATCGAATATTTTCTTAATAACCCTAGGCAATAATCTTTATTTTAACCCTAGCTAATAAGCTAAACATTCGTTGATTCGACGATCTGAACTAAAATATGTTTTTCTAAGCTTTAATGCATGTGGTTCTATTTTTTTTCTGAAACATTAAGATTGTATTCCCAAATAAAAAACTTGATTTTAGTAAGTACATACATCATTTTTATTATCAAGCAGTCTTTTAAAAAACAGAGCATTTTTCAGTCTAAAATTAACAAGTCTTTACAATATTTAAACTTGTAAAAACCATTTCTTCTTTGGCAATATAAAATTAATAATAACAGGTGATAGAAAAAAATTAAGAAAATAATTTTTCTTTGCGCAAGATCCGCAATAATATTCGATGTTCACCGCGACGAACACGCTCGATTAAAAAATTAAATAAAAATAGAAATACTGTTTTTACCTGCCGGGCAAAACCGTCTTTCGCGAGAGCGCATCGGTGCCCTGACCGAGTTAATTGTTGAGCATAAGTTACTATGTGCCGCCGTTAAAAAGAGACAGTAAAATTAAGAATGCAACATCGTCGAATCGACGAACATTAGCCTTCTAGGGCAGTGCAGTTTACAAAGTGATAAAAAGTACAATTTGTAAAAGTAGGGTTTTTTTTTATTTTATTTAAATATATTTTTCAATGTGAAATCTAAAAACCTTTTAAGTTATTTTAAGAAAGTAGTTTCTGAGGTTTATCTACTAAAATATGAACGTTTTGTTATTCGTATATAAAAAGTTTTTTAAATAAAAAAATGTGTTTAAAATCTCCGTTAGAAAATTAATTTTTACTTTCAATATTATGAAATATGTTCCAAATTTGCTTTCCTCATTTTATTCTGAACCTGTGTAATTTTTTCAAAGAGGTGAAAAATATATGCTCCCCTCTGTTAATGCAAACATTTGTAAATAATATATTCCATTGCATAAAACGTTTTCAAAAATGTTGCAGGCTTTTTTTTATCCAAACTAAGTAAAACCTTCCTTTGTTCGCTATCTATATACAAAAGGTATTATCTATTTATTTATTTTTCTTTTGTCAACATAGTACATCGAACAAGGCTTTTTTATACATAAGGATTACGAATTAACAACAAAGCAAAAAAGAATGTTCGTTTTTGTATTTACAACGACAGTACCGAACCGACTAGTCGAAATTCGACCAATTTTGACTGTAGATAAAGTAACGAAAGCCAACTTGTTTTTTACATAATTTGTTTGTTATTTATTTTAATTTATTTATATGCTAAATCTGAATTCATATACCTTTCCGCTGTCAAAAAAGAATGGAAAACATGAGTGTTCGATTTCATTGTAACACCTCGCAGATAACTCTGCAATGCCCTTAAATAAGATTTTATGATTGCTTACTTTTAGGGGTAATAAAATTGCATACCTTTATGGGTTAATCAGACCCTCCAACAGGTTCTAATCCAAGATGATTAAATTCGTTACTATGGAAACATGACGGCGGCAAATTGAATGTCAACAAAATGCTTTCGATTAAATGCTAAGCATTTTGTATGAAAAATTCTAAACTTAATTTTACCAGTCTTAATGGCGACATATATCTACCTGAAATTTGTTTCTGCACATCTATGGCAAAGTACCATTCGAATGATATAAGTTTCATTCTCCTCATTTCATGATAAATACTTAAAAAGTGCACGGAAACTTTTGATGTTTACGTATTAATATAATTATTAGTATCTTCTTTCTTTGGAAAAATGTACAATCATTTGCGATACAGAAACTGTTTTTTATTTTGTTTATTTCGTTGAAAATTTTATTTATGTGACATTCCCATTTGCAGGATATTCAAATTTCCAAGGACTCCTGCGGTGCTAGCTTCCCTTAAAAATGCGCCAGGTAGCAGGAGATTCAAGGTAAAGCACAAAATAATATGTGGACTTTTCGTCAAGCGTATATAATAGTTTCTTTTGTTTTTCGAATTATAAGCGTTTTCCATTCATTACTTCGTGGTTGGTGGTTCCCTTTTGCCAAGCTGTTGACTGTTGACCTAATCAAAAAGCTTTCAATAAAAAATAATTTGCAACGGTACCCGACCCATGTCATTTTGCACTAAAAACATCTGCAGTGATTTCCTTGCTATATCCTGTTGAATGCGGTTAAGCCAATTTACCTTGGACTGGTATATTTAATGGTAATGTGGCTATTGTCGATGGTCTATGGGCTCCCAAGTTGGCGGTCTAATATGGTTTGGAGTAGCGAAACTTTGTACAGAGCTGCTCATTGGAAAATCATCAAGTGCGAGTAATTGAATCCGGGCGATATCGAGTTTTGTGTTGTTTTATGTTCACTTCTGAGAAGGGAGGAACGTAAATGAAAACAGGGTGACCTACTTCCCAACTTTTGAGCATTGAATCCGAAGAAAATCCTTGAACACAAATGCTGAACTCATTAAACGATATACCTAGCTGATTTTAAGTTAGCTTTTCGCCAAATTGATAAATAAACGAAAATAATGCCATGTAGGTCTGTTTATATTGCTTTGATGACCACAAGTCGGTTGTTTTAGAAGCACAAAATGTACTAATCCTGAAAAATTCCCCGAAAAACTAATTATGAAGAAAGTTAATTTTCATGTTTTAATGTGTGTTCTTTATTTATATCATATGTTATTGAATGAGATAAACGCTTAAAAGTAAAACTACTTGATTATCATAAAAATCGTTTTCTTCTCTCGTTGACATCCACTTGAAGAGTGGTTCGACTTCGATAGAACGAATGATCTTATTGGCCGATAGAAGCTTGCCTCCCATTGGCTGTTTCCTTTGACTGTCACTGTCAAAACAGGTACTAGAATACTTAACTCTACTTGTAGATGGGCCCATAAGAGGCCCATCTGTGATAACTTACTAGATTACAATGTTGTTGTTTTTTTATTTTAAAAAAGGGGATTCCAAATCCTAAAGGACTCAGACCAGATCAATCCCCTTGCGAAGTATTGTTTACTTCCTTCTGCGGGTTTGTTCGTAATTGCACCGCAAAGGCTTAGGAAAAAAGAAAAGAAGACAATTCTGAACAGGCGACGCTGCTGCCGATCTCCAAAACTGCTCAACCGATTAATAAAACTTTGTGAATTTGGATGGTTAGTTCCAACTTGAAGGATAGGATAGTTTTGGACACTATGGGTGGCACCGTTGCCGATAAAATTGTAACCAAATGGAAACAAAGTACAATCAAAAATTATAAAAAGAGAAAACTTGAATTGGATTCCCCTTATATTTTTATTTATTATTACACAGTGGCAAAAAGTGTACCTAATTTTCCATCTGTCGCCGGTATTTTCAAACAATTTAGTTGATTTGTTTTAATGTCGATAATTACGGTGATCAATTGATAGGCCGAAAAAATTAAAAAAGCAAACCACTCAATTTCTATCAGTTTCACAACAAAAATCTCTTGTTTTACTTCACTCCACTAGACTAGACATTTCACTATTCAAAAGCTTAGTTGTCTTAAGACGACTAGATTGTTCTGGACTAGATGTTACCTGAACGAAAAAACTAGATTGGTTGGAAACCAGGGAACGTCACTTTTTCTACGTCAAGCACATATGCGAACTGTCAACTTATGTAGTAGGTACTCAGTCACGAATTTCTTGATACATCTGCCAATGTGACCCATTTAGGCCAATCAGAAGTGTGATACATCTTTCAGATTTACTAAACTAGATACTTGAACGTCCCCATTTCTTCTGAAAATTTGAAATACGAAAAAAAAGCTCTGAGCTTTCTTCGCTACACTCTTTTACTAATAACCGAAGCTCATATACTGACGTGAGTTTTTATTTTTTGCTACTTTTGAAATTGTTTAAAGTTAATTCGAAGTGGGTTCATTTTTTGTGATATTAACTGTATTGATAGTGTGGAAACAATATTTTTTTGATTTTGAATCTATTGTTATTTCAAGATCGAAAAGACAACACATTCGAACAAATCGTACGGTAATGTTTATAACTTTGATCTACATTGCCTTAACAAAGCCATTTGCAAAAAAAGCGGGATAGGAAAACGGGATACACATACCATTATAACAAAACTATTAAAGTACTATATCTGGGCATTTATGAAGCCTTGAAATGTTGTAGATGGTGTTTTACACAATGTGTCAGTATTCAAAAAGGGCGCCGTTGCACCTCCCTTAAAAAAAACTGCGTAATGTGGAAAGGACTTGATACGAAATGCACGGGCAAAGCCGTGGGGGTACTCCCAGTCTTTTATAAAACTTAAAATAAGTTCTTTTATAATTTATTCCTGTTTTTTTTTGTCAAACATAAAAATATATATGGAATAGATAGGTATGTCAATATGGGGTCCACCAAAAAAGTTTGATCATTAAGGGTTCCATGGCCGAAAGAAATTGGGAACCTCTGATCTAACCTACAAACAAATGCGACATACCAATCAGAAAACGGCTCAAATCAAAAACAAAAAGCAACGCAGCACAACAATGGCACAAATCACAGAATGTGAAACTTACAAAATTATCTCCAATACTCGCTGGCGATGTAGCTCCAATCAAAGTTAGTAAACAAATTAAGTGCACGACTGGGTCGCATGAAAGTTTCTCATTGATTTTAAGCGGGCATTTCATTTGGTAGATAGGTAAATACAGGGTGGACCAACTTGTACTGACTGATTTGAAATGCTTATATTTTTTTTATTTTTAAAGTTCTTTATTTTATTTTATTTCAATTTTTAAATTAAAGCATAAAATAATAAATTTTGTTCACGCTAAGTGTGAAAAATGAGATCCTTTAAATAACCTCCATTTTCCTGACGGCAGTGAATGGCTGTTTTTAAGGCATTTTGTATTACGTTGCGCAACGTTTCTTGCTCCCATTTTGCAATATATGTGTGAATGTTCTGTTTTAGTTCCTGCATGTTTGTTGGTTTGTTGGCGTAAACCCGTTCCCTCAAGAAACTTAACAAAATAAATCAGGAGCCATCAATCCTGGGGAACGAAGTGCCTAAGCGAAATCAGAATTTTTTTTAAATTATTCGGGCATCGAAAATGATTCGCTGAATTGCCATTATGTCGCGGTATTAGCTGTAGCTACATCTTGCTTGAACCATATACTAGATGTAAACAATTTAACAACATTGTCACACTATAGTTGGGCAGCATTTCTTTCTGGTTACTCGATCGATCCTTAAAACGGGTCATTAAGTTTCTTATCATGTTTGCAGTGGGAGCCGTCGCAGTATTAAAATACTGCCAGTATTTTCTTTCAGGTGTAGGTAATGAAAATTATATCAATATTAAATGAAGCATTTAAACAGTCCGGAAAAAATATTGTTCAGTCTTAAGAAAGTATGCACAAAATTGACGGATGAAATTCCCATGGATGCTACGAGATATTGAATTTAACTGACCACTTTGAATGCTTTTAACGCCATTCCTCGATTTTTTTAGGTATATGAGTTTTAATGTTAATTTTCCATTTGTCTTTACAACTACAATATTATTCAAAAATAAAAATGCGTTTATTTATAAATGTACAAACTATACATCTTAACACTGATGAAATTTAAGAATACTCAATAATTTATTTTAATCACTTTGGATCGCTGCGCTGTTCACAGGATACCACTGAACTTTGCAAACGTCCCGAGTTGAGCAATGCAAAAAAGTGCCCTTCAGTGTTTGATTGCAACTCTTTGGGGGTTCCATCTTCAATGATTCGTCCATTCTCCAATACAATAATGCGATCATAGTCCAATATCGTGGAGAGTCGATGCTGAAATAGACAAATGGAAAATGAACTGATTTCGATGCATATGCTAACAGAAAAGGAAGAGTCGTGAATGTGACAAAGACACGATGGCTACATAGGTTACTTTTTATACTTACTGCTATGCTTAGAATGGTTCTTCCTTGAAAAGCATTGTGCGCTGCGTCCATCAGAGCACGTTCAGTGGTTGTATCTAAGGAACTTGTAGCTTCGTCCAGGAAAAGGCATGCTGATCCTCTTAGTATTGCTCGGGCCAGACAGAAGAGCTGCCTATGGCCAGCGCTTAGATTTTTGCCCCCGTCACCAATTCTTGTATCTGGAAGTTTACATGTGGAAATAAACGAGCGGGATTAAGATTAAAGGATATCTTCTACTGCTTTAACTACAGTATTTTAATATGGCGTACAGTATTCCAAGTGTTTGACCGTTGTAGCTTGTAGGCCAAAAAATTAAGGGCATGTCTAAGGTTTTACTAGAGAAGGTAGTTAGTTACGGATCTATTTCACCCAGAACGAAAGCGGTCTTCTGATAGTGGTAGTTTGCATTATTGTAGTTCTGGAACAACACAACACTTAAAAATCAAGGAACTATCGAAAGTATCGCCCAGTATTTAGTGTGCTGAGTAACTGAACGAGGGATCGTTAAACAAAAATTGCATCCTTAGATTTTCTAGTTGCCCCACCTCTTTCCAGCGGCTGACAAACATCCAACAATACAACTGAACTCGGTATAGAGTTCTAGGTCCCTTCAATTCGGCTCAAAAAATGTTAGCTCGCACAAAGGAATGGCTATGCTTATCATAGCTATGAAAACCGGAAATATAAGCAAGGATGCAATTTTTCTATTAAATATGTTTGAAAGATACTAAGTTAAATGCTTCTGTGGTTTACTCGCGTTAAGCATATGCCCCAATTTCTATTTCCAAGAGCTGTTATAGAATTCGTCCCCTAATGACCTTTTAGGACCTAATGAGGGGACTTTGAGTGACGTTTATTCGAAGGTGCGCAAGTGTTCACCGCACACCCTACCAAAATCTTTATTTTGCATAGGTATGTTACCAAAATACCTGGGTCTTCTCATTTGTTTTTATTTTGCAACTACCTAGCTATCAGTCAAAAGTGTTCTCGTATATTCAGCGCATCTGTATGGTTAGGTCGTTCGTTAGGTGTTCAACAACATTCAGTGCACCATCGTTCATTTCACACTCAGTTCTTGGTTGCGTAGATACATTAGGTACGTTGAGAATTTGTGTTCATTTTAATTTTGTTTGCTGGGGTGCGGATTCACTATATGTACCACCTTGCGTTAAGGATAGATACATTGAATATATAAAAATACTAGGCAATTATAAATAATAGGGTTTTTGTAAAAGCAATTCGAATGCTCATGCAAATTTCTAACATTGACCGCCTGGATCCTAACATTGACCAATAAAAAATTATGAATTATGTATTTATTTGTTTTGCTTTACTTATAACAAATATGAATATATAATTTATTTAACATATTTAAATAAATAAAACAGAAATTTAACAAAAGTATATAGTTATGTTAACATACCTGCCTAAATTTATTTATAGTTAGTACCGAATTAATATTATTTTTTTTTTAACTTTTTATAACAAAAGTGTATTTAAATAGTTTACTAATATATTAAAATTAAAATTTAACGTTTTCATGTTAATATAACTGAGTTTATTTATATTTAATAATTAATATGTATTATTATGTATTTATTTAACTTCTTATAGTCAATATGTTTAAAATGTCTTTTTTGGAATGAGAAGATATTAGGTTACTTTTTATTTATGTTCGTATTTTGGTATAAAAAAATGGATATTTCTTTAAAAAAATGTTATTAATAAAAAATCAATAAAAGAAAAATCGACTTGATATTTAAATTATTTTAAAGGAACTTATTTCTTAATTAAAAATGGAGAAAAAAATAAGTAAATTAATAATCAAATCTATATTAAATGTACATTCTAAGGTGGTCAATGTTGGGAATTCGGAGCCCTAACATTGACCACCCATTATTTTTTATATAAATCCATTATAAATTGACTTTCTTTGGTAAAACCAGGCTTTAATAGCTCAGAATGAGAGCCCCAATAAACTGAAAGTCGCACATTGTAGATATTATTTATAAGCAAAGCTTTGAAATTCAAAATCAAAGTTGAAAATTGGTCAATGTTAGGGCAGTTGAGTTGAAAAACTAATTGAAAAACTATATTCACAGCTTTCGTCGGTCGAAAAATTACAAATTATTAATTCTGGTAGGCAACACCCCCTCTACCTAATTCAAATTGTACAAAAAATAAATCTTTTGCCAGATATTTTCAAGAAAAAAATATGGGGTCAAACTTTAGCTGTGTGGTTGTCCCACGTTAAGAAAATTATTTTGCTAGCCCTGTTTGCTTTTTGCAAATAACCAAGATAGAAGTGTATGGCGCTCGGGTTACTCCGACCTCAATTATTTTACCGTTGCCTCGAATAAACACAATGTTTCCCAGGCCCATATTAAAAATATTTAAAATAATGTAAAAAAAAAAATACAAAAATAATATAAAACATTGAGAAAAAGAATTAAAAACAACAGAAACATAAATGATAAAAATTAAAAGACAACATTTTTTAGTAGATAGCAGTTAGTGAACACCTTACTGAAGCACCACAGCACGTCACTGCCCCTCAACCTTATTGGGATTGCCCTGATGAATTAGAGCCGGTCCTACATCAACGACCCGCGTTTACTACTGAATAGTTCAAGCATGTCAGAATGTTGACTTTATAGCTTCTACAATGACCAAAATCACATATATTGCTAAGCACATATTGATTCCCATTTTTGTCAGCAAAAAAACCCGATTCATATGTGCTTATTCATGGAAAATCATGCTCATATTGTGTGTACATACCTCAAAAACCTTGTTGAAACTTTTCTAGCATGCAAGTGCACTGAGCCAACAACACAAAAAAAGCAAACAAAAAACAAAATCTCACTAAAGAACTTACCCAAGCCCTGGGGCATTGCATTAACGATGACATCTTTAAGTTGGGCCAATTCCAAGCATTTCCACAAGTCCAAATCGGAGTAGTGTCCTCTTGGATCCAAATTCTCTCGTATGGTTGCATGAAATAAATGCACATCCTGTGGGATTATCGATAATCTTGATCTAATTTCTTCCGGATGTATTTGCGTTATGTCCACTTCGTCTATATAAATTTGACCAGAAACCGTTTCCAGCACACCGAACAAGGACAATGCCAGCGATGACTTTCCACTGCCAGTTCGACCGCATATGCCAATCTTTAAAATACAACAAAAAAATCAGTTTTGATTGCAAAAAAACAAATCCTGCACAAACAAAATTGTACAAAATGAGTTATTCAATTTGCAAACGAGACATATGCATATGTACAATCAAATGGAATGACATCCTGACATCACTGCCTTTTTACCCATTTTTTTTTTTAATGGACAGGATGTTTTTTAAGTTTTCAAATGTAGTCAGCGCAGCAAAATCCATAAATAAAAGAATAAAGACTTTTACTGATGCAAACTCAACTCACAGTGACCGTTTGCTGTTGATGTTGTTGTTGTGAGATCATTTCTGTATACTCACTGACGCAGTGTCCTTAATAAAGAAATTCTTTCGCCACTGGAGTTCATGGGGGGGGGGGGGAAATCGCCGACAATTTAGTCAGGAAAGAAGTGTATAAAATTTGCTGTGCAATAAAAGCAGTTGCTGTTTTATGAATGTCGCACTAGGGTGCTGAAATGAAACATTCAATAATGTTTATGTCCTACATCATATGTTTAGCTCTATGGCACAGAATATAGAAGGTATTGATAGCACAAATGTTATCCCTTCCTTATGAATGTGCTTCACAATCATGCAAGCGACTGTGTTGGTGCATAAGTAAAGTGATTATTGCTTAACAATTTAATGTGGTATTTGATTGGGCTTCTCTGATTCTGCTCTCGAACATAAAAACATCTCCTTTTTGTTTTTGTTGATATTCGTGCGATTGGAATACGTGTATATGGGTAGCCCTCGACTCGTTTTCCTTTCACCAGTTAAATTTTTATATTCGGCCTTAGCGAGGTATCCGTCGGAACGGAAAATTCTCCGATTTTATACGATTCGGAGGATTTTTGCTTCGAGGTATTCTTCGAAACATCTATTCGGAATATTTATCCGACATTTTGGAACGCACATAGGCGAATAACATTGAAGTGTGATAAAGTGCATTTTCTTGACAGCTAGGTTCCGATATCCTCCGACAGAAATTGGTTGCGGAATTTGTTTACGATTCGGAGTGAAGTGTTTTCTTTTCCGAAAGCGGATAACTCGAATGTAATTTAAGCCTCCGACAGAGTATATGCTTTGCGGAAAATTTTCCGTTCCGACGGATATCTCGCTAGGGCCGATTGCAACATTCGAAGTATGCGCTCCGACTGATTTCTTAACATTTGTACATACAAAATTATCACAAATAAAGCACATTTTAATTATTTGTGCAATTTGTTGAAGACAACTATTAAGGATTTTAAAAATCGTGCGATAGGTTCTTACCTTGAAGGTTTAACAGCGAAAAAAGATTCCAACTATTCACTTTGGAAAACTATAAAAGGCACAAAAAGGCCCAAAATCCCCGCGCCGCCAATTTAAATAAATCAAAATGAATGGGCAAGGAAAGATAAGGAAAAAGCGGACGTTTTTGCTGCCCATCTAGAAGAAACCTTTAAGCCGTACAATGGTCAAGCGGTTGGGGACAATATTATTTGGACGGATTTAATATCTGATGGTCTAAGACTCACAAGTGCAACGCTAAAGAACTAAAATGTGAAATAAGGACCAACCACAGCATCTATTACAGCAGTAAAGGGCTGTCCGCAGGGAGGCGTACTTTCACCTTTACTGTCATCTCTGGTTATAGATAACCTATTACGAAAGCTGAGTTGTTCAGGTTTCAATATTATAAGTTATGCCAATGGCTTAGTCATTATCGTTAGGAGTAAAGGAGCAAATGAAGCGACATTACCCATGAAAAGTTCTCTTAAGATAGTCTTAGATTGGTGCCGTAAAGAAAACCTTTCAATCAATCCCAATAAGGTTATTATAGTTGCCTTCACCCGGAGAAGAAATTTAAACTTAAGCCACATTTAAATTAATGACACACTTATTGAGTATTCCGATGAAGTCAAATACCTTGGAGTTGTCCTGGATAAACGACTGAACTGGAAGTCCCACATAAAGATTAAAATTACCAAAGCTACTAATGCTTTATGGGCCTGTCGTCGAATGTACGGTAGAACCTGGGGGATTACACCGAAAATCACACACTGGATCTATACAGTCATGATCAGACCCATTTTAACATACATTCTAAAGTATGGTTGAACAAAGTTATTCAAAAGAACACCATTGCAAGTTACAACGCCTCGCATGCCTGGGCCTTTCCGGCGCAATGCGAACTTACCCTACAGCTGCTATAGAAGCTTTAATAGGGTTAACACCCCTCCACATACCTATAAAAAAAGTGGCTAGACGCAGCTCAGCAATCCTGGTACAAGCGGAAGAGATAAACCTTAGTGATCATCTGGAGCTAATGACCCTTATTTCGGAACTTCCGGAACTTGACATGATCTGCGCTGTAACTGACCGATTTAGAAAAACTTTATGCTTCATCAGAAAATTCTCCACGGAGATCACTCAAAGAGAATGGGTTAGCAATAACCCACCTAACTGCTAAAACGGCCTAAAGTGGTATACGGATGGTTACAAAATGGACTCGGGTGTAGGAGCTGGCATACTTGGGCCAAACCGCAGTGTATCAATACCTATTGGGAAAAGCCCCAGTGTATTTCAGGCGGAGCTCAACAACAATGTCTCAAAATCGGTCATGCACTGCTTCAATATCCTCCAAACTCTTGGCTCTAGAAACAAAACCAAAATATGGTGGGTTCCCGGGCACGAGGGTATTGAAGAAAACGAAAAAACTGACGAACTTGCTAGGGAAGGGTCCAGAGACCCCTTTTACTGGGCCAGAACCTTTCTGCACCGTCACCAAATCAGCAATTAAATCCATCATAAAAAGCTGGGAACACAAAACAGCGGGAAGACATCCCAGGCCTCAGACAAGCCAAAAGGGCAATCCTGCCTTTTAAAAAAAATAATGCCGAAAAAATCCTAAACCTCAGAAGGCATGATATCAAAAACCTTGTAGGATACCTAACTGGTCACCACGGTTGGCGATACCACCCAAACAAAATGCGTATAGTCAACTCCCCGAAGTGCCGGCTATGCCTCGAAGAAGACGAAACAGCTGAGTACATCATGTGCGAATGCCCAGCTCTATACAGTACCAGAAGGAAATTCTTCTTCCGTGAAATACTAAGTCCTGAACAACTGATGAATTCCTCTGCTGAAAACATTATCAGCTACAAGGGTAGTTGGAACTCTGCTAGACTAAACTTATTTTCAGGCATTTTTTCGGCACAAAAGATCTTTTAGGTCGAGAAGGCATTTGAAGAAAAAAGATATGCTCAAGCGTATTCCTTGACGTCTCAGAAGCCTTTGACAAGGTGTGGCACGACCGACGGTTTAAAACTTAAATTAAGACAAATTCTCCCCGTACGCATGTATGATATTTTAGAATCATATCTCGGGAATAGACTCTTACGTGTAAGAAATGGAAACGAATACTCGGAGCTTAAAGATATTTCGACTGGCGTACCGCAAGGAAGCGTCCTTGGGACAAGGAGGCGTGGCACCGCCCATACAAAAAATACATTCAAAATCTTATATTTCGAAAGCCACAGAATCGTTGGATTAACCAGGATTGCCTTCGCACAATGTCCAATTGAAAGTTGGAGTCACTATTATTATGCTTCGGAATATTAATCTACACCGTTTGTGCAATGATACAATACTTTTTGTTAAAAGATTAATGGCTTATGTAATTGAAGCTACAATTTTCTGGAAAATTTAAATGCGAAGATGTATTTATACCATACGCATCCCAACGATTCCATCTGATATTCCATTTGAATTTAAGCGACTTCAGTTTTCTCTTCGCCTTGCGTTTGCGGTTACTATTAAAAAGGCGCAAGGGCAAACGTTAGGAATTTGTAGAATGAATTTAGAGTATCCAGTTTTCTTACATAGACAGTTATATGTAGCCAGTGCCCATGTTCTGTACCTCATGAGATAACTTTTCGCATCGAAAACTTGGGAACAAAACGTTCCGCTGTTTATCGCATCTGGAAAATATTAGAGTTCTCTAACGCTATGCGAAAAGTATTCTGTAGTAACTTTTAATTTCATGGGAATTATGGAAAGATTTCCTGAAGCTGTCAAAAACTTGATTTTACAAGCATTTTTCGGCGTAACATGTTACGGATTCAAAGGCATGTACTAAAAGATAGCACAAACCCTTTTGAAATGCCGGAAGCAAGATTTCGGGAGTTGTATCGTTTTTTCCCGTGGTTCAGCTTAGATACTTATTGACGAGCTAAGTCCACTTTTGTGCAAAGGGCAAAGGAATACATTTATTCCAATCCCGATTCGGGTCTGTGCGCTGCATTACATTGTTTTGCAACTGGGTCCTTTCAGAGAGATGTGGGCCAAGATTTTTCTGCGGCTATTAGTAGAACTATGGCAAACCATCGGCTTTGTGGATTAAAACTAATGTGTGCTACAACGCATTAGAATTGAAATATTTATCACTGATTTAAACGAATTTGAATTTGATTTTTTAATTTTCTATTTTGCACTATTTTGCTAGTAATTTTATAAAAACAAAAATAAGACGTCTTATATGATCTGATTTGGTGTGTTTGGAGTCATAAAAGAGCAATATTGTGAGGAGTTCGATATAGGTTTAAACGGTCGCAACAAGAACATAACAACTTATCACTCAAGCTTCAGAAAGGAGGCGACATCAAATACAGCATTAGAAATGCTGCAGCGGAAGTTTTTTTCAATTTTTGGTTGGTGTAAAGCCCCCATTTGTGAAGATTAATGCTGGCTTACAGCAACTCCACTTAAAGAAATAAATATAGCACTTGTAACTAGGACTTAAAGCTAAGAAAAGTGAAGAAGATCGAATTTAAGGAAGGGAGTGCTGCAGTTAAAGTTGAAAACAACAAGCCCTGAGTAAACCTTTCACAGCATACGGGAGATTGGTTTATAGCCATACGCGGTGCATTGAAAACATGGATGTTGATTGTTTATGTTTTAAAAATAGAGTTTTAACGAGACGACAAAGACGGAGTCTTATAGGAGACGGTGAATGTCCGAATATCTGTAGTTTATCGAAGAAAACGATGCTGGATGCTCTTGATTCTGGACACACTTTGCTAACTTTCTCGAGGAAGGGTAGCAACATTTTTTAGGCTTAACGAAACTATGTGATGAGTTTTTTTGAGTAATTAATTCATCAATATGCGAAAGGAAGTTTAGGACCCAGTCGCATAATATACCATGGTCGCGAAAAGTAACTTGGTAAGTAAAAGATTATTATTCAACATTGCGGCAGCCATTTGACCGAGAACATGAAAAGAAAGAGTACAACAGGTCGATGAGAACGCTCTTATAATATCCTAATTAATATTAATTAAAATAAATTAAATTTTTGGTGGGTCTGTGGGACCTTAGGCCTAGCTTCTCACAACTATTCGTTTTGTATCTATCAATTTTCAATTTTTGGGACAAATGGAGATCCCATTTTAAGCCAAGTCAAAACGACTAATTGAGAACTCTTTCATGACAGTTTTTACTCTCGGATGTTTGTCAGACGTTCGCGAGAGGTGGCGCAGGGGAAAAAACCCTTAAGATGTAATTTGGCCCTTTCGGGATTCGAACTTGGGACCCCTCGCTTAGTAGTCCAACACACTAACCACTAAGCCACTGCGCCAAACCTGACACTTAGCAAAATATAATACAGAAAACAATAATTTAGAAAATAAAATCATTATCTACTTTCGGAGTAAATTTAAGGAATTATAAAAATCTCGAAATCAGTTTTATGTTCGTGATTTAGTCTTTCAAGATTTTTGTACTCTGTAGATTTTGTGCCATTTGAAATGTTTTCCATTCTAGAATTTAATCGTTCTAGTTAACGCCATAAAGTCATGAAGGGAAGTTACAACTCCTTTTGGACGGCCTATATCTCCATCATATTTTGACCATACAGTCGTATAAAAAAAATATTGAAAAGTCTTAAAGTAAAAGCCCGTACCTACCCTTTGGCCAGCGGGAATTTTCAGCGACAAATCCGTAATGACATTCTCCTTTTGACCCTCATATCTGAGACTGACGTTTTCGAATGTAATGTCACCCTTTTGTGGCCATGAAATTGGAACCGATTTATCTGCAAATAGAGAATAAAAACAATGTAGAGAAGCTGTATTCACGTGGATTATCTATTTGTCGAATAGAATGTGATACCCCATTCGAGTATGTTAAGGTTGCAAAATGGTTTCAGAGTATGCCTGGAACTGTCATTGATTTCCGATTATGTACATTATCTGTCGTCAACATCACCGCAAGGATTAAGAGCAAACATGACTGTACGAGAAAGCGTTGGCACGTGACCTCCTCGCATTTATTTATTTTTGTACTGGCCCTGGCTTGGGTAAAGCATGTTTGAATTTAAATTCAGTGTTGTTTTAAAGCATTATTTACACATAAAAGAATGACTTAAAGGGAAGGCTTAAACATTTATATAAGACAAAGCAACGCAGCTTTAAAGGTACACCATTTGTTTGATTTCCTATCAGAGAGTGTCTAAGTGATTACACTTTTATAGTAATAATATTATGCAATCCATTTATTGAGATTTATTATGTAGGTTGTTTCAGATTCAGGTTTGTCAAATCTGAATTTTTGCTAAGCATGTTATGCCACTTGCGAGTTCATCGCCCCAACAATTCACTTGGATAATCATATGCCCCGTTAGCCCCGCATTCTATAGATGTGAATGTTAGACTTCTTTGCAATATCTGAAAGAGACCACCTCTAGTCCAGATGTACTCTTGAATAAACTAAGAATCCAACGATTTAACAGCAGTTTTGTTATATGAAAAGATGGGAATATTAAGTCTTTGTGGAGTCGAGATAGGACATTTCCACTAGTTCCACCTGGAACACGCTACAGTGACTTGGAAGACGGGAGAAGACACTCAGATTAGGCCTCTCAAAGAAACACCTTCACCAGCCACATAGTCAGATTTAGATTCTTTAGGAAAACGTCAACCTTCCAGCACTCGGAAGCAGTGCAGTCAGAAAAAAACAGTTCGGACAAATAACACTTTGGTATATGCTTTTTTTTCCTTTTTTGATAATGGAAAAGAAATGACAAAAAACTGGTCTCTCGCGAACGTCCGACTCTCGGACGTCGGACGTCCTGAAAGAGTTTCTCAATTAGCCACTTGTACTCGGAATAAATTTGAAAACCCTTTCCATTCGTCCCGAAAACTAAAAAAATTATACAAAATGAATGGTTGTGACAAGATAGGTCTAGGGTCCCCAACGGACCTGTTGCGCCAACGAATTACTTATTTTTTGTTCGCACTATATTGCTCACAAGCTAAGACTTGTGCACTCATAGTCCCCTGCTATTATTATTAATTTTATTATTATTGTATTGTTTTATTTCTCCAAATTTATAAAATAAATTACAGGCTATTGTTTTTTTAACAAACAATATTAGGTATGGCCTTGGCCGTCACCTGAGATGGCAAATAATATTTACATTTTAAATAAAGAAATATAATTTAAATTCAGCTTTACAGCTGGTTTAAAAAACAAAATCAATAAAATAAATATTCGGATGAACCTAAAAGTTGCACTTCCGTGTAAGACATGAAAACTAAAATTCCTCAGCTATTATTTTGACTTTATAGACTCCTGCTTCATTGCAATACTCGTAGAGCCGATTTCAGCCTTCATCTCCATTAAGGATGCTGAATTTCCTTTCCATATACATTATAATGCTCTCGAAGTAGATTTGCCTAATCTCCAACAAAATAGGACACACGGACAGGAAGTGGAAGCGTACTGAAAGGTTACGAAGACCGCATAATATAGGAAGATTTGTGTGTGGCTTGAAACTAAGATTGAGCAGTTCGCCTCTGGCTTTAAAAATGATTGAAATGCTTGTTGCGTTTATATCATGGAAATCATTTTTCTCCAACAAGTCTTTTATAAAGTCGTATAAAATCAGTTTCCAACTATTTACATTATCTAGTGCTACATTCAACATTCAACATTCAGCATGTAGTTCGACGCGTTAGATGGAAGACGAAACAGTCGTTTCAGGAAAAATCTAAGCAGTTTTTCAACTCCCTCACGCTGTTCACTTCCCCAAGTTTGCGCTGCATAAAATATAACAGATCTCGATGTCGCTTCAAACAATTTAAACTTAGCATCTAAGCTGAGAGATCTTGTGCTCATGCAGGTCCCCCTTGTTGAATTACGTGGAGTCTTGGCAACTTCTAGTTTTGTTGGCGAAATGGCTATTCATATTAAGATTTGAAGCTATTTTCATGCCTAGGTAGTCATATTCCTTCGCAACTTCAATTTCCTCCACAGAAAAGTACCAGCGCCCCCTGCTACATCGATTAAAATAGTATTGTTAGGTTAGGTATAAGGTTAAATTGATAGGGGTCGTCACAATAGACCAGGCAACATATAGGGCCCAACGCCATCCACTGTTTGAGGAACCAACCTCTTCCAAGTTATTTAAGAATTGCATGCCGAGGTGCTTTCTTCAACCTACATGTATCCGCTAAGCCTAGTCTCATGGCATACTTCCTCAGATGTTTTGTTGAAATTGACTAGGTAATTGTTCAGACTTCCTCCAATTTAAAACAGGCCACATCAGTGTCTTTGAAACCTTATGCCCTTCTAATTGTGACCATTTTGTGCCTTAGCTATAAGCACTTTGGAAAAAATAATCGGGATAGGATAACGAGGTATGCTTCTCTTATCATAAAATAAAATTATTAAAATATTAGGTATGTCTGGATAACTGTGAAGCGTAAAAATGTTCTAAATGCCATTCTACACAATGTGGCGTTGTACCTAACTTTCAAAAAAAAGAACTTCGCGAAATGTGAGCATGACTTAATACGAAAGGCAACGGCAAAGCCGTTTTAAGGTTATTTGTACAATAATAAGATTTAACGTATACAAACAAACGGCCTTTTTTGGCGTTTTTATACTGACTAAGAACTGTTTGAGTAATGGCATGTAAAAGACAGTGAAGTAAGAAACAAATGACATTTTCCTGGAAAACGCTAAAAAAATGTTAACGCGGCAATGAATGACTTCTCTTATAATATTATCGCAGTCTTTTTCAAAAGCTTGAAGCAAAATAGAATCAAAATCCGTCCAGTCCAGTAGTTTCAAGCCATTCACACAGGCGGTTTTTCCAAAAAAAACACGACCAAAATAATTTTTTTATAGCTAATTATTGCATGAATTCATCAGAAAAAGACAGTTAAAAGAAACATTTTTTTTTTCAATATGATTCTTTTTTTCAAGTTTAATGATTTAAAAAAAAATACAAAAAATCACAGAAAATAGAGATTTAAAATTCTATGGAAAGTAAGAAAAAGCTAAGAATATACTACGAAAAACCTAGAATTTAATTTAAATAAATGATAGGTAACAAAATTATTTCAGTGCTAATAATTTTAACCTATGCAAAGGATATTATTATGAAACTGATTCAAACTCCGTTTCATTGACTTCTGGTTCTTTTAAGAACATTAAAACTTCAAAAGGATACGATTTAATGTTTTTAGGATAAAGTTTTCCCATACTAGTAATGTATGGATCAGAAGAAAAAAACAGATGGAAAACATCCTCCATATTCTGTTGCCTTGAAAACGTTCTTGAAAAACTTTCATAACTAGATTTAAATTTAATTTAAACTATAAGTTTAATGTAAAATTTCATTTAATTGTGCTCCATAAATTTTTCAAAATTAATCTAAGTTGCATTTTCTAATGAGCTTTCTTGTACTATAAAAGACTTTTGTTCTTATTTGTACCTTGCCAAATAAATTGGAATTAAAATTGAATTGACTAGAATAAATGTTAATATTGTGCTCTTTGCCCGCATTCCTTACTATATTATATTAAAATTTGATTAATTTTGCCTCAATAAGTATTGATAAAGCCTCATTGCGGTGGGTATATGGAATAATATCATTGTCAACTTTTTTATAAGCTTTTTGGTACTTTTCCGCGCGTGTAGAAGTTAGAAGAGATATATTTTTCATCACAATAGAAGAAAAGAATTTCCCTTGGTCTCAAAATTGCATTTGAGCAGCACAGCACAACTCTTCGGGTTGAAATTTCGAACGCAAAACTTTAGTTTTCCTCCTCTCTCACTTAGTTGTACAAAATCAATTTGTGGCCGTCCAACATAGGCTCGCCGTGGAAACGGCATTTCAGGCTCTAACCAGGCTTTGTTCTTGTTTTTAAAAGCTTGATAATTTCTTGAGGAAGCCAGCCATTGACCTTTATATTCATAGACAAAATTAGTTCACATATTCTTTGTTTCCTCTGAAGCATCAATGCAAGTCAATTTTTTTAATTTTTCTGCCAAAAAAATTATTTTTTTCTTTAAGTTCATAAGATAGACATCTTCTCAAGAAGTCAGTAACCTGATTTCTTGAAATGAGAAAAAAAACGAGCCGAACTCTTATTTTCAATTATACTTGACGATATTTTGCAAAGATCGCAAAATATCGCAACTTCTTAAGGTGATTCCTTAATAAGCATATATTAAGGTAAATTTCAAGCTATTTTTCATAACCGGAATGCACCAAAAAACAAAACTTTTTTCTTTATGAAACAAAAAAGTACCATTTTTTTTTGTCTCTAAAGGCATTGCTTTGGGCACCTTCCAAATATAAGTAAAACTCAAAATTACATAACAAAAAAATATTTTAAATATTCTACTTACTACTAGCAACTGATTCCATAACTATTTATTTTATTAAGTTCACACAGAATATTGAAAAAAACAACAAAGACTGTGAATCACTTATCAAACAGCAAACTTAGTACTGCACGCGCTTCACAAAAGCTTCCAATTTAGAAACATCAACTGACGAAACGGTTGCAACAAAAATAGTAGGAATAATCATATTATATGCTCATGCAATATGTTAACAACATAAAAAAAAAAAAAAAAATGGACTTTTTTATAAATAGATTTGGCCAAGTTTTTTGATAATCCGCCTGTGTGCATTGGGTTACAGATATAAAACAGTCTGGAGGTTTTTCATATGTTTAGATAAACATTGATCTGTCCAATGCGTGACTCCGTGACGCTCATTTCACAATATATTCTTCTAAACGGTCAAAACCTCATCGCCAACCCTTTCTTAGCCAATTAGTAAATATAAATCTCCATCTATTTTTATAATTCCTTTCAAATTAGGTACCCATTAAACCTTAACAACCACGAGAATCAAACCTTCAGTCGGCCTACCAACCAGTCAACTACAAGCAAGAACCGCCACCGCCACTGCAAATTCAATCGATATTTGCATCAGCCAGTAAAAAAATATCCATAGAAACCGCACAGCCACATTGTTTTGTGCCTTGCAAAACTATTTGCGAAAAACTTTTCTGTGGGATCTGATCGGATGCATCATATCCTAAATCACATTTCACCTCAATTCAAGTGTAACACAGAGTTTTCCCTCAAGCTCAGCAAAATTTCCATGCAGTAGGTAATATTCCCACAACCAGGCAACTGAACACTCCTGGCTCCTGGTCCTGGGAGCTTATACACAATTTTGTATACCCCTTTGTTTCTATGCCATTTCGCCCTATACCTACTTTGACACGACACAAGCCCCATTTGATTCGATAATTCGCTGTTCAAACTTTGGAAATATTGAGATATGCATATCTTACAGATGACTTCATCCCGGCAGGACGACGAAATCACATGGCCAACATCGCTGGCAGGAGCGTCACTAGAGCTAACGTTTGCCTTATACTGTGGCTCGGCATAGTATGCAACACGTTCCACTGAGCCCACATACATCTCCATATCAGCAAGAAGTTTCACCACCCAATTGAGGTATATCGGCACAAGCAGTGTGTAGTTTATCGCCAGACCAACCAGTGATGGTGTTGGTCCAAGTGCCTTTACCTCAGCGCTGGAAGTGTTGGGAGAATTGTTGTTGTCCTTTCCGGCGCTGTTGCTGCTGCTAATGGTGGCTGCAAGCAATGCTGTCACTATGGCCACGAACACGATAACAGCGCCCAAGTAATCCTGAGGGTATAAGAAACAGATCAAAGTTTTGCATTAGTTTAATAAGAAACTTTTAAAGACGGTTTTGATTCAGAAGAGGGCACAGACTAAGTGTTTAATTGAACTTACCAGTGATATACCCAACCAGCGGTTGCTTGTATTGAGGATAGTAAATGCGACTGTGTTTGCCTCCAGCCGTTTGAAAAGTGTTTCAGTGAATCTGGCTTCTTGGCTGTACGCACGAATAGTTACAGCGCCCTGAATTGTTTCCGAAAAGTGTGAGATAACAGGTGAGTTTGTTATGTTTTCAATTCGTTGGAGTTCCCTGGAAATTTAAAGTTGAGCAATGTTTTTAAAAGCCAATTATAAATATTTAAAGCGATTTTTCATAAAAAAAAAACAATAGGAAAATACATTCAGCACTCAAGTTTTAATTAAATTATACTCAATACCATCTGTTTACATTATAACAAACTATTTCCGACTGTCTATTGTTTAAACACTCAGAAAAAAAGTTGTAATGTCAGGAATTTTATACTTTCTTAAGAATGCAAGTGTAAGACTAATGCAAGAACTTTTATTCTTGACTAAATGTCAAAATGTAAACTGTTGTCTGAAGAACGAGTTGCTAAAAAATATCAAAAATTTAATTCGTGTGGCCAAATAGATGCGAAAATATTTAAAATTTTAATATAGAAATCTTAGTTCATTACAATAAATTTTAAACTTTTAAAAATACAATTTGTTGACACAAGAACACCTTGTCAACAAAAAATAAGAATAATATTGTTGATTAAAATATTGAAATTGTCAGATTTTCAAAAACTTAAATTGTTCCTTTAAGAACTCGTTATCAACTTACTTTAAAAATAATAGTTCTTGAAAGTATTGGTTGGATGTTATATGAATATGGTAGGAACTGCTTGGCGTCAACTTGTCGGGGCCCAGGCATTGCAATTGCAACTGGTTCATACACATCAATTGTGTTTATTTTAACTCCGTTTGGTAGCCACCGGGTACTGGCCTTGTCCTTCCGGGCATGACTTGCTAAACTTTTAAGCGCGAGTGTTGAACACGAAATAAATAGCAACACTATAATGCTCTGTCGGAATGACTGACTGAAAGAGTCTCAGAAGTCTAACATGAGCCCCTCAGAAAGAGGCGGATGAATTCACTAGATTGAATAAACGATGGCGTCAACAGTCAATATGGCGGATACCTTACTTGAGGTACTTCGACATATTTGGAGCTGAGGTCAGTAAGAATTCGTCAATACTAGTCAGGGTGTTGAAATAGAGATGGTGGCGGTGGTAAGCTTAGCCTACATGACACCACGTCTGGAAACGGGCTCAGGCTAATTGACTTTGCGGCGGGACATACATAACGTCACTTTAGCTAGCACACGGTTCCCGCACCTCAATATTCATATCCGATCTCGTATCCCTCAACTTATCCAGAAGTCCAATGCAGCCAGCATCTAATGCCGAGGAGCAATGGTATCGATGCCAAGAGGCCATCAGAGACTCCGCAAATGATGTGCTAGGTTTCACCCAGCCTTGGTTAGATGAAGAGTGCCGGCAAGCACATGCAGCAAAGCAACTCGCCTACAAAGCAGCGCTGGAGAGAAGGACGAGAGCGGCTCGTAAGCTTTACGAGGGAGAGAGGAGGAAAGAACACCGGCTTCTCAGGAGGAAAGAGAAACAGCACGAGAAGCGCGCGATCGAGGCTATAGAGAGGTGCTACTCCAGGAGCAATGTTCGGAAGTTTAACCAACAGGTAAAAATAACGTATCGCGGCAACAAGACCCGAACAGAGACCTGTAGAGATGAAGAAAGTATGCCTGATGAATGGAACCTCAACATCGTCTGTCCGGTACACAAGGAAGGAGACCCTCTAAACTGCGCCAACTAAAGGGGTATCAGTCTGCTTAACATCGTCACGATAGACGGTAGTTAGGGACTTTATCTACCTCGGTTCCGCTATAAACTCTGTAAATGACATCACAGAAGAGATCAAGCGAAGAATTACACTTGCCAATCGCTGTTTCTTTAGCCTAAGAAGGCAATTAAGAAGTAAGGCCCTGTCAAGAAACACCAAGGAGATTCCATATAAGATCCTTATCATCCCAGTCCTGCTATATGGTGCAGAAGCATGTGCATTATCGAAGGTGGATAAGGATATCCTTGGACGTTTTGAACGAAAAATTCTTCGTGTGATTTTTGGCCCCATTTGCGTTGATGGGATTTGGAGAAGAAGATATAACAGCGAACTCTACGAGCTGTACAGCGACATCGACCTTGTCAGAAAAGTGCGGATCAGCCGTCTGAGATGGCTAGGACATGTAGAGCGTATGGACAACAGTGCTTCGGCTCGAAGAGTCTTCGACTCCAACCCAGAGAGACAACACAGCAGAGGAAGACCTCGCCTAAGGTGGCGCGCACAAGTGGAAGGGGACCTCCACTTCTACTATATATATCCTTGTATTATTTCAAAAAATAATAGAAGGATATATAGTACCTAGATATATAAATGTTTTAACAGAAATAAAATGTAAGAAATATAATGCAGCTGCAAAACGAAATGTCTAAAGGTATTATTTAAACCATTTAGGTAAACCATACCGGGAAATATTAGGACATTTTTGCTCAAAACCTACATTTTTATGCCTAAACTTAAACTTACCTTGAAAACATTCCTTTGTTTGCGTAATCAAAAACTATTCCTTCCCCAGACAAACATTGACACAAACATGTATATTTAAAAGCAACAAGGAATAAGAATTAAATAAACAATTTTTAAAAATTGATATTAAATATTTTTTTTACAAAAAAATATCTAATATCGAACCACTTCTTCAGAGCGGTTTAAAGTGACACTTTTTACACGTATTGAAAATTAATAATACTTAAATCCAATAATAATTTCATCCTATCCGCCATCAACTATCTTTTATTAAAGATGTCATCAATTCCATGCGAATAGGTAAATTTGAGCAATTCCTGGGAAGCTATGCAACACTCTTCCAGTGCTTTTAGCACGTCGCAGGATAATCTCCAACTTACAAACAGTTCAAGGGTTGCAGCATCAATATAAACAACTTTTTAAATTTTTTGCACTTTTCAACGTAACAACGCGATCGTCTCAGGGAAAGATTGACAGGTGCTATTTTATGGATTTAAGAAAATATGGTGTGTCAAGAACTATTTGTAGAAAACCTTACAATTTTGATTCAAATCTGAAGAAAACATTTTAAAAATGACAGTTGCATTGCAACTACAAAAAGTTACCATTTTTCAATGTTTTGGCAAGTTCTTTTATTCTTGATAATAATTGTTAACTGAAGAACGAATTGTTGAGTCAACAATTTGAGTTTTGAAGAAATATTTAACGCAACAATTTTCTTTTTGGGCTGATAATTTTTCCTATTCAAAATTGTTTATGAATTTTAAAACTGGTTTACCAAAATTTTTAAACTTAAAATTTGATACTTAAAAAATAAATAATAAGTTGTTGATGGAAGACGTTTTTCTTAAGCCAACAAAATTTCACTCACAATCTAACAAGAACTGAAAATTCTTCGGATAGCAACGTTTTTTTTATTGTCAGTGTTCGACTGGTTTCTGCAAACATATGGGAGTATTTAGACCTTGATCATTTCTTATACACTAACATAAGCGACAACTAAACAACTTGAACTTAATAAGCCGACTGGAATGGAAGTCTTTTTGAGCTTAGTTAAGAATCCCAAAATCCAACATCTTGCGCCAATACTTATAAATATCCTATAGAAAAGGCTTCACTTTCCCACATACAAACTTTCTTATACACGCATTGACTTAAAATTAAAAAAAGTATTTCGTTTATTCTACACCAACGCGTACTTGTCAAAGTAATTTAATTTGGGAGCACACACAGACGCACCTACGCAATAAAGCAATAAAACCAAATTATTATTTTCCCACAGTCATCACATGACTCACCTAGAGTCGAAAAAATAAGAAAAATGTCTGTACGAAAATAGGAGCATCCCCAAGGACTTGAAATCTGTCTAGTTACCTCCTTCCTCTTACCCGAAAGTGAATATAAGAACAAAAAACCTTACTACAGTAACCCATTCCCTTCGAGGATGGAAGCCTTCAAATAGCCTGCAGATAAACACAAACGGCAAACATATATAACATGGCCTTCTAAAGAAAAAAACCCCCCTCGCTTTGTTCTTACCTTGAGGAGCACCTGTAGAACTTCTGAATGATATAGTATGCGGCACATATTGGAAGTGTTAAGAGCACAAACCACGGCGTTATGCTAACATTAATCAGAATCGCACACAAGCACAACAGCGTGAACTGTAACAGTCTCTGACTTGTTGCTGCAATTTTCTGCAAGTAGAATAAAATTAAGAAGAAGTTAATCTTATGCTGGGTCCTTAAATACACTCGATAATAAATCACTGTCCTGATGGCACACAAATATAAGGAATGAAACACACCTTATCGATTATCGCCATATCATTGCTAAAACGATTCATTATCCGTCCCAGAGGAGTGATTTGAAAGAAATGCAGGGACTTGGTCAGTATCGATTGCAGGAGCTTATCATGCAGCAATCTTCTAGCATTGCATCCGGCCATTTGTCCCGCGGGAGTTGTTATTAACGCCATCAGGATGCATATGCTGGAAATTATGGCGTAAGTCTGGAAGTAGTACGTGACTTCGTGCAACTTTGACGAGGAAGAGTCCGCTGTCAGTGTGCCTGAAATTTCGGTCCACCGCTGCAGCCATATATCCGTGTATACGCGCAAGCACTGCCAAATTAAAGCTGTTGTGAAAAAGACGAAAACTATTGGTAATCCGGCTGATTTCAAATAGAGCATGTAAATTTGTGCAGGGATTTCGCCATATTTGCGTTCCTCGTCCAACGCGAGGAGTTTTTCATCATCGGGTTCAGCTGCCTCCGACAGTTCTGCAATAAAAAATAGACACACACAATATAAACGAAGAGATAAAAGGTCAGATCCATTTAATGGGGACGTTTGCATAGAAAACAATCGAGAATGCATGAATGAAAGTCATTGATTTTTCTTTTTTTTCAAATAATTTTTTTTTTGTTTATATATATAAATCGAGTTGTGTTGTTAAATGACAACTGGATTAGCGCTCACGTATCTGTACAAATGAGATTTAATTTCCATGCAGTTTATGCGCTTATTGGTTGAGAGTCAGTTAAAAAAAAAAACTTTGAAATCGGTTGGAGAATTATTTAAAAAAATAAATGGAGAATTATTTCAATAAAAAATGGCTTGCGAATGATTAAAATCACCGGTTTACTAAAAAAAGAAAAGAAAAACAAGTGAATATTTACACATCCCCAATCGATTTTAAAATTGTTTAATGCCTTTCACAAGAACTTGGCAGAGAGTTTATTATTATTCTTTTATATTAGGTTAGGTTAGGTTAGGTTGATGGGGGTTGTGAGATCGTCACAATAGACCAGGCACCATATCGGGCCCATCACCATCCCCTGGGAACCATTACGGATAAAAGACCTAAACCAAATCACCCAAACATTCGATTTCAGTACAGAATTTGAGTATGGTCTCAAAACTATTTGGGGAACCAACCTCTTCCAAATTATTAAAGAAGTACATGCCGAGATGCTTTCTACTCCGAGCAATTGCTTGACATTCAAAAAGAAGGTGTGAAATGTCTTCCGTGACCTGAAGGTCCTCACAGTACCTGCACGTATCCGTATTAGCTACGCCTTGTCTCATGGCATGCTTCCTGAGAAGGCAGAGAGTATTCCTATCGTTGTTCTCAACTTTGTTCTGCTGAAATTGATCAATTGTTCAGACTTCCTCCGATTTAAAACAAGCCACAGTGCCTTTGAAACCTTATGCCCTTCTAATTGTGACCACCTAACGTTTGCTTTATTGAAGACTTTTTCAAAAAGTATCCCTTTGGCCACAACCATAGGTGGTCTTATTCCCTCAATCGTTGTGTGAAGTGGGAGCTCAGCTCCTTCTTTTGCCAGAACGTCTGCCCTTTCATTACCGTAAATATCAAAAATGCCCGGTACCCAACACAGTCTGACACGGTTCTGCGAACACAATGCCTTGAGCACTGTGCGACAATTCCTGACTAGCTCAGACTTGATGGTTTGTGATTCTAGTGCTTTAAGTGCAGCCTGAATATCAATAAAGATGGCGATATTATTATTGGATATTGATCTCATCTCAAGTACCTCCGCAGCCGATGCTGATGTACTGAAAACTTCAGCGCACGACTTTTCCACTTCTGAGGCGAAACAGATAAGTACCTTTTGTCTTTAATTTTCATTCGAATGCAATTTTTAAAATTTGGCATATTTACAATTTATCGAATACACTCTTCTATTTATAGCACTACAGTACACCGTCCCGCTCGTTAAACAAACATGGCTTACTGCCACAGTGCCACCTCAATACATGGGAAGGTGGCTCCAGTTCCAACTGGGTACGCCATCTCAGGCAAGGTCTTTCTTCACTAATTTCAAACTGGGTTCTCAACTCAATTCAGTTTTATCCGCTTCGTTTGATGCCATCGCTGATGTCAATTATGGGAGTATGGGAGGTGGAAGGATTCTTATGATCGTGCGCCTCATCTACATAGAAAGAAGATAACTTAACTTAACTGAATAAACTATCAAAAAATAAGTCTGCTGAAATTTGCGTAAAATAACTTGTTGGCTATAAAAAACGAACATCTAAGACATTTTCCTCTCAGTGCAACGTTGAGCCATTAAGTATTCCAGGTATATCCGATATATTTCTATATACATCACTTCATCAGTGTTGCCATTCTGATAACTATAACCGGATTATATGCATTTGCATATTTTGCCCAGTTCCGCCTGTAATAGCATATTTTAACTAAAATCCAGTGGTAATCAGATGTGGGGATTTTTCCCCATTTCGGGGAATTTTTGACTAAATGGGGAAAATGGGGAAAAGTACTATTAAAATGGGGAAAATTGAAATACACGCATGCTTATTAATTTTACATAATTTAAAAATAGAAATCGTGTAGTAAACTTATCCCGAACATACTGACATCACCGCGTTTATGGAATCCAAGCGATTTAGCCATAAACGCATTTGAACTGAACACCACCTTTACTCATATGTGTCATTTTCACATTCTGTTAACTAGCTGCAACCCTTTTGCAAATTCATGTCCATTGGGCAAAAAGAAGCGTCCGGGAGAGTCCGGAATCGAAAAAATCACTTCTGAAACCGTTCCATTGGCACAAAAAATACTCTTCTGGTGATTCTGAGGAGAGAAATTCGCTTCTCGATTTGAAGTCAGAATCCACTCAAGAAGCACTCACACAAGTGTAATTCATGTATTTTACACAAGCCAGCTGACAGCAGCCGTAGATTATTTTTTGGCATTTCACCAATACATTTTTGCATTCAACCAGAAGCAGTTTTCTTGTTCCATTGGAGTTCAGAATGAGTGAATCCCCGAGTGAAACCAATGGAAAACGACATCAGTATCAGCTGTGAAGTCGCTTTTTTAATTTTAATGGGGACGTTAACTAAATTTATCGGCTACTCTCGATAAACGTCAACTAATGCAAAACCTAATCATGTGACCAATATGGGCAATGGGCCAGTAAACATTTAAACACATCTAGTCAGTCGGCTTTCAGACTTACTAAACTAGAAATCCGAACGTCTTCAATAACTTATTCCATATTTATTTTTTATTATTATCCCTTTTTATTCTTAAAAAAAGATGTTTTAATAGAAAAATAACGAATTTGTATTCTATTAAAAATGGGGAAAAAACGGATATGAAATGGGGAAAATTTTCAAAAATATTCCCCAAAATGGGGAATTTGGGCTAAAAAAATCTGGGATCACTGGCTGGTAATGCATATTTTCGAGAAAGTAGGCCGCGATTCCGTTTTGTTTCACATTCGCCTACTGCAATCTGCAACACTCTTTGTTTGAGGCAATTATGCATGTCATATTTTACATGCTCGGTTATTGTATTATTTTATTTTTGTATTTATTTGTGCAAAGTTTAGTGTATCTACCATGCCTCTCGAAAAAAAAGTGTATTTCCGTGGATAACTGACTATCCTGGAACATTTACGTATGACGGAAAAGTGTTATATTGTCGAGTCTGCAATAAAAATATTTCGTGCACAAACAAATTTCAAATAGACCAACATGTCAAGACAAGTCTTCATATTGAAGCATTTCTTGCAAGTAATATTCCCCTTTAAAAACTTACAAATCCTACCTTCAAAGATTTCCTGCGAATACATAGCAACAATTTACCTACATGTTTTTTAAGAGATACGCAATGAACTCAAGGATATCATTAGTTGGATTTCAGCTGACGAAACTACTGACAGTCTAGTCGTGGCCGTTACATTGCGAATTTAATTGTCGGTGCATTAAAACAAGAGCCCTCTGCTTTGTAACTCGAAAAGACAAATCATTCTACGATCGCCAGATTTGTGAATGAGGGTAACAAAAAAATGTTTCATGAATTTTCTGCAGATAAAAGAGTGTTTATATTCCTCTCAGACGCTGCTCCATATATGTTCAAGGCAGCTAAAGCCCTCCAAATATTCTATCCTAATTTAATCCATGTGACGTGCTTTGCTCACGGAATAGGTACATCGAGTCGCTGAAGAAGTAAGATTAACGTTCGGGAATGTAAACAAACTGATTTCACCAACAAAGAAAGTATTTCTTAAGGCACCTGCTCGCATTAGAGTCTATAAAGAAAAACTTCCAATTGTACTTTTACCTCCTGAACCAGTGGTAACTCGATTGGGAACGTGGATTCAAGCTATACTTTTTTACAGCGAACATTTTGAGGCCATCAAAGGTCTAGTAAGTGAATTCGATCGTACGGAGACTGTTGCAATTTGTCAGTCCATGGAAGCATTTAACGACTCATGCTCTCATTATTCTCTTATACCAGCAAGTATTAAAAAGCTCGAAACTCAGGGTTTAATTTTGACTGAATCTATCCAGTTAGTAAATAAAAGCCGTCAAATGAACTCCGAATTGCCAGAAGTATTCCCACGTAAGCTTAAAGAGAAGTTTGAAAATATTTTGAACAACAACCCAGGCTTTCAACCGTTGTGTCAAATCAATAATTTTATTAATGGGGCGGGCAAACCTCAGTAGATGTGGAACGGTCCTTTTCCACTTATAAAAATATTTTGGAATAATACTTGATTGTTAACGTCTTTAAAAGTAACAAACTGTTAAATAATTCTTAATTAAGTATAACAAAAATGTTATCCATTTATTTTATGCTGAATTTGAAATAAAAAACTATATACCTAAACTAAACAAAAATACAATAGCGGCTCCACGCCGTCTGGGGTTGAATTCATCCGTGATTGAGTACTACGTGTCTAGATTTGTTATTGTTTTGAATGGAAAATCCGCAAAATTCAGTGACGTATTGTTCGCTCACGGATGCGTTAGTTCGATCCCCGATCTGAATGCTCACACTCAGTGACAATATGCAATATATATGTTAGAGAATTTTCTGAATTTTCCATATTTGTTCTCAGCGTGCAACCTTCGGCACAGGCGATATATCAGAACTGGATTAATTTTTAAAAACAAAATAATGTCTGTCGTTTAGATAATATTCGCACTGCTGACAATTGGCCAGAAAACCTATTGGATTTCCGAATATAGGTACATAACGAAAATTTTCAACAGTGAAATTTCTTTCTTTATCTTACGATAAGGACATATAGATACAAGCTTTACGGGTAAATACAAATACAAGGTAATGTACATGAATATGACAGCAATAACTTTTGATACAACTAAATTGCATTTACCTACTAAAAACTTACCTTGCACCGAAGACTCTTCCTCGTCTTCCACCCACGTACAACTGCTCGTCTCAGTTGCTGCATCCACAGATGGGTTAGATTCCTCGCTTATGCTTCTAAAATTTGCAAACATTTGTATGCCAGTATCAATAATCTGTTTAAAAAGTTCATAGCTATCACTTACAAAATGGAATTGGTTGCACTCACAGGACGATGGATCCTTGCTGTCGGTGTCGGTTTATTTGATTTACGTGACGACATGCGATGCAGAAACTGTTGAAATCCTGTTTTTGATGATTTCAAATCTATATCGGTTGTCACTCCACTGCTGCCACTACTACGACGTGTCGATTCCAGATAACCATCCGGTGAGCAAGTGCTTCTCATTACGGGGGTTCGCTGAAAGATACGGCTCTGCAGGTCCGGCTGCAAGGAGTGCACGCGAAGAATCTCATGTTTATGCATCGAATCATTACGCTTAAGTTCAAGGGAATGTGCTGCACGTCTGCCATTTGCGGTGACACCAATTCCAGCGGAACGACGTCGTATAATGACATCGTCATTCTGACATTCATCGATAGGGATGGGCATATCGTAAATTAAATGACGTGACCCATAGAAACTTGAGCGCTTTTTTGGCTGACAGTAAATCGCGGATGGTAGAGACTGATGGGAAAAAACACAGTTGGGTTTCTTTTGATTTTGTTAAGGGGAGGAAAAACTTACAGCAGGAATTGGCTCATTCTCAACCGCACTACGGGAGCGTTGAAGGCCAATCTTTGTTATGTTCTTGAACAACTTCCATCGTTCACGAGCTGTACGTCCTGGACTGAAAACATAAAATAAAATAGAATGCAAGGAGTAGGTGCAATTTGTGTTTGTTTATAGACATTGAAGGTTTATAACCTAGAAAAGCAATAAATTTAGGAAGCATTATTTTCTACACAGTGTATTAGTTTTATAAACAAATAAATAAGCATCTTTGTGGATGGATGATTTCCTTTTATAAACAATTTGGTAGCTTGGTTGTTTTCCTTGTATTTTAAAATCCGAATCAAAAACATGGAGTAAGTACATGTATTCGAGGTTAAATTGTCTTTGAAAACCACACCCCTGAAATTGTAAGTACATAATGCTTTCCAAAAATCTAAGTTTAATTAATTCATTTATTTATAAAAGTACCGCCCCGCCTGGATATTTAAAATTCTGATGCTTTATGATTGCAGAGAGTGGGAAGATGTCAATATCATGTGAAGTGTCCAATTAGTTCTGTCATCTTTCAAATTAGGGTGTTTTCGAATTTAAGCGTTCCACTTCTTGACGAATACCCAATCTAAATTATAGCAGAACGTTCGGAGAACTTCGGAGTTGATTTGAAAGAGAGAGTTGAGCGGTAAATTGAAAATTGCTTTTATTAACTAATTTAATTCTCAACTCCGCAGTTGAAATTCAAAAATTTCCTTACTGGCAGATTTTATTATAAATAAATAAAATAAATAAATAAATATTTTGGCGCGACAGGTCTATGGGACCCAAGGCCTAGCTTCTCACAACCATTCGTTTTGTGTGGGTTTTCCATTTTTGGGACGAATGGAAGGGATCTACAATTATATCCCTGGGATATTTGTGACAAATTGCACACAATCGGCAACGCATACCTTGTCGGAGGATCAAATCCAAATCGTTAGAAAATTCCGCAACCATTTTCTGTCAGAAATTGAAGAAAAAGATTCACTTCATCGCACTTCAACGTTATTCGCCGATATGCGTTACAAAACTGTCGGAGAAATATTCCGAAAAGATGTTCCTAAGAATACCTCAAAGCAAAAAACCTCCGAATCGTATAAAATCGGAGAATTTTCCGTTCCAACGGATACCTCGCTAGAGCCGAATAGGTTCGTCGTATGCTTTTAGCATAGAAAAATGAAAAATGTCAAATCTCAAAAATTGAGAGAGAATGCTCTCAATTTCAAGAGAAGTACCTGACCGGTTATCTTACAAAAAGTTTAAGAAATGTCATTTTGACATTTTAATTTGGCTCTGAAGTACCTTGTTTACTTGTGAGCAACTTTCTCTTTCAATCATGGAATTTTTTAAAAGCTAAATATCTATTAAACTTACAATTTTGAATGCGCTTATATGTTCTAGGAGAACATTCAACTATAACTCTTCTTCTTCCGACATCGTTGAAGACAAAAATAACTTAGCTTTCAGTTTTTATATTGTCGATTTTCAATAAGCCGAAATTCGGCGAGTAGAAAATTACGAAAAAATTAAAAGAGGGGAATGGTTTTCTCTCTTATTTTTTTAAATATTCTCAGTACGTGGTCGCATTCGCACAGTATTTTAGCAAATTTTTAATAATTTTACGTTTACAAAAAAGTACCGGAACGAACCTAATACGTCACGTCAATTTCTTCTTTAGATTTGTATTTCGCACGTCATTTCGTCATAGCATACTATGTATTTTCATTTTAAGGAGTATCTACTTATCCATATAATAACTAAAGTCGATTTGAAAATTATACTTTTCATGCTAGCAATACCTACCAACGAGCGACAATATCGTTTATCATCAAGCTCGCAGCACAAATAATTTGGACGTTTTGCCTTCACGAAAAAAATCGAATGCGAATAAATTGTGGCTCAAGATTGGCAATCGCTTTCGACACTCGTTTCAGCATAAAGTAATAAAATTTAATTAAAAATTAATATTTCAATATTTTCACCACTGGATTTGAAATGAGAAAAAAAATCAGACATTTGACGCTAAAAATCCCAAGTTTGCTCTACAAATTCTACTATTTCGGGGAGTTGAGCAAATCCAAAGTTGAACAACTTTCAGTTTTCTCAACTTCGGAATATCTAAGGTTCAGCTTGTCCACTTTTAGTGAATAAAAAGAATTTCTCAAGTTGAAAAAAAAAATACTTAAGTCTGAAAACACTGAACGTGTCATTTCTAAATACACATTTTTGGAGTAATGTAGTAATGAGATCGTATACAATTGTTTACTAGAAATTTTAAGTTTCCAGTTTTGAAACATACGCATTTTCGGTACAAAGTCATAACAGGCGACTTTATCGAATATTAGGGAAGGGTTACATAAATATACGATTGCATCACCGAGATATTTTAATTGTTATGCATCAGAAAATAATTCCGATGACACAAATAAAGAAACAGATTAAAATACTAAATTTTACAAACAAAATATTGCATTATGTTTTACCTTGGTTAGTAGAGTCTTACAAAAACCGCTGCAATGATTTTAATAAGTCAAATATCCCGTAATTTATTTTTCTCTAAGATTGCAAAGAAAGATGTTTTATAAATTAACAAATAAACAAACTTTTTAATTTTGGAAAGCTTAATTTATTTATATTTTTAGACGTAAACTATACTAATTTATTTTGCACATTATTTAAGTTATCCAAACAAATAAAAATAAAAAACTGACTTAAAACGATCGTTTAGTGCGATCCAGTCGTGCACTGCTTTGGTTATTGTTGTTGTCCCGGGCTTGATCTTGTTTTTCCTTTAAGTAAAGATTAGAGAAGCTTTGGTTTGCCATGAGGAACAGCAACTTAACTAAAAAGGGATCAAAATGAACCCAGCAATTTATCGAATTATTAGGTTATACAATATACAATCGTTACCTAAATGACAACAAATGACAAAGGGTAAGCATCTATTGATTTGAGTGTAGCGCGAGGACGAAACTGCAATGTCCACCAGCCTTTAAATCGAAAAGTCTAGAACACTGACTCTGACATAGTTCTGTTTTGTTCCCTAATAATATCAGTCCTACTTTATGGCGCTAAGGCTCGAGAGACTTTTTAGTTGAAGGCTCGGTTTACCCTGAACTGTAGAGCCGCCTAACAAGAAAATTAAGAAGAGCTCGGCCATATGGGCGAAGTGGATAATCTGCTGGACTACGAGTGAGTTCAAGAACCGGAAAAACTTTTGTAAAGGTTGTTTCCATTCCTTTTATGAACATCTGACAAACATTTTAACAGTACGTACAATTTTTCGGAGAAAATTTCTTTTTAAGCCATTTGTATTTTACATAAAAAAAACGGTCCAACCAAAGGATTGGTGGGAGAAGCTAGCTCTGTAGACTTAAAATGTACATTTAACTTATCACCCTTTATTATTTCTGTAGTATAGATCCGTTTTGTGTTTTTCATTTTAACGAATGAAGTGTCAAAGGAAGGAGATTTTCCTTACGCTTTTGTAGAGAAATTGCTGAGTTGAGTGTTACTCATTGGACTTGGACAGTGACTTGCATTTTAGGTAGGAAAGCGAAGGCGAGTTAGTTACGGATTACAACCTAAGCCAGACATTCTAGTTTTCGTCTATTCACCTCAAAGAAGCATTTGTAAACGCATATTAATTTATTCATTCAATGACATTCACCTACCTGGATTTCTCCTTGTCCTCTGCTGCAGCAATAATTGACTTCCACCGGTTTATGATTTCTGGGTTCTTTACCTCTATATCCTTGTAACTACCGGCGGCCTGCATGTAGCTATCCTTCATAACGACTATCTGCAAATAAGTCCCTCTTTCATAAAACGTTTTATTAGCCCTCAGGGGACATTTCATTATTGTCCTTCATTTTTTTTTAATAAATAAATCGCTAAATGGCCCTGGCATTCGAATCACCAATTACTTACGTAGTCTGCGCTGTGAATCAATTGCAGTCGTTGGGTAACCAGGACGACTGTCCGATTGGCTTTCAATAACATTTTCTTAATGCTCTTCTCGAATACGTGCCTGGCAACTTCATTGTCCAGCGAAGAAAGTGGATCATCCTGTCGTTTAAAGAAACCATTTGTTCAGTGTTTTATGTGGAATAAGAAATATGTCCAAGGGAATACGGAAATACCACCCCTGGCGGATTGCATTGAGTATATAGTAATTTGATTGCATGATAGGTACAATGTAAACTGTGGCGTCTCCTCTTCACCAATTTCCACTTTCAGTGACAACAATTTAATCAGCATTTCAAATCCATAGAATGGCATTGTGTAAGTGTGATGATAAGGAATCATGTTTGCATTGCAACTATGCAAATCCCCTTGCAGTCGTGTATAACTTACCATGATGACAACGTTCGCCGAGGAATACAGGGACCTAGCTATAGCGACACGCTGCCTTTGTCCGCCAGACAAATTTATACCACGTTCCCCGATTATTGTCATATCACCATCGGGCATCAGCTCTATATCGGGCTTCAGGGCACATGATTCTATGACCATGTCGTAGCGTTTCGGACGAAACGATTCACCGAAAAGAATGTTCTCACGTATGCTCGCATTGAGGAGCCATGGTACTTGGGGGACGTAAGCGATCGTTGAAAACCTGTCGTATAGAAAAGTGCAAGAATGTAATATATAGATATGAATCGGAAGTGATGGGCAATCAAATGAATAGGTAAATTTGTGGGTTGTTTTGGATTTAAATCGGTCGGGTATTGAATTTGGATGGTGCGGAATTCAGCACGGGAAAAAGGGTGAGTTCAGTTATATCGGTTGCCAGTGGCGACGCGACGGGTGGTTGACATTTAACATTTCTTTTTATTCAAGAGCGGACAGTTTTGAGATCATCTCACTCCAACAATTAAACCGCAGTACTAGAGATTTAATCAGATAAAAAATCTTGGAGCATTTTTAACGAATCAATATTTTGGAGACTTTGTGGCAAGAATTCCTGCTTCCTGCCAGCAGCGCCTTATGCTTTGTGTTGTTGTGCCTTCCATCGTAGGAATTCAGAAATCTTTTTAGATATTATGAGTTTATTTTTTTTTTTAATAAGTGAAGTGATTTATTAATTACGATAGGCGTTCCCACCGAACTTTTAACTGTTTTAGTGTAACATTTGAAATTGGTTGGCAAACTTTCAATATCGTACATATAAGAGTGCAAAAGAAAGATGACCAGCAATAATTTAAAATGAGTTTAAATGCTTTCGATACAATTTATATCTTCCAGAATAAATCCAAAAATGATATAAACAATTACTATCTGCATTTTCAATTTCAATTTCTTGACAGGTTGTTTTTGTGTGAAGTGCTGATAATCTGTTTGATTTTATTTGTGTCAGTTCGATTCTATTTTGTGGATTTGCGATGACAGATACGTAATTAAAAATTAAACACGTATAGGTCACGTAGTTAGTAATCATGAAAATCAGGCATATTTGGCAAAATCTTTCATCTATTTATTCTGTTATTCTGTTATAAATTTCTTTACAAAAGTTCGAACTGTCAAAAAATTGTTTACGGTCTCTAGAATTGGTATTCTATATGGAAAAATCTTTTATGAATTCTGATAAAAATCATAACAGAATAAAAGAAAGAATTTTGTGACTTTTATCGTAAAAGATTTTATTAAATAGAAAATTTTGGATTGAAATGGATGCGAATATGAAAGTTATTTACGATGGTGCTCGATTTCCTAGATCAGTTTACGACTCAGCTATTTATATGGTTTCACCAGTGAGAAGATTAGATACTAAAAGGCGCTTTAACATTACCGATCGCATATTATTGGCATTTGCAACTATAGCCACATATTTATGTGTATATTTTTTACGTTTAACTATTTTATTTGATGCAAGGTGATTCTGGCTTTCCACTTACGCTATGGTTATTTACCCCAATAAATAAAGGTCACTTCAATCGAATTTTAATAAGCGCTTCTTTCCACAAGAAACTCTGAAAATTGTTTATGCAATTTTTTTGTATACACAATTATGTAAACTATGGGTTTGGAATAATTTCTTGATGTCGATAAAAAGACAAAAACAAGAAACGACATTGAAAACGATAGAGAAAACTATCAAAGAAATCGCAACGAATGGCACGAAGTTGGATCTAGGGTTCGAGGACGATATGTGTTAAATTTACCATAAGGAAACAATTATTTAAGTTAATAAGTACAATAATTACAAACTTATTACAAAAATATTTAGTTTTTAATAATTCAAAACTGCTCTTTTAAGCCTGCATTTTACATTTTATGTTTTTTGCAAAGCTGAAATAAAATAATAAAAACAGCTAAACAGCTTTCGAAGTTTTATAACAGAGTTGCAAAAAAATTCGAAAACCAGAATAGGATTTATAAAAGATCTTTTATGGTCGAAATCTTTTATGATTCATAACAGAATAAAAGATTTCGCAGAATACGCCTGAATGTATGATAAATCACATAATTTATGAGATGATTTAGCCAAATCACGTTGATGGCAATGTGGTATAAAGTGCATTTGTATGATTGGCACACCCTCATTTTTGTACCTAATGTTTACATGGGGCTTGTGAAAGCTCCACTTACGGACAGATCCGCTAAGCCAGCCAAAATGAAAAATCTCCGATAATCGTACGCGAAACTCTATAATTTGAGCAGAGCGATTATACGTTGTAAGCTTAGTGAAGGTTTCCCAAGTTAGTTCCTCATTTTTCCTATTTAAACTTTTTTGACTTCGTAGTAAAAAATAGAAAAATAAAAATATTAAACTCAAATTCATTTAAATCAGTGATAAATAGTTTTTAAAGAAATGCTTTGTGGTACACTATATTTTTACATTTTCGGTGTAAATATACAAAACTGATGGTTTACCAACACGCGGATAGGCTACGTATAACTGTCCATGTGAGAAAACTGAATACTCTAAATTCACTCCACAAATTCCTAATGTTTGCCCTTGCGCCTTATTAATAGTAACCGCAACCACAAGGCGAACAGGAAACTAAAGTCGTTTAAATTTGGAATATCAGATGAAATCCTTGGGATGCGTCGTATGAATACATCTTCGCCTTTAAATTTTCCAGTTAAAAAATCGCTAGGGCTGATCAGCTTTAGTTACATAGCTAAGCCATTAGTCTTTTAACAGAAAGTCTTGTACCATAACACAAACGGTATTGATTAATATTAATAAAAAATGTGACTTCAACTTTCAATTGGAGATTATGCGGACGCAATCCTGGTAAATCCCACGAATTCAACAATTCTGTTAGATAATTCACAACATCTTCTTCATTAGTAACTGTATCCACAGACTTATACGGAACCAAGTCGCCAGGAATGTTGCATTGTATACCCATGTTTAATTCACAGGAATCTTTGTTCTTAGCAGCTAAAATTGCTCTATCACTCAACCACGCATGGTAGCACTGTTGTGCTATGTTAGGGAAAACACTTCAATTCCCCTTTTGACAGTAAAAAACGGCAAAAATCATTTGGCAATGTTATCAATCCAGTTTCATCATCTGGCATCGCACAATTTCCAATTTTTAGCAATTGCTTAGAGAATTTTCAGCAGATGGATCATTCTGCAACTGAACACGAATGTGGATAGTAAGTTGCAATGACTTAACAAATCTCCATAGATATGAAGACTTTAAGTAACCGTTAATTTCATCAGGAGCTGTCAATCTAGGAATGACGGGTAGTGTATGTCTGAAATCGCCTGACAATAAAATCAATGCACCACCAAAAAGTTCAGAATTATCTCAAACATCATTTATTGACCTACGTGAAGTTGGCCCGCACTTTTTCTAGAATGAAAAACGTGGAATGCAGTTCGATAGACATTCGTTTGTAGTTGTTTGTAGTGAATTTTTTTTCGTTTGTAGTTTTACCGTTAAAAAGTTAGGACCATTAGAAAAAAATTTCCGCCCGCACTTCTGAGCTTTTGAAATAAAATCTAGCCAGTTGCAATCGAAATCGTTTGTAGTTGTTTGTAGTGAAATTATTTTTTCCCAAAAATGTCTCATTTCGGAGATATTATGACATTTGTGTTTGCACCTATAACTATGAAATTCCAACAGTGAGAAATTATTTAAGACCATTAATGCATAAAGCATATCCCAACTTAAATAACTGCATTCAAAATTTCAAAATCCACCCAACCGTAACTTAATAAAACGCAATCAAAGTCAAAAAAAGCATATTTTTAAAGTTGCGCCCATATATCAATTTCCCAACAACTACAAACAACGGTAAACACATTTTCGCAAACCAGTCAACCGTGTCCATCCATATGAGTCACTATTTGTCAATTAGCGACAACAACCAATGAATAAAGCCCGATTTTATCCAACAAATTTTTCTATTCCTTTAAAGAACATTAAAAAACAACCCCTTTCGAACAAATTATAGCAACAAAAACATAATGTTCGCTAAGTCTGTACATCTGGCTATCTAATACAATTCAAATTTTATGATTTAATCACAAAGAAAAGGATTTAGATGCAACTTAAGCAAACAGTAGCTCGTCATATAAACTCACATGAATATTTCGATTACTAAGCAACTTAAAATAGTGAAATCTATTTTTTTCTAATGCTTTCTATTAGATCTTTCTAATGGAATAGAAAAAAGTGAGATTTTATCAATAGATAATGATTTATTCGAAATTTAAGAAAACGGTTGAAATCGTCCGCGCAACCCGATTTAAGGGGACGGATATTTCAAATGCTAGACAACTACAAACGATAAAAACCAGTTATTTGTTAGAAGGCATGTATGCTCTATCTAATGAAACCAAAAATATTAAATTTCTACCAATAGAAAAGAATTTATATGCAATTTAAGCAGACGAAATTAAACTGCGTTATCTCCGAAACCGGTCCAAGTCAAGGGATGAAATCTTCTATTTTTGATAGTAATCCACTCCACCAATCTAATAAATCACAAATTGTATCCATCAGCCTAACGGTTTATGATTTATATGAAATTTAAGCAAACTTGAAACTTAATTTTTTTTGTGAAGTTGGCCCGCACTTTTTCTAGAATGAAAAACGTGGAATGCAGTTCGATAGACATTCGTTCGTAGAGGTTTGTAGTGAAATTTTTTTCGTTTGTAGTTAAACCGTTATAAAGTTAGAACCATTTAAAAAAAATGTCCACAATTCCTTAAAACCGCGTTATCTCTGAAACCGTACCAAATAAAGCGATAAACTGTTTTATTTTCAAAAGTGTTCCACTTCACTGATCTAATAACACACAAACTGTATCTATTGACCTAACGGTTTATGATTTATAAGGGATTTAAGCGAAATTTTACCTTCCAACTTTCAGTGTCCATAACTCAAAAACCGTTTAACTACAAACGATGAAATTTTGAATTTATATTTTATGCACCTTTTCTTATCTGCTGCATAAAATAGAAGACTGCAAACACTACAGGTCATATTTTATTTCAAATTTAAGGGAAGCCTGAAATGACCTTGACTGACCATTTTTTAAGCGGTTCCATATTTCCATTGCTAACAAACTCTGGAAGTTGTAATATGTTTTTTTCCAATGAAACTACCCATCCCTTTCTAATAAAGTCAACAAAAATCATTTTCCACTAACGGTTTAAGTTTTTTACACGATTTAATTTTCTATAAATTCGGTTTGGAAGCCTATTTAAGCACCCCGATAACTCAAAAACTGTTTAACTACAAACGATGAAATTACACATTTCTAATCTATGCTTTATCTTTAAGCGATACTATCAATTAAAAGAAAATCCGCTTTACTGGACACTTTTTATTTGCAATTTAAGGGAAGCCCGAAATGTTCTGAATTGCCCATATTTAAGCGGTCCGATATTTCCATTGTTAGGAAGTTCTGAAGGTTTAAGTAAATTTTTTTGCAATGAAACTAACCACCCCTTTTGAACAAAAGCAACAAAAATCATTTTCCACTAACGATTAAGGATTTTTCGCTTTGTATTAGAAAAGTGCTTTCGAACTTTAAGTCCCAATAGTATGGTCAGTCGAACAGCTTCCCTTAAATTGCAAATAAAAAGTGTCCAGTAAAGCGGATTTTCTTTTAATTGATAGTATCGCTTAAAGATAAAGCATAGATTAGAAATGTGTAATTTCATCGTTTGTAGTTAAACAGTTTTTGAGTTATCGGGGTGCTTAAATAGGCTTCCAAACCGAATTTATAGAAAATTAAATCGTGTAAAAAACTTAAACCGTTAGTGGAAAATGATTTTTGTTGACTTTATTAGAAAGGGATGGGTAGTTTCATTGGAAAAAAACATATTACAACTTCCAGAGTTTGTTAGCAATGGAAATATGGAACCGCTTAAAAAATGGTCAGTCAAGGTCATTTCAGGCTTCCCTTAAATTTGAAATAAAATATGACCTGTAGTGTTTGCAGTCTTCTATTTTATGCAGCAGATAAGAAAAGGTGCATAAAATATAAATTCAAAATTTCATCGTTTGTAGTTAAACGGTTTTTGAGTTATGGACACTGAAAGTTGGAAGGTAAAATTTCGCTTAAATCCCTTATAAATCATAAACCGTTAGGTCAATAGATACAGTTTGTGTGTTATTAGATCAGTGAAGTGGAACACTTTTGAAAATAAAACAGTTTATCGCTTTATTTGGTACGGTTTCAGAGATAACGCGGTTTTAAGGAATTGTGGACATTTTTTTTAAATGGTTCTAACTTTATAACGGTTTAACTACAAACGAAAAAAATTTCACTACAAACCTCTACGAACGAATGTCTATCGAACTGCATTCCACGTTTTTCATTCTAGAAAAAGTGCGGGCCAACTTCACAAAAAAAATTAAGTTTCAAGTTTGCTTAAATTTCATATAAATCATAAACCGTTAGGCTGATGGATACAATTTGTGATTTATTAGATTGGTGGAGTGGATTACTATCAAAAATAGAAGATTTCATCCCTTGACTTGGACCGGTTTCGGAGATAACGCAGTTTAATTTCGTCTGCTTAAATTGCATATAAATTCTTTTCTATTGGTAGAAATTTAATATTTTTGGTTTCATTAGATAGAACATACATGCCTTCTAACAAATAACTGGTTTTTATCGTTTGTAGTTGTCTAGCATTTGAAATATCCGTCCCCTTAAATCGGGTTGCGCGGACGATTTCAACCGTTTTCTTAAATTTCGAATAAATCATTATCTATTGATAAAATCTCACTTTTTTCTATTCCATTAGAAAGATCTAATAGAAAGCATTAGAAAAAAATAGATTTCACTATTTTAAGTTGCTTAGTAATCGAAATATTCATGTGAGTTTATATGACGAGCTACTGTTTGCTTAAGTTGCATCTAAATCCTTTTCTTTGTGATTAAATCATAAAATTTGAATTGTATTAGATAGCCAGATGTACAGACTTAGCGAACATTATGTTTTTGTTGCTATAATTTGTTCGAAAGGGGTTGTTTTTTAATGTTCTTTAAAGGAATAGAAAAATTTGTTGGATAAAATCGGGCTTTATTCATTGGTTGTTGTCGCTAATTGACAAATAGTGACTCATATGGATGGACACGGTTGACTGGTTTGCGAAAATGTGTTTACCGTTGTTTGTAGTTGTTGGGAAATTGATATATGGGCGCAACTTTAAAAATATGCTTTTTTTGACTTTGATTGCGTTTTATTAAGTTACGGTTGGGTGGATTTTGAAATTTTGAATGCAGTTATTTAAGTTGGGATATGCTTTATGCATTAATGGTCTTAAATAATTTCTCACTGTTGGAATTTCATAGTTATAGGTGCAAACACAAATGTCATAATATCTCCGAAATGAGACATTTTTGGGAAAAAATAATTTCACTACAAACAACTACAAACGATTTCGATTGCAACTGGCTAGATTTTATTTCAAAAGCTCAGAAGTGCGGGCGGAAATTTTTTTCTAATGGTCCTAACTTTTTAACGGTAAAACTACAAACGAAAAAAAATTCACTACAAACAACTACAAACGAATGTCTATCGAACTGCATTCCACGTTTTTCATTCTAGAAAAAGTGCGGGCCAACTTCACGTAGGTCATTTATTGTTCTTTCCAATTCTTTAACAGATTTCAAAGCAAAGGATGTGCTGTCCGACCACCATCTAACAAAATGGCTGCAATCCCAGAAGACGCCAATGCCAATGCAATTTTATACTGGGTACGTATCGTTGCCAACAACAATGAAATTAAAAATGTTTTTCTGGTGCCTCCAGGAGCCTCCATAAAAAAATCAACCGGCATCACTATTTACAGCTTGCATAATAGTATCGTACGCCTTTTTCGAAATAAAAGATTTTGATTGTTTTTTTTTTGTATGGGCGGTGCCATGCCTCTTTGGCGCATTTCGAATAATTTTCACAGAAATTCTCCTGGTCCAATACCTAAGATTGCTTGTAAATTTGAACTCAATCGATTTGGTGGTTTTCGAAATATAACATTTTTAATGTTGTTTTTGTTTGGGAGGTGCCACGCCCCTATAACTCATGAACGAATACACCAACAAACACCGTATATGCCTACAAACCATGGTATTAACGTCACCTTTCATGGGAAATTTCCAGAATCAAAATCGGTTCACGCAATACAGAGAACATTGGCGGTAAAAACACAATTCTACTTATTTTTATATATATAGAAGAGAAGATATTTAGATTATCAATGAAGGTTATAACTAGGATCGAAGTCTTTCCGTTTTCATTCCTCTTGGGAGTTCACAGACAGTGTCAAAGGTTGGAATCAATTCGTACCAACATACACTTTGCAACTATTACAAATGACAAATCACAAAAGAATTTCATAAAAGTCCTAAAATATGTGATTAATTTATTTTATGATTACTGCAGTTGCATATCAATGTATGCGTATCTACCTATAACTGCGTAAGCAAGCCGTCACAATTATTATTATAGTACCCGACATGTAAGACCGAAATTCAATCAAGCAGTCCATTTGATTTGATTAATGGTTCCATATCAACGCAATCACAACCGCATCATTAGCAGATACCAATTTTACCACTAAACGACTTTGAGTTTATTAACTCCGCGCCATTAGTAATATACAATACGCATATTAAGATCATAATTCAGGTGTATGTACTTGCACATAGATAGAGGCGCCGCATATTTATTGGTTATTTGGTGCTATTTATGTATTGTTGCATTCCTGTGAAAGGATTTTTATTTTAATGGACACGAACACGACAACGATAGATGAGCTCTTTCCCCACGAGTTCGCTTTCCAATTTTCAGCGACGTAGAATAATCTGATTATTCGTTTTCGTCCCGTATTGATACGACATCCAGACGCTGGCTCATCTCTCCGACTTAAACAGGTGGTGTAGTGGGCTGAGTTATTTTTCGCATCGAAGTGAAAATAACAACAAATGCAGAAATGACAATTGGGAATTTGAAAGCAATCAATGCCTCCTTCATGGCTGGCTGTCTATCTTTGGATTTGTGAATGATTTTTAAGAAATCGATTTAGTATTAAAAATGGGAGCGCGTTTATTACAGAGGAGTCATTCAGTGGTTGGAATTTGAATGGTTTTATGTTTGGGGCAGTGGACACGAAAAGAAGTGACGATTCCCTGTACGAAAAAGGAATTGAAATAGTTATTCATCAGGTAATAAAAAAGCCAATTCGGGATACAATTCTGAAATCACGTAGGAAAATCAAAGTCTCACTGACATCAGGTTTCTCCATAAGACCAATACCTGTAGGACACTGCTGAATCATGAGCAATATCTCTGCTCGTCCATAAATATATCTTTAATCAGTGTATAGTTTTTGAGAGTTCCAAGTAAGTTTTGCGTCCATAATTGACTTTCTTTCAAAACCCTATCAACTTCATCAAGCAGGGTTGGTTTCTATAAGGTTTTTTTTATCGATTTTGCCATCATTTTGTGCATTTTATACGGTGAGAAGTTCATGTCTTACTTTCTTTGATAATTTGATTGCTTAGTTTTATAGTTTGGTGTATAGTCGACGTTTTAAATTTTAATAGTACTTCCATACCGCGAATACTCATTTACCTACTTTGCAGCTATTATTGAAGGCACTTATTGTTATTATGCTCTTTCGGTTAAACATCTCTTGCGAGTCATTAGCGTATCACAATTTATAATCGGTTATTTATAGGTATTAAGCTCCATTACAAATTTCATGTGTATTAATGTCCCAATAGACATTTTTAAGTTTAAGCAGTACCAAATTGAAGATGCATAGTTAACCTGCTCTTTCATTGTTAACCGATTTATATTCCGTTGACTCAGACAGGAGGTTAAATCTCAATTTTATTGAACCTATCTGATGTTTCCAATATTTATTCGATTGGCTCTTGCTATACTACTTGTAATTTTTCTTCCAAAAAAAGCTTTGTAGCTAAAAATGAAAGAAGAATCAAAATCAAACGAAGAGTATTTCAAGAAACTCGAAGATTGGGTGAACCAATCTAAAAAAAAACGCTACAGCATGTTTTCTCTACTATTTGGCGTCAAATTATCCCAACTACTTCTCTCTCAATTGGGGCGAACATCATCCCCGAAACAATTGCGGAACCCAACGTTGCAGCTACAACTACTCCACCCAGACCGAGCCTTAACGTTTTCCTAATCTTCAAAATAATGTATCGCCAAACAGAGATCCTGGCCAAGATGGAGGCCCCAGTACGAGCTCCGAGCTTCAGAGGCATTTTGATTTGTTAAAGACGTTTGTGTAAGCTTAAACGATTGTAGCACCGTGATAGACTATAGACACCTTGAGATATGTACATAGAAATAATTTAATGTAAATATATGCCAAATACGTACAAAAAAATCCTGAAAGGAAGATTTATCATTGAGTCTAGTACGGTTGGTTGGTTGGTTTAAGTGGCAACAAAATTCCCTTTAAGGGAAGATGCACAAATAACGCATAAGAGCCGTTTTGAAACCCCAAACAAGCAGAACCAAAAGATGGAAGGGGGAGAAGGATGTTACCAGCCTGTGGACTTGAAAAATTTAATGATTCTATTGAATTGGATATCATGGATGGCCGATAGGTCAACATAGAAAGGATTTCCTAGTGCACTATGTCTGGTTTTGGCTAGGGCCGGACATTCACAAAGAAGGTGGAAAACCATTTCACTCTTGTTTGTGTCAGCGCAGCTACGGCTGTGAGAGTTATAGGGGATACCAAGCCTGGCTGCGTGAGTACCTAGAGGCCAATGGCCCGCACTAATTGCCGTAAGCCTAGCGACATTTGCACGCGTTCTGTAAAGGAGGTTATTTGTTCTGGCTTCGTCATGTTTGCCAAATCTTTCTAGAAATGACGCAGTTTGTGAGGTTCACCCACCTTGACACCGCCCTAGAGTTAAAATGCAGGAGGATTTCTCTCTTTACGTATCCCAGCGGAGGAAAGACTTCCTCCGCATGAGACACGCACAGAGCAGATCCACGTCTGGCAAATTCATCTGCTCTTTCATTCCTCTCTATGTTCCTCTGTAGAGGAACCCAGATGAGAGTGATATTGAACATCCCTCTCCCTGCATTTCACAACAAGCTTGGACGTTGACTTGGTAAAAATGATGGCCTTAATCGCAGCCTGACTGTCGACGAAGATATCTATTCTTCTTCTGGATGTCTCCATGTTGAAAAGCAGTCTACAAGCCTCCTTAATTGCCAGTATTTTTGCCTGGAAGCTGGATGTATTGGGGAGGCGGAGAGATTTTGAGATGTCTAATTCTGTTGAGGAAACGCCCGCTCCCACTCCACAGCTCATTTTAAAACCATCTGTGAAGATGGGTATGTCGAAATCTTTAACGACCGCGTTTTCCTCCCATACAATTCCAGCTCTACTTAGTTTAGTGATGTTATTATGCCTTGCTTAAGGCAGGCCACCATACCGATGCCAGTGATCCGTAGATGAGGCTGGGACGTACTACCGCTGTGTACACCCTACGAACCATCTTTGGTTGAAGTCCCCACTTCTTGCCGAAAGGCGTAGAAAGCTATGCTTGCCTTCAGCACTCGGTATTCGATATTAGATTTCCAGTTTAGTTTAGGGTCAAGGATGACACCTAGATATTTGGCATTGGTGGATAGAAGTGTGAAGGTTGGTATTTTGGTTTTTGTGGTGAATAGCATCAGTTCAGTTTTACTTGGGTTAACGCTAAGGCCACAACTGGCAGCCCCAGTGCTATTCTTACCCAAGGCTCTTTTCATGATTTCGCTAATCACGTCCGGAAACATCCCTGATACGCATACGCAACAACTGTTATGACTTCACTGTCGACACTTGACAGGATTTTACGCAGTTCACGTGAAATTTAATTTATCAAACAAATTTTTCACCATGAAAAAAATTTAAAAAATGAAAAATGGCTGTGATTAAATTCGTTACTATGGAAACATGACAAATTTAATGGCGACATATACCTACGATTTTTTGTTTGTGCACATCTATGGCACAGTATCTTTCGAGTGAGGTTTCATTCTCCTAATTTCATGATAAATACTTAAAAAGTGCACGGAAACTTTCGCTGTTTACGTATTAATATAATGATGATTAGTAATTTGATTTTAGCTTCAAAATATGTACATTTCGCCTGTCGCTCTTGTTATTAAAAAGTGTTTTAATTTTTTAAGTCGATTATAAATTATATATATAGATTATACATAGAATAATATTTCTTGCCGCTCTTTTGCCATTTCTCTTCAGTAAGGTTTGCCATTTCATGATGAGAAGATATACGATCCAACAACGAGTCGAAATTATTACAATTTACTACCAAAATTCGGAGTCAGTGGCCTCAACGTTAAGAGCGCTACGTCCAATTTATGGTCGTCATAATCGTCCTAGCAGATCAACAATTGAGCGTCTAGTGAAAAAATTAGAATTCACAGGCACAGTACAAAATGTTCCCCTGCCAGTGAGACAAAGAAGTGCCCGTAGTGTCGAAAATATTGCTCCCGCTGAGGCTTCAGTTGAAGAAAGCCCAACGTTACTGTGAATGGGAATCGCTACCGTTCAATGATAACCGAATATTTTTGGCCCCAATTGGATGATATGGACTTGGAGGACATGTGGTTCCAACAGGACGGCGCCACAAGCCACACAGCGAATGTCACAATCAATTTATTGGAAACCAAGTTTGGAGAACGTGTTATCTCACGAAATGGTCCAGTCGCTTGGCCGCCTCGGTCGTGCGATTTGACGCCGTTAGACTATTTCCTATGGGGCTACGTCAAGTCTATGGTCTATGCCAACAAGCCAGCGACGATTGATGAACTTCGTACGAATACCGACCGTGAAATTGCAGCAGTATCGGCCGATTTATGCTTGAAAACCGTCGAAAATTGGGTTCAGCGTCTGGACTTCTGCGAGCGTGCCCGTGGTGGCCATGCAAAAGAAATCGAGTTCCATACATAATGGCATCGAACGTACTTTCACAGGAATAAAGAATTTCATTGATATCCAAACCCGTTTTTGTTTTATTTAAAAAAAAAACTTTTGTAGCGCTCTTATTGAAAAACCCTTTATAGATATATGTTAGTAGCAACATACATTGGGTTACAATTATATTTCTCCATAATTGTTTCCCAGTAGGTATACGATTCATCAAGCAGTGCTGATTTGTACTGTTTTCTGTCGACTGGTAGTACTGCTGCTTTTTGTCTTCAAACGACAGCCCTGATTGAAGCGGCGTAAATATCGGTCCTCGTTTCAAAGTGAGTGTCAAATATAAATCAAAAATAAATTCACGTTCACTGACTGGTGCCCTTGTGGATGACTTTTTGCTGGCTGAAAATTTAAACAAATACGCTTTTTCTCCTACACTCTGAATTCCACGTTTGCCGTACAGAATCGACACTCATTTATACATTCCTTCTGCGACGATGAGCTGGAGCAATCATGAACAGATATACGAACGTAGAAGACGAAAATACTCAAATTGAATTCCATCCTGGCTAGTCGAAAGTTACTGCATTTTGTCTGTGAACTGTGACCATAATCGAAAGAGAGAAACGTTCTACATTTCGGCATTGTCGTACAAACGACTCTCGCTCGGCTGCTCATTCCTTCGGTGGCATTAGATTGTAATTTATATGTTCCTTATGATAATTTTATTACCTTAGGGCTTTGAGACAGCGGTTGGGGCTATTTGCAAAATTTATGGTGACCGTATTTGAATTCACCTCGTTGTCGAATCGGCATTTATCCCCGACAATCGGCATGCTAAAAATTCTCCCTGTTTCTACAACCAGTACCTAGTCTTACATTACAAAAACATTTGTGGTGCTTTGTTCTAGGGAGGCAGATGTAATTTGGGAATGTATAGGCAAGGTATGTAACCTGGGTGTTAACCAACATTAAAACATGCGTTACACGATGAGCCAGTGCGTAAAATTACATTCAAATTACCCTCGTTAGAGCTTTTGTTGTGTCTTGTTGCCTTATGTAGTCATAAATATATGCAGCGTCGTCGGCGGCGGGCGTGTGCTTAATCAATGAGATGGAATGGGCGGTTATGGTTGAATGAAATTTCAATTCTTCTACCAAAATGTCATCAGAAACAGAAAGTTTTTCAAAACGCTTGATACAGACGAGCCTGTCAAAAAAGTCATGAAGTTAATAATGTTATTTACCAATCACAGGATGAAATGTTGCGATTCACGAGGAGGTTAACTGGCATACAATTGACAACTTTGAGTTAGACAAACAGATGTACAGCGACATCGACCTAGTTGCTAGGACTTGTAGATCGAATGGACATCAGTGCTCCTGTTTTCGATTTCACAACTCGGAAAGCATCTCATCCGTCTAGGGGAATGTTTGTTAAGCACTGGGATTATTAGAGGAGCTCTTTGAAGCCCTGATCTAGTACATGTAACTCTGGTGATAGATAACCTCGTATGTCGCAAACGCTCATTAAGTCATAATGTGGATTCAGCCAAATTTGTTCAAATAGCGGACAACTATTTGAATGAGGAGGAAGTATTATAGTTTTTACCTTTACATAAAGCAGGGGTGCTTGTCAAGCGCTGTCCTGATGGTCCTGTGTCTCAAAATAATCAGTACTGTGCGATTTCCTTGACAATAAGGTGGGGAATCCATTTTCATATTCAAACAGCCATGATTATAAATTGTCTTTTAAATTCGGTGAGGGCAAAATCTCACTTTATTTGGCTTAATACAAACTATATAAAACTAACAAAAGCAACTAAAATAACACTTTAAATATTTACTCAATCATTTGTAACTAGAAGTTCAAGCCAAAAATGGTGAGCGACAATAATTTAAAGGCAGGAAATTCTGGGGTCAAAACCGAAAATGGTAATTCTTATGCCAACGGGAGATTGGTCGGCCAGAGCTATATGTTGCTGTAAAAAGAGTAACAAAACTGTTGCTAAAAAGAATGGCGCCACATAACATCGGACATCACAAAAGTTTATTTTACTTCGCAAACTTGGGGCTATAAGTCCACTCACTTATTGTTATTTGCATTATGGTACAATAGATCCTGATCACAATAGTCGTAAACTATGCCCAGAAAAGGTTTCTACGATGCGATGATAAGTAATGTTGCAGCACGTATCTGGCGAAGGTTTATATGTGTTAGGAATGCAATGCTGATGAATAGAGCTTTGGTTAAAGATGCAGGCTGTGGACGCCATGGTATGCCAGCGATAAGTAAAGGCTGTCCGCAAGGTGGCGTTCTGTGTCCTCTGCACTGCTTTGCTGCATGGCCTGGGACATGGTCGATGAATGGTGCTTTAGGAATAGGCTTTCGGTCAATCTTTAAAAACTGAAGTCTCTTCAGTAGTCGTAGGACTGTTCCCGGTCTGACTCTACCATTGCTAAAAGGCGTTACTATTCAGAAGCGAAATACCTGTGAGGCCTTTAGAAGGCTCCTGGATAAGAAACTTCTTTGAGCAAAGAATGATAAATCGAAGACACCCAACGCGCTCTCAGCTTTCTGGCAGTGTAAAGAATCTTTTAACAATGACATGGGGCTTATATCCGAGAAAGGTCCTTTGGATATATACGGCTTTGACAAGAATTTTTCTATCTTTCGCGCAGGTGGCTTGGTGGAGAGGGCTTTCGCGTAAGTATGTGACTTCCCTCTGTACTTAACTTCAAAGAATGGCTTGTCTCGGCAGCACGGGAGCTTTGATTGATGACCTTGCAAGACACTCATCCTATTACCCAGGCTGCATGGATATTCCGTCTGATGCAATGATACCGGAACCTCGGCTGATATTCAAATTAAGGGTCACCTTTCAAGAATGACTTCAGCCAGAAACATAGATTGGGTCTCTCAAGAACACAATTGTATGAGGCACGGCTTCCCAGAATGCGGGCAGACTAAACGTATGCTCCCGAAATTTTGTAAGAAATCAGCGGCATTCTTGCTCTCCCTCAGCGGAAAATACTGTAGAAAAGTTATTGGCTTATTCCTTTTGCCAAGCATCTTAATTAGCTGGATTTAAGTGACACCACCGTCTGTGACGCTTGTGGAGAGAGCGACTATACCTCGCATAACTTCCTGTGCTATTTTCCTGCTTCTGCTCGGATCAGGTGGCAAATCTTCGGTGCTGATATGTTAAGTGCAGATACTGTAAGCTCCTCATCTCTGAAGTGCGTTCTCACCTTTCTTAGAAAGTCGAGAAGTATTTGCTTCCTGATGGAATTCCACTGGCGGTTTTTGCACCAATTTCTTGGGCAACATTAGGAATTTGCATTGGTCACGTAGAAGTCGCACTCCCTTAGGAAAAGCAATAGTACCCGAATGAAAGTACCATTCGGGGAGACCTGTCTCAGTGTGATTCGTACCAATCTGGTATACCAGATAAGACTCCCGTTTGGGAAGAGACTTCGGTATCTGCTCCTAAATTTTTAGCGGCTGAATTCCCTCTGGGAAATCGGCCTTGTATTCAGCAGTGCCAGCAATCAAAGCTGGCTTGCTTCCCTCCCCATCCTAGGAGCCACGCTATCGTTGGGTCGCTAAGGAACCACGCTGTCGTTGGCTCGCCATGGAACCACGCCGTCCGTCGTAGGGCCACGTAGTTTAGACGTAGCTTAGACATTATTGAACTACTGTTAAAATATATTGTAGTTTGTATAGATTATAAAACATTGTAACTAGCCTAAGTAAAACTACTGTGAATAAATAGTACCTCGCAAGAATTTTATGTTTTTCCTGGACCCTGGATCCGGCGAGCAAAACCTCGGCCTGAGAAAAGGCACATCACAAATTGTGAATCCCTTAAAGGTCGAAAGTTGCTCAAAATGGGGGTTCTACCGTCTTTCTAATGAGTCTGAATAGGCATTTACCTAATCTGGGATCTGGCCTATTACAGTGCACTATCGTCAGCCTGCGTAGTGGCTTAAAATAAGTGTGTTGGACTACTAAGCGAGGGGTCCCCGGTTCGAATCCCGAAAGAACCAAATTAAATATTGAGCTTTTTTTCCACTGCGCCACCTCTTGCGAATGTCTGACAAACATCCGAGAGTAAAATTGTCATGAAAGAGCTTCTGAATTAGCCGTTTGGACTCGGCGTTAAATTGTAGATCCCTTCCATTCGTCCCAAAAATGTAAAACTCACACAAAACGAACTTTTTGAAACATAACATTTTTAGTTTAGTTTTATTTAGTTCAAAATGGCACAGTTTGTTTGATTACTGTAAACATACTGCACACGAGCTAAATTTAAGCTGCTCTCCAAACATCAGCTCAAATCCTAACTAAATTTTGACATAGAGAGCTATGTGGATAAGAGTTACAAAAAACAGCTTCCTTAATTCAAAATCCGCAAGGCTCCATATCGATGGATGTTGCTCTACCAGCATCGCCAACTTTTTCTGAGGACGTCTATGTCATTTCAATGAAAGACTCTAGCTCCAGGTATTCATTAAAATAGCTCATCTTTTTAAACACATAAAAGCAGAGCTTGAAAAAATGTCCCGATCCATTAGTTTGGAAACAAAATATTGATTTTTAGCTCCAGCTGCGTAGCGTTTAGCGTATACCACTCGGCTAAAGCTCCGCTAAATTTTGGAGAGAATTTTGTATGGGAGCTAAAATTTAGCTCAAGCTGCGTACTAAGCTTTACTATAAAAGCAGAATGCATAAGTATTAAGCAGAACTACTAACGTGCTGGTTTTACTTCACCTTCACTTTTTAGAAGACATTTGGAAAATTGCAAATGAATTTTTGTATTCGATAAATCTTGGAATTTTATGCTTTTTTAGCTCAAAAATCGTGGAATAAATGTTAAGCCCTAAAATCGTAAAAATACGACAAATCGTGGAATCTGGCAACGCTGCTTGTGATATCATTTCGTTATGCCTACCCCTTTTTGAGGTTCCTGTCAACGCACGCGCACAGTGCGGATGCAGTTTTGTTGGCTTTATCCGTCTTGATTGGCGGTCGCTTTGCCTCGGGTCGGCACTAGTCTGAGGTTGAGGGCAGAAGCTTTCAGCCCTTGTGTCAAACAGTCTTCCAGCCATTCAGCTTGTTGTCCGTTAAAAACGTCCCTATCGTTACAGTTTAAGCAACGACCGTAAAGTGCAAACTCTTTTTACTTATAACTGATTTCAGGTTACTTTTTACCAACCGATTCTGTGCGCAACACTTTTAGTACCAGGAACCCCACTTTGCATACTATTTTGTTATGCTGTTCACTTTACTGCCGGAAAGGAACCAATTCAACTTCAAGCTGTTTATCTAACCCTTAATCATCGAAAATCCAGCTACTAAAATATTAAAATAAGGATATCAATTTAAGTGAACTTACTTGTTCCAGACAATTTCACCGGATATTTGTTGCATCTCCATTAGCAGTGCCCCGACTAGAGATGACTTTCCACTGCCATTCTTTCCCACGACCACCGTCAGGCGACCTAAGGGAAGGCAAAAGTTCTCTCGATAAACTTTAAAACAACTCGGATAAAGTAGCATCTTACCTTTGGGTATTTCCAAACCATCGATCCGCAACGTATTGCAGTTGTCCCACGAGAACACAGCCCCCTTTATGAACAGAGCTAAGTTATCTGCTGCTTGGAATTGCAATGAAGTGGTCGACAGCTTCAGGTGCCTCGATTTAGACCGTTCGATTCGTGAATTGCGAACCAAGTCCTTGCGTTTTTTTGGAAACGTATGACAATCGTTTGGTTCTGCAAGTTTATCGTGAGAAGCTCTCCTGTCCCCACGAACAGTCGCATAGTCCATATCAAGTAGTTTCACGTCGGATGCATTGTTCCTGTTATTGTTGTGCTTAATCAAGTTCTCAGTTGACATCGTTGGCGATGGAGTGGGCTGTGGTGATGGGAGCGGGGACGGCTGTGGGCTGGAGCTTGGCGACGCCAACAAGGGTTCGTTGTATGAAAGTTGCAGTTTGACATCGGGAATTTTAAGTGGTGGCAGCGGTTGCGCCGCCAGCGGTGACAGAGGGTGAGCTGCTACTATTGTTTCATTCCCTTCATACATGTCCAGGGATGCGTCACTTTTGCTAAGTATACGTGCCATATGGCGAATGCCTTCGAACTCCTTTTGTACCTCGCGTTCGCGTAGGAATCTTTCAAGTCGTCGTGTACTGACAATCGCTGAAATTATTATTGGCACTGTTATGGGAAAAATTAGCAATGGAACGGTGAGTTGGTTGAATAGAGCAAGGGCGGAGAACAAGCGACTTGCGGTGAACTCAATGGGAAATGCTTCTCCTCTACCCATGGCGCGGTTTTGACTTCCGCCCGTCGATGACACTTTGTTTCCGATCGAGGAGGAAAGGTTGCCAATTGTTGTTGGGATGGTACTATTACTGGAAATGTCACCGCCTTCTATGTTAACGTAAACAGCAAGAGTGACGAATGTTATAAGCACCGAGGATACGTGGGTGAGAAATGCTAAACGAAGTTAAAACGAACCAAAATAATTAAATTGTCTAGTTGTGCATATTTGAATGTACATGTGTGTTATATGAAGATATTGAAGTGCAAGCAGAATGTTAAGGGAGTCGCAAATTTAGGTAAATGTTGAAAGTTTCTTTAAATTGCGGTAGTACTGGGGCACGGGGCGTTCTTAGGACTCGACAAGTTCCGCATTGACCTTTTTTGAAGCAATAGCTTATAAAATATCTACATGGAGTAATGTACCCATAAAAACTTTGCGGTATGTTTGGGATTGCGGAAAAAGGAAACACAGCAATTGTGGCATTGCAGTTAAACAAATATTTAGGTAATAAACATTTTTTTATGAACCGAAAACCTGTTGTAGGTTAAATGCTGTATGAAAGGCAAATATTGCCTAACTTTTCAATTTACACGGTTGCTCCTCCATTACTTTAGTTCTGTGCTTACAGCAACACGTTATACCTACGGAGATCTTAAACAAATATTTCGTTGACGTTCTTATGCACCGCAGAATCATCATTTAAACAACAAATGCGCCGGTTTTCTGCGTCTTCGATATATACGAACGTAAATAATTAGGTACATTTAAAATGCGTCAAACGATATTCGATTATACTGATGAAATGTGTCGATAACCTTTTTTGAAACATCGCAACTGTTTTCACATCTAGAGAGAATGTACCTAGGCGCCTGTACCTGTAGTGGCATTCGCCCTATACAAAAATACAAACGAAAAAAATTACTCTCCGGCTTGCTACTATATTTTTGAGAATATTTTTAGCAGCCGCTAGATCTTGTGGAGCTATTTATTTAGGGTATGAAGTAAGCCAGCCTCACAAAAAATTAAGAACTACCTCATTTCTGACATATTTGAATTTTGTGCAAGCGACAGCACGTACCAGTGTGGCTTCCACCACCTATTCATCGACTTCAAAGCCGCAAAACTGATACAGCTGTGTCGCGTGACGCTGAAAAACATGCGTTGCAGTTCAGTTTGGAAGTAGCTCCTCCGAACTATTTCCAAATTGCACCGGATTTCGACATGCACGCGCTATCATGCGACCTCTTCAACCTCGTACTGGCGCAGATAGTGCGCAGGGCAGCTGTCAACACGGAAGGCACTATCTTCAACAGGTCCGTCCAGCTGCTGGGCTATGCGGACGATATTGACATCGTCGGTCGCTCCCAGCGTGCCGTGATAGAAGCGTTCACGGCGATTGAAGAACAGGCGAAATCCGTTGGCCTTGAAGTCAATGAGGGCAAGACCAAGTTCATGCTATCAACAAACAAACAAGCAACTGTCCACCGCCTAGGACTAAACGTCACTGTTGATAGCAAAAGTTTCGAGGTAGGTAAGGAGCTTACCTCGTCGGAGTAAACATAAACTCCACGAATGACACCATAGTGGAGATCTGGCGAAGAATTATCCTAGGAAACCGTTGCTACTTCGGTTTGGCGAAATAACTTGGTTCAAAACTCCTAACTCGAAGGACGAACTATGTGCTCTATGTGCTGCCAGTTCTGTTTTATGGCACCGAGTGCTGGACCATAGGCAAGACGGGAGAGCTCATACTGGGCGGATTCTTGGTCCTGTGTGCGAGGAGGGCGAATGGAGGAGAAATGCAACCGCGAACTCTATGAGCTGTACCACGTCGACTACATTGGCTCGTCCACATCGAGGGAATGGACAATAATCTCCAGCTAAGAGGATCTTCAAATCCCAGCCCCCAGGTTCGAGAAGACAAAGAAGACCAAACTTCCGTTTCAAAGACCAAGCCATCGCGGATGCCAGAGCGCTGGGTCTGGACAACTGGAAGCAACGTGGCCCGGATCGTAGAGGATGGAAGGCTGCAGTGTCTCGGGCAGAGACCGTCACGTGTCGGGAGCCCGATAAGTAAGTATAAGTAAATAAGCGATAATGATAATAAATAAATATAGAAATATAGACTAAGTTATTGAGGACATTCGAATTTTCAGTTTAGTGAGTCTGACAGCTGACTGACTACATTTCTTTGAGTTTTTATTGGCCCATATTCGTCACGTGATTTGTTTTTGCAATTGACGTTTATAGAGGGGTAGCCGACAAATCTCGTCAAGAAAATGCTGATTTTGACATTTTGAAGTGTCAAAATTCAAAAATAAACCCAAAGTTTACAACAACAACTCAACTTACTTAGATAACGCGTTCGAATACCTAGTCTAGACAAATCTAGTTGACGTTTTACACTAGCGACTTGCTAGGTATCCGAACGTCCCCGTTAAAAATAAAAAAATGACTTTACAGCTGATATTGAATTTACAAAAGGGTCTCAGCTTGCAGTTAGTGAACTAAATGTGAAAATGACGCAAGTGAGTAAAGGTGGTGTTCAGTTCGAAATGCATTTATGGCTCAATTGCTCAATTTCTATAAACGCGGTAATGTTTTTGTGTTCGGGATAAGTTTACTAAACGAGTTTTATTTAAATTATGCAAAATCATAAAACATGCCTGCATTTCGTTTTCCCCCATTTTAATAGCACTTTACCCCATTTAGTAAAAATTCCCTAAAATGGGTAAAAATCCCGCATTTGGCATCGCTCAAGAGGCTAATATAATTGGATCTATAAGAGCAGAAGTCACAATCTATAAAAAATATAAAACAGTCAAACTTTGAAGAAAGGAAACTAGTTCGATATGAGAAAAGCAATGGTTGTCATTCTTTTGATGGTGGCAGCCTTTACACAAGCAAAGCCATCATTCTTGGCATAAATATATCAAAGTCAATAGTAAATATAAAGCAAAACTAAGCATATGTACGTACTTACTCATCAGTGTCCAGTAAAATGAATCCTTCTTCAGAAATTTCAACTCCATATTCCGTGCGGACCGTATCTTTTCGGCAAACACTTGTTCCCATGCATTTAGCTTGATCAACTTAATGCCCCAGAATACATCATGCGTCCTCTTCAATCGTTCGTCAGCACATTTCTGCAAAGAATTGTATACGCGTTATTTATCTGCGTGGGTCTAGCATAATATTTATCGATTTCTTGGTGTAAAACAAAAGTAAAACTTACCGCAACAATTTCGGAATTACTCGACATTGCTTTTCCAATAAGAAACTGCAGGGGGGTCATTGTCAGGATACACACGAACGAGCCAATAATGGCACTTATCCCCAATCGCAAATAGAGCAGATACATAACCACGCCAATCTATCAAATATGTACAAGAAGAGTAATTAGATGAAAATAAATGTACTGTGTATATCATATGCAAATTTTGTTAGCCTTTGTAAATTACTTCCAGGGTCGTGCAAAGTATTCAAATGGCAGTTGACGAGGTATGCCTGGACCTTCCAAGGGGCATTGTGATTAATTGTATGTTTGCTTTTGTGTTCGGAGTTAATGTTCGCCATTAAGTGAGCAGAAATAATGTTTGCCTATTCTTTTGGCGATTCAGTGCGAATGGTAAATATTTGAAGACAGCGAAAAGGAGAAAACTTTCGTAAATGCATACGTAATGCTGTACCGAGTCTCCTGACTGGGTTTGGTAATTCGCAATAGAACATAATTAGCCAACATACGTTGTAGGAATATTTATTCCCAATTAATGATGGGAGGACATAAAACACATGGGCGGGCGTTGGTCTCATGGGAGAACATGTTTAAAGTTGTAATGGATTTTATTGGAATATAACAAATTTTTCAAAGTCTACCAAACGAAAATGTAGCAAATGGCCTGGTATGGAATCAATACATTATATGCGATGAGATAGTAAAGGCCCTATTTCACAAACCTTTGCAAATTAGCTTTTGGCGTTTGCAAGGACAATTCATATCAATCAAATAGATATTGCACTTTGCATTCAAAATTGTAAATGACTCCATTGCAATTGCAACAGTATTTAAAAACGAAATTAATGCCATGAAGTCGCAACTATGAATAGAATTAGTAATGGTAGAGTTTGTAAGTTCATACATAAGGCAATTCAACTGGTTTTGTTTTAATTTTAAGGTATAAGAAAAAGTATTAAACATTTTTACAAGTTTTTTTTATAGCAAAAATAATAAACATTTTAAAACTCTTTTTATTAATTTTTTTTAGAACCTCCAGGACAGCTAACTTATTAGTTACTATATCGATTCCTTCCCTAAAGAATGTATAAAGCGACATTTTTAAAATTTTACAGGAGACAACTGTGAGTCTTAAAAATATTTTTAAATGACGGTAATAATGGGGGCGTTCAAGTATCTAGTTTAGTAAGTCTGACAGCTGACTGATTTGATGTATCTCAGTTTTGATTGGCCTAGTCAAGGAATTCGTGACTGAGTACTAAGTTGACAGTTCGCATATGCGGCTGACGTAGCAAAAGTGACGTTCCCGACCAATCTAGTTTTTGCGTTCAGGTTACATCTACTCTCGACCAATCTAGTCGACTTAAGATAACTAAGTTTTTGAATGTGATCAATATCCAGGCAAAAATGTTTCAACCGACTGCAAATGGAACAACTTTTAGGTGGCACTGTGTTCGAAATGACAATATCAGTTAAACAAAGCGCCTTGTGCAAAATAGTTTTTTCGTGGGATTTATTGCATAGTATACACAATTGCTTTTTTATATAATGGCGCTAGGCATAAAAGTTTTGGTGGTTACAACAAATAACAGGGTATAACAAATATCTACTCAGAAAATTTATGTCGTATATGTGTATTTCTCTCTAGTGTCGTTTGTATCAATGGAAGAGACGTCACAATTTGTAAGGCATGCCTAAAAGTCATTTTCTGAAAAATTGTCGCTTAGTACATTCTTCCGGAAAGGTATCGATATTTTCTGCATGGCTTAATTTGGACATGGATTCAAGCAGTGTAGTTTTTTATTAATTAATGTTAATTATTACTGGTTCACGGTGCTGTTGACTTTTTGGATGTGGATTTGTGATTAGAGGAAGACTAAGGCAAAAAAGTCTTGGGATTTCGCAATGTTAGCGATCGCCTAGTTACAATCCGCATCAGGGCCTACATCAAGCACAGTGGCAACACTGGCAGCGTGCCATCAGAAGTGCCGGTACCGAAGTGCTGGGTTCCACTAGGCGACCACAACGAAACCCTTGGTTCGATAAGGAATGCCGCCAGGCACATGCAGGAACGAGGCCTACCAACTAGTACTGCAGATAAGAACCAGAGCGGCTGAGAGAGCTGCCCGCGAGCTATACGGGCAAAAAAGAAGGGAGGAAAACCGACTTCGCAGACGGAAAAAGAAAGAGCACGAGAAGCGAGCGGTCGAATCAATTGAGGGACGATACTGCAGAGGCAATGTTCGAAAGTTCTACCAAAGGGTAAAACGATCCACCCAAGGATACAAGGCCCGAACAGAAGATTCACAGTCGGTGCTAAGGATTTGGGAAGAACACTTCTGCAGACTGTTAACGGTCGGCGGAGACAGCCAACAACCCGCAGTCACACAGAATGATCTGTTCAGCTTGGAAGAAGATAGCCAAAACTTCCGTCCATCCGACCTACACGAAGTGAGGATAGCGATATCCAAACTTAAGTCCAACAAAGCTGCTGGAGCGGATGGCCTTCCGGCCGAGCTTTTCAAAGCAGCGGGAGATGGCTTGGTTCGGAGCATGCACCAACTCATCTATAAAATATCGGATGAAAGCATGCCCAATGAATAGAACCTCAGCATCGTGCGCCCTATCCACAAGAAAGGAGATACTCTGAACTGCGCCAACTACCGCTCCTGAACGTCGCGTATAAGATCTTGTCGGCGGTATTGTGTGAACGCCTAAAACCTTTCGCCAACAACCTGATCGGCCCATATCAGTGTGGTGTAGGGACGAACTATACAAAGCCATGTCAAGTTTTGGCATCCCCGCCAAACTCGTCCGTTTGTGCAGGATGACGGTGAAGAAATCTCGCTCCACCATCACTTCGCAAAATGACATCGGCGCAGAGATCAAGCGAAGAATAACTCTTGCCAATATAAGACCTTAATCATCGCGGTCCTGCTGTATGGTGCAGAAGCATGGACCTTGATGCTTTGAGAGAAAGATTCTTCGAGTGATATTCGGTCCAGTTTGTGTCAATGGAGTGTGGAGAAGAAGATTCAACGACGAACACTACGGGCTATACAGCGACACTGACCTAGTCAAAAAGCTGAAAATACAACCGCTGAGCGGGCACCAGCCCGACGAGTCTTCGAATCCACCCCTGAGGGACAACGCATCAGAGGAAGACCCCACCTTAGGTGGCGCGCACAATTGGAGAACGACCTCAACCAACTTGGAGGCAGCTAGCGAGGGACCGAGCTGGATGGAGGGGCCGGTCTACCCCGAACTGTAGGCGCCACCAAAAGTAAAGTAAGTAGTGGTCTCATGATTGTATGCGAAGGGATGTGTGCCGTATGAAAGTATTCAGCATTAAAATTTTGTTTTTTGCATTCCCCCCAAATATAGAACAAACTCGCACAAGCGAATGGATGCGAATAGGGCTAAGGGTCCTATACCGACCATGTGCGCCAAAAATCTAGTTTAATTCTTCTTTTTTAAATTAACATAATGTTCAAATGTGTCTTGGTCAAAATTGCTGCCACCACAGTCGCCAGCGACATAAAGAACACACATCAAAGCAACGAATAAAGAGTAGCAAATCGATTCCCATTTTTCGCTTACAATTTTTAGCAACCGCTGGTAGTACCTAATTTTAACGAACTACACTTACCTTTAATGGTATGGCCCAAACATAGTGGGCTATCCAGAAGAATGACATAATATTCAGGGTGTCCTCTGACATAAGGTTCGTTATCGCTCCAACGTCATTTACACAACTAATCGACGTTGTGGCTTTGACATCATTATTTCTGGTCTGCCCGCTCTTGGATTGACCATGTTTGCTTTCCTGTTCACTGCCATCGCCCATGTTTGCGTTCTCATTCGCACTCTTGTTGGCAACTTGATTAGATGCTAGGCAACTAGAGCTCAACAGCAATGTTTTGCGATAAATCAAACCCTGTAGGGATGTCTTAATTCGTATTCCAGTCATATTGAGGATGTGTGTCGATGCCTGAGAGAGGGCGCCTTGTGCTAGCGATGCCACAAGAACAAACCATGCTATTACCCATCCGTTCGACAGTAAATCCGTCCAAGTGGGATAGTAAATTTTGATATTTTCTTCAAATACGAGTAGCCTTGGCAACTGCTGGTGGTACTGCATGTCGAATGTAATCGTTCCATTGCCTAAAAAGAGCACACGGGTTTACTTAATCCCTTTTGGGGTAGTTGATGAATAGTTATTACCAATTTTTCGAAGAGTCTTGTTCGACTGTTGCTCGAAAATGTTTCGTTGTCCTTTTGCAAGGAATGCTGATGGTCCTGTTATTGCTGCTGCTGCTGCTGCTGCACTCGATTGGTGGTCGTATACTTGTTCAATGTACGAAACTATTTGATGGATAGAAATCGGCCCGATAAGTGCTGTTAAATCTCCGAATAGTTTAAGTAGGCCACCGAGAGTAAACATTTGCCAGCTGCTCTTCAAATAGCACAGCCATAGAGATGGATGTTTGTTCCGCTGTAATAGGCCAAGAGTAATTTAAAGAGTTGGTTTCGTTATAAGGAGTATATTGATATGAGTACGAGTTAAACTGATTTCAGCTATATGAAAATGAAATGAATCTATTCACATTATGCTTCACCTTGGAACTTAAAGAAAAACTTGGGTTAATGAGCTAAAGAATCCAATTACTCGCTTTGGAAGGCTACTAAAGCCACAAAAGGGCCGATGATCGCAGCGCCGCCAATTAAGATAACCCAAGACATTTGGGCAAAAAGCGATAAAGAAAAGCCGGACGTTTTCGCCGCCCATTTAGAAGCAACCTTTAGGCCGTTCGATGGCCAAGCGCTTAATGGAAATATTAATACACCGGACAGAACATCTGAAAATAATGCAGTAAGAAGCGCTTCACTCACCGAGCTCGAGCCAGAAATAAAGAAACTCAAGCCTAAAAAAACTCCAGGTTGCGACCTGATTACGAGTGAAGTCCTGCAAATGTTACCTCGGAAAGCATTAACTAAGCTTCTGCGCATTATAAACGCGGCGATCAGAATTCAATACGTTCCGAGTCAATGGAAAATCGCAGAGGTCATAATGGTTCTTAAACCAGGGAAACCACCGAATGAAAACGTCTTACAGACCCATCTCGATTCTTCCAATTATTTCCAAAGTTTTTGAGAGGATATAACGCAGATGCTTACAACCAATCATTGAAGAAAACCATCTTATCCTTGCAACAAGTTTGGGTTTAGATGCAAAAATTCGACGATCGACCAAGTGTATCGGATAACTGACGTAATAGAGAAAGCTCTAGAAGAAAATAAAATCTGCTCTGCAGTATTCTTGGACGTTTCGCAAGCATTTGATAAGGTATGGCTTGAAAGCCTCAAGTGCAAATTAAGACAAGTTCTCCCCGAACGGTCATGGAAAATTCTAGATTCGTCTAAAGAATAACTTGCCTATATTTATAAATACGGTAGAAGTTCCATTTGCAAATGAGGCCAAATATCTCGGAACGAACCTGGACACAAAGTTGAAATGGAAACCGCATTTAAAAAAGAAATGCGAAGAACTTAAAAAAATAAAGTGCACGACTGGATCGCACGAAACTTTCTCGTTCATATCATCAGTTCATAGTTCAGTCATCGGTTGGTCTATTTTTCTTTTATTATTGTTTATAGGCTATAAAACAAGATTTTTCAAATTTGTGATGCTGGTAGGTGGCCATGACTCGAAGTAGGGTTTGTGATGTAAGAATTCAGAGATTTGTTCTTGAATTTGAAATGAAAGTGCGGGTTTCTGATAGTGTGGACTCCAATTGGTTAGAATTATTTTAAGGTTCATGATTCATATGGTTGAAAAAAAGTAGTTGGAAATATTTGCTAAAAAGGAGTTTCTAGAACTAGTTGTGATTACATTTTAACTGGTAGTGCGGTAATGTTTATAAGACGGCATTATTTTAATTTTTCTAAGAAAAACTAAGTACGGGGTTTTATTAAGAATACTTATGTTATCGTAAATAAGCATTTAAGTCAAAATCTTTAAAGCTGATTTTAGAAAATAAGGCGTACAAAATAGTAACAAATTTTTCAATGTTGAGTTCGAAAAATAATCTTGCTCAACTATTTAGCTAAAAACTGAGTATAGGGTATTGTTCAGGATGTTAGTATTACGTGGTTTTTAAGGTTTTATCCAAATCGAAAATGGTGTTTTCGAGATATGAACAGTTTTCAAAATCAGCGTTTCTGGTGGTTGGAATCGAAAATTATAGACGCAATAATGTTGAAAACGTCAATTTTACTCCAAGTATGAATTTTGGTCAAAATCGCTTGAGCCGTTTTCATGAAGGTAGAAAAATAAAAAAACAAATTCTCAAAATATGCATTTTTTCAAAAATCTATTATAGACAATTTAGAGAAAAACTGAGTTTTCTATCATGTTAGGAATGACCATATTACATACAAAATTAATTTTTGTTGCAATCGTATTGACCGTTTTCGAGATAAGGCCACTTTTCAAAAGTACCGTTATTCGACTTTTTAGCCAAAAACTGGATATGCAGCCATAATAACCCCATGTATCGTAGCGCAAGTATACATTTTGGTTAAAATCGTTAAAGCCGTTTTCAAGTAAACCATAATTAAATAAAGTCTTAAAAAACGACATTTTTCGAAAAAAAAAGTCCGTTGAACGATCATTTAGGAAAAAACTGAGTATGCCATCATGTTGGGAATGACGGTATTACCTTAAATATGAATTTTTGTCGAAATCGTTTTGACCGTTTTTGAGATATGACCAATTTTCAAAATTACCGTTATTCGATTTTTCTGGGAAAAACTGAGTATGCAGCCATCTTAGTTACACCTACTTAAGCCCAAATATCAATTTTGGTTGAAATCGTTAGAGCCGTTTTCGAGAAACTCAAAATTGCTGAATACCGTTACAACGGCAACTCTTAACGTGCAAAAAAAAAAAGTGGCCCCGAACTGTGAGCCCACCAACTCCAAATCCGAAGTTTGGTTGAAATTCGTGCAACCGTTTGCGCTGTGGAGCTCAGGAAGGACGGACAGACGGACAGAATTGCGAGACCCACTTTTTCGAGTTCCTCTATCATCGTAATGTCAGATTTGATTAAAATCTCGAGTTCGATTTTTTGTACGATTACAATACCTTTCTCTTACTACGTAATGCGAGAAAGTTAAAAATATAGAGAACTTTATTGGTTACTCCGAAAATATTCCAAGCTTAGCCTCGAGAACAAGCTTTTATTATATAAGCAAGTGCTTAAGCCTGTATGGACGTATGGTATACAGTTATGAGGTTGTACCAGTGAAACAAATCTAAATATATTATATTATACAAACTCTTCAAAATAAAGTGTTAAGATCATTCGTCAGTGCATACCGTGGTACATTAGAAATGAAGATCTCCATATAGACCTCGGAATTACCACGGTTAAGGATGAAACGAAAAGTTGACACGCTAATAACTCGGTCCGTGAAATTCTCGATGAAACAAATTTATTGCGGCATCTACAACGAACTAAACCTTTCGACTTAGCCCGATAATATTATCAACCGTGTTAAAATTTCGGAACGAGCAGGAACTATCGCCGGAATGTTGCCTGCCAAACGTGTATAACTTTGTGATAAAAAAATTGCTTCATAAGTCATAACTAAGTTGCAGTAAGAAATAAGTTTGTGGTAGGTGGTTTTAGTGAGTAAAAATCTCACACTAATGAGCACGCGCCGTCTGTCCTCAAAGTGTCTTCTGAAGATTTCACCTATATCTTGGATGTCATTCACAAATCGAGGTGGCTATTGTAGATACCCGAAAGTTGCCATAGCTTTTAAAGGTGCGGTTGTCAACGAAATAAATTTGAGTCGGGTATGAACACTGTACAACGCTGAGTCAGTTTACAAAAGAGCATTATCAGCTGCGTCAGCTAGTCAATTCGTTAAAACAACTTCAATGCGGCTATAGTAGTCCTGCTTAGATAAAGGGTGCTCTGTCAACTGAGTGGTTTTTGCTTTACAACTGACAGGTCTGTGTTGTGTACTGAGCACTCCTCAACATTTGTTTCTGTTGCTATTGCTCTCAAAAAATTCGTGCTGTTCAGACTTTAAGATTTTTTTTAAATGTTTTAAATTTTGTCCGCCCATTTTAAAAAATAACGGAGGTAGAGATTTTTACTTCATGGTGTCTGAAATAACTATTCAAGCAAATTTAGTTTAAGGGTCTTAAAAAGCTATCGTCAAAATAGGCTCTTTTTTATATGGGTATCACATCACTACGTTTGTCACCTTCCTTTTTGGGTTCACAACCAAGGTTTTAACAGCCTTACGTATGTTTTCGACGTGTATCTGTTTTATCGGCATGATAGCTGATTTGATTGTGGTAAAATATTATTAGTTGTTGGAATGGCTGCTGTCTACATTGCCAATACATTTGTAGTCGCGCACAAGGCCTTGCGCAAACCCTTCTAAAATAGCTCAGGATTGCAAGAAATCTTTAACTTTGTGTCGCATGGCTATAAACTACTTGATTCTTGTCTGGGTTTCCGCTCACGCTGGGATTACGGGAAATAAAGTCTCATTAGATTCCTATAAGGAAGGCTGATTTCAGTGACTTAATGAGGGCAGACTAAACTCATGCATGCATAATGCAACATATTTTAAGTACGCCACCCAAACGAAATAGCCTGACAAGTACCAATATTCAATATGAAATCCGACGAAAATCTTAAGTCGTAAGTATATGCCTAAACTTTTTCAAGAGCAATCTGAAGTTTCTTAAAGTAAATCATTCACCGATTAATTCTACTTACCGCACTGGCTGCCTTGTAAATAATTAGGAACTGATCATAGAACGCCCTAGCACTGTCCTCTTCTCTCATGTGTCCAAGATCGTCCTGTTCCAGTGGTTCCTTGTATCCTTTCCATAAGAGCGGGGTTAGCCACCAAAATATCACTTTTGAGTAGAATGTGGAACAGGAATGCAGATAGCCAATTTTCCTCTCTTCCTCGCCTGCTTTTTTAGATTCATTCGGCTTAAATCCCTGTTTAAAAATCAGTTTGTTAATATCAATAAATACTTTGTTGTTGGATTAAATGAAAAAAAAAATATAATTAAAATTATGAACCCCAGCAAACTATCCGCAACCAAAGATGTAAGAATGTAGTCGAAAAATATTGTTTTTAAAACTATAATGAAAGGACGGAATGAAACACGGATAATGTTGATATTTGTTTAACATATAATTATTGTAGATACGATCTTGGGAGTAAAGGAAACCTAAATGTTCAAGCAGTTAAAAATATTCCACCAAATAAATGCATATTTGATTTCATTCATTAAAAAAAAATAAAAATAATAATCCCTTTAGATATTAATATATATTCGAGAGATAGTCGAATCAGACCACCAACGTCGGGTCTCTTTTGGTCTCTCACCCACTATAAAACTTACCCAGAGAGACTCTCTGGATTTCTCCAGAGTTCTTCCCTGGGCTCGATTCCTAGTGTTAACGCTAGCATCTGTTTATGCGAGATCTCTTTCATCGACTGGGTCTCGATCCAATGATGTCCCAAGATCCTCATTTTACTGCCAGCCAACGCCAGACATTGGCACGGTATATGCCCCGCTGTTTCAGATTCTTCAAGACATACTTTACCTTAAGTGACAGGTACTCGAAATTACCATGTCCTGTAGATAAAGCCACCAACCATTTCGGAGTTCGCCGACTCATGCTTAGAACCCTTCTTTGAGTGGAGCAGGTCGGCCAATTAATTGCCATTTTAGCTTGTCTACATTGTTCCACGGTTGACCACCTTCTGAGGTGTTCTGCCGTGATCCATATGTGAATCAGCTGTTCTACCATTCATTTGCTAATTGAAGAGAATGGTTCTGGTCCCAGCAACTTTTCGGTTGACCCCTGTTTTGCAAGGAAGTCCGCCTTTTCGTTGCCTTCGATTCCTATGTGTCCTCGTACCCAGGTCAGTGTTACCTCATTTTTAGATGAACACTTATTGAGCTTGAGTACACATTCCAGTGCTAATGATGTTGGGATGTTTGTCTGTTCTATGCGTCTGATCACCGCCTGATTGTCCAATCCTATAAGGATATTTCTTCCCTCCACCTGACCCTCAAGCAGGTAGCCCAACGCATTCAGCAATGCAATCATCTCAGCCTGGTATACAGAAGTGTGTTTCCCGAGGCTGACGTGACAGGCTAGTTCCAGCTCTTCTGAATAGATACCGGCACCCGCTCCGCCATCCATCATGGATCCATCTGTGAAAATTACTATTTCACCACTTCTTTTTTCTGGAAGTAATCCGTTCTCAATATGAGTTTTGTGATTCCTTTCCATAATACGCACCCTTGTTATCCCATCCATGCCTATGGATCTCGTTTTTAACAAGTTCCAGGATCTTACTATATCCATAGATGGTACCACGATTATGCCATTTCGCATCTCGATGCATCTTCGACGAAAATTCATACAAAACCATAAGTCTCAATGAACGTTTAGAATGTAAAAATTGTCGAGGCCTTCCCAGTTAATCGGAAAATAAATGGTGACCTTGAGAGGTGCTGTGTCATGTCTTTGCGACCGACGGTTATAATTCAAATACTTTTGCATTAATTTGTATATTGTAAAGAGGTAGTTCTGTATTTTTACCTGGATGTTTATATTTTATTTAGACCACCTTCGAAATGCAGCCACCTTTTTCATATATATTTGCACAACACTTCGGCTGTGATGAATACATTTACTGAAAATACCAAAGCGACAAAAGCGAACACTTACTGCGGAACAACTAAAACGAAAAATTTATATGCCGCACATTCAATTAGAGTTTCCGTATCATTTAACCTACGACGAATATTTACTACCACTGTGAGCTTGGTGGCCCTGCTGCTTGTCATGACGTCGTGCATTAAATACTCTTATCGCATACTCACACATACACATAGCTATTTTGTCACTTGGGCTTTGGGCAATACGGAATTCAATTTCTTTAGGCAAAGTTCTTTTTCTCCTTTTTTTCTGTGGCATTCAACTCAAGAGTTGGAATTTTTTAACTTCAGTCTGCAGCTCCTTAAAATTGAAACCGACCCTCCTCGCCTAATGCAGTTTGCAGTATTTCATGCAATAGTATCGCCAGTATAGTAACACCAGTCTATAGTCAGAAATCTCAGCATACCTAATACCCTTTCCATGCATTCAAATTTTAAGGGTTTTCTTCACTCATTCGAGCTTCGTTACATACGAATACGATCGAAAGATGGAGATAATCCAAAACACAAAACGTGGTGGGTACCCGTCAAACCATATAGTATGACTAACAAGAATTGGCCAAACGAAATTATTGATGCATTTTGTTAACTTTGGCCCTATTGAATATGAACATTGAACATATGGCGACCTTTCTGCGATTTCATTTCCTTTCTCAATAAGGTAAATAAAAAACTAAATAAAAAAGACTTCTATCAGTCACAAATCTGAAAGCAGAATTTTAACATTTTATCATAGGTCTGAGGTGACCATTTTAATAAACAATTGTATGCTATTGTGTCAGGTCACAGTCGTAGTCTTACAAATCCTCTTTTTTTCAGGCATTGTACCGGTATTACAGGGTCTTCCAATAGGGACTTCCAAACTTTGACAGTTGGTACCGGCCATATTGTTGAAGCTACATCTGTCACATAAAATTGTTTTATCAAAATAAGTGTTCTGGTTGGGCAACATTCCCCGCGCCTCGTCCATTTTACGTGAGGCTCAATTCTGGATAAATGGGTGCGTCAAAAAAAAAACAGAAAGCGTGCTTGTGACCACACGCCAGATGTGAAACTTCTCCCGCTAAATGTGGATGTTAAATTGAACTGTGTTGTAGTTTTCTATTTCTATTTCTATAGTTTTTGTTTACATTTTGTTTTCATATCGTCAACTGATTCAGTAGTCTAGTGTCTGTGTAAAACCTAGCTTTAGCTTCGTCAGTTCACTCCAGCGTACCCATACAAGTATTCATCACCTTGAGAATTAAGTTGAAAAATTCAAAAAATATTTCTTTCCATATAATCATACCCACCCACAAAATTTCATTGAAATCGGTTGAGAAGTTAAGGAGTTTTAGGCGGCGGCATAGTGATGGCGATAGGCCAATTCCCGTCACGCACTTCCGCTTGGTCATTTCCGCTTTGAAGAATCGATTTTACTCCCAAGTCGCGCCATAAGATGTTTCACATCAAAAATAAAATTTTGGAATTTGGGACAAAACTAATTCACATGAGATCCAAGAATATACAATGCATCCCGAAAAATTCATTATTTGGTGTGGATCTTGGACTGGGTCCATATTACGTTGGCCAGGCTTGAATTGAATGATATGAACACCAACGACTTTTTTAACATCATTTTGGGCAGAATTTCATGATAGACAGCTATAAATTTGAGTAAATTAATGACTTTGTCTACCTCGGTTCCGCTATTAACTTTGAAAATGACCTCACCTCAGATATCAAGCGAAGAATCACACTTCCCAACAGCTATTACTTCGGCCTAAGAAGGTAATTGATTAGTAAGCCCTTGCCGAGAAACATTAAGAAGACTCCATCTTCTAGTGATTTTCGGTTCTGTTTGCGTTGACGGGTTTTGGAGGAGGAAATTTAACAGCAAACTCTACGAGCTGTACAACGACACCAACCTGTTCAGAAAAATACGCATCAGTCGTCTAAGATGGCTAGGACATGTAGATCGAATGGACATACGGAAGGACAAGGCAGTAGAGACCTCGCATTAGGTGGAGAGTGGAAAGGCACCACAATCAACTTGGAGTGCGTAACTGGGGGCAGTTAGGCAAAGATCGTTCTAACTGGAGAGGCACATTAGTTAAGGGTTATGTCCGCCACACTTTGAAATCATTTCTTTCGATACCGACTGTTGTGTTGTTTTCTATATGCATTTGTACTATTGTCAGTGGAGCATTTGTGTTACATTCATAATTCAATTGAATTTCAGGAATCAAAATCTATTTACTCACAATAGAGTTTACAATTCCGTATACAAGTATACACTTATACCCTTATACCTTATATAAAATTGGTAACAAATACAAATACCTTCGGGTAGTCCTTTTGGATGAAGGCAACAAAAAAATGCACTTTCCCTTCTATTTAACAGAAACCGATGAATGTATTTCGAAATGGATTTTCAACAAAAGCTTGATTTGACCTTTTATACAGTTTCCAATATTTACTTTAAATTGTACATAATAGGGAAAATTGTTCACGTTGGATCCTGATTCATTGTATCGAATATCAGAATCAATACAATACAATTTTAAATATCAATCAATTTGACCATTGTTGTGAGGCGAATAAAAAAACAGTTTATTAATAGTGGACGTTGTTTGTCAACCAATCAAATTGGTTTCATAAAAACATCGGAATAAGGGCCATGTCGAGTAGAGTACTGCTACGATTTTTCCAGACCACTTCAAATTATGTAAATGGTAATAAACAGAGCGGTATCCGTGGTTGGCTAACAGACGACAGAGGTATCTTGACATAAATGGCATTGAATACGGTAAAAAAATGTGGGAGTAATATAATACGGGGCATGGAACCCATTAGACTACACAATACTGGGTCTAGACAAAAACCGCACGCTTATTTTAGTCTGGAAAAGTCAGAGCTTCTTGGGTTTTCGACAACCTACTGATTAATATCCAAACATCAATATTTGCATAGTGCATATACAAAATAATACTCAATAAAAATATTTATAACACAATTGAATCGCTTAAGCCTTTGGATCATGTGGTTGTTATGTTAATTTCCAATAGATAAACTAAGAGCGAGACTTATAAAAAATTATTTCAAAGATTTCAGTAAAATTGCAATGCCTATACATATACATCGACAAAAATGCACTATTAGTTTTACATTGTAGGTACGATGTCAATATTCAAAAATATTGGCAGCTTTCAAATGAAGATTCAATATTTTACGAATTTCGTAAAACTTTAATTACTTTTTATATGAATTGCAGCTCTGTTTTTATAAGGTCGGCCAAAAGAGATCAGCCTATTGGAAGATGCTCTTATTTTTGCAAATGGCCGCCAATGTCAAATCTGTTTTGACATTTGTGGACTAGATAGATGTAGAACACAAGTGAATAAGCCATGGAGCGATACACTCCTCAAGAACGCGGAATAATCGTGTCTTTTTTTGCGAAACAATTCGTCTCTAGTGTTGACGCAGTGCGAATTCCGTCGCCAAGACTGGCCGCCCCGGAGCACCCGTTGTGCCGAGAATATTGCCGCTGTTGACGAGGATGTCGAGCTGTCGCCGGAAACATCGACCAGACGCGCGCCGTGCCTCGCAATTAGCCAGAAGCCAGTCGTCCCCAAGGAGAATTTTGGTCAAAGACTTGGGCATGTTCCCGTACAAAGTCCAGTACGTGCATCAGCTATTGGCCTGTCGACCGCCAAACGCGTGTAACCTACGCCCAAGCCATCCTTAATCTAGAGGACGAAGTTATGAGGCTTATTTCCACCTCAGCGGGTACGTGAACAAGCAAAAATTATGGCTTCTGGGTCACCGAAAATCCACGAGTAATGCACGAGGAGCTATTACACCCGCTCAAAGTTACTGCATGGTGCGCTGTTCATGCTGGAAGAGTCATCGGGACATTTTTTTCGAGAACGCCGCTGGTCAAACGACAACAGTGGACGGTGCTCGCTATAGGGCCAAGTTAACCGAGTTTTTCTGCTGCAATTTTACGAATTGGGACTGGAGGACATGTGGTTCCAACAGGACGGTGCTACGGCAATTCTATAGTGAATGCAATCAAACGACTGCACTTATCTTAAAAAATAGCAAGTATATGCCACCTATGACACGACAAAAAAATGCTGTCATATTTTGTTGGAGAAATGAAAAGTCTTTTTCAATAGCATTGTGATAAGTTAGGTAATTTTCTTTTTTACTCTGCAATATTTAAAATTATTTTTTTATTTATCTTCAATTTTTCTAGAAAAAGAATTCATTAATTTTTCTGAACCTACGAACAAAATTTTACGTACAGAAAAATTAATAAATGTTCTTTTTTTCGAAAATTTAAGATAATTTGCTTATTTTTTTTATTTTTTATAAACTAACTTTAAAATTCATTAGCAACATTTTAAGACCTAGATTGAGTTCAACAATTAAGTTAAGAGGTTGATTAATGTAGTTAAAAAAATCAAAGGAAATTTTGTTCGGGTGCATTTGTCGTAAATAAACAAAGATGACGGTTTTCTGACGCGCGAGCACGCGACGTATAATTGTCCATGCGCGAAATAGGGAAACTCCAAATTGATTCCGCAAACTTCCAACGACTGGCCTTGCGTTTTATTTATGGTGATCGCATATGCCAGACGTACTGGAAATTGTAAACGTTTAAAATGGACCAAGACATCCTTTCCTTTGTATTTTCCTTTTATGACTGTTGCCTTAATGACGTTATTCATCACCTTTTTCACAGCCAGTCGAGTTTGATTAATGTTACGCAGTATGATGACAACTGATCCTACTTTAACTGCAAATTGTGAGGTGGTAATCCAGGCAATTGCAGTAAATTTAAAAATTCCATGGAATAGTTGACAACGCCATCCTGGTTCATAACGGTGTCGACTGATTTGAAGGAATGGTCGCTTTGAAATCCTCGACGTCCTTATTATTCGCCGCCAATATTGCTCGTTCAACCAACCAATTATGGTTATTGCACTGCTGCGCTATATCTGGGAAAACACGCTGAATAAGCTCCTCTTTTGAGTGATACTTCGTAATTTGCATTGGTTACAGCGGAGACGGCCACATCGCTACATTTGTACATATTAACATATGTACTTTATCGACTTCACAGAGATACAATTTTCCACATTGATATGAGTCTCAAAAGCTTTGGACAATATTTTTTGCGAGTATGGCACAATCCAACGATTGTCTACATCAACATTTTGTCCTCTCACAACTAACGGTCGCCCATTGTCCGCAACTGATCGCCGACGGTACTGTGGGTTTCCATCATTTGCCGTTGTGGTTTCAGCAATCAGGTCTCTTGGGTTTCGCTTGCAACACTTGCCGTCGACCATACAGGGTGAATTGTAGTTGAAAACTCCGCAAGGTACATGTATCATGTGTTTGGTAAGTACTGCATGCAATTTTGGATCAACTGTTTCATCAGGAATTTCAGCTGAAATTATGGAATCAATCTCATCTGGCCTTATTTTGTCCACTAACCAGACTAAAATGTGCGCATGTGGCAAACCACGCTTTTGCCATTCTACAGAGTACATCCAACAACGGAATTGGCCATACCCGCGATGCTTTATGAAGAAATTTATGAGAGATTTTAATTTTTGTTTAAAAACTCTGGCACTGATGTCATGTCTATTAACATCTATCACAAAAGATCAACAATCTGTGATTCTTATAAAATTCAAAATATTTTTTTTTTGTATTTGAAGTGTCACTACACTACTACTTTTTTATCCAGTTTATTATTTTTTTTTTTTCAAAGTGCCTTTCCCCATTAAAAACGAAATATGTGCCTACAACGCCGGCTATTAAGAATTTTCCGACTTTTCTCTTTTTTTAAACCATCCCTGATGCAAGACGAGCGAGACTAACGGACAGCAATTAATTTTTATATATGGAGATTAAGCCGAAGTCCACCCTGTACAAAAAATGCATGAATTAATTAAACAAAATATTCAACTTGTACATAAACCCCGACTAATTTTATAAAGTCGCATATAGTTTTAAATTGACCAAAATGTCAACAACTTCATACATTCGCATTATCTGCTTATGTCGTAGTTAAACTAACCAAAAGACGATGTTCTTTATTCTCATATTAAATGTCCTTGTGGAGCAGTTTCCATTCACTATTGCATACGCAGTGACCAGTTAAGTTTTAATAGGAAATCCCTTTCTTATCTTCCTCTTGTTTGTTGCGGCTACCCGACTATAGGGATGCAAAAGAAAACTGAAACCAAATAGAAAAACTTTGTTTAGTGCTACACGCGCTGGATTTAGCAATTCCAAACTTCCATAAACCAAGAATCGATATGCAAACCAGGGCTTGAGGAACTTTCTTCTTTGGCGGTTGTTGTTGACCCCATTCATATACAATCTTCGCGAGCTCCCTCTGAATGTGCAAAGGTCGGGTCTTACAACAATGCGATGTGCCTTGCTCGTAACAATTCATGTCCACTGTGGAACACAGACCATAGACTGTGCCCAAAACGTTTTCTTTACTATCATTATATGGACTCTGAGCAAGTGCATTCGGTTCATGTATACTTTTAAAGTAGTATTCCATACAACTTGGTAGCGTTGTATAAAATTTGTAAGGTGCAACTTTTCTTAAAAGAAAATATCTTTCTCACAGCTTTAGAGATTTAGTTAAGAATAAAAGGAATTTGGCCACTGTCTATGGTTTCTGGCTTAGAGTGCACGAAATAAATAAAAAAAAACTTTACATCCACGTGACTATCTGCACCTTCTTTCAGCCAAAGTGTTCAAGTTAATGCAATTTTGTCTCCTATCTGCCCTTTGTTCGTTTCGAAGTATAGTTCACGTCCCTTTTAAGGTTGGAATTATCCTTGCCGAAGATCTTTTTTCTTTCTTCTTGTAGAGGGAAATGGCAACTTCCAAATGACGATAATAGGAACAGGGACCATGAAATCGTTCAAGTGCTCCGAGTGCCTAAATATGTATAAACTGGTTCACGGGGTTGTTGTTGGTTGAGAGATTTGTTTAAGTTGTGTAAACAAAAGGTTAAACAAGCAGCACACAGGGGTAAAAAGGCAAACAACAGCAAGTACCTCGTAGATAGATACTCGTATTCCTATTGGGGGGGGGGTTTGCAAGTTTGTTGCAATGTCAATTTCTTGTAAACGAAAATGCTAATATTTGAGTTAACCCGAGAGGGGCGATTATTTCAGCATTGAGGGAAAGAAAATAGTATTAAAAACATAAAAATGCTGTCATATGTTTTATGGTTTAGCAAATCTGCACCTCTTCATTGGAAGAAAAACAAAGGTTAGTTTAGTTTATGAAGGATTGCGAGATCATTGTAAAAGAAACCACCTGTACTCCCGATTTCCCAAGTACCAACCTCCTCAAAATTGTCAAAGAAGTACTTTAACATTTACAGCGAAGGTGGCGACTTGCAGGTCTTCACAGTATATCTGTAACGCACATATTTGCCCAGAGTGTAACCCTGTTAAGTTCAAAAAATAAAATAAAATAGCCAATCCTGTTGGGTAGGTATATTTAAATACTCAACGATCTTGCTAGCCATGTCCCTCGGGAGGATAGCAAAATCAGGTACCCCAAAAGACCAATTGGATGGGCAGGGATGGATGGTCCTAAAAGAGAGAGAGAGAGAGAAAGAGAGAGAGCTTTATCGAAAGACACAAGACAGAAAGCATCACGGGTGGACAAAAACAGCCAATTAAAGGAAAACCAAAATGGCCAACAACTCAGAACCCACAACAACATTGTGTCGATGAAAAGATATCGTCGAACACCAAAATCACAGGCGAGACACATACAAACATAACATAATCACCCTCAAATTTATACGAAACACAACTGCACCAAATCTTAAAAAATATAACCACAAACGCAAGACAAGATAAGATCAACAGAGAATACGAAATGTCCAACCCAACGCACACAGGCGGATTTTCCAAAAAACATGGCCAAAATTATTTTTTTGTTTTTTATAGCTAATTATTTCATGACTTCATCAGAAAAAGACAGTAAGAAGAAAAATAATTTTTTTCAGTATGTATTTTTTTTTTAATTTATCTAATGATTTAAAAAAAAATACAAAAATTCACAGAAAATAAAGATTTTAAATTCTATGGAAGGTAGGAAAAATGAAAGAATATATTATAAAAAAGGAGAATTTGATTTAAGTAAATAATAAATATTAACAAAATTATTTCATCGCTAATAATGTATAAATTCAGTAAAATAGTTTAACCTATGCATAGGACATTATTATGAAACTGATACGAACTCCGTTTCATCGACTTCTGGTTCTTTTAAGAAATTTAAAACTTCAGAAAGATACGATTAAACGTTTTTAGGATACATTTTTCAGAAACCAACAGATTTTCCTTAATCTTCCAAGTTCCTCCATTCTGTTCCCTTGAAAATTTTCTTGAACACGCTTGATATCTTTGTTTCGGTCTTCTTGGGCTTCCTCTTCAAGCTGTCCAATTGGAAGAATAGCATAGAAATTCCGAACGCAAAACTTTAGTTTTCCTCCTCTTTGATCTCTCACTTAACCGTACAAAATCAGTTTGTGGCCGTCCAACAGAGCCATAGGCTCGCCGTGGAAACGGCATTTCAGGCTCTAACCAGGCTTTGTTCTTGTTTTTAAAAGCTTAATAATTTCTTGACGAAGCCAACCATCGACTTTTATATTCATAGACAAATTAGTTAACATATTCTTTGTTTCCTCTGAAGCATCAATGCAAGTAAATTTTTTTAATTTTTCTGCCATAAAATTATTTTTTTCTTTAAGGTTATGAGATGGACAGCTTCTTAGGAAGTCAGTAAGCTGATTTCTTGACAACAAAATAAAATTTGATTGTGAACCTGTATCAAAAACGAGATTAAAAAAAATGTACCTATTGAGCCTAACTCTTATTTTCAGCGTTTTTACAGATTTACTTGACGATATCTTGCAAGATCGCAAAATAACGCAACTCCTTAAGGTGATTTCTTAATAAACATATATTAAGGTAAATTTCAAGCTATTTTACATAACACGAATGCACCAAAGAATAAAACTTTTTTCTTTATTAAATAAAAGAAAAGTCTCAAAAGGTAGTGCTTTGGGCACCTTCCAAATATAAGTAAAACTCAAAATTTAATAATAAATGTGCACTTTAAATATTCTACTTACTACTAGCAACAGATTCCATAACAATTTATTTTACTAAGTTCACTCAGAAAATTGAAAAAACGGCAAAGAATGTAAACCACTTATCAAACACCAAACTTGGTACTGCACGCGCTTCACAAAACCTTCCACTTTGGAAGCATCAACTGACGAAACGGTTGCAACAAAAATATCGGGATTAATCATATTATATGCTCATGTAATATGTTAACAACTTTGCATTAACAAAAAACAAAACAATGGACTTTTTTTTAATAGTTTTGGCCATGTTTTTTGAAAAATCCGCCTGTGTGCAACCATGTTCCCACCAACATGATTTAGCTAAATCCACTTCACATTTTCGTGAACACTAATTACGTGATTTATACCTGTTTAATTTTTAATTACGTGCAAATCCACACAAAATAAAATCGAACAGACACAAATAAAATCAAACAGACCTGTTATCGACATCAGCTGTTCACGCAAAAACAAACTGTCAAAAAATAAAAATGCAGATAGTAATTGTTTATATCGTTTTTGGATTTATTTTGGTAGATATTAATTATATCCAAAGCATTTGAACTCATTTTAAATTGTTGCGGGCAATTTTTCTTTTGTACTTTTATATGTACGATATTGAAAGTTTGCCAACTAATATCAAATGTCACACTTTAACACTTAAAAGCTCGGTGGGAACGCCTATCGTGATTTGTAAATTACTTCAGCTAAATCACGTTGGTTGTAACATGGTATAAGTCCCAATATCTCGCCTGCTAAAGATCCTTTTGTTGGATAGAGGGAACAAAGATAGAACCGCGAGGGGAAAATTTCGCGAACGATCTCTAACACGGATTTTACTCGAGCTCAATAAGGTCGAAAATATGTTAAAGTTGCTCAAATGAGTAATATCTTCAAAATGTATGTACTGAATGCTATGTGTGAAGAGTGTGTGTAAGTATGCGTTCAGTAAATGTCTGAAATCAGTGTTGCCAGCTCGTGGGGAATTCCCCTTTTCGTGGGGAATTTCGGTCCAAAATTTGATGAAAGGGGAAAAGGGGAATCTTCTCTCTCCTAGCGCAAAATGTGGCGAAATCAAAAATTAATCTGAATTTGTCAAAAATTCGTTAAGTATCTTATTCTTGGTCCTGATTCTTGATTGGGATTGAGACGCTGAGCGCTTGTTGGGTAAAACCTCTTTAAACGCTATATATTTTATAAGATCAGGGTTCAGTAATAGAAATGTTTAGTGCTTTACTTTCAAACCCACTGCCGACAATTTATGTTTTTTTGATAATTCTATATATAAATAATTTGAACATAACAAATATCCTTTGAATGTTCTTCTTCTTTTCAATAATGTTCCTTAATTTTTTATTGGTTTTTTAATCGTGAATTTTTCCAACTTAATTTTTGTTTATGTTAATTATTACTAGTCTGTATATTTATTGCGTTTAATCTTTATTTTGAAATGAAGTCTGATTTAATTTGTATTTTTTTTTTCAAAAAAAACTACAAAATAACTTTTTTCTTTCGATTTTAATTTTTTATACCTATACCAATTAGTGGGGAATTTTTGGGGAATGTTAATAAAAAAAATGGGGAAAAAGGGGAATTCTATGGTCTGTGATGGGGAATTTCACTTAAAGCGGCTGGCAACACTGTCTGAGATTGGGAAATATCCCTAATACTCGGGTAAATTCACCAAAGAGCGCAAACCGCATGATTGAGAGCAAAAACGGGAGTCTGCAAGAACCTCCGCCAAAGAAAACGGAGTGTTGTAGTTGCGGACAATAATATAGTCCCGTTTTGCTAAATGTGAGAACAGTATGTATGAATCACTTCTTGATTAACTGCGAGATCGACTGGATGTAGCTCGAATAATATCCGTAGATGAAAACATTTTAGTTAGTGGCAGGACAGATTCAACAGTTACCTACCAGGACAGATCTTTGGGGACAAAGGAAGAAAGATAAGTAGAGTGTCTTTTGTTTATGTGCACTGGTGAAGTGAGTTAGAAAACCGTGGTACTTAGGATATTAAAGCATTCATTTTATTAAGTTGGCTTTCGTTTCGTCAAATCCCGGAAAATAGGGACACGCGACCCATTCACCCAACTTTAAAAATACGAGAAGAAGAGTTAATGAGCCATTTCATCGGCGTCCATCATTTGTTCTACCACCCAACCTAGCTAAGTTTAAAGCAATTTTTCCTTACGGAGGTTATAACGAAGTGAAAATCAATTACTTATAAAAAGATTGTGTGGCGCCCACTATTCTCTAACCAAAATTGGATATACCATACGGAATAGTGCAACAACCCTATCGGTAATCCTAACTTTGCTCTGCTGATTTTGATTTTCTCCAGATTTTGTTTCCCTATTTATAACACGCCAGAATGCCTTTGAAGCTCTGTGCTATTCTTTGTGTGAACAGCTTGTGTCTATACCTTTGTTAAGGTTTTATGAAGAACGATCCTCCAAAACGTCAGTCTTTTCATTGCTCTCAATATCAGAAGATGCTACCGAAAAGAATAAGAGGAGGATATAAATAAAAAATTAATATCAGTTCCAACAGGCCTTGTAAATCGCTACTGGAATTGCATGAAATTTGTGTAGATAAGTGAGTAACAACGCTGTACATTGAAAATAGTCGTTCGGTCGTGTTAAATCAACGCGCATATAGTCAAAAATATCGTGGCCAACAAGCACAGTCCAACAAAACTATTCGTCGAATTTGTTGAGTACGGAACAGTGGGAGATCGTCGACATTCCGCTCATGAACGATTAACACATTTCAATGAACTGGTTTAAGCTGGGAAGATAGAGTGTTGTCGAGAACCGGCGCATGTGTCATATCGTCACCTCGCTCAGCATTTTGGCGTCAGTGGAACCTGGACGGTTACTGGTGTTAACAAGACAACGCGAACGCGTCATGCTACACTGCAAATCAATCAATGCAGTTTCTGTAACGAAAATTCCCTAGACGTATGCTATGAAAAAATGGCGATATTAACTGGCAACCGGATCTCTAGATTTAAAGCCTCTGGAAATATTTTGTTTAGAATAATTTGAAGAGCAAAGTGCACGCCAGCAAGCCTCAGCCCGTTGACGATTTTAGGACAAACATTCGTTCCGAAATCATAGCTATACCGCTCGAGATACTCGACAAAGTGAAGAAAAGAGCAGCAAAATGGGTACATTTTGGTCAATAGAACCGGCCATTGATTGATGAAACTAGTCCAAATAAGTTTTAAATGACCAAATTAAATAAAAATAACTCAAATATGAAAGTACCTTGTTTTTTAAACAGTTGGGGCACATTGTACAAGTTGGGCCAAAAGAGATCACCCTATTGGAAGATGCTCTTATTTTTGCAAACGGCCGCGAATGTCAAATATGTTTGACATTTGTGGACTAGACGGATGTAGAATACAAGTAAATAAGCCATGAAGCAATACACTCCCCAAGAACGCGGAATAATCGCGTCTATTTTTTTGCGTAACAATTCGTCTGTAATGTTGGCGCAGCGCGAATTCCGTCGCCGATTCCACGGCCGTCCGACACCGGCTGCACAAACACTGCTTCGTTTAGAGTTTGAAGAGTATGGGACCACACGAGACGTTGCCAAAAGTGGCCGGCCCCCGGTGCGCCCGTTGTGCCGAGAATATCACCGCTGTTGACGAGGATGTCGAGCTGTCGCCGGAAACATCGACCAGACGCTATAGGGCCATGTTAACCGAGTTTTTCCTGACGCAATTGGAAGAATTAGGGCTGGAGGATATGTGGTTCCAACATGACGAAGCCCGAGACTCTAGAAGCCCTCAAGGTCGCCCGAAGCTCGCCCAAGTGATGAAAAATGCCATAATACGAGCCCGTATGGCATTCAATTGTGACGGCTCCGATTTGGCCGATATCATCTTATCGACTTGACCGATATTCCCAATTCAAATTGTAAAGGTTCAAGCAAACATAATCAAAAAACAGAATCGAAGTTTTTCATTTAGAAAAAAAAAATGAGAGCCAAACAACATCGGATGACTTCTTTTATATATAGATATATTTTGCTAAAAAAAAATAAGTTTTCGCAGTCTAGCTCTGCAGTACCAGTAAGCTCTACAAAAATACAAATACAAATAATCAAATGGAAAACGAAAGTAATTTGGCTGATGCTATTTGCACGTAGTTACGGACACGGCTACGTAAGAAACGTCAAAGTTAAATCGCGTCAAGTAGGGGTATGTGGTTCGCTTCGCTCTCAAAAAGAACTCCAGTATTTCATTTTCGGGCATGATCCTGTACGTTTTAAGGCCCAACTTTTATCTCAAAACACAATTTTTTAATGAAAATACCATTACGTTACGTCAAATACAGAGCCGTGTCCCAAAGTCCGACAAACGTCAGTCAGTACAAAATTCACGTGCGAATAGCCACTTCGCCGTAATTTTGAGAATTCTCTATATATGCATTTTAAAGATGTTTACCTATTAAAAAATAAATCAGCTCAATCCACAAGGTGTATCGTAAGTTTCCATAACGTTTTAAATCAGCAAGGTAAACTTTTCATTCAATTGGTACCAGCTAACATTTGTGCAAAGTCCAGAAATGCCCTACTTTTTCGAATAAAGTCCAAATCAGGTCGCTAAATGAAAAGCAACTCGTTGCGAAAATGTTCCTCCAAAAAGCAATCAAATTATTTTCCATTCATGTAAATTAAATGGAAATGAATATCAGTATCCGCTTCTCGATTGCAAATTGGTAATACTTCTCTCATTTCTGTTATTGTGGCACACTTCAACATTTCAATACGTATACTCAAGTAACGATTTATTTTCCCGCTTTCCCATGAAAATACCTACTCACCTCTTTATAAATTGTGAATCCATCAGCTATGCCCAAGCTAAATAAACATAATCCGCTGAGGCACTGTATAAATGCTTCCAGTTCGAACACGCTGCTGTGTTCGATTGTGATTTCGGCCATTTTGTAAAAGCGTACAAAAGAAATATAAACCGAGACCGCTGCACTCATGTAAAGAAATTCTGAAAATAAAACGGAGAAATATTTTCATTTTATTTTTTCTCGTATGATTAATAATTATTGGTGAAATATTAATGATGAATTTACAAAAAAAAATCACACTTACCAACAGCGCTTTTCACTTCGATTATCCTATGGAAGGTCATTAAAGTGAGTGTTAGAAAAATGGCCATGCTAGCATTCCATTTCATCTCCGGACCGGATAATAAAATAAGCGTTGACGGCTTTGGCAGAGTGCTGCTATCGTCCACCCCTAAGTTTGTGAAATTATTTCTGTCACTAAAGCTACCACCCTCGGCACTTGAGCTATTAACTGCTGCGAAAAATTGTTGACTCAGCGGCAGACATGCTCTTGCCAACTCCACCGAATTGATGGCCAGCAAAGATACAGCAAAGGCTGAGCGTAGATTATGAAATGTAAATAATGTCCTGTAGCACCTGTAATAAACGGTGAGTTTGAGTTAAGAATATGATGACGTGTATGAAGGTAATGAAAATGTATGGGAAACTAGCTGCTTGTGCCCATCTTTGTTTGATTTGCATTTCTTATTCACAGAGTAGTTTACATTTTAATGTTTTAGAAAAATGTCCATTTTTAATAAAACTATCTTACAAGCAGTTTTTTTTTTGTTTGTAGCTTCGCTGAAAGAGAAAATTGTCGAAAGAAAATGCAGAACTATTACGCAAGGCATGCTTTTGCAATAGTAAGGGACTTTGGTCATCCCAAATGGAAATGCAATTAGTGGTTCGGCACAACCTAGCTCCTGGCGCAACTTCTGTGAGAACATTAGTAACACTAATGAGAGCTCAACACTGCGCAAAATCCTATCTAAATCCCCCTCGGTACCCAGTGTACTAATTGATTCTAACGGCCAATGGGCAGAATCTGAAGAGCAATCGCTGAAACTGCAAATTGATGCCCACTTCCCTCGCTGTACGCCTGTAACTGGTTACCTGACTTTAGCAGGGATGGTTCTCATGGGTTCCTTCCTACCGCAATCACCATCGGTGAGGAAAAGCAAAAGTGGGCTGTTAATAGCTTTGAACCGCATAAGTCATTATTACCTGACGGTATCTTCCCGGCGCAACTGCAGAACGCCTTTGATATTGTGAACGACAGTTTCAGGCCGGGGCCTTACGTGACGGAATTTGTTTTTGTTTCACATGGAAAATCAACTAATTCCGTGAACGTAATGCTCGCGATTCACCCCTGATTCTGGCAGTTTGCATAGCGCTGGGCAGTATCGCCTCAAACTGGACGGTGGTCAAGGTAGTTTTCATCCCCAAAGCAGGTAAGACCTCCCACACACTGCCAAAGGTCTTCAGGCCAATCAGTTTGTCTTCCTTTTTCTCAAAAAGCGCCAAATACTTGGGGCTGATTTTAGACAGTAAGCTTTTATGGAGAGATAACATTGCTGAACGAGCTAGGAAATCCCTGGTGACTCGTACTCCTGTAGAAGGGCTCGAGATTGGGCCTCCAACCAAGCATAATGCTCTGGCTAGACCGATTATCCTTTACGGCATAGTGGCATGGTGGCCAGCCTTGGAAAAGAGCTCCAATCTGAAAGTCCTCGAGAAGACTCAACGCTTGGCTTGTATTAGCATCACTGGCGCATTGAGGACTTCTCCCACCGCTGCTCTACAAACAATGCTTAACCTTCATCCTCTAGACATCGTCAGTAAGTAATACGCCGCAAATGCGGCAATCAGGCTAAGGGAAGGGAGGCACTGGAGAGAACAATCAACTGGTCATGCCAGCATTCTTCGGACGACTAGCCCCTTACCTCTCACCTACGAAAATAGACTTCGAAAAAGGCTTCACAATTAAAATACCGGACAGATATCAATGGGACTCACTGAATGTCCTACACGAAGGAGCACTGTCAATATTCACGGACGGTTCCAAAACAGCAGATGGAGTCGGAGCCGGGGTCTTTTCAGAAGAACTGAACCTGGGCCTATCCTTCTCCCTCCCAAAGCACTGTAGTGTCTTTCACAGCCATTCGTCAAGCCACAGCGTGGTTGTCGATAAATACAGTATCACGTAGGGATATAATTATATACATAGACAGCCAGGCTGCCATTAGATCCCCAGTATCCAGCGTATTAAAATCTAAGGCGGTGGAAGATTGCCGCGTATCGCTCAACGAGAGAGCTAAACAGAACAACCTCACCCTTTGCTGGGTTCCGGAACACAGTGATATCCCGGGAAACTGTGTAGCTGACGAATTGGCGATAAAAGAATCTTTCGGCGTTGATAGTATCAGTCTGCACAACGTGCATGCTCCGCTGTCCTATGCTAAACAACTCATAGACGGAAACAGCGACGTTGCTAGGCTTACTTGGCCAACCCTGGACACTAAAAAACCAAGGCGCTTCTGTGACTCAACAGATCTAGTGTCTCGCTAGTCGCTAATGTCATTACCGGGCATTATATTTTGGGCAGGCACGCGTGTAGACTCGGACTGCCATATAATGACTTTTACAGAAGTTGCATGGACGAGGAGGAAGACGAGTCTGTCACCCACCTCCTCTGCAGCTGCCCCGTCCTATCCAGTTTAAGGAGGGCTTACTTAGGTAACTACTTCCTCAATGATCTAAGTGATCTAAGCTCCATCAGCGCGGCTAATATTCTTAGCTTTATCAAGGGCAGCAAATGGTTTACATGAGTAACCGGTTAAGGAACCCCCCCACACCAGTGGTATGCACAATGGGCCGACTTACGGCCTAAGTGTTTCTCTCACCGAGAGCCACTTTAACATAACATAACATAACATAGTTGTTCGGCAATTTATTTTTAAATTATTTGAATAATTGAAAAGAAAAAAGATGTCAAACAGTTCTGACATTAATTCCGCAATTCCGCCTGCCTATGCTCCTGAGAAATGGAGCCTGGACGGCTGGTGAACAGATTTGTTTCAAACTCAGGATTTGGGTTATTTGCAATCACATAAAAAGAGTGGCCCCAATCCATTCCATTCAAACACAAAAAAAGTTCAGAAATCGGAGGCTCCTGCTAACCTTGTCCTTATAAAAGAATATTGTAAAGAGTAAGAGCCAGGGTAACCAGTTTGTCTTCTTAGTGGAATTAGTAGTCCAGCACTGAGCCAGTGCGGCTTTTTACATTACAACCAAATAAAATAAAATAGGCTCTACCAAACTTCCGAAAATATCACAAGTCAACATGGTTACCCTATACTGGGTACCAAGTCATATGAATATTACAGGTAATGAGCATGCAGATGAGATTGCTAGAGGTGGGTCGAAACTCGAAACTACATGCATCGTTGGCCTTAAAATCAGTAAGAACTCCGCTGAGTACGCTTGTAAGGAAGATTGACATTGAGTATTGGAGCAAAACAAATCTTCGTTGGACCAATATCAATACCTGCAGGCATACAAAAGAACTATGGCCAGAGGTGAGCAAAAAGAGATCGAAATATTTGATCGGACTGAGTCGCAGAGACATTCGCATACTCACTGGACACTGTGTGATAGGCGTACACGCGGAACTACTGGGTATACTCTACTGCATAATGACTCTTGCAAAAGCTGCAGGGACGTTGAAGAAATAGAATCAGTCCGTCACCTGCTGAGCGAATGCCCGGCCCTTAAAAATAATAGAAAAGGTTTCTTAATAGCTACTTCTTTGATGAGCTAGAGGATCTGGAGAACGTGGATCTTAAAGCACTACTGAGATTCATACTTAAATCTTGTAGATAAGCGGAGTCTATATCATTGCTATTCTCAGGACAAACTATATAACCTGGACTCAACAGAGCTTTAAGACCCCAAGAGATTCTTACTAAATCTATGGGGCTCTAATTTCATAAGCGGGATAATGAATCTCTGCGACAGGTATTTAACGGATGGTTCCCGTAATTGGACACAATGGAACTAACTGATGGTCTACGTGAAGCTATGGCAATCGCCACAAGAGCACCAATTTACACCTACGTGAAGTTGGCCCGCACTTTTTCTAGAATGAAAAACGTGGAATGCAATTCGATAGACATTCGTTCGTAGAGGTTTGTAGTGAAATTTTTTTCGTTTGTAGTTAAACCGTTATAAAGTTAGAACCATTTAAAAAAAATGTCCACAATTCCTTAAAACCGCGTTATCTCTGAAACCGTACCAAATAAAGCGATAAACTGTTTTATTTTCAAAAGTGTTCCACTTCACTGATCTAATAACACACAAACTGTATCTATTGACCTAACGGTTTATGATTTATAAGGGATTTAAGCGAAATTTTACCTTCCAACTTTCAGTGTCCATAACTCAAAAACCGTTTAACTACAAACGATGAAATTTTGAATTTATATTTTATGCACCTTTTCTTATCTGCTGCATAAAATAGAAGACTGCAAACACTACAGGTCATATTTTATTTCAAATTTAAGGGAAGCCTGAAATGACCTTGACTGACCATTTTTTAAGCGGTTCCATATTTCCATTGCTAACAAACTCTGGAAGTTGTAATATGTTTTTTTCCAATGAAACTACCCATCCCTTTCTAATAAAGTCAACAAAAATCATTTTCCACTAACGGTTTAAGTTTTTTACACGATTTAATTTTCTATAAATTCGGTTTGGAAGCCTATTTAAGCACCCCGATAACTCAAAAACTGTTTAACTACAAACGATGAAATTACACATTTCTAATCTATGCTTTATCTTTAAGCGATACTATCAATTAAAAGAAAATCCGCTTTACTGGACACTTTTTATTTGCAATTTATGGGAAGCTGTTCGACTGACCATACTATTGGGACTTAAAGTTCGAAAGCACTTTTCTAATACAAAGCGAAAAATCCTTAATCGTTAGTGGAAAATGATTTTTGTTGCTTTTGTTCAAAAGGGGTGGTTAGTTTCATTGCAAAAAAATTTACTTAAACCTTCAGAACTTCCTAACAATGGAAATATCGGACCGCTTAAATATGGGCAATTCAGAACATTTCGGGCTTCCCTTAAATTGCAAATAAAAAGTGTCCAGTAAAGCGGATTTTCTTTTAATTGATAGTATCGCTTAAAGATAAAGCATAGATTAGAAATGTGTAATTTCATCGTTTGTAGTTAAACAGTTTTTGAGTTATCGGGGTGCTTAAATAGGCTTCCAAACCGAATTTATAGAAAATTAAATCGTGTAAAAAACTTAAACCGTTAGTGGAAAATGATTTTTGTTGACTTTATTAGAAAGGGATGGGTAGTTTCATTGGAAAAAAACATATTACAACTTCCAGAGTTTGTTAGCAATGGAAATATGGAACCGCTTAAAAAATGGTCAGTCAAGGTCATTTCAGGCTTCCCTTAAATTTGAAATAAAATATGACCTGTAGTGTTTGCAGTCTTCTATTTTATGCAGCAGATAAGAAAAGGTGCATAAAATATAAATTCAAAATTTCATCGTTTGTAGTTAAACGGTTTTTGAGTTATGGACACTGAAAGTTGGAAGGTAAAATTTCGCTTAAATCCCTTATAAATCATAAACCGTTAGGTCAATAGATACAGTTTGTGTGTTATTAGATCAGTGAAGTGGAACACTTTTGAAAATAAAACAGTTTATCGCTTTATTTGGTACGGTTTCAGAGATAACGCGGTTTTAAGGAATTGTGGACATTTTTTTTAAATGGTTCTAACTTTATAACGGTTTAACTACAAACGAAAAAAATTTCACTACAAACCTCTACGAACGAATGTCTATCGAATTGCATTCCACGTTTTTCATTCTAGAAAAAGTGCGGGCCAACTTCACAAAAAAAATTAAGTTTCAAGTTTGCTTAAATTTCATATAAATCATAAACCGTTAGGCTGATGGATACAATTTGTGATTTATTAGATTGGTGGAGTGGATTACTATCAAAAATAGAAGATTTCATCCCTTGACTTGTACCGGTTTCGGAGATAACGCAGTTTAATTTCGTCTGCTTAAATTGCATATAAATTCTTTTCTATTGGTACAAATTTAATATTTTTGGTTTCATTAGATAGAGCATACATGCCTTCTAACAAATAACTGGTTTTTATCGTTTGTAGTTGTCTAGCATTTGAAATATCCGTCCCCTTAAATCGGGTTGCGCGGACGATTTCAACCGTTTTCTTAAATTTCGAATAAATCATTATCTATTGATAAAATCTCACTTTTTTCTATTCCATTAGAAAGATCTAATAGAAAGCATTAGAAAAAAATAGATTTCACTATTTTAAGTTGCTTAGTAATCGAAATATTCATGTGAGTTTATATGACGAGCTACTGTTTGCTTAAGTTGCATCTAAATCCTTTTCTTTGTGATAAAATCATAAAATTTGAATTGTATTAGATAGCCAGATGTACAGACTTAGCGAACATTATGTTTTTGTTGCTATAATTTGTTCGAAAGGGGTTGTTTTTTAATGTTCTTTAAAGGAATAGAAAAATTTGTTGGATAAAATCGGGCTTTATTCATTGGTTGTTGTCGCTAATTGACAAATAGTGACTCATATGGATGGACACGGTTGACTGGTTTGCGAAAATGTGTTTACCGTTGTTTGTAGTTGTTGGGAAATTGATATATGGGCGCAACTTTAAAAATATGCACTTTTTGACTTTGATTGCGTTTTATTAAGTTACGGTTGGGTGGATTTTGATATTTTGAATGCAGTTATTTAAGTTGGGATATGCTTTATGCATTAATGGTCTTAAATAATTTCTCACTGTTGGAATTTCATAGTTATAGGTGCAAACACAAATGTCATAATATCTCCGAAATGAGACATTTTTGGGAAAAAAGAATTTCACTACAAACAACTACAAACGATTTCGATTGCAACTGGCTAGATTTTATTTCAAAAGCTCATAAGTGCGGGCGGAAATTTTTTTCTAATGGTCCTAACTTTTTAACGGTAAAACTACAAACGAAAAAAAATTCACTACAAACAACTACAAACGAATGTCTATCGAACTGCATTCCACGTTTTTCATTCTAGAAAAAGTGCGGGCCAACTTCACGTAGGTCCAATTTACCTACCCTTCCCTAAACTTCCGAACGAGAAAGTTTCGTACGACCCAATCGTGCCCTTTATTACGTTTGGTATTGTATGGCTTAGTAAAAAAACAATTGTAAAAATTTAGTTTAAAGTGCGAAGGATTCGATCAGTTGAACAACACGTATTACATCTTAAGGTTTGTTTCTTTGCACCATACCTCGTGGCTTCTGGAGCCGAATTTTATGGACGAATGAGAATTCATTTGAGTTTCATGGATCATCGGAAAAAAGATTTGTTCGAATGCCGAAAAAAGCTCGTCAGAAACGCATCGTTCGTTGCGACCAGTTAGCATGATGGCAGGTCGGTAATATTCAGGGGTTGTACCCTGTCCAACCTTGTACCTTGTAGATTTGGGTTCTATCGATTAAACATTGAACCAGCACAAATGCTTTCAACAATCATACATTCCCATTTGGCGATATTCTAGATCCTGCTGTTCCATTTCCATTTATTTTCCAACAAGATACTACTCCCTGCCAGAATGATGCAACTTTTGCGGTACATTAAAGGAATATAATGAACTGTTTCTCTGACTCGGAGCAGAGAGGAGTACATTTTTGAAATTATTAAGCTCTGGGATGACGTTTCTGCAGAAATGTTGTAAAAACTCGTCGAAATGGTTTCAAGACCATTGCAGAAAGTTATTCAGGCTAGGGCGGACATATTTTTGTTATTAAATAATTTTATTTTATTTCCTTTTTTAAGGTTTAAATTATACACTGCGAGTCACTTGAAGAAGTAAAAAAGTAATTTCAAACTTCCTACGGGATCGATCGGGTTACGGAAATAACATGAAGGGCAGCACTGATTTCAACTGCTGATAGGATAGCTATTTTAAGGGAAGCTTCGAACTCTCAAGACTCGGCGAGCAAAATCAGAGCAAAAACCCGTGTTAATGCAAGCCTATCGACCGTACGAAGAGTAATAAGAAATGTCCCTTATTTAAAAAGACTAAAATAAACTTTTTGAAGGTCTACCATGGCATTTCCATCACGACAACGCGCCAATACATACAGCGCGGACTTTTAAATCATGGATTGGGAACCAAAATGTTAATTTATTGGAATGGTCACCGTACTCTCCCGATCTTAATATAATCGAAAACGTATGGGGATGGTTGACGCGAAAAATTTATGAGTCTGGCAAACAGTATTCCATCAAATCTGAACTCCATTTCCCTTAATTATATTAAAAAACTATATGATTCTATTCCAAACAGAATTTATGAAGTAATACTTAAAAAAAAGGAGCCACTTTTTATTAAAAAAGACTTAATACACTTAAATTTAAATATAAAGATAAATAAAGCTATAACGTAAAAATTTACAAATTATATTTTTTAAAGAGGGGTGCTAATAATTGACCAAATTGTTTAAATACGAAATTCAAGTATTTACAATAAAATGTTTATGAAAAACAAATTTTTGTTTAATTAAATTAAGTATTAAATAAAGTAAAAAAGTAGAAAACTTAAGCTTTAAAGCTTTGTTGATTTATTGCATGATTGGTCCGAAATTTAATAGAACAGGGGGTGCTACTCAAGTGACGCGCAGTGTATTTATTTTAAGTAAAATTGAATTAAAAAAAAAACTTTTTGATCTTGTCAAAATATTTATGCCGGCGATTGTACCTATATGTTGCACCGAATACTTGTATGAAAATGCATATTATTAAAAATATCAGCTAGATTGTAACTATAGGTTAGGTTAGGTTGAGTTGGGTGTGAGTTCGTCACAAGGACCAGGCACCATATGAATTTTGGTGGGCCCATTGCCATCCCTATAGCAAAATTCACGGTCAAAAATCGAAACCAATTCGCCCAAGGACTTAGTTTCCCTGCAGATCCTTAAGATGGTTTCAATTATGTTTGCGAAACCAACTTCATCCACATTTTCGAAGAAGTACCAAGGTATTTCCTTCTCTTCCGAGCTATAGCCTGACATTCGCAGAAAATATGAGTTACATCCTTTGCGACATGTAAGATGTTACTCCTCACAATACCTACATGCATCCTTATTTATTAAACCTAATCTCCTGGCATGTTTCCTCAAAAGGTAATGCCCCGATAGTATTCCTATTGTCAGTCCTAACTTTGATCTACTTAGATTTAACAATTCTAGAGATTTTTTCCTATCTAACTTTGGGCACAGGGCCTTTGAGACCCTGTGACCTTCTATATGTGACCCTCTTAGGACTGCCCTGTTCCTGGTATTTTCAAGAATCATTCTCTTGGCCATGGTCAATGGTGGTCTTATGGTGGTCTTAGACCTTTTGTAATTAAATACCCAAATATCCAGCCTCCATAACAAAATAAGCATAACTTAAGGCACGAGACAAAAGAAACATTGCTCGCTTTAGGGCGCGCAAAAGTGTAAAAAAATTGTTCCTTCCGATTAAGTTGTTTATAAAAAGTGTTTTTGTTAGCTATGCCTGTGTACACCTATACTTATTTTCTGTGGTTGTTTGAGGCGCAAACAGATACACCATGACGGACGGAGGTGAATCATATCACAGAAAAGGATGTATGATTCTGAAACACGTAATTAATTGGACTCGAGTTTCCTATTAATTTATTTTGTACATGCCAGTCAGTCGGTCTCATATTGTCGACATTACTCATCCTAGGAAGTGTGTAATTGGGAATATTTATATCGCGCTGAAAGTAACTTTTTTAAACATGTTAACAGTAAATTTAAAATTTATATCCATAGGGAAAAGTTTTCCCAAAGTATAATTCCATCCGATGAATTATTGCATTTGCGAAGCTAATGTGAAACTTTTTTTTTCCTTTTATGACATAGGAAATATATGCTGCATTTATGTTTCATGCGTTAATTAATAGCAGCATAATACTCAAGTTTAAATGGTGAAAACTGGCTCTACAAATTTGGTAGACATTTTTTATTCTTTTGAGTTTTTGTAAGCAGAGTCACGTTCAACGCATGTGCCCTAGTATCTAGTCGAGTTCCAAGACGTGCTATTAGTTGGTTAGATCAAATTCGAAATCTCTGCCCTACTCATATAGCGATTGCCCTTAATGTATTTAGAGACGGTGGTGGAAAATTGAGAGATAAGTTCACTTAAGACTACTACAGCGCCAACTTTTCAACGTTCAATAAATTATTTTCATATCGAAAAGGTTTTACACAAAGGTAACAATTAAAAAGCAATCGAACGTGAAGAGGATGACTGTATTCGACATGATTTTTTAGAGAATTTAATTTATTTAACGATTGGTCCAGATTAATGTTGTCATAACGCAATCTTATGCAGGAGAACCACCCTGCAGAAGCTCTTAATACGTCTTAAAAAATCTTTCCGTTGACGTTATGACTTTAAGCTTTACAAAGTTAAATCAGGACAGCGGCTAGGCAAGGTTAGGTGCCTGTTTTGGAATGATATGAAAGAGCCAGAGTAGTATATCGATTGTGATAACACTGGAGTGAAGTGGAAGGTGAGAGCTCTGTTGTTATGTAAAGGGTTTTCCAATAAGAGGTGTTATTTTGAATAGCCCGCTATTTCGGTAGCTGTCACTTTTGAAGCTGTTATTTTTTGACATTTGACAAGTAGAAACTACGCCATTACTAAAATTGGAACGATACACGCTTTAACAACGCACTGAAATTATGAAAATTCACTACAAAAATGGTGAAAATTTTGCAGTCAGAGTTCGCAAAACTAAAGCATTTTTGGGTCGTCGTGAAGCACCTTGTCGGACCGTAATACAGGAATTGGTGGAAGAGTTCGAGCTGTTGGGACAAGTTAGTGATGAGAATATTGCTGCTGTAGCCCAAAGTGTTGAAGAAAACCCAGGTTTGTCCATTTCTCGTCGTTCTTTGGAATTGGGCATGATTAACGATTTTTTATGGCCGGAGTTGGATGGTATTGATCTGGACAACGTTTACTTTCAACAAGACGAGAGTGCCACACAAGCAACGAAACCATTGATCTTTTACGGGAAAAGTTACCGGACCGTGTTATCTCTTAAAGGAGTAATCACAACACCTTGCGACTTCTTCCTTTGGGGCCAAGTGAAAGATAAGGTGTACGCCAACAGCCCAGCGTGGATTCAAGACCTCAAAGATGGAATTCGTGAGTCTATCGAGGACATAGGGCAGCCACTTTGCGATTTTGTTATGGAAAATTTCATGAAAAGGATATGGTCCTGTAAGCGTGGTCGTGGTAATGTTGTTTTTCATTATTAACGGCATACCTTCCTCTTTATTATGAAATATATATCCGATCATTTATCTCAAAAATGACATTTTTCTTTGAATATCAAAATAACACCTCTTATTAGAAAACCCTTATATGCTACTTTTGAAAAGATGCGACTTATGATTCCTTGGGTAGCCCCCATAAAGCGATTGAATCAATATATCCGTAAGCCCAATGATAGGCCGTCGGTGAAACATTGGTAAGCACTGTGTGGTAATCAATACAGCTTGTAGTTGTTGGTTTCCGCTAACTTTTGTGTTGTGAGGAATAACATACCGAGCAGAAGCATAGGAAAATTTATCGGATGTTTGACTACGCCCTAGCGAAAACGCATTATTTCCATTTTTACAACATTCGCTACAGTCAGTTTAAATAGTAAAACTAGAGATGAGTCTTTTCTTCTGAATTTAATATCACGCTAAGTTTTAAGTTTGAGCTAAGTTTTTTGTGCGATCTCCATAGAAAAAAGAATAGTTAAATCAAATCCGAGTTGCGAAAGAGTGGTATGGAGGAATATCTAGGAGTTAGACCTGATACTTAACAATTCTTTAGATAATCTGTATGAAGGATCGAGGCCTTAATACCGAATATCACTCGGAGAAACTTTCTCTCAAAGCATCCCAGAAAGTTTTCATCCGCTTTAAGCGAGAGAGAAAGTAAAAATCTAATCCTTTCCAAGGAACTTTTCTTTAATTGCAACTCTTTTCGATCGATGTAGATATGACCTACCCAATTTGCTGATTACACTTTAAAGAGCTTTGCTTTATTACTAGGTTGGACTCAGATAATGAAAACATTTTGCAAATCCGATGATACATTTTTAAATTCAACATTCCTTTCATAATGGCACATTATTAATTTTTGTGCCGCTGTTACGGTTGAAGGTCTTTCTCGAGTCGGTACTGCACAGATCGCTCTCTTTTTGTTTTTAAATTGAATGTAAACAAACGTACGAAATAGACTGTTCAAATTGAAATGTTCACAGAAAAATAAGATTGCCCGCATTTCGAATCGAATACTGAAAGCATTACGGATTGATATCGCGGAAATTAAACTACGAAAATATTCGAAATCAATTGGAGTGAAGTGCACAAGCAATGCCAATGAATGAGGCACAACATGTCTTCAGATCTAATTGATTAATCAAATGGGGGTAATGTTAAGTAAATCGTCTCCATGAGGGTTGGTTATTAAGTGATGAAACAACTCAGCATACGTACTCCGAATTAATTGAACGGCGTGCTACTTTGGCGTATTACCATAAACATTGTACGCTTTTCGACTGCATGCGTAGTGTAGGGAAAGGGTGTCTTATGCATCATGCGGTTTCTTGTTCTTATTAGGTAAGTGAAATCTGGAAAAAGTTATAGGAAGATTGCTATCTAAACAAGAAGCCCACAAACTCCAAATCCAAAGTTTGAAAGGAATTCGTCCAGCCGTTTGCGCTGTGGAAATCAGGAAAGGACGGACGGACATACGGACAGAGTTGCGAGACCCACTTTTTCGAGTTCCTCTATCATCGTAATGTCAGTTTTGATTTTTTGTACCTTTTTCTTACTACGTCTACGAGAAAGTTAAAAATGACGATTAAATGCACTCATAATGGATAAAACTAAGGCAATGTGCCATAACTGAAATACTATTAGTGGCCTAAAAACAAACATTTTAGTTAGCCAATCTAAATAATCCTTGTATTTTTGAAGCCATAGGTAAAGGAGCCTTTAACGTTTTTTCAGTTCACTGATTTTGAAACGAGAAAAAGATAGAGACACAAATAAAAATCAACAGTAACTTTGACAACCTGCAAAACTTCCGCAGCAAAATTCGTATTTAATATTTTGAGAACATCAACAGCAAGTTTTTAAACGACGTAGTTTCAGTAAAACGTTAAAAGATTTCTTCTTTATATCTTTATATATATAATTCTACTGTACGTGTGTATGTCACTGAACTCCTCCTAAACGGCTGGACCGATTTGAATAATTTTTTTTGTATGCGTTTGTGTGGCGCCCTGGATGGTTTAGAAGCCGATTGGTCAAAATTGGACAAAGGGGCGTGGTATCGCCTATACAAAAAATACATTCAAAATCTTATATATCGAAAACCACCAAATCGATCGAGTTCAAATTTACACATAATCTTAGGTATTACCCCAGGAGTATTCCTGTGATGATTGGTCAAAATTGGACAAAGGGGCGTGGAACCGCCCATACAAAAAATACATTCAAAATCTTATATCTCGAAAACCACCAAATCGATCGAGTTAAAATTTACACGTAATCTTAGGTATTAGCCCAGGAGTATTCCTGTGAAGATTGGTCAAAATTGGACAAAGGGGCGTGGCACTGCCCATACAAAAATTATATCCAAAAATCTTATATGTATTTCAAAACCAACTAAATCGTGACTGCGAGTTATTAAGTAAAATACAAAATTGATATATTTGGAATATATAAGACAAAAAAAGTTGTAGCAATATCACACTAAACTGTTCATACGGAACATACAAACACAGTGCCCCAAAAATCGATGTATTATTAAAAAACAAAATTGTAAAAAACGCCTTTTTGTACGGAGCCTTTTGATATTCCCGGTGTCGCATTTCAGTGAATATTAAGTGTATTATATTCACATATACATACAACAATGCAACGTTTTCGTGAACGAGGAGGAAATATTGGTCGACGTACTCCGAATTCACAAATAGTCCAGAACCGTCGGTTAAATAGATCGGCGGAAGATAAATTGACGGACAATAAAAGTTTAAGAAACCAGGCTGTAATCAAACGTGTAAATGAAAATCAAGAGCAACGCAACGAACGTCTTCGAGTCAATGCATTAAGACAAAGACTGGCCCGTTAAAGAGTCACCGATACATTCAGAACACGTGAACAACAGCGTTTGCAAGTGTGTTGGCATTGACACGTGCATTACCTCTTCGCCTTGCGTTTGAATATGAGTCGGATATCGACTATTCGTCACATTTACAAATTGTAATCGGTGCTATGAACAAACAATGCCAACACTGTCATGCACTCAAATACAAAGGTGAATCGGCCGGTTTCTGCTGCGCGTCTGGAAAAGTGGTATTGCCACCATTTAATTCGCCGCCAGAACCATTGAAAGCACTATTGGCTGGAGCTACATCACAATCCAAATTGTTTTTGCGTAAAATTCACAAATTCAATTCATGCTTCTAATGCCGATGCCTAATACCGATTCAAAATTTCTCCAAATTTACTTCATGGGTGATGAGGAATAGCAAATAAAGGCACGCTGCCAGTACAACCAAATCGAGCAGATGGAGGAGCGACAAATTGTGGGTATTTTAGAACCATTTTTTTTTTTCTGTAAAAATGCCAAAATATTATCTGGGATGAATGCACTATGGCACACAAGCATTCACTTGAAGCTCTCGATAGAATAATGAAAGATCTAAATAATAACACCAGGCTTTTCGGTGGTGCTTTACTGCTGCTGTACGGTGATTTTAGACAGACATTGCCGGTCATTCCGCACGCTACATATGCGGACGAAATTAACGCATGTATAAAACAATCATATCTATGGCGAAATGTCTGTACATTACGTCTTAACACAAATATAAGAGTTCAACTACAAAACGATCCACTGGCACTATCATTCATCATTCATCACACAATACATCAAATTGCCGGACATCTTCTGCAACATGGTAAATACGAAAGATGCTTTGATTGAAAGCATATTTCCCGATTAACAAGCTAATTATATTAATCATACGTGGCTTAAAAAAGCATGCAGGACAACGTCTGTCGGGTCCGCTAGTATTTTTATAAAATCGCAAAAATAATTTTTATAAAATATATGCTTATAACTATCTACTGAAAAATTGGGAAAAGTCATTATAACTTGTAAAATGTTACAACATTCACAAGCAATCAAGCGCTTGCTGTTTAATTTTAAACTTTTCTTGCTTAAAACAAATCTTAAAACTTACTTCTCTAGATATTTTATATTAAGAGTCGAGAACTGATGAACAATAACTTTGGTAACAATTATTATTGACAAACAAGAATTGCGTGAAAAGAAATTTTGATGCAAACAAGAAAAATTAAGAAACAACTATAGGATCACCAATTATTCGTACTAATTTGATCCATTAAATTACCCACAAAATGACTTTTCGGCCTGAGCTCCTATAAGAGTCTTGAGGCTGCTGACTTAAATAATGAACAACGACTTTCATATGTCAAGTCGAACTCGATCTCGCTAGTTTAAATCACTGAAATAAATAAATAAATAAAATAAATAAAAAGGAACACACACAAATTCTAAACATCATTTTTGATTTTTCAAGAAACTCTTTCTATTCAATTCGACAACCATCATTATATTCAATGTTCTTTTTCACACTTGCTTATTTTAAGTCTCCTTGGACCTGTACCTGGACCTACCTCTGGCGAAATTTGAAGATTGACAAAGCGGTCAGCATCAATAAAATTCCACATGCCGCAATTGTTGACGTAAGCTGAAGCTGGTTGATAGTGCAAATATCCGTATCCAGTGGCGGGAATTGTTTTATTAAAACTGCATCACTGCACGTAATGAATTTCATTTTTTTTTTCCTGTATTGAATTACTTCATATCACCAACACTATTCGTAAGACCGATCAAATTATAAATATTTCTTAAAATTTCTATACCACTTTAATTAAGATGCACTCATGCGTGCTAAAATCACTACCCATATGCAAAAGAACACTCATTCGGCGACAATACGAATCACAGTATACCGAAGACCGAACTTCCTCACGCGCGTAATTATCTGCTCTAACGAGTTTGAGATTCACCATCAATATGATACAAACTGTTTTCCGAGAGCAGAATTTTTCTCCAAAAAAAAAAAGGAAAATACAAAAATTATATTAGCCCAAAACGAAACGGAAACAAATTCAAACACAAATTCGTAAAAATAAACAATTGGTGATCCATCGCGCTTCGAGATCCATCGAATCGCGCAGAGAGAGTGTATCTATTCGAATTTAGACTGTTTTTCCTAACATTTAGTTGTGTAGATTTTTGTTGTACCGCTACCGACGCGCGTCGGTAGTTCGCATTTGTCTCTCGAATTATAGAATCATGATGGGTGAAAATTGAGAGAATCGTACGGAAAATTGCAATTTTTCTGCTCTTATTTTGTTTTGTTTACTTCGTGTTTGTTTAAAACATGTACATACAACATTTTGAACATTTTTCTTGCTTCTGGTATTTTTGGGTAATTTGCTTCTCTCTCTCTGACTTAAAGTTGTATTTTTAGATTACATACGATGTGTGTTAGCGGATGACTGGAGAACTTGTTGAATATCTAGGTTAAGAAGTTTAATTTTAAGAATGAGCATCTTACGATATCGAAGTAAAATTTGTATTTATTATCGATTGACTTCTGAAGGTTAAGATTGTTTAAATCAATTTTGTTTCGAATCGGAAGGGAGTTTCTTTAAAAAAAACTGGATGTAAATAATACTGTTGCTTAAAAATACCACATTTTATTAAATGATAAAGGGGGGCCCAAAAATGTGTTATGTTAAAAATGCAAATAAATAAACCCTTTGCAGAAATACGAAATTGTTCGTAGAATGTACAAATGTTTTGTATTCACTTGAAGTCAGCTTTTTTTGAAATTTTAGAATTTAGGGTAGACATTTATTCAAGCTAACGTTAACTCAATTACTTTTGAACATGTTGATGGCTTGGTGGTATTAATGTGTTCTTGAATCTTTTGCCACTGCTTAGCTAAATATTAAACATTAAGTTTAGGTCTCCAAATTAGCCTTCTTGAGAAGATGGAAAAAATCGATCTATCTAGTATCATTCTCGCTTGTATGCAGTCAGTCTGTCTGCAATTCAGTTTAAAGCTAGTCGTTTACGTCATCTATTTCTGTAATAATAATTAAAATGTTGGAATCCTAAATAAAGTGTTTTCTTTCTTAAAAATGAAAGACTGTGTTTAGGAGATGTATTAGGTACTGTATTTCCATTAGACATTAACACGAGAACCATCTTTTCGAGACAAGAGTGTTAAAAGTATTTATTAAGTGCGGTTTCCAAACGTCGTTTTGGGAATTATTTTTTTTAGAGCACTTAGGCCAATCCCGCTCTATTGTACTTCAAGCAGAAACCCCTTTTTTGATGCAGTGGTGGAGAAGCTGATATTATTCATTTCTGTTAATATTCGGATAGAAAAGTCCTGCGGAGGTGGCTTAAGCCAGCGTCGCCTGGGTTAAAATACAAAACCCCCGAATTATAATCACAGAAGGAGTGGTTCCTTCTGTGATTATAATTCGGGCTTTTTATCTTTCGGACGTCTATCCCTCCAAAATTCATTTGTTTCCCCTTTTTTGTAATTGTAATCCCTGTCCTTGAATACAAAAAAAAAATATGTTGCTAATGACTGCGGGCACCAATCCACATATAATCTTATGTGTATCGCGCTGTTTATTTGTTTTGTGGTGTTTAGGTACTATCGAATTTGTTTGGTTTGATTAAATTAAAAACTATATTGATTAAATTAAAAACTATATACATATTAAAGTGCACATTGTGAAATACCGAATTCTTGGATTAAGGTCCAATTCTCTAAAAGCACATATTTGGATGCCTTTTCACTGGCAAGTTATGTATCTCTGTTAATTCAATTATCTTTGATTTCCAAGTACAAGATCTGGCATTTTTTAAGTCTTGAAAGTATTCTTCCAAAAAAAAAACTAAAGCCGAATGCATTTTAGCCTTTTTTCAAAATTTTATTAATTTTTAATTCATTTTTCTTTTTATTGAAATTTTGGTTGATCTAATTTTTGCAGAGAACAAAATCTTAATAACACTTTTTGAATGGTAGATAGTGTAAATTTGCAAGGAATAAAATGTCTTAAAGTTCATGAAGTTGTTTTTTTCCGAGGCAGGCAAAGACACTATGAGGACAGACGGCGCGTACTCATAGTAGTGTGAGATTTTTACTCACTAAAACTACCTCCCACAAATTTATTTCGTACTGCAACTAAGTTATGACTTATCAAGTATTTTTTTCACGAAGTTATTCACATTTGGCAGGCAAGATTCCGCCGATAATCCTACTCGTTCCGCAATTTTACGGCGGTTGATAATATTATCGGGCTAAGTCGAAAGGTGTAGTTCGTTGTAGATGCCGCAATAAATTTGTTTCATCGAGAATTTCACGGACCAAGTTATTAGCGTGTCGTAATAGTCGATTTCTATGCTTTTGAGGGTAATTTTTCGTTTCATCCTTAACCGTGGGAATTCCGAGGTCGCTATGGAGATCTTAGTTTCTAATGTACCACGGTGCGTGCACTGACGAATGATCTTAACACTTTATTTTGAAAAGTTTGTTAAATATTTGGGTTCGTGTCACTGGTACAACCCCATAACTGTACGTCCATAGAGGCTTAAGCACTTGCTTATATAATAAAACCTTATTCTCGTGGTTAAGCTTGGAATATTTTCGGAGTAACCAATAAAGTGCTCTATATTTGTTTTTAAGTTCTTCGCATTTCTTTTTTACATCCGGTTTCCATTTCAACTTTGTATCGAGAGTCATTCCGAGATATTTGGCCTCACTTGCAAATAGAACTTCTACCGTATTTATAAATACAGGCAAGTTACTTGTTTGCTTATATGTAAAATCCGCAAGGAGACAAGGGGCCTGTTCTCTAGATACGAATCTAGAATTTTCTATGACCGTTCATGGAGAACTTGTCTTAATTTGCACTTGAGGCCTTCATGCCACACCTTATCAAATGCTTGCGAAACGTCCAAGAATACGTTTATTTTCATCTAAAGCTTTCTCTATTACGTCAGTTATACGATGCACTTCGTCGATCGTCGAATGTTTGCATCTAAACCCAAACTGGTGGTCAGGGATAAGATGATGAGTAATATCCTCTCAAAAACTTTGAAAATAATTGGAAGAATTATATTACAATTCACTTCCTGGTAATAGTTACAATTTTTTTATAAAAATGGGCACAGCGATTTTGATAAAAATACAAACTTGGAGTAAAATTTATTTATATAATGCATCCTTACTTTTCCATTGCAATATTTGTTTCATTACTGTTCGCATAATTTTACAAAAATCTCGATTAAGAACTCCTTCTGCTTTAGAGCTCACATACAATAATTTATCTTTATGTTTTGCATTTTATTACTGACAACGATAATTCCACAAAAAATACTAAACTCACACGTATACCACGTATTAGTAATTTTAAACGGATGCTACAAGTCACAATCTGTCAAATGAAGTATCCAGTTGTGTGACCATTGCTTAACATTATTCAAAAGCAAGCCAAAAGAAGAAAAATGCTTTATTAGAGTCATCGCATGGATTGCTTAAAGTATGTACTCTGGGTTAATCAGAATTTATAATTTGTTTTGAATCCGGTAAAAACTATTCCAGGAGCATCTCCTCCTAATGCGTTTTCGAAAGTGGATTCTTAATTAAATATCCAGATACACTACAGCAAACACGACCCTCGCCTAAGTGTGTGCATATGATTTGTAATTATAGCCGCAGGCCGAGGTGTAGTTGAATACTTCCAGAGCAGCTGCAGAGGGCATTTTAATAAAGAGCCACTCAAGTTGAAATTTTTTCATATCGTGATTTTAATGAATTTCCTCATAATTATATGAAGATTGGTACATTGTCCTCTTGATAAGTAACATATGTACCTATGTAATCTATACGGTATCCCAAAAACTCAATCAAAATATGAATTAAATAGATAACAGGACTTTTTTCCATTTTGTTTTTTTATTATTTACATAATAAAAGTAGGTAGGATAGAGCTATATATAATAAGGCATTCGGTAAATGACTTCCATGATTAACGAAGCCTTCAAGGTTGACACGAGCTCCATCGTTTATGGTTATGATGATTTTGCTAAAAAATTAGCATCCAAGTTTTAACGTGCTCCATTTTTATTAATCCTTAGCTGTCAGTTTTTTCGTTGGTTGGCTTCCCGTACAAATAGTGGCAAATTAAAATTTTGCATGCATTTTGGTTCACCCTAGAACATACTATAGGTTCCTGAAACTTGAAAAATAAGTTTTTATAGTGTACTAGCGGACCCCGCAGACGTTGTCCTGCAATGTTTTTCAAGCGATTAGGATATCTATTAAACAAACTATGGAATTAAAAAACAAATAATATAATAATTTTATTATTATTCATTTTGATATAACATACATTTTTTAAAAAACAATTATTTATATTAATAATGTTTGTTTAATTTTATATTAATGCGAGTTGATGAACAATATTTTTAGTCAATTCCTGAGGAGCATAAATGAATAAACTTGACGGTTTTCCAACGCGAGAACACGCCACATATAATTGGCCATGTGAAAAGACCGTATTTTCTAGATCCAACCCACAAATCGACATTGTTTGACCTTGTGACTTATTAATAGTCATGGCAAATGCCAGGCGAATTGGAAATTGCAGACGTCTGAATGGAATGGGTGAGTCTGAAGGGATCATTGGGATTCGTGGCAGGAGAACAACTTCACCTTCAAATTTTCCGTTCAAAATTGTAGCTTCAAGAACATTGCCCATAATTTTTTTTATAACCAATCTTGTACCGTTGCATAGCTTAGGTGAATTTAAATTCCGAAGCAAAATGATAAGTGAGCCAATTTTTAATCGCAAGTTATGTGGTGGCATTCCTGGTAAATCCAGCGAATTCAAAAATTCAACAGGATAGTTGACTGCTTCGTCAGGATCGGTAACAGTGTCGATCGATTTGAACAATATCTCATTGCCGGGCAATGACTGTTGTATTTTGAAGTTAATAGCGTCAACATCGATATTTTTTGCAGCTAAAATAGCTCGTTCACGAAGCCACGTATGATTAATAAAATTATCTTGTAAATCGGGAAATATGCTTTCAATCAAAGCATCTTTCGTATTTACCATGTTGCAGAAGTTGTCCGGCAATTTGATGCATTGTGTGTTTCCATGCAATGGTACTGCTCCATTTCCAATGTTGAGCAATTGCTCGGAGAACGATAGTGCCAGTGGATCGTTTTGCAGTTGAACTCTTATATTTGTGTTGAGACGTAATGTACAGACATTTCGCCATAGATATGATTGTTTTACACATGCGTTAATTTCATCCGCATATGTAGCGCGTGGAATGACCGGCAATGTCTGTCTAAAATCACCGGACAGCAGCAATAAAGCACCACCGAAAAGCCTTCTGTTATTATTTAGATCTTTCATCATTCTATCGAGAGCTTCAAGTGAATGCTTGTGTGCCATAGTGCATTCATCCCAGATAATAATTTTGCATTTTTGCAAAACTTTAGCCATACCAGAATGCTTTTTTATGTTGCAGACTGCATCTGGATTTGTGTGAATGTTCAACGGCAACTTGAGTGCTGAATGTGCAGTCCGTCCGCCATCAAGCAAAGTGGCTGCAATACCTGATGAAGCAATTGCTAACGCAATATGATTTTGTGATCGAATGCGCGCAAGTATTAGTGAGATGAGAAACGTTTTTCCAGTGCCACCTGGTGCATCCAAAAAGAAGAATCCACCATTTTCTGCTGCAATTGACAAATTAATTCTATCGTATACATTCTTTTGTTCATCAGTGAGTAGTTGTTCATTATTTTCAACGAAAGTAGTTAAAGAGACCGTATCGAACTGTTGTTCGCGCTGAATCTCGCTGTTAATGATGTCCGTTGCTGGGCGGTTTGGTGAGGGCATACCTAAATGAATGAGTGGCATATTCGAAATCAGAATGCAAATATCTTCAATCTTTATTAGCGCCTCGTTATATATTTCCGGCGAAAAATCGATGTTTGTATCTTGATCAGCCATCCGAATGCTATGCAGAATGTCGTCGCTCATTGAATCCTTATATTTGTCCCAGAGAAGAGAAGCTTGAGATGGAAAACATGTCGTCAATAATATGGCGAATAATTGGCGAATTTGATGAGGAGAGGAACTCAATGCTGCATCTGCAAGTGTAATATCCCAATGGTTGTCATCTTCCAGCAAATGTAATTCGCGACACGCATCATGATATGTGTCGTACAAAATGCCATTGACTGTTCGCAAGTATTGGAAGGACGTCGGTCCAGGAACATTAACCAACAATAAACGCAAGAAGAAACATTCGCGTTGCTTTGGATGGACTGTGTATAATCGGCCTAATGTATTTCCCATAAATATGCCATTGTATCCTTCTACCGGAACACCTCGCTTTCGTGGTTCCCACTTTTTTGACTGTTTGTTCCATGTAAAATATCGTGGCACGTCAGTATACATTAATGTCTTTGCGAATTGACCGGCAATACCTTGTCGTTTGCATAGTTCGAAAAAGTCAGTTAATGTTGATTTTGGGGCAATTGATGCACGTTGTAGAGCAGTCTCTTCCGTGAAATAAACACGCTGTCCATTTTCAAGGTGCACGGCCAAATGTATAACAGCAGGGTCTCTTTCGTGTATCGGAAAACTCAAAATACGCCAAACTGCTTCATTGCTGCTGATGTATCGGCCCATTTGATATCGTGTTATTTCATCGTTTTCGTTAACATTTTGAACAGCAAACACAGCCATATCACTGCCCTTATGGACATATTTGCATATATATTTTATGGACTTCACCGAACTGCAGAGCTCAATGTTTATGTGTGCTTTGTAGATTTTACACAGCAATGGTGAATACGGAACCACCCAGTGATTGTCAATGTCAACTATTGTACCGTTTGACATGCGTAATTGATGTGATTGACCACCATGGTCAGTGTCTCTACGACGATACAATGGATAACCATCGATATTAGTGATTGTATCATTTATACAATTTTTTGGAAAACTTTTCGTACATTTTCCATTGTCCATGCATGGCGCCGTCGTGTTTATAGCACCGCATGGACCATGGATCATGTTAGCGGTAACAATCTCATACAATTCTTGATCGATATTCCGATCTGGAATTTCTGCTGCGATAATTTTATCAATTTCATTAGGCTGTATTTTGTCGACCAACCAAATCAAAATATGCGCGTGTGGCAAACCTCGTTTTTGCCATTCAACAGAATACAGCCAGCAACGTGTTTTGCCAAATACAGAGGAATGTGTAATCAAGTTCATTAACGATTTTAACTTTTGTCTGAAGACACGTGCAGTGATATCATGCCGATCTATTGCAGTTTGACCTGGCAATAAAGCAATTTTAATTTCATCCCATTTTGGATTACACGTAAATGTAATGAACAAATCTGGTCGTCCGTACGCGCGCACAAAAGTCATGGCGTCTTGAATATATTCTTGCATATGACGTGGGCTACCAATATATGAAGATGGAAGAATATATGAAGTACCGATGTCGTTGATATTAGTTATTCCATCTACGTTACCAACAATAGCATCACGCAAATGAATGTATTCATCAGCTCGAAGTTTCGCTTGATTAAACCTGATGTATCGTAATCGTTCGCTTTCAATTTTCGCATACATATCAACGATATATTGATGAAACAGCTGGCGGCATCGAAGTATATTATTGTCTTCATTAGCACGAATCATCAACCGATATGCGTAGAAGTTCATCGCGCTCACTTTCTTGCTGGTTTCTGCACCTGCAAAATAAAAATATAATTAAGACAATAAGAAATTAATCGTTCATAAATATTAGGTAATGACATGTGAAGATTGTACCTGTTGCTGGATATCTTTGTTTGATATTTAAATGATATCCATCTTCTCCTTCCCAAAATATCAATGGATATTGCAAAGCGTCGTAAGAGCGATGACTGTCTTCAATCGTATGTACTGTGTTATCTCTGCGTTTGATTCGTATATCTCGACGTTCAAATGCGTCGCCAATCATAACTGCAACTTCATTAATGGTCGGTGCATTATATCTTCCCGCATGCTGCCCAGATGGTACTTTATCTGCTTTGATGACGATCGTATAGTTGTCGTTTTGCAGTTTGTTTGAAATGGTATTGAACAAATGGACCAACTGGTTGTGACTCCGTAAAAACGGTTCTAAAATACCTACAATTTGTCGCTCCTCCATCTGCTCGATATGGTTGTACTGGCAGCGTGTGTTTATTTGCTGTTCCTCATCACCCATGAAATAAATTTGAAGAAATTTTGAATCGGTATTAGGCATCGACATTAAAGAACCAATTTGATGATACACTTGGCCCTGAATCTTAAACGTTGATTGAAAACGGCGACCATCCGCATTCTGAACGATTTTTGTTGCTCCAAATGATGTCATTTGAAAGCATGAATTGAATTTTCGAATTTTACGCAAAAACAATTTGGATTGTGATGTAGCTCCAGCCAATAGTCCTTTTAATGGTTCTGGCGGCGAATTTAATGGTGGCAATACAACTTTTCCAGACGCACAGCAGAAACCGGCCGATTCACCTTTGTATTTGAGTGCATGACAGTGTTGGCATTGTTTGTTCATAGCACCGATTACAATTTGTGAATGTGACGAATAGTCGATGTCCGACTCATATTCAAACGCAAGGTGAAGAAGTGATGCACGTGTCAATGCGCGATACACTTGCAAACGCTGTTGTTCACGTGTTCTGAATGTATCAGTGACTCTTTGACGGGCCAGTCTTTGTCTTAATGCATTGGCTCGAAGACGTTCGTTGCGTTGCTCTTGATTTTCGTTTACACGTTTGATAACAGCCTGGTTTCTTAAATTTTCATTGTCCGTCAATTCATCTTCTGCCGATCTATTTAACCGACGGTTCTGAACTATTTGTGAATTCGGAGTACGTCGACCAATATTTCCTCCTCGTTCACGAAGACGTGGCATTGTTAATATTCACTTAAATGCGACACCGGAAATATCAAAAGGCTCCGTTCAAAAAAATTAAAATGTCAAACACACGAAACACGTTTAATATAATAACTCAAATTCTGCTTTTTTTTACAATTTTGTTTTTTAATAATACATCGATTTTCGGGGCACTGTGTTTGTATGTTCCATATAAACAGTGGAGTGTGCTATTGTTACAACTTTTTTTGTCTTATATATTGCCCCTTTGTCCAATTTTTACCAATCTTCACAGGAATACTCCTGGGCCAATACCTAAGATTATGTGTTAATTTGAACTCGATCGATTCGGTTGTTTTCAAGATATAAGATTTTGAATGTAATTTTTGTATAGGCGGTACCACGCCCCTTTGTCCAATTTTGACCAATCTTCACAGGAATACTCCTGGGCTAATACCTAAGATTATGTGTAAATTTGAACTCGATCGATTCGGTGGTTTTCAAGATATAAGACTTTGAATGTAATTTTTGTATAGGCGGTACCACGCCCCTTTGTCCAATTTTGACCAATCTTCACAGGAATACTCCTGGGCTAATACCTAAGATTATGTGTAAATTTGAACTCGATCGATTCGGTGGTTTTCAAGATATAAGACTTTGAATGTTATTTTTGTATGGGCGATACCACGCCCCTTTGTCCAATTTTGACCAATCTTCACAGGAATACTCCTGGGCTAATGCCTAAGATTATGTGTTAATTTGAACTCGATCGATTTGGTGGTTTTCGAGATATAAGACTTTGAATGTAATTTTTGTATGGGCGGTTCCACGCCCCTTTGTCCAATTTTTACCAATCTTCACAGGAATACTCCTGGGCTAATACCTAAGATTATGTGTAAATTTGAACTCGATCGATTCGGTGGTTTTCAAGATATAAGACTTTGAATGTAATTTTTGTATAGGCGGTACCACGCCCCTTTGTCCAATTTTGACCAATCTTCACAGGAATACTCCTGGGCTAATACCTAAGATTATGTGTAAATTTGAACTCGATCGATTCGGTGGTTTTCAAGATATAAGACTTTGAATGTTATTTTTGTATGGGCGATACCACGCCCCTTTGTCCAATTTTGACCAATCTTCACAGGAATACTCCTGGGCTAATACCTAAGATTATGTGTAAATTTGAACTCGATCGATTCGGTGGTTTTCAAGATATAAGACTTTGAATGTAATTTTTGTATAGGCGGTACCACGCCCCTTTGTCCAATTTTGACCAATCTTCACAGGAATACTCCTGGGCTAATACCTAAGATTATGTGTAAATTTGAACTCGATCGATTCGGTGGTTTTCAAGATATAAGACTTTGAATGTAATTTTTGTATGGGCGGTACCACGCCCCTTTGTCCAATGTTGACCAATCGGCTTCTAAACAATCCAGGGCGCCACCCAAACGCATACAAAAAAATTTATTCAAATCGGTCCAGCCGTTTAGGAGGAGTTCAGTGACATACACACGTACAGTAGAATTATATATATAAAGATTAAATTTCAATTCTAAGAAAAAGTCCGTGTGACAATACTACAAGCGAGTACTGTAAACTTGGATGAGAACAGTTAGCTTTAAAACATTGGCCAAATTTGAATTTAAGATGTTTGTAAAATTGGTATATAGGTAGGGAGAGCGAGAGGTCAGTCGAGACTCGAGACAACTAAAGTTCGGTTCATAAACTAACTATGAAATAGACTGTAAGCTCCTGGGAAAAAAGAGGGATTGCCTTCAAGCTGAATTTGACCTTCGATGTAGCCCAGTTTAAATTCAAGTGTTTGTGCTCGTGTTAATCAAAGGGAAATCACAAAAACTTGAAACAAACAGCCTTGTTTCCGCCATTTTGCCCTTTCACACGTATTTACAGACTGTAAAATTGAGAGAGGGGGAGGGGCTATTATTGAAAAATATGCGGGTGAAATCGGGGAGACGTAGGAAAGCTGTCAGTCTATTTCATACTTTGTTTATGGTTCAGTCAGTTTTGTGACATTTATCGAATAGTATTTATGTACCTAGTATCTTCAGAAAATTTTCCGATTCCACTAAACTAACACTTTTAACTTCTGTAAACTTCTACTCAACGTCTTCAATTTAACAGATTCTTTTGGTTCAATACCTCACTATATTATAAGAAATCGTATTAGCTCATTAGGATGTCAATGGCAAACGAAAATTATACTATAAAATTGTTACCTAAACTATTGAATTAAGCAAATAACGTATTTTTCAATGTGACATTTAATTCAAAATATTCATCAGCTGTTAATTAACCTTTGGGTAATCCGACAGAAGGAGCTTACGAAATAGGCATAATTATCTTTTATGACTTCTCATTATCCACTCTCTCTGACAAGGGAACAACACTCGCCCTTTCAGTTAGAACATATTGTTAACGTATTTTAATGTATTGTTTGTTAACTGAATAACGAAGTACTTACTACTCAATTGACCTAGCAGCCATCTTTAGATTACCTGTGCTCCGAAATATCAAAAGTCGTGATCGAAGGACTCCAATACCCAAAATTGTTCAATTTTATTTTGAAATTCGACATTTGATTATTCAGGCACAAAGATCACACAGCACAGCACACAGTGCTCCATCAATTTATCGGTTAGTTCGCCGTTTTCAGCAGTTAGGACTTTGATCAAGGGCTCCAATTCTAAATCTAAATTTAAATAAAGCCAAACTTGAAAATAATTAGAAAGAAAAAAATGTTTTAATAAATTCGTCATAACGTTGCTTGTTCTCCACCCTGTACAAACAAAATGATGAATAATGAAGAATTTGGTTTAATTACAGATACGTCAGACCCAGAACAAGGGTTTGGTAATACAGATAATGGAAATTCTAGACGAAGATTTTTCAAAAATCCAAAAGTAAAGTCAGTTTAATATATAATCGAGACAAAGAACTAGTTAAAAATCTGCAATTAATTTCATATGCGATGTGTAAAAATTCTACCAGTATACTTCGAATCTACTAAATGACAAGTGCTATCAAAAACTATCAATATACTTGCACGGTTACATGGATACGACAAAGACAAACTGAAGATTTGTTTGATATGCTATAGCTATAGGTATCTTTAGACCCAATGATTTTTTTTGTTTGAAAATTATTCTCTATAAAAAAATATGTATGTTATATGTATCATGTATTTAATTTAATATTTTTTATAAATGTTTTTGTCCATTTACTTTTTTTTATTATATAAACTGCAATAAACCAAACACAACAACACCTAACTATAACAACAAACTGGTTCCACAAATGGGGAATTCAAGTTAACGAGGAAAAAACGCTCCAAGTTATATACACCACAAAAAGATATTCCAACCCTCAAATTATCTCCTTAAATAACAAGAACATTACTACAGCCAACTCAGCGAAATACCTAGGCATGACAATTGACAGCAAGCTAACATGGAAACAGCACATAACTCAAAAACGCAACCAAATTAAAAACAAGTTTAGACAATTTTTCTGGCTCCTAGGGAAAAACTCGAAACTTTCAACGCAAAACAAGCTATTAATATACAAGACTGTGATAAAACCGATATGGACATATGGCATTCAAATATGGGGGACCGCCGCCAAATCAAATATCGCCATTATACAGCGACTGCAATCAAAAATACTTCGGACGATTGTCAATGCACCCTGGTACATCCCTAACGAAGACATCCATCGTGATCTCAACATACTGAGTGTTAAGGACGAAATTAAACAACAAAGTAGGAATTATCAAATGAAAATATCAAACCATCTAAACAACGACATACGCAATCTACCGGACAATGAAGTTAATATAAGAAGACGATTAAAAAGACGCAGACCAGTAGACCTGCAATGAAATTTTAAATTTGCTATTTGTATACATACAATTACATACATATTTTTTGTAAAGTGAGAATTATTTGTCGTTCATATTATATAATGTCTATATAAATGTATTGTAAATAACCGTCCAAAATTTAAAATTGTATTGTATAACTTGTACCTGTATTGTATATCGCTGTAATAACAAATCGCTTTAAGACATTGGTCTAAAGACTATTTTACATCCCATTGATCCACTGTAAAAACAATTACTTAGTGTCCAAGGACAGACGTAAATAAAACTGGGAAATAAAAAAAAAAAAAAAAAAAAAATATACTCTGATGCGCCGCAAAATATGGAATAGTATCTACTCTTTAAATTACTGCTTAAAACATGTTAAAAATTGGATGGATTAACTTTATCCATCCACTGTTGGAAAACCCTGCTAACACAAACATGAAAAAAAATTCGCAATATTAATTTAAAGTTAGTTTAAAAGTAAACAAAACATTTCATTATTCTTTTCTGAGAGAATCGCTAAAAATTCTGCAACACTCTGTATTCAAATTTCAAAATTAAAAATTAAAAATTTATTTTAACTACATAATTTAGCCTTTGCTATGTGAACTCCATTTTAAGACCGGGACCCCAAGATAGTTTTAGTCGAGAAAGTTGTGCACTTTATACGACTTTACATACGGATCGATACGGTTCAGCCTTCTTGTTAAAGTTTAAAAACATTCAACAATCAAGTCAAGTATACGCACTGTGAATGTGAAACTAATAACGGTGAGCTGGCTGACAGCCACAGCAGTATGTTTCAAACCAAAGAGATATACCTAGCCTGCCATAGCAGAAAACTCTCTTGAAGTTGGAATGTGTAAAATAACGCTTGCATTGATTTGGGTTTGTTTATAATAATTAAAAGCAAAATAACTTATTGTGTGCTCTAAATAAAGTTTTGTCACTCTTGCTATTCTAGTTTAGCACTGAAGTTCCATCGCTTTTGCTCCATTATTTTGCCAAGAGTTGTATGAGTATGACAGTTTACATATATATATACTTTTTATCCTAAACTAATGGTGAACGAAATGTCCTGCTTCAGGCGTATGAATTTCATCTGTAGGAATATTTACACTCTTGTTCTATAGATAACACTTTGTGCTAGTGACAACAAAATACCATTAACAACGCATTAACCATTGAACTGTTCAATGGCTCTTAATGCCCGGTAGTTCCCACGTGAACATTATTCGTTCGCCTGATGTAGCGATTGACTGACCACACAACAAATCAGAAGCAGCGAAACAATGTGCTGCAGATTGACGATCAAAAATCGTTAAATTTAATGCTTAGCGTTATTTTGCAAGGGCTTACTCCCGGTCCACTGCTGTTTTACTCGGATGATGATGATGGTCATGTTATACTATGTAGCACCACAAGTGATATCACCATGTATACGAGTAGCTACATCATTCTTTAAATTTAAAAACGCCAATTCACAACGTATATAATAATATGTACATCGGTAGTAGATACTATAGGTAGAGAGAACTTTAAAATAAAATAGGTAACGTGAAAATCGCCGGTAATTATTAGGGTATTTAAAATAGTCGTCTATAAGGACAAAAATAACGAAAACGGCAGCTATTTGTACCATTCAAAGCAAGTCTTGCCAAATACAAGGATATACCCAAAGTCGAAGAAGGAAAAATTCAAAGTTATCTGATGTGGGGGTGAGAGTCTCCCTGTCGCACTTCGAAAGAGTCGGAAAGCTGTCCATTATGCAGAACGAAGCAACTTGCTCCTTAATAGCAGGAACAATCTTCGGGGGAATCCCTCTCTCCTATCTAAAGATTTCCAGATCCATTCGCGGTTAACTGGGTCAAAGGCCTTCTCAAAATCTACGAACATAAGGTAGAGCGGTGACGTAAACTCTGTTGACTTTTCGAGTATTATACGAAGAATGTTGATGTGATCGACACAAGACCGACCACTACGAAAGCCCGCTTGATACCTCTTGAGCGTATTTTCGATCCTGTCCTTTGGCCGTACGAGAATTATTGTTGCCATTATTTTCGGGCAAACAGACAAAACGTTAATACCACGCCAATTATTTGCAGTTTTTAAGGTTTTCCTTCTTTGGTATCTTAACAATAACTCCATCCTTCCAGTCCCTGGGGTATTTTTCGTCTTCCCATATAGCCTGTTTTAGTGGTAGCAGGATACAGGCCGTTGTGTCGGGATCTACTCTCAGGAACTCGGCTGGAGTTCGCATTTCTAGCTGCTGTGAGGTCATTGTTGGACTCAGCTCATCGGATTCATCATCGAGCAGGGCACAGAAATGATCCTTCCATCTCCGCAGTTGATCTTCGATTGTAACCAATAGTGTGCCGTCCACATCCAAACCAGGATGGTTGGTGCTGCTTTTTCGTCCAACAATATATGGCGATTTTGTACAGCTCTCTCGTGTCTCCTCTTCTTGCAGCGCTTTTCGCATTTTCCGCAAGTTCGTCCATTCTTTTTCTCCTGTCGCGTCTTACACAGCGCTGCACTGTCCTGTGAGCTACTCGGTACTCGATATGTAGATCCACTTTACGTTGAACGTCTGTTACCGCGTTTGCTTTGATTTTCAACGATCTATGATTATGATACTCGATTTTGTCCCAGGTGTCTTGGGATATCCAGGGGTCTCTAGCTCTAGACATTTTAGGCACATTTTCGGAGCCAGCCTCTATAAAGGCGCTTTTTACTTTGCGCCTCATAGCGTCTATGGAAAGTGTGGTGATGAAATTCCGACATGTGTTGGTGTCTTTTAGAGCATTGGTATTGAATTTTGTTCTCCTCGCTGCATTTTCATTTCGCCGCTTGACGGCAGCTGTGCGTATTTGGATACTTGCTAATACCAAGTGGAGATCACTCCCTGCGTCTGCGTCCGCACTTCTCTCGTTTCTGACATCGCAGAGTGATTTCCTCTGCACAATGACGTGGTCGATTTGGCTTTGAAACCCGTTAGGAAGACCCAGGTGATATTATGACACGTCTTGTGAGTAACTATAGTGCCGCCCAAAAAAAGCTTACGCGCGTTGCAGAAGTCGACAAGCAAATCACCATTGTTGTTACGTAATCCTAAGCCATGTTTCCCCATTACTCGTTCGAGACCTATGTTGTCCGGTCCAACTCTAGCATTAAAGTCACCCATAATGATTATTATATCGCCTTTTGGAGCACTGTTGTATACCGAGCTTAGTTGAAGATAGAAGACAGTTTTTACTTCGCCAGCGGCCTCATTTGTAGGTGCGTACCATTGAATAATGGTGATGTTTCGGACCTTGCAGTGGAATCTCTTTCAGAAAAAGGATTCTAAGAGGTAAGACTGCGTCTCGCTTCCCTGGTTAGCATAATCCCAACACCATTCAATCGTTGACCTCCTTCCCTCTCCTCCTCGCCGGAATACACAATTGTGTGAAATGTATTCATTTTTTTCCTCTCCACTTTGTTTCACTTTTACCCAAAATATGGATCTTAAGGCGAATCATTTCACGTTCGACCTGATCATGTCCTTCCTGCGCTATACACGGATCGAACATTCCAAGCTCCTAATAGCGAACGTTTTCGGTAGTCGTCGATTCATTTATTGTAGCGTCACGGTTGCCGCTAGTACATGAAGATGCCGCACCCCCAAATCCAATGTGCGGGTTACTATACTAATGTCATTCCGGCATTAGGGGGATTAGCCGATATATGGTTATCCCTTGGGGAATCTATTCCGTTCGTTGTCATATTCCATGTAAATAGTTAACATGTTGTTTGTTTTTATTTGAGTTTAATAAAGGCTGGTACGCTGTTCGAGTGAAATGAAATTGAAAGTGAAATTTTCACGCTGAAATGTCAAAAATTTAATGCGACGGACAATAAAAGCCAAGTGAAATAGCAGGTAACGCCCACTTTTTGAACAATTATTTTTCACTTGAACAGCGTACTGCCTGGTGAAATTTTCATGTAAAAAGTTCATTTTGACATTTCGCAGTGAAAAATTTGTATGAAAAATTGGATTTCCCTCGAACAGCGAACCAGCCTTAACTTTCGTCAATACAACAAATATTTCCAACATTAATCGCTTCGTCAGGGATTCTCAGATGAACTCTTCGGTAAACAAAATCTTATTCCGAAGAACTCGAAGCAAACGAAAAAAAATTGTAGAGCACTATTGTTTTTTTGTTTCACTCTAGTAGGTACCTACTTACAGTTTTTGTATTCATACAACAGAAAAAAGAAGAAGAAATCTGTTTGCTCTAGTACAGTTTTCATATTTTATATCGGAAAAAAAAAACATTTTTGTATTCGAGAGCCCATTTTGAAATCTGTACCTATTGCTTTTTAGAGTTGCCCGATATTTGCAGGCGCTAATAAATTTGACTGCTAATGGATTTCACTTTAGTATACCTAGATCTTTTTTATTTAATTATTTATATACATATTTCATAAAAAAACTAGCCAGGCATTAGAAAAGAACTTGTTTTAAACGTTTTTGAAAATATTTGTATTTCAGGTTTTGCGTGCCGTTCACCTTTGTACCGTAACTATCTACACAATAATCTAAAATCTGAAATGCTAAAGTTCCAATAATTCTGTTTTGTCCACAGAAGCACAAAAAATATTAAACACTGTCATTATTCAATTAAACACTTCATTATTTCGATGTACCTATATCATTTAGTTTTAACCTAGTACAATTTCCATTTGCCATTTTCATTTATTGATGTTGCAAATTATGAAGACTTGGAAGCTTTTAATGCACTTACCTATCAAAGAACAATCAAACTGCACACTTATATTGTTTTATCAACAAAAACACACTCTTTTTTATCAGATTTGTCTAAAAAATGATACAATTTACAATCATATCTATATTCCATACAATGCGATCTAGTACAATTATTAAACTATTTCACGAACACACCCAAACCAAAATGGCGGTGTACTAAAATACAGGTCTACCAACATTACCATCAACTTCCTTCTGCCTATTCCTTTTCTCTTACAACGTGCAAAGTGACAAGTTAAGGTTAGTGATTTCCTACCATATTTTGACAAATTTCTGTGTTTTTTGGCGTGAAATTTAATGCAACGACATGATTTTATTGCAGAATGACTGTCGCAGACAAGAAGAAGTCCAGCGCCCCAGCTAAAAAGCTGCCCGCTGTTCCAGAATCGAAATTAAAGTTTGCCAAGAAGCGCATCAGCAGGCGTGCCATCCTCACCAAGAGGAAGGTAAAGCGTACCTCCGTGATCGCTCTGAGGAAGCGTGAGAATCTTGTTCGCGCGGAGAAGTACTCCCATGAATACGCAAGGGCTGACCGCAGAGAAATCAAACTCAGGCGGCTAGCCAAATCCAAGGGACAATACTACGTTCCAGCTGAAAGCCGATTGGCTTTCGTGATTCGTATCCGTGGGTAAGTGTATACGTACATGAATAAAATGGTAGTCACCACATACTAGTCGGAAGAGCATTTAAGCTAAATGTTTTTGTTTACCACTAAAATGTTGTAAAGATTCATAGGTTCTGTAGTGACTGCCAGACAAATGCCAAAGTTAAATGAATTATTACCAACTGAATCTATCCATCTTCCAATAGTATCAACAAGGTTGCACCAAAGGTACGCAAAGTCCTGCAGTTGTTCCGTTTGCGTCAAATCAACAATGGAGTCTTCATCAAGTTGAACAAGGCCACCATCAACATGCTTCGTATCTGTGAGCCGTACATTACCTGGGGCTATCCTAACTTGAAGTCTGTCAAGGAACTGGTCTACAAACGTGGATTCGTGAAGCACAGCAAACAACGCATTCCCATCACTGATAACTTTGTTATTGAACGTAAGATGCGTAAGAAGTACAACATCCAGTGCGTTGAGGATTTGGTTCATGAAATTTTCACCGTCGGCGAAAACTTCAAGTATGCGTCAAACTTCTTGTGGCCCTTCAAATTGAACACACCAACCGGTGGATGGCGCAAGAAGAACAACCATTACGTTGAGGGTGGTGACTTCGGTAACCGTGAGGACAAGATCAACAAGCTCCTCAGAAAGATGGTTTAAACATAAGATTTTACATGAGGATACTTTTTATTAAATATAAAACCTTTAAAAAGATAATCTCCATTGTAATGTTTGATTTCTCCTTTATTCAGATCTGATGAAGCTCAAATGGTTCTAAATTTATCCCAATAATAGAAAATAGTTTCTAAAGCGGGCATTTAAATGAAATATGCACAGTTAGTTCTCTATAATCGTCGTTAAAATAAAAGATCTATCAGTCCACATTTTTGGATAATTGCAGAGAGCAGAAATCAGGAAGGATTTAGGTGATTGGTCGCTGTACTATGTACTAACAGCCATAGCTGTGAACTTATGTACGATGTACCTAATTCCAATAGGGTCTCGTACAACGGATTATTTATGGGAATGCTGAGGCTGACTCAGTTTTTCCAATTATGTTCTTACCTGCAATTACCTCTTGAAGCCATGCATTTTGAGTCGTTCTTACTAGCATTGTCCTGAAAAAAAGTCATTGGTTGGAAATTGGAATCAAACTTGAAAATGTTTTTGCATCTGACTGTGGTTAAATGAGGTTGTAGGGAATAAAGACCTATCGCTGCCAGCTGTGATCTGAAGACTCTGAACACTTCTCATTTGGATTTTGTCTCATTTGAGGTTCGACGAAACATTTTAGATTGTACTGCTTTTACGTATAGGGTAAAGGCACTAGTATCCGGACAGTTTTAGTCTCCGGACACTATGTTTTTTATTTGAGAAAAATAGGTACATCACACATAAAAAGTCTCTAATATCAACGATATTACAATCCTTTATGTGTCACTCATATATATGCAAAGTTTCAAATCAATCATCTGCATAATGTAAAAGATAAGCGGCAGAGTTGTGGCTGGTCTCCGAGATTGTGGTGGTGTTGTCATTTTTCATACCAAAAAAATAGTGCGAGCATTTCCAAAAAGTTAGTTATTCAAAGAGTATTTTTTAACTTATTCTTTTGGAAAATACTTTGTTTTCCTTTAAATAGATCCCACTTTCATAATTTAAATAAAAATAGACTATAAAATTATTTTGTTGGCCTAATTTTTAGTGTCCGGATACTAAAACTAAAATTGAAGAGCAGTTTCAGTTTCCGGACAACTTTTTTTCTTCCATGCAATTTTCGGTTTTTAGTTCAAGTTATCCTATAAAGACATTTTTTTTAAGTTCTTTTTTAAACAATGAATGCAGAAAGTATAGCTAAGGCCTTAGATGATATAAGGATACCTATATAACATTACATGACCGGTTAAAAAAGTACAAAAATTTGACAAATGAAGAGGAGGAACGGATTGTTCAGTGAATAAAGAAGAAAAACACCTTTCAAAAACGATCGTTTTAAATTGTGACGAAAGCAGTTATTGCCTCTGTTCAAAAACTGTCAAAAACATAGCCCCAACGGTTACAAAAAAGTAACCAAATTGCTGCTGCAAATGAGAAAGAGACGCTACCGGTGCTAATTGTTTTTTTTTTCAGCAGACGGAACCCTTTTTAAATCCATGGTGGTGTTTCCATACAAGCGTCCGCCAAAAGACATCGTTGACAGCATGCCAAAATTATGGTTTTTGGGAAGAAGCAAAAACGATTGGATTAGAAGCGAACATTTTTTTGAATATGTCGCCAATTGTGCTCACAAGTCACAACCGGTTGCAGATAGATAGATAGGCACAAGTCGCATTTAACCCTGGTTATTGAGGCACTGTCAGAACAATTATGAAATGTTGAAGTTGATGTCAATCTCGAAGCTTCAAAATCATCGAACAAGCCACAAACAACTTTAAAACTGAATATCACCGTGCATGCTAAACTGAGGGTTCCAAGGAAGACTCGGAGTATATGTACTGAATAGGAACGTATATACACATATAATGAATTAAAGTATATATATTTAAAAAAAAAAAAATCGTCTTATTTAGTTAAATAAAGGCAAAAATGACTGATTCTTCATATAAAACTTTGTGTCCGGATACTAAAAAAAAAGTGCCCGGAAATTAAATTCTGCTGTCCGGATACTAGTGTAAATCGAACTTTTTTGAATTTATTTTTTATAAATATTCAGAACGTAACAGTTGAAAAAAATGTTGATCTATTATTATTTGTCAATATCGTCAGTTTAACAAATATATTAACTTTTTGCGGTAGCTTTAATAGTGACAAAACTGTTGGAAGTCAAAGTTACCAAATACGTTAACTGTCCGGATACTAGTGCCTTTACCCTATAATCGCAAATAACGCAGGACAGGATACCGTGCGTCTTTAAAGATTCTTCGTTTAATTTCGATAGACTTTTTACGTTTCTTCGGTGGGCTTTTATTTTAAATGACATCGATTTTATTTCACTTCGTTTAACTACATCGTAGAAAACAATCGAAGTGAAACTCCCCCTACAAACTTTGATATTTCAACTATGCAGCTAATTCATTGCGTATTCTAGCTTTGGTTCTTGGTTGTACTTTTGCGATTTTATCAAAATGTTGCAAGTACAAAATGAGCAAACAGATTTGTTTAATATAAGTGTAAAAGCACACAAATTACATTCTTATTGCAGCAAGAAAACAACTAACCGAGACCAATTTCCTGAACTGATTAGTTCAATGAAGGAATCTCCAACACTTCAGAAAATGTTGATTGGACAACACATGTGTTGTAGATTGTAGTCCTTACCAGTATCATACTGATAGATTCCTTTAGCAAAAAACCGCAAGCAAGCAGCAAATTTAACTTTTGGAGATAGAGAAATGACTTCGAGTTTGGATTTAGTTCCGTTTTCAAAACATCCAAAACATATGAAAATGCTGCTTTATTTAAACGAAAGCATTTAGGAAATCTGAGAGATAAATAAACGTTATTAACAATTTCAATAACAATTGTTTTACAAAGAACTCACTCCAATCCGAAAGTTCAATTACGTATTTTGCAGGTCCTCTTAATTATGCACATATTTTTCTGTCGCAGGATGCTCTTTCCACGTTATCAAATATGCTCAAATATAAGCCAATGCTATCCATTTATTTTTATTTTGATTTCTGTAACCTAAACTCTAATTTACTTTGCTTTATATCTGCTGTTTATAATTTTGCATTGAAAATACCTATCGATAAGGGAGTCTCCCTGCGGATTTCACGATGGACATGGAAAGTGAAAGTGAATCGAGTATGTGAAGTGACTCTCAACGCCGTATTCCACGATAGGGGTTATTGTACAGACGATTTACAGACACTCCTATTGCGGTATTTGATTTGGATCAATATCTAGCTGCAAGATTTTATTGAATCAATGTTTCTACAATCCCACTTTCAATCTCAATTGAGATTCATTTGTCCTCGTATTTGGTTTCGATACGTATATAATTATTGCTTTAAATATATTTTTCATCAACTGTTGCTTTGAAGTTAGAGATGCTTTCAACATCAGTGGTTGCCACTGCAGGAATTTAAAGAAGCCGTCAGAGATATGAAGAATGCCTTTAATTGCTGATCCACTTTCAGGAAAACAATTCTCTTGGACGAATCGACCGAGTCAACCCACCATCAGAAGGTATGACACCAAGATGTAAGCCCAACTCTCTTAACAACCACAAGAAGAAATAGCTATCCGGATTTGGACACTATTAATAACCTGCTAATTTGTATAGACAATAAGTCGAGAAACCGACTTTTTGCAACTTGAATCTTAGAAACATAGTACTAGAACATCATTGAAGTAGACACATTGAAGAAAGGTGCATTTCTTTCCAATAAGAAGGATATCTTATGCAGACTGAACGATAATTACTCTCAGTTGCTTAGTGCTAAAACGATTATTTAAATGGTCAATTGTTCAAGGAAGTAAGTCACTACAGCGATCAAATATCGGACACGAAACGCTCAAGGTCTAAATAGAAACCATGGTTTGTTCGCAAAGTATAACTTCTCAATGCAACCGTTTTTATGCAGCATAAAATTGTAAATTTCTTCCATTTGCGATAAAAAATAAAAAAAAATCTTACACAAACGTATGGTTGTGTAAGGCTGTCCATTTCAACAACATCATCAAATGTCTTAACTCATCAGGCTGGTTATGAGCATAACATACGTGAAGCGCTACTTGCGTTTTTCCCTCATCAGGATGGAAGGAAAGCAACCACCTAAACCAATCAACCAACCAAGGTTGTCCCTTATGGACGTGTTATTCTTTTATTTATTTATAAAATTTATTTTGAAGATGTGAAGCCATCAAATTGTATGACTGAAAAATAAAAAAACGTTTGTCTCCAACAAGGTGGTTTAAATGATTCTGAGGAAATAAAAATTATAAAACCCCCTATAGAAAAGTATGACTGCTAAAAAAGCGATAATTAATATCGATACGTATTGCCATTTGAAACAATGTACTGTATTGAAGTAATTTTTTGTTTAAAATTTGCCAAGTTTTACTATACTTTACTGTATATTATTTGTCTGTGACTTTACCTCTATGCTAGTTTACTCCTACTTGTCTTGTTTAATGCATAGTTTTAGGCGGCTCAATAGTAATTTAATGTACTAATTAGTAACCTCCATCAGTTTCGCAGTGCAGAACTGGTAGCATTCCACTGAAGTGAGGTTTATAAGTTCCAAGGGCAGAATAAAATATGAAAATCAAATGATGTCGGATTGACTATTTGCTGGCGTGGTGTTTGTGTTTTGTATCGGAGCTAAGGCTAATTGCCTATGACTATTTAGATGGATAAATAGATTATCAATATCTGTGTTGTAAATATTGTTGCGTCTTTCGGAAACGTTTCAGTTTGGTAACACCAAATGGCCCCCACTTTATTATTCGATTCTACTTTGAAAAACAAGGTGGGCCAAAAGAGATCATCCTATTGGAAGATGCTTTGAATTTTGCAAATGGCGAGCCACAACCGATTTCTGAAGGCGGCGTTCCCGGGACTCATCTCTCATTTTGGAGATTTGCACTGGCCCGCAATGATCGCCCGATTTAACCGTTCTCGACTTGACCAATAAAATTCTAAAGGTTCAAATAAACAGAATCGAAGTTTTCCATTTAGAAAAAATATTAGAGCCAAACAACATCGGATGACTTCTTCTGGCCCACCTTAGAACAGTTCTATTTGAAAGTGGAATCGGAACTATTTTCGAGTAGAATCGAATTACATAGTTAGCCCCCAGTGGGAATCTCAGGTAAGAACTGCAGCCAAATAATTGATTCCGGCAACGAATTGAATTAGGTGAACTTTACATACAAAACAAACACTGCAATAGCAATTTCAATTGTGGTGGGTTGTTCGTCGTATTATGATTTTGAAAATTGTTGTACGATAAGTTGGCGTATGTTATGGTAGCTCAAAACCAGCCTGAGGAGTTGAGAAATTTGATGATGTTGTTGGATGTTGTGGGGGATGCCTAGCTGCCTGCGTGAGTTCCTAGAGACAAGTCGAGCTGGTTGTCCATCTAAGACTTGGACTTTCGATAGCATCCAGCTTTATTATAAGTTTACAAGGAGCGATTGGAATGCCTAAGCAAAGGTTGATTAGTTCTGTTTGGCGAGTTCATCAGCCTTGACCTGTGATGTCTCTATGTCCCGGCAGCCAACAGAGGTGAATGTTGAACTGCTCAGCCATCTCTCTGAGTGACGAACGACAGTCTTGGACTCTTATCGAATTTGTAGAGACGGGGGGTCAATTATGTAATTCGATTCTATTCCAAAAAAAGTTCCGATTCCACTTTCTCTTTGAACTGTTCTATTTAAAAGTAGAATCGGAACAACCTTCGAATAAAATCGAAAATAGAATCGAATTACATAGTTGGCCAAAGATTAAGTCTGTTGGAGAAGACACCGCCACCTTCAACGCAAACAGTACCGACGACTTCACGAAGGATCTTTTCAGCACGCTTAGAAGCCTTTTGAAGCTTTTTTGTCGCTATTTCGACAGTTGCTCCCACAGCAAGTACAGCAGTGTCATCTGCAAATCTTGCTACAGTGATTTTCTTCACTTACAGGCAGATCGCTAGTGAATATGCGGTATAGCACTGGACCTAGAACACTGCCTTACGGTACACCAGCTTTAATTTCTGTTAAGGTTGATTAATCTGTGTCCTGTTTAACTCTGAAGAATCGATCAGATATGTATGACTCCAGGGGTGGCAGCACGTAACTTGATACAATCGAGTTCAGTCGATACAATCGAGCTCTGGCAGCACCTAATTTGTCACAATCGATTATCCTCGATTGTATCGTCGAAGGTGGCAGCACACAAACCAGAAAATGACGTTTGAAACAAAACATTTTACTCGATAGCGAATACTTGTCGTCAGCAGTTGTTTTTCTTTGTTCAAATATGGAATCCAAACAAAAGATGTCAATAAATAGAAAAAAAATAAAAATGTTAACTAATTTTATGAGTGATCACCATGATTTTGCAAGAGGAACCTTAAAAACTGCACAAGGAAGGAAAAATAGCAGTTTTCTCTGGGAATGACTATCCAATAATAATCGAGCCATACCCAGCAACACATTTGTTCCGACATTGATTTGGTAACTGCCACTGGCTAGGAGACTCAATTTTGGACAAAGTTGTAAAATGGGTGGAACTGATGTGCTTCTTATTTTGCTTAAAAGTTTTGATAAATTAAGGATCATAAGGAAGCATTCCTTGTTTACTCTAAACTGCTGCACAAAGCTAAAAATATGTATTTAATTTTGCAATGTTGTCAGTGTTATTGTTTTATTTCTGAATACTCATTTTCACTTAACTCTAATGGGTTGCTGTTATCGTTCAAAGCTCTTCTTTTTATTTTGGAATTAGACACTTCCTCATCCTCACTCTCCCAATCAAAAAATATCACCTTCTTTCTATCCACTTTTCATAATAAAAAATAGTTGGAATACCGATTTGCATTTCGCTTCATAATTCACAACCATTTTTTTAAGTACAAGTCACAATGAAACTCGTTTCAAGTTACGTGCTGGCAAAAATGTTTTGTTTCGAGTTGGGCTCACGATGAACAGTCTCGATTGTATCAAGTTACGTGCTGCCACCCCAGAATTGTCGAAAACTGCTTCGGCAGTTGCTTTTGTAGTTTGTAGATCAGTCCTTTGTGCCAGACTTTATCGAAAGCTTGTGCTATATCAAGAAATATTGTAGAGCAAACTTTTTTCTCTTCAAATGCTTTTTCGATCTTATCTGTGATCCTATGCAACTGATCAAATGTAGAGTATTTATTTCTGAGGCACCGGCGATTTTTCATCAATTATTTTTTGCAGACGTTTTACCAGCATTTTTTGAAACACCTTAGACAACATTGGCAGTATAGACATTGGGCGATAAGAGGTTACTTTGCTAGGTGGTTTGCCTGGTTTTGGTATCATTATAACCTCCGCGACCTTCCACATGCTTGGCACATACCTTAACTTAAATGCAGCATTTATAATCTGCGCTAAGTTGTTTAAACCTTTTCGTGGGTATTTTTTTTAAAGATTTCCCCTGTGATTTTGTCAAACTCTTGGGCCTTTTTTATATTTATGTTTTCTTTAAATTCTTTGGCAAGTTCTTTAGCTGTTACGATAAAGTAAGACTGGGACGATCAAGGTATTATGCGATTTTTCCTTTCCTACTCAAGTGCCCTCCCTTACTTACTTACTTACTTTGACGGGTCTAATTTCCGGGGTGGAACTGGGCCTCAGCCAATGCGCCTCTCCAGTTAGCGCGATCTTAGGCTAACTGCCTCCAGTTGCGCAATCCAAGTTGGTTGAGGTCCCCTTCCACTTGTGCGCGCCACCTAAGGCGAGGTCTTCCTCTACTGCGTTGTCCCTCCGTGTTGGAATCGAAGACTCCAAAACTTGTCAACGCAAACGGACCAAAAATCACTCGAAGAATTTTTCGTTCGAAACGACCAAGGAGATCTTCATCCGCCTTTGTTAGGGTCCATGCTTCTGCGCCACAGGGCAGGACTGGGATGATCAGGGTCTTATATAGAGTCGACTTAGTGTTTCTTGACAAGGCCTTACTAGTCAATTGCCGTCTTAGTCCAAAGAAACAGCGATTGGCAAGTGTAATTCTTCGTTTGATTTCTGCTGTGGTGTCATTATCAGAGCGAAGCCGAGCGAAGCCGAGCGAAGCCGAGGTAGAGAAAGTCCCTAACTACCTCAAAATTATAGCTGACTATCGTGACGTTCTGTCCGATTCGTCGATGTTGTGTGCCCCTTCTTGTTGACAGCATATATTTTGTCTTGCCCTCATTCACCACTAAATCCATTTTTGCCGCTTCCGTACTGACATTTGCAAACGCGCCAGTGACAGCTCGCTGTGTTCTGCCAATAATGTCAATATCGTCCGCGTATGCAAGCAGTTGTACAGACTTTCGGAAAATTGTGCCTCTGGTGTTGGCTTGCGAGTTTCGCACAATTTTCTCAAGACTGATGTTGAAAAAGTCACATGACAGCGCATCACATTGTCTAAATCCTCATCAGCCTAATAATTTGTTACTATAATGATAAAATGTCGAACCCAAATAGACGAAGTCCTTCCTGCCTGAAAATTATACCCGCAAGTTGTGACATTTAATTCGATTCCTCCATGTTTAATTCATTCATAAACAACATCAAAAGAAAAAACCAAGTTTAATAGGTTTCTTTCGAATGCATTTATTTGAATACGACAATTTAGAATGTACTTTAAAACGATATTATTTACAAAGAATATTGGGAATTGGAAACGGTACAAAATGAAACAATAATAATTTGGACAATATTCGGCTTTAAATGGATTTCTCATTGCAAACGATGCTCTTCCTTTTCAATAGTTAATATGCAATTGATACCAATTAGAACGAAGAACAACAAAGAACTACCATGTTTAAATAAAATAAATTATGAGACATGAAATGGTAAAACAAAATGTAAAATATTCATACTGCAGAATAATATTCTCATACAAGTTTTAAGGGTTCGCTACAAGATAAGACAATCACTAATCATAGGAAAATAGACGACTGCGAATTTAAAATAGTTATTTACGATGTATGTGAGTTAATACAATAATACTTAAACTAACCGCCATCCCAGGACGTCCTGTGGATGTAAATACTCTAGATTTTTTTCTCCTCATTTTGTCATTGATGAAACTAAACTCTAATGTGTGTGAAGCTTCCCAGTGTGTCTTTTACACGGCAAACTACCACTTCATTCGAGTACATTTATTTTCAAAGTTCATTTTAATTGAAATAAATATAAACGGCATGTGTGTTCTCTGCTTATTCAAAGTCGGAGTCATTATCGCTCTCGATTACGGTAGTCTTTTTTTTCTTTGTCTGAAAAAGGATACAAAAAATCAATAATATAAATTGATAAACAAAAATGTCGCAGGACTTACAGATTTTTTGTCATCGTCGCTGTCGATGGAAATTGCTGCTTTCCTTGGTCGCTTTGTAGAAGTTTTCGATGGTGTCGCAGATTCAATTTCAGACATCTCATCATCGTCGTCGGAAAGCTTACCAACCCGATGATCATTCTCTAATAACGCTTCGTTATCGTACAGAACAGGTTCGCCATCATCACTTTCTACCTCAGAGTCAAGGAGTCCCGAGTAGTTTACTTTCTGCAAATAAGTAAACACATTAAATTAAAACTATTGTGGTTGCTTATTAATATTTTTACCTGTGCTGCAACCCGCCTGCCAGGTCTGTCAGCTCTTGGCGCAACATTACTAACAATATCAAGATCACTTCTGCTGTTTTCATCGTCATCAGATATTATCTTCTTCTTGCGCTGCATAATAAATGCATAAATCAGTATAAGAAAATAAATAATAATATAAATAACATACTCCCTTCTTTGGCTTGTCAAAGTCCAAAGTAGTTTGCTTCATGCCATCGTCCTTTTTCTTGGGACCACGTTTTTTCGGTGCATCTGTGCCTGGTTCCTTCTTGACACGTTCTTTTTTTATCTTCACTGCTCCGCCTTCGATGAGTGCATCGAACTCATCAATTTCTTCTTCACCTCCGCCCGCAGTTGAGGTGTCAGGGCCCTTCTTCTGTTTGATCTTCTTGGATGCGGCAGCCGATTCTATAGCCTTTTCATACTTCTTCACGATTGCATCCGTCATCACAAACTCTACTTTAATACCAGATGGATCGGGGAAAATGTCACCTTTGCCAGCGCTCGCCTTGGCAGCACCTCGTCTCTTCAATGCTGCAGGAACCTTAGCTTTACTACTCATTGCCTTGGCTTGTTTTTTATTAAGGCCGAGCTCCTCAAGGCGTTCCTTTTCTTCCACCTCATCCATTTTCTTCTCCAAATCGTCCAGATCGTCAAGCCAAAGCATTTCCAATGTCTTTGCCTTAAGAGCAGCTAATTCAGCCATCTTCAAATCGCGTTGTTTCAGTAGTTCATTTTTACGCTCTTCAGTCAACATCCACATGGACATACCCAACAGATAATCGAATTTTTTCACATCGGAAAGCTTTTGGAATGCCTTCTCTGGATCCACTGGTTTCTTTTCTTTTTTAACTGACGTTGAAGCTGCGACCTCTTCTTCTTCCTCCTCGTCTTCGGGCACTTCGTCCTGATCCACTTTAATACGTTCTTGCCATTCCTTAACTGGATCCGGACGATAGTTACGCTTGATCAGTTCGTCAATCATTGCTTTGCGTTTCTTATTTTCGACCACAAGTGTCTTTTCACACTTCTCAAGAATAAATCGCGCTTGATCAGATAAACGTTCGGTTTGAGCGGTTAATTGCCCAACAAGATATTCTTTTCGTTTATTATAGTATTCAAGACGAAGTGGAAAGAACTCAAGAAGAACATCCGTAGCGGAGGGAAACCTTCTTAAGCAGTTTACATGATCAAACGCATGCATTTGATTACATGAAAGACTACTGGTCAGCTTTAATACTCTATGGAAACCACCTTCCTCCGCATAAATCCGTTCGAATTCTCCGGGTGCAAACGTAACAACAAATTTCACCGTTGTGTCTGTGTGATATTCTTTGTAATCAGTTATTATCGATTTTACTTTCTCTGATCCATGAAGGAGCGGTTCCAAGGTGTTTTCTTTATATGTTTGCGTCCACGTACCGACTGGAAGTTCAAGAATCTCAACTTTGTTGTCCTGAACAATCTGTAGATTGCCAGAAACTATATAACGATTGTCAGAAACATGGGTAATGTCTCCTTTGAAATTCTTGTAAAAAGGCTTTAGGGGTTTTGGTTCCTGCTTGTTTATCATTAGGCGAATATTTGCAATCAAATCACGTGGATTATAATTTGGAATTTTTGTCGACCAACCGGTACCAATGCCATCAGCACCGTTGACCAAAACCATTGGAATAATCGGAATGTACCAAACTGGTTCGATTTTCTGACTGTCGTCTATCTCGTATTGCAGAAGAGGATCATCATGAGGATGAAAGATCAAACGTGCCAACGGAGACATTATTGTGAAAATATAACGAGCACTGGCAGAATCCTTTCCACCAGTCAGCCTCGTACCAAACTGACCGCGCGGTTCCAGCAGGTTTAGGTTATTCGAACCAACGTAGTTCTGAGCCAAGTTGACAATTGTCATTTGCAAAGAAACTTCACCATGATGATACGCAGACATTTCGGCCACCGAACCGGACAACTGCGCTACCTTAACTTCTCTCTTGTCGTTGCGTTTGAAGCAAGTGAACATTACCTTCCGCTGACCCGGCTTAAAACCATCAACCATTGACGGAATTGAACGCACATTGTCGGCATTCGAGAAGAGAATCAATTCCAAATTAACAAATTCCGAGTATGTTATATTTTTAGTGCCCTTTGTGTAAAGGTATCTCTCCGGCAAACCCAGCAACTTCCTTCTCTTACTCTCATCCATGTGTGCCCTAAGCCAATCCTTACGATTCTCTATGCACTTTCTGGAAAATGCCATTACAATACTGTCGTCATCCTGCGAACCATCGTACTTGAATAGGATGCGATGCTTTTCCATGTCTTGGAAATACTCTTTCGCTTCCTTAGAGGTCGAAGTTCCCAAACCTTTGTAGTACTTTATATTGTACGTATTATTGTTCGGGGTATCAATTTTCCATTCTTCAAACTCCGGCAAAGAATAGAAGCTTAGCTCTTCGTTCTTCTTAGTTGCCTTTACAATTGGGGTGATGAATTCTTCAAGAAATGGCAAGCGGAGTAACTCTGGCCAATTGGTGTGCACAAAGTTTATTAGCAAGCCTTTGATATGCGAGCCATCCTGATCTTGATCAGTCATGATCATCACTTTGCCATAACGCAACGTCTTTAGATCATCTTCGGTGAGGTATTTCTTTTTGTACTGCAAACCGATAATTTTTATCAGATTGTTAATTTCAGCATTTTCAAGAATCTGCTTGTGCGTCGCCTCACGAACGTTTAACAGCTTACCGCGTAGGGGGAAAACTCCATACAAATCTCTTCCTACAACGCCTAGTCCAGATACAGCCAACGACTTGGCCGAGTCTCCCTCGGTTAAAATAAGCGTACAAAGATGCGAGTTTTTGGTACCGGCCTCATTTGCGTCTTCCAATTTCGGTATTCCCCTGATTTTTGTATTTTTCTTGCCACTCGTCTTGGCCAGATCAGTTTGCGCTTTGAACTTTGCCCAAGCGAGTACCGATTCAATGATTCCCGACTTGGATACGTTGGTAATAAATTTCTCTGAAAGAACACACTTTGACCCAAAACTCTTAGCCTGCAGAGTCATGTTTTCTTTTGTTTGTGAATCAAATGTCGGATTCTCAATCAAACAATTTACGAAGACCCAAAGGTGATTTCTTACTTGGAATGGTTTAATATTGACTCCTCCTTTGTTTTTCCTTTTAATACCTTCAATCAACTGCTTGATTATTGCATCCGCGACATGATCAACATGTCGGCCGCCCTTAGTTGTCGCAATTGAATTGACAAATGATACTTGTTGGAATCCCCTCTCGGATGGACAGGCGCCAACCTCCCAACGTTCTCCACAGCTTTCAAATACAACCTTTACCGCTGGTGTAGAAGCTAGGTCATCATTATTGTTACGAACGTACAAGTCGATATAATCCTTAAAGTTCTTAACAGGCAGTTTATTTCCATTCAGAAAAACTGAAACTCCCTTTGTTGCTGCTGCAATATCGTAGGCTCGTCGGGACATCAATGCAACAATGTCATCGTCCAGTTTATCCATCTTGAACTTGGACAAATCTGGCGAAAAGACAACCTTGGTGAAATCGGTGCCGGAAAATTCCTTGATTTTCGGTTCCGAAGCTTTTGTCATATTGAAACCCCAAGTTTGTTTGAAGCTGCGCTTATACTGCTTGGTGGCAGTTTCCAGGGTGAACGATGTACTGAAGATGTTGCACAATTTAGCACCGTAACCATTACGACCGCCTGTTACTTTCTTCTCTTCATCGTTGTAGTTAGAAGAGGTAAGTAAATGTCCAAAGATCATTGTTGGAACATACATTTTTTCATCTTTATGCATTGTCACGGGTATACCTTGTCCGTTGTTCCAGATAGAGATTGTATTTTTCTCTGCATCAATATCGATTTTTATGCATGACATACTCTTATCGCGCTGTTTGTTATCAGCAGCGTTGACAAGGATTTCATCATAGATTTTATACAACCCAGGGACGAAGGAGATTTCTTTTTGAATCATACCCTTCTTTTCTTCGGAATACAACCACATTAGCTCAGTAGTTCGTTCCACAGATCCAATGTAGGTGTCTGGACGAAGAAGGATGTGCTCCAGTTGCGATTTTTTCTGGTACATTTTCTCGATGGACAGTTGCTTTGCGTTTCCAACGCCCCTTGCGGGGCTCGCACCGTTCTGCATTATAAAGGCTAACTGAAAATACATATAAACAAAATTGAACATTAATACTTATTATACATCAACAGTAATTATTGTAAATTAACAAAAAAGAACGGACAAAAAGATGTTAATTTCTATCAGTCAGCAATATTGGTTTGATGCATATTCGTACACCTAAAAATGATTGAGTAAAGTGATACAAGTCTGTAAAACAAAGGACTTGATGCTAACCCTGTCTACAGTTCCTTTATTACTCGGGTGAAGATATCCTTGATCTTTCTGAGGGCAGTATTTTTTGTGTAATTTTATGTCTCGTTTGCATTGGCGTGATTCGGGGACGGAAGTAGCTGCAGTTTGCTAATGACAGCAAACTGGGTAGAATAGTATGAATGAAACGTCTAATACAGCTAGTGACATGCAGAGCAAATGGAAATAGCGTTTCGGCTCGAAGAGTCCTTGCACTCATAAAAAACAATCTGACAGACTTCCCATACGTTAATTTCGCATACTATTAATTTTGTTCCATTACACAACTTTCTTTTCGTATATTTGTGTTCCTACCAAAACATTTGGCCACCTCTCGCGAACGTTGGACAAGTAGAGTATATTTTGTCAATACTTCTTCGATTATTATTATCCCTATTTCAGATAAATTTCGTTTCTGAAGTGAAAGTAGTAAAAGAGGCGGGCGGCTGTGGTTGCAACTGTACAAAAAAATAATTGCTTTTCGGCTCTGCTGCGGACGCAAAGCAACATGAATGATTTTCAGGTTTACAACAGAACGAAATCCTAGTTTTTCTAAACCATAGCAATCAATGATCTATATAGATCATGAAGGAAAATAAAATAAACGCCTTATGTATTCAAATGTATATTATGTACTATAAATGATCACATAAAGACATAGTTTTCCAAGCATTGCAGCATTCTGGAACACTCAAGGCTGGCAATTGCCTGAGGGTAGATTTACCTACGCATTGAACAAAATTGCTTAAAAATATTTGTACCCGAAAAAATAGTACTCGCATATGCGTTATTTGATTAAAGATACATTACATTTTATGTAAAGTAGGTACAAACATATTCCGGGCATTTGCCGGTGTATAGATGATTTTCCATTTGTCCCGCGCGATACGATTTATTTGGGTATGGATAGATCTATAGGTTATGTTTATTGGGGCAGAAATTTTCAATTTCATAGCCCAACTGAATTTTATAAAATAACTCATGGAAGAAGGAACTTGATTTGATGCAGGAGCCTCTTGAAAAATGTTTTTATTATTTTTGTTGCGAAATTGATAATTACAAATAGGTAAATTGCGAAGTTTATGTATAGGTAGATCTGTGCAGAACGCCTTGGTCTTACTATGTACTGCGATAGGTTTGTTTCCTTTTTTTATTAAGAGGATGATAGCGTTCATTAGAATTTTTCTAATTTTTAAGTATAAAATGATTAAACAATTAGTTAAATTCCAAATGAACAAGAATGGGAAAATATTGCGCCATTTTGTATACATACTAAAATATTTGCAAGTAGCAATTACTAAACATAATACATTGTGTACTTTACCTTTTTACTTTTGAATAAAAAAATATCACTTTTAGCTCTCACAATATATTCGAATTTCTTCAGACTATATTCAAGCACAACACACGAATGTATTAGACAAGTTTGTAGTTTTCTTCCAGTGTTTTTTTTTAACTTATATTTTTTTTTTACGGTCGATTGATATTTAAGATTATTTTTATGAAAAGTTAAATTGCCTTAGCCTGCAATAAGGGTTAAATTAGTTCTTAAAAGAAGTAACATTCACCCGTTGATTGAAAAGCCGACCACCAAACAATTTTTAAAGATAGACGAAGCCGAACGAACGCCATTCGCCAATTCTGATAACGAAGCACGAAGGTGGTTGAACAACTTAACGAAGGCTTTAACGAAAATTGCAGCGACATCTTTGATTTCTTGTGGAAAGGAAGTGGTGTGTTTGATTTAAATGTTTGTGCCCTTGGAACGTGAATTATTGAATGGAGTACCTATGTATATACCCCCGTATTAATAAAGACTGTGTTAAACTTAACCACTTGTTACACAGCAGTTACGTCAGTTTTTTGTATGCTTACTGACGTCTGCTAGCAAACTAACTCGTGCACATTTGTTTATTAATATGGGGGATAGATTTTAGAAAAAGTAATATTTAAGTCAATTTAAGAGATGTGTACAAGTAAGTTAGCTAGTAGAAGTCAGATAGCGCACAAAAATTTGACATTTTACGTAGGTGGTGTTTAAGGCTGGTACGCTGTTCGAGTGAAGTGAAATTTTCACCCCTCTCCAAAAAGTACTGTGAAATTGAAAGTGAAATTTTCACGCCGAAATTTCAAAAATTTAATGCGACGGACAATAAAAGCCAAGTGAAATTGCTTAAGTTGCGCCACCTACAAATCACTATTTGAACAACTATTTTTCACTCGAACAGCGTACTGCCTAGTGAAATCTTCAGGTGGAACGTTTATTTTGACAATTCGCAGTGAAAATTTTGTATGAAAAATTGGATTTCACATGAACATGAACCAGCCTTAAATTCCGCTCACATTTCAGAGCAATGTGCCTTGCTCGGACAATGTTCGTTGCACATCAATGTTCCAAGTTTTAAAAGCGTTTTTGAATCTTGACAGTAAAATTCTATAATTGCCAAAACTGAACAATGCCTGCTAATTTGAGAACGTATCTACCTAATGCTAAAGCTAAGATTAGACTGTATGCTAATTGAGCATATAAATGCCAACAGGCAAATGACCAGATTAGCTGTCAAATGACCAAAATGTCTGGATTATCAAATAATGCTGTAAAGAAAAATAAAGCAAAAAAAGGGACCCGATATGTACGACTTGTGACATCGTAAAGTCCGGGTCGGATCTCGAAAGCCGAAATCAATTTGCGGATGAGATGGTCCGACCATTCGCCTTTAATCGCTTTGTCGGTCTCTTCCTCGCCCTGTCAGCTATTGCTTCCTCCATAATCCTGGCATCGCTAGCCGCTTCGATTGAGTTCCCCAAAGACATGTAAATGGGTGTTCTACAAAACGAAAAGGAAACACACAAAAGAACTTAAAAGTGTAAAAAAAAACAGACAATATATACACCAAAAGTTTGCAAAATTTACCGCTGCCGCTGCGCGATTGTTCCTTCATCTGGGATATTTTGTGCTAGATGAACAGCAAGCAAAGGAACGCGGCCATTGAGTGTTTCCAGTTCTCTCCAACGTGATTCAAAAGAGCTAGTGCTTATATTTGCTTCAGCGAAAAATTGGTTGCTTGCTGCGTCTCCACAAGCAATATTTCATGGCTTGCCATCTGACATTTCTCATAGAAAGAAATAATGGCCGCCTTCCACTGATCCGCTAGATGACTAAAGCGGCAAGTCAAACTTCATATACAAAAATTGACATTTCACTATTCGCGCTAGACGTCTAGCACTTTTGGTGAAATGTAAATTTGTATATGAAGTTTGACGTGCCGCTAGTCATCTAGCGGGCAGTAGAACGCGGGCAATGATAGTACCCAGCCTATGCAATAAAATGTATGTATGTATTTCATTCGTTCAAATGTCGCTAAACAGAGCATGTCGTTGCGTTCTCGCATTAAAGGAGTTAAAATAATTGTAGAAGAAAAAACACAACAAACAAAAATGACAGCCAATAGAGTACTATCGATAGCAAGCTATGAGCAATAGATGGAATAGAGGTACCATTTTTCATAGAATTCTATTTGTGGTCTCTTCCATGAGCAATTTTTATAGCATGCTTTATGGCGTTCTATAAAATTTTGGTCGTGAGACGCCGTGTTTTATGGATTACCTACATACGATGGTGCCATTTGGTAACTTAAACAAGAGCCTAGCAGCACTTTTCACGCTTCACAGCTAACAACAACAAAAACTCTCCGCCGTATGAATTTGAACTAGGTATCACTTTTTTTTCTTGTTCCTTTTCTTCTAGCGACAACACACAGAACACTGACAACAATAAATGAAAACAACTGCAATTTCCTTTTGTTTTGCTTTATCGTCAGTTATATATCTCTTTTCCACACCACGCACCACAAGCTTGTTAAAACGAGACACGACATATGCAGTCAGTTAACTGTCAAAATTAACAATTGGGGCGACGACGACGACGGCAGAAGCAGAAAACTTTGCGTTTTAATTTTTTCATTCATTATCTTTATCGCCGTTTGCTTTCGCAAGCAGAAAAAACACTTCAGCATCAGCAAAGTGAAAATCGTCGGAAAATCGACGTAACCCATAATAGAAAATAGTTTTTTTTCTAAGAAAAAACAGATTGGCTTTTTGCTAACGTCTTTGCTCCGTTAATTAATCTTGTAATATTTTTGTTATCGTTCTTTGTCTGAATTTTTTTTCGAAAAGTGTGTCAGCCAGCATTAAGATTTTTCAATAATTAGCCCCCGCCTCAATATTCTGTCGCCTTCATCCTACTTGTCGTAACGTTCAAGTGTAGACTAACAACAAACAATCTCAAGAAAATAAAAACAAGCAATGGATCGAAACAACGGGTGAGTTAAACTTTATTTTATATCTATTCAATTTGATTGCGATGCACTAGGGTTTTATAAAGAAAATAATTCGCAATCGATCGAAAGTAGTTTTATTTGAATGAACTACAATAACCCATAAAATATTCACAGAGCAGCGGAGTATTGATTAACACTTCATTGATTATGATTAAAATGGCAACAAAACCAAGCACATTCGAGGACGATAGCTATGTGATTAAAATGCAGTCAAAAGTTTTGTTGATGGTTTTTTTATATTGCGATTTTCACCAAATGTGATTTGTTTGTTCATTTTAGAACTTTCATTTACATTTTTATTGTTAAAAGTCTCTTGACTAATATCGAGAACTTTGCGCCATTGACTTGAAATGCTATCTGCTATTGCAGGTCATCAAATTGTTCCTACCCGCAAGGGGATTGCCTAAGATGATTTAGAATTGGTGGGAGAAGATCAAGAAGAGTTAGGGAGGGTTAACTTATAGGTACATTACACCAGCGAAATTTGATTTTGAAAATGAAGTATAATATTCATCGGCGTTTGCTTCCTTATATGTATTTAATAATCGGAGTACTTTCACTTGCTACTTTCTGATAAGCATACATTTGTACCTTTCACATGTGCCTATTTAAAGTGAACGCTTTCTTAAAACAAGTTTCATTGCAAAGAGGAGGTAGGATGTAGGAACCTCGCAATCGGATTGTAAATAAGTATGAGCTTCTAAAATGTTTTTCCATACGCAGGCGTAAGGAATTGCGCTTCGTTTTCAAGAAGATGCATCCAATGCAATCAAGCTATGCACTTATGGACAAAAGACGGCAGAGTCAATCTAAAGGTCACAACTAAAAGACATGCATAAACAAGCTTATAAAAATAAATTTGTTAATTTATTGTGTCCACAGGCCGAGGCCCGAGAGTATAACTGCTTGCCCAAATGCAATTTCAAGTATGATGATGGGATTCAGGTCTTCTTGCGAAGCCTAAACTGTCAAATAAGCAGCGTTTATAGTGATGAATTTACTTTTCACAAATTCAAATTGCTTGGAATCTCATAGATGTCCAAATGTCACCTGAGTGCTTAGGCAGGAATTTTTTGGCTACCCATTATAAGGGTGCTTAATAACCCATAACTGTTATGCCCCAATTATGCACGTATGGCCAACTGAACCATAGCTGCGCAAGTAACATGGTTTCACAGTGGAATTGCAATAACATGACACAATTCCACTGCAGCGACAGCACAACCGATAGTCAATAATCGTGACACAATGGTTCAGTAGGTCATGCTGACAAATTTATTTCCCCAAATTGACCGACGCGAGGTTCCAGGTAGGTCTTGGAGAATTCGGGGAGTCTTGCTTGAAACACAGATCTAATAAATAAATCGATCTTGCACTACCGGCTCTTAATTTTTGAGTGAGATATCGGCCTTGATCTAACCATCTCGTCCAGGATGTTAGTTAGCTTTCAAATTATTTTTGGTACACGAAGATTATTGTATACCTTCAAACTTTTGGGGATAATTTGTTTTCTAAGGACATCACGTCGACGAACTCCGAAATGGGTGGTGGCTTTATCTACAGGACATGGTAATTTCGGGTGTCACTTAAGGAAGATGGGCCTTAGAGAAGATGATACCTGTAAACTATGCCTGAAAGAACCTGAGACAGCGGCACATATACTGTGCCAATGTCCGGCGTTGGCTGGCAGAAGAATGAGGATCTTGGGACATCATTGGGTCGAGACCCAGTCGATGAAAGAGATCTCCCATAAACAAATGCTAGCGCTAACACTAGGAATCGAGCCCAGGGAAAAACTCTAGAGAAATCCAAAGAGTCTCTCTAGGTAAGTTTTATAGTGGTACAGATGCGAAAAGAGACCCGACATTGGTGGCCTGATTCGACTATCTCTCGAAATCTATATATATAAGGACATCACGTCTGTTTTAAATCTTGTATATAAACAGGCGAAGACAACTATGTAAGGACCACTTCCAGTGCCTTAAATGCAACGTATTAGCTTGTTTATTATTTATTGGGAAGAATGTGCAGAGATGCAATGCTGTATGTAATTTGTTTTTTAATATGTTGCCAGGTCAATAAAATGGTAGAATTTCTACCTCTGGGCGAACTCTAGTCTCTTTAAATTTAAAATTTGTTTAATTTACCTTATCGCTAATAATATACGGCCCTAGCGAGGTATCCCTCGGAACGGAAAATTCTCCGCAACGCACACTCTGTTGGAGACTCAAATCCAAATCGTAAAGAAATTCCGCGACCAATTTCTGTCGGATGATATCGGAACCTAGTTGTCAAAAATTGATGAAAAAAATGCACTTCACCGCACGTCAACGTAATTCGCCGATATGCGTTACAAAATGTCGGAGAAATATTCCGAATAGATGTTCCGAAGAATTCCTCGAAGCAAAAAACCTCCGAATCGTATAAAATCGGAGAATTTTCCGTTCTGACGGATACCTCGCTATGGCCGATAGTGATAAATGGAAACGAACTTCTGAAGGGAATAATTAAAACGTTTGTCTTGAATTATTTAGGCGCACTTTGTACTGCGACATATTACGTATATAAATCTTAAAACCAAAATTATAACAATTATCATCATCTCACTGTCTCTTTTATTTGTAACAGATATACATATATTAGACGTCAAGGACAAACGATATCATCGCCTTCGAATACGGATGGCAGAGCAGCATCATCGATGCCTACAAGAGAACCTCTCACCCAACACGATGAACTGATTCGTTACATCAAAGAAGCATGGCATAAAGTGAGTGTGTATTAACATTTCTGTTTTCAGATTTTCATAGATTAATGAAAGAGAAATAAAGGTCATTTAATAAAGCAAGGACACACGACAAAATCACACGTTTTCATCAATACCACTTTCAAGTTTTTCTTTCATGACAATATAGATTTAGTGGATTAATTAAAAGTTACGACCGCCTTATGCTTCACCTTCATTGTATCCTTTATTTTTCGGCTTGGAATATTTTATTAAAAAAATAACCATATTCATTTAGACTTTGAGAAATGAAAATGCTCCATTTTGTGAAGTATTTCCTGATTTATTTAACCCTATTTTAGGCCCGACCTGTGTACTTCACACTACATTGTAAAAGTAGTCCTTTCTACCTCGTACTCATTATGAAATAGAAAAAAAACATCCACATTGATTTATTCCATGTCATGTTAAAAAAAAATCCTTTTTTTAATTGCAGGTTAACGAACAAGGACCACATGGTGCCCCCGTCGTCTATAGGAACGAATCTGATCAGTTAAAGAACTTTAAACCCTTCGATTTAGAAGAGTACTGGGGTCAGCGGCTTGTTCAAAACATCCACGTTTCACACGGACACCAATAATACAATAATTAATAACATTACATAATTTAAAAAGAAAAGAAAAAAATAATAATAACAAGAGAACAACAAAAACATATTTTTTAAGAATTCGGTAATATAAACAAAAATTGAAAATGCGCCATTCCTCCCATATTACTCAATTAGGTAGTGAGCACTACCTTATCCAAGTAGAAAACCAGACGTGAAATTTGCTGCCAATTAACAGAACGCGAAAACATTTTTAAGCCAACCACTTTTTTGTAATTTATTTTATATTTTATAGAAATTTTATGTCATCAATTGCATTTGTTTCAATTTTAAAACAGACTTTAGCAAAAATGACTATAGTTCTAAATGTTTATACGTCCCTCCCTGAGAACATTTTATTGCCGTAGATTGAAAATAAAAAAATAGAAATGTTTATGGAACATTTTGTACCACATGAATAACAAAGAAAAAAGTACTAGCGTGCAAGCTAAAATGCATAGGTATATTTTCAATTTAGTGATACTTATAAAATTATAAGCAAATGTTTATTGCGTTCGGTTTTTTAAAATCTGTAAACGAAGTAATGATTTCTAAATAACACCAATCCAAGAATGTACATTTTAAAATTAGACAAAACAAAAAGTATGAAATTGCAACCAAAATTGATTTTACTACTTAGCCGACATTTAAAATAACGTATTAAATTAAATTTCAATTATAATAAAATAAGCTAATTTTATTTTTACTGTAAATTATTTCAAGCAGATTTCAATATTCCAGTGGCCATTCGACAATCTGAATGAAGTGTGGAAAATTGTCGGGTATTTTTTGTAGTGAAATATAACTAGTATAAAAGGCGAACATAGGCGGCCCAATGCCAAGCAAGCGCAGGCTATTAATGACGACAACGCATGCAATTCTTCATGGAAGTGAGATCTGGGCAGACTCGCTTCAACAAAAAAAGTACCAGAAGCAGATGTGGGGAGAGCAACGACATGGAGCTCTGCACCCAACGGTGTCGGAACCAGTCGTCCTTGTAGTCGCAGGAGTGACCCCTATCGATCTCTCCGCACTAGTGCGCACTAGGGCTCACGTCGAACAAACCTATTGTGAGAAGACAGCGGCAAGAGGATTGCGTTGCGAGTAGGGGACCTCAGTATGGTTTATCTATGCTGTCTGACCTTGTTTTAACAATAAGAAATAATGGGCACATTCAAAAACTTTGTTATCTTAAGTCGATTTGATTGGCCTGAACGCAAAAACTTGATTGGTCCAGAACGTCACTTTTCCCACGTCAGCCACGTATGCGAACTGTCAACTTAGTACTCAATCACAAATTTCTTGACTAGATTCGTCGGCTACCCCTCCATAAACGTCAACTGACACAGCTGCCCATTTCACCGATATAGGCCAATCAAAACTGAGATACATACATCAAGTCAGTCAGCTGTCAGACTTACTAAACTAGATTTTTGAACGTCCCCAATGTAGTACTCGATTGGGCTTCTCAGATTTTCTCCCTCTGAAATCTGAAAAAAGAATGATTGTTTGTATAAATGGATCATAAGTGACCTGGGAAACGCAATGGAATACCCCATATATAAGGACATGTGCTGCATTTCTTCTCAAAGACTTTAACTCCAACTTTTATAGATCTCATGATATGCCGCCTAGAAATCAGGGGTCGAATTACCGCATCCGTGATCGAGCAATACGTGACTGAATTTGTTATTGTTTTGCATGTAAAATCAACAAAATTCAGTGACGTATCGCTCGCTCACGGGTGCGGTAATTCGACCCCAGCTTTTGGCAATCTTCATGTTCCATTGAACGCAAAAAAAACACGTTTTTCAGAGTAAAAGGCGTTTTGGGAATCTCGATTTTTTACCGAGTTTTACAACTACTTTCTCTAAAGTATTTTATTATGAAATTTAAATATTTGATACTAAATTATTAATTTGTGCAGTGCAATTTTTGTTCCTCTAGCGCTAAAGCTCCAGCGACCGTTGCTACATTTTGGATACTATGTGCTAGACGTCTAGCAGTCAAAAGACTGTGGTCAATGAGAATTTTCTATTCGGCTTCTTAGGCTTTTTTGACCTTCTACCTCAGCAAAGTTAAGTAGAGAATGCGCAAAAAACGCAAATTTGTGCTTGAATTGTATAAAATGCTATAAAAGGATGTGTGTATCAACTTTTAGTTTCCATTTTTTTTGCAATTTACACCCAAATTACTAGTAAAGTTCCAACATAAGCTGCTGCTGTCAAGTAAACTTCCACTTGGGATAAATACCTAGAGTGAATATCGGAAACGTCAAATAGGACCCAGTTGTTGTCATTGCGTGCTGAAAATCCTACTTTACTTTACTAAGGTAAAAGCTCAAAAAGACACACCTAATAACTTCGAAATTCTAATGTGGTTTTCTATTGGGCTTTGCAGTTAGGAGCCCTGAAATCAATAGTAAGAGCAAAATATAAGGCCACCTCTCCTAGGTTCCCGGACATACCTAGTGACATTGATGGAAAATGCAAAAGCAGTCATTATTATCTGACTAATACAGGAGCTATAAAGATACACATATATCTGCGAATCAATGTTGGACATCGAGGCTGGTACGCTGTTCGAGTGAAGTAAAATTTTCACTCCTCTCCAAAAAGGGCTGTGATATTGAAAGTGAAAAACAGCGTACATACTGCATAGTGAAATTTTCATGTGAAAAGTTCATTTTGACATTTTGCAGTGAAAAATTTGTATGAAAAATTGGATTTCACTCGAACAGCGTACCAGCCTTTAATAGAAAAAAAATCAAATAAGTTCTGTGTCGGCGGAAACATTGCTTAAAACTGATTGCATTCATTTAAGAAGTATTATACCACGTATATACCACGCAAATGAACAATTTCCTTCCGGCAAAATAAACTCAGCTGTAAATAATTTAAACAAAAAACATGTCTATTTCAGAAGTTTGCTTGACATCAGAAATTGGTGCTGAAAATCGTGTGCTAGAGAGCACAGCTTCATTAAACAGAAAGTAGAACAGTTTCAAATAGCATTGTAAAATGTTATCCCATATCGAGGTCCCGTTAGCAGTGCAAATCTTGTAGCTTCGCCTTAAATTTTCGAAAATGACAGCTGTTGCAGTATTCGCGTTGCTTAACCTACAAAAAATAAAACCGCAAAAAACAAAAGAGCTACATTAGAATTTAGAATTGAGTGAGCTTGTCCAGCTTTATTTTTTATAACAATTGGTTTTATACAGATACAATTGAAATAGTTATATACTTAATCATTTTATAAATATGGCGCAACTCAGCTTAGCTTCCTTAGCCAAAGAACTGACACAAGTGGAAGAACCTGGCTTAACATTCGCTGGAGAATCACTTAAATGGAGCAATGCTGATGATGGTGAGAACAAAATATTGGTTTCATTACAACTGCAAATGTTACAGAAAATTTAAATTTTTAGTGAAAAATGTAACATCTGCCATTGAACAATGCAAAAATCTGACATTCTTAAAACTAGAGGGAAACACGCTTGGGGTTGATGCTGCAGAAGCAATTGGCAAAGCTCTGGAAAAGCACCCTGAGTTTAAAAAAGCTCTCTGGAAGGATCTTTTCACCGGGAGACTTAAAACAGAAATTCCTCAGGCACTTAAACACCTGGCGAATGGCTTGATGTTAGCCTCTGCACAGCTAAGTGTTTTGGACTGCAGTGACAATGCCTTGGGCCCAAATGGAATGATTGGCTTAGAGGATCTATTACGTAGCCGAGTTTGTTACAGCTTACAAGAATTGCGTTTGAATAATTGTGGTTTGGGTATATACGGGGGACGAATGTTATCTAAAGCAATATTGGATTGCTACGAGAATAGTAGTAAAGCTGGGACACCTCTAGCGCTTAAAGTGTTTGTGGCCGGACGAAATCGATTGGAGAACGAGGGAGCCGAGGCGATTGCAAAAATATTTTGCACTATAACAACTTTCGAAGAGATAACTATGCCTCAAAACTCTATTTTCCATCGTGGAATCGCTGCTCTTTCGGAAGGTTTTATAAAAAATGTAAATTTAAAAGTGTTAAACTTAAACGACAACATCATGACTCACAAGGGTGCTGCAGCAATTGCTAGTGCCATTGCCAATATGCCAAAGTAAGATTATACAGCCAATTTTTAACAACATTTTGTAATGTAAACTTTTACAGCTTGAAAGAAATCAACTTTGGAGATTGCCTGCTTAAGACAAACGGGGCTTATCATCTTGCAGAGATTTTGGAGGATAATCATTTCGGACTAGAAACATTAATCTTGGACTGCAATGAAATCGGTTCTGATGGGGGTTTGGCTTTGGTCTCCGCAATTCAAAATAAGCCAAACCTACGGTTTCTAAATCTAGACGGCAATAAATTTGGATATGATGGTCGAGAACGGATTATGGAAGCGATGGCTGAAACTCCTAATCCAGAAGCGCTAGCACCATTTGAGGAAGATGATTCTGATGCTGAAGATGACGACGACGATGATGATGATGATGATGAAGGCGAGGTAGAGGAGGACGATGAAGATGGTGATAATCATAATGACACAACGGAAGAGGTTGACGAAGACGAACACTACGGAGAAGAGTCTTGCGAAGACGACGATAACGCCACAGCGGCTAACTACGTAACAGCACTTTGTAACAAGGTGAGTAAATAAATATTCCTTATTCGCAATTATCATGGTGGCTCATAAGGACTGTGTGACCTTATGTTTTTTGTGTTTGTCCATTCTGCACAATATTTTGTCGTACACAAACGATTGACTTAAAAGGCCTGCACTGCTTGTCTCTGATAGTAAAATCCCTATAACTTTTTTCTTAAAGAATCTCTCTTTTTTGTTTTTAAGAGCCTTGATGACACCGTAGAAGCATCCTTCCTGTCCAATACAAGTGTTACTTTCGCAGGAGAAGAGTCCCGCCCTAATACAGTAGAAACATTTTGTAACACACCTAATCCATCTATGAAAATGTTCCACGATATTGAGGAGACAAATAAACTGGAAACATTCCGCAACCATTTAAAGGTAAATTTCATACATGTAAATCTAAAACAGAAGAATTAACTATTAAAAAAACATTTCCCATTGAATTAGAGTTTCAAAGGCGATAATTATTTAATAATGCTAACATTTACTGCGCTGAAGTGTGCCGCACTCGCACATGGTTCCAAAGAAGCACTAAATACGGCTGTAGCTTTGTATGCGGATGCTTTTGCTCATGCTGAAGAAGAGAATCAGATCACACGAGTAATGAATTTCTTCCTTATACAACTTGGGCTGTTAAAGTGTGAGCAAAAAACATTCAAGCCGGCTTACAACATGAAAAGTTGCCGTTTTGCATTCAGACAGACTTTGAAGGAGAAAGAACTGCCCGACGAAGTAAAACAGACGTTCACATTATTCCTTGACCGATTTGATGATTAGTGTGGTCGCTGTCGTAACAATTTGTCTTATTGTTTGTCATGTTAAACGAATAAAGTTGTAATTATTTATTTTTGCATTTGATTTAAAACAAACGAGCAATTGAAAAAAATTCATTCCGTTGGAAAGAACCATTTCATCTCAAAATAATAATTAAAAAAATACACGAATACCAATCAGCCTTCAATGAATTTCTTAAAATACGGTTCTATTCAAGGTATTGGAAAAGCAAGCATTTTCAAACCGACAGCACGGAAATACATCGGCGCGGTTGTTCGAATAATCACCCCTATCGAGGTATCCGTTCGGGACGGAAAGTTCTCCGCAACGCATACTCTGTCGGAGGCTCAAATTACATTCGAGGTATCCCATTTCGGAAAAGAAAACACTACTTCAAATCGTAAATAAATTCCGCAACCAATTTCTGTCGGGGGAAATAGGAACGTAGCTGTCAAAAATTTAACAAAAAAATGCACGTAATTCGCCGATATGCGTTACAAAATGTCGGAAAAATATTCCGAATAGATGTTTCGAAAAATACCTCAAAGCAAAAAACCTCCGAATCAAATAAAATCGGAGAATATCCGTTCCGAGCGGAAAGGGGTGAATCTGAATAACCTTTTCAAAAAGCATGTTTTTTTGCTCGATTTCAGCTTGAATGTTGTTTTAGGGTCCTTGAATGCGACGTAAGCGCGTCATTAAAAAAAAACGCATTGTTGTGGCCACTCCAAATGGATCCCTACTGATATAAGGTGCTCCGGCAAATATTACTTCAAACCAGCCATCGATGACCTTAAAAGCTCTTATTGCTTTAATGCTCAAGTGCAAAAGCATGCTTCCTACTACTCCAACGCATGATGGCGACCGACCTGGAAGGAACCAAAACAAAACTTTAAAAAGGCGCCGCCAGCCCTGTGCAAAAACTAAAATAAAGTAACAGCAACTCCCGGTTTCATCCACAATTAAATAATTTAGCCAATTTCCAATATGCGACGTGGAATATAAAGGTTAGGTTAAGAGGGAAGTGCACAGCAAAGTTTGCTGTGCATCCACGGGGGCCCATTGGTCCATTGTGATCCCTAGTTGATTACGAGGTCGTAACAAACGTGGAATATAAGATCAGTTAAGCTAGTATTACACGATATGTTTAATGAACATACGTATGCTGACAATCATATGCTAAAAATTCTCAGCAATCACGCATATGTTCATCTGGCGTATGATGCCCTATCACACGATATGTTGAATTTGTCCCAAATTAGCAAATTGTTTGTTGACAGCATATGCTAACAAACAGTTTGCTATCACATTTTTAAGGACATATGAAGCCCTATTACACGATATGTTGAATTCGGTATGCTGAAAAATTTGAAGACCCGTATGATTATATGCTGAAAAATTGACAGATCGGGATTTTAGTATACGTGCGTATTTGTATTGTATTTATCGATTTTCTGTGATTCTGGGGAAATGTACGTGTACACATGGTACCGTATTAATGGGCATCGCAGACGCGGAGTAAAAATTGCTTTACGTCGACGTCGGTCGCAACGGACGATTTTCTGATGGTGGTGTCTTCAATCGCTGCAACTTTGCACACGCGATGGATACCAATCAGTTGGGCTTACCACCACCTGAGCCGCAGCCCGGTCGAGAATTTCCCATTCCGTACACTCTTGTTGCCGATGGCTGCGAACTAAACAACTCAGCCGTTTTGTTTTTAACAAGCAATCGGACAACAAAATCACAAAAAAAACACGTACAAAATAGGTCTGTTCCCTAACGATAATGCATTCGAACACATTAGCCAAATTTAGTCAAACTTCGTTCCTTTACGCAAAAGTTGGGCAGAAGAGAGCCACAAAGAGAGAACAAAACATTTCCCCTTCATAAAAAAACTGCAAATAATAGCCCAACAAATTTCTTTGGGCTAGTTTGTTGTAACTGACTTTAGCTGTCAAATCTCTCAAAAGTCAATTTAAATTGGCAGTTTATTTCGGTTTGCTTTGTTAAGTGCTGAAATTTGTTATTAAAAATGGATAAATCCGCAAAAATAAATAAATATTTAACTGAATTCGAATGTTTTTCAACGTCTGCAAACTGTTAATTGTGTTTAAACCCACTGACGTTTATTCTTGAATTTCTCGCATATGTTTTCAACAAACGTCATGCCAAACTTTCGTTCTTGTACGTTTTGGTTATATTCTCTTTTTCTGAGAGAATATATCCCCACTCCTTGATATCTGGCATTTTGCCGAATTGGCCCAAAAAGTAAGGGAACAGACCTAATGTATCGAAACTTCAAAAATATCAAAGCCGTTTGCTGAAAAATGTGGCGTATGCTCATGAGCCTACTTTAGCTCGTCAGCATACATCATACGAGTCAGCATACGCCAAAAATATGTCCGAATGTTAGCAAACGGTCCCAAAAGGGGTATTACACGATATGTTCAGGTCGCCAACATACATATGCTGACTAGCCAACAAATTTGCCAACAAACAACTTTTAGCATACGTATGATGACAGAACTTTCGATATTATACGATATGTTGTGATTGGGACACATTTTTCAGCATACGTATGCTGATTCAGCATATCGTCTAATACTAGCTTAAGTCAGTTAAATAGCACTGTTTAGTTTCATTTGGTGTTATTAGCGTCGTACCTCGTACCGCTTCAAAGGGTGAGTGGCATAATGCCGGGGTCAAAGTTGCATTCAATATCGAATATTGAACTTTTTTTGAATACAGTTGTGAAAAATCCATATAATCCAATACGAGGGAGCCACAGTGCAGCTTTGTTAACGGACATCTTCAAGGAGTGGATTATTTCGCGTGCTATTTTCATATGGCTTTTTTTTTGAAAGAACAGAAAAGTGTACATCAATAAGCCAGTGACCAACCCGCAATTGTAAACCAATAATTGCAATGAAGTTCATGCCATAATACCGGCACTTTTGCTATAAGATGATTTTTTGTACTTAATGGTTAACAGATTTCTATTTGTTCTTCTATTATTTGTTATCCAAGGTTGATTCACACGACTTTTTTTTATACAATCAGCTTGACGTTCCATCTTATGTGCTTTTCTCTAAATCGAAGTTTGTAATATGAATTGAGAGAAACAGTAAAGACAATTTTGTAATTGTAAACAATAATTTAATCCTTTTCAACAAAATTTAAAGTGGTCGGCGTTTGTGACTGTGCCGACGAACGTCTGGATGCTGCTGAGGATTTCGAACTACTTGCAGAGGTTCGAATTGGCTTCTTTTTAATCCAGAATTTCAGTGCAAAGATGAGCTCTGATCTCAAAGCTTCCTTAGGTGTAATCTAAAATAATAATGCGATTAAAATTTTGTAGGAATGATGTATAAGGTATATGTATTCACCCTTTCTTCTACGGCGACTTGTTGAACATTCCATAAGAACTCACTAATGCCCATGACAAAGGCAGCTAATATGCCGCAAACCAGCACAAGAAAAACTCCTCCAAGTTCTTCCATTGACAACTCATTACCGTCCACAACCGTTGCTTCAACACAGGTCTTATTAGCATTCTTCCACCATTTATTCTTTAATGTAAAGAGCTCTCCCTTTTCGCTAAGTTTTAAAATGGCAACACTCAAGTTTGAGCGGTAGTCAGCTCCTGAGTAGATAGTGATATAATGAAGGTATATTGCAATAAATAAGGCTTACCTAGTGGCACCGCTATTCCATAATGCTTTTCTCCAATTTGCGATCCGATTTGAGTGAGCTTGCACTCTCTTTCCATGTTATAGTCTAAACTGGTTGTTTCCATTAGAAAAGCATATTTTCCTTCCGCCTTCACAACACGTTTTACCCCTTCGTTGTTGTCCTTTGTGAAGACCGTAGGCTGTGCTTGTATCATTTTCGACCATGCTAAGCGATAAACTGTGTCATTTGACTCCTAAAACAGGGAAACAAACAAATTTGTCATATTGCAAAGAAGGCCTTTAAAAGAAACTCACTGAAAAGAAGGTCGAAGTACTGCCTCCTTTTAACGTGCCAAATTGAATTTTGTTTTGGTTGGCTAAATCCTCAATGCTACCGATTGAGCTCTCCATTTTCGATTGTGTTAAGAAAGCAGCTAAATTAGCTGTATAGGAATTTAGCATCATCAACGCGAAGAACCACCACATACCGTTCATTAGCCGCATAGGACCCGACACCGGCAAGATATCACACCCTTGACCCATAAGGGAACCCATGGCCAACCAGGATGTGTTTGCAACATCCCATTTGTTTTCCAGCTCCTCAGGATTAGGATTGCATGGATGTGGATTTTCCCATTCATCTCGAGATAGTCTAAACGTTTTATTTGTTTAAAAAAAAAACACTTTCTGATCACATTTCAATAAAAAGTACCTGCCAACTACTATAGCCGCTAGTGATACAATTATAGACGATGTTAACATGTATATCCATACCTCTAAGGCGAATGGTTTTAAGAAGGCAAACATTTCCTTCTGGTCTTGAGGCTTCTTAAAATATAAGATGCTGATACCAAGCTGCATAAATGGCGCAGTAAAATCAACCACCGAACGACGAGCCTGAGTGATTGTTAGATCACATATTCCTATATCAGCTTTCTGCAAAATAATGATATCATACATATAATGTGTGGGGCTTAAAAAATATCTGCTTGAATAGTTTTTCTTACATGATCTATTAAATAGCCAACAATTCCGTTCCATTGTTTTGTTTCCGGATTGTAGTTACCATAAGCATTATCTTCTACAACTTCAAATGTATAGTCGAATTGAACCATCTCCGACAGCTTGTAAATTAATTCGACTGCATATCCTTCATACCTGGCATTTCCGACGAGGATTTCATTTTCATTTGGTGTTCTTAGAAGTAAGTAAATTAAACATTTTATCAATTAGTGCTAAGATTCAGTGAAAACTAAATATTAGGAATAAAGCTTTCAGAAGACTACAAATTATAATAATTTAAGTTCAAAACTAGACTATCGGCAGCCAACGATCACCGGGAGAACGTCCGAATAATATCGCAGATTATACTAGGTGGCGCAAAAGTAATCCTCCTATCAGAAAATGCTATAAATTTTGCGATTGGCCCCTAATGTCAGTTCTGTTTTGCCATTTGTGTAGTAAACACATGCGAAATACACGTTATTAAACAATGTTACGCTACACTGCGCCAGAACGCGAAATATTGGTGACTATTTATTTGAGCAATAATCGGTCGTTGACTTTAGCACAACGTGAATTTCGTCGCAGATGTCCTAGCCGTCCAACGCCTACTGGTGAAACACTGCGACGTTTAGCCGCTCGCCTGGAAGAGACTGGCACAACACGAGATGCTGCCAGGCGTGGCAGACCCCGGAGTAGCCGTTCTGCAGAGAATATTGCTGGAGGAATCATCGGACCTTTTTTCTTCGAAGACGTCGCGGGCCAAACGGTTACTGTGATTGGTGAGCGCTACAGAGCAATGATCAACGAGTTCTTTTTGCCGCAACTTGATGAATTGGGATTGGAAAACATGTGGTTCCAATAGGACGGTGCAACGGCACACACTGCACGTGCCACAACCGATATGCTGAAGGATGCATTTCCCGGGCGCCTAATCTCCCGTTTTGGCGATTTGCACTGGCCAGCAAGATCGCCTGATTTGACCGCTCCAGACTTCTTTTTGTGGGGCTTTTTGAAGTCACGGGTTTATGTCAACAAGCCTCAGACTCTTGCAGCTCTTAAAGACAATATCCGTCAAGAATGTGAGGACCTATCGCCGGAAGTTTTGGCCAAAGTGATGGAAAATGCCATAAAAAGGGCTCAAATGACAATCAACTGTGGCGGCGGCCATTTACATGACATCATATTCTCGACTTGATGTAAAAAAAATTAAAAGACCAAATAAAAATAATCCACAAGAAGAATCAAAGTTTTTCATTTTTTTTTTAAATTACAGCCAAAAAACATCGGAAGGTTATTTTTGCGCCACCTTGTAGAAAATTGTCCTGAGAAAGCTTTTCATTCAGCCCTTTGGACTCTGCATAAACTTGTTGGTCCCTTCAGTTAATCCCAAACATGAATACTCTAAACGGACTGAACTACTGATTTAATCGATTTTTATCTGCAAGTTTGCTGCTTAAGCATTCTAGATTCACAAGAAAAGCATTTAAACAAATTTCCTCAGCGGATATCGAACTAAGTAAACAATTTCATGTCAAGCACTTAGGTATCTGAAAGCGTGACTTTTAGAGAAGTGGTTGACTCGAATCAAGTTAATCGATGACAAAAACTTCTGGCCCATGGAGCGCTATACTTAATGCGTTAGAAAATAGATTCAGTATTCCAGCTTATCTATTAAATATGGTAAAGGACTATCTCAGGGATCGGGAGCTGATCTACGAGGCCACAGAAGGCCCACGAAGGAAGGATGTAACATCTGAAGCAGCACAGGGATCAATTTTAGGACCTAACCTCTGGAATATCTCCTATAACGACATACTGCGGATAGAGATGCCCGATGCTTCCTCGTTGGGTACGCAGATGACATCGCGGCAGTGATAACGGCAAGAGACTCTGAAAACGCGCAAAGAAAGTTGAACCAAGTCATGCGGCGAACAACCTCCTGGATGGATGAACACGCTTTCAGTCTGGCAACATAGAAAACCGAGATAGTCCTCCTGGCGAAGAAGAGAGTCCCTACGCAAATCGACTTCCAAATTGGCTCTGAACTCATGATATGATGATGTATCTGGGATTGAGGCTCGACACAAAACTAATCTTTTGGCAACAGATAAAGTTCGCGGCGAACCGAGACTCTATTAATGGCGAACAAAGGCGGCCCAACTCCAAGTTAGCGCAGCCTATTAATGACGACAACGCATGCAATTCTCCTATATGGAAGTGAGATGTGGGCAGACGCGCTTCAACAAAAAAAGTACCGCAAGCAGATGGCGGCAGTGCAACGACGTGGAGCTCTACTCATGGTTTGCTCCTACCGAACTGTGTCGGAACCAGCCGTCCTTGTAGTCGCAGTAGTGACCCCCATCGATCTCCTAGCGGCACAAAGGAAGTAAGTCCACGACAACAAGGCGGCAATCGATGAAGCAGCGCAACAAACGATACGGAAGTGGCAAGAGCACTGGAGCTCGGAAAGCAGAGGAAGGTGGACAGCGAAGCTGATAAGAAACGTGGCTGAGTGGAATGACCGGAAACACGGTGAGGTCAACTACTTCGTCACCCAGTTCCTCACCGGACACGGAAATTTCAACGCCTTTCTCTTAAGATTGGCAAAACGGATAGACAGACAACGCACAGCACACGTTTTTTTGCCTGCTGAAGATGGGGAACACAACGCACAGGCACAGTCCTGGAAAGCAGCATTGGTGCCTTCAACCCTGAAAACACAGTTGAAAAAATGCTGACGAGCGACTTGAACTGGGAAAAATTTTGCCAGTTTGTGGAAGATGTTCTTAGAAGAAAGAAAAGAGAAGAAAAACAGTACCGGGAAAGCACGTGAGCCTGAAAGGGCGTAGGATTACAGCCCCCTTGAAGTAATGCGAAGAGCGGTCCCGGAGAAGGGGTGTGTCAGAAACCATAGGGTTGGGAGGAGTTTTAGTCCATATGCCCCGTAAGCATGCGGAGAGAGCCGGTCACACGGGGACGGCCAACGCAAACAGGCCTCCTTATGGTGCGTAATGCATTTCTCCTAACTCCAACAGGAAAAAAAAAACTGTTCGATGCTTACGCATTTCATGAAAATAGGGTAACCAGCTCAGAGTGGAAAAGAGCTATTGCCTATTAACTGGGTGTTCACTGTTCAGGTGCCAATCAATAGTTACACTTACTTGTGCATAAAATATGGCGAACCGACGCGCGTTGCCACACGATAGTGTCTACGACTTTCAGAATAATCCTTTGTATTTACACTTGCTGCTTTCGGGCGAGATTTTACTGGAACCAATTGACCGTCAGGACTCCAAATTGCAACTACTTCATCTTTAAATGGGCGATAGAGTTCCACGTTAAAGTTAACTCTTTCTCCCCAATCATTGAATTGTATATTCTTCGTGATAAAAGATCCATTTTGTTCAGAAGTCTGAAAATAAAAACTTTAGATTTCCATATTACTATTTGAAATTCACGCGAAGAATTACTGATTTCATATGATGCATAATTAATGGTCCCATATGCCAGCGCTCCTCGTTTCGAATACTTTCACAAGTAATACGATGCTCAAAAAATGTTTGCGACTCTAGGATATTGCGAATAGCATTGGCAAGAAGTTGAACTGCATCGAATGCTAAATTAGGCATCACTGTTGTGTCCTGAAAATGGGTGAAAAAAAAACAAGTTTTATTTAATGTTAAAAAATTACGTCACAAAAGTAATTATTATCTTAAAAGTTTAGTCAACTGGTGTAGTTTTAGTTAAAATGTCAATATTTTGGTTTATTATTTTATGTACACTCCGTTCCAGCTAAATTGGTACAAGCTTTTTCAAATCTATGTGGCTCATTATCTCCATATAATGTACATGAATCTATCATTTTAACTGTTTGTCTATAATGTTGCCAAAAGAATTGAGAAAGAATAATTCAAAAAGCACCGTTATTTTTTCTCTGGCTCTTTTGCAAAGCATTTCATACGGAAAAATGCAGATTTTTCTCTATACTTCAACTGAATAGGTACAAATAATGAAATCCCAAAAAACGGCAATTAATAAAATAAAACATGTTTTTCTTATCAAAGTATTTTATACTGCCTCCTGTATTCATTAGGTATAACTTTAACAAATTCGGTCTGGCATTGAATCATTAAGTGACTTTAACAAGTCCAGCCAAATTTCTCTCTTGGCTAATTTAATGCGGAAATTAGAGATTCTTTGTCTTCAAATTGATGTACAGTTTTCGGACTAACCATCCCCATACGTTTTCCATAAGTTTCAGGTCCGGTGAGTATAGTGACCACTGCATCAATTCGACATTTTGCTCCCTTAAAATGCTAGCTTCTCACAAACATTATGTTTTGTGTGGGTTTTCAATTTTTGAGACGAATGGAAGGGATCTACAATTTTACGCCGAGTCCAAACGGCTAATTGAGAAGCTCATTCATGACAGTTTTACTCTCGGATGTTTGTCAGACGTTCGCGAGAGGTGGCGCAGTGGAAAAAACCTTAAGATGTAATTTGGTTCTTTCGGGATTCGAACCGGGAATCCCTCGCTTAGTAGTCCAACACACTAACTCTAAGCCACTGCGCCACTTTGCTCCCTTACCCAGTTTTTAACTTTCCGGGCCGTGTGGATACGTGCAGGACAACGCACCTGGAAGGTACAATTTATTGATCCAAATAAATCATTAAATTTAGGAAAATTTTTTTCCAATAACTCTTATTCCTTTGTAAGTTATCGCGGTCATTTTTGCTGTATGGAACTAGAGTTCAACAGTTCCGTAGTAGATAACCGCCCCCACATTATAACACCACCCTGTCAACTATGATGCCGGGCTAAAAAAGAGCTCTCACATCGCGAAAACTTTAAACTTTTTTCATCTGTAAAAACAACGTAACGCCATTCTTCTTGCCAAGTCAAATGGTGCCTGGCAAAATCTGAACGCATGCACTCCCGCTGATGATTTAACGGTGGTTTCTTTTTAAGTTTAAGCCGTTTTAAATGATTGGCACAGTTGATAACTCTTCTTACCGTCGAAACACTAACCCGATTCTTGCTTTATTTTTGCAGCAGAGTGGCAGGAATTGGAAAAACATCGCAAAATTGCTCTTCCATCAGCCCATGTTGTGGCCTTTATAACCTCCTTTCATATTTTTCCAGTACAACAATTTATTTCTCAAGTAGGAATAGAATAAGTTAAAGCAAAGCCACTTTGGTAGCTGTAGCACGCCCAGTCAATCCTTGTTCCTTAAGCAATTCGACCTTAGCCTTCTCAACACTACCTACTAAGTGATTTTGCTCTACCTATCGAACTCCAAATTTAGAAACCAGTTACAATTTAATAAATAAATTCACTCAAAAAACGGGACAATCTTCTCGGAACACACATGAACAATGAAGATAATCGGCCCTAGCGAGGTATCCGTCGGAACGGAAAATTCTCCGCAACGCATACTCTGTCGGAGGCTCAAATCCAAATCGTAAGCAAATTTCGCAACCAATTTCTGTCGGGGGATATCGGAATTCGGAATCTAGCTGTCAAAAATTGAAGAAAAAAATTCACTTTATCGCACTTCAACGTAATTTGCCGATATGCCGCAGAAATATTCCGAATAGATGTTCCGAAGAATACCTCGAAGCAAAACACCTCCGAATCGTATAAAATCGGAGAATTTTCCGTTCCAACGAATACCTCGCTAGAGCCGAATGCCTACCTCTGTAGATGTTCTTTCGATTGTTCCAATCTTTGACTCAACGATACTCTTTCCCAGTTTTACAGAGAATTATTCACCTCTATTTCTCTCTATGTTTCTATTTCTCGCCGCAAAATCTCATCCACATCCCCCCCGCGGTATAATCGAAGACTTCGTACCTTGCGAAACAAAAGGAACAAGCTATGGGCAGTTTTTCTTCGCACCGGTTCCTCTTCTGACTTTTCCAACTATCTCGGTACTTATCTTAATTTTACCCAGCTCTATAATTCTCATTAGATACTTACGGTATCTAAATGATGCACATACCAATCTAATAAACGACCCTAAGTCCTTTTTCCAATTCGTAAACTATAAAAAAAATCAGACGGCTACCCTCCTTCTCTCTCTTACGAAAATGTATTATCCACCGACCCACATACCATCGCCAACTTTTTTGCCACATTTTTTGAGCAATCGTTTGCGAATAACTCCTTCGTACCTTCGTGACTTCTCTATCGGTCCATTTCTCTCTCAAACTGGCCCAGATGGTCTTCCAGCCATTTTTCTTAAGAAGTGTTCTTCCAATCATTATCGCTTCCTCTTTCTAATCTCTTTCGTCATTTCTTTTAAAAGAAGAATTTCCTCAGATTTGGAAGACCTCGTTCATAACTCCGATTCAAAAAATGAAGTTACTAATTCCGCCCAATTGCTAAACTATCTCATATTCCCAAACTTTTCGAAAGTATTTTACACGAAGTTTTCGGAGCAAGTCTCTTATTTCCCCCCACCAACATGGCTTTCTAAAAGGTAGATCAACAACCACAAATCTTGTGGAATTTGTATTCCTGCCCTTTTAGCCTTAGAGAGCGGTAACGAAGTCGACGTTATTGCAACTGATTTTAGTAAAGCCTTCGATGGGATATCTCATCATTTAATCCTTTCCAAACTGTCTGCCCTCGGCTTTGAACCTTTACTAATAAAATGGATATCTTCCTATCTGGAACCGATATTAGCGTTCGCTTAAGGTTCGTACTTTCGTCCTCCTTCTAAGCAACATCTGGTGTTCCACAAGGCAGCCATTTGGGTTCCCTTCTATTCATTCTAACTATAAAAGATCTTGAGAAGGTCATTAAACACTCGTTTCTCTCTCTCTTTATGCGGATGACACTAAATTCGTTAAAATCATCTCATCACCTCAAGACTTCTGTCTCCTTTAACAAGACCTCGATCATTTTTCGACCTGGTGAATGAAAAAGCGCTTAGAGCTAAACATCACCAAATGCCAATCCATTACCGTATCGCGCAAGCGCAACAAGTCCCCTCACCGACTTTACCATCTTCACGGTCAACCAATCTCAATCTCTTCGTGACCTTGCCGTATCGTACTAAATTTTCTAAATTTTCCTTCGCACATTGACGAAATAATTTGTTAGGCCAACTCATCACTCGGCTTTGTTCAACGATGGTCTAAAGAATTTTCCAACCCTAAACGTGACTAGATCCCTCTACATCACATTTGTTCGCCGCCTCCTTGAGAACGCTAGCCAAGTGTGGGCTCCCTTTCCTCAAGTTCATCGTACCTCATCCAATGAACCACCCTCTCATATGCTGCGAAAGGTTCTAACCTTTCAGTTTTCGATTTCAACCGCAGCACTGCCCACTTCAAACTCGATCTCCTTCACCGTTCTTCCTATCTTTAAGTCTTAGTTTTATAGCTTTTCATGTCTTAATTTTAAGTTAGGTTTAAGTTGTTACTTTAAGTCCATGTGTAAGTTTTAGCTTGTATGTATTAAAAAAAAAATAAAAAATTCATACTTTCATACTTAAATCCGCTTTTCTATGATTTACGTAAGATCAATGCAGAATCTAAAATATAAACTAAATAAGTTAAAAGGTTTCACTCACCGCCACGAAGTCGTACGTATTTAATTCAATTCTAACTGCTGTAACGTTAGCCCTGAAATTCACATTATTTAGTTGAGTAAAATCAGACCTATGTGTATCCAAATTAGTCAAAAACAATTGCTGAAATAAAAAATGAAAAAAAAACGGATATAGGCTTGGGGACATTTAAAATGTAAACTATTCACGTCTTACATTAAATTGTCCTGTCATCTCAAAGGCTGACGAACTATTCACAACCTCTACTAGCAAGTCCGGCGGGCAATCCAATATAACTCGTTTTTCTCCCTGATGTCGTATATTCTTCCAGAGCACTCGATAATCTCCATCACGTTCAAATTTTCGAACTTTGATCTCTTCATTATGTATACGTCTCAATTGAAGTAGGTCCTGGAGTCGAACTAAGGCTATAATTGTTTAAAAAACATATTAGCGGTTTTTAGAACACTGGATCCTTTGTATCACAACCTTCATCGCTCTCATAAACTATTGTATATCCCTTCCACCCATAATTGCTTATTATATCAGCGTATGCCTTGGACAACATCAGAGTTGAGGGCGCCACATTTATTGTCATTCTATGGTTCATTTTTTCCACCATACTCTCCTCGGGACTCCAATCGAACAAAATGTGTGGGATTCCGGTACTGTTGCATATAAGTGCTACAATATCTGCAGCCACAAAAAAAACATCATAATCAGATTAGCTCAAAATAAAACTATGAGAACTTACCGCTTGATGCCTTTGAACTTGGTCCAAAAATAGCCGAGACACCATTTCCTATCAACTCGCAGGCTATATATTCAAAAGTATTTTGGCCATAAGTAAAGGAGTTTATTCAAGTGAAAATATTGATATCCTTACTTAATTTTTGTAGAACAATACTATCGTCATTTGGAGCATACCGTTTGATTGGCATAAGCTTTATGTCGAAAAAACGTTGATTCATACGATTTACGGCCGTTGCAAATGAAGACTCAATTTCATGTTCATCCTCGAAGAATATGGCTCCTGAAAAGCGTTTACTTTGTACCTATTTATATTCCTTTTTTTTCATTAAATAGTTTACCAATCTTGACTTGCTGAAACTGACTAGACAGTCCCACTAGCGTAAGTAACAACAAGAGCGACTTCATTTTTCACACATCTTTATGCGACTTAACCAAATATTTTTCTAATGCGAACTGCACATCACTAAAAAAGTAAAATAGACTGCCATATGCCACAGCCACAGTCGTCTGGTCTATTAATGGATTTTCCATAAAAATAAATAAAAATATACTCACCAAGACACAAGCTTTTCTCTTTTCGACCCAAGCATGTTGGAGAACATGTGTTTTTTCGTAAACAATTTTGGAAAGCGCAGCCAAGTGGAGGAACGGAAATCGACAGAACAAACACGGGGAGAGCAACCATAGTTCGGTGTTGTCATAAGAGGGGCAAACTACTTGTTTTGGAATTGGAAGCATCGTTCGAAAATTTACTTTGGTATTGGGCTTTGGGCTTCAGAAAAATAATGGTTTTCTGTATCAAACATTGTATTTGGGATAATTTCAAATGCTGATTAAAAAATAAATCCTTAAACGTTGAAGATAATTTTAAAAGGGGTTCGGTTTAAATTGATTGCAATCGATATAAGACGAGGAAAAGGTTTGCTGTTACGATTAAAAAGATATATTTGAGATATGTTACCATTATTAATATTTAAAAAAAATTAGTTGTATACCAGTACCGCCCGTGGTTGAAATTCGACCAGTAGATATAGTAACGAAAGCTAACTTGTTTTTTACATAATTTATTTATTATTTGTTTTAATTTATTTATATGCTAAATCTTAATTCATATACCTTTCCGCTATGCAAAAATAATGGAAAAGGGCAAAACATAGTAACAGCATTTTGTATGGGAAATTCTCAACTTCATTTTACCAGTCTTTATGGCGACATATACCTACGATTTTTTGTTTTTGCACATCTATGGCACAGTACCTTTCGAATGATATAAGTTTCATTCTCCTCATTTTATGATAAATACTTAAAAAGTGTACGGAAACTTTTGATGTTTACGTATTAATATAATGACAATATTAAATTTTTTTTGAAAGCGTGTTTCAACTATATTTTAGCTCAATATGTGAGTTTGTTCAGTAAAGATGACGAAAAATGTGTAAATGGAAAGTAAAATACATCAGGTAACACAAATGAATAAAATTACTATAGAGCTTCTCAGGGCTCAATCCTTAAAGAATATGCCTGAAAAACCGACCAGTTCTTAGCAGATGATATCTTAGCAGTGATCACTATACATCGCTGATCCTTAATAGATAGGTAGAATTACTCCCAGTCATTGATCGATATATGATATAACACATAAGCGGACTCCTGGTGACACAAGCCTCTATCTGACTTAGTTGCTAGGATCTTTCTAAATGCGCAATGCGTCGTGTTCTTTCATTTCCCAAAATACGAAACAAAGAGAATAACCAATCGCCCTAGGAGACCAATTTAGATAGTGGTACACTTCCGATAATTTTGTAGGTTACCATAATGGGCCCGTCGCCAAAAACCTAAACCAATTCGCCCAAGCATTTAATTTCCCTGCAGAACCTAAAGATGGTTTCAAATGGGATTGCGAACCCAATTTCCTTCAAATTTTCGAAGAAGTACCTACCAAGGTAGAGGATGTTGCGCAGAGAATATGTGACATGTAAGTCCTCACAATTTCTACATGCCTGGCATTTTTCCTCAAAAGGCAATGACCCGATAGTATTCCTATTGTCATTCGTAACTTTGATCTACTAAGATTTAACAATTCTAGTGATTTTTTGCTATCTAACTTTGAGACCCTATGCCCTTCTACATATGTGACCATCGTTGGTCTGCCCTGTTCCTGGTATTTTCAAGAATCAATCTTTTGGCCACGGCCAATGGTGGTCTTATGCCCTCGATTGTATCATTCTGTAGAGGCATAATGCTCTGAGCAGCTCCTAACTCAGATTTTATGACGTAAGACTCTAGCGCCTTTAGCGCAGAATGTCTGTCCATGAAGATGGCGATATTTTTGTTGGATATTGATCCCATTTCAAGTAGTTCCGCAGCTTTGAGTACGGCCAGAATCTCTGCCTGGAACACACTGCATGTGTCCGGAAGTTTCTTTGACACTTGTAGGTCTATATCTCTAGAGTATATACCTGACCCTGTACCATCTTTGGTTTTGGAACCATCCGTATAGATTGAAATTTCATCTTCACTAGAAACTTTATTCCTTTGCCAATCCTCTCTGTCAGGATATACTACATCGTATGGTATATCGAAGTCAAGTACACCCAGACTTTCATCAACTTTATCAGGGATGTGAGAGAAGGAATCCCTGATTATAGAGCTGTTTCCTTAGAGTCCCGTTTTGAAAAATCCTACATTAGTTAGCCGTAGCGCACTATTACCTGCTTGTAGTTTTATTTGAAGATCCAGTGGTAAAAGATACATGAATGCCTCGAGTGCAGCTGTGGGCGTGGTGCGTAGGGCACCAGTGATGGCAGTGCAGGCTGTTCTTTGCACCATGGTCAACATATCCCGTATGTTTCTTCTAATTGTGGCTTTCCATTGTTAAGTTCTTTAAGTATATCGTCTATGACCAGAACCCAGAGGAGGGGGAGATAACTCCTACCTGGGGGGTGCCTTCTTATTGAACTTTATCCGAGAGTGGAATTGATATTTCTTGTAACAAGCATCTTACAAAGCCAAATGGTGATGCTGTGTTCTACATTTATCTTTTCCAGGGCATTTTTGATAGCCTCTGCCCTAACGTTGTTGAAAGCCCCTTCAATGTTCAAAAAGGCAGCTAATGCATATTGCTTATGGTGAATGCTTTTCTCAATTTTATCTACTACTTCGTGCAGAGCTGTCTCTACCGATTTACCTTTTAAATATGCGTGCTGAGCTTTGCATAAATTGCCGTTGCAACACTTGCCTCTTATATGGACGCCAAGAAGCCTTTTGAGTGTCTTAAGGAGAAAGGACGAGAGACTAAAGAATCTATAGTCCTTCGCTGAGGTGTGACTTGGCTTGCCTGCTTTGGGAATAAACACCACCCGCACCTCATTCCATGCCGTGGGTATATAGCCTAATTTAAGACAGTATATGAAAATGTCCCTGATTTTGTCTGTAACCGCAGCCGGGGCATTGCTGGCAAAATACCATCGGGGCCCGGCGCTTTGTATTGTGCTAAGGACATTATAGACCAACGCACTTTCTTCCATGTGAAACTTTCATAGGTCCTGAACCATTCTATGGAATATTGGATCACACCCACAAAACAGAATTTAAGAAAATACAAAAAGAAAACAGGACAATAACATAACCTAGCATGGCACTCAGGGCATGAGGCATGCAAAGAAACTTCTGGGACAATACAACCGGGAAAGATTCCAAGCTTGCATCAGTATGAGTAAAAAAAACCTCCGCATTCAACGGGGCATTGGAGACTCAAGATTCACCTCAGGAAGTTGGGTATGTCTGAAGAAGGTCTCTGCATAGATTCCGCGATGAGTCAAGTGAAACCCCAGAACACGTGTTGGAATCATGTGGAGCACTGACTTGAAATACTTTGGCAATTATCGAATGAGGAAATACTGGAGCCAGCTGGACAAGAGATAGTGATATAGGACAGGTTTCTTCCGCACAGGAAAAATAATAAGAGTACAAGAAACTCTAAAACGATTCCGAAAGGAACTCTCATGAGGGAACATATCTCTCTGAGGCATAAGCAGAGACAATAATAATAATAATCAGTCTGTTTGACTAAAAGAGTGCCGCGAACGGGAGGGTTTACATTTGAAGGATATTACTTTTAGGAAATAAATTTCCAAATTGTGCACTTTCATAATTAACAAACATTTTTTAATATTTAACTACACTTTCTTTTGAGTCACCTTGTATAATAAGTCAATGAAGAAATTAAGCCTAACGAAATTATAAAAACAAGCTGAATGTGAAGCAAATTCACTCATTATTTTGATTATAAACAAGAAATGAACGCACTTCAGGATGTTTATCTTTTGGATTGCCCAACATATGAGGATTATTTGGATACATACATTACCCGAAATGATTTGCGGTTCCTTCGAAACATTCGCTTCAGCCGAATGTTGGTCGAACTCGGATATCGGTCCACAACAGAAATATATACCCCCGATCAATTTGAAATCCGTAAAGCGGCTGCACATGAAGCAATATACCCAACAAAGAAATCCCTTATTTTATTTCATAGTGGGATTCGAATTATGGACCCTGTCCTGCATGAATTAGCAGAGAGGGAAACTACAAACTACCAGAAAATTCTATCGGTAACATTTTAATTCCATTAATGAGCCTATTGTTGTAATGCATTCTAGTAGACGATTATTTTTCTGCGACATCGAAAAAGATCTGGCTTCGAAACTTCCGGCTATATAGATTACGAACACAGTTTGAGGAAGACGAATTTGAAAACATACGACTCCACTGACTGGAAGGCGGTTTTTTCGGGTCGCAAGATTTTGCGTCCCAAGCCTACTGATCTGAGTTTTTACAATTCGCGAACCAACACGGCGTGCTTCAATGATTCAGATAATTATGTTATTATCAATGATCATGATATTGGATTGGTTTTTATGCACAAGGGCGATCGAAAGAAGATTTGCGTGAATCAAATAAATGCAACATATAAAGCTAACTCGACAAGAACCATGGTATTTTCTCCTATATACGGCCACGTTATTTTATACGATCATATTGTACGGAAGAAGGCATAAACTAAAATCCATGTATTTGTGTTGATTTAGTACACAATTGCCGCTTATCAAAGTACCAAAATTAAAAATTAGCATTTGAATTAAATCGGTTGCAGTAACTTTTTTGCGAACTTTTTTAGTTTTTAATTAGAAAAAGTAAATGGGGAAATAAAAAAAAAAGGTATGAATCGAATTAAAATGTTTATAAATAATCTGTAATTTTTCACAACCCCGCGTTTGACCGCCGCGGTCCAACGCCGCGGTGAATTCAACGCAGCGTTGAAAACGCGCTCTGTATAACGGGGGAAATGTATAGCTATAGCTATTGCAGTATATTACAATGCGATCGATTTTAGTTCAAGCCACGGATGGATACCAGCTTCACAATGTCAAATTAAGTGAAGAAGCCGTAAGCGCCGATAGCAGCAAGTTTCCCAAATAAATTCAATCAAATTATAGAAGCTGGTCCGCTGGACGTTATATCACAAACCAAGGGGGTCAACCATGTAATTCGATTCTACTTTCAATTCTATTCGAAATCATATAAATAAAATTGGTGTAGTTCTGTTCGACTTATATTGAATTTGACTGCATGTCTTTGAATGCAAAAATCTTAAAAACTGCTGAAGTTAGTCTGATGCATTTTTCACGGGCCTATAGAGGATACATAGGCCTACAATTTCCACTTTGTTTCAACTCTATATCTCTGTAAATTCCAGAGAAAATTGGACAAGAGTAATTTATTTTTTCGTTTTCTTTCGTTTTTTCCTTTGCGACGCTTTGCGTTCGAAAATACTGGGAGCATTTAAATATAGTAAATGCCAACTTAAGGAGGACATCTGCAGGTCGAACATAGGATATCCATTTACTCGATATCTTAAAAGGTTTTTAAATAAATAGACAAAATTTGAAACATTTTTACTATTTTCACCTGGGTGAGGGGAAATCCACTTCATTCTCAAATCAAACATACTAAACGCGCAATATATTTGGGTACATCTCTTTTAACTTTATTTTACTCCTGTGACAGACAGAGATAGTATTCTGTTTGGTTTGCTAAGCAAAAAAAATAGGGTAAAATAGCCTATTGTTGGCACCCCACCATGAGCCAATTACTGGCACAAAGTACACCGCCCATCATTGGAAAATTGAGAATTGAGACACTGTTTGCCTGTTTTTTTTTTTATTATTTTATACCACAATATATAGGTGCCAATAATAGGACTGAGGAATGCCAATGAATGGAACGAAGTGCAGATAATTGGTGAAAATTGGCTTTGCTTTATTTTACTGTATGTTTTTTTTTTTAATTTATGTTTTGCTTATGTTTTTTATTAAAAAAATATCTTAATAAAGGTAAATGAATTATGTACTTTAAAGTTATTTTAATGTTTTTTTTTATATTTACACACACATAAAGACTTAAGTTTTCTTAAGGTGCCAATGATTGGGTGTCTTACCCTATAAAATATAAAGTCATTATGTAGGAAAGACGTGTCTGCTCTCTTGCTCAGTTCCTATTTCACTCATGCATTTATAAATCCTGTGGTGTCCATATAACCCGATTCCCACCGACTTCCCATTTTTAATTTCCGCCATTCAACTCTATCTAACAAAAACCAAATATACACGAAAGCCTACCTATAAAATAAATTTAATATTCGAAAAAAAGTGCACACACGTAACCCATCAACTAATTTTGTGTGTGTATCCATTTTTATCCATCATCGTCGATAAAGCAAAGGTAACCCCACATGTGTCGGGTTATTAAAAGCTCTCACTGCCACTGGACAGTTGATTTTGAAAGAACAATTTTTGTTTGTATCTTTTTTTTCTTCCCCGAGGAGAGAAGAGTATACCGTGAGACCTCTTTGTTCAACCCGCTTGGCCATGCGCAATCACACACACACAAAACAGTACTGTACAGCGGATGCAGTGCAGGTATGTAATGTGAGGTGTTTCGTGTGTTTCGATGTTTCAGACACTTTTATACCGTCTTTTTTCTTCTCTCTTGATGAGTTTCTATTTCTTTTCATTTTATTTATCCATAAATCGCATTTCCTGGGTGTGTTGGGTCAGCCTTGACCCGGGGGGCGTGGGATGGAGAGAAAGCAGAAAGCAGATACGCCCATACGGTGTGAAATGTTTACGGGATTGAGAGAGACAGTGATTTAACATTTGAAGTGAATACCTGATAACATAAAGTTAATAAGGAAGACGAATTATTTTATACAGTGGTACCTAACTGGTAAGAAATATCTTTTATTCGCCATGAGAAATTTGGATGTGATAGAGTCCGGGAATAATAGGTACCATTTAACAAAACTGAATACTATTGGTTAGTATTTATACCTATACTTATTGTTAAAAGGCGCTTAATTTGATTTGTTTGATTAATAAAACTATCTAGAGGAGATGTTTTACGAAGTTGAAGTATCACCTATTATTTTTCATAAACATTTAAAGCACGTGCACCTACACTTATTCATAAAAAAAATACTAAGCCCATTGTAACGAATAATCAAAGAAACCACATTTTGCACGGGCGAAGCCGGGCGGGTACAGCTAGTTCTATATAAAAGTAGAATCGGAACAACTTTCGAATTGAATTAAAAGTAGAATCGAATTACATAGCTGGCCCCAAGCTTTTAACGTCGATGAAACAGTGTGAAATAAAGGCGTCTGCCATCAGGAAAAACATTTACGTCAAATAAAGAAATCAAAAGACCTGACTACAAAGGTGCCAAAGAGCGGCTGATGATACTTTTGGAAGGAAATGGACATTAATTTTCTACAAAAAAGTTATCAGCTTTTTTAAGGCTCAACATTAAAGAGGCATTAAATATTTTGAAATATGCCTCGGAGTATCTACCTACATATAATAGAATTTTAATATACAAACTGGTATACAACAAAGAAGCTGGACGCTGCTGGACTGCATCTTGTGCCGCTGCTACTGAAGGAAGCCACCGACATTCGGTAACAACGCTAATTTCATCAGCTAATAAAGACTTATATTGCAAAATAAAACTGTATAATACTTTTTAATTATTTAACTGTTTGTTTGCTTTTCCTATATACAAATCGCGATCGCGACCTTAGGACAACAGGGTTCTAACTTACATTTTCTACAAAAATGAGTTACATATCGCACCGCAATAAAACGATTACGCTCTTTTGATTGCTGCTATTACTTTTTGTCGTTCTCTTAAAGTTTCTGAGATATTTACTGTAACTAGGTCCTAACGGCACGTTTTCAGTTTGAGATAAAAAGGTTCTAACAGACTGACATAGATCTATGGAACTCTAGAAAGCCCTTACCATTTTGCAGATGGAACCAGCATCAGACATAAATTCTAGCAAAACTAATAGAGTAGTTTAAATATTTTTTAAAACATTATAATTTTAAAGGGTTTAGATAAAATAGTTCAAAAACAGTTTTTGAATTAAATTAAAAGAGATTCAGAAAAGCTATTTACAACATTCAACTTCTGTTTTCTCAAAAAAAGCTCCTGCCATACAAAAAAAGACAATCTAAAACACCGAATCGTTGGATTTACAAGGATTGCCTACGCATAATCTCCAATTGAAATTTGGAGCCACTATTATTATGCTTCGGGAAATTGATCAACCCCGTTTGTGTAATGGTACAAGACTTGCTGTTAAAACATTAATGACTTATTGATTGAAGCTACTATTTTAACTGGAAAATTTGGACAGAATTTTGTGACTTTTATCATAAAAGACTTTATTAAATAGAAAGTTTTGGATTGAAATGGATGCGAATGTGAAAGTTATTTACGATGACGCTCGGTTTCCTGGATCAGTTCACGACTCAGCTATTTAGATGGTTTCACCAGTGAAAAGATTAGATACTAAAAGACGCTTTATCAGCTGTGTATATTTTTTACGTTTTACTGATTTATTTGCTGCGAGGAGATTCTGGCTTTCCACTATGGTTATTTACCCTAATAAATAACCCACCAGAAAGGTCACCTCAATCGAATTTTAATAAGAGGATCTTTCCACGAGAAACTCTGAAAATTGTTTATGCAATTTTTTGTATACAAATATGTATACTATGGGTTTGGAACAATTTCTTGACGATGTATATCAAGCCACAGAAACAACAAACGGCAATGAAAACGATAGAGAAAACCATCAAAGAATTCGCAACGAATGGCACGACGTTGGATGCAGGGTTCGAGGACGATATGCATTAAATTTTACATAAGGAAACAATTATTTTACTTAATACGTACAACAATTACAAACTTATTACACAAATATTTAGTTTGTAATTTTTCAAAACTAACTCTTTTAAGCCTGCTGTCGAAAGTTCAGCTAGTGAAAAACAGTGGACTGTAAAACTTTTAATTATATTATAATACCTTCTGTTTCCTTGAAGGTGGCATCGTGAAATAATTTCTTTTTCCTTTTTTTCTTTCTTTTTATTTTCCTTTCTTTTTATTTTTTCAACCTTTTCTTTCGGTTTTCAAATTATAACTAACTCAATAAAATCTATTATTTCTAAACTAAAAATCATATCATAGAGAAAAAATAAATAAATTAAAAAGTAACAAGTAATAACAATATTAATAACTAAGTGTTTTAGTATAATAATTTATATGCTGGCACATAAATAACTGCATGCTGCATCACTCCATCTTCGAGTCTGTTGTTGGTCTCGTGCACACTGGATCATTGCACGCACTGCACAATGAGGCGCCGAAGCCATTCCAAAGGTAACTCTAGTTAACCAGTATTCTTTTACGGGAGTTTTTGGATGGGGCCGCCAAAGCATCCGCTGCACATCCCACTGTTCCTCAAGAATTCCGGCCTGCAGATACATCTTTTGAACATCAGTTGTAATTCCGATTCGATGAGTGCGAAAACGCATGATGAGGTCGAACAAATCGTCTTGCAGTTTTTCGCCAATCATTTGTGCCTCATTCAGAGATATTCCATAGCTAGTTTTACAAGATGCATCAAAAACAACACGAAATTTGCGTGTGACCGCATGATGAGGAATATAGTAGCACCATCCAATTGCCTCACGATTAACTTCAAGCATATGACCCGCTTCCAACATCTCGTTGATACTGGCAACATATTTCTCGCGTAATGCTGTATCACGCTCAAAACGTCGCTCTAAAGAATGCAAACGCCGCAATGCGATATCACGTGACGATCCAATTTCATCTATATCACTTCGAAATGGAATGCCCACTACATACCTGCCAGTTGTCGTTCGATAATGATGGCTCATAAAGAATTGTTCGCACGCTTCCTGTTTCGTTGTTCGTACTCGACATGCAGGGATCTCTTCTACTTCCCAAAACCTATGCAGTAGCGTTTCAAGTTCAACATCTTTTACATGTCCTAATGCAGAGCACACCCGTGCCTCTTCTAATGGCCATAAACCACCACCGTAAAGCAACCATCCTAGTCGCGTACTTTGTGCAATGATGCCGGATTCATTTGTCGAGCTAATATTTTGCATAATTGTTGCCCAGACACCAGCACCAAGCAACATGTCAACAGGTGCCGGTATGTTGAAAACTGGATCAGCCAATGACTTTTGAATATCTTTAGCAGCCAAATCAAAGGATATAAGTGTGCTTGGTAATGGGCTTGTAGATAGTTCAGGTACCACAAGCAACTCAATCTCTGTTATTGGCTTTTCATCAAAACGGGATAGCAATTGACAGCATATCTTTCTTGTAATTGGGTGTCTTGAAACACTGTTAACTCCCGCAATTCTAATACTGCACTGTTTTGTTGGGAGCAGCTCCATTTTTACAACTGCCTTACTGATAAGATTTACTTGAGAACCTGAATCACACATCGCTCTAATCGGTTGCGTTGTAAATGGACCGACTCTCAACCGCACTTGGGCTGTCGCAAGCAATGCCAATTTGATCATTAGGTGTTTGTCTTGGTGATCTTCCAGAAAAGTTGAATTGGCAACAAAAGAATTGGATACATCTAAGTCACCCTGTTCAATTGACTGAGCTGATTGCTATTGTGCTTCGACAGAGGCGCTTGTCTGAGCAACCATTCCTTCGGATTTTGTTTGGTTATTTACCGGACAGATTGTGCTGTTGTGCTTTTGACCTGGACATCGAGGACAAGGTTCTCTGCGGCAGTTTCTTGATAAATGATTTGGACTGAAGCATGATTCACACAGTCGCTTTTTCTGTACCAATTCCAGTCGACCGTTCATTGGAATTGCCTTGAATTTATCACAATTAAACAATGCATGGCCCGGCAAATCACATTTAAAACACTTGCGATTGTCTGTCGGACGTTTTCGATCATTAAACTGAACCATTGGGCGCCAGCCTTGGGGATTTCCTGATATTGATTGCAGAGGATTCGTTGTTCGCTGCTTTGGGCTGGATGAGAACTTTGTTAGATTACGTGAATCATCAGCTGCCGATGGACGTGGACAGCCGGTACTGATCTCTAAACTTGCGATACAATTTGCACGCTGTTCCAAAAATTTAAACATTTCAGTCAAAGTTGGTAGTTCGTTAACACGGCGACGCATTTCCCATTCGCGTCGTCCCTCTTTGTCCAGCATCCGTTCGATTTGGTACAGAAATTGATAGTCGACTAACTGCTCTGTTGATAACAGCGATAATAAATGCCGTCGGTTCACCCGTACCGTATCTAAAATCTCGCGCAAATCTTCATGTGATTGATCGCGTACTGGTAACAAAGCACTGATTTCTTGCATGTGAGCTCGAATCGTTTGATGGTCATTATCGAATTGTTGTCGCAATGAAGACCATGCCAATAAATAGTTACCATCGTCTGCTACGGACCATTCACCAACTGCGCGTTTTGCAGGGCCTTCCAGAGCAGACAAGAGTTTTCGTAAACGCTGTGCATTTGTCAGTTTATGGTTATTGTGAACTTCCTCAATGAACGCATCGCGAAATGGTACCCACTTTGCAAAATCCCCAGCAAATTTTGGTAATCTATTTTGATTTGGCATATCACTCCACTCAATTCGCAAAACATTATTATCAGATTGAGTTGTCTGATCTGGTATTTGCGGTGTCAATATCGCCAATCGTGATCGCAGAGCTGCCTTGGCAGCAAAATAAATATCTTCGCCTTGTTCCAGAAATGCATGATCAGCCGTGTTTTCCATCAAAAAGCTTTGGTGACATGCTTCGTCATAAACATTCCAGCAAGCATTCAGCATATCCAGTTTTGTTTGTAGTTCATGCTGATCAGCGTCAATGAATTCGATTTGCTGAGTGAAATCCAACACTCGGCGGAGCGCAGCCAATTTCATTTCCCGCCAACTGCTTGACTCTTTTGTATTATTAGTTGACCGCCGTTTCTTCCTTACTGGTGTCAAACTAATAATTTCATTGTTGCTGCTCTGTTCGGGTTTATGTGATGGAGCCCATGGCCCGGAATAATCTTCTTCCTCGCATTCAAGTTTTGATAGGCGCTTACTACTGCTTTGCTGCATTTTCTTTTCTATAAAATAATATTCTTTATTAGTCTGCTTTTATTGTGAGTCATATTTGGTAATGGTTACGCAATTGTAACCCATAATCTTTCTACGTTTGACTATGGCCACGCATAATGTGACCCATAATCAAATTTCGTTTGGTTATGGTTACGCCATTGTAACCCATAATCCTTTATACGTTTGATTATGGCCACGCATAGTGTGACCCATAATCAACTTCCGTTTGGTTATGGTTACGCCATTGTAACCCATAATCCTTTATACGTTTGATTATGGCCACGCATAGTGTGACCCATAATTAACTTCCGTTTGGTTATGGTTACGCCATTGTAACCCATAATCCTTTCTACATTTGATTATGGCCACGCATAGTGTGACCCATAATCAACTTCCGTTTGGTTATGGTTACGCAATTGTAACCCATAATCTTTCAACGGTTGATTATGGCCACGCATAGTGTGACCCATATTCAACTCCATTTGTGATAAAGTACCTGCTTTTTCAGCATCGAGTGCATTTCCAATCAGCTTTCGCCTGAAAATTGTCATTGATCTGCATTTTGATCGATTTGCAACTTCGTCAGCTTTAATCAATCGTCGCTTGAGTTCCTTAGAAAAATCAAGAATTAATTAATCTTGCAAAATCGTGCAAAAACAATGAAGACACAAAAATGTAAAAGACAACTAAACTCTTACAAAATATATTGCAAAGACCAAGCAAATGTTTTTTTTTTTTTAATACCCTCAGTTCTTGAGATGGAAAGGCCACACAGATTAAAAACGTTTCGTCTTAGACCTCCTCTGAGTCAGAAACATCCATAGATCATCTAATTCCATTCGGTTCGGTAGGACCATGTCGAAAGTTCAGCTAGTGAAAAACAGTGGACTGTAAAACTTTTAATTATATTATAATACCTTCTGTTTCCTTGAAGGTGGCATCGTGAAATAATTTCTTTTTCCTTTTTTTCTTTCTTTTTATTTTCCTTTCTTTTTATTTTTTCAACCTTTTCTTTCGGTTTTCAAATTATAACTAACTCAATAAAATCTATTATTTCTAAACTAAAAATCATATCATAGAGAAAAAATAAATAAATTAAAAAGTAACAAGTAATAACAATATTAATAACTAAGTGTTTTAGTATAATAATTTATATGCTGGCACATAAATAACTGCATGCTGCATCACTCCATCTTCGAGTCTGGCCGCATCCCACAGTATGAGTGTGCTGGCCAATTCTTTCTTTTCTATGGAATATTAGTGCCGTTTTGACACACCTGCATTTTAATGTTTTATGCTCAAGTTGAAAACAAATAGTGAAAACAGCTAATTATTTTCACAGCTTCGTAACAGATTCCAGTTTTCGTAGTTCCATAAAAGAGTTTTATAAAAGTTCGAAACCTAGAATACGATTTATAAAAGATCTTTTATTTTCCAAATCTTTTATGATTCATAACAGAAAATTCATAACAGAATAAAAGATTTCGCAGAATAGGCCTGATTACTGTATGCTAACTGATAATTTTAGATAATATATTATTTCCCACGCGGTAATCAAAAGACTATATACAACCACCTCATTAGAATATATTTGTCTGCGTCTGCATTGTTTCAAATATTAAACAAAATAACGACGACAACCTTCTTATATTATTTGGCACAATCATCATTGCACGTTCATGTGTTTACATTTTAATTTTTTTTTGCAGTCACGTTTCAGACACCATTTTCAAATATAAACAACGTTTGTTTACATCCCATGCACTTGGTGGGACATGCGTCCGGCGACAAAATTTATAAAAACAACGACAAAAAAGAAAACAAAATCAAAACTGATCTAAATAATCACCTCTCAGGCCAAATCTAATTTTAGGAATTTAGTGCATCAGTAGCAGAGCTGCAGTTCGACAGAGCACTAGAATGCTTAAAGATTTTTTTTAAATAATTATTTTTTCTCATAGATTGCAATGCAATCAACAGTGCTGAGAATAATATTGTTAAGTTGTCTAAGCCTAACTGTTACCAGTAAACCCCAATTCAATATTGGTAAGTGTTACAGAAACATTTAGAGAATTTAACTTTTGCGTGAACATTTTAGGGGCTATTTTCGAAAGCAGTAACAGCGAAGGCGAAATTGCATTCCGTGCAGCGGTTGATCGAGTAAACATCTACGAGAGAGCATTCGTACTAACTCCAATAATTCAATACACAAATATCGATGACAGTTTTATAGTTGAAAAGACAGGTATCTATAGAACAATTCATTAATATTAATATGAGCGTAATTTTTGATATCTTATAGTTTGCAATTTAATTGCGCAAGGGGTGATTGCTATTTTTGGTCCGAATTCTGCTGGCGGATCTGGTAAGTATCTATAAGCATTTTTCGCTGCGAATATTCATTCAATATGTGTATATAACATTGTATTTCATTGCAGGAATTATTAGTTCAATATGCAACACTTTGGAGATACCTCACTTCGTATTCGATTGGTCTGCGACAGAATCGTTGGCCGATCGACCCTTTTCAGCAATGACACTGAATGTATATCCTGACAATTTGGTGCTAGCGCGAGCGATGGCGGACGTAGTTCAGGGTCTTGCATGGAGAAGTTACACTGTAATATATGAAACTGAGAAGGGTAAGTCGTTATGCTGACATAGAATCTGGACTTCTTGTTAACGTCATTTAATATGTAGGCTGCGTGTGGGGATAATTCATATTTTTAAATTAAAATTATGGCGCAATTAAAGTAAAAAAAAACTGTAATATTGTTGCACAAGATCTAATTGCATAATTTAACGAACAACGTCGCTAAATAACAACAAAAGGTGTGTTTTTGACCATCTATTTCGGCAATGCAAAGTAGACGAATGCGCAAAAAAACAAAATCGGTATAAACTGGTAGCTATTGCTGTAGTTTACCAGTAGTTTGCAAAAACATAATCAAAAAGGATCCAATAGAAAGTTCTGCTTCCTGGTCACTTGCACTAAGGATACACAATACCTTGTGATACCACATGAGTCTAAAATTTAATTCTTCCTACTCGTTAAACCAGTTGGAGCTTCTGATGAAGCGTAGGAGATTTCGAATGTCTATGTTATTTAGCTAGTTCAGATCACTATAATAGAATGTACGGCTGGAGAAGCTGCCGTTTGCCTGCTGAAGATGTCAATGGGTGTCAGATGAAACAGGCAAGCTGTTCTTTGGACTTTGATAACTTATCGCGATTAATCGCTTTGTCCAAGGCAGTCCACCAGACAACCACACCGTATGTGAGTATCGGTCTTATGACAGAGGCGTATAGCCAGTGAGTGATACGAGGCTGTGAGCCGCATTTGTTTCCCATGGCTTTTTTGCAAGAGAAAAGTGCCACAGTGGCTTTTTTAACTCTTTCTTGGATGTTAGGTTTCTAACTTAACTTCCTATCAAAAATAAGACCCAAGTATTCAGCTTCATTAGAGAATGTCAAACAATGCCATTTGTAGATGGATGGTCAATGTGTGGAATTTTGTATTTCCTAGAAAAGAGGACAAGTTCAGTTTTATGAGGGCTCACCCGCTAACCCGCATTTATTTGCCCATTTTATTAGCTTGTTAAGAGCATTTTGTAGGAGTTCTTTTAACGTGTTTAAGTATTTTTCTGACATGGCAATAACAACGTCGTCCGCATATGCAATCACATTGTGACCTCCCGCTTTCAGGCATAAGTATTAGCACTAACCATAAAATTCCAGAGAAGGGGAGATAGGACGCCACCTTGTGGGGTTCCTCTACTGACTGATATTCTGATAGATATCTCACCCAGGCTTGAGTTCAGAGCTGCCAGTGCACCAGCGATCGCAGATGAGTCGACGTTGTTGAAGGCGCCTTCTATGTCTATAGGAATGCAACCATTGTATACTCCTTATGGTGAAGGGAATCTTCTATGGAGCGCGTAAGCGTGTGTAGAGCAGTTTCTACTGATTTTCCCTTGGAATAGGCATGTTTCGCCGTTGTCAGAAGTTTTCTGTCAATACTTTTGCGTAAATGGATTTCAATCAGTCGTTCTAAAGTTTTAAGAAGAAATGATGAAAGACTAATAGGTCTGAGATCTTTCGGATTCACATGAGAGCATTAACCTGCTTTGGGTATGAAAACCACGTTCACTCTCCATAGCAGTTGGATGTACACCAGATCCAAACAGCGTCTTAGGGTTATCATTAGCACTGGCAAGAGATATCCGAAGTGTTTTGTAGCTCGGCTGGTATTATGCCACCTGGTCCCGGCGATTTGTGTGGTTTGAAGCTTTGTAGCGCCCAAGCACTTTGTCTCTAGTAATCAGACCTTGTAGGTTGGTAGATTGCAAAATTGATCTGTTTGGATCTTTGTGGGCAATATTCTTTGAGCTGCCTGGGAAGTGGGTATCTAGCAGCAGATTAAGCGGTTCTTCGCTAAAAGTCACCCAAGAGTCATCCGTCTTTTTCAGACAACTTGGCATTGTTGGGTTTGTCGAGAGTATCTTCCTTAGCCTTGACGCCTCGGGGGATTCTTCTATCTTACCACAGAAGAGTCTCCAAGATACTCGCTTGGCTTTTCTTAATTCTTTCTTATATATTTTGAGGGCTTCCATGTAGGAATGCCAGTCGGTCGCTTTTCTTGTGTCTTTGACAAGATTGAAAATATAAGGGAAAAGACGAAGACCTTAACTAGATCGAATTTGCTGCTACCAATATCCTGTTTTTTTATTTCAAGACCTATCAATTTTGCCTGTTTTTCAATCGTCATTAAAACCTCTACAGTCCGCATACCCCAAGTCCCCAACAGATCGATCTTTAAATGATTGTCCGTGTTGATACTTGCCATTTCATAGACCGCATCTCTTCAAATTCCGGGTACATCATACATATTTGGAACAGTTCGAAATAGCTTCTTCTAATTAAGTTTACTATTATAGCATAGCATCAATGACTGAGTGTTCGTCTTCGATCTTCTTCAGCTGTGACTTGTTCGACGTGTTTGTTTTATTTCTATGCTGATCTGAAAATTTACATTTTCAAATCTGTTCACAAAAATACGCTTACTAACCCGTAATTAATCACTATATTTATCAACTTTCCCATTAAATAGTTAACTAATAGTTTATTAAAAATAACGCTTCTCCTAGAACTAATGCAGCTTCAAGACATCTTACAAATTCATAGTCCAAGCAGTAATCCTACAACTGTTCGTCAGTTGGGCCCAGGTCCCGATCATAGGCCATTTCTGAAAAGTATTAAGCTTTCAAGCGACAACTGCTACATTCTTCACTGTTCCCATGAGAATATAATTAATATTTTAAAGCAAGCCGACGAGTTAAAAATGCTTGGAGAATACCAGGTAAGATAAAAGGTAGAAACAAAAAGGTATAAATCATAATGCGCAAATATTTACTTTAGAGTGTCTTCATACCTTCATTGGATGTTCATACATTGGACTTTCAGGAGTTACCGAATATTGCGGCGAACATAACAACAGTTCGTATCATGGATCCGACGGACTTTCACGTCAAAAACCTTGTGCATGATTGGGAAGAGCGTGAAAAGCGAGACGGACGTAACTTTAGGGTCCTTCCTACCCAAGTCAAAGTTGTGCTTTTTTTTTCGTTTGCTGTAGACCTCTCTGAAATTGTATTTTCTTTAGACGAATATGCTTCTAATAAGCGACGCTATTTGGGTATTTGCCAAGGGCTTGGCAGAGCTTGGCATTGCAGATGAAATTGTTCCTCCAAAAGTGGAATGTCGGAAGAATAAGCCGTGGGCATTTGGAAGAAGGATTGTGGAATTCATAAAAGCGGTAAGACCTAAAAGAAGTGTGGACTAGATTTAAATTAATTCATTTTTTAGCGATCCGAAGAAGCGTCAACGGGACGTATAGATTTCAATGAGTATGGCCAAAGGAACTTCTTCACGATCCGCGTGCTGGAAATGTCAAATAATGGCTTCCTGGACCTAGGTGTGTGGGATACTGTTAATGGCTTAGACATTGCTGGGGATGAAGATGTTAATGCGCAAAGGGTAGGAGAGAAGCTTGCGAATAAAACGTTTATCATTACATCAAGGATAGGAGCTCCATTTTTGTTAAACAGGTACGAATATTGTGTATTGCAATTTGGAAATAGGAATAGGTATATTTTTTTTTTGCTCAATAGATAGAAATGAACAACTATTTTTTTGGTTTGGTTTTACATACTTTTTCTTTGGAAAGGCGAACCAATAACGCTAAGGCCAGGTGCTACAAAAATCGTTTGATTATACAACAAGCCTAGTTGAGTCAAATAGTGAGCAGTAATGACAGAGTTATTTTTACAGTGCCTTTCTCACAAATGTCACTCAGCATGTGCATTAAACCATTTGGCAAGATTGAGAAGCCTTCGAACTGCTCCAGCGATACAGTACCTACGCAGTAGACTCTCTGCTAACGGTTCTCAATCTTCCTGGAACCTACACACAAGCCTACGCGGACGATGTCGCTGTTCTGTCTGTCGGTTCAGACCTAAGGACTGTCTGCTCTCTGGCGTAGAGATCCTTGCGATTGATCGATGATTGGTGCACAAGAAATGGGCTTTCAGTGAATCCTCTTAAAACTACGGTTGTTCTCTTTACGAGAAGGAGAAAGGTCACTTGTCTGACTCAACTTGTGCTTAAAGGTGTCTCTATCCCGATCTTTGATAAAGTCAAATATTTGGGAGTAATCCTCTATAGAAAACTTCTTTGGCCCAAGCATGTCGAAGCGAAAACCGATAAAGCGCTGTCCACTTTCTGGCAGTGCAAAGGTGCTTTTGGCAAGACATGGGGCTTATCTCCTAAAAGGGTCCTTTAGATCTATACGGCAATGGTAAGACCTCTCCTCTCATATGCATCGGTTGCATGGTGGAACAGGCTTTCGCGGAAACGTGTTATTGCCTCTTTTGTCACACTTCAAAGAACGGTTTGTCTTGGCTGCACGGGGGCCCTCCCTAGTACTCCGGGTTCCGCTCTAGATGCTATGATGAACCTCCCCCCCCCACGCGCATTGGAATTTTGATGAACTTGTGCGAGAATAATTCTTGGACCCCTGTCGTATGGATATGCCGTCTGACGCAATGACACCAAAAATCCTACTGCGACAAAACTACCACGTCTACTTTTCTAGGGCAACGGAATGGCTTCCTCCAGACTCTGATGAGCCAGGGAAAGAATGGCATCGTGTATTCACGGATTACTCCAGAACCCGACAGGAGCCAGGTTCGGGAATCTTCGTGGAAAGCGAGAACATAAGACTACACTACCCCTTAGGGAACCATGCGTCTGTCTTCCAAGCTGAGATTTTCGCTATCCTTATGGCTATGCACTATATTGTGACAAACAGGTGGAGGGCTAGAAGCATTTGCATTTGCAGTGATAGCCAGGCTGCACTAAAAGCGCTGCTTAACCCTCTTACCTCGTCCAAGTTAGTGCTTGAACTCAAGCTTTCTCTGAACTTGGTCGGAAGGTTAAGCACAGTGAAACTTGTCTGGGTCCCAGGTCACGCTGGTATCCACGAAAACGAGATTGCTGATGAGCTTGCCAGGCCACCAAGCTTTTGCCAAGCTATTAAATGTATTGGGCTTGAGCGACACCACCATCTGTCCTGCTTGTGGAGAGAATGACGTACAATGGACCAGTAGTTGTGTCTGAGTGCTCCATCGGATAGTAGCAACCTCCAACAAAAAAAAATCTACATATTATTTTTAAGAAGCTATAATGATAGTGACTTTGTGCTGTGTGCATATCGACTTCCTTCTGTTTCGAATGTCAAAGAAGCAAGTTTTATACCGCCACCGCCAGTAGCAGGGATTTGATCACGAACTTGATTGCTATACTGCCTTAGGTTAGGTTAGGTTAGTGGGCTGGCTGGAAATACTCCGTGCCATACTCAGGTCAATACTGACCCATTGATGCCCTTTGGGGAAAGAGGTTGCCCCTTACCCATTATGACCCTGTCTAAGTGTTGTAATTAATTACTTACTGTGCTGTTACATACAAACCATCCTGTGGATTTGATGAATCCCATTAACTTGTCGATCTCGAAAGAAGTTTCTCCCTAAGAATCTGTGCCTACTATGCTGTAGACCTGGGCAGTGGCATAGGAAGTGGGTAGTGTCCTCCAGAGCTTCCTCATCACCGCAGTCTCTACAATGTTTTTCTTCCGTCAGGCGCATTTTCTTCATATGGTATCGTAGAGTATTGTGCCCCGTTATGATACCAACGAGAGTGGAAAGTGATTTCCTATGCTTCGGTATGATACTCTCGGTTCTGGCTTCATTGAAGGTCGGCCATAGCGTTTTTGTTGTACGGCAAATTTCTTGTGCAAATCGCCTTAGTTCATAATTTAAACATTCAGTATCAGTAGTTATCCGATCATCATCTTCTTCAGTGTCCCTAATTATAAGGATCGCTAGTACAGGATCTGCTCAAATGGACCCTCCACAACTCTCGATCTTCCGCCACCGCCACAGATTGGTTCTGGACTTACTCAGAATCTTATTTCGGCAGCTTGTAATCTAAAACGCTCTAAGAGTTTGATCTATCTAAACAGTGCGCACATTAACGCATAGAAACTCTGTGCCTGTGCCTTCTTTTTCAATGATACTAGTGATCTAGTTAACACTGATGTCGGAAGTCTAATACGCTTCATAAGAAGCTCAAATTGGTTCTTCGAGTGAGGATTTAGGAGTTCTGATCCATCGGTACCACAATTGACCTTTTCTAGTCTAAGTGTGCTGGCTTTCGTAGCTGGCAGTTAACCTAACCTATAACCTACCCTAGATTTGCTTACGCCTAATTTAGATTATGTCCTTAAACTTTAGGTCTGTTCCTTTACTTTTAAATCTTACGAATTTTTACGAATTCTTACGCATTTTACTCAATTGTCGCTCCTCAACTCGAAAAATTAGAGAGTGGCTTCGAGAGAACAAGAAATTTCCCCTCTTACTAGTTTTTACTCGACAAATTTCTTTGCCTAAGAATTGAAACAACTGTCACTCGCCTGAAAATTGACATCGATTTGAATTTGTTGTTCTATTTGGCATTTTGGTGGGTGAACTATCTGTCATTTTCAACAGGTTACTACAAAAGCGTTCCTTAACTTTTGCGTAGGTAAGTTTGCCTGTCTGAGTGAGAATTCATACCCTCCACCGTCATTTTGACAGTTTTTTTCATTTTCACTACAAAAGTAAAGGAACAAACCTTTTTTGTGTTATTTATTTCAGAGTGCCAAGAGAAGGAGAAACTCTAGAAGGTAACGCACGATATGAAGGTTACTCGCTGGATCTAATTGACAACATCGCACAAATTCTCGGTTTCAAATACGTATTTGAATTGGCCCCAGATGGAAAGTATGGATCGTTCAATCGAGTTACCAAAGAATGGGATGGCTTAGTTAAGCAACTGATGGATGGAGTAAGTGAGATGATCGACGAAATATGCCATTGTGTGTTGAGGTTAATAGTATGCTTATCGTATTGTGGGGGCAGTGTTTTTATTGAACAAAGATGGGAAGGATTTTCCCCCGTTCAACCTACAATACGAATTACACCTACCTAAGGCTTTTATTTCGCAAACTCTTCTCTTGTGAACGTCTGACAAATGTCCGAGAGTAGTTCGCATATGGCTTACCAAAACAGTTTGTGTCAAAAATAGAACTCACTCAGGCGAATAGTTATGATAAGCCATGTACCTCGACCTACTATGCCCAACACATGCCTTCTTTTAGTAAATAACTTTTTTTCATTATAAAGAATGCGGATCTTGGAATTTGTGACCTCACCATGACCTCGGCTCGTCGGCAAGTAGTTGACTTCACGCCACCCTTCATGACGTTAGGAATAAGCATTCTGTACCTGAAACCAGAAAGCCCTCCACCCGACTTGTTCTCCTTTCTATCGCCATTCTCACTTGATGTTTGGATTTACATGGCCACTGCATACTTGGGCGTATCCTTGTTACTCTTTGCGCTCTCTCGAATGGCTCCCGATGACTGGGAAAATCCTCACCCATGCAAGGAAGCCGAAGAAGTCGAGAACATTTGGAGTATTTTTAACACTACGTGGTTGACAATGGGTTCCATTATGGGTCAAGGATGTGACATTCTCCCAAAGTGAGTAAAGGATTGTGTAAGTGACCAAAATAAAATATCTGTTTGATTTTTTCTTACTTACTAGAGCTGCATCAACCCGCCTTGCTACAGGGATGTGGTGGTTCTTTGCGCTTATGATGTTGAACTCGTACACAGCTAACTTAGCCGCCTTCCTGACCATGTCCCGTATGGAAAGTTCGATTAAAAGTGCTGAAGATCTAGCGAGTCAGAGTAAGATTAAATACGGAGCCGTTACTGGTGGCAGTACAATGGGATTCTTTCGAGTAATTGTTACGCTTCGCACTAATTGTTCATATTTGCTAATCTTTTGTTTTCAGGACTCAAACTTTAGTACTTACCAAAAAATGTGGGCCGCAATGGAGTCAGCACGTCCATCCGTTTTCACCAAGAGTAATGATGAAGGTGTTGACAGGGTTTTAAAGGGAAAACAACTTTATGCATTCCTTATGGAATCCACATCCTTGGAATACATAGCTAATAGAAATTGCTCACTAACACAGGTTGGAGGTTGGCTGGACTATAAGACCTACGGAATTGCGATGCCCTTCAGTAAGTCTGCCTGATGGTATCAGCTATGAGGTCAAACGTTTTTTTTTAAAACCCCTTTGCAGATTCGCCATATCGCAAGCAGATAAGTAAAGCGGTTTTAAAACTCGGAGAGGCTGGCGCTTTGGCAGAGCTCAAGCGCAAGTGGTGGAAAGAGAAACACGGCGGCGGTCGATGTTCGCAAGCCACAGAGGGCAGTGCAGACACGCCTGAGCTGGGAATCGAAAACGTAGGCGGTGTTTTCCTTGTTCTAGGTCTTGGATTATTATCAGCGCTGACAATTGGCTTAGTGGAGTTCTTATGGAATGTGAAGGCAGTAGCTATAGATGAGAAGGTAAGAGTTTACTGAACAATCTAACCGTCGTTGCTTATCGAAATTGTCATTTCAGATATCTCTTCTTGAAGCTCTGAAGCTGGAGGCTACTTTTGCTATACAGTTTTGGATTACAACAAAGCCAGTGCGTCAAAGTAGTGGAAGCTCGTCATCATCTTCAAAGAGTTCTTCAAAATCAACAGACCGTTCTTCTCATAGTGGCAATAGCAATGGAAAAACAGTTAGTGATAAACTGAGAAAGATTAGTTCTATGTTTTCGTTAAAGTCTGGTAAGAGCAATGTAGAAGAACCAGAAAATGACACCAAGGAGAAGCTGAAGGGCAAGGATAGAGATAGCAGATCTAGTAAAAATGGGAAATTTATAAATCATGATGTTTAATATTGGAAGGAATCACATGAGTATTTGAGTGGTTATTAATCTGCTGTTTATGTCCTTACTTCTTACTACAATGAAATCACAATCAATCTACTCACTATATATATATTTATAAATACACGTTGGCCTGGTAATCGGGTTTTTGTTGTTAGCAAAAAATAATAATTTAGCAGCACTCTTATTTTTCAATAAAGTTTCATTCTTCTTTTGTATCTAAAAACAGGAGGCGACTTTCATTTGGAGATTGTTTCTTTTGTATTGTTTCAGATTAATCTGCGGCATCCATCAGTTTTGTTTACATATTTTATTTCCTAGTTGTTCATCCCTTATAATGTTTTTTGCTTTAACTGTACAAAGGGATAGAATTTAAGGGCAAGATTTTTTCCACTGAAAAAACGGTAGTTCGTCTAAGTGCATCTCCGCGCTACAAATCAATAAATTATTCATTCATTATTTTTGAAAACGATCCTTCTGTCATTGCACGGAAAGATCGATCATTTCCAGAAACAGTTAAATGAGCAAGCGGCTCGAATAGACGTTATCTATTCGACACTGTTTGCCGAGTCTGCCGCGCCATGAATATGATGGGTACGCTGGACGAGGTAAACTTAAAGATCCTTGCGGTGAATGTTAATTCACTAATTAGGATCGAGAGAAGGATCAATCTTTCCAAACTGTTGGAAGCCGAAAAGCCAGATGTTCTTTTGGTTAGCGAAACTAAGCTAACTCCGAAGCACAAATTGGGCTACAAAAATTATCATGTAGTTAGAAGAGACCGACCCAACTCCATACAAGGAGGTGGTGTTGGTATCTTAATACGTAAAGGCTTGCGTCATAAAATCATATATAGCAGGGAAGTGCGCAGGTTCGAGGTGTTGGAAGCAAGCATCGTATGCATTCCCCTCAATAGTTTGAGACGGGTGTATGTGGTGTCGCTTTACGCTCCTGAAGCTCCTCAACGCCTTCAATTTTTAAATGAGGTCGAGACACTTTTTCGTTGCTTACAGCTTCAGTCGGAAGACAATTATTACTTTTTGGGCGGAGACCTCAATGCTAAACACGCGGCATGGGGAAATGATGTTCAGAACCCTAGAGGCAACCAGTTTTACGACTGGTGGCGTCATAATATGATTGAGTACAAAATTTAATTGTACGCGACGGATATCCCGTCTTTCCCTAGAGACGGCTCTTTCTTGGACATAGCGCTAGTTGACGAACGACTAGAACTAACGAACACCGATCTTAGCACGCGGAACTGTTTACGTGCGGTTGAGTACGATAGTGATCACTACGGACTTGCCGCCGTAATACGGATCCCGAACGAGCAAACGCAGCTGGAGCAGTACGACCAAGTGCGTTCTTTCGATTACCGAAGAGCGCAGTGGTCGCGCTTCTCCAGAGTTCTTACGCGGGATATACGTTCGAGTGCGATCGATCCACCGACAAACAGGAACTTAACGAACGATGAGATCGATAGCCATTTATTGCAAATGAATGTCGTGATCAAACAGACAATGGAGCGGACTATCCCTAGGGTAGGACGTTCCACTGACGAAGAACAAACTAAGAAGTATCGAAACGCGACAATCGATGCTCTGTACAGACACAAAAGTAGACTGCTCTCGAGGCTTAAACGGCTACACAGACAGTTTACTGACAGGAACGACCCTGAGTTAAGTACACTGAAGTCGATGATCAAAAACTTGAAACAGTTGATCACCGAGAATTACAGAAAATCTGTATGTTTGTATTGGGGCAATAAAATTCGGGCTATAAAAACCAGTAGTCCGAGTATGTTCCCACAAATAAATAAACTGTTCAGGCGGAAGGATCATAACGACATTTCATGTGTCCGAATACCTCAGACGAACGAAAACAGACAGACATTACTGACTGCTGGCATAAGTCCGGAAAGTGCTGCCTCGAACGACGGTTTTTTCGTGGTCGAAGACCCGCAGGAGGGGGTGGATTTGATGGGAGCTTTCTTTGAGACTGTGTATACGGTGAACAATCCTGTTCGCTGTAACCGCGATCTCGAGGAGAGAGCCTTTCTCAACCACTTTTACCTGCGGACCGAAATTCAAAATTGGCGATCCGAGAACAACGGTTTCACCGTGTTCAATGACGACAACCGTGCAAATGGCACAATCGCCGATGTAAATTCTCATCTGTTCGTGAGAAAAGATGAATTACGGTGCATCTTCGAGTCACTTAAGAATAAAAAGTCGGCGGGAGTTGACGGTGTCCCAAACGTCGTATTAAGACACTTGCCACTAGAGGCGATAGATATCTTCACCACGCTGTTTAACAATGCGCTGAATAATGCATATTATCCGGTGCAGTGGAAGACAGCGGTGGTACATCCTATCCCCAAAAAGGATAAGGACAGGACAAACCCTGCTAATCTTCGGTCAATTAGTTTGCTCCCGAATGTTAGCAAGGTATTCGAAAAAGTTGTCAATAGATCTCTTTTAAGATGGGTTGAAGAAAACAAGATAATTCCGGAAAATCAGTTTGGCTTTAGAGCGGGGCATGACACTATTCATGCCGCGTCGAAACTGGTCTCCGACATACAGTGGAATAAAAGCAAGAAACAATGCACGGGTGCCTGCCTGGTTGACTTTGAGAAGGCCTTCGATACCGTATGGTTGGAGGGGCTATTCTATAAGCTGACCAGATTGGGCATCCAAAAGCCATTGTTATATATGATTTATGACATGCTTATGGGAAAGAAGTTCGTTGTCAAATCTGGCAACGTGACTTCGAGCAGGGTCTTCGAAATTAAAAACGGCTTACAACAGGGAGCGGTGAACTCTCCGATCCTATTTAATATTTACACAAGCGATCTGGTGGGTTCCCTCAGACATGCTATAGCGTACGCAGACGATTTGGTGGCGTACAGGTCAGGTCCTAAAATCGAGGTCATCAACGTGCTTTTGCAGCGTGACTTCGAACAAATTAAGAGGTATTGCGATGATTGGAAGTTGAAAATCAATTTCCAAAAATCGGAAACAATCCTGTTCAGAACTCCATTGGCTGGGGCCTCTAGGGATACCAGAAAAAACTGGAGAAAATTGGCCATTATTGGACAGCATGGGCGACCATTGGCGGTGAGAAACGTGGTCAGGTATCTTGGCATCCGGCTTGACCAGTATCTATATTTTGACAAACATATAGATGCTTGTCTTGCTGGGGCTAAGAGGGCTTACGCTCTGACAAGGAGACTGTTTCGCAGCAGTCAACTTAACGCCAGAGTGAAGGTCATTTGCTACGTGGCCCTTATAAGGCCGATCATCGCTTATGGTTGTCCCATGTGGTTCAATATAGCGCCGTATTATATGGAAAAGATTCGGGTGTTTGAGAGGCAATGTCTCAGGGCCTGTCTAGGGTTGTATAGAACTCCCGAATCTGAGTACATGCATTATTATCCCAACAAGACCCTATACAATGGGGCTCGACTGAATAGGATTGACAATTTCCTTATTAAGGCGATTCGGAGGCACATTGCAAGGGCGATGGCCAGCGATAATAGCCTGATCTCAGGGGCTTACTACCCCAATATAATGTACCACGAGAGTACGCTACGGTCTGGCTTTGTCCCGCCTGAGGCATTTCTTCATGCAGACATGAAAGGGTTAGTGCAGACAAGGGATGGTGTGCCGGTAATTTACCACAGCCACCGCGGCGCGAGGGATAAGCGGCTCATCCACGACGGGAACGCCGCCAATGCTCAGGAGCTCCTCCGATTTAGCACCGCAATAGCGGATCGGGACATAATCGATACAGAAAAGCAATTCGCCGAATTTTGGTGGCTTGAGGAAGGGGTGAGGGTAGATACGCTCTCCCGGGCCGGTGCGCTACTTATGTAGCATCCTCCTTAGTTTTAAGCTAGTTTTTTAAGTTAGTTAGGCTTAGATTAGGGGGTCTTTGGGAGGGGCCGCGCTCGTCAATATGATGAGTGCCTCCGGGACTTGACCGACGCTTATGGCCTCGCTCGAGTCCCGGCGGCGCAGATGAACCCAGTTGGCGACTGCCAGGCACCCATGGACACGATCAGGATGGTGACCAATCCTTAAGATTGCTCACCATCCTGATTATAGGTAATTTAGGCTAAGTAGATTAGGTAGTTTTAAGTAGTTTTAACTAGTTTTTAAGAAAATCCAAAATAATAAAGATTTCAAGTTTTTTCATAAAAAGTTTCTTGAAGAACAAAAAACAAACGAAATTAAATATAGATAGATTTAAGGCCGAAAGGCAATAGTTTTAAGCATAATGATAAGTTTAGAGCGCTCGCTTGGAGCCAGTAAGCTAGAATTAAGATCCATGTTAGTTTTAAATTAGATTTAATCGTTTTTGTCTAGGCTTAAGTTTAATGAAGAATAGAAATAAAAATGAATTAAAAAGTTAAAAAAAAAAAAAAAAAAAATCAATAAATTATTCATGCCATGGCTTTCACATTATTTCACAGTGATGAGTTTTGAGAGTCAAACAAACAAATTCACTTTCAGTTTTAAATGAGTAGATACCTATGTAGGTACCGAACATGCAAAGGATAGGTACAGATATGAACAATGAACATGTTAACATGTACGATGTTCGTGAGAAACATTAAGAACTCCACCAAGTCGTCAATCCCTACACTCGTTTTCAATGACACTGCATATGTCCACTCTTTAGACAAAGCAATCTTACTGGCTGCGCAATTCGCTGCGAGCTCCAACATTCCAGATTGCATTATGTCTCCACCTGTTCTCGAGAGCGTAGAAGACTCCATAAAACAAACACATTTTCGCAATCGAACAGTAGCAAGAGTATTAAAAGATCTTAAAGTTCACAAATCCGCTGGTCCGGATGGTATATCCCCCATAATTTTGAAGAGGTGTTCTTCAACGCTGGCAAGGCCTCTGCGTAAGCTTTTTCCCTTGTCCTATTCTTCTGGACTCTCTCCGAGTAAGTGGAAATCAGCATTTGTCCAGCCCGTCCCTAAAAAAGGCGATTCCTCCTCTCCCACCAACTACCGACCCATAGCACTTACGTCCATTCTTTCCAAGGTCATGGAAACGCTGGTAAATCGTCAGCTTATGAAATATCTTGAATCACGAAAACTTCTCAATGACTGTCAATACGGTTTTCGTAGCAGCAGGTCCACTGGTGATTTGATTACTTATCCGAAAAGTGGAACCAATCTCTACACCATTCTAGTGTAACGAAGATTGTTGCGCTTGCGCTTGATATTTCGAAAGCATTTGACAGAGTTTGGCATCAAGCTCTTTTGTCGAAAATGCGTGCCTTTGGGCTCGACGAGTCTCTTCTTTAATGGATTAGAAACTACTTTTGTGACCGTTCAATTCAAGTTGTGTTTAATGGTTTCAAGTCTGCAACTCGCCGATTAAATCCTGGTGTTCCCAGGTGTCGGCGCAGTGGCTTAGTGGTAGTGTGTTGGGCTACTAAGCGAGGGGTCCCAGGTTCGAGTCCCGAAAGGGCCGAATTACATCTTAAGGTTTTTTTCCACTGCGCCACCTCTCGCGAACGTCTGACAAACATCCGAGAGTAAAACTGTCATGAATGAGCTTCTCAATTAGCCGTTTGGATTCGGCGTAAAATTGTAGATCCCTTCCATTCGTCCCGAAAATTGAAAACCCACACAAAACGAATGGTTGTGAGAAGCTAGGCCTTGGGTCCCATAGACCTGTCGCGCCAAAATATATATATATATATTCTTTAAGACCAATGTGGACAAGTACCTCCTATCTATCCTTCCTGTACATCCTTCCTCTCGTGCTGTACAATAGCATCATAAGGGAAAAAACCCTTGAATACTAGTGCATTATAAAAAAAAAACATAGAAGACACAGCAACCGCACCACAAACTATACAGACGATACTGTAGTAGTAAAATCAATAAAATTGAAAACAAAATTGTGTTGCCAAAATAAGGGTCAAGGGAAGTAATTAAAAGCAAAATACAAAATAACTTCAAATAAATTTTTTTTTGATGAAGATGGAGAGTTGGATGATCCTGCTATCATTGAAGTGGCAAGAATGCGAAGAAGTTTAAGAAATGCATCCAATCCTATCGAAGGATGCATTTTTGATCCTTTCAAAGAAATTAGGGACAAATTGAAGCCATGCAAAAAACATTCGAGCTGTGCCAAATATTTTGAAACCAGCAGCAGTGCTTAGATTCTGTGCATATGGGAACTACCGGTTGAGTTTTTTTTTATCATTTTTATCACTTTTTTAACTCGAAACTCACATTTTTTAGTTGTTTTTGCAAGCAGCACGAACTCATCAATTGCAAATTTACAATAATTGAAAGAAAAATTGACAGCTGACAATAATATCGATAAAATTGGGGACTTGAACGTCCTAGTTTAGTAAGTCTTACAGCTGACTGACTTGATCGCTTGATGTATCTCATGTCGTTTTCCATTGCGACCACCAGAAATCTTTTTCAGATCTCAGATTTTACCCGGCAAATGGAACATGCAACGAAATTGCTCTGCTTTTGTAAATGTATAAGTGCGTTATTTGACAGCATTATCAGCTGTTCAAATTGCATTCATTTATGGAAAAATCGGAAATGGATATCAATTTGAAAAATTTTTCCCCTTTGTAGATAAAAATGGAATAGTTTTGGTGGAAAATGAGATGATCCGGTTGGAGAATTCGACGAGTAATAAAATAATTTATTGATGTCCCAGTTATAGCCATACGAAAACGCAAAATAATTTCCTTTTATGTATGTACCTACAACTGAAAAGTTCCTGCCAATCTTTATCTCCGAATGTAGCTTGTAAAAAAGGAAATAATAAAAAAAGCGATTTATTAAACAAATTAAGGGAACAACTATAATAATAATTCCTCCAAAATTATATCCATGGCTAGTATTTCTTTATTTGGGTTGTCACGAATATTTGCACAATTGTTTTGAAAACAAACTTCCTAAATTGACGTAAAACAGCTGTGCAAAGTGTATTGGTGTTAGTGGCAGTATGTGTAGATCTGAAAAAAATATCGAGATCTGCAAAAAGTGCTCCGAATCGAAAAAAAATTTATTTTTTGTCCCAATGGAAAACGACATCAGTTTTGACATGGGCAGCTGTGTCAGTTGACGTTAATGGAGGGGTAGCCGATGAATCTAGTCAAGAATTTCGTGATTGAGTACTAAGATGACAGTTCGCATATGTGGCTGACGAAGGAAAAGTGACGTTCCCGACCATAGTTTTTGCGTTCAGGTTACATTTACTCCAGACTAAAATCTAGTCGACTTAAGATAACTAAGTTTTTGAATGTGCCCATTGTTGATCGCAATACCGATTTTTTTCATTCACAATAGATTAGGTTTATTAAACAAAAAATCACAATTTATAAGCAATATTTATAGTTGACTGTCACAATACCATTTCAAAAAATTTATTGATAAGTATCAACTATCAATTGATATTGATCTTCGCAATAACTGAATCACTGAGTCACTGAATTTTGTTGAATTTACATGCAAAACAATAACAAATTCAGACACGTATTGCTCGATCACGGATGCGGTAATTCGACCCCCTTTTCTGGTGAAATTTGCGAAGACGGCAAAGTGAAAAAAACGTAGGAATATTACAGAGTATGAGCCAGTCATACCAACTTCAAAGTTAGCTGTTGTGTTTTTTTTCTGAAATTTAACCATAGAAGAAAACAGCTCAAACTATCCACGGTGTAGAACTCAAATCTGGTAAATTCAAAAGTGTAAACGACATTATTCTGGAGCCCAGTGCTTAGTAAGATTTTTGTGCGCTATGACATTTAGTAAACAGAATGCAACCCAAATCAAGAGATCTGACTTAAGGTAAGATTAGACGGTATGCCAAGTGGTCATAAAATGCCAATTTCTGACAGTTCTCATGTCAAAATATGGTCATACAATGTAATGGGCATATCTCATTATGCCCTAATTGACAGATTTTGACAGATAAAAATGCCAAAATAGCATATAGTGTAATGGGACAATAAGCACGAATGCCAGCATAGAGGCCTGTATGCCCATATGCTCTTTATTGAATTTTCGTTATGGCATTGCTGGCATTTTTGATGGAAAAAGAATTTTTTTGTTGTCATCTGTGTTTGAGAGTTCGTGCAATTAGATTAATTTTCATTTTCGTTATCTTTTTTTGTGGATTATTGAATCAATGATCTTCCATTTTTGTAAATTATTTAATTGTCTTTTCTTTGTAATTAGTTTAAGTTTATTTTGTGGTCTTGTCCTTTTCTAGTAATTGTGATTATTTATACTTTTTTCCTTGTGTTGTGAAATTTTGTTTGTGAAGAATTTTTTTGCTATCTAGGTATTTGGTTTGTGATATAGTTATAAATGTATTTTTTGTTAATATTCGTTATGTATTTTCATGGGTTTGAATAAATTTTACTTGGTGTATTTATTTTGTTTGTTATTTTACCCTTTTAAGTTCTTTTTGTGTGTTTCCTTTTCGTTTTGTGGAACACCCATTTACATGTCTTTGGGGAACTCAATCGAAGCTTCTAGCAATGCCAGGATTATGGAGGAAGCAATAGCTGACAGGGCGAGGAAGAGACCGACAAAGCGATTAAAGGGAATGGTCAGGTCATCTCATCCGCAAATTGATTTCGTCTGTTGAGATCCGACCCGGACTTTACGATGTCACAAGTCGTACACATCGGATCCCTTTTTTGCTTTGTTTTTCTTTACAGCATTACCCTACTACAACATTTGGTTATAAACAACAAATGCCTTAAATGACCATCAAGTCAAATATGACCATATTAGTAACTTTGGTCATATAGTCTGATATACAGTTTTGATAATCCTGGCATTTTGGTCATTTGACAGCTAATCTGGTCATTTGCCTGTTGGCATTCATATGGTTAATTGGCATACAGTCTAATCTTAGCTTTAGAACAGCAGCCAGAAGTTCTTGGTGGGTGAATAAACTCCTTAAACGGTCATTATCACCAATGGGATATTGATCGAAATTAAAAAAAAAACTTTATCTCTTCAAGACAAATTCGGAATTGATGCAACCATATTTTTATATGTTTGCATTTTTGATGCACAAGCTCAAAATATAAGAGCAAGTTTAAACTGCCATGGTGACTTGTGTCCGAGCTTTTTCCATTTTCAGGTCACATCATTGTTAACTGGGAACTCTATTTCGTTCGTTTTAGGGATCAGGAAAAGTTTCTTACATGCAATTAAATTTGGTACCATTTTTCTCCAGCTCTCTGTGCCGCAATAAAGGGCAGAAGTATATCCAAAGAACGCCTATCTGATACTGCAAGAGTTCTGAAAAGTTGCTTCTTGATATTAAGTACTTATAGTACTTATGCTTATTAATATCATTCTTCCAGTGATAGATAGGTGAGTATAGTATTCCGTCCTTGAGGATTGGGATGCTGTGGATTAGAAGAACTAATCGAGAACTAATCGGACATAATAGCGGAAGCTTGTAGCTAGTAAGATCTAATATGAGGGAAACTCTTATGAGGGAATATACCTTTTTGAGGGGTAAGCAGGCCCAAAAGTCGCAGTACAATAACCCCTTTCACATTATAATAGTAAGATCTAAAAATAATTACATATACCTATAGCAAAGTTTTTAACGAAGTATTAATTAAGTCGGTGTTCCTTAGAGGCTGCAGGTTTCATCAATTTCAGCTGTTTTTCCAAATAAAAATTTGAAATTTATATATGTATAATGGGACAAAATGTGAAATAGGATCCTTTACATTTTAGTAACATGTCATGAACGAGGAATTGTAGTAGCGGCCTCTGGTTTTCAACTTGTCAAAAGTCCAATACAAAAACATTTCTATTTTTTTTTTATATAATATTCTCTATATTTTTATCTCATTTTATTTAGTATCTATATTGTTATTAAGAATTTCTCATTTCATCTAAATTTTCCAATTCAATAATAATAATCATAATAATAATAATTGTATATACTATATATACTTTTGGTTTGTTCAGATAATAATTGGTTTATAATAATATCATATTTTTTGAATTCTTCTTAAGTTCTCGTTTATAATCAAAAATATTAAATCTTGTTTGCTCGTTTTCAAATAAGTTAATCTGAATAATGTTTGGTATATTTTATTTGATTTTTAAAAGGATTATAAATAAAAAATAAAAACATTTGCAAATGTTGAATATGTTGAGTGTAGGTATAGTTTTACGTTTTGTCCTGTCAGCCCTTTTTCTAAAGAATTAAACGCGACAAACTCTTATCATGTGTTTAATGTTTTATAAAAAAACTAACAACTAAGACCAAAGTGAAGTAACAAAAAGGAAGAAAAGAACATAAACTAATGAAACGTTTATTCTGTTGTACGGTACCTATATAAAATTTGTGCGTGGGTACATTATATAATCATTTACAAAATAATAAACAATAATAATTTAATTTTAATAGCAACGATGTAAAAGAAAACTATGAGAAAAAGATAAAGTTTAAATTTTTAGGGCAGTGAAGTTAATTCAAATTGTTTCCATAGGACAACTGTTGAATGCTTAAATAGTAGGTATGCGTAGGCTTAAATAACGGCTCAACAACAGGTCCATACCGAACTCTAGGACTAGGTTCTCACTATAATTGTTTATTTCTGTGACGAATAAGACTAAATTTAAGAGCTAACCCCAGTAAAGTTGTACTCAGAGGTTTGCAAGAGTTCGAGTTTTGAATTTTGGGCGGATTTAAAGATAAATAAAGATTGGTCCATGGAGCCAAGGAATACTATAAAATGAACATACCAAACTGGGAAGCGTGGGTGGAAGTCTATTCATACCAGAAAACAACGCGTACCCGTGTAGTCATAAATGAAACAACTCTAAGACAGCACTTGATTGCATTACTAACCATTCAGCATTTTTCTGTTTGCGTCATGCTAAGATGATTGGCTGGGTAAACGATGTCCATTAGCTAAACACCGACAAGGACATTGATAAAAGCTGTCACACTGTCAGACTTCTATGTTACAAGAAGGTTATTCTTGGGTTAAGTGAATTAAGTATAGAGGAAGACAAAAAAGGAGGCAATCTTAAACAATTCTTCCAAACAGGGCACATGTCAAACATGTTTATAGCTTTTTTACTGTTGGTCCTTAAGTTGGATTGATAAGTTAAAGGCTTAAGGAACAACCCTCGAAAAAATAAAAACGTTATGCTGTGCTAGCCTGACAAACATTCGAGAAAAGGTACATCTTTCGAAGTGAGGTCTTTACTTCTTTAGCTTTATTTACGGCACATAGTTCTGGTTCTATACAATTTGTTTTTTTACAAAATTGAGACTGACAGAAATGAGAATGCTAGTCCTTAGATCCTATATGGATCTGTTGCAAACATTATTAGTTTTTTTTTCATATTTAACGGATGCTTTTTGTACAGTCGCTTGTGTTTCTCCGTTCAAAGCACCAGACCTATTCTACTTTGAACCCTAAGGGAGAGCAGCAAGATTGTCAAAAAAAGGAATAAATAAACTGTGAAAACACAGCATGAGGTCCATACGTGTACCATTCATAAGGTGGCTGTTAAGGAAGACACACTACGATCAGAGATTTAAGTCTGTCGTGATAGCACATACGGAAGGGGAAAGGGGAGGCATTTTATCAGTACCTACAAGCTTGCAGCTTGCAGTGAGAAGCTAGGCCTTGGGTCCCATAGACCTGTCGCGCCAAAATATTTATTTTTTTACAAGCTTGCAATGAATTTTCCGAGCTCTAGTTTTTGGTAGTTTTCTAAATTTTTTTTGTCGATTGTAATCAATTTTGACTTGGAGAGCCATAATTACGTATTCAGATTTCTTTCATCATCGAAATTACGGAAGCACTTGCTGCATCGAATTTGAAAATTGAGTTGCTCATTTCCAATAGCAGTCATAAATATACTCGTATGTAGGTCTGAATAACGTCGAAGAGCATCAATAAGCAGGGGGCCAACTATGTAATTCGATTTTACTTTCGAATAGCATCGAATTACAGTACAGCTACGTTCGAAAATCACTTTGGAAATCGCTCCGTCCCATTTGATGTGCAAAATTTCTGTACGGAACATATGCGATACACAGCTCATCAAAAACATATTTAGCTTTATATGCATTATACGTTTTACATTATTACGTAAATAATAATAAAAATGAAAAGAACGGTATTTAAATAGTATTGTTCATAACTCGTACAGCTGCTCCGGTTTTGTATTATTTAGTACGTTTCATGGTATTAAATTTTGGGAGTTAGATACGTCGAAATATCGAATGTTGTTTTTTTTGTATTATTATTTGTATGCTTGTTATAAATGTATATCTATTATCTCAGTCTTTTACTAACATTTGTGTTGTTGTTTAACAAATATATTTTCTTAATGTTTATTAAACGTCCGTCGTAAGCGCAAACAAATGGAAATTACAAATGATTTTATAAAGTCGCGTAAACAATGAAAACATGCAACCGACAATCGTATAAATTTATTTTGATAGAAATATAAACATTACACAAATAAACAATTGCAGGAAAGAGATTCTCCTTTATTAGTAAGTAAAAAAAATGCACAAACAAGTGTCATGTGGGTTTGTGTGGCAGTAAAGAATCGTTACATTTGTTCATTTTATTTTATTTGTGTAAATTCTCCATAGCTGTAGTGTTGTGTGATATTTCCACAAATGTCAAGTAGATGGAAAGATTAAATCAAATCAATTAAAAACAAAAGCTTTTCTTTATTTCGCTTTTTTTTAGAAGTTAAGTTTACGTTTTGCTTATGTATTCTTATTGTATTTAAAATTTGAAAAATATTTTTTTTCGCTATTTTCTTAATATTTGGTATTTATTTTTCGTATTAATTATTAGATAAAACAAGTGGTTTAGGTTGAATTACTTGTAGGGCTTCAAGGGATTTTAAGAAAACCAAAATCTTAAATAAATATGTATCGATAATTTACAAACCATTAAGCAATAAATATAAAATTGTTCCGTCGATTTTCTTTTATTGGAAGTGCAATTTACCTTAAAAAACAAACAGACAAATTGCAAATGAAACAAATGTTATGTACAATATTTTTTCATAACTTTTTTTTTTCTTGTTTATTTAGAAATCATTCGTTACTAATTCATAGTTTATTTTGTATATATATATTTGTAAGTTAATTTCCCTACATTTAAAAGGAAAACAAATAAATAGTTTTCTTTAATATTAATCAAAAATTTGTATTCTTTTTTTTTGGAAAATAAAACAAAAAACGCTTTAATTTATTAAATCTCTAAAGCGGTTATTTCTTATTTAATTCTTAATTTGTAATCTTTTCAATTATAATATATATATATTTATATTTTTATATGTATATATTTTATTTTATTTAAGAAGCACTTGAATATATCATGTAATAAAAAAGAAGTATGTATTTCTAAATATAATTATTTATATTTTTATTTCATTTTTAATATTACGGATGTTTTTGTCTTACTCATAGAGATAATTTAAACTTCAAGAAATATTTCCAACAAAATGAGCTCAAGTTTTATTTTGATTTCGGATGTCCAGACTTAAATAAAAAAATAATCCATTAATCTATGGATAATTAAAATAATCGTTTCCATCACAGCTTTTTGGTGTAGAAGTTATAATGTATATTTACTCCTATACCAGATTTGTGTTTTTAAAATACTACGAGCGCCGCCTTATGTTGCTTTATCGCTGGTGTTATGCAACTCTATTCAAAACGAAGCGCAAACTTCTTAAAATCGTTGTCGCAGTACAAAAAAAAATAGTCAGGAGTTCGACAAGAAATTTCTATTTCATTTCTAGAGAAAAACCTCGCGTCAGCAGCGAAAAGAGAAAAGCTGTCACATGTGTCAAAATTTGTAATTTTATCTTACATAGCGCTATAGGATGATGCTATTTTATTTATCGAGATAGGCCTTCTACGGTTTTTTTTTAGGACACTAACATTTCATTTCTGTTAAATTTGGTTTATCCCACCTGGATCTGGATGTGAATGGGTCACTGATTGCAGTTGAATATCAAGATTTCATTTGTGTCTTCTCCATTATAAGCAGTGTAATGACTACCGAAGATATCAGGAATAGTTCCCAGATTTGTTAAGCTGGGAGGTTCTTTATTTCAGAAAGTATCTTGGTTTCAATTCAGAAAAAAGGTTTAACGTACGATTACGATTTGATTTAAGAATATGTACTGACTTTTAGTTGGAGTTGGCCGAACTATATACACCACGTACCTAGTAAACGTCATTAACTATGTGTGGTTAATAAGTAAAGGTATACGTATACGACATGTTATCATATCAATAGTTTTATCAGCTACATAAACATACAAAGTGAAGGAAACAATTTTGTTAAAGCAGTACCATGGCAGTGCTTCAAGTCACGATCGAGAGACACATAAGGAGGTTTAAATATACCTACCCTTCTATCAACGGGGCTGCGGTGACGCCGAGATCTTGAGAATACAACCCAATATGTTTTTATCTGGGTCTTTAACACCCTGTATCGAAATCCTTGGGAGTTCATTACTTAGATGAGCTTTCCGCAACGACAGCACAGCCCACAAGTTAATGAGCTTTATTAAATAAGATTGAAATCGGCAGAGAACAACATTTTTACTGAGCGTGCCACGGAGTACTCCTCCTCGCCAGCCTACATAGCCCAATCAAACGTACGCGTACATCAAAAATCACAAATGTATCACTTTCAATCAACTAGAGCCCACCCTAACTTAAAGTGTATTGTGAGGGGTGGCCTACGATTGCCTATGTTTCCTCCACGAATCATTTTGTTTATTTACATTTAATTAAATGCCAAAGATATTTTTGGTGGAAGGAGAGAAACTTCGGAAATGAGAATTAGGTTTGAAGTCGGCTGGCTAATCCCAAATATACTGAAAAGAACCTCCAAGGGCGAATTCCATTATATAATAATGATCGAATGGATAGACATAGTTCGTTTGGTTAGGGCAGTATTCCAAAAGGAAAAAAATTCGGTAGACCCTCGTTCCGTTTAAAAGGAACACCATTTTCTGTTTTTTTTCACACCAAATTTCACCCTTGTGGCGACTGCGCTTTTTCGTTTCTTTTATTTGCTTCGCCAAAAATTCGATGATAGTAAATAGTTTGATCGCGAGGTAAAGTAGATTAATTAATTGTGCAACATTTGGCGCCCAACGTGGGGCTATAAAATTTAACATTTCGGATCAAACGCAAACTAACGTTGAACATTTGATAGAGAAAACATATTGACCAAGTCATTGACATACTATACATGGACTGCTAGCAGCCAATTTTTCGTCGAAGCAAACATAAGCACTCGATCGAGCAATTCGATTGCATTTTTAAACCAAATGATTATTTTTTTAAGTGCTGAGTACGCCATCCGTTGCAGAAAGTTGGAAATTATTTGAATATAAATCGTTATTTTGCGCATTTGCAATTTTTCTACAATGGATGACACTGTGTGTTCTATGTAAAAAATAGCAATGGCGCGCACAGGTTTCATACTTTCGCCGCACTGAACCAAAAGGGCTAGTGCTTATGTTTGCTTCACTTTTCCTCGCAGGTTTGTATGAAACTGACATTTCACTAGCAGTCCATATATAGTATGTCAATGGACCAAGTGCCTAAGCCGATTTATTATATGGATAAGTATCATTTTAGATACGTAATTTTTTTTTTAGTGTATAGAAAGAAATTTTGTTAACTATTGAAAAAATAGTTTTCTAGTGTTTTCCATTCAACAGGTTTGTTTAAGGTGATTGCTGTCAAAACTTATCTGTGAATCGGTACATACAGACGCATTCAGATTCGCCAGCCCATGTGCTTGTAATAAGAATAAATAATTGTTTTTATTTATATTCTATTGAATTCTATTTCAAAACAAGAAACATGTGAAGACAAAATTTCAAACCAGATTTGTGATGATCCTTAGGTTTGTTCGACGTGGGCCCTATTGCGCACGGGGTTAACCCTAATGTGTTCGATATAGCACTCAACTCGCCCTGGTACTGAAAACTTGTATTCGATATGACTTCTATGGCGCCCTAGTTGTGCCCTGAACTGACCCCAGTTAATTTGTCAGGGCAAGAATTTAGTGCTGAGTTTCGCTGTCATTCATTTTTCAAGATAAAACTTTAGATCAGCATATTTTGCGTTCGATATAGTAGCCGAATTTTCAGGGGTATGCGGGGTTTTAGACAGGCGGGAAAATTAGCTGACACTTCTCAGTGCGCACTAGTGGGCACTAGTGCTAGCCACGTCGAACAAACCCTTTATTTATTTTCTGCAAATCCCTCTCTTGAATGCTCCCAGAAAGCCGGTTTGTTTAGCAGCCAATTGGAAGTTGATGAAATTCAGAGTTATATATGTTGGTTTACCTGCCCCCTACAGTTTTTAAATTCCCCGAACTCCCATTACGACAGCTTGTGACAATCGGATTCAAAACAAATATTTACTGATCGAATAAAAAAAATTTATTTCTGATGAAGATTTATAACGAGAAGCATACAATCCCTCTCCATTTGCACATTTTTTAGCGATTGGCTTTTGTTTGTGCAATTATTGCAAGTGGTTTATAGGTATTGGTTTCGCCTTAAGCAGTTTTGCTCCTGCATTCTACAGTAACGGCTGTTGAGCTTGGTAAATTTTCTTTAACTCAAAAAATACGCTCTTGTAAAAACTTCACACTTGTGCCCTCCGACCTATTTCAATTTTCCTTTTTTTCTCTTTATACTTTGGCTTTTCGAAGACGAAGTAAAGTTAATGGCATCCAGATAAATCTGCAAACTGTTTCCAATTAGAAAATCATATTGAACGAACGTAAAAAATGAACTTGAACTATATTTTGTTTTCCGTTGTTATAAAATTTGATATCTCTATAAACTCTATAAATTGTACAAACGTGTTTCCGTTTTATCTAATTTTGTTCTCTTTTTTTGTGTTTTTTTTTTTTGTTGTTTTCTTCTTCTTTTAAGTTAATTTATAAAGATTAGACCTCAGAATGAATATTTCACTAAGAATAACCTCTTAACAACTGTTTTTCCTTGTTTCTTCTTTTTCGTTTCATGTTAAAAAGTGTAGGTATTGCTTTAATATTATTTCTTTTAACATAGGTACGTGATTAAAAGATATTTATAATCGTTTCATTTTTATTTCCTCCTTTTCTCTCATAAATTATAATAAAAACAAAAAATGCTTTTCTTATATAAAATATCAATTGAAACGAGGAGAATCATTTCTATCATCACTAATATAATATAGAAATGAAATAACTTCGTACGTAGATTTAATAGGAAACTTAGGTTGTATATCATTTAACATGTTATGAGTATTATTATTTTGTATACAAGTTATACTTTCTAGATGCATAGAATATGATTTTTTTTCTGTGAAAATCTAAGTTTTCTTCTCGTTTTTTTATTCTTTAAATTTATAAATTTCTAATTTACAATTTGCGACTAATGCTATTTTAAATTTTAATATTTATTCAAAATTATTTTTGTTTTGTGGTAAAGGTAAAAATGATTTTATTCATATAATATACTTCGTATTTTCTGCTATGTACGTATATATTATTTTTGTTTAAATCTGTGATGAAACAATCCTAAAAAAGTTCGAATGTGTATATGTAAAGGAACCCAAAATAAAACATAAACTCATGGATAGAAATATATGTTCTTTATTTATACGATAAAGGAAAAAATGGTTACCCAACAAAAATTATATAATTAAAAAAATTAACTAACTAAAACTAGAGTATAAAAAAATCATACGTATCAAACTTCAGTCTGTGTGTTTTTTCTTTTTAGATTTTTATGTAAATGTAACAAAAATTAAACAAAAAAATATTATAAAATTGTTAAGAACTGTCGTTAAACAAAAGTGTAAATCTTCTTTGGCTGTTTTATTTTATGTTTAGAAATATGTGTCATATATATCATATGCAAAGATTCGTGAAAACTCTTTAAGTAAACTCTTACAATTGTGTTCATTTTGTGAGGCACAGTGTTACTCAATTCGCACTTATGACTCTTATGGCGGAAAACTTTGAAATCGATTATTTAGATTTACCTACGCTTTATATTAAGTTGTATTTTTTTTTTCAAAAAAGGAATTTTAATTAAATTTAAATGATAACAAATAATAATCACTATAATGTGCGATTTTGTACATTAAAAAAAATGTTTTAAATTTTTGATTTTTTTTTGTAAAATGTGATAAAAATGTATTAACTTATTTACATTACGATTTTTTGAAATGCTAACGAAGAGTTTTTTTTTTAATTGTTCTGAGGTAAATGTGGGGTCTTTTTTACATTTAAATTTATTGCGGGCGGCTTACTAATAACAAATTCTGGTCTAAACTTTAAATTTGCAAAAGCTCACAATTACGCAATTTTTATGGAAAAATAAAGCTTCTGTGAACTGTTTAAATTTAAAATTGAAACTAAAAGTAGTTATTGGTAAGGCACAATAAAATAGTAAGGAATTTACTCAGTAATTTTGAAACGGCTTAAGAAATACATTTTATTCTTCATGAATAGTAGACGGAGATTGGCCGGCAAACAAGCAAACATAATTGCTACACAAACTTCCCATTAACAATGTAAATATGATGCATAAAGCCTCTTTCTTAATTGCCAACTGTAGTAGTCAATATTATACATTGGGTATGTACAAATTCCGATGTCGCCCAAAAATATACCTTTTTATGAACCTTGCCTTGACTAGTGGATCGAGTATTAGAGCTTCGAAAGATCTGGGTCGGCGACGTTTATATCGATTAAACAAATTATTCAATAATAAGACCAATGGTCAATATATAACGTATAATAATTATAAGACTCGTACCCATGGATTTTCATCGTTTTAGACAACAATCATCTGAAGAAATCGTTTTCGAAATCGATTTGAATACAAAGGTTCAACCCTTTTAGCTCTTTAATCGCATACATTTTCAACGTCAAAAGTAAAAGCGCAAATTATTAGTTGAGAAATAATGTTTCAGTCAAAACTGGAATAGATTCTCATCAACTAGTGGCAGTTGGTTGCGTTGGACGCGATATTTCTAGATTTCTTTTGTAAAAATCTTTATTTTAAAGGTAGATGTATATTTCAACAATGTACAGTACGGCGTTTGGTTTAAAAAACTGCGAGATTTGCAGCCAAATTGTTTATTTGGGGTGATTTTCTCTTATCTATTGAGTGTTAACTAAGCAGTTAGATCCTAAAGCCTTTGCCACTGCGTCACCTCTTGCAATCATTCAAACGTAGATATAGTTGTCCAGGACGTCATTTCGTTCCTTAAAATAAAAACTGACACAAAAAAGGACAACTGTCACACCATTTTGCGCTATAAAGTAAGCAAAGCTACTGACTGCTAGTAATCACGGTACTTTTAGGATTTATGGATAAACCTTATTGCTTAGCTTTGTATCCCCTTGAATTTAAAAATAAAAACTTTGCACGGATTAGGAATTGGATAATTTGAGGCAAGATGTTCAATTATACGGACGTGCAGGAAACTCACGGGTGCATCTGCTTATGTTAATCTTAAGAGTAAAATCCTAGACGTCCAAAACAATTATGGTAGTATTCTGTAACACCCCGACTCCACAGGAGATAATTTCTCTCGAACTAAATGTCTGGTATCTATCTCATGCATTTTTTTGGGCAAATCATGAAATTTCATTTCATATCGCAACGGCACGAGAGACTGTACGTGACGGTTTCGTTTTTTGTACAAATACAAAAACTATTTGTTTTGTTTACCATTTTAAAACAACTACTACATAATCGGCATGATAAGCCACTCAAATGAGACAAAAAGAGATATTTCCAGACGAAAAACAAGTATCTGTCAAATTCATTTCAGACATCCATGCCAAGAAGAAATCGCTGACATCCAATCATGAGATAAAATAGAGTGACTCCACAAGACATTTCATCTCATGATACGCATTATGAGAGAATTATCTCCTGCGGAGTCCGGGTGTTAGCATTCGTACTGATTTTTTTATTAACAACCGCTACAAATTTCTCAGAATAGCCACGAAAAACACCTACAGTTCACTTAGCTTTGAAGCATTAACAGTATGATCACTTTTACTCAGATTTCGATATCACATAAAGTTTAAAGAAAAATAAATTGAAATTGCACACATATTCATACATAGTTCTATAAGAAAGGAGAGATGCTCAAGATGGAGTACAGTAATGAGATCACATTCTTTAGGTTCGAGAAATTGTTTGATATCTAACTCATCAGTGCTTAGTTAAAAATGCTAAAACGGTATCCAGTTTAGAGTCTCCCCTACAAATAACCGAAGAAAAAAATCGTTCAGAAAATGTTATCGAAAATGATATCGCCCCGACGATTACTTTCATGCGATAATAATACTTTAAAAGTCCCCAACATCGCCACAACTTGTATAAAAAAAAAACTTGGTTAGCAGTCATTACTTTTAGAAAAAAAAATCGTTTAAAACTACCTGGATGTGTATAAATACAAACTTGCATGCAAATTTGCTTCTCAATTTTGTCAGTATGTTTTCCCTTTCAAAGATGTATCTAAAAATGTCTTTAATCTTATTTATATAATAAATAATTAATTTATTTTGTTTTTAATAAAATGTTAAATCACTAGAATGTTTCTTTTCGGTTTGAATTCTTAAATTTAAAGCTCTACAAACTATTTATGTATATGTATAAATATTTATGCATACATTTCCACATACATATATTAATATAATCTATTAATATATGTACATATGAATATACATAACATATTCCCTAACAACGTGTTCGCTCATCTCAGTTTTGTTTCTTATTTTTCTTTATCATACATAATAATAAACTATAATATAATAATCATAGATTGCTAAGGTGTTTTGTATATATAACTTTTTTCCTTTTTACTATTTTTAATTATTATAATGAGATTTTTTTTTTGTTGTTGTGAGTGAATGAAGTTTACTTGAGTTAAGCTTACATAATGCTTTATTTATCTAAAGTGGTTTTTCATGTAAAACTGTTTGTTATACTAATTTAGTATATAAATAAGGTAAGGGAAGTTTGATAGGCCTTTTCCCCAATTTTCGTTTTCCGTTTGTAATAAATATTTTACAAGTTTCACTTTATTTTTTTGTTATTTAGAATAGGTATATATATATATACATAATCTTTTTTATGTTGCAGTAAAAATTTAAAATGAACTAGTCGTATATGTTTAAATGTTAAAGATCGTATTTTTTTTTTATTTCCATGTGAAGAGTGGATTTCATTCTTGTAATGTATGCTGTAAAATATTTTAATTTAATAGATATCGTTGTCATCCCAGTCCATTGATTTGAGGACTAGTTTGTCGAGTTCTTTGGAGTCTCCGGAACTGCTATTGCGACGACGATGACTACGACGGTTGAAGTTCGTCCATTTGCGATTTAGTGTGGCGAGATTTTCGTTGAACTGCGGCGAAAAAATAGCCGTTGTTAGTTTGATACTTGTAGGTGGTGTCGACACCGAAACTGTTGGTGGTGTCGTACTACAGCTTTTGTTGTTTTTGCCACTACCGATGGTGAACGTTTCTTTATCTTTTAATATCAATCGTTTAGACGGAGTTATTTGTAAGTGATGTTTTGTGTTATTGGTTGATTTTGATTTAATACAAACGTGTAGTGCTGTTGATGTTGGTTGGCCACTGTTGTCATGCATACCACTAGTACCGTCATTATCATCATCATCATCGTGATCGTTATCATCGTCAGCGCCAGTGTTATTGGTGGCCTCATTCATATTTATAATGAAATGTGTTTCATTTGCATTGTTCGCTGATAGGGATTCCGACTGAATGGGCGTTGCCGGTGATGAAGTAGGGGTGATGGTGGTGGCTGTTGTTGCCGATTTGATGAGTGGCATGGATTTAGTGTTGCATATCAATCAATCACGGTATATATAGCTACAGTTCTTGGGGCTCTCTTGTGGACTTGGACTACTGGATGGTGGTGCTGGACTAGAACTACTATTTGACATAACAGGCGACGATCCTGAACTTGAGTTTTGCGGACTATTTGAACGGTGTTGAGTTACTAAAATGAATTCAAATGAGTGCTTGGGTTATATTTTATACATAAACAATGATTTCAATACAAATGTTCAAAAAGTAGAGTGAAATTCAATAAGCATACCAATTTTAAACAAAAATCAAATATAACAAATAAAAAACTAAAAACAGAATCTCGCTTAACTAGAAAACAAGGTAGCTTCCATTAGGTATAAACGGAAAACAGTTTGTTTATTTGGTATAAGTTATTAATGTACCTAGAGTTGATTTAATTCATTGAAACTAATTACCACTCTTATGTGATATGTTTTAAATCAAGTCGTTGCAGAAATATTTACATTTTCTATAATTATTATGGGAAGAGCGTCCGTGACACTTTCCGTGTTTGATATCCGATCTCATTCGTTTGCTTTGATTAGCATTGCCTACGGACAAACGCATTTCATTCTCCCCATCTAGTGAATGTTATGTTATGTTATGTTAAAGTGGCTCTCGGTGAGAAAAACGTAAGTCGGCCCATTGTGCATACCACTGGTGTTGGAGGTACCTTAACCGGTTACTCATGTAAACCATTTGCTACCCTTGATAAAGCTAAGAATATAAGCAGCGCTGATGAAGCTTTGATCACTTAGATCATTGAGGAAGTAGTTTCCTAAGTAAGCCCTCCTTAAACTGGATAGGGCGGGGCAGCTGCAGAGGAGGTAGATGACAGACTCATCTTCCTCCTCATCCATGCAACTTCTGCAAAAGTCATTGTATGACAGCCCGAGTCTACACGCATGTCTACCCAGAATACAATGCCCGGTAATGACATTAGAAACTAGCGAGATACTAGATCTGTTGAGTCGCAGAAGCGCCTTGGTTCTTTTAGTGTCTAGGGTTGGCCAAGTAAGGCTAGCAACGTCGCAGTATCCTAGATGTTTCCGTCTATGACTTGCTTTACTTTAGCTATCTCGTTGAGGGATACGCGGCAATCTTCCACCGCCTTAGATCTTGATTCTGGATACAAGGGATCTAATGGCAGCCTGGCTGTCTATGTATATAACTATATCCCTACGTGATACTGTATTAATCGCCAGCCACGTTGTGGCTTGACAAATGGCTGTGATTTCGGCTTGAAAGACACTACAGTCCTTTGGGAGGGAGAAGGAGAGGCCCAGGTTCAGTTTTTCTGAAAAGACCCCGGCTCCGACTCTATCTGCTGTTTTTGGAACCGTTCGTAAATATTGACAGTGCTCCTTCGTGTAGGACATTCAGTGAGTCCCATTGGGATCTGTCCGGTATTTCCATTGTGAAGCCTTTTTCAAAGTCTATTTTCGTAGGCAGGTAATTAGTGGTGAAAGGTAAGGGGCTAGTCGTCCGGAGGATGCTGGCATGACCAGTGCCTCCCTTCCCTTAGCCTGATTGCCGCATTTGCGGCGTATTCCTTAATTTGAAGACCTTTGGAAGTGTGTGGGAGGTCTTACCTGGTTTGGGAATGAAAACCACCTTGACCACCGTCCAGTTTTAGTATACTGCGCCCAGCGCTATGCAACCTGCCAGAATCAGGGGTGAATCGCGTTATCCTTAAACGAGCATTACGTTCACGGAATTAGTTGATTTTACATGTGAAACAAAAACAAATTCCGTCACGTAATGCTCGTTCACGGACGACGCGAGTCGGCCCCAGCCTGAAACTCTCCTTGACAATATCAAAGGCGTTTTGCAGTTGCGCAGGAAGATACTGTCAGGTCCTGGTGACTTATGCGGTTCAAACCTATTAACAGCCGACTTTAGCTTTTCCTCGCCATTCCTGCTAAAGTCATCTAGTGAAAGAATGGCATGATCGAAATGTGAATGCAACATAAACACCTTATATATCCCATTCCCTTATTTCAATTTTGTCAATAGTTCTTTAGTATCTGTGGTACTATTAGACTTTCTTGTTAGTAGTAATGTTGATATTCTTAACAAGGCTACTAAACCTACCTTTATAAATGCTATTCGCGAGGAGGTAATTGACCTCACTCTTCCTAGTCCATTTATCTCTAATTTCATTGTAAATTGGCATGTGTCAGATGAAGCCTCTATGTCAGACCATCAACACATTAGGGTCGACATACCTGGCCAATCGACACAGGCCCAATGGGAAAGAGTCCCACTGTTTTGCAGGCTGAAATCCACGCCATTGAGATCTGCGCTATTCTAAACTCAAAAAAGGCTATTAAGGGCGTTAAAAACAAATCTTCTCTGATAGTCAAGCAGCATTACAGGCCATATCGTCCAACACGTTGGACTCATATACAGTGAAGTGCTGCCATGATGCCCTGCAATCACAACAGGGTTAAACTTGGATGGGTACCGGGTCATCAGGGCATTGCAGGTAACGAATCTGCGGACGAGCTAGCTAGGGCTGGATCAGAATCCGCGTTCTGCGGACCAGAACCATATTTCAGAGTCAATTGTGCTTCTGCTTTAGGGCTTATCAACGATTGGGAACAACAACTCCGCCTAAACCAATGGGAAAAAGTCACAGGTTTAAGCCAATCAAAAATTAATTAGGCCCTTCTCCTACAAGGAAATCATCAAACTAAACAAGGAAAGTATTAGAAAGCTAGTGGGCTTCCTAACAGGCCACTTAGGCTTAAGATACCATCTTAGCAAGTTGAATTTGTGTCCAGAGACAGAATGCAGGTTTTGTCTAGAGGATGACGGCCCGGCACTTCACTGTTAAGACAACGTATCTTTAACAAAGAGATACTCTCGCCAGAAGAAATTAGGAATTCTGCTACTAAGGACATACTGGCCTTCACTAGGGAGGTCAATCGTCTCTTAGTCTTAACCATCCCTACTTGATACAATAGATCTTTTAGGTCGCAGTGTCAGCCATTGGACAGGGAATAATTAAAAAAAAGACCCAGTCTACTATGCAAATTCAAATTATGCAAAGCTTAACAAAAAAATCTGAAAATGGCTATGTTAATAACTAATTTTATGAAGTGAGCCATAAGAAGCTTGTTGGGCTCTAATTACGAACTATACCATGAAACAATAGGTTGAAGTATAGGCATAGAATCATGGCTGCCATGAGAACTTGAATGGAAAGTTGACGTGTTTTATGAAGATGCCTACAGGGACCTTGCTAGAACCCCTAAAGTGAACAACTTTCCGAAATGTTCTTCAAAATTGTCAAAATCATTAAAAAAAGGACGTTGATCTAAAAACTCGTATGTTTCTTTTGTTGCTATTTTTCCAAAAGTGTCTCACTTAAGGCTTCTTTCCCGTACCAAGATCCTGCGCCGGGAACTTGAAAAGCTAAAGAAGGCTGTGAGAAAGGCCTTCAATCACGCCATGAGGAGGGGAGAACCCGAAGCATGGGATGAATATAAGTCGAAAAAGAAAGAGATGAATGTTACTCTGCGACGACGTAAAAGGGAGTTATGGAGGGACTTCTGCTCGAGTATAAGGAGTACATCTGAAGTCAGCAGACTTCAAAAGACTGTATCAAGGGATCCAGTTTCCAAGATCGGACTCATTCGTAAAAGAGCGGGGGGAGATGGTGGAAACACTGGATCATACAAATGAGGTCTTAATGGAGATACATTTTCCAGGAAACTATAAGTCAGATCAGCCCTGGGCTCCAAGGAAACAAGGAGCGAACAGGATGGATAGGACGGAAGCAGAACGGATCGTAACACCAGAGGCGTTCAAGGGTGCGATAGCAACATTTTCACCCTTAAAAACCGCGGGGCCGGATGGTATATTTCCAGGCCTAATGCAATGGGCAGTTACCTGCCTAGCAATAGGCTACATCCCGACTAAATGGAGAGAGACAAATGTGGTTTTCCTTCCAAAGCCGGGAAAAAAGGATTACACCGAGGCCAAGTCCTTCAGACCAGTCAGCCTGAAATCCTTTCTGTTAAAAACAATGGAAAGGGTGGTGGTGGACTAAATGGAGAGTACTGCGCTTAAGATGTATCCTTTAAATAGTAGACAGCATGACTACAGGCCCGGCATGTCTAATGAAACAGCGCTACATCAAGTAGTACGTGTTGCGGAGGAAGAGCTAAATACCGGGGTATTGCAATGCACATTGAAGGTGCCTTCGATAAGAAATGCTTTGAAAGTCTGAAACAAGCATTGGAAAAACTTAGGGTTAACCCACTGGTGGTAAGATGGGTGGACAATATGTTAAATGCAAGGGCTATAAATATTCAGACGGGAACCTCAAAAATCAGAGGAAGGGCTAGCAGAGGTTGCCCACAAGGAGAATGTGGAAGAATCAGAGAGAGCGGCGCATATATTGTGCCAATGTCCGGCGTTGGCTGGCAGAAGAATGAGGATCTTGGGATATCACTGGGTCAAGACCCAGTCGATGAAAGAGATCTCCCATAAACAGATGCTAGCGTTAACACTAGGAATCGAGCCCAGGGAAGAACTCTGGAGAAATCCAGAGAGTCTCTCTGGACATTGGTGGTCTGAACTCTGATTCGACTATCTCTCGAAATCTATATAGTATATACATATAAGGCTTCTTGCATTTTTTTAAATATGTACTTAAGAAATAGGGTGAGTATTCCCATCTTATCGAACTCTCTAGGATGCTTCAATTTTTCCCTTTTGTTTCACAATAATTTTGAACGCAGCATTAAGTGGCACAGAACATAAAACAAAAGAAGCAATTACCAAAATGAAATGCAGTGTGAAAAATATAAGTGCAAACTAAGAGACTAAATTAATTTAGAATAAAATAAGAAAAAGGTGTTTAGAAATAGTTTTTGTAGATAAAGGATCTTTAGTTTCATAGGGGAAAGCAAAGTACATTTTAACAATCCAATATTATTGAAGTACTTACCAATACCATGACGGGGCGGCTGTCTTCTTAATCGGCCAAGGCTTCTGTTTCGTGTGTTTGTGTTAACAGCCTGAGTAAAAGTTGATGGGAAAATATTTGGTTGTGTTTAAAGAAAAACTATGCTTAACATAAAATAAATAAAAATTGATTGATGAACGAATTAATTTAAAGACTGTCATTCAAAGCTCATTGTTCTGTTTTACAATTAAGTGACCATCCTTTTACTTTGCTACATCAAAATAGTAGATATAGATATTTAAAAAAAACAAAATCATTAAAGAACATTTACCACTACTTGGAAGGCTAAATCTCTATGACAAAAATCACATCAAGTTAATCAGAAATCAAAACATTTATTGATACGTTCAATTGAGTTGCAATATTTAACCAATAATTATTGCAGCATCCGAGCTGATAATTTGCTGCAGTGCAACTAGCCGCATCTGTATGCTGGTTCTTTGGCTATTTCTGCGTGTCGAGATATTTAGTGAACGCACATGTTTTAATTCTTCAGAATTTAAGGAAGAGTTGGGCGCGGGATGGCTGGCTCAAAGAAACCCTATCAAGTTATGTTGTATTTGTTGGTAAATGGTGTTTAATGTTTTGGTAATGTTTAGCGAATAGCAAAAAATGGTCTAAATAAGATAAAATTGTGATTTTAAATTGAAATATACTGAGGTCAAACAAGTAGTGAGATGAATAATAAAACAAAATCAAAAAGAGTATTCCTAATTTTTCTTAGCGATTTACTTTCTTAGTTATTGCTTGTGAATTGATCAAAATTGTTGCTGTATTTACCATATTTTGGGTAATAAGTCCCTGACTGGTCTCAGCCGCCCCACTCCCGTCTCAAAGGTATACCTAATAGGGGGAAAGAGAAAGAAGATAGAGAGCATAGTAATAGTTGTAGACTATGAAGGAAATGCAAGTTAAAAATATAAAAAAAAAACACAAAAAAACAACAACAAACAAAACAACAATTAAAGCGTACATATTTAAAAGCAGCACATATTCATACATTCCATTTTGATTGGTGTAGAAACAAATAACAAGAATAAATAGAAAAAATGTAAATAAATAATTGGGTAACGAATTTAGTAAGTCTTCTATTAGGTTCCCTCATAAATCTGTACGATCGAATACTTGCAGTAAGCGTAAGTTCACTTCCCCAAATAAAGAACAACAATTTCGGTAGACTAATGCATTCGCACATTACTTTAGAAGCGTCACCAATGAAACGATTATATCCACGGAGCTACCGCATAAGGCCGGAGGTTAATCCATTGAGTTGGCGAAGGAAAGGATAGTCCTCCACATTACACAAATCTAACGAACTTGAAATGGAAAGGCATTGATCAATCGTTGCATTCAACGTGACAACACGATTGAGGTTAAATTAAACTAAAATTAAATTTAAAATTAATATTTGTTTATTATTTTGTTACAGCTTATAGCGGACCCGGTAGACCAATGACGGTAAGCAGGGTTTTGCCATCATTCATCAAATTCACTGACTGGCATTCCGCCTAATAGGAAATTGAATTCGAAAGTCAAATAATTTGGAATCATATGAAACCGTCTTTGTACCTCCGCTTTGATCACGTTATGCATCAGTTTCTTTTGTGAACAGGCCCTACAGGGAATTGAATCCCTGAGTACTGTTTAGATGGTGTGCTGTGCGCCACTTTTCGGGAGGTTTACCAATGTTTAAATTTGCTTGAAACCGATTCACATTGGAACACAACGCCCGCTGATGAAACTTTTTCTAAGCCAGTGAATCAAATTTGTACATTGTTTGCGATCATCATAACGGCAATTCATACCTCGAACCCGACCACGAGGGGGCTGACGACATTTTGCACAGAGTTTGCACGACAACTTGGAATTTCTATCTTGAAATCAACGACGAGATGCGCAACGAAGCGTTAGTTCTGATCGAGGACATGTGCGTACTCATACGCGGTAGACTGCTGTAGAAATTGGGAATGCCAACGCCAAATCGTTCGATGCACGATGCATTCAATCGCGAATTGCAAATGAGCTGGCCGAAAGAGTCCAAACAAATGTTCCGCTTTTGAACGAAGAGCAGAAGAACGTGTACGATACGCTGATGAGGGTTGTTGACTATAAAACGGGAGGCATTTACTTTCTCGATGCTCCCGGTGGGACAGGCAAGACCTTCGTCATTTCGTTAATTCTGGAAACAATGCGTTGGCTGTTGCATCCTTTGGCATTGCTGCCACACTGTTGGAAGGCAGTCGAACTGCACATTCCGCTTTGAAGCTGCCGATGAATCTTCTCTAGGTTGACAAGCCAACGTGCACAATGACCAAGAATTCAGCGACAGCGAAATTGATGCGAGAATGCAAAATTATCATTTGAGATGAATGCATGGTGGGGCTTAAACAAGCTGTGATGGCAGTTGACCAAACAATGAAGGATTTATGAGATGATTTGAGACGATTTGGTGGAGCTATGATGTTGCTCTTCGGAGATTTTAAGCAAACGCTTACCGTCATCCCGAAATCTACTTCTGCCGATGAACTCAATGCATGCCTGAGATCGTCTTTTTTGTGGAGGCATATCAAGAAGTTGAAATTGACCACGAATACAAGAGTCGCATTCTCGAATTCTCGAGACAACTGCTGGCACTTGCCAATGGCCAGGTTGCTGTTGATGTTTCGGCTGGATTGATATCGTTCCCTGCAAATTTTTGCGAGTTCACCTTCACATCATCGAAGGAGGAGCTCATTACCAAAGTGTTCCCCGGTATTGCACAAAATTATAAAAATCTAGATTGGATTAGTGAGAAAGCAATACTAGCAGCGAAGAATAAGGACGTGATAGCTTGAATTTGATTTTTTGAAGTCAAGTCGATGTCGAATTGCATTCGTACAAATCTGCGTGACCGACGAGGTTGAAGCTAACAACTATCCCACGGAATTTTTGAGCCCGCTTGATGTGCCAGGAACTCCGCCGTATAATTAACTGCTGAAGGTGGGATCAATTATAATTATGTTACGGAATCTAAATCTCCGAAATCGTGCAACGGTACTCGCTTGTCCGTGAAGAAACTGATGAACAATTTGATTCAAGCGCCGATCATCAAGGGCAAATTCAAAGGAGAGTAAGTCCTAATCCCACGAATTCCGATTATTCCAACTGATCTTCCATTCCAGTTCAAGTGGATTCAGTTTCCACGTCGATTGGCTTTTGCGATGACAATCAATAAATCGCAAGGCCAATCGTTGGAAGTCTGTGGGGTTAATCTCGAATTTCCCTGTTTTTCGCATGGTCAGCTGTACGTTGCCTGTTCGCGTGTTGGCAAACCTTCTTCTCAACTGACTTCGATTCCATTCAAATAAATTACATTAAAATTTTAACTATCTGTGTTTTATTCGGTCCTAGCGAGGTATCATCCGTCGGAACGAAAAATTCTCCGATTTTATACGATTCGGAGGATTTTTGCTTCGAGGTATTCTTCGGAACATCTATTCGGAATATTTCTCCGACATTTTGTAACGCATATCGGCGAATTACGTTGAAGTGCGATGAAGTGCATTTTTTTCTTCAATTTTTGACAGCTAGGTTCCGATATCCTCCGAAGGAAATTGGTTGCGGAATTTGTTTACGATTTGGATTTGAGCCTCCGACAGAGTATGCGTTGCGGAGAATTTTCCGTTCCGACGGATACCTCGCTAGGGCCGATTATCTCTCTGGAGTTTATCTGAGGGCGTTAAATTGGGACGAGATAAAGTTCGCCGGGTCCGCTAGTTTTACATAATTTACAGATGTTCTGGTTAGGGTACAATCCGAAAAGTGATTCGAATCTTAAAAAAATATTTTTTTATAATATTTTATGTAAAGGGTTTTTCAATAAGAGCGCTTCAAATTTTTTTTTTAAATAAAACAAAACGGTTTTGGATATCAATGAAATTCTTTATTCCTGTGAAAGTACGTTCGATGCCATTATGTATGGAACTCGATTTCTTTTGCATGGCCACCACGGGCACGCTTGCAGAAGTCCAGACGCTGAACCCAATTTTCGACGGTTTTCAAGCATAATTCGGCCGATACTGCTGCAATTTCACGTTCGATATTCGTACGACGTTCATCAATCGTCGCTGGCTTGTTGGCATAGACCATAGACTTGACGTAGCCCCACAGGAAATAGTCTAACGGCGTCAAATCGCACGACCGAGGCGACCAAGCGACTGGACCATTTCGCTGTGTGGCTTGTGGCGCCGTCCTGTTGAAACCACATGTCCTCCAAGTCCATATCATCCAATTGGAGCCAAAAATATTCGGTTATCATTGAACGGTAGCGATTCCCATGCACAGTAACGTGCGGGTCTTTATCTAAACGGAAGAAGTAAGACCCAATGACGCCGCCGGCCCATAAACCACACTAAACCGTAATTTTTTCGGAATGCAATGATGACGCATGGAGTACGTGTGGATTGCTGCCTGACCAATACCTCATATTTTGTTTATTGACGAAGCCATTCAGCCAGAAATGAGCCTCAGCTGAAGATGATTAAATTTGACGTAGCGCTCTTAACGTTGAGGCCACTGACTCCGAATTTCGGTAGTAAATTGTAATAATTTCGACTCGTTGTTGGCTCGTATATCTTTCCATCATGAAATGGCAAACCTTACTGAAGAGAAATGTCAAAAGAGCGGCAAGAAATTCGGCGTCGTTTGCTGTCCCTGTCGCTCTACTTTTGTAGCGTCCCTGTTGAAAAACCCTGTAGTACGTATAACACAAACTATTGTTACAACCGAATGACATAATGTGTGCCCTATCTATATAGAGTAAATAGCTTAATATAACGCGAGTAAGACACTTATAACACATATTTATTTACGTATCCATCTAATTCTAATGAAGGCTTGGAGGGTAGAAAGTCTGTGTCCTGGATTAGCGTAAAGGGGTCCTTTTATCCTAAGAAAATGTTTAGTTCTTTACAGAGTTTTCTTCTCAATTTATGGCATTTAAGAATTGTTTTTGTTACCTCAACATTATTTACATAAATTAAATCAAACATTTTTTAATTAAACACACGGTTGCATAATAAAATTGGGAAGACACAACACATTGTATTACACTACATTACACACATAAATACGAAATGATTGCACTTTTATATAAAGTATGACATGAAGCATAATAAATACACCAATCGAAACAGAAAATGATTATTAAGCCGATAGCTTGGAATGCTTTGAACTTACCTTCTTGACGCTTCGTGTCGTCGAAAAACCATCGCCCCGTCGGTAGTTGTCCCCCTAAAAGTGTCATACAAAAACCCATATTAATATTATTGAACCATTTAATACATTTGATAAAAATAAGCATTCGATTCACTCACTTGATGTGATCTTAGGGTACCGAAGTTATCACGACCACGATATGTTTCTCGAGTATTGTAGCCATCTGGTTGAAATTGGAAGAGCGTCTCGGAGTTTGCTCCGTGGTGATGCATCGGTTTTCGCAGCGTATTTTTAGGCGAATGTTGAATTTTATTCTGACTAGGTGCCTGAGGTAGAAGAACTGGTTCTGCGTATGTAACCTCTTCTACTTGTGGAAGAAGTTTCGGTTCGGCTTGAATTCTATAATGAGGTCGCATATTTGTCAATCAATGTAAAACATTTTTCAAATATTCAATAGCTAGTAGCAACAGTTTGTACCTATTGACATTCTGGCGTTGCTCAAAGTATTCATACTCCGTATCAGGATATGGAAGATTATCATCTTCATCCTTGTGACATCGTCGTCCGCAAAAATAGCCTGTAAAGAATCCCACTAATAGGGAGAATATTGACCCGGCTAGGACGGCCATAACGAGCGTTTCAACGGTGTATTGCGCATTGATAATATCTGCTGAAATTTGTGGACCTTTAGTTTTGTTTTGTTGTTGGCGCACAATGCACAACCAAAAACGACAAATTTGATAAAAAAGAAAAAAACAAAATATACACATCAATTTTACAACACACCAAACATTTACCTTACAAAATAGAAATAAAAAACGAATATTTAAGTAAATTATAGGCAATTTAGAGTTTCAGATTACATAAAAATAGTGACGTATGTGTAAATACTATATAACGTATACATATTTATATTTCAAGTGCTGACACATAAGGATTTGAGGTGAGATGCACATGCGGGGAGTCTTTGTTTTCGTTTATTTGAAGCAAAAATTAAATAAAATTAAACAATGTTAGACTTCTTAATAAACTATTTAGATATTTAAATAATTAAACCTATGCCTAGTTTTCTTGCTTAGATACAGATTATACAAAACTGCTTGATGACTATGTAGGGAATGATATTAAACTATAAGTTAAACCATGCTGGAGCGAGTACGACTACAACCACAGGAGACAGGATACTCTCGATACCGAGAGTTACCATCACTTCGAAGACGATACCTTCATCCGCTTTAAAACTTGTTAATTTACAGACGAACTGTATTATGTGACTGATTTGATGTAAATATTTCTAAGGTAAGGTATCAGGTCGCCAGTAACCACAGAAATTGTTTGCTAATGTATGCCCTGCTGGTTCTTATACTGAAAGAGTGGTTCTAATCATGCTTTTCCATGCGCGCACTAACCTATACGATTAATAAATAAATTGAGGCGTTACGTACTCGTCAATTGACGATTGCCAGAACCTTTGCCGGCCTCTGAAAAATCTAGTGCCATCAAATAAAACTATCGAAGACAAGTGTAGTGGTGAAGGAAAAAAGACTAATTTCTGTCTACAAAAGTCTGTAAACACTTAGGGTAACGCTCATAATCTAATTGGAACTTATCAGTACGGTCTTGCGTCGGAAAAGGACAGGTGTCAGCACACATCTAATAAAAAGCTTCATAAAAACTTGGACGATCATCGTTTTCCATTGGTATCACTCGGAGATCTACTTATTTCAAATTCCAATGCAACAAGAAAACTGTTTCTAGTTGGATCCGCGAAGAAATATCAACTTCACTCTCGGAACCCCCCAAGGTGGGGTCATCTCTCCCCTTCTCTGGGTGCTAGTCATAGATAAAATACTTAAAGAATTAAACAATGAAGGTCACTGCATACGCGGATGATGTAGTTTTTATTATCCAAGGAAAGTTCCTTAATACAATGAGTGAGCTCATGGAAACAGCCATCAACAGACTCAGGATATGGGCTGAAGCAATGGCAAGGTCCTTTTTATTAATTTTCTGAATTTTTACAAAAGATGAGTTGACTCGAAACCGCTCTTTTTGCTATCTTTTGGAAAGTAATCTTGGAGCGATGCTACAAACAAGATGTTGCAGGACCCGAAAATCATTCTTGAATCTGACATGCGTGCATTAAAATCATTGAAATCATTCGTTGAATCCAAAAGAGACGATGTTGATAAATACAAAGAAGTAGCTAAAGAAATATGTCATACTGACAAATATGTACAATCACGCACCAGAACTGGTGCACTGAAGAGCGCTCGTTTTCTATAGCTATATAAAAAGGCTCGAACTACAACGGAACAAAACCATCACCAAGGGCACGGGGTCAGGTATTTACGGTAATGAAAGTGCAGACGTTCTGGCAAAAGAAGGAGCTGGGCTCCCACTTGATGCAACGATGGAAGGTATAAGACCAGTTATGGCTGTGGCCAGAAGAATACCTTTTAAAAAAGTCTTCAACAAAGTAAAGACAAGGTGGTCACAATTAGAAGGGCATACGGTTTCAAAGGCACTGTGGCCTGTTTTAAATTGGAGGAAGTCTGAACAATTAATCAATTTCAGCAGCACAAGTTGAGAACACTGATAGGAATACTCTCTGGGCACTGCCTTCTCAGGAAGCATGCCATGAGACTAGGCTTAGCTGATACGGATACATGCACGTACTGTGAGGACCTGCAGGCCGTGGAAGACATCTCACACCTTCTTTGTGAATGTCAAGCTATTGCTCGGAGTAAGAGAAAGCATCGCGGTATGTACTTCTTTGATAGCTTGGAAGAGGTTGGTTCCCTGGGGATGGCGATGGGCCCGATATAGTGCCTGGGGTATTGTGACGATCTCACAACCCCCATCAACCTTACCTGCGGTTGCTGTCAGCTGTCATATGAAATACATAAATTGCACTTGATTTTTGAGTATATTCTGAAGCCAGAAGATTCTCTTCTAAGAATCATCAAGAGTTTTTTTTTATGCGCCAATTTTGATTCCGGGATCGTATTCCGAACGTAATTTCAACAACATGAAATCTGGTTCAGCTTCATTTATCTAATATCATGTTCCCACCAACCTAATTTAGCTGAAGTGATTTATAAATCACGATAGGCGTTCCCACCGAACTTTTAAGTGTTTTAGTGTGACATTTGAAATTATTTGGCAAACTTTCATTATCCTGAGATGAGTTCAAATACTTTCGATATAATTTATATCTACCAGAATAAATCCAAAAATGATATAAACAATAACTATCTGCATTGTCAATTTAAAATTTTGACAGTTTTTTTTGTGTGAAGTACTGGGGTCGAATTACCGCACCCGTGATCGAGCGATACGTCACTGAATTTTGTTGATTTTACATGCAAAACAATAACAAATTCAGTCACGTATTGCTCGATCACGGGTGCGGTAATTCGACCCCTGAAGTTGATAACAGGTCTGTTTATGAGAATCATTAATGAGAAGATTAAACTAAATCTAGTGGATTTAGCTAAATCACGTTGGTGGAAACATGGTATCAGTGAAGTAAGTTAGAAGGTCCTGTGCGAAAATACAAGAACTAACCACACTCATCTGTGATTTGAAATTATGTATTTGTCTCAAGCAGAAATGATTACCTTATTTGAAGCACTAGCAGAAATTTAAAGCTCATGTTGACACTTGACACCTTGGTGATGTACCTAAATAGTTATAAAACAGTTTGTTGGAAAAATAAATGCATTCACAGCGTTCCATATACAAAATAAACCAGAGGTCGAATCGCGTCGTCCGTAAACGAGCATTACGTTCACGGAATTAAGTTGATTTTACATGTGAAACAAAAACAAATCCCCTCACGTAATGCTTTCGAATGGATTTATTGAGCACTTGTCTACTTGTCGTAACAACCTTCTCCGAGCTAATTTTAATGCAATAAATAATAATTTCTGCCTCAATTTTATTTACAAAAAGCTACTTTATTTTATCACATGAATCTGATCTATTAAATTAGGCACATTTTGGATGAACGATAACCGCATTCCTGAAAAATATCCTAATAGCTTCTAAGCTGAGATTATTTTTACCATTGCAGTTCCTAAAAAAATAATAGTCACAATTAAACAAAAGATATATAAAGAAAAAACTAGATTTCATAGCAATATGTTGAAATGTGCTTCATCAATCACCGGGTGTGTACAGACAGAGACACAAAGACTGTGCTTTACGAATTCCAACTATCTACCAGGTGCATAATCCATCAAAGACCAAATTAAAAATAAAAGCTGGCAGGAGGTAAAAAGAGAATCACGACGTTACCTTCAAAGTCTTTGTCCTGCATGATATTGATGATTTCTTGATCCTTTCCAGCACGTCGGGAATCCAATAAATCCATATCGTCCCTGTAGCCCTTCTGCTCTCCGACATTTGCGTCCTTCGAGGAGATTTTGCCTGTGAAAAATGTGAAAAGCGCGTTTTGAGAACATATGACTATAGAGATATATGTTGGTATGTCTACACTTTTGAACAAAAACACATCCCCAAGTACATATACGTTACGTACATAAATGCACACATGTAGTTATATGCATTGGGCACATGCCAAAAGGATATTAGCTTCACACAAACACCTACCAGATGGACACGCCGCATGCTGCCCTGTGGCAACGTTTTGATAGAAGTAGTTCTCTTCCAGCCATCTGGGAGCGCCATGAGAACGACATTTACCAGCAATTTTGTCCCATGCACAATAAGGATCCTGAAGCGCTACACACTCACTGGAGCAAATAAAAAAAAATTTGTGTTAACTAAGTTCTTTTGAAGGGTATTTCTTAAGCTAAGGGAGGTCTGTTCCTTTTCCGGTTTATAATAGTTTAATCCTTCAAGGACTGACTTTTACCTGCAACTTGTGATTTTATCGTTGTTGCAGCGGTGCAGTTTTATCGCCAAAACTTGACTATCTGTGATAATTATCAGTTTTCCATCATCGTAACTTCCTTCTTTTGGTTGATCTGCAAAAACAAAATATATAGATTTAATTTTATACACGACAAGACGTTAAAAAATGAATAAATCGTGGTCGACAGGTAAATGATTTCTGTTATAATCGATGGTTGGTTAACAAACGGCTGACGAAAAAAATATATGAATGTGGGGAAGACTCAAAGTAAAAGGTAATTCTTGAGAATGCATTACAGATTGCAATAGATGAAGACGATTCACGAGAGTTGAGTTAAAAAAACGGGCTTAGTTGGTCCTTATATATCTGGAATAATTTACAATGTATGCGTTTTTGTTGACCCCCAATATTTTTATGATGCTGCAAAATCTATATTTAAATAGGCGAAGGGAAATAGTCAAGAACCTCTTTCACTGTAAATTGGCTTCATTTTTTTTTGTTGGGAAGATTGTGCAGATCGAACAGATCGTACAGATTATTCAATTGCATGCCGAGTGCAGTGCCGAGTGTAGCTTTTCGTGTTTAAAACTTATAGAAAATTGTTTAAGGTCGGCGAAATTGGAAACACGATTAAATAGTTTGATATATTTCAACATTGAGGCTGAAATATTGTCAGCCCTTAGTTTCCACGATCTAATCGAAACATTCGCCCAACAAAAGGCGCGAAGAAAGTTTTTTTTAAGTACCTACTGTATGTCTCGACTTTTGTATTACTGTATTTGTATTTTAAAATTATATCTCCATTTTTTAGAGTACCTAATTATACAAGTATTTAGTTATGCACTGAAATTACACTTACACGAAGCTCATTTTGATTTAAAAAAAACTGATTGTATGATTTGAAGGCGGTTTTTTTCTAATAGGCTAGGGCTGCTGAAGAGGTTAATTCGGCACTGTTGACAATTACACAGGCGATACTTTTATATGGATGCGAAATATGGGCGGCTAATATATGAGAAGAGAGCGGAAGTAGGAGCAGAAGCGGCAACCACTGCAGCAAAACAGGCCACCAAACATTTATGGAAACTAAGGTGGAACTCTGAAACAAGAGGTAGATGGGCAGCCAGGCTGATTAGAGACGTTACTGAATGGGCAACGCGAAAACACGGATAAATAAATTATTATACCACGCAGTTTCTAACCGGACATGGATATTTTTATAAATGCCTTCACAGGATGCGGGAAGTAGACCATTCTTCACGGGCAGCAGATGGACCGTGGAAAGACAGGATTTGGAATCGGAGATAGGTTATATTTCGCCTGAAAATATCAGTGGGAAGATAACCAAAAATGATCTATTGGTCATACAACACGATCATCAAACCAATGATCACCTATACAGCGATATCATGGTGGCCAAAAAACGAACAAATAACGGCATGCGTTGGTATAACGGGGGCAATGCTCAGCCTTCTGCCTTTGCATATCTGTGTAAAGAAGGAAGCTGGTCTCAGTGCCCTCAGGCTCCCTGATATATCAAATCTTAAAGCAGGAAACTTCACAGGACACCTTCAGATATTATCCTGTGATCAAGGTATCAACACCATGCTTAAAACGCTTCGCTTCTACAGAAAATTTAAGATAGTCATATCTGACAGAAGAACCTGGAGAACCAATCAATTCGTAATACCAACAGGATCACAAATCTGGTACATCGATGGTTCAAAGATGGTAGATGATGCCACCGGGGCTGGGGTCTTTGTGCCTAGGCTCCAAAGAGCTATAGCACTGGGAAAATCACCAGACATTTTTCAAGCGTAGGTGCACGCCATGTGTCCGAGCATGCCTACGAAGGCGCACAAAAGGTGCCCGCATATACATCCTCTCAGATAGCCAGGACGCTCTCAAGGCCCTAAGATCGTATTCGAAGCTGGTCTGGGACTGTTTCAATCTCCTCGAAGATCTGGCCAAGGTCAACACAGTCACCGTTGCTTGAATACCAGGTCATGAGAGATTTGAGGGCAATTAACGAGCGGATTGTCTGGTGAGTAAAGGCGCATCACGCCTGCTCACTGGTCCTGAGCTCTACTTCGGGTTACCTTTGAGTTACGTACACTTAAAGTTAAGGAAATGGGAAAATGATCACCTTGCCGAACACTGGACGGAATCCAAAGGACAGAGATAGGTAAAAAGATTCATAAACCCAGCTTGTAGTAAAACAAAAAAGTTACTTGAGCTAAGCAAAGAAGATCTAAGGATCCTAACGGGTTATCATACTGGTCACTGGTCACTAAGATACTATCTCAAAAAATGGGACTTTCTGACGACGACTCCTGTCGACTCTGCGGAGAAGAGTAAAACGGAACAAATACTCTGCGAATGCTCTGCTGTGGCAAGGGGTAGAACAATCCATATGCAAAGGGCGTTTTTAAGTCCTGCAGATTGCCTTAATTCGAGATCTAACACTCCACGGATAGACGGAACATACTGTAGGCTCATCGTAGATAACTCCGAAGTTTATATTGTGAGTAGATAGGTATCATTAAAAAATAAAATTGGTTTGAGAAGTGTTTAGTTACGTGATAGACAGGACAACTGATTGATCTAAATACGGTTCTTATAATTGGCTTACTGCTTTTAGGTAATTTATCATAAACAACTTTGTAGGCTTGAAAGCAGTTCTAATAATAAGCACATTTTTAAATTTAACTAGTTAGCCCGTACAGTACATATTTAAAATGCCCTATAACAAAAAAATCTTTCGGTACTTACCATACTGCATTGTTCGAACAATTTCCAAATTTCGTATGGGTTCGCTTTTCGGTAAAACATCAATTTCCTCGATCACCACCGAGGAAACTTTTTTATTCGAGTCCGCTGATTCCGCATTAACCGACTTAATTATTTTTCCATGGTCTAGGAGTCAAACACAAAGAAAGAAAAAAAATATTAAACGAATTATACATACACCCACAGTGCGGCAATTAAACTGTTTTAAAACGTTCCCTTGTACAAAGTTAAAAGCAAAATGTTCACCACCCGAAATTGACAAAAAAAATAGGAGGAAAAAATGCGACAACTCACCCGTTCCAACAAATATCACGTCATACGTCTTTCCTCCAGGAGTTTTAATCTGAGCATCCACAGCAATTTGCGTAAAGCGGTAGCTGCATCGGGACAAAAAGTTGGCAAAAGGAGAAAAAACAGTCCATAAGAGTACAGAAGCAAAAAATACATCACCACAATGTAAATTGAATAATTAAATAATTAAAATGCGCCGCACAGACGACTTTGATTACGCGACTATTAATAATGTTAACCACACACATAAACTCGCAAGTGGTAGGTAGGTATGCTTCAGAAACGATTATTAGCTCTCGACTTTGGATTGACCGCGTTATGTTCGCCGCTCTTATGGGATACACAAGCAGAGGCAGAGCACTATGGCACGATGAATATTATAATATTTAACCTAATAAGAAATAACTTAACAGTGTGAACAATATAAGTGGTTGTTTCCGCCCACACCGCTGCGAATGGCAAACATCAAGGATGCCTAACTTCCCGACTTCAATACTTTTTTCCGCTCGGTGCCTTTTTGTTTTCGCTCGTTCGCCCTCTGTCCCACCACACGAACGAAATGTGTATAATAAAATACCCGGTCCTTTATACTTACATAGTACTCGTCCTGACCAAAATTGGTTGACCGAAGAATGCTGGAACATTCTCATCCATTAGCGAATGAGTTTTGATGAAATTTAACGTCAAGTCTGGAAGGGTACGTGAGTCATTATGGCATGAGCCCGGTCGAGGATCAGGAACCTTTACGACACGAAAAAAAAAAACAAATCATCATGTTAACGCGAATTCAAAATAAAATGAATAAAAAAAAAAACAATATAATTCAACATCATAGACATTAATAACAGCATGGCACCGCTAAATTTTGAATTGAAGCTACCGTAGTCTGTTGTTGCATTCCTTGTTTCGCTTTTGTTGCCCAAGAACTCTTTGTAATGGATTTAATGGATGATAGCAGGTGAAACATGGTGGACTATGCATTACAATATATGAGGTCGGTACAACCAAATGCTAAGGATACCACGACCGTTCTACTCGTAGTTTAAATATTTTTCGTTCGTACCTTTGCACTGTTAACAGGAAGCCAATTAGAGTTGATGCCGCTTTGTTCCTTAAAGTTGCCCTCAAACGTATCTGCAATGTCCTGGTGGTTGTTTAAGTGGTACCGAAAAAAAAGAAAGAAGAGAAAAAAAAATGTTTTCAAAAAAAGTCAGTGCATACACTTTTATCAAAAATGCTTGAGAGAGAAATTATTTATTCGTGTGCAGAAGTTGGAAAATAATAGAGCTTATACAGTATGATAAGTCGCTTCCACTTCTCTTGGCAATAAAGAAGGACGCATTTACATTTTCTTCAGCTTTATTTCGTTTTCATGTGATAGTTTTCTCACACTTTGGAATAGATAAAAAAATGGATGAATATTAAGAAAAAGGAGAAGGAAAAGGAAGAAAAATGACAAAAACTAACACCCGCTGTAGATTGTTGAGCTTTATTTCTATGAAAATGAAAATCAAGTTCTGAAGTTTTTCTAAGAAAGGTGGAATTAAATATGACGTGTTTTGTAGCCAAATTGAAATGATTTTATAGTTGTTAGTCGACCTATATAATATGTTTGGGAACTAAACGGGTTTGGGTCGAAATTCTGGCGAGGTCAAAATTCTGCTTTAAAATTTCGGCTCAACAAAAATCTGACAATAAATAAAAAAAGGTTTGGAAAATGTTAAAAATGTTATGTTAAATAAGAGCAGTGGTTTAAGAATTTATATTCATGCACTTTCGTAACTATATACGAGTTCTTATTTCAGCTTAGTAAGAAAGTATGGCATCTCTGAAGATTTTGCTCTCCATTAAGTCTACAATAGCTTACGTTGTATTATTAATGATGCAGACGGGCGGTTTATGACAACTGAAAAGCAACCAACGAAGCATTTCCTAGAACACTAAACAATGTGGAGGCTTGGCATCGTCGTTTGAAGGTGCTAGTTGGCCGGAGACATGAAGGCCTTTACGAATTAATTACGGATTTGAAAAAAAAGTTTATTACTGCCAAAGCTGAAGCTGAGCGCGCGTAAAATGGGGACAGATTAAAAAAAAAGGAAAAGCATTCCAAAAAACAAGCAAAAAAATATAATTTTAAAAAAGAGAACAGATCTTAGCCATATCGGTTTTTCTAAGAGATTATCAAAAATTGTTTAGTTTCTCTATGCTGTTGTTTCTTTTCTTTTTTTTGGTAATTGCAATTATGAATTATTTTGTCATCTTCATCTGTGTACCTTATTTATATAAAATATATTGTAATTTGTTGACAAAGTTGAAAAATATTTGTTTTCTTAAAATTCGTAAATTGGGGAAAAAACAGATTTAGCAGAATTTATTTGTTTAAAATATTGCCTGTCAGAATTTTTAAAAGCAGAATTTTGTAAGACAGAACAAAAAAAAAACAAAACAAAAAACTGAATTTTTGTGTTAAAAGTCAGAATTTCGCAAAGCAGAATTTTGAGAGCAGAATTTCGACCGGCTCCCAGAAAAAAAAAACGAAACAAAAAACAGAATTTCGACCCGCTTCCGAACTAAACATGGCATATAATTTATTTAGTTAATTTTTACTGTTTTGTAAGAAAGATTGAAAATTAATACTAAAAATCAAAAATAAAAAAATCATGAGTCAGAAGCAGAAAAATAAATACTCAATCTTACCGAAAGTTTGTTGGATATACAAAAAAAGATAAAAAAATGCACTCTAATGAACTTTGAATAAAAAAACCCTTTTGACTAAAAGTCCAGCAATCGGAATCAGATCTATTATAAAAAATAAAAAACAATTATTCCTACTTAATTTGGAGCAAGTACGCAAGATCCAAAAATCTATAATTAATTAATTTAACAGCATCGAAAGATTTTTTGAATATTAGTAACTTACTAATCATCATCATCAACTCAAAGCTGGGTGAGGCCTCGGCTCGGAGATTCGTCCGAAGAGGGACACCACAAGGCAGTGTGATCTCCCCTACTACTACTAATACTGGAAGGGGAAGGGTGTAAGGTAATTGCCTATGCAGATGACGTTGCTATAGCTGTCTCATGGAAACACCTTAATACGCTTCTCTGATGCAGAACGCCCTCTCTATAAGCTCTTCAAATGGACTTCAAAATGCGGTCTGGGAGTCAATCCCCAGAAAACAGAACTAGTTCTCTTCTTCACAAGGAAATACGAAATTCCCTACTTTGCTCCTCCAAAACTAAATGGCACCTCCCTGGTGATAACTGACAAGACCAAGTACTTAGGACTCATTCTGGACAGCAAGTTGAGTTGGAGCGAATTAAAAAAGCTACTACGACTCTGTACTGCTGTAAAAAAGCCATAGGAAGTAAATCTCTACATAAAGGTCATAAGGCCTATACTTACGTACGGCGTGATCGTATGGTGGTCGGCGCTTGAAAAGGCCATTTACCTTAACTGTCTCAGTCGCATACAACGATCGGCATGTGTCTGCATTAGTGGAGCTCTCAGAACCACTCCAACGGCGGCTCTGGACCGTTGTCAGGAAACGCGGCCACCCGCTTGAAGGCAATTCATCTGTGGACCAGCAGACAAACTGGCCACGAGCCCATTCTGAATAAAATAGGATGTAATCCAAAAGTCACTGATTACACCCTCCCTCAACTTCAGTTTAACAAACTTCCGACTTCCTAGGCCCTGTCGGTATAATGTAATATCTGCAAGGCACATCACTATTTTTACCGACAGTCAAGCCGCGATTAAATCCTTGGAAGCGGTCACCTTCAACTGCAAGACTGCCCTTTATATCCGCTTATCTCTCAACGAGATGGCGGAACAATTTAAAATTCACCTTATTTGGGTGCCGGGCCATAGGGACATTCCAGGCAACTGTACGGCCGACGAACTCGCCAGACATGGCACAACTGCCTCGATTCTACCGGAAAAGGAAAATCTCTGCATGCCTCTCGATACTTGCAAACTTCTTATCAAACAAAACGCGATAAACGCTACTCACCGCCACTTGCTCTATCACGAAAAAAATTTGGCCCAGGCTGGATCTCAAGCGCTCCAGCAGTCTTATAAGATTAAAGAGACCCGTCATAAACACACTAGTGGGTGTGATCACGGGGTACTGCATAATAGGGAGACATGCCCACTATAACATAGCCTAACCTCTAGTCCTTACATTTTTTCCGTAATAAGAAAATTAAACCTACGCATCGATTTACTTCTAAATATTTTGCGTTTTTTTAACATTTGTAAAATGTGACGGTACTGTGGTAGACCCTAAAGAGTGACAGAGTTTAGTGGTACACAAGAAGTGTCATAAGGTTATAAATACTGGATGTCACAGGAAGAGCAAACTCTGCCAAGTAATATTTTTTACTTGCACCCATTGAAGAATTATTATTCCTCCAATTTTTTTTACAAAACTATTGAAAATTCGGGAAAAAATTAATACATTTTACGAAAATAACATATTTTCCCAAATAACAGCAGAAGATCGTAACAACAGTTCTGCGTCTACAGCAAAAATTCTCTCGCATCCATCCATCCAGCTAGGTAGTAGATACACGGACTCATTTTCGATAAAGAAAAACTCCTTGTAGCCATGTAAAGTTGGAATTACGGGTTTTTCAACGCGTTGGGGTTTTGTTCGGCACCTGTACTCTTCCAGAATAAGGGCTTTGGGTCCAATTCGTAGAGCGGGTTCCGCCGGGACCGTCGGTTTTAGTAGCGCCACGGCCTTTTTTTATATACGTGGCTGCGAGGGAGCTCTAGGCATAAAATTTAATCTTCTGAGACTCTTGGCCTCCTATTGAGAACGTCATTGATATAAGGCGTTTGTGAGCATATTTCACGTTTAAATAAAGTTGTAATTTGGCTCAAAAGAAAGAATGTCCGACGAATATAAAAACGACGTTGCGTCAGTGGAGTCATTGGAAGGGAGAAGTCAGGAATACGTGAAAGTATTGGCGGCATGATCTGTGAAATATCGGAAGACCTTTTAGGCTCGCTGCAAGCCGATACAGCCAACATTGGGCACATTCAAAAACTTAGTTATCTTAAGTCGACTAGATTGGTCTGGAAGAGAAGTAACCTGAACGCAAAAACTAGAATGATCGGGAACGTCACTTTTTCTACGTCAGCCACATATGCGAACTGTCAACTCAGTCACGAATTTCTTGACTAGATTTGTCGGCTACCCCTCCATAAACGTCAACTGACACAGCTGCCCATGTGACCGATCTAAGCCAATCAAAACTGAGTTACATCAAGTCAGTCAACTGTCAGTCTTACTAAACTAAATACTTGAACGTCCGCATTCTAACAGACCTCTCTTCGGTTGTTTTCTGTCAATAATGTCACCGGTGTTTTCCATGCGACAGAATGAGTAGGTTATTTGTCAAGATAACTTAAGCTGATATGTTTATAAAAGAATAACATGTTGTATAATTCACTTGAACTTTTTTCTTCAGTGAGTTAAAAATTCAAAGCATAATTTGACATCAAAGTGGCATATTTAAAGTTCGCTTCCAATAACATTCGACACCTGATACTGTGGCCTACCTTAGTATCCTATTCACTGCAACTAAAAAACTACATATGACATTCCCCATTTTTATATGTAAGCAAGAATAAATATGAAACTAGTCGCTAAGTTTAAACTATCCCTATCCCAATCCTCTCCATTGCTCCTTTTATATCACTTAAACTACCCGCAAATATGAAAAGACATACAAAAATTATCAACATGTACACAAAAATCACAATATTCATTAAAGAATATTCCCCTTAATTTGTTATCGGTCAAAAACACCACATGTTCAAATTACCTGCAACGAGAAGGCACACACTGCTGATCCTGGTATCGAATTTATTGGCGTGTTGAACACTCCATATATGAGCTTAGAGCTAGAATGTCCATAATTTCCCTCCACAAGATTACTCGCCGATTCTGTGGAATAAAAAAAAATCAATATTCAAATAAAACTAATAATAATACAAAAAGAAAAACAAAATTCACTGTAAGAACATTTTGCATCTGTTGACGGGGGGTATATGACAACCACGACATCCTGTACTCCGAATAGCAAAGTAAATTTCGAAAAATTTAAATGAGAAAATATTAGTTTTCACTTCCAGCTGTGGTCTTAAGGACGTTACTTTTGTGTATATACATTCAATTCTACACCCGCTTTGGCCCACAATCGGAAGGTCAAAAACTAATACTGTCAGTGTCTTCCTGTGCATGAAAGGAGAAAAAAACAGAAGAGTTTTCCCAGCGACAACAATTGCCAAAGTGCTGCAGTTTCTTTTGGCCTTTTGTTGGGAAAATAAAATTAACTCTCGGCTCGACTGTGTTATGTGTGAAAGTGAGTTTTTGTAGAAATTCCGAATAAAATTGGTTTTCTCTTTCTCCTTTGGAAACTTTTGCAACTTCGCAGTCGTGTGGTTAGATATATTACTTTACCATTTAATTGGTTTAAGTTTAGGTCTTCGGGAGAGGAGACTACTGGCAAGGAATCATGTAATGACTTTGGAATACATTTTCCCTCTATTTTCATTCTTCTACTTCTGCTGCAGAACTATCTCTGGGGAATCTTAGATGATTGTTAACAAGTATGTCGGATTTTGTACCGTAAAGAAAATATATTGTGAGTTTTAGTTTGAAAAGAAAGTTGTATTCATGCGAATCGGGTGCTTTATGGCAAAGTTTGATTCAAGATATACAAAATACAAGCTCTGTTGCAGTTGGTGCTTTGGGTTGTCCTCGTCAGCTTTAAAATTCAGAGAACATGAAATATAAAAACATAAAATTTAACTATTAGGGATCGTCGATCCTCAATTGAATAATTGAGCTGTCATCGAAAATAAGTATTAATTAATAATTTGCTCAACATGACAGTACCCTAAAGGTCTACCTTTTTTAAACAACCATTTTTTTTAAATAGTCTGTACAACAAGCCAATTTTTGTTGAAAAGAGTCTGCTGACTACAGAGTAGTGATAAGCTTCGTTTAAGGCAACAAGAACTTGTAAATTCACTTAGCAAAGAAATCGCAAATCATTTATCAAGATGTAAAGTTAACATTTTAAGCTTATATACATTCTTAAGATCAATGTACTCCAACTACTTTTTATGAGACCACTTTGATTACCCACACCTAATTGGAGCTAAGTGGCCCCTTAGTAGCCATTTTACATTTTTTACATTACAAATATTGCATTCTATTGTGACAGCCAATCTCGCTATTGTGAGTGAAGCATACAAAAAGAAAAAAATGGTCGCCTAAAGCGTTTTCCAAGTAATAAGCACTAAAAGTGATATTACACGGCGAGGAATGCTTAGCACAACAGTATCACGCACAAGTACCTTTTATTTAAGACGCCCGCAGGTTGTATACCAGAGCGAACAAAATGTCCTTCAACTTTATTCTTTGATATACACCACAGCACAAACAATTTCAAAGAAAGCCCAAGTTAATTGTGTAACTTATATTAATACTCACGGATTTCGTTGAAATAGAAGGGAAAGTCTCCAGGAAGCGAACAGTTCAGTCTGGATTTCAGAAAAGAAGTCCACCGATTACGAAAACGATGAGGACCGCCTTTGTCCCATTTACACACTCTCGCTACACGCGAGTAAACAGCCTGAAATTAAAGTTAGAATATTAACAGAAATACAAACACACATCGGGCATGGTACAACCAGGTGCCGATTTTTGTTAATCAAAATAGATATCACTTGTTTGTATTTACCTTTCCACAGTTGATGTATTCCACAGCTGTTTCTCGAAAGAAAAAATACACAAAGTCGCCTTGCGTAAATGAACTTACAAAGTTCGGTGCTAGAATTGGAAAGACAAAATATGAATATAATAAATTGCAGATGCATAGATACAAACACATGTAGCAAACATAAAAAATAAATATTAACTTACCATTTAAACTTAAGCTATCATACTGCTCAGTCTGCAGCGGTTCTCGGTAGATAATAGGATCACTCCCACTGAAGTCGGCCACAGTGCCTGTATACAATTCGTTATCTGAAAGAATACAAATTATTCAAATAAGTTATGCAGTTTAGATTTATGATAAAAAGGATTTTGTCCCAAACTCATGGTTGGCTTGGCAATAATTTGTCTGACAACGTTGTCAGATTGCCAGTTCACACGGCTGGCAGATGTCTGTTTACAACAAATTTGCAGATTCGTTGACAGGCATTTACAGACAAATAAAAAATTGTTTGTTTTTTTATTAGGTCAACTGAATTTTTTGTTGAGAGACATGAAATAATAGAAAAAAAAAGATATGGAAAAAACGCCGCGTTTTGGCCGCGTACGTATTTTAAAGCAGCGATGGTAAATTACCATACAAATGTCGTTGGTTTGAACGAAGGATTGGTAGGCCCGCTGACAGGAGGAGGGATTTTACTCAAAACTGCTCGTCGAATTGAGAGCTGAGGATCCATAGAATTGCATCGCAATTTTTTGAGTATGGAATTTAAACAATTCGATGGTCTTCTAGCTTTGGTCACACAACATAATTCCAAAGCAAAAGACAGGTCACATATCCGAATCATTTAGTTTATTCATTCATTTTGCACAAATCTACAGTTTTGTCCGTTTAAATATGAAAAAGAAGCAAACTTCTCAAAAACTCCCCCTAAGTTTAAAACTTTCAAATTCTAAATGTGAGTGAAAAGAATACAAAAAATACTTCATCCAATAGCATTAAAGCATCTAATCGGACTTCGTGACTAGCAGTGATATATGTAAAAATTAAACAAAGATATAAAGATAAGAAACAAGGAACGGGTATTTAGCTTTCCAGATCATTTTCGTTGTTGGATCGTCTTCTTCGTCCACATATTTGAAATTATTTTCACTCATTTTTAAGTAATCTACAGAGAAACGCAAAGAAAAGAGCACCGAAAGGTTCATAAATGCATCGGGATGGCTGGACAAGGTCGAGAAGCTGGAAGAAGGAAGAAACTCGGCCGATGAGCTATATTATATTATAGTTTCTCAACTAAGCCAACAAGTTTAATAAAAAGTTCAAGAGCCTTTTTCTTCACTGAAATAAATGTATAGACTTAGTCGGCCTTACTAATAATCAAACACTAATGTCGACTATTAGTTGGCTGCCAGTTTAAATTAAAATGTACAGCATTTTTGAAATGGTACCAATAAACAATTTAACATCTACCTTTTCTAGTACGAAGATTTTCTGTTGAAACTATTACAAATGATTTTGTTTTCATGCAGTAAGTTTTTTTTCAACAAAAGTAAATAAACGTTGAAAATGAATTCAATTCTAGACGAATATATTTTTATGGACCTTATATTTGTTGAAGAATCGGCAACCTCTCAAAGGATAAAACATATAACGAAAGAGAGTGGAAATCTCTAGGGAAGAACTTGCTCCACGGACAAATCGCGGAGGAGAACTTTCGGTGGAAACAATAGTATTAGTTGCAATATGATACCTAGGGAAAGGATCCTTACAAAGCGATCAAATCAGTTGTGTCAGATCTAAGTTCTGTTAATGGGACTGCTGTTAACAATTTGTTTTCAGTGTGTACGTGTGGATATAGGAAATATGCTCCTATTGTTGAATATGGTATTTTAATTTATTTGGTTGTTTCATTTTCAATTTGCAATAATTATTTTTTCACTTAAGCGGAATTTTCTTTTAAGCGAATTTCGGATATTTTGAAAAACAAAATCATTTAACAAGAGTTCGGACGAAAAATAAAATCGATTTCACTTATCCAGCTTAAATATAAAAAACAACACACTTATTTGAAATAGGTATGTAAAGATTTTATAAAATAAAACTCGAAACGAAACATCAAAAACGTGTAAATAGAGCAAAAAAAAAAAAATAAATAAATTAAAACAAACGAATTAAGGACTTTAGTTATTATATTTTTGATTAAATGAATTAATAATTTCTTTTGTACAGTTTATTTTTCCTTCAGTTAAGCGGAGTAATTGGCACGAAGACTGTGAAAAAATGCTTCGTGACAAATACCGCTTAGTTTAGATAACCGAGTTTAACTACATCCGTATTAATAAAAGTTGTTAACCGGTTGCAGAAGAGTTTCATCAAATTTGTCGGGACATATTCCTTTATATGTGCATTTAAAATATTTCATTTAGGTACAGTTGTTGCATTCTCTCTTTTCCTGCGTCAAATAAAATATTTTTTCATTCATTGAACATTTCTTACACAGTTTTATTTAATTATATCAAAAAATGTAGTTAATTAGATATCCCGATTGACACTACTTGCTCCTAAGATATAATACTATATTACTAAAATATGAGTATGCATGCCAACATTCCTTTGCAGAACGAATTGTGACAGAATAATAATTTGGATTAGTGTAAGACATAAACATGGCTTTCTGACCATTAATTTTTAGTACGACGACTAAATTTGTTAATTGGTAAAGTGATTTTGAAAAGTCTGGAGTCGTTGCGTTAACTGCCAGACTACAGTTGATTATTGATAAGGCCGAGTGAAATCGAAGAATTTATTCCTTCTTTTGTAATATATATGCAATAGTTTTATTGTTGTTGCAATCATCTTTCTATGGGGTCTTCCTTGACTTTTCTAACCAGGAACTATACAATAAGCTTAAACTGTCACATCGCACACTAAACTAAAAGATGGAATTCATTCTGTCTTGAAGACCTGCAAGCCTTGTTTCTAGTTTTGTTGTTTCAAATACATTTAGTCCACTAACTCATGAGATTGATAAGACCTTAAAAAAAAAACTAAACATCATTTGCCCACTCAGATCACCATTACCAAAAGACCAAACAAAACTTATAAATATTGTAAGCCAACATTTTTATTAAAGAATATATATTTATTGCATTCCTAGATGAATCCAATATATATATATAAGTTATGAGTTAATAGACTAAAATGAACAACACTCATCCGCAGCCCTAATTAATTTTATGGTAATCAGTTCGAGAAAAAAAATTAGGAAAGCTCATCAATTATGCACCCTCCGACGTAAAATAATGGTGATATAATCTTTGGAAAATGATTTTGTTAAATCGGCCATAACATGCACATCACATGCTCGAACATTTAACGAAAAGTGAACATCTGATCCCTCAATTTATATTCATAACTAAGGAATTCGTTTGCCATGTGCGGTACTGGTACTTGGTACATTCATACTCGTATATGAATTCGTAAGCGGCATTCATTACACAAATTATAGCCATTTAATTTATTTATGAGTTTCGCTTTCTACTTAACAATAATGAAAACTAATGCCCAACTTTTTACTTTGCTATAAGAAAAAGGATACACAAAGTTGGAACTCGCGGTTAAATGTGTACAGTTGCTGCACTTACGCGTTTAGTAAAATGGTGTGCACTCAACATATTTTTTAGCCTGATTTCATTTCTATAACGCCAAGAATCAGTTAATATTACTATAAAGAAAATGTATAAAAAGGCTTTTATAACCAATCATGGAAAACTACTAGATCTACCAAGAAATGTACAGTAAAACCCGGATAAGTACTTCACGCTTAAGTACCCAACACGCTTAAGGGCTCACAAATCTCAAATCTATACATTTTTTACACATTTCTGTGTACATTTACGCGGATAAGTAGGTACCTCCCGCTTAAGTACCTTATTCGGTTTAACGCCCTCTATTTGCCAATTTTATTTGCTATGCTCAGGTTACACTCGTTTAAGTACCTCAATCAAAACGCACACAATTTCATCGCAGCAAACTACGTGTTACTTGCCAAAAATGACATTTTCTCTCTTTCTCGTTCTATGTCAAAAAAAGAAAACAAACCCACCAAATCTTTAGAACAACTTAATTGTTATTTACAAATAATTGAGGTAGATACAGGATTCGGATTTCTGCCTCCTTTGGGAGCTTAAGCGGGTTCGTATAACTACCTCAGCCGCTTAAGTACCCAAAGAAAGCAGAAATTGTGAAGAGGTAGTTATCCGGGTTTTACTGTATTACGTGGGTAGCTGAGAAGTCACTGCAATTGTTCGCAGCTGTACATCGTACTCCATTGTGCTCGGCATTAGTCCCAGTGTCATACATTCTGTTGCCTTGTCACGCTTCTTAGATAGGAGTACTATATGAGGTCTCATTTTAGTTCAATCCACTTCATCCAACGCTTCTCTACACTACTACTTCGGCCTCGATTCAAATCCATGTTTCACCCACGGCTACGCCGAAAAAAACTCGTCCGTATTCTGATTGGACATCTCCAAACACTCCTTTAAAATAGTTGTCAAATAATTGCGTGAGTGTTGTCATTTGTAAGCAAACGCGGCCATCTGGTCGATAGCTTTTTCATATCCAAGCCGTTAGTAAAATATCATACTGGGGATTTTATCGACCATTTCTCGTGCGATGAATTTAGTTGGGCATCCAGAACCGCACCGACATTTTTTTTTGGTTTGCGTGATGTTTTTCCGACCAAAAAATACTTTTTAATAAGGAAAGAAAACCAAATCAGCTTTCAAAAACAACAAAACTATGACTGATATGTGTGAAAATTAGGCCACGTTCTTTTGAAAGATGCTTCCTGGCAGTACGCTTTGGATCCAAAATGGCAACACTTTCTGTTTTAATTCCAGTTACTTGCCGAAATAACAGAACCAACTAGTAAATTATGAGTTTATGGATATTCTATAAGAACTCTTTTAAGTGAACTGGTGGAAACTGTACCTTAAAATAATATAGATGCTGATGGAGCTGAACAAAGAGTACCTATTGTAGCGAAAATGTCGATTTGCTTAACTAAAACAGTTTGGCTGAAACCAAGTTTACCCAACTTTAATCAGAACAATGCTCCCACGTATAGTGCAAGCTTGACTAAAGCCCATGGCCTTAATCACGTAACTTTTGAGACGACTATCTTCGAAACGATAGACTTACATATTTCTAATTCATATGAGTTCATGAAAACCAAATAGAACGGACAAAACACGAACCAGAACAATGGGCTCCTAACACATATAATACGTATATATCTAGGTAGATATAACTGAATAAAGGAAACGGAATATTTCTTCATGTATCAAATCCTTTCAGCAAGAGTAAATGCCAGTTTGTACATGTGAAGCTTCAAAAATGAACGAAAACACTTGATTCTCTTTACACCCGAGGGTGCTTTCCATAATTATGTATAAGTGAACATGCGTTACGTTTAGTGCACGGTGGCGTATTTTCGAATTTTGTCTCTTCATTTGCTTCTCTTCTTTGATACATTTTCCAATCTTTTTGTTATCGCGGGTGTCTTTTTTTTTGACAATCATTATTTTCAAACGGAAAACGATTTCAGCGCTATGTATCGAAAGAGAAAAAAGTTACGTAGCATAAAATAACTGTAATAGAGGAAACTTCAAAGGAAATGAGAAATTGAAATTTACCGATGAATGCGTCATCGATTTAAGATTGCTTCAATAAACTTATCTGTGCTTAACAATTTGAACAGCTTTATAGTCCTACGCCTACGTATTTGTATATATATTGAAGATTAGCTTGAAAAAATCGAGCGATTTTGTGCGCATTTATATTAATCATTAAAATCCAGATGAGGGTGCTTTTGAATGTTAGACTATGAATTCGGAGCGAGTTCCATTTGTAAAAATATACACAACCTATTTCGGTTGTAAGGATTCAAATGTATTTTAGCTCATATTGTAGTAATATAACTTTATGCACCCCTGTGTGAAGCCGAAAGCCACTGTAGCTAGTGTTGTAATGCATTACATATATTAATATGTACATATTGCAAATTTATTTTAATTATCTCTCTATATATAAAAATGAATTGCTGTTCGTTAGTCTGGCTAAAACTCGAGAACAGCTCAAGCGATTTAAATGATTTCTGTTTTGTTTTGTTCGTCATGCATCAGGGATGGTTTAGAAAAAGATAAAAATCGGAAAATTCTCAGCAGGTGGCGTTGTAGGCACAAATTTCGTTTTTCATGGGGATACGCACTTTGGAAAAAAAAAAACTACATAGAAATCAAATTATTTTAAATTTTATAAGAATCACAGATTGTTGATTTTTTGTGATAGTGACACTTTACTGCTAAGTGCGCGAGAACTTATTTTGATGAATTAAATTTTACGATGCAAAGTGAAGACGACCTGACTTAGGTCATCGCAGTCAATCAAATGTGCGAAGAGCTACCTCACGTGCTAACCGCACTGATGACCAGAGATTAGACAGATCAAGAAAATAGTCGTAGTGCTATGTCAAAACTGCGTTCTTTAGTGAGTGACAATGAAGATAGGCTTAGAATGCAATGAGTTATTGCACATCAAACACAACAACAGCGAACGACATAATGAAAGTGAGCGATTCCGCAGGCGCAGTGCTAATGTGATTCTGTAACGAGCTGCATTCCAGCTGCGGAAAGGTGTGGTGTGTCTGCTCTCTTGCTCAACTCCTATTTCATTCAACCTGGCAGTGGCGTGGCGTCCATATAACCCTAACCCGATTCCTACCGACTTCTCTTTTTAAATTTCCACCAGTCACTATCTACCAAAAACCAAATTAATATACATGAAACCAACCAAATGAATTTAATATTACCAAAATAGTGCACACACGTAATGATCAACTAAATATTGCGTGTATCCAATTTCATCATTCATTGTCATCGTCACGACAAAGGTCGGTTTATTAAAGCTCTCGCTCTCACTGGATGGAAGTTGACTTTGAGAGAACATTTCTTTTCATCCCTTTTTTTCTCTTATTTGCCAGCCAACTCAAGCGTTATGAGAAATGTGAATGTGATAGAGTTCGGGAATACTACCTTTAAACAACAATGAATGCTATTAGTTAGTATTTATATATTGTTAAAAGGCGCTTAATTTGATTTGTTTGATTAATAAAACTGGCTACCGGAGAAGTTTTACAAATTTGAAGCATATTAAATTAAACATAGTCACTTGTTTACCAATTTTCGATATCATTAACACCGACTGCATGTGTACATTTTTCCTAAATAACTGGTGAAAATTGGCTCAAAATGTTTTTTTTTATTTTTTTATCAACTTTTCTGAACAGCGCGTACAGCTAGTTAATAATAAAAATAATGATTGATTATGAGCTATTATGGTATTCGGTATTTGGAAATTCAATGTATAAAATGGTATTTTTATTTAAAATGGGAAGTAAATACCTGAAACTTCAAGAGTGTTCAAAGTAAGCACAACCCCAAGGATTTGCAGTTTGGCACACAATTACTCATTTCACCACAAAATATTTGCCTACTAAATATAAAGTCATTTAAAATTTTAAACCTTACAGAACAAATTTTATGCACGAAATTGTGAACTAAATGATTAAAGCCAAGTGACAAAACTATGAAACAGTAACTGAGAGCAAAATAATTTTTTTTCTTAAATTACAGTAGGAGAAGTCGCTTATGAGGTCGTTATAACCGGCGGTCGCTGTATCCGCCTGCCATATCTGGCTTCCACAAATAATATTCAGGAAAAAATTAAACAAAATCACATAAAATGCTAACTTTGTTGTTAAAAAAGCGTAAACCACAACTAATTTAAAAGCAGCTTTCACGTCGACACATCCTTTGTTATAACCGGCGGCAAGGACCAATTTTTTCCGAAAAATTGGCCGTTATATCCGACGGTAAGATAGCTTAAAATATAATGAACCAACCAAATGAATTGAAAGTGGACGTTATAAGAGAGGTCGTTACAAATGACTTCCACTGTATATTTAGAAAATATACAGAAACAGTCCAAAGTGAAACGCAAACATTTGTATTACTGCTTGTGTACAACATTGACTTATGCAATTGTTAATTGCTCCGTCTAATGACAATTTGAATATCGTGTCCTGGCTGGTACAAAAACAAAACCAACTGCCGTGTAATGGTATTCATAGCCGTCGTATTTGCTGCTTCATTTATTACCTCTTGACATAATCGCCCAATAAAGAATTGCCGTGTTGCGCTGTTGTTATTTACCTATTCCATCAGCTGTATTTCAAAAGTTACATATTTACGTGTATCACTCCGTTCGTGGTCATCGCCATCTAAGTCAAGAACAATGCATCACTATAAATTACCACATGGTTAATGTTTATTTGATTACACTCTTGTGCGCCACTTAGTACCTAGTGTATACAATACATACATACATATTTAGCCGTTGTCGTCTCCTTAGTTCCAAATGTCGCTCAAGAGCGATGCTAATCGTGCGCCTGGACGTTTGTTGGACACTTTGATGGAATAAAATCAGCGACAAACTGCAGCAGTGGCGAAGTGTGCTTGATGAATAATTGCAAGATGTGTTGCATTATTTCCTTATGGTGACTTAAACGAACAAAAATCAACCGCTTCCGCTGTTGTTCTAATGAACATAAAACACTCGTACACTTATACGTATGTTATTGTACTTTTGGTGAAATGTGTGTTCTTATATTATAATGGTATATCTTACTTAAGACCTTGCAAAACACGGTTTTTTAATCAAATATTATCCGCCTGAAACTCCGTATAATTTTATATATGGAATGCTGCCAGGGATACGCTCTTATTTGAGTAGGTATAGGTATAGAGAAGAAAGATAGAAGACTATGGGAAACTTCAATACTAGATGAGTTTCAAAGTTTTGTTTGTTGATTCATTACATCATAACGCATTTTTCAGTTAACACTTTAACAATTTTGTATCAATACTTGGCCAAACAGGAAACATTCACTCTTTGTACTTTTAAAACCATCATCGGTGGTAATATTATCGTTTTTTTGTCGTTCACCTGCTGCTTGATTCAACTGGGTTCCAGTGTCAACCGGCACAATTTTCTTTCGTCGTCGAACTGCAAGTGCAGCGCGGTCATTAACCCCTCGCGGTCATCCCTTCAACCAGAGTCCCTCTGTCCAATTTACAGAGGCTTCAACCAGTTCATTGGAACGTCTTGCGCGTTGATAAACGGCATGTCGACGAATTTTCACTGTCCCGTGTTTGTTGGACACGCTATTTTTGACAATATGCAGTTTGAGTTAACACAACTGAACGAACGTTTCACTTGTTCTTCCATTTTAAGCAAGGGCCCAACCATCCAACTAATAGAATCCGCCGCGTCCGTTTTTGCAACGTATTCAACTGTCAGATGGAAGGTGAGGGCTGAATAAGGTTTACTTTCTATTTTTTGGCCGGTTCCGTCGAAATAACAGCTTTAACAAATTGAGAGTAAGCATTTAAACTGGTGGAAATATTGAGAAATGAGAGAAACTGTACAGATTAATGATTGAATTGAGATTGAGATAAAGCGCATTGACATTCCCCTTCCATGAACGTCGAGTACGGCGAGACAAGTATATTTTGAGTGAGTAGAACAGAGAAAAATCAATGCACCAACAAATTTTAAAATTAGTTTCTCGTTCGTAACGACACCATTGAACTTTCGGGACAAGTCTTCATTTAGCATTGATTAATTAATTGATTACAAGTCTTTAAATTAATCAAACATCAAAGGAAACATGACAATAAGCCGTCTGTCGATTGGCAATACATATTTTTTAACAGTAGCTGTTTTTTATATACTTTATTTATCTATGTAGATTGTAGTTTAATGAAATAAAAACCTATCAAAAGGCGACCCGCTGTCATGTACTTTCTTTAACATCATTCTTGAAGCAATTGTACGAAACTCACAAGCCAACACCAGAGGTACGATTTTTCAAAAAGCCTATGCTGATGATATTGACATTATTGGGAGAACGCGGCGAGCTGTCAGTGGCGCATTTGCAAGCATTGAAACGGAGGCGACGAAGATGGGTCTGGCTGTTAATGAGGACATAACGAAGTATAAGCCCGTTCTCTCATAGAACTAAAAGGAGGTACTATGTAAGACCTTATTCATCCCGGTTATGCTGTATGGTGCAGAAGCATGGACCTTTGAGAGAAAGATTCTTCGAGTGATATTCGATTCAGTTTGCGACGATGGAGTGTGGAAAAGAAGAAGATTCAACGACGAACTCTACGGGCTATATAGCGACGGTGACCTAGTCAAAAAGTTGAAAATACAACGGCTGAGATGGCTGGGACACGTGGAGCGTATGGACAACAACGCACCAGCCCGACGAGTCTTCGAATCCACCCCTGAGGGACAACGCAGCAGAGGAAGACCCCACCTTAGGTGGCGCGCACAATTGGAGTATAACCTCAACCAACTTGGTTTGGTGTGCGTGACTGGAGGCAGCTAGCGAGCGACCGAGCTGGCTGGGGGGCTTGTTAGTTGAGACCGTGGTCCATCCCGGACTGTAAGCGCCACCAAAAGTAAGTAAGAAATTTTAATTACGTTAAAGTTGTTCCTGTCTGCTAAAACATATTTCAGCTGACTAGATCGATGTAGTGACTCTGAGCTTATCTTCTAATTGTTATCTGAAGTAACGAACTACCACTGCCAACAACTGAGTTTCGGCTTCCATGATGCCATGTTTGCTTCTTTAAAATGCAGGCAAGATCGGTCCATTTGTGTACCAACTTTTATTGCATAGTAGTGCTTTCAAAGCAACTTGTATCGGTAATTTTTTCAAATGTAAATTGCAAACTTTCAAAATGTTTTCTACCTGCAGTTAAAGTGTCTTTGTAGCCAGTGGGGAAAGACCAGTCTCCAGCATTATGACATAGTTTAGGCGAGAGTTGTATGTTAACCTCAGTATAGTTTTTCTACTTCCATAAACCGGCTTCCGCCCCATGCCTGGACGGCCGGAGCGGCGTATAGCATGGTTGACCCTGCGATCGCTTAAAAACACGAAACTTGCTGCTATGTGCTATATATTTGTTTGCAAAACATTTTTAGAGACACATTTCTCGTTGCAGCGCATCCTTCCACTATACCTTTTAAAAACTATCAGATTATCAAAGGTTCCACATTTTACAAAAATCATATAAACGGTTTACCGGGGAACTCGCCTCCTCCAGGTAGTGAGTCAGTGTATCATTTAAAAAGATTGCGAATACCAATCGACTTAAAGTGCATCATTGTCCTCGTTTTAAAACAGTTTGACACATTTTCTCCGCTCCATAGAGCTGTCAGCGCCCCTTCATACATTTTTTGTACTACTCTGACAAACTTTTTAAAAATTCCTTTGGCAAAGAGCTTATACATTAACGAACCCTGTTTATCGAGTCAAAAGCTGCTCTAAAGTCCACAAAAAATACATATAACTTTTTACGTTGGGCTTCATATGCTTCCGCAGTGCTTTTGAGTACGAAGATTTGATCGACCGTTGAATATCCTGGTTTTAACCAGGAATTGAATTTTTTCAGCAGACCATTACTGTTTATCAAACCTTTTTTAAACCTTCCAGTGTCTTAGTCTACTCGGGTGTTGCGTATTTATTGAATTACATCCGATCCAGGTATTTACTAGTAATTTACCGTCTTTCAAGCTCTTATATATGCTACTTCAATTTCACCTACGGTAATTGTGGCATTTAACTATTCGATTCAAAAGATACTTTAGTACCACATATACCTAGAACCCTTTTGGGAAAGTCGAATGGCAAGAAGCGCATAGCTTCTCAAATAAGTTCATGAACTTTCAATTTCCAGGCAACTATTAAAATGAAACAAAAACCCTCCTCGAACAGGATAATGCAATATTCGTAAACACATGTTCATATATTGAATAACTTATACCTCAGTACTTCGTTTGAAATTTCATTACATTACACGTACATTATTATATTATGCAATGCGTCGCTGTATACGGAGAACTATACAACACTGGTGCAATTTATCTGCTGACCATTCAATGTTCACATGCACTCGGGACTACAACACTCCCCATTTGAAATTCGAGGATAATTACGTCTGACGTAATTAACTAAATCCACATTCCGCCATTATCACATTGATTACAGATGCAAACAATGGGACATTACACTGACCCAAATTCGGCAATAGTTTGCCAGCGATTGTGTTTGCCATAGATTAGGTATATGGTTGGGAGAAAATAAAAAACCCATCAAACCAATTTTCACCCTGTACACTCTGGTGTATTTTGGCACAAGCTGCAACCACTTTTGGTTGCCAAATTGGGTTCGATAAATCACAGCTTCATCATCACCAATGCGACACGCCCTTTTAGCATTAAACGTGTACATACGGTGGTGCTATCGGTTTCCATTCTACGTTACGAAAGGATTAGAAATATGGGTGAAGGTTGGAAAAAAATCTGCCCAAACGTAAAAAAAGTATAAGACTATAAAAAAAATAATAATTTAAAAACTTACCAGCAAAAACTGATGTGGAATTGTGCTTTGGATCATACGGACAAACCGCTTGCCCACTTTTTGTAGCTTCAAGTGAGTAGTTGTTCGCATTGATGACATAGGAGGTACATTCGGGTCGAAACGAATTTGTACCGCAAACAAGCAACCTTCCGGGAGATGTCACGACCAAGATTCGAATATAGTTTTGGCAAGCCTCCTGTAAATTAAGTAATAAAAAAAATGTTTTAGATCTTGATAATAAGCATATTTGCAACTGATAGAATATTAAGGACTAATAATTACAATAGGTACTCAAGCACCCCCATCAACCTTTTTTTTTACGAATAAATTTGATCTGAATGCTGTTCAAACAGATATATTTTTCATTTTCTAAGTAGGAAAAGGCTGTTTTCGTTATACATGGGATGCCCTATAATACTTTATCCGTTGCGCAACGGTTTAGAACACGCAGCGGAGAATCAATTATCGTTTCTTTTGAGCGTACTGGCCATTAGATGAGGATTAAATATAAGCAAAAGGAATCAGTTAGCTGCTTCACACACAATTAAATTGAGTATTCAGAAACATACAAGACTCCTTTCCGGCCCGCAGATCGACTTTAGATAGAACAAATTTTTACACTTAAGCCAAATTCCGGAAACGAATTTAAAGTCGGTAGAAACCACATTTTTATCGACTACGAAACCGTAAATTCTAACAGTACATGTGTATATATTATATCATTGAGATTTGGTCAAAACTGATAGCTGATACTGTTAGAAAGTAAAATCATAGGCATAAGATTAAATTTTCTTATATTTTAGTAAGAACTGACAACAAATAAATTCATGACTTGTTTATTTGATTAAAAATTGAACATTTTCATTTTGTTTATTTTTAAAAAAAATAATTTAAGTTCATTAAAATGAATAAAGTTAACTTATTATTTTGGTATAGTTATTTTGAAAATATTTTGCAGCATTTCTGTAGGAACTCCATCTCAGAGCTTTGCTATTTTAAAAATAGTTTCTTCTCGGCTTTGATTCAGAGAAACAGTTCATTTTCCTTTAATGTTACCCTTACATTTTTAATAATACCTAAATTCGGGAATAGTAGTAGCCAGTTGAGTGTTTCAAGTATAATATCCCGCAAAAGTTGCATCAATATAATAATGTTGTATAATAAATGCTTGCATCAGTAACATATCGCCAAATGCAAATGCCTGTTTGTTAAAACTTTATGCTAGTTCATTGTTCCACCGCTTGGAACCACTACAAGATGCAACCGCAGAACATTACAGACACGCCACCATGTTTACTAGTCTGTATGCAGAGTTAATTTCGGCATCCGAAAAAATATTTTCAGTGATGTATGAAACTCAAAAGAACTCTCCGTTCGTCAATAAAACTTGATTCCAGAAGCTTATTGGTTAATTTTTATACTGTCCTTGCTTGATTTTGTTTTCGGGTATTAAATTATACGGTTCTTTGCCTACATATGTATATCAAAGTCATAGTCAGTAAGGCGCCTCCAAATCGGCCACTCTCCCAAGTTTATAGGAGCTAAAACTGAATAAATAAATATAAACAAATGCGCAAAGTATGTCGTGTTTACCTGTGAGAGGCAAATTTTGCACACAGTTTGTTATTTTGTGACTATTATTTTGCAAATATACAGTTTGACTCGATATTATTTAAACGGAATCGCACTTTGCGACTAAAGTTATATACTCGATCTTCCATCTTTAACTGTGTCTTGTTTCCCAATTTTTAAAATGGAAATGGACCTTAACACAATATCTATCTTTTAATTCAGACGATAAGTTCCTATATTTTTTACCAGAGAAACTCCGAAAAATGGTTTCATCTAAATATGTACTTACCTATTTCAGTCAAAAAATCTCATTTTAACCACAAATAGGTCTAACCGCTTCAACGATGAGACACGCTGTCATAGGCCACACCTGAATAAACAGAAAAGTAAATCCGTAGCCCTTACAACTTGCATTTTTGTCAAACGATTGCCGACGATTGTAGTTTTTCTGTGTTATTTTCTCAAACTTGTTCTGGGTCAAATATTTCTAAAACCGCGGGGAAATATGTGCATGACACCATAGGCCGTTCTATGTGTGCCGTGATATGTGCTTTTATGCTAATAAAAAACATGCGAAATTGCAGAAGACAAACTTGACTATTGATGAGAGGAGGAGCTTCTCAGAGCTCATCTAAAAATAAATATATTAATGGCGCAATAGGTCCCTATAGGTATAGGCACGGTTGCCACTTTGGTAATATTTTACCAAATTCGGTAATTTTTTTTCGGTTGGAGATTTTTGGTAATTTTTGTCTATTTTTCGTAACTTTTTGCACTCATTTTATTTATTTTTTAGTAAAGTCCTTTTATGACAGACCTTTTTTTAGATTCAGAGTAGTTTTTCTGCTCTAGCAATCAGCTGTTGTTAATTTTCATGTTTCAGCAGCAACACTTTTGCAGAGTCAGAGCAATTTTGCAAATCTCGATTTCTTAGCGACCTTCTTTAACTAAAGCCAAAACATTTGACATTTAACAAACTTTAAAGTGTGTTATTATTTACATTTAAGTTTTCAAAAATAGGAAACAATTTACATTTTATAAACACAAATAAAAAAATTTGGTACTTTTAAATTAATTAAAAATGCAAAAAAAATACCATTTTGTGTTCCATGGGCACGAAAAATCTGAAGTCTGAGAGCAAAGTCTGAAAATCCCAATGGAGTATGATATAATTTAAGTAGGTTAGATGTTGTTTAACTGCATAGACCGGCAAAGTTTCTACTTCTACAATGTACACAGAATTGAATTTAAAAACTTCCAGATTTTTGGTAACTTTTTAAAGTTGGTTTGGTAACCCTTTTTCCAGTTTTCCAAAATTTGTTTGCAAGTGGCAACACCATGGGAAGTATAGGTACCCTAGGCCACCATTCGTTTTTTATGATTTTTTTTCAACAAATCGAAGGGACCTACAATTTTATCCCGAGTTCGAACGGCTGTATTGAGAAGCTCTCGAATGCGATCGCGTAGATGAAAGATATTACAACGAAAGAACTCTCTTAGGGCTCTGGCACAGCGGCCTCTTTAAAAAGGAGCCTATTGTGCCTTAACTGATAGTTTTAAAGCCATCATTTTACACTGGAAGGATTTTAGCAAGGTTTGCCGGTGTGACGATTTCCTCGCAAAGGAGGTTTTTCCTGAGACGAAAGAGGGCAGGACATTCCATGAGAATGTGAAGAGAGGATTCGTCAGTGAATAGGTTTTTTTTTCAGGAGGCATGGCAGGAGCCACCGAATACTCCTGTTACTATTCTGAGGTTGTTTTTATCCAGGTTAATTAAGAAGCTAGATTTCCTGTATGTTATTTTGCTAAAGAATTGTTTGGTGCAGTTCTGTCCAGAAGATTTAAGCAAGGTATGCACTTTAAAAAAAAATGGTTTTCATGCGCCCTCTTAAGCTATATATAGATAGTGAGTCTGCTGCTTCGTTACTATCAAAGCCGCTGTGGGCTGGGATCTAGTAAAGAATGACTAATTTCTTTTTAGCAAGTTCGAGGATGGTGATGGATGTATGTTTCCAGGACAAACTTCGATTATATGACTAATGAATCAAGAGCGTAAAAGCTTAAAATGTTGCTTATGAATTATAAGGTCAGGAAATTATCTTCAAATTTTCGAAAAAAAAATTATTAATTTTTTTGTACGAAAATTAATGAATTCATTTTCATAAACAACATTTTAAAACCAAGATTGAGTTCAACCATTAAATTCAAGTGGTTAAAAAAAGCAAAAGAACTTTTTTACGATTTGGTGTTTCGTATCGCTAAAACTGCATCCTTGGCTGTCTGAAAAGATAAATATGGATGAGTTTTTGCCGAGGCTGACTGAATAGTTCCCTTGAGGTGGCTCTCCATAAATTCCTGATTCCATCTTGGAACCGTCTGTGTACCAGTCTTCCCTTGGAAACTACGATGGGACGATGATAAAGAAGTTTTTATGGAAGCCATATTCTAGTTCTTTTATTCAGCATTTAAATTATCCATCTTGTTATAGAGAGCCTTGTTTGTGGACTCAAAGGGGATATGTAGTAAAAAAAACTCTTTCAATATCGAGGAAAGCAGCAAACTGATTGCACCCCTCGCTCAGTAGAAAAGCACACTGCCAATGCGACCATAAAAAGCTCATCTATCTCGGAATAAACATTAATTCTACAAATTACACCATATTGGGAAACCAGGAAATAACTAACTTGGCATACCGCTGAAGTCATCCGTTTTTTTAAAGCTCCTGACTCAAATGAACCATCTGAACGTATTTAATAAGTGCAAACGAGGTTTAAACAAAATTTCAAAATGGGTCGCACAACGTTAGCGGTGTCTTTACAGAAAGCTAGGCAGATAGAAGGTCAATACTTATCTTGTTTAATTTGTGCCTACTTGCATAATGCACGATAACTTATTGCGCCACAGAAGATTTTTTCTCTTGGTAATTGGTAACAATTCAACTCAACAATTTTGTTTGTATAAATTATTCAAGAGTAATCACATACACTTTATCGACATTATCGACTTCAACAAAATTCTTAATAGAGAGATACTCAAACCCCAGAACAAACGACGCAATTCAGTGTTAGGATTAAACATCAAAACAAGCTAATTATCCTTTCAAAAACAAAGAGTAAGCATATGGTACAACAACAAATTAATAATCGTAATAAATCTGCAATTAACGAGACATAATTAAATTAATGAACTTACGTTCGTGCGCTAAATTTAATGAGTGATATAGTTACATAATTATCACATCGCTTTATTATCATAATTTTTGTGATAATCCTGCTGGGATAACATGTTCATATATTCAACAAATTCGAACTGCAAATTATCGTTGACATTTTTTTTACGAACACAAAAATATGATGTTTCAATTTGGAATAATTATATATATTTGAATTTGACGTGTGTATTCATTTTGAGGGAATGTTGCTCTGATAATAATTAGTAGGCATAACGAAGTAACGATAGGTGCAGTGCACAGTTTTTATTTTTTTAATTAAGTATCTATGTTTATTATTTTTGTATGAAATAGCTTCATCTTTAATGATGTTCAGCTTTACACATGTGTGAATATTGCAATCCTTGTACGGTCCTAATTAAATTATGTTTAACACGTTAAGGTAATTAAAACAAAAATAATTTCAATGCGAAAATTACAGCGAAGACAATAAAGCCGAGTGTCTTAAATCCAACATTAAAAGTGATTATTAGATACTTAAAAATTACATTCACGAACATTTCCTTTTTTTTTTTAAACTGGGTCCTGATACTCGTCACATGAGTTGCTGATTTATATTAGCCCACAGACGCTTGCGAGAGATGGCGCAAAATATCAGAAACACTTTGTGGTTTAATGGGGATCGAACCTTGGACCCATCGCTCAGTTGTATAGTGCACACTGCACCCCCTTTGCAAACAGTGAACGAAAACTCAACGAAGGACTTAATACACGTTTCTATTTTCTCTTTCACATGTACCTACTATACCTACACGAAATGGTAAATGGGTAATGCAAGATAATCTGCCCTAGCGAGGTATCCGTCGGAACGGAAAATTCTCCGATTTTATACGATTCGGGGGACTTTCGCTTCGGGGTATTCTGCCGAACAGCTATTCGGAATATTTTGCTAATATTTTGTAACGCGTATAGGAAAATTGCGTTGAATGCAATGAAGTGCATTTTTTAGTTAAATTTTTGGGTTTCGATATCCTCCGACAGAAATTGGTTGCGGAATTTATTTACGATTTGTAGTGAAGCGGTGTCTTTTCCGAAAGCGGATACCTCGAATGTAATTTGAGCCTCCGACGGAGTATGCATTGCGGAGTATTTCCCGTTCCGACGGATACCTCGCTAGGGCCGAATATCTATAATTTTAAAGGTACAGCCATAATCACAATAAGGGAGATTAGCCAAGAACGCATCCTAGAATCACGCCGACTGATACAAAAAAAGCATGCAGGAAGTTAGGGAACAACAATAGATCCTTACCCGGTGGCATTTCAAATATGGCACTCAAAGCGGCTGTTTGAAAACGACAGGGCTATTTTAATGCAACAATGCAAATGAGCCAAGAGGAAGGTGTCTTATACAAAACATCTGGTACCAGACTGACGGCAGAGTTAAGTACTACAATGTTACCGTATGGGAGTACCACAACGTTCGGACCCTCATCTGTTGAATTTATTTTATGAAGGAGTCCTACTACTAACGCTTCCACACGGAGTTAAGGTGATCGCTTTTTCTGACGATATCGCTGTGATAATGGCGGCCAAACACATCCACGAGATAGAGTCCGCCACGGAGTAAGCAGTTGCCAGAATCGAAAAATTGACTGTAGTCTATGCCGGCCTAGAACTAACTAACCAGTATCTTTCCCGAATGCTGAAAAAACTTCGATGCCAGTAGAATTCTGCTATCCAGTGGTTCTATAACCTGCACCGATCTTTACGGGGGCTGATTTCGAAGATTTTCAGACAAAGCAGCCTGCGTTATATTGAGAATGATCACCATCGATATTCTCGCCATAGTTAGATACAAAGAAGCTACCTTAGGTAAAGGCAGCCAACTGAAAAGAGGTAAAAGTGTGGAAATCCAGGTGGGATAACACGGCAAAAAGCCACTCACAAACTGATCGCCACCATCGAGGTGTTTTTGGACGGCGGCAATTGTACGGAACTTTACAGATTTGCCCACGGTAGCTTCTCTCTCTGCCCCGAATGGCTGGATGGAGCTATTTTCCTTTACAAGCAAACACAAATAGCTAAGAACACCGGAAAGACTAAGTAGAACAAGCTATTTTTGAAAATACATATACAACATTTTAATGACAATTTCAATTTTGTGATTGTTTTTAAACAAATTATAAAACAAACATTGATATTTCTTTGTTGGAGCTTCGTGAAACGACTGGTTAAATGCTTGAAAACTGCGACTTGCAGTTTTTTAAAAACAGTCTGAGTAAGATTCAAAACGTTCCCTTGTGTCTTTAAGCTTAGATACATAAACATATTGAAAAGTTGACAGTTTTGCCCGTCTGTTTTTTGTTTATGTCTTCTGGTTATAAGCTTAATGCTTACCTAAATTTAAACACCCCCTGCGCTACAGGGTGTTTAGGTAAATCGTTCAAACGAAAATCATTCAATAATAATATTATTGAGTAAATTAAACATAGATCCAACTGGTCTCGGTTCATAGGCAATGGGAAAATATTTAACGCAGTTTTATTAAGCGACGGTTTGCCAAGTTGAAAATCGGTAAGGAATGCCTCTTTCTTGTACCACTGCCACAAATGGTTACAAGAATATTTTGTAACAAGAATCCTTGGGTTACAATGTGTATTATATTTCATTCGCAACTTAAAATTGCCGAATCTTTTCACACAACATTGTCTGCTAGTCTTTTAGCTTCTATGTGTCAAAAAGCCTGCCGTACATTCTTAAAAAAATGTACTGTCATTCCGAGCGGTAGTTGAACAAAGAGTCATTTACTTTATTAATACAGTCCAATTCGCATGCATTTTTAATAACTTAATTTTGTTTCGAAATCGTATACAGTGCACTTTCTGCGCTGTAAAAAATATTGCGTGCATCCATAGGAGAACATTTTTTTTTAATTGCATTTCAACACAAACGGCAAAGAACAGTTTGCCACCACACATTGTTTATTTGAACTCGGTTAAAAAAAAGGGCAAAATCATATTTTTCTTTTTTTTTTGCCGTATTGTGGAAAGTTATTTCCGCAGCCATGTAGTCGGTGTGTTCGTTAGCACTCCTTTGTGTATGCACAGGAAATTGGGATGGTAGTAACACGGCTGAAAACATACCTTTGGTTATTTGAGCCTGGTTAATCCAGTATTCACAAAAGTTAATTTGAGGTAGTGTACTTAGCAAAACATAACAGAACAGAAATATAACTCCGTTAGTAGATAGAGGGATGCCAGGTAATTGCATTACAATGCGAGGTCTTATGGCAAGAGAAGTGCATGGACTTTCGGTTTAAATTTCGGAAGCTGAACCTGCATTACGTGTTGTGAATTTGGGATATCTTAATAAAGGTCTGCTTTTGTATAGACGTTGCTCTTTTCACCGACCGATTTTGTTGGAATAAGTAACTCAAAAGTATCAAATATGAATAACCAAATGACATTAATGTTTTAATATTTGGGTTAAGGCGAAGGCTCTTCGATTAGCATGGTTTAATATGACTTCCCTATTTCTTCTAGCGGCTCTCTATTCTTTTAGGTGGGTAGGATTTGTTGTATATAAGACAAGAATAGCCAATTTTTTCAAACCCATTTTAAGACTTATAAAGGAGTTTCCAATAAGAGGTTATTTTGAATAGCCCACTATTTCGGTAGTTGTCATTATTAAAGCTGTTATTTTTTGACATTTGACAAGTAGAAACTGCCCCACTACTAAAAATGGAACGATACACGCTTCAACAACGCATTGAAATTATAAACATTTACTACAAAAATGGTGAAAATTTTGCAGTCACAGTTCGCAAAACTAAAGCATTTTTGGGTAGTCGTGAAGCACCTTGTCGGACCGCAATACAGAAATTGGTGGAAAAATTCGAGCTGTTGGGACAAGTTAGTGATGTGAAGAATAAAACCCGTCGCTCAAGAACAACTGAGAAAATTGCTGCTGTAGCCCAGTGTTGAAGAAAACCAAGGTTTGTCCATTAGAATTGGGAATTCCATATACGTCATTAATGATTTGTTATGGCCGGAGTAGGATGGTATTGATCTGGACAACGTTTACTTTCAACAAGACACAAGCCACACAAGCAACGAAACCATTAATCTTTTACGGGAAAAGTTTCCGGATCGTGTTGTCTCTCGAAGAGGTGATCACAATTGGCCACCGAGATCTTGTGATTTAGCACCTTGCGACTGCTTCCTTTGGGGCCACGTGAAAGATAAGGTCTACGCCAACAGCCCAGCGTCGATTCAAGACCTCAAAGATGGAATTCTTGAGTCTATCGAGGACATAGGGCAGCCACTTTGCGATTTTGTTATGGAAAATTTCATGAAAAGGATATGGTCCTATAAGCGTGGTCGTGGTGGCCATTTGGCTGATGTTGTTTTTCATTATTAACGGCATACCTTCCTCTTTATTATTAAATAAATATCCGATCATTTATCTCAAAAAATGACATTTTTCCTTGAATATCAAAATAACACCTCTTATTGGAAAACCCTTTATAAGATCCAAATTATAAGTTTTTTCACAAATAATAGCTATTGATTAACCAGTCTTGTTTATTTGGACTCCACATACTAAACTAATAAAGGCGAGTGTTTAACAATAAGAAAATAGCAAACAATGCTCTGTTAGAATAGATTTTTACAAAATTAGAAACTTAAGATACGGCGGATGAATTCACAAGAATTTACCAGTCAATATGGCAGACACCTTGTAAACGCTACTCCGACATATTTGGAGCTGTGGTGGCAGTTAGGTTTCTGTAAAGGAGATGAAGGCAACGGCAGTTTTCACATCCTAGAATTGGGTTGCAAAATGAAATATCTCTCCAAGGGGCTCCACAAAGGGACAGAACCTTAAGGTTGTGCGCCAGGGTAATCGGACGCCAGCAAGTAAAATATAATGACAATCAACCTCGGATATGTCCCGCGAACCGAACAACTAAAGCAAAAAAACCTCATTTATACTCAAAACTTGAGAGCGAATTCTTGGTAGGTCTACGGAGGCCGCCCTTCATGAAGTACGATTGAGAGGTCGCTCTCATGTCACCTTAGCTACCTTCTTAGACATAGAAGGTGCTTTCAACAACGTCCATACTGAATCGATCCAGGCAACTCTCATAGAACAAGGATCATTCGGACAAAACTTGGTAACACCCGTTCTACCAAATCAGTAAGCAGACGAACACCACAAGGTGGGGTGATCTCTCCCCTCTTATGGATTATGGTACTTAATAAAATCCCGTCAAGTCTCGACAGTGAAGGCATAAAAGTTGTTGCGTATGCGGATGACGTGGTTGGTCTAATATCAGGGATGTTTCCAGATGTGATTAGTAAAATCATGGTAATCATGGTTAGCGCTTGGGCTGCCAGTTGCGGCCTTAGCGTTAACCCAAGTAAAACTGAACTGATGCTATTCACCACAAAAACCAAAATACCAACCTTCACAAATTCTCTCTCTACCACCAGTGCCAAATATGTAGGTGTCATCCTTGACCCTAAACTAAACTGGAAATCTAATATCGAATATCGAGTAAGGACTGCGGAAGGCAAGCATAGCTTTTCTACGCCTGTAGCAAAACTTTCGGAAGGAAGTGGGGACTTCAACCAAAGATGGTTCGTTGGATTTACCCAGCGGTAGTATCTCCCATCCTCACCTAAGGATAACTGGTATGGTGGCCTACCTTAAGCAAAGCATATAACATCACTAAACTAAGTAGAGTCCAAAGAACAGCTGGTATTTGAAAAATTCAAGTCTAAGATAACCCTCTAGATCAGAATGGGAGGAAAACGCGGTCGTTAACGATTTCGACATACCCATCTTCACAGGTGGTTTTAAAATGAGCTGTGGAGTGGGAGCGGGCGTTTTCTCAACAGAATTAGACATCTCAAAATCTTTCCGCCTCCCCAATACATCCAGCTTCCAGGCAGAAGTACTGGCAATTAAGGAGGCTTGTAGACTGCTTTTCAACATAGAGACATCCAGAAGAAAAATAGGTATCTTCGTCGACAGTCAGGCTGCGATTAAGGTCATCATTTCTACCAAGTCAACGTCCAAGCTTGTTGTGGAATGCAGGGAGATACTGACTAGGGCGTGTCATCGGTTCCATCTTCTGGTTCTGCTTGTTTGTGGTTTCAAAACGGCGCTCATGCGTTATTTGTACATCTTCCCTTGTAGGGAATTTTTGCTACCACTTAAACCAACCAAAGAGCAAAAGGTGTATAAGAACAAACCTGTCATGACAATAACACCAACTCAGAAAGTGAGATGGGATGAATAAAATACAAGAAGGATGAAAAAGAAGGTCACTGTTTTGGATACGAGTTTGTTATTGAAGATAAGACTTAGATAAGAGCTGGCTTTTCTGATGTTACCTCAAATTAAAAATAATGCTGATTTGTTCTCACAATCAGTGGAATGATGAAAGATTTCTACGATTTCTACGAACTTCTGAAGAAATTAATATACAGTGTCTCACTTATAGAACAGAAGTCTACAGAGCTGGCCATCACAAAAGGAGGAGTAGATTCACAGTCTTAACTGAGGATTTGAAGAAGATTCACACGATCACCAGCTATATACAATTTCTAGTTTTAAAATCCTAGTGGAGCGGCGGATGACCTAGACACAAAGCTGATTTAGTTAAGAGTATGTATATACACGGGTACCAACTTATCTAGAAAATCTAGTGCAATGAAAGGAAAACCACTCGCCAATAATTTGATCGCCACATATCAGTACTGTTTTAGATCAGGAAGGCTCAAATAATCACACTTCGGCGAATCTTTAAGTAATTTCAAATCAGAAACACCAATGGATCTGGCTGCTTATGAGGGCAAATGAAAATGCTGCTATCGGTCCCTCAATTTTGCCAACTCGGAAATAACGCCACGATGAACATTCTTCCAAATGAACAGGTACATATATTGTTTGTTTCGATTTACTGATACTTTGTAAAATTACATCGGCACAGAATCATTCCAGTCAACCGGTATTTCTTAGGGTAAACTAAAGCAGGACAGATGGTGGTGTCGCTCAAGCCCAATACATTTAAGTGTTTGCCAAAAGCTTGGTGGCCCGAAAGGACATCCACAAGCAGTCTACAGTCGATTCTCCTGAGAGACAGAAGGAAAGACGCGGACCTTCTGCAGATGTCCGGACGCAATCGTTTGATCTGTCTACACCCAGCATAGTCACGCCACCGACACTCGTGTTCACGAGAAACCCAAGTATCAATTGATGACCTATAGACGGATACCGGCAGACCCAACGCAGGTTCAAGTCCTGAGAGAGCTTCTTCTGAACCCAGCCTGGCAAGCTCATCAGCGATGTCGTTTCCCTGGAGCTCTCCACCTGTTTGTCACAATATAGTGCATTGCTATAAGGATAGCGAAAATCTCTGCTTGGAAGACAAACGCATGGTTTCCTAAGGGGTAGTGTAGTCTAATGTTCTCGCTCTCCAAGAAGACTCCGGAATACACGATGGCATTCTTTCCCTGGCTCAGAGTCTGGCCGAAGCCATTCCGTTGCCTGAGGAAAGTAGACGTGATAGTTTTGTCGCAGTAGGATTTCTGGTGTCATTGCGTCAGACGGCATATCCATAAGACAGGGATCAAAGGATAATTCTCGCACAAGTTCATCAAAATTCCAATGCGCGTGGTACCAAAAGCTACCTCTCTTTAACCGAGAGTTGGATTTCAGCGTACACCCCATGATAAAAATATCAAGGGGGAGGTTCATCCCAGCATCTAGAGCGGAACCCGGAGTACTAGGGAGGTTCCCTGTGCAGCCAAGACAAACCGTTCTTTAAAGTTAGGAAAAGAGGGAATAACACGTTTTCGCGAAAGCCTGCTCCACCATGCAACCGATGCATATGAGAGGAGAGGTCTTACCATTGCCGTATAGATCCAAAGGACCCTTTTAGGAGAATAGCCTCATGTCTTGCCAAAAGCACCTTTGCACTGCACTGGTGTTGATTAATGCAGAAGCTAGCTAGGGGCAAATTGTGGTATTTTAGTTCACAGGATCTGTAGATAATGCAGGAGAGATATATAAGAAAAGCTCCAAACCAGCCTGACCAGTTGATAAATTTGATTATGCTACTGAAATGGGTGCCTTGTATGGATTGACGAAATGTCATCCGGATCCGGACTAGGGCCGTCCACTCAGTCAGCAGTGGCTGTATTGAGGGAAGCTTGGCTTCGTAACTTCCTTAAAACCAGCTCTGAATATTAGATTCTTATTATTATTCTTATTTCTGGCAGTGTCCTCTTGTTGAAATGACAAAGTTCGTTATATTCGTCCACGTCTGACAAATTCATCGGCTCTCTCACTCCGAATTATGCTTTAAACCGGCCACCGAGAGAAAAATAGAGCAACCAACAATAGGCTTTAATTAAACAATTTTCAACTCGTATTCATCGCTATCCGATCTGTGTTTAAATCAAGCACGTCCGTCGGTCTGAAACTGGTAATATGCCATTTTTCTTTAAGAATCTGCATGATTAATTTAAGATCTGCTTGTAAAACTTTATTTCTTACTTTGAACCTATATGTCGTTAGAGTTAGAAACACTGCGTTTATTTAACTTCGCACGTTTCTTTATTAAAGTAAGGAAAATCAATTTTAATGTAAGAATTTTGATTAATAATGTGTGTTTTCTAAAGTCAATCTTAAAAGTACTTGCATTCGGGTCGTGGATTTCGCCTCCCGCGGGAGCCCAGACAAGAGCTATGAGTTCACTTTTGAAAGTTAACTTCAAGTCCCATCTAGCATTTGATAACAGTAAAAACACATTTAACAAAAATCCACGTTACATAACTGTTGTGTCTGTCACTTAAGATTCGACTATGCACAAATTTTATGCTGTATTTCTAAAACTTTAAGGTAGAGTTTAAATCTTTTTCAATACTTGTGTTCTGTGTTGCTAAGAGCCAAAGGATGGACACTAATATTTTAATATTAAGCTTAGTCCGACTTAGTTAAGCGATTTAAGGTAATTTCACAAAAAATAAGAGCTTATGTAAACCTAAATTAAATTCATTCTTACCTCATCCTTCCCTTTCATGACGCACATCTTGACGTCGTTCTCCGGCGAAGACCACAACAGCCTCTGCTGTTCCGTTAAATCGTGTATGCTCAAATTGTACACAACATTTCTGAAAAAGAAAAAAAAAAATTAAATTGTCATTAGAAGCCATGAAAGATATCATAAATTCAAAAACACATATACACTAATACTAGCACTATAGCCAAAGGCAATTTCACTTCAAATTGCAATTAAACTGAACAAAAAGCGCCCGCCACAGGGCTGCGCCACCACTTATCCACATTTGATTGCATTCGATATTTTAACCTATACCGCTTTTCGAAACGAGTCTTGTGTGGCCAGCAGAACCAATCTCAGTTAGGCTCAATTTGAAGGACATACATTCTTCGGTACGTGCACATCCTATACCACACAACTATACCTTCTCGTTCTATGCAATTTAAACTTCGCAATGAGCTCGGCGGCGAGGCGCGGCGTGTGTGGTTAAACTAATTATACATACAAATAATAATTTTCTGCGTTTTATTAAGGGTTGCATCAGGATGCACCATGTTCGCGAATAAATTTGCAGATCACTCGGTATATGTGTGTGTAATCTCACTTGGGTGCCACTGCCAGTCAATGCACCCGGCTTGTCCTGGAGTGTTTCGCGGCAACAGTCACTATTGGAGTGCTGCTGCGTACTCGAACTTTCAGCAGACGAGCTTGTGCATTGAACATATCGCCATCAAAGAGATGATGGCAATTGAATTTCATTAAAATTGCAAAGGTGTGTATGAGTGCGGCACGGCGCGGTTAGGTGGTGCCAGTCATGGTTTTGGGGCTTTACAGTTCAGACGGCATGATAATAGTGTTTACTTTTAAGCATCAAGTTTAGTACTTGTGCATAATTTCACATTATTTCAACGTGCTAACGTTAAAACGCATAATTTTTCACACTTTTGCGAGGGCAATGTCATTGTATTTAGTGTTCGAATTGTATCATATTATATACCTTGGTGTAGTTATGCAGAATGAAGCCGTAAATTATATTAATTAAAGGTCAACAATTATAGAGTATGGGGGAAGTAACCATGAATGTTTTCAATTGCGGTGAAAGAGGGCTGTAATATGAATAATCGCAAACACAATGAAATATGTGCATTTGCTGTACATGCGAAGAACGCAATGCGCGGCACCAACAATCAATTTGAGTGTCAAGCTTCAATTGTACAATGAAATACAGAAAAATCTGCGTCGGTTTCGAATCAAGTATCTGGTCGGTCTACCGTCACCAACTTGGCTTCCTTTTCATCTTCTGTTCTAAATGAGATGGAAAACAAAAGACAAGTAAAGGGTTTTTTAACAGGGACGCTACAAAAGTAGAACGACATGGACAGCAAACGACGCCGAATTTCTTGCCGCTCTTTTGACATTTCTTTTCAGTAAGGTTTGCCATTTCATGATGGAAAGATATACGAGCCAACAACGAGTCCAATTTATGGTCGTCATAATCGTCCTAGCACTTCAACAATTAAGCGTCTAGTGGAAAAATTTGAATCCACAGGCACAGTACAAAATGTTCCCGTGCCAGTGAGACAAATAAGTGCCCAAGTGTCGAGAATATTGCTGCCGCTGAGGCTTCAGTTGAAGAAAGCCCAAATGTGTCTCTCACACGTCGTTCTCAAGCGTTGGGCATCTCTGTGACGGTGTTGGGGCGAATTTTGCGAAAAGATCTTGGCCTTACAAGATGGATGGACTTGGAGGACGGCGCCACAAGCCACACAGCGAATGTCACAATCAATTTATTGGAAACCAAGTTTGGAGAACGTGTTATCTCACGAAATGGTCCAGTCGATTTGACGCCGTTAGACTATTTCCTGTGGGGCTACGTCAAGTCTATGGTCTATGCCAACAAGCCAGCGACGATTGATGAACTTCATACGAATATCGAACGTGAAATTGCAGCAGTATTGGCCGATTTATGTTTGAAAACCGTCGAATATTGGGTTCAGCGTCTGGACTTCTGCAAGCGTGCCCTTGGTGGCCATGCAAAAGAAATCGAGTTCCATACATAATGGCATCGAACGTACTTTCACAGGAATAAAGAATTTCATTGATATCCAAAACCGTTTTTGTTTAATTTAAAAAAAAATTTTGTAGCGTTCTTATTGAAAAACCCTAGATGTGATATATACCCATTTTAGTAAAGCCTTCGACTCGGTCAATCATTCAATTCTTCTTGAAAAGCTAGAAACTTTTGGAATTCACTCTAAAATGCTTCTTTGGATTTCATCGTTCCTAATTGGTCGGTCTCAACGAGTAAAAATTTGGACATCGCCCCCGAAAAGTATTAGGTGTACTTCGGGTGCTCCGCAAGGAAGTCATTAAGGACCACTGCCTTTCAGTATTTTTATTAATGACTAGCTGACCCGTGCTCGCCTTGCTTCACCCGCCGTTTTTTTTATAAATATGTTCCCTCCCTTGGACCTTTCTGAAAGCAATATAAAGCAAAAACAAACACAGTAAAAAACATAATTTAAATTCCTACTGAAAAGTCTACACAAAAAATATTTAGGCAAAGTTCTGTTATTTGTTCCCTCTTGCCCACCTCAAATGTCGACGAAAACTAAGAAACCGAATAAAATAACATGACGAACCTCACCCCAGCCCATTTCCAAACTTTTCCCAATGAACAGCACCTGAAAACGTGTTCAACCTGAATGTATGCGCTGAAAAGAGACGACTGCCCATTGAAGTGCAAAACATATATCACGTTAGAGTGCGCCTGCGCACATAATAATCACACACACACACACACTACTGCAACGATACTCACTGCTGCATGACTACTGGCAGTGGTATCCACTGAAGGAAAATTGTGGGCAATGTCTTGAATAATTGTTTTGAACATTGCTCAGATTCAGGATAACGCAGGGGGATGTTTTATATCTTAAAAGATTCAGAAGAAAATTTACTAAATTCACCTGTTTTTAACTTTCTCGTATACGTAGTAAGAGAAAGGTATTGTAATCGTACAAAAAATCGAACTCGAGATTTTAATCAAATCTAACATTACGATGATAGAGGAACTCGAAAAAGTGGGTCTCGCAATTCTGTCCGTCTGTCCGTCTGTCCGTCTGTCCGTCTGTCCGTCTGTCCGTCTGTCCGTCTGTCCGTCCTTCCGGAGCTCTACAGCGCAAACGGCTGGACGGATTTCTTTCAAACTTCGGATTTGGAGTTGGTGGGCTTACAGTTCGGGGCCACTTTTTTTTTTGCACGTTAAGTGTTGCCGTTCTAACGGTATTCAGCAATTTTGAGTTTTTCGAAAACGGCTCTAACGATTTCAACCAAAATTGTTATTTGGGCTTAAGTAGGTGTAACTAAGATGGCTGCATACTCAGTTTTTCGCAGAAAAATCGAATAACGGTAATTTTGAAAATTGGTCATATCTCAAAAACGGTCAAAACTATTTCGACAAAAATTCATATTTAAGGTAATACTGTCATTCCCAACATGATGGCAAACTCAGTTTTTCCCTATATCATCGCTCAACGGACTATTTTGGAAAAATACGGTTTTTTAAGACTTTATTTAATTATGGTTTACTTGGAAACGGCTTTAACGATTTTGACCAAAAATTATACTTGCACTACCATATATGGGGTTAACATGGCTGCATACCCAGTTTTTGGCTAAAAAGTCAAATAACGCTACTTTCGAAAAGTGGCCTTATCTTGAAAACGGTCAATACGATTGCAACAAAAATAAATTTTTTATTTAATATGGTCATTCCTAACATGACAGCAAACTCATTTTTTCTCTAAATTGTCTATAACAGATTTTTGAAAAAATACATATTTTGAGAATTTGGTTTCCTTTTGTTTTACCTACATGAAAACGGCTAAAGCGATTTTGACCAAAATGCATACATGGAGTAGAATTGACGTTTTCGACATTATTGCGTCCTTCATTTTCGATTCTAGTAACCGGAAACGCTGGTTTTGAAAACTGTTCATATCTCGAAAACGCCATTTTCGATTTGGATAAAACTTTAAAAACCAAGTAATACTAACATCCTGAACAATACCCTATATTCAGTTTTTAGCTAAATAGTTGAGCAAGATTATTTTTCGAACTCAAAATTTCCATATTTGTTACTATTTTGTACGCAATATTTTCCAAAATCAGCTCTAAAGATTTTGACTAAAATGTTTATTTACGATAGCTTAAGTATTCTTAATAAAACCCTGTACTTAGTCTTATAAACATTATCACACTACCAGTTAGAATCACAACTAGTACTAGAAACTCCTTTTTAGCAAATATTTCCCACTTCTTCTTTTTTCAGCCATATAGACCATGAACCTTAAAATAATTTCAACCAATTGGAGTTTCTGATAGTAAACCCGCACTTCATTTGCAACCCCCAAACACGTCCATCGATAAATTTAAAAACAGACCTCTGAATTCTTTCATCACAAACCCTACTTCGAGTCATGGCCACCTCCCAGCATCACCAATTTGAAAAATCTGGTTTTATAGCCTATAAACAATAACAAAAGAAAAATAAACCAACCAAACTGATGATATGAACGAGAAAGTTTCGTGCGATCCAGTCGTGCACTTTATTTTATTTTTCAATCCGATAAGCCATTACTAAGCTAGGGATGTATAAACAGAATTTTCCTTAGATATATCCGTTTTTTTGACTATTTTGTAACAACCAAGTTATATTCCGGGTTAAAAAGTATCCTAAAGCCTGACCCAGAACATAAGCAATCACTATGCCAAGTTTCATCATCTAGTAGTTTCTGCGTGATGCGCGGTCAGGCATTTTTTATTGTACAGTTTTATTATATGTGGAGATATCGTTTCAACAATCAAATATAGTCAATGCTTACTATACGCGGACGACTTAAAACTGTTTTCATGTATTAAAAGTAATAGTGACTGTTCTTTGATCCAATCGGATCTGGATAGAATAACTGATTTGTGAAACGCCAATAGTTAAAAACTAAATATTAAGAAATGCAATGTGATTTCTTTTAGTAGATCTGCAACTACATTTGAGTATGATTACTTTATTAATTCAATTCATTTGAATAGAGTTATGAAAATCAAAGACTTAGGAGTTATATTCGATACGACACTGTCCTTTAAATGTCATATTGATTATACTGTCGCTAAGGTTAACTCAGTTGTTGGCTTCATAAAGCGTAATGGAAAGAAATTTAGGGATCCATTTGCTTTCGGCGCAGTGGCTTAGTGGTAGTGTATTGGGCTACTAAGCGAGGGGTTCCAGGTTCAAATCCTGAAAGGGCCAAATTACATCTTAAGGTTTTTTTCCACTGCGCCACCTCCCGCGAACGTCTGACAAACATCCGAGAGAAAAACTGTCATGAATGAGCTTCTCAATTAGCCGTTTGGACTCGGCGTTAAATTGTAGATCCCTTCCATTCGTCCCAAAAATTGAAAACCCACACAAAATAAAGGTTTTAGCAAAGTTAAAGCCTTCAGCAAATGCTTTGAATCGGTATAAATAAAAACCTAGTTTGCTAAAGTAAGTTCGAAGATTCGAAAATAGCTTTTACTTCGCTGTACGTTTACTTGCCTTGCTATTTCTGTCAAACTTGACAAGTGACAACCGTCCGGTGGTTTTGGTTTGTTTATTTTAAATTTACATATTTTCAAATTTTTGGCAAAAAAATTTCAAATAAAAACTGAAAAGAAAGAAATAAAAAAGAAAAAAATATGCTGAGTGACTCTTCTGAATTTCAGCAGACGATGAGAAACTTCCATCTACCTCGCCTACGTAGCAAATGCTTCGGTTTTGACATTTCTCTTGAGTAAAAGCAATTGCTACGTATCATTCATACGACCCATTATCTAGAATATTTCCCTCCCTATGTGCGTTACATAGATCACACTGATCCCTTGCCTGTATTCTGATTCCCAAATTGTTGATAGACATATCGTTTAGACAGTTCTTTAATAATCATCCAATTGGAGGTTGTAAGTAATACTTAGTTGCAGATATTCGACAATAATGTGAATGAATAAAATAATAATCAAAAAAGGTACAGTCGGAACTGATTGTCAAAAATGAAGAGCTACTAATTTTGCGCTTTAAATGAATTGTCCAGACCATTGAAAAATTCAGTTATCTGCACAAATCCAAACTCCTGCTTATCCATGCAAAGACTTTAGCATATTTGAATCGTAAAGTTCAAGGGAACAGAAATTTACACACCTGCAAAGTTTCATCGCCTGATTTCAAATGAATATCAAAAAGTTTTCGGTTTACATTAACATCTTTTGTTGTTCTTGTTTTCGATTTGGTTTGTCTAATGAAATTCGCTTCATTAATTTTACGTCGATGCCAAAACTTGTCAAAAATTTTTTGCCTAACCGATTTAGAAAATGTTGAAATGTTGAAAAGGCGGACCAAGTTTTTGTGCGACTTTAATTGAGTTCATTCGGCTTCCGGTTCCTAATATAACATTCAAGCCTTTTTAAGTTTTTTGGCTTTTTCATTTTTATTGCTTTTTCGAATTTGACGGCCTGATTCTCTAAACATATAGGCGCTATTGTAATAAACTTTATCTTCCTTAAAATTAAGAAAATAGTAGTTAAACATTTGAGGCAAGTAAACCAAAACAAAACTCCAGTGGCTTAGTGGTAAGTCTGACTACTAAGCGAAAGGTCCCAGGTTTGATCCCCGGAAAAACGCAAATTACATTTTACTGTTTTTTCCACTACGCTACCTCTTGCGAAAGTCGGACAAACAACCGAGAGTAAAACTGTCATGAAAGAGCTTCTCAATTGGCCGCTTCGACTCGGCATAAAATCGTTAATCCCTTTCATTCGTCACAAAAATGAAAAACGCACACAAAACAAATGGTTGTGAAAAGCTAGGCCTTGGGTTCTTACGAACCTGTTGCAACGATAATTTATTTACTATTTTATTTTCTAACAAAAAAAAACCAAAGAAACCATTTTATCCGTTTCTTAAGAAATATAAGACATTGCTTGATTTTGACACACCTTATGATGTGTTGTACCCTGACAGAGAGGACTGGTCTAGGAACTTAATGCAGAGGGAAAACGTGGCCTCAGTATACACTGATGGCTCCAAAATTAGCAAGGGCACGGGCTCAGGTGTACTCTAGCGAGTTCGACCTTCAAATGGCCATGAAACTTCCGAAAACATGCGGTGTGTTTTGGGCAGAAGTTCTGGCCGTACTGAGATCAATATCCAATAAGAATATTGCCATCTTCATTGATCCGTCAGGCTGCTCTTAAGGCACTAGAATCACAAGCCAACAAGTCTGAGCTAGTTAGAAATTGTCGCAAAGTGCTCAAGGCATTGTGCTCGCAGAACCGTGTCAAACTGTAATGGGATTCTGTAGGGAAATCAAATGCTTCGGTTAAGGCTTTCTACTTTCCTAATGTAGCTGATGATGCTTTTAACAGAGGATAACTTTACTTTAGGTGGCACTCCGTCGGCTACGTTAAGGTGATATTGCAACCCGCGGTGCCCTGTTAAGAAGGTAGCCAACTAGATTTTTGATATCATGCCTGCGTAGATTTAGAATCTCTGTTGTTCCTGTAATGTTTAGAGGCGTGGACCATTTCATACAACAAAGTTTTTTTAAAACACTATATCCTAACATTTCTATGACAACCTAGACCTTGAACTTTCATAATTGCCTGTGGCGGGTACAAAGGGGTATTTCTCCCCCCCCCCCCCTAACATAAAAGCATTAAGTTATTAAATGTTATCTTTATTTGCGAAATATAAATGTGACTTAACACGAGAGTTACAGCTAAAGCGGTACAGCTAAAGAGGACGGGTCGATGTTGGTTACCTGTGTCGGCCATGTTGTTTTGGTGGCGTTATTCTAATCTGGAGTAGAATTACCACATCCGGTGAGCAAGCAATAAGTCCCTGAATTTTGCGGGTTTTACATGCAAAACATCAGTGACTGATGCCAAATCACCATAGCAAGTTATAAGAGCAACATTTCCATACTCCACATGATTGAAATTAGTCTTCGGCAGTGCAAACGTTGGGCTCGTTGCGCACATTTTACGGCAGACGCGGTGGCCTTTCAAACTTCAACAAATTTTTAGTCGGGACTTGCGCCCATATACCCGTATATTCAACTGACCCAGGAGCTCAAAGTTAATGATCATAGACAAAAGCGTTTGTTCGCTGACTGGGCTTTGGAGCGCTTGATAGATGCCCCAATTTTGGCTGAAAAATCATATTTTTGGCTGAATAACTATGTTAGTAATCAAAATTCCCCAGGTGGCAAAATTCACACAAAGCTTCTCAGTGCCACCATGAGAAGCGGCGGTGGACATTTGAACGGCGGTATATTTCATACACAATGTCATACAGGGGCCTTTCTACAAAAACTACCTGTTTTATTGCATTTCAACATCGACCCGTCCCAATTAAAAACCCTTTACATGAAGCCGAGACCAGGGGGTTTTATAATTGTTGCTATATGACTTACCTACGTTGCATATCTAAGGTATAATATAAGTCTAAAGCTTGAATGTCTATATTACAAAATTGATATTCACAAATCGCCTTCTTACATTTGATTTGTGATAATTTACCTTAATAGACTTTGCCTATATGGCAAAGCACTCACACTGTGTGAATGATTTAGTTGGGGCTCTAACTTGATTACCATTTAAGGTAGTTAACAATGCCAATTGAAATTATGGTTACATCTCCTGACAATGCCCCAAGTCTACACTCTGCCAGCGCACAAACGTCTCGTCCATATTAAATTACAAAACTTATTTAAAGTTTGAGGGAAAGCGGTCCTCATGGGGGCATTGAAACATAATGCATTTTACTCTGTCTTCACTCACAACATAAGGACATGGTTGTTTGTTCATGTCAGACGTTCCTATACCTATAAGAGGAAGGAATAGGAACATTTTAAAATAGATATGAAAACTACCTAATATTGAATTCAAACTTTGAATTTTGAACATCGTGGTCAGTATAAGTTTATGCATCTGCGAGTAAAGCCTTCTGGGAGAACTCGAGAACTTCATCTTGATATTGTGATGTTACGATGCTTTCCCATTTTCAGTTTAAAACTTAATGATGATCGATTGTTAAACTTCTGGGTAATTTAATATAATGTTTTGGCTATGTGTGCGTTCTGTAATAAAATTAATTGATTGCAAAGGGTACACCTACCAACGTATGTATTTATTTCAATATCTTAACTGGCAACATGTAGGTATCTATCCCTTGAAAGGTTGAAGGGTATAGGTACTCGAGTAGATATAGATAAAACTATTTCATAAGTGGTGTTAACATGTCAGTCTTTTAAGAGTTTGGACTTTCCTGTTTTATTGATTGTTAAGTGCATTAGGGTATACCGTATACCGTATACGTACGTGCCTGTATAGTACTTGAACGATATTTTAAGAAAATTATTCAGCATACAAAATTGCAGACACCTAAAAAAGAAGAAGTGTATATTTGGACATGGGTACGTAGCAAGGTTTTGTGTAACCGACACCGAATGTATATAGTTTCATTCAGATAGGATAAATTTAAACGGAATATGTATGTAATTATGTTTGCAAAATTTTTCCTGGCGTATTTTGTAAGTGAGAAAATGAATTGCAGTTTTTCGGATCAAACTGAGCATATAACAGTCCTTGTTTTATTTCGTTAACTTATGATGATTTTCTCTCTGAATTGTCATTGCTAGATTCGAGTGTCTGTATAACACCCGATTTAAAATTGCAAATGTAGCCTAGTTCCTCCACAAAGGATTATATATAATTTATCATTAAATTTCTAGACTACTGGAAATATCTATATATATAAAAATAAGTTGAATTGTGTAATGCGTGAACCGATTTTGATTCTGATTTCCCATGAAAGGTGACGTTAATACCATGGTTTGTAGGAATATACGGTCTTTGTAGGTGTATTGGTTCATGGGTTATAGGGGCGTGGCACCTCTCATGCAAAAAATGCATTCAAAACATTATATTTCGAAAGCCATGTAATCGATTGAGTTTAAATTTACACACAATCTTAGGTATTGGCGCAGGAGTATTCCTGTGAAGATTGGTCGAAATGGACAAAGGGGCGTGGCACTGCCCATACAAAAAATACATTAAAATTGAGATGCGACTTCAGTTGGCAAACAAAATCATTGGTTTTGTATATTTACTCCAAAAATGGAGAAACCAAAAATTTTGTGTACTTTTGTGGTACAATCAGAGACAATACTGAGGCCCCCAACTTAGTCCGATTTACAGTTATTTGCCTACAAACTTTATTTTTACGGGGCTAACGCACCTGCGTTAGTATTGTTCCATAGAAATCTTGAAACGTCACTGCGGGTAAATCGTTCATTGAATTTTATCCGTTGAGTTTGAAATTATTCGGTACATGTGGTTAATATTTTTTTTCTAGAAATTAGTTTACATTTGCTTAAAATGTTTATGAAAAATAAACAATGTAGTACTGTTATAATAAAACAATAGCATTTTGAGGCAGATTTCATCAGTTTTTTAAGGAAAATGTACACATGCCGTCAATGCTAATGATAGGTATCGAAAAGTGGTAAACACGTAAATGTAAAAAATCTACTTTATATAGTTTTATTAATCAAACAAATCAAATTAGCGTCTTTTAGCAATTGGTAAAAGGTAGTATTCCCTAATTCCATCACATTCCACCGCGGTTGGTAGCATTTTTTTATTTTTTGTATGTTTTTGAATGTCATACGGATTTTGATCACATCGATAGAAAGCCCTACAGCCAGAAAAACTTCAAGTTTATTGATTTCAGTCTAATATTTTAAAATGAATTGGCAGTTACTTGGCCAATCGCAAACAATTTGTTAAAATTGGATCTCCGTTTTACAAAGAGATTTGTAATTTTTCAGCTGTTCAACGAATGTTCTACTGGAATGATAATCTACCAACCTACTCGTAAGATGATAGATTGTCTTTTATAAATTTAAACCTATTTTTAAAGAATGATATGATATTTTGTAATGTTTGCCAATGACATCTTAGCTGGCCACATTGATTTATCGTTTGTACTGTCATTTCGTGTTTTTCGGCCTAGATAGGGACTAAAGGTCTGACTAAAGAAAGATTTGTTCTGGATCTCTGATTCACATTCAGTTTTTGACTAAAAATCCAGTCACCAAAAAAATCGAGCACAAAGTTTGCCTAGAGCAAGCGTTGCTGTGTTCGTTCATTTAGTGACATACATGAAGAAAATGTTCACAATTTTTGACAACAAGTTACCATATAAAGTCATTGAGGATGAGCAAGTGTCGTGTCAAGGAAAGGTGATAGGTGAAAAGATATTGAAGCATTATTTTTAAATGGGTGGCGGATAAAATATTGAACCCCCAAAACTCTATCCGATCAGATATCTATTTACTGTAGAATATCCGTGAATCTTCTTAAGCTGTTCCTGGCAAAATGATGAAGAGTTTCTCATTATGTGCGTGGTACTTCCCACTGAATTTGTTAAATTTCAATTTGAAAAAAGACATCGAACTAATATTCTAGCACCACTGTTGCAGCTAAAATTGGATAATTCTGTACGTGGAAGGCACTTTGCGCATAAATTGGGCAGAATTAAACCACAGGGCATGGCATTTGACGTACAAAAACAGTTTAAACCACTATTTCTCACAAGAGAGCTAAAGTATACCTTTTTGGATCATGTCTATTGTTGGAGCTCTTTCCAAAATACAGGCGGGACAAAAGAAGTAATTACAAATTTTAAAATTGATTTAACAGACGGATATTGGTCGTTGGAAGCATTTTGTAAAATGTGGGTGTCTTAGATGCCAAGGTCTTCACCAAATGTGGACAAATGGCAAACACAGAAATTCAGGCGGAGAGCGGGTCAACAACTAGTTTTTAATAAGAATTAATAGGATCCTTGGCAAAGTTTTGTGTGAGTTTTTATTTTTGTTGCCTTATACGAAAACCGAACGGCTTTATTACAAAACTTTCTCTGAACAAAGTGTTAAATAAAAAATTAAACTAAACAAAAAAATCAATAAACAACAGTATTGGATTCCAACAGTAACAGAAAGCTGTCAAGAGGCCCGTGCCTTAATTGTTGCTACACTGTGGCTGTCATTGCATTTAATCCCAGTTCGTGCTGCATTAGTTATTCCCTGATGGGAATACAAAATACATCGTTGAAGGTTTACAAAAACAGACGCACACGATTCATATGCAGTCGTTATTTGCCTAGAAAAACAGGAAAAACGAGTCGTCTTACCATTATGTACTATGCAAATCTAAGGAACTCTTAGTGCTATACCGCGTGTAACTTTGAAACTTTCGAAATTTGTAGGCTTTATGATATCGCCTAATTGGGCCAAAGTATGTCCCATTATAAATAGCATAGAAAAAAAAATAGTATGTTGCGCAATTATTATTTAAAGTAAAACAAAACGCCTTACCTAGCGCCCACAAGTAAACTGTTTCCGTCTTTCGTTACCAATTTGAAGTGGTCCAAAATTGTGTCGTTACCGAGGAATTTCAGCACGTCTTCTGGACCTGAAAGCAAAAAGTAAAAATTGAATATAGTTAGGAGTTTTTTTTAATCATATTCGTTATTATGTATAATTATAATTATGTTTAAATAAAGCATGGTGGTTAATAATTGATTTCAGTTTATTTGGAGTCTATTGGGTCATCACGTGCTTTGGTATAAAAATCGAAATCCTGGGTCTTGTGTTATGCTTTGAACAAATACAAATAAGCTTTATCAATAACAAAATGAGATATATCATAGCCTCAATTGGATTTTGAAGTTTGGTAGTTTACAGATTTCTTAAGATTAATTAAGACGTTAAACTCATGCTGCATGGATAGGATATATCATAAATCCTTGTGCGTTAAGTCAATTGCAGTCATTTGCCAGCAGTAAAATATTTGCTTGAATAACAAGAACACATAAATCATTGATCAATATTTGATAAGTAAACAAACAACAGTAGACTATAAAATTTTTAGAAAAATGATAATTCTTATTTTGCGTACCGTCACATAGGTATAAAGAAATCCATCTCGAGATTATTTTACACCAGCATAAAGTATGTGTATATATTTGCAACTCATTCATTCTACTCAAATTGCAATGGGAAGGGAAAAATAAAAGAATAAATATTGAACGCAACACGCCCATATCCATAACTACTTATGTAGGTATGTATGTATGTGTATGACTAGTATGTGCATTATGCACGATCGCAAACGAAATACACTTTTGGGGCCATCCCCGAATGACTGAGTTGATAAAGAAAGTACAGTTGCATTCTCGAATGCGGTGGAAAATAAATTATAAAAAAATATTCGCATCATTCATAGAAAATTACAACAAACATTTTTTTTAAACAATTTAGATTTAAATAAAAAAAATAGTCGGCCCTAGCCAGGTATTATCCGATTTTATAAGATTTGGAGGATTTTTGCTTCGAGGTATTCTTCGAAACATCTATTCGGCATATTTCTCCGACATTTTGTAACGCATATCGACGAATTACGTTGAAGTGCGATGAAGTGCATTTTTTTCTTCAATTTTTGACAGCTTGGTTCCGATATCCTCCGACAGAAATTGGTTGCGGAATTTGTTTACGATTTGGATTTGAGCCTCCGAAAAAGTATGCGTTGCGGAGAATTTTCCGTTCCGACAGATACCTCGCTAGGGCCGAATAGGTCAAAAATAATTTTATTTGTTTGAAGTTGAAGAAACGATGATGTCCTCTTCAGAAGAGGAAGACGTGCGTCAGTTGGACGTGCGGTTCGACGCCCTTACCGCAAATATAGACAGACGTGCTAAAGTCGACAATTTCGACGACGTCGATTTCCGTGAATTCTTCCGGCTCCATAAAAAAGCATACTTTGCCCAAACTGTCAAACGCGAGGTTTAAAATTAATTTTAGTACTTAAAATAAACCAATATAAACCAAATGCTTAAACCAGACAAACCGAGTGAATATTACGTAGGCAGGTTTAAATTTTTCGATTTGAAAAGCGTACGGTTTAGTCAAGTTTATTTTCTTGGTTTAGAAACGTTTTAACCTAACGTTTAAAGCCGTAACTATATATTTTTAAACCTTGACACTTCATAGCATATACCTATTTGTGTACTTATCGCAGTCTCAACTTTTCAAATAAAAGTGTGTTGCACATCTTTTTCTCTCTCTTGCTGTTAAAATGTAACTTTTATTTGAAAACTTGAGACTGTCGAAAGTACACAAAGATTTAATACTTGGTATAAAGTGTTCCGTTTACTCACTCTTTTTTTTTAATAATAATTTAATAATCAGACCCTATAATCAGAGTCCTTGTCTAGACGAATGAAATTAAATGTGTAGGTATACAAAATTTCGTGTCTGTGCGGTTAACCTTTGAGGAGTTCAAGATTGAAAAGAAAATGTAATTCCCCATCTTGTAAACGAGGTCATTTGGAAATTACGTCACTCATTTTATCGTTTCCTACAATTCTAGGTCTTTCTTTTGATACCTACATATATTAACAGGGTTGGCAAAGTATACACAATCTGCCATCTTGTGGCGGCGGGTGGCCAGTTTTTAGTACCATTGCATTTTTCACCAAAACCAAGAAAGTACCTATGCAAAAAGTTTGCAACATCAGTTCAGAGAAAATGGTTCAAAATTTAGTTGCGGGAAGATAGTTGCGAAAGATAGATAGCCTTTCTTCAAACTCTGGCCTTCCCCTGCATCGCTGGAATCTGCGTTTAGCCTGGAGGCACACTGCTTTGTAAGTTTTTTTTATAAATAAATAAAATAAAATAGAGTGAACTTACCAATTCCACGAGCGTACAAAACGAGCTAAAAAGAGCCGAAAGACTAAGAAGGGTCGAAGTCGCAGACGTAGATGATTTAGCATGAGTTGCATAAGTAATACCTAACGGCAGTCCCGCAGGGGTTTGGTCTAGTTCGTAAGGCGCGAGGTACTGGAGAAAAATAGCACAGGCCTTAGTACCTTTCGAAGATTACACATCCTTTGGACACAACCAAAATAAAAAGCCTATCAGGGCCAATCGCCAAAACGCATTCTTGAAAATGTCCTTCGAACTGTGAGAGCGGTTGCACCGTCATGCTTGAACCACATGTCCTTCTTTGTACGCATTAGGCCCGATGCCACTTTCGGTGTAAACGGCTGAGCGCCTCAGTATTTGACCAATTACCGTTGGTTGGCCGTAAAATCTTCCCCCCAAAATCCATGTTGCGCGAAAATCTTCTTTCGATAGAGTAATACATTTTGGGCCACCCTGTATGCAATAGTTTTGTTTTCATATTATTAAATCAAAAATGAGGTCAACCTATGGGCGCACATTCGCACTTATACCACACGACAGCTGCTCCCATAGTTCACATTGGCGTCAAAAATCATCCATCCTCATAGTTTTAATGTAATGGTAGGAGTAGCATACGTATGCTTTACAAATTCCATTAAAACAACCAATGTGTATTTCACCACCTACGTATCTTTTGATAATGTTAACAACCAATAATGGATTATCACGAAATAAAACCCCAAGGAAATTCCACTTACATTTGTTTATATGTAACCTAAAATAATCAATCAGTTCGTGTCATAATTAATGTGTTTATTGTTACAAGGAGTTTAGCTAATATGCGTTAATTTAATAATAGCGTGTCCCAAAAACACACGGAACTCCTGTTTTTACCATCACGTCTAGCTTTGTTTTTACTCACCCTAAAGATCAGTTTGGCACGTAAGGTATACAAAAAAACATGTTTTTATTTTATTTGCCAAGGAAATAAAATAAAAATAAACAACACGGCCTTTGCCACAATTATACGGACAATGTTACACGCTCACCAAAAAAAAAAAAAAATGCCAAAAAAGTGCTACAAAGTCACAAAAGGACATAAGAGAAATTTGAAATAATTGCTACTCGTAATATACAAGTTAGACCATTCAGACTACCAGGCACAATTTGTTGTTCAGTGAACTTAATATGGTGGAGCAGATTATCTTTAACTTCCCGGCAGTCGAAGGAATAAACTATAAGAGTAGATAAGCACAACAGGGGTAGGGAACAACTTTTTTAAAACCTTTCGATTGTGAGTTTTTATTTTTGGGACGAATGGAAGAATCTGCAATACTATGACGCATACGAAGGGTTTGAACGGAAAGATTACTCAAGGCATTTATTCTGCTTTTTTTTATAATTAACACGCGCTAAAGAGGTTATGACTACTCTTATAGTGTAGTGTGATTTACAAAGCGCGGAAGGAAGGAAGTTGGGAAAGAGGAGAAAGGAGATTCTGCATATTGTTTTTAAATGTCCGTAAATTGTACTGCGGAGGAAACACAGAGCTAGGCAAGGCATTCCACATTCGTGTTGTTCGGCTTATGAAAGAATCTAAAAACATATTTTATAGTACGACCGAAAATAGGCTGAATGGTAAACTGATGGGTATTGCGGTTGAATTGTTGAATGGGGAAAAGCAGCTGGCGATTTCGGTTGAGCAATGTTTGGTAAAGAACCGATAAAACAATGAGAGACATGTTACATTTCTTTTGAAACTTGACTCGCTCCCTTTTACGAATACTGCCATCATCTCTTCTTTTGTTGGTATACATATTTTTGAAGTAGAATCTTGCAGACGTGAAGGTACAGGCACAAAAAAAATACGGCCGTCATATTATCAACACGCGGTAAATATAGCGATACACTATATCGGCACACGGTATGACATATTTTTACCGTCCAGCACATAAAGAGCGAATCAAGTGGAACTCTTTGAAATACACGTCCTATACAGTCTGCGCCAGTGTCACAGTAACAAGGACCAAATATAGATATACTCGCTTTTGCGATTAGCTTCCAATATGTTAACCCGGATCGATATACATTTACATTGAAAGTCCATCAGCATTTATGTACACACTTTACTTAGGGTGCTCGACAGTTTCGGGGTAACAAGGGCTTCAACGAACAGCATATAAAACCCAATATTCCACCGAAATCGGGTAAGTAGTTTTTAAACCTATTCTGTTGAAACACTCAGCAAAACAATACCTCTATTTTATCACTCAAAAAGCTGAACCAAAATATTCAAGCATCTCCGAACCAAGCAGTGATTTAGGTAAAAAACGCTTTCAGAGCTTAAGTTTAGACTGAAATGGATGTATAACCAATCCTGAAATCATTTCAAAATTTTTCATTTCTTTTCATTCTTAATTTCATTTGAAATACAAAAATAGTTTCTTGTTAAGCCCGAAATAACTATAAATTTGAAAACTAAAAAGCAACTTCAGGAGCACTTGTATTCATAAAAAATGACTTTATGGTCGGATAGAAGTGATCGCGAAAATGTTTTATTGTGCCTGAAAGATTAAGGAAACTCTTTTTCTAATATCATCAAAAACAAATCAATGCTTCTTTTTTCTTCTTTTTAAATAAATTGACGTTTGCCAGCAAATTAAATTAAAACTAAATTTTCCGCCTAAAAGATGGCAACATATTTTCTAAAATGAACTTAAATGAGTTATCTTGTATAATAAAGGGTGTCCCATAATTCATGCAAAATTTTAATTTTGCGCCATTTAACAGTACAGTGATGCCAATTGAATAAAAGATAACAATCTGACAGCTGGCCGTTCAGGGTTCTAAAAAATGGAGCGCTAACGAAAGAACAACACATTTTCATTGTTGGGCAATATTTTAAAAATAATGAAGGTTTGTCGGCTACAGTTCGCAATCTTCGTACAAAATATATCTGTCATAGTGATTTAAAACAATCAACTGTGAAGAGAATAATTGGAAAATTCAGGGAGACTCGATCACGAGTAATTTTTGTGAAACAAATGCATCCACAACGCGTGACTCGGTGACTGTCAGGTGCGGATTCTTGGGCTGGAGGCATTATCGGAACATTGTTCGAAAATGCGGCTGGTCAGGCAGTAACAATTAATGGTATTTGTTATCGTGGTATGACAACCCAGTTTTTAGTGCCTAAATGACAGGACATTAATGTGCCATACAGCCAGAGAAACAATTCAATTACTGCATGAGTCATTTCCCAATCGTGTAATCGGCCGTTTTTGCTATCAGAATTGGATATTGGCCATTGGACTTTTTTTGTTTTTTTTTAAGTCAAAGATGCAAACCAGCCCACGAACAACAACGCCTTGAAGAAGGAAATTGGGACGTTTTTTAATGAAATTTAGCCACATTTAGGACGCACTTGCCAGCAAATCCATGGCGGCCATTTAACCGATGTGCCATTCCATACATAACCCCAATCTGTATACTCCTATGAATCAATAATAAATGTAAGCTTTCTAATTAAAAGTCTGTATTTTTATCAAACTTACATTTTGCATGAATTATAGGACACCTTTTAAAATCAACTAGTACCGCCCGTGGTCGAAATTCGACCATTTTACAAACATTTTTTTTAAATATATTTATATGCTAAATCTTAATTCATATACCTTTCCGCTATGAAAAAAGAATGTTCGTTTCCATAGTAACAGCTCGCAGATAACTCCGCAATGCCCCTGAAATAAGATTTTATGATTGCTTACTTTTAGGGGTAATTAAATTGCATACCTTTATGGGTTAATAAGACTCTCCAACATTTTCTAATCTAAGATGATTAAATTCGTTACTATGAAAACATGACGGCGACAAATTGAATGGCAACAAAATGCTTTCGATTAACTGCTAAGCATTTTGCATGGGAAATTCTGAACTTCATTTTACCAGTCTTAATGGCGACATATACCTACATGTACCTTATTTCTGCACATCTATGGCACAGTACCTTTCGAATGATATAAGTTTTATTCTCCTCATTTTATGATAAATACTTAAAAAGTGTACGGAAACTTTTGATGTTTACGTATTAGTAATGATTATTGTGATTAGTTTATGAACATATTCACGGTTTTATTAAAACATTTATATAATGGTTTTAATAACAAAGAATCGATATTTCGAGAATGCTATAAGAGTTGTGTTTATTCATTTTACTTTTGGTAAAATTATTGTGAATATTCAGGTAACAATCCATTTGTGGTAAACGAGTATCCTACGGATTCTAATAGGATTTTACTTTACTTACGATTACTGGAAGCTTTTAAGTGAATCAGGACTTTTCCATTTTAATGGATTCGTGTTTATTTTTTTTACTAAACTGAAAACTAAGTTCCATATACATATACTCCTTCCAATACAATCAATAAAAAATATGTTCTCTACAACGATGTCCCGATATTTATATTAATCGAATAGTACACACCTATTTTCATTATGTACTTCTACCGCCCTCTTGTGCAAATGCCAATTTATAAACATAATACCTATAGATATAAAAATACTAACGAAAGAAACATTCAAAAGAGCACAGCACAAAACATTTCCGGTGCTTTGTCAATCACCTGCTGTTAATGTCAAAAGCCAATTTGGCTAAATGCGACTAAGCTCAAATGTTCAATAGATAAACTTGCACAGCACCCTTTTAAAGAGGCGGCAGCACATTGGAAATAAAAGCTACTAATTTCGAATGGGTAATTGCAATTTATATACACATAGATATATACAGGGTGCGCCATCTTTTATGTCGGTATGTGAACACCGATTTCCATGTATGAGATATTTTTATTTAATTTTGCCCTTTACAATTAATTTGGTCTAGCTTTTGAATACAAAATCAATTAAGTGGCCGCCTCTATTGACTTAAGCAAAGTGTGCCCTTTTTGTTGCGTTTTCCATCACTTTTCGGATCATATCGGAGGTATACGAGTAGCGATGATTTCGGCACGAATGTCCAGGGAATTTTCGTTGCAGAAACTGCATTGTTTGATTTGCAGTGTGGCATGTGGCACACCATCTTGTTGTAGCCAAATGCAAATCATCATTCAAAATGGGCCGCAAAGTGGTTCCACTGACTCGCAAAATGATGAACGCGGTGACAACGTGATATATAATTTGGGTTCTTCCTTACCACTTCAATTATAGTTCATTGGAAAGTCTTGGGCGTTAATGAGCGGCAAAAAAATTCGAAAATTCGACACTAAACGACGAAAAGTGTTGTCAGACAGTGCTTGTTCCCTACTATATTTTCGACGATACGCACAATATTTATATACGTAACAGTAGCTTAGTGGTTAGTATGTTGGACTAAGCGATGGGTCCTCGGTTCGATACCCGAAGGAACAAAATTACATCTTAATGTCTTTTTCACTGCCCCACCTCTCGCGAACATCTGACAAACATCCGAGACTATATAACTGTCATGAATGAGCTTCTCAATTAGCTGTTTGGACTCGGCATAAAATTGTAGATCCCTTCCACGCTTTTCGCACCACCCTACGACGTTATCCCTCTTGGTTGGATGTTCAAAAAGAGAGATATGTACTACTGGAACAGACAAATGCCTAAACACCAGTAACCAATAAGCCTTGATTGATTTACAAATACTTTTTGAGGTCAAACCAATCACCATCCCCAGAGGATTAGGATTATTCTATAACCTAGTTTTAAGCATTCAAACAATACTTGTGTGCAATGCAAATGGGACTTTTACCTGTATTATCGGGCAAACGATACCGCAATCCTGTAACCAGGGACCTATTCCACAAAACAACTTGTCAACTTTTCACTCTACAATTATCAAATTTTTCGTCAATTTGCAAAACTTTGCGTTCCTCAGAACTATAAAATTTCATAAGTGCAAAGTTGAAATTGAAAGCGTAATTTGCAAATTCTTTGCTATTTTTATATTCTCTTTGTAATTTCTGTTCAAAGTACGTTCTCTTGAACAAAGTGCAAGTATATATTGAAAGGTGTAATTTGCAAAGGCTTTGCAAATAATTATGCTGTTTCGTTCCACAAAAACTGTAAACTCTATTTTTGCAAAGCAAATTTTGATATGTTTGTCAAAAATTTGCAAGGTAAACGTTCGCTTTACAAATTCATATTGTTATAACTAGTGAATCTTTCAAAATGTTAAGACACGAGTTTTTGTTCGACGATAGTGAAGACGTGGTTATACAATGAAATTTTAGAGACGGAAATAATTTTTCGGGACTTCAAAACTTTAATTTTAGAGTGCTTTCGTTTAAGTCGAATTCAAGTTGATTTCCTTTTGGATAAAATTGGAAAACAATTACAATACACAAGTATGGTTTGTCGGCTAAAAATCAACTGCTACTGTGCTTGCATTGGCTCGGAAATTGTTGCCTGTATCATGGTGTTGCAGAATTAACAGTTTGCAGAGCAATCCATAGAGTTGTCGAGTTGTTTCAAAACAAAGTGCAGTGTGGCCCGATGACGGGATTGGACTTTTCACAAAACTTTCTACCAGGCAGCCTGTTTATCTAATTTATTAACCTTCAAAATGAAATGTAAACTTAAATATGTTCCAAACTTTAACAACAATTTTATAAAAAAAGCACTTCGTTGTGCAAAATAGAAATAAAAAAAATCAAATTCAAATTAATTTTAATCAGTGATAAACAGTTTTTATTGTAATGCTTTGTGGTACACAATACTTTTGTTAAAAGCTAAAATTGCTCTATCACTCAACCACGCATGGCATTTACACTGTTGTGCTATGTTAGGGAAAACACTTTCAATCAATTCCTCTTTGACAGTACAAAACGGCAAAAATCATTTGACATTTGATCCAGTTTCATCAACTGGCAATGCAGCATTTCCAATTTTCAGAAATTGCTTAGGGAATTTTTCAGCAGATGGATCATTCTGCAACTGAACACGAACGTTGGTAGTAAATTTCAATGACTTAACAAATCTCCATAAATATTAAGACTTTAAGAAACCGTTGATTTTATCAGCAGCTGTCGATCTAGGAATGACCGGCAATGTTTGTCTGAAATCGCCTGACAATAAAATCAATGCACCACCAAATAACTCAATATTATTTCGAGCATCTTTCATTGTTGTTTCCAAAGCTTCACCAGGTTTCTTATTTGCCATAGTGCATTTATCCCAAATAATGATACCGCAACGTTTTCGCCGTTCCAAATGTTCTTGAAATGTTACATGTTGGAGTTTCATTAACTTGGTAATTCAATGACAATTTCAAAGCAGAATGTGCTGTCCGACCACCATCTAACGAAGGATGCAATGCCAGAAGACGCCAATGTCAATGCAATTTTATGCTGGGAACGTATCGGTGCCAATAGGTGCATCCAGAAAATAAAATCACTATTGACAGCTTATAATAGTATCGTACGACTTTTTTTGCTCCGCATTCACTGTCTAAAGATTTGCTTGAACAAAAGCATTCAATTCGTTGCGATCGTATTATAGTTCACGTTGCAATTCTAGATCAAAAATTTCATGCATTGCACGATAAGGTGTTGGCATTCCCAACTGTGTTTTATTGGCAATCGACAAACAGAAATCTTCAATACAAATCAATGAGTCATTGCAAATTTCCGGCATGAAGTCCATTACAGGAAGGCATTACAGAGAACATTGGCGTTTTTCAGTTTTTTTTTTTAATTTTTATTTTGTGGCTCATTTTAACATTTCCGTTTAGCAATGCAAAGTAAAAAGAGATATGACCGAAATGCAAAGATGATTAAATGCTTTGTGGAACATTTTGCACACTCACTTTGCAGGAGAGCGGAAATGCTTTGCAAAGAGTGCAAAATCTTTGCAAAAATATGCTAGCGCAAAGTGAGATTTGCAAAGAATATTGTGGAACAGAAAATGTAATTTATAAGCGCAAAGTGAAAAGTTGACAATTTGTTTTGTGGAAAAGGGCCCTGGTCGGGTCTTATTGCCTAAACACGTTTTTCGTATGTTCGAAAGTTAAAAACTAGGTCGGCACATGTAAACAAATCAATGCACATGTATAATATATTCAATGATATATCTTCCTCATACATTAAAATATTGAATGTAACCCCACTGTGCATCGCACCGCACCCATTTTCGTCAATCAAACAAAAAAAAATCAATTTGATTCTTTCTTCCGTCACTAAGTTTTGTCAGTTGTTTTTCCCTCCCTCACACCTTCTTTCTGACTATGTTTGATCAATTCTGGCAGACTATTCCATACTGGTCGAACTCACCCATGCAATTGCACTGGGAAAATGTCGTAGTATCCATATCTTATAGGTAGAGTATTTAAAGAAGAAACAAAAAATGGAAAACGGAAATGAAAGAGCGGTCGGTTGTGAATGTTAAAAAAAGAGATAAGCCTACCATCAGAAAAAAAGAAAACACATCTCCACATTTTCTATGGGCTGCAAGTTCCCTACACAGTCGTTTGGAATTTTTAAATTTTCATTTGCATTCGCCAAGATAACTAGACCTAGATACATGGAGTAAACATACATACGTTTGGTACTATGCAGTGCAGTAGGGCGCTGATGGCAGGCATAAAACTAATGTTGACTACCATCGCCGTCGACGACGACGACGAGAAATTTATTCTTGTCGCATATCTAATATAATATAATCAAAACGTTTTGCTTCACCTCTGTTGACAGTTATTCTTCCGACTCCCTCCGCTATCACTTTTTACAACGGTTATCATTTTTATTTCCGTTTTTTTTTTCGTTTCTGAAGGTTACGTCAGAAAATATCAGCGAATCGAATTTGTGTGAGTTCGGTTAATGGAGTTTTCCTGATTTCACCCAAAATACCACAAAAGGGAGAAAGAAAATACCATATGTCACTAGGAATTGCCCAAGGACTCTGAGTATAGGCAAATTGCAAAAGTAGGTAATATATTAAAGCTAGTATTATAGAACAAGCCTTTAAATTTGTGTCTGAAAGGTATTGATTTTTTTTTTTGCTGTGCGAAACTCTTGCGCTCTGGCATCCATGGCATCGGATTGGTTATTTTCTGGGTTGAATTAGCACGCGCGCATTTACCTATTCATTCATATGGATAGGATATATACAAGGAGAGGGAAAAGATGCATTTGTATGCGTGTATTTTCATATGATTTACAATTCAAGGCGAGCAACTTCTCGAAGGGTCGAAGGGTGAAATTCCATTTCTTGAATATGATATTTTGGGAACTTTGCAAACTTCTTTGTTTTCGTTCTGCGGAATATTAATCCAACACAAACATTCCCATACATATATATGTGGGAAGCGGGTGGTCTGCTCTGAGTGAAGGCATGTGGAGAGAACAAAAGCACAAAGCCCTTTTAAACTCCCTTTTGGTTTCCTTCGTTGTGCTATAAGAAGAGTTGGCTTGGCATTAAGAGTTTGTGCTTTTTTGGCTTGGGTACTTGTAGTAGCCATTTCTTATGGTTGAGATAAGAAGAAAGTGGATAGCTGGACGGGGGTGTTTTTCTCCCTTGCAACTATAATGGTTAAATAATTAATTCTGTTTGCCACAAGCTTTAAGGTTTTTGGGTGTTGTAATAGAAAAAAAATGTTCGTACAAGGCTGTCGGAATAGGTATCTACGTACATAGGTACATTCAAATTCGCACATATAAATATTTTATGCAGTAAGATGAATTGAAGGGGGAATTTTTATGAAGCACTTGTTTGCATTATTCGACGTTCCTCTTTTTTGCCGCGCACACGTTTTCTAATTTCTGAATATTTTATGTTGAATACTAGGAAATCCGTTACGTTTCAGATATGTGCTGAACAAAATTTGACAAAGTAAGTTTCTTTAAGTATTTAAGGCCAGTTAAATAAAAGTTCATAAAAGGTTATGTGCTCGCATGTGTCAGAAACTGGGTTTAGCTGTGAAGGCAGTTAGCACAAGATCCAAAACTTTGGCTTTTCAATGACTTATTTGTACTATTTTGTCAGTATCGTCGAATTTTTTGACATTCATTTAAAGGCCTTAATCAGACTTCTTCATATTTTGGAATTTTTTGAGGTTTTGGCGGATAATTGGAGTTAGTGGTCGGCCGATATGCATCGAAAAATCCACGTAAATTGTAAAGTGCGCTAAACGCTGCGGCAAACAGAACAATTTTTCAGTTGCTCGAGATTGATACATTCCATAATAATATGACAATAAATACGCATTGCAAATGCTAAATGTCTGCGATGTCCGTCAGCTGCTTTGACAGCTACCCTTGTTGGAAGATTTGTTAAAAAAAATGTGAATATCAATATCCTACTTATATTTAAGCGTTGGTGACCTTAAATATAGTATTCTTGAAAGGTAAGCCAATTTGCATGCACAAATAAGCGGAGAAAGAAAGCACATTCTTTGGGAAGCCTTTTTTTAAGTATCTATGTCAAGTATCACATTTATGGATGAGGTAAAAACGGACTTTCAATTTTTATTTTATTATCAGTTTCTATTTATAGTCAGTTTATTAAAACAATTGCCGTAATTCACATATTTCTTTTTATACAAATAGCCAATTTCGAGAATCTTGTTCAGTCCTTTATTGGCAAGAGTTTTCTTCAGAAACTGGTGACAATTTGCTATAAATGGGGAACATATTAAAGTATATGTACTTGATGCTTGCCTTGCTTGGCCGAGAGGGCTTACGCTTTGACAAAGAGACTGTTTTCCAACATTGCACTCGACTGCAGATCGATAACTAGTGGGAGTAATCTGGTTTATGTTACTAACTTTACAAAATGTGCACATTTCAAACCAGTGCCATCACCTTTGAGAAATTTCAGAATATTGATTATAATATCAAAGGGTTCAGGTGGAACAGAGATGGGTAGCCCGTATTTCGCCACCGACCGCCACATATTTTCAAAGTTCTAGACACAAAAATATTAGACAAGCATAGTCTCATTTGTAATATACATAGGTACATACATATTCATTTGAGGTCGAAAGGTGACAATTATGGTCAATACGAATATCAAGAAATGTGTCGCGTTAAAGGCAGTTTTTAAATTAGTTAAAAAAAAAAGTTTGCCAATAGGATGCTGTATCCGTTCATAAACCGAAAGTCGCAGCTTTCAAAGGAAAATAAAATAATCATCCATAAAGTCATTTTTTAAGCAATTCTGCTTTATCGATGCCAAATTGTGCAATGTGTCATGTTAAGAGACTACAGGTTTTCCAAAACTAACTTTTAAAAATGATGCTTAATCTACCGTGGCATCATTCGACTCTGGATACTCATAATAAAGCGAATGTTGAATTGAGATGTCAAAGAATTCAAAAATTAAAGCAACGCTTCTTAGAACGCTGTGATTTTGCTGATAATTCTTTTGTAAATGTTTTAAATACGAATTATATCTCACTTGATAGCTAATATAGCTTTTTGTTTTTTGTATTATTATTGTTATTTATATATTAATTAATTAATATTTATTTACTCATTTATTTGTTTGTTCATTGATTTGTTACTTATTTATTTATTTATTTATTTACTTATTTATTTGTTTGTTTATTTATTAATTCATTATTTTGTTACTTATTTATTTATTTATTTGTTTATTTATTCGTTTATTTATTTACTTATATTTCTTCCCCAATAAAATTCCTAAAATTACCTAAATAATGTTTCAGAAGAAAGATACAAATTATCATATCTCTGAATTGTAAAATGTGTGGTGACAAAACCTATTGTAAATTTATATACGAAATAAAACTATCTAGGTCATTTTGTTTGATTTATTCCTGAATATTAGTTAAAGGCTGTCGGATATAGCGACCGTCGCCGGTTGTAACGACCTCATTTATCCGGTCCCTTCGAAGTCGTTATAAGCTACTTCTACTGTATATCAATTCCCATAATAAGTTCGAAGATTCACACCCTTGCTTTAAAATCGTTGAACTGAAAAAGAAAACAATATGTTAACAATTTTTCATTTGGGATTTTATCGGGTTTTTAACCGCCCCAAACCTGTGAAACTCTCCTCACTGGTCTGGTGTGCCAAAAACCACATTGCATACCAACTGAAATAACTCTAGTTGGTATATACGAATATTGGAAATTGTATAAATTTAATTGCTAGAAATTTCTTGAAAGCATGCTTAGTTTTTAAAAATATATTGCGAAAGTACCTATAGTCCATGCCTGCCGTCGCTTTAAAACACAATCTCGCGATCTATTAGTTCTATATTTAAGTTACCTCAATACTTGTATATACATCCTAAACTTGATGTTATTGCTACTTTTAAGATGGTAAATAATGCACTCGTTAGTTTCTCAAAAGTACCGAGAGGTACTCGCAACTACATAATGCATTTCGAGACAGGGTTCAAGCCTCTATTTCTGGATACACTGCTGTAGTTATTACTTTTGCATGATCTTGTTCAAGAGAGGAGTTTACATCATTAAGAACAAAGTTTAGCATTAAACTGAGGGAAATAAGCTGTACCATGTTTACAAATTGCAACAAAACCAAAAATATCGATTGCAAACAAAATCGAAAACGCTAGCAGTTATATTGTATAAACAGTACAGAATTGCCTTATACGTAAAATCCAACGAAAGTAGAATACCCATTTTAGACACATAAATAATAATGAATAAGATACAATTTACATTCGAGAATACGTTCTTCTGCAACTTCCAATTAATTCTTTGGCATGGTATTTCTCCGAATGTCCAACTCATACATTAATTATTTCCCATCACAACTTCAAATGATGTTTGCTGCAGAACTTTTTGTTCGGCCAACTTTTTAAGATGAAGACAACTTTGCTATTCCATTACTTTTCTCTATTAAATATTTAAAATCTGTCTATACCTACAACTCAAAAACGATTCAATGTGCGCCATTGATTGCAGAGACAAGATATACCTTCAAATTCTGCAACAATTGATGATCTATTTGTTGCAAATCAAGTAATTCGAGAGCAAAACAAAACGAATAAATTAAAAAATGCAATCATTTATGGGGCATAGTCCTTCCAACATTCATGCGAACATAAAGTTGGTAAGAAGTTTAGCCTAAGCAAATCATTGTGTTGACCCTTTGGATGACTTTTAAATTGAACTTTAATTATAATGAACCAACCCCAGCAATTCATCATTTCGATTTGATATTTACATTTAAATTGGCAAACGCAATATAAAAGTTTCTAGCCTAAATTACTTGCTGTCTGGCAGCATTTCCATGGTAGATCATTAATGACCATCACAGGCGTAATTGACGTGATTTATTAATTGCATGTACAAATACAAAGCTCATAAATCAGAAGCTTTTAATATTTGTTTTTTAATTAAATTAAATGTTGCTCTTTTCGTAGAGTGGCATGCGACACTGGTGCTGTATGAAACATATGAAATTCATGATCCGTGATTTGAAATGTGCAAATATTGTGTTTTATTTTAATGATGTAAAATGAAATGCTCTAACGATGTGTTCTGTTTCAGGGAATAAGCAACCATTCTGTAAAATAGGCCCTGAACCATTCTGCGGCATAGGGGACCACACCCTAAGAGAGGAATTCAGGGGGATAGAAAAAGAAAAAGAAAAAGGAACGCCGTTTTTAGCAACCAAGGCCTAAGGTAAGCCAAAAAACTTTCAGGGAAATATAACCTAAAAAGAAAGCATACATTGGCCTAAACAAAAACAACCTGAGAATCCTAACAGGTTTTCTAACGAGACACTGTAAACTAAGAGAACGCCTGAGAAAAAAAGGACTATCAGAAGAAGGTCTCTGCAGATTCTGTGATGAGAGCGCTGAGACCCCAGATTACATTCTGGAACACCGTGGGGCACTGACCCACAAGAGGCTCAAACATCTGGGAAAGTAGCAGATATCAGATAAGGATATACAGACCATAGACCCGCTACTCATCCAGATTCATAAAACAAACTGGACGAGATGAAGTGCTCTAAAGTCGATATTCTTGCCGAGGCTAACATTTTTTTAGTATCAATTTATTAATTGATAATAGGTTTGCTGATTTGTTCAACCTTTTCTCGAAAGGTAAGAAATATTTACTTTAATACCGGCCAGTCACTTTATTTATTAACTAGCTGACCCGTGCTCGCCTTGCTTCTCCCGCCTGACACTTTTAAGACAAAAAGTATTTTCATCGAACTACGTGCGTGCACGATACTCACTGGTGCATGACTGCTTGCAATGGTATTGGTATACACTGAAGGAAAATTGTGGTCGATGTTTCGAATAATTGTTTTGTGCATTGCTCAGCTTCAGGACAACGCAGGAGGATGTTTTATAACTTAAATGATTCAGGAGAAAATTTACTAAATTCACCTATTTTTTTATTTTTCAATCTAATAAGCCATTACTGAGCTAGGTCTGGATAAACAGAATTTTCCTTACATATATCCGGTTTTTTTGACTATTTTGTAAAAACCAAGTTATATTCCGGGTTAAAAAGTATCCTTAAGCCCGACCCGAGTTTCATCAAAATCAGTCCAGTAGTTTCTGCGTGATGCGCGGTAAGGCATTTCTTTTTTCTACAGTTTTATTATATGTAGAAAAGAGAAGAGATTTTTTTAGAGGTCGCACAAAAATAATTAAAAATCTAAACCTTCATATTTTTTTCTCATAATTACTGCGCCTTCAATAATAATAAGTCAATACATTTGGGAACGCACTAAAACAGGCACGTAGCCAGGGGGGGCTTGAGGGGCTGAAGCCCCTCCCGAAATAAATAAAAACTCAAGCCATTGCTTAAACCTGGCTCTGTCTAATGCCATGTCAACTCCTGCAATTCGCAATTGCCTTGGTGTAGTTAGTGAAATAGTTAATTTCTTCCGCAACCATTCGAACGCAAATTTAACTTTCAAAAATGCCATTAAAAAACACACACCAGAGAGCCGAAAATCTGGACTTCTACGCCTTTGTGAAACAAGATTCATTGAAAGGCATAACAGGGGTCGAATCGCGTCATCCGTGAACGAGCATTACGTGACGGAATTTGTTTTTGTTTCACATGTAAATCAACTTAATTCCGTGAACGTAATGCTCGATCACGGATGACGCTATTCGACCCCAGTATTATTTCTTTGTAGAGCTCTTAAAATGCATCTCAATAAGTCTTGAAGAAATAACGAACAGAACGTGGGCGATGTCTTCGAAAGCATTAACACTTTTGGCAGCGGTCCAAAAAAGTGATTTCATAGTAAGCCTGATTGTATGCGAAAAACTATTCAGTTTAACGCTGCCCTTATCCGTTGTCCTACAGAACAATTCCTTAGACTTCGTTTCTGCAATCGACCCACAAAAAAAGTTCTGAATTCTCTTGAGAACATCAGCGAAAATGAAGACGATTTCTTCAGAGGATCTTTTCAATCCGCATCCCAACTTTCCGAGGACATATTTAAAGTTCAATTAAGAGCTCCAAGAACTTCATTAAAACAGACAGTATGCGTTCCAATCCAGAAACCTCTTCTAATGAAGCCTATTTTAGAGTATCTATACTGATTCCTTGCATAGAATCGTTAATACGAAATCTTACGGATAGATTCATGGTCAACGAAGACGTTCTACCATCGTTTCAAGCTCTGCTCCCAGGTTTTGCTGTAGTTACTTTAATAATTTTATTTCGTTGTTAGTTGTAAAAGCTGAGTACATTCTTTGGTGCGAAAAAATATCGTCGAGTGATCCTTGTACCGAAGTTTTGAAATTGTAATATAAAGTGACAAGACGTACTTTAGAGGTATAAACTTTTTGCTGTAGGTTTTGGTCACGCTTCCAGTGACCACAGCTAGTGTTGAAAGAAGCTTTTCAACTATGAAAAGGATTAAAGAATGCCAGATTAAGCTCACTTGCTATGATATCTGTTCATTATGTCATTTATGTGGATCCAGATAAGGTGATTGATCTCATGTCAAAAAAAATTAAGACTTCTTCTGCTTTAATATAATTTATATAATTTAAGTACCTATGTATGTTCGTTTAAGTATATACGACTAAAAAACTAATAAAAATCAATGAATTGGAATATACCTATATAGTTTTTTGTTTAAAGAATTCCTCGTAAGATTTGGAAGCAAGCCCCCCCCCGGAAACAAAATCCTGGCTACGGCCCTGCACTAAAATAACAAATTGGTTTCAAATTCAAAAATCGACTTAGGCTAGTCACATTACAAATTTTGATTGCTGCCCGCCTTATAATGCTTGCATGGGCTGGGGAGATGGTAATTCTATCCTATAAAGGTAAAAAGAAACTAAGAAAATAGTCTCAAATCAAAAAATCCCAAGGTTTGATTGGTATTTTCTGAAAAATGTGATAGAGTGCTCTCTCGCAAAATATTCAACAACTGCGTTATTTCTATATTTCTAAATTTGACGTGGTTATTTTTCGTGTTTTTTTTTCTGCGACTCTTCAGAACTCTGCAACGGTAGCCTTGGCGCTTAACGTATAACTTGCTCACGAATGTATCGATTCGATCCCTTACTAGGATCATCACAAAAATTCTTTGTGCTTCAAAGACGGAAGTCATATATGTGGCGGAGGCTTAAGATTCATGAAGACTACTGTGCGCAACGGCGGCGGCGTCGACAAGGCAACGACGAGAGTAACGTCAACAAGTTCCCGTTTTGTTTTTTTTTTATCATCGAGACCGATTGGTTATTCCGCGTTTTTTATTCTGAATAAAGAAGACAATTTCTATTTAGGAAAACCCGTTTTTTATTCCGGCGACTAAAGTGGTGACCCCGACGTGATTCGCGCTGGGGATCCGAATCGGGACATTGCACCGAAATCTGAAGGCCGCGATCAACTGCAACGATTCGATGAGATGGGTAAAACGCCTACATCTCATACTTCTCGGACTCAGATCAATTCTGAAGAAGGATATCAACGACACGCCATGGCACGGCATTCAGACTTCCAGCTGACTTGCTAGCACCAACGCTCGATAACCGCTCACAAAGCGAGTTCATCAAAGATCTTCGACATATGATGCGCCAATCTAGGCCCCAGCAGACATCCTGGCATACTCAAGAGCGCCCAATCGTTCACCACAACTTACAGACGTCAAGCCACGCATATAAGTTTTCGAGAACTGGAGAATTTCTCTAGAGTTTTTGTCTGCATTGTGTTAACGCTATACCATCTGTTTATGGGAGATCTGTTTCATCCACTGGGTATTGTTCCAAGATACTCATTCTTCTTCCAGCCAGAGCCGGACATTGACACAGTGTCTGTGTGTGTGTTTACTAGTATCGTCCTTTTAAGGCCCATTTCCGTTAAGTGATACCCGAAATTACCATGTCCTGTTGACAACGCCACCACACATTTCAGTGTTTGTCGACTCATGCTTAGAATCCTTCTTTGAGTGGAGCAGGTCAGCCACTTTATTGTCTACAATGTTCCACGGTTGATCACCTCCTAACTTGTTCTTCCATGATCCATTTGTGACACAGCTGTTCTATCAATTCTTTACCAATTGAAAATATTGGTTTTGCTCGCAGCATCTTTCCAGTTGACCCCTGTTTGCAAGGAAGTCCGCCTTTTCGTTGCTGTCGATCGCTATGTGTCCATGTAGTGTTACTTCATTTTTAGATGAAAACTTATTAAGCTTGATCACAGATTGCAGTGCCGATGTGATGTGATGTTTTTCTGTTCCATGCGTCTGATCATCGCCTGATTGTCCAGTGCTATAAGGATTCTGTTGCTACTGTCTTCAGCAAGGCTGTTGACAAAATGTCTTACCGATTCTTTACCTTTAATTTCCAAAATGATTGAGTTCTAAGCCGCTCTATGACGTCAAATATCTTGGCCTATATCAATTGCTACAAGAGGATAGACCATCACTTATGCTATTTAAGTATTGGGGCAATTTATATCAGTTGCAATTGAATATTTCACTTTTCTTTCACATTCATTTCTGGCTAGTTTGGTAATTAAACAAAAAAGTGATCATATTTCGAGTTGAGCTAACTAATAATGAGAACAATGTTTAGATTAGCTAGAAAAGGAGAAAACCAAATTGTTTGCTTACAGTGGGGCAAAGAGAGAGCAATACCATCTCCCCATAAATCGATTTCATCATTACGAAAAGGTTTTCCCCGCTGCACGTTAATTCAAATTTATTACATTATAACGACTGTAATTAAGATCGGGTGTGGTATTTAACCACAACAATATAACACAATCGTTATGCATTTCAGTTTCTAAATCGAATCCCCTTAACATGACATACAACTGTGAGAAACAACCCAAACGGTATTTTATTAGTTTCTGCGGTGAAATTCGATCAGATTTTAATCAATAGCTTCAATGAAAACGCGGTAGATAAAACCTACACGATTTTCTACCCATTTTCCAGTGCGGTTAAATTATTGGTCGCAACGCCGTTAGCTATATACGAAACTAAAAACTAAATACGTATACGCATCAGGATGCCTGGTAATTTGAAATTTGAAATTTGAAATCGATTTAGCAAACTGTGGTCAAAAGAGCGCCCTTTCACGAATTGCGTTATGAGATTTGCCAAAGAGGGAAACCTACCAACATAATATTCATTTCGGTATTGGCACGCGAAAAAGTAGTTGTATTTACATTAGCACACTATACCCTTAGCAGGACTTTAGTGGAAAGCTAAATCGCTTAAGTTTTCATGTTTTTTTAAGCGTACATAATTATAAATCTGGGACTGTAAAACGCAATTATGAAAACATTTTATGACTAAACAATTTTTGATGATGGAATCTTCAGTCCTCACGCATTTACGGTCGTGTTATTTACTCGGTTTAAAAACGAGGTTAAAACGCTTTTAAGACAAAACCATACGATTTAAAACGCGAAAAATTTAAACCTGCCTACGTAATATTCACGTGATTTACCTGGTTTAAGCTTTTGGTTTATATTGGTTTAAATTTAAGTACTAAAAACTATTGACAGTTTGGGAAAAGTATGCCTGTTATTATGAAGATCTGAGAATATTCTGAAGTATTTCAATTCATTTTTACTGCGGATTTCATTTATTTTTCAGGAACAATTTGTAGAATTTATAAAATGGCTACACGAAAGGCAATAAAATAAAACTTTTCTTTCTGGAGCCGAAAGTTTTCACGGAAATCGACGTCGTTGAAATCGTCGACTTAAGCACGTCTGTCTATATATGCGGTAAGGGCGTCGAACCGCACGTTCCACCTGACGCACGTCTTCCTTAAGGAAGGAAGGACATTGTCGTTTCTTCAAATTCAAACGAAAAATTGAGTGATTATAATGGAAACTGACTTAAACCTTCAAAAAAACTACGTAAACCGGTCGTCGGAGTGCGGTTTAAAGTCGAAGTGGTTTATCTGACAAAAGGTTTACAAAATTATGTTTATAAGATTAAAATCGAGTGAATAATACGGAATTAAAAATTTATATGGTTTAAACAAAATTTAATCCACGGTCTAAATTAACCCACTTTTTAAACCGAGTGAATAGTACGTCCGTTAAAAGGAAATTGTTCTTCCGAAATACCAGATAAGGAAAGCAGTTTAATACCTCAACAAATTTATTTTGCATTATTAATAGTAAATTAAACGAGCTAAGAAAGCAGCCAATGCTTTTTACGCATGCAACCGAGTCTTCGAAAAAAGATGGAATTTTCTGTGAGGAATTGGACATACTCATAGCAGTGTCTTCCAAGCAGAAGTTCTGGAAATCGCCGAAGTTGCCCATATAGTGTCAATGTTGGCATTTATTGACAGTCAGGCGGCTATAAAAACAGTTTCTGCTATTGAAATAAAGTCAAAGCTAGTTCGCCACTGCCGCGAAGAGCTTAAGGTTCTCTGCTCGCAGCATACTACGCATCTCTGTTGGGTCCCTGGACACAGGAACAAAACCGTCAACGAGATGGCTGATGAACTGGCCAGAAATGGATCTAAAATGGATCAAGAGCGGACGCTTCAGTCGATTAAACCACCCCTCTGCAATCTCCGAGAGAGAGAGTGGAAAGTAAGACCCGCATGAAAGCCAGCAGTAGGTGGAGAGAATTAACTAAATGCGAAATTTCAAGAAAGCTATGGCCAGAATGTAGTATGAGTCGGACCAAAAAGCTTATGCAGTTTGATAGAACGGCGATATACAAACTGGTAGGGGCCCTAACAGGTCACAATTTTCTTAGGAACCATATAATGAAACTAAATCTCATAAATGACGATATATGCAGGGGTTGTGGAGACGAGGATGCTCATGAGGACACACCTCATTTCCTCTGTCTATGCCCTTGTCTCTGTCACTTGAGGAATAGAACACTTGAGAGTTACTACTTCCATGATATAGAGGAGCTCTCTGATGTCTCACTTACCAATACATCGGTTCATAAACACATCGAGATGGCTGGACAAGGTCGAGTAGCTGCAAATAAGGGAAGAGTTTTCCATCGCCAACAACATCGGACGATCCCCCAACAAGGGCATCACAACGGGTCCACATGGACCTAAGTGGGGTACTACAGGGCTCGCTCTGTTGTACCCACCCATTAACCTAACCTAATAGTAAATTCTATTCTTTTCTATTCCGAGAATGCATGTAGCTTTAGATCTATGCTATTTGAAACGTTTTCACTATTAATATGCCAACATAATTATGTATAATATAATAGAATAATGTTCAACCGACAACATACAAATGTGGAAGCTTTCAGCCAATTATTTTCCAGTATTCCATTCATAGGTTAGCATAGGTTGGTTAAAAAAATCAAATTTGAAATAAAAAAACGGCGAAAAAGCTTCCAACTTTAATAATAAAACATTTACGTTATTAAATCAAACATCCCCAAAGGGAATGCACCAATCCAATTACAGTACAATTCAAATTAACGAACGAATTTTGGTTATAGTCTAGTGCGTAATATTGCAATCATTACCTAGATACTCTTCTGGCAAAATACCCACAAGTGAAAATTTCGTTTTGCTCTTTTAAATAAAACTAATTAGCTTAATTAAAATTAACTTGAACCTTGTTAAATTAAAATCAATAATGCCTTTCGAAGAGATACACAACTTCCAAACAATTTCCGATAAAAGAGTTTCTAAAACGGAAACTTAATTACAAAAGTAAAATGATTAGAACCTTGAGTGTAGCTTTGCCTTTGCAATTGAACATTATGCCTGCAAAAGGTTTAATTAGTTTATATTAGGTTTGTTTTTTGATTTGTTTACATGTTCAAAAAAGTAAACTTTATGTAGTGAACCAGTTAAATGAATAGTAACCTTATTTGATCCTTTTTGAGACAAACCGAATTGACGATTAATAAACGTTCATCGTGACATAAGAAAGCGATTGAAAGACTGAATTTACTTAAATCTATATGTTGTTAGAATGTACATGATTAAGATCAAATTTTGGGCTCTGGTATGAGTTTTGAAGATAGCACTGATTATGCCACCAGTGTGAGGACCATACCACACTGAAACTCATGAGTCTCTTGACCAGTTTTGCACTGTCGATCAAAATTGACGATAGTATCTTTCATTTTTGTTCTGTTAGTTGTGCTCGCGGTAAAATTAGTTTGGCAAAATAAAATTTAAAAGCAAAGTACATTTTGTAGAAAAACTTGGAAACCATAATTTTAGTTTTTTTTGGAAATAAATTAAATGAAAAATCGGAAAATATGCATTTTAGCCAACATTTGTTTTTACTTTTGTGATGATTCGTGATCTGTCCAACAAATGCCGCTACATCATTATAATGCCAATAGATTCTGTGTGTGTATGTCGTTTGACAGCATTTCCTTTGCTATATGTCATGGATTTGATTGGGACAATAAATACCGGAATTTATTAAAGTTTTAAGTGGCCAATGGTTATAATAAAATTGTGATTGCACTTGCTTCATCAGGTTATGCATGAAGGTCGTTGCACCCCAGATGACGCTGAACATGCAATGCAGTGAAACTCCAACGTGCAACCTTTCGAAGCCAGCTCAAAATTTCCAATTGAAAGACGGATCGGTGATCATAATATTACGAAATATTAACCAAAGGAGAAAACATCTGATTGACTTTTGGTAAAATTTTTACTTTGTAAAAATCCAGCCTGGGCCAAATTTGTTTCGTGATAGAGCAAGTGGTGCAGTTTGCCCACCTGCGGTTAGTAGCGTTTATCGCGTTTTGTTTGATAATAAGATTGCAAGTAGCGAGAGGCATGCAGAGATTCTCCTTTTCCGGTAGAATCGAGGCAGTTGTGCCATGTCTGGCGGTGGTTAGAATTGAAAATAAAGGACGCAATAATGTTGAAAACGTCAACTTTACTCCAAGCATGCATTTTGGTCAAAATCGCTTTAGCCGTTTTCATGTAGGTAAAACAAAAGAAATCCAAATTCTCAAAATATGCCCTTTTCCAAAAATGTATTATAGATAATTTAGAGAAAAACTGAGCTAGCTATCATGTTAGGAATGACTCTATTACATACCTTAAAAATAAATTTTTGTTGCACCGTTTTCGAGCTAAGGCCACTTTTCAAAAGTACCGTTATTCGACTTTTTAGCTAAAAACTGGATATGCAGCCATGTTTACCCCATGTAGCGTAGCGCAAGTATACATTTTGGTTAAAATCGTTAGAGCCGTTTTCAAGTAAACAATAATTAAATAAAGTCTTAAAAAAACACATTTTTCCAAAATAGTCCGTTGAACGATAATTTAGGGAAAAACTGAGTTTGCCATCATGTTGGAATTGACCGTATTACCTTAAATATGAATTTTTGTCGAAATAGTTTTAACAGTTTTTGAGATATGACCAATTTTCAAAATTACCGTTATTCGATTTTTTAGCGAAAAACTGTGTATGCAGCAATGTTAACCTCATCTACATAAGCCCAAATATCAATTTTGGTTGAAATCGTTAGAGCCGATTTTGAAAAAATCAAACTTGTTTAAAACCGTTATATGGGAAGTACCGTTAATAATAGCGTTAGCATATGCAAAAAAAAATGGCCCCGAACTGTAAGCCCACAAACTCCAAATCCGAAGTTTGAAATCCGTCCAGCCGTTTGCGTTGTGGAGCTCAGGAAAGGACGAACAGACGGATAGAATTGCGAGACCCCTTTTTTGAGTTCCTTTTTTATTGTTATGTTAAAATTGATTAAATCCTCGAGTTCGAAAACCTTTCTCTTACTATACGTACCTATACTAGACAGTAAAAAAATATTGTAATTTGGACAGGACGACTTTTCGTCGGGTCAGCTAAAAGTAATTCCATATAAAAACAACCCTGTATTGAAATCACATTAATAGTTAAATTGTACAGAAAAACCAAGATTATGTAATAAATCTACCAGAATGCTATATCCTCGTACTTCCAAAAACTTGTTCCATGTGTACAGGATCAAGCTATAAGAGTTAATAAATAAAACATAGCAACTCGCACATATCTGCGAACATATCACTCGCTTCATAACAAGTATAGTTGTCACTTATTCAGGGCAATCAATTTCCCGCCAGCCCGCAAAGACCCTGAAGAAGTAATTTCCTCTGTAGGAGATACAAAAAACAACCAAGCCAAAGAAAGAAGCCCTCATACAGAACTTTTCTAATATTGATTCATGTTCTTTTTCCCATATTTTTGTCAACAACACTCCATCTTTCTACCATGTTTCCTGTTCGCATAAGATAAAATACAGCGGATAATGTAAGTTATGCCATTAGAGGTTATCCTTTGACTATCTTCCACAGCAAATTACACGAGTCATTTTATCCGTTACTAGTGATGATGTACTTAAAGCCCAACCACCACCACCACCCGCCTCATCCACCGCAAATTACTACAGCATTAACGTTAACATGTAGATCTACAAAAAAAATAAAATAAAAATATCATCGCGGCAAACTCGCGAGCTACTGACAGCTATTCCGGCTGAAGTCGAAATTGCTGCCAACCCACATTTAAATCTACATCACTGCGCCCTATAGTAATCTAGTCAGCCTCAGCATCTCAGACACCACCTTAACCCCCCGAAGAGACCGAGAATTGAATGCTCTTGACTCTTAAGTAACCGACCATTTATATCTATAGATGCTCTACTCATGTATACGAAATACGAAATACGAAATACGAGTATCTGCTAGTTTGACATGAGTGCCCCACCTCTCGATTGTGTGTGCGAAGCGAACGCAGCTTTTTAACATACCACTTAGCTAAGGGTTTCTCCATGACCGTCTTTCTCGATTGGGGAGAAAATCCGCCCGATTCTCCAAACCGAATCGAATTGTGGTTTTATTGAAAGGAATTTAATGTGAATTGAGTGCTTCTGCGGCAAAAATGTATCTATACATTTTACGCATACTTTTATGCCATTGTTGTTATATGTAATGGATATGGACCTCCGACCGTCTCATCAGTTTATTTCGTATAGATCATATACAATAATTGGGACACCGAAATCATTTACTGAGGGCTTGCATCTTTCATTGTGTTTGTCGCTTTTTGTGCCAATGAAGTGAGATTGTGAAAAGGGAAAACCTAATTGATACTGTGGCGACCACAGAATCAATTATGGAATAGATACAATGCGAGCATCACTGCGTCGGCCGCAGAGAATGTATTTGACATTTCATTTATCAACTGAGTAATTGTCTATCATTAAAAAGAGGATGATAATGAAAATATATACTAGCGAGACGAAAATATATTTTAGGGATATCATGATTCGCATAAAGTAAATGACCTGCCATTAATGTGAGGAGTAGAGGATTGGTTATCATCATCATCATCATCGGGGAGTCAACCGCACACATCAATGAATAAAGCAGTTAAGCTGATATTGAACAAAGGATAATCTCCCTGGGCATATCTTCAGCAGACATGGCACATCAGAATGGAATCTTTGACGATTTATTGCAAGCATGTGTTCTTAAAGAAGATATTCGCATGAGGGACGAGTGTATTAAATTTGCCTCGCCCTAATATATCTTTTATGTCCTTGACATTTTGTTCAGCTTAGTGGTGTGTGTTTCGTTGTAATTAAGGAACATTGCCAGTTTACAGTTTCTAGTTTGTGACAGGAGTCTCCGAAATTATATTTTCATTATATAGTGGCTTGAGATTATTATAGGCAACTATAGTAGTAAAATTCAAAGAAGAAAATACTTTAGTATCCTTGTCAAATCGAGTCTATTTGTGATAAAAGAGAGCAACCCAAGCAAACAATTTTGTAAGAAAGGCAAAGAAATGTGGTCGGCGACACCGAGTCGGGACATCTAAGTTCAGTAAGCTTTTATACTCGTTTGGCACAACTTATTATAAGCAGCACTTCTTAGTCATTTCACTACAATTGTCAAAGAGGGTGCCGTGAAATAACGCCCAAAAATTGACAATGTAAAATAACGCCGAGCATTGCTTGTGAAATTAAGCAGAAGCAATAGTTCTCAAAATGGCCGAGAACTTTCATTATATTTTCAATTTGCTTGAATTTTAACTACTAGAAAGCTGTTCGAGTGAACTATTATTTCTCAAATTTCTTATTCTATTTCTTCAAGCATTTAGAATTTTAGAAAATAATAGTCCAAAATTCGCACGTAAATACTCAAAGAAATTTTAAATGCTTAAGTAAATAGAACAAGGAATTTGGGAAAATAATAGTTCGAAATCATTACGGTGGAACTATTATTTTCTCAAACTCTAAATGCATAGGTAAATAAAATTCCTGCGAATCTTGAATTATTATTTTCTCAAAATCTAAATGCTTAAGTAAAAAGGGACAAATTTGAGAAAATACTAGTTCAAAAATTTTAACAAATATTTCATAGTAAAAAAAATAGCTATATTTCTGCATAATCAACTAATTTAATAGAATTTACTTCTCATTGCAATGACAGCATGGTGAATGGATTACAAACAGATGTTTTTTACGATGATTTCAGTGAAGCATTCGACAAAGTCAATCATGTGATCCTGTTAAAAAAACTAGAACATTATGGATTGCCTCAATGGATTTTTAAATGGATCGGTTCGTATCTAGCTGATCGTACCCAAAATGTAAAACTAAATGGTTGTTTGTCAAAAAATATCTTTGTCTATTTTGGTGTCCCTCAAGGTAGCCACCTTGGTGCAATTTTGTTGATTTATGTCTTTTTTTTACCTACTCGAACATTTTGCTGTTTGCGGATGACTATAAGCTAATATACCAACAAGGTTATATTTTCCTACAGCATGATATTGACCGTATGCAGGAATGGTGTAAGGAGAACTATATGCCGCTTAACCTGAAAAAATGTAAATGCATTTCCTTCGCGAGTCGTCAAAATCCAACTATATCGAATTATTTTATCAATGATGAAGTTATTGAATGTGTGCATCACTTTAATGATCTTGGAGTGATCTTTGACAAGAAGCTCAACTTAAACCTCCATCTAGATTCCATTGTCAGTAAGCAAGAAGCCGATTGGGACTTATAAAACGTTTTTCAAAGGAATTTAAAGACCTATGTCACCAAACTTCTATACTGTTCTCTAGTCCAACCGGTTTCGAAATATTGTAGTCCGGTTTGGTGTCCGAACTACAAATCAAGAATTTCAAGAATTGAAAGTATTCAAAAACAATTTCTTTTGTTTGCTTTACGCGATTTACATTGGGACCCCGAAAGACATCTTCCCCCCTACATAAATCGATTAAAGTTCCTGAAACTGCAGTCCTTGGAAAAACGAAGACAAATATCAAATGCTTTATTTCTGTTTGGCGTCCTGACCGGCAACATAAACTCCACCTATATTCTAAGTTCTAAATATTACCATCAATACCAGACCGAGGACAACAAGGAATCCAGTTTTTTTTTAGCAAAGGACATCTCGATATAACTATGGAAGTAATGGCCCCATCAATAACCTGACCAAAAATTTTAATAAGTTCAACCATGTGATTAATTTCAACCTAACAAAATTCAGTTTAAAAAAAAAAATGTGTTAATTGTAAAATAACTACCTTTTTCAAAAATAATTTTGTTAATTGATTAACCGTTGTTTAAATGTTAGTAGTTAAATAAATAAATAAATAAAAAATCTGAATGTATTTATAAACTCAAAGTAAAATAAGGCCGACTGGGCTGTTGGCCAAAAAATCGAAACACATAGTACATAGGCTATTTTAAAGTCCCTTTTAATATAACATGATTCTAGAACATCATTCACCTCTACCAGTGGAACCAGCTTGAGTTTCTGATAAAGCATGAGGTCGTCAAAATCGTTGTCGTAGAAAGAAGAGTTTTTGTTATTTCTAGGTAATGTTTTTTTCTCCATCTGCTTCTAAAAAATTCCCACTCCAAACCTTGTTTCGTTATTTTGCCTATAAAAGAGTGCGCATAGTGATGACACATATAAGGCGCGTTTTATTGAACAACTACTTTAAAATAAAACAAATCAAAGTAAACAAAGCGGCAATAAAACTGCTCCACTCACTTTTGTGTCGCATTTGTGAACATGTGGTATATATTGATGTGCGTTTTTAGTTTAATTCATCGATCTACTAAACCGCTGAAAGTGAAAGGGGTTAAAAGCAGTTTGCTGGCATCTTGTGGTCACATACAAGTTAAATGGTAAGTGTGAGTATAAATCAACCATTTTGTGGTTGGGAAAAGAAATGGGGTAGTCAAGGCTTAAGGTAGTTATGATGAGCATGTTTCAAAGATGGATTTGTGCAGTTTAAGTCAAATATGTTGGGAAACATGTTGACCATAGTCAGTACGGAGTACGGTATTGGGGAAAGAGGAATAGAGGTACTGATCTTAGGCGATGAGAATTAGTGTTCAAAGAAATCTGATGAAGTAGATGAATGCAACTATGTTTCCCGATAAAAGCTGATGAACAAAAACTATATCAGCGATATCTCGCCGAGTTCTAAGAGTTTGCAAACCAAGCTGTTTTAAGCGATCCCCATAGGGAGGTAGATTGTTCATAAACAACTCAAGCATAGTCAAGCATCTCAAAAAGGTTTTAAGATTTTATTAAACCTCGCTTTTATAAAAAAAGATGTTTAATAAAACCCACCTACGTATCACCGATGTGCAGTCTGTCGAGAGAGATAAAACTCTTGAACGTTTCAGATCCAGTTTTGCAAAAATCTGCTTTGTCGTTAGAAATGTTGTAGGTACGTGAACAACTTGTCTACCTAAGGCTTGTTCTTTCAAAAATAACCAGCTTAATCATGAGTTCGCAAGTAGCGGTCGGAATACCTTAACCTAAGGTACCTTTATCAGGTAGGATGGCAAGTTCATCAGCCTTACAATTTCCCGGCACCTAACAAGGGTGTGACAGGCTAGGGCTACTCTAGAGTTTATAGCATCTTATTCCAAGCAATTGAAAGCCAACTTGTCACAACTCATAAAAGGTTTTAAAAAGTCTACTCTCCTGATCCTTGAAGAGGCTGTCACGATCAAAGTCAGTTCAGTTTTCTGAGTTAAAACTTAAAAGTACCTAATAAGGTTGAGATTTGAGAACTTTTGATCCCAAAAGTAAGTTTCTCTACCATGTGAATATTTGCAGCCGGGCTCAAAGCGATCGACTGAGAATAAGGACACCCATCATTCCACTTACTTTGCCTAAAAAACGGCGGATGTTCTTTCAGACCTCACTCGAAGATTCATCTTTGACTACTTTAACAGCCAATTTGCAAGTTATTTGCGCCGGTGTGTACCGGTTTCAAGAAGCAAAGTCTATTTGAAAGGTTTTTGAATTTCGGGCGTTTGACACAACGAAGTTCTCGATGTTCCAACACCCGGTGCCACACCCAGCAGTTTCTCTCCTACAAAGGCAGTGACTAGGTACATTTGTAAGCAATAGGTTTTCAGCCGTCTGTGCCTGAAGCTGGGATGGAGGTAACAGTCAACCAATCTGAAGTTATTGTCCTTTCCAAAACATGGTCAATGGACTTTTTTAAGTTGATTTCGGTGTCTAGTTCCCTGAAGAATTTTTATTATCAGAAGGACCGAACTTGCAGTCAAAGCTAAGTAATCAATTTTTTATTCGGCATTTGTCCCAGCTCTTACTGACCCAACGAAATCGTAAAGGGGCCCGCAGAGATCGAATATGGAACACCAGGAGGACGTGAGAAAATCAATATTGAGGAGCTACTTCTCCGGTTGGGTATTTTGGTCATTTTAAACGCACGGCAAGCGTCCTCCAGGTAGACCTATCATAAGATAGTTAGTTCCAGTCAGATGGTTAGTTCTAGTTAGCTCTACACACTTATGAGGATTGCACTTGGTGATTTGTAGCCGATGGGAAAGGATTTAAAGACTATGGAGGGCCCACTTAAGCATGCTATACCTACAACCGCCCCTTTTCAATGGTTAAGCGGGACATTGAAAAAGCATTAATTTAAAGGAATTTATTTTTGTAAATTATTTTGTAATGACTTCCTTACGGCAAACAGCATCTTTCCCTTATTGGCACCCATAGAAAAATCACTGCTGACAAGTCTGTCTTAATTCTAAGATAACCCATACTCCAAGCATAATTGTTAGGACGTGGAAATAATTTTAATGAATCCCAACTGAAATGAGCAACGAGCTGTCAGTTAAAAAAGTACACCTATGCACCAATAGTAACATCAGTAACCAAATGCCAAAAGCATAGGGGAAAATCACACACAAAAAAAAAGGTAGAGAACAAAAACTCCGTACAACAAAGAGCACAGATTGAAATCTGTGGAATCAGCAAATTACATTTTTTCCCTCCGACACTGCCGTTATCTGTGCAACCGATGCTTCTGCCCACTACCTACCTACTATCAAAATGATGAAACCACAGGAATAGATGTGGTCGGTAGGGCAGCAAAAACAACCCGAGGAAAAACTCTAAAAAAGGCGAAACAGATAACAACAAGAACGAGAAATATAGCTCGAAACGATTCAACGTAACGTTAATCACTTTTTCTATCCTTTCTTCTTCGTATAGTCCCGCAGTGAACTATTTTTCTTAGATTTTTTGTTTCTGTTCGTATACGACCAAAAAGCTAAGAAAACGTTCTATAATTTCATCAAAAATGGGTAAACAAACTTGAAAGGAGATATACCAATACATGCTGCACATAGATACATATGTATTGTACAGTATATACAATTGCAAACGCCATACTCGCATTTGTACACTTTTTTTAGTATCTTTTGGATGTAATCTATGTATCAACAGAAACAGACGCACACGGCTTTTCGGGTTTCTCCATTATTTTTGGCCAACGTCAAGGTTTTTGTGGTTCTTGCTTTCTCCATCCTAAACTTCGCCCACTAACAAAAAAAAAAAGACAACATTATTCCCTTACTTGCCACTGCAGGGATCAAATGATACCAACAGAATCCGTTTGCATCCATGACGATCATAGTTGGGGATACGATGGCATATATTATATAAGAAGAAAACAGGTTTCCACGTTTGCAAGCATCTACCCTAAAAATTGTTGGCTTTCATCCTTCTTGCTCGATATCGCGGAGCTCACACAACAGTACTAACTGATGAGTGCAAAGGGATACCTTTCCAAAAAAAATCTACCCTCATTTCCTGATTTCTTCTGAATAGAAGCTGAAGCTCCCTCCTGATTTCTCAATAGATTGCACATTCATCATCATTGCAGTCGAGTGGCGTACGTGTGCACATACATATTTAACATCGATTCTATTATGTTCGCCCAACCCAGTTCAAAAGGGGTCATTCGACGACGTCGTAGTCCTTTTTTCCTCCTCGCTTTTTCTCTTTTTTTCGTTCAGTTCTGTTATATACGTTATACCCCATATATAGTGTGCTGCTGCTGCTGCTGCAACTCCACTCACTTGAATAACTCCATCATGCCCTCATAACCAATCCATCTGGGAAATTGGAATCAGGAGCAACAGCGAAGGGAGATGCGGACGACGACGACGACGATAGTATCATTGTTGGGCAAAACTAAACGATTTGCCCGTTGCCAGGACTAATAAACGAACTTTTGCATAAAAGTGTATTGTGTTGATAACATATAGGGAGGAGGGGGAAGCTTAGGGGAAACCGGCCGGCTGAAACTGCACAATGGCGGCAAAAACAAAAACAACACAACGAGCACTAACAAAATGGCAGTTTCACTAGCACGAAGTAAAATACGAACGACGACGACCGGTAGTGGTTTTGTTTTTATATTCATTTTATCCCCGTTGAAGTGAGGGTAATTGGGTTCTTTTTCTTTTCGGTTTTTGTTTCAGTGGACATTCTGAGATAATGGAATATGATCATGCACATGTAAGCAGCAAAATGACCCATCACCGTTTATTACTTAGCTTGATGATAAAAAGGCAAGTATCCTATCCGGTACGTGGAGGTGTTTACCTTCAGGTGAAGCTGGTAGTCGTATACCTATTCGTATTTGATGTGTTGAGAATAAAGTGAACTTTTGCCAAGTATACCGAGTATGATCTACCAATCTATGTACCTAGTTATGAAAGTAGGGCATTTTGGAAATTAAGAGCCTTTAAAAAATATGTCAACCGGAAAATCGATTATAAAAATAGATATATAATGTACATTCCAATTTTTTTGGCTGCGGAATGCTAGACCCAGTGTTATGATATTAAATATATGTACGTTCTTTCATTGGAGGTGGTGGCTTCGGCCTCGATAAGAGCAAACAATCTCGGCAACTAACGTCGTTTCATAACAGTTTCTCCTGGATGGCCTTCATGTGCTAGTTCAAGAAGTCTTGTTCTTAAGTTATCCGGTAACAATGTTCGTTCCCCTTAACAGAATATTTCCTAAAGTGCATAATTCCAGGCGAAAGACAAAAACGTAGTTAGATACATATAATAAATACATTCTTTATTTTCTATTTATGTAAAGTTACAAACAATGTCCAAGTAAAGTGTATTACAAAGCTTGGCTTACATATGCCGTCAGCCTTTGACTTTAAAATACTTAAGAATTATAAAACAACAAATTAACTTAAGTTCTATTTTATTCTTGTTAATTGACCTACATAGTTTAAAAACCCTTTTAAAAATCTATATATATAAAAATAAGTTGAATTGTGTTTGTCACCAAAGTTCTCTGTAATGCGTGAACCGATTTTGATTCTGGAAACTTCTCATGAAAGGTGACGTTAATACCATGGTTTGTAGGCATATACGGTCTTTGTAGGTGTATTGGTTCATGAGTTATAGGGGCGTGGCACCGCCCGTACAAAAAATGCATTCAAAACATTATATTTCGAAAACCACAGAATCGATTGAGTTCAAATTTACACACATTCTTAGGTAATGGCACAGGAGTATTCCTGCGAAGATTGGTCAAAATTGGACAAAGAGGCGTGGCACCGCCCATACAAAAAATATATTAGAAATCTTATATCCCGGAAACCACCGAGTCGATTTCTGATTCGAGTGCATCAAGTTAATCGTGATCCTGTAATGGCCTTCAGGCCGGAGATTTACAATGAAGCATTGATTTGCATTGAAAATTTCTGTTTGTCAATTGCTAATTAAACACAGTTGGGAATGCCATCACCTAATCGTGCAATGCATGAAATTTTTGATCTAGAATTGCAACGTGAACTACAATACTGATCGTATTGAATGCTTTTGTTCAAGCAAATGTTATAAATAGAAAATGGTGCGATGCCTGTTGACGAAACTGGACTGATAACGTTGCTAAATGATTTTTGCCGTTTTGCAGCTGCTAAGAACAAAGATGTCAGTGAATTAAACATTCCATTTAACTGGAAAATTTAAAGGCGAAGACTTAGAATCATAATGATTCTATCTGATATTCCATTTGAATTTCAACGACTTCAGTTTTCTGTTCGCCTTGCGTTTGCGGTTACTATTAAAAAGGCGCAAGGGCAAACGTTAGGAATTTGTGGAGTGAATTCAGAGTATCTGCTGTTATTTTTTGACATTTGACAAGTAGAAACTACGCCATTACTAAAAATGAAACGATACACGCTTCAACAACGCAATGAAATTATAAAAATTTACTATAAAAATGGTGAAAATTTTGCAGTCACAATTCGCAAAACTAAAGCATTTTTGTGTCGTCGTGAAGCACCTTGTCGGACCTAGGTGGAAAAATTCGAGCTGTTGGGACAGGTTAATGATGTGAAGAATAAAACCCGTCGCTCAAGAACAACTGAGAATATTGCTGCTGTAGCCCAAAGTGTTGAAGAAAACCCAGGTTTGTCCATTCCTCGTCGTTCTTTGGAATTGGGCATTCAACATACGTCATTAATGATTTGTTATGGCCGGAGTTGGATGGTATTGATCTGGACAACGTTACTTTCAACAAGACGGTGCTACGTGCCACACAAGCAACGAAACGATTGATCTTTTACGGGAAAAGTTTCCGGATCGTGTTGTCTCTCGAAGAGGTGATCACAATTGGCCACCGAGATCTTGTGATTTAGCACCTTGCGACTGCTTCCTTTGGGGCCACGTGAAAGATAAGGTCTACGCCAACAGCCCAGCGTCGATTCAAGACCTCAAAGATGGAATTCTGGAGTCTATCGAGGACATAGTGTCGGCGCAGTGGCTTAGTGGTAGTGTGTTGGGCTACTAAGCGAGGGTCTCAGGTTCGAATCCCGAGAGGGCCAAATTACATCTTAAGGTTTTTTTCCACTGCGCCACCTCTCGCGAACGTCTGACAAACATCCGAGAGTAAAACTGTCATGAATGAGCTTCTCAATTAGCCGTTTGGACTCGGCGTAAAATTGTAGATCCCTTCCATTCGTCCCATAGACCTGTCGCGCCAAAATATTTATTTATTTTATTTATCGAGGACATAGGGCAGCCCCTTTGCGATTTTGTTATGGAAAATTTCATGAAAAGGATATGGTCCTATAAGCGTGGTCGTGGTGGCCATTTGGCTGATGTTGTTTTTCATTATTAACGGCATACCTCTTTATTATGAAATAAATATCCGATCATTTATCTTAAAAAAATGCCATTTTTCCTTGAATATCAAAATAACACCTCTTATTGGAAAACACTTTATTAATACGTAGGTATATGTCCCATTAAGACTGGTAAAATGAAGTTAAGAATTTCCCATACAAAATGCTTAGCAGTTAATCGAAAGCATTTTGTTGCCGTCATGTTTCCATAGTAACGAATTTAATCATCTTCGATTTAATTTTAATTCAATTTAATTACCCCTAAAAGTAAGCAATCATAAAATCTTATTTCAGGGACATTGCAGAGTTATCTGCGAGGTGTTACTATGAAAACGAAAATTCATGTTTTGCCCTTTTCCATTCTTTTTTCAAAACGGAAAGGTATATGAATTAAGATTTAGAATATAAGTTATTAAAATAAATAGTAAATAAATTATGTAAAAAAACAAGTTGGCTTTCGTTACTTTATCTACAGGACAAAATTGGTCGAATTTCGATCACGGTCGGTTCTAGTTTAAAAATAATCGAAAATTGAATCAGATATGTAGAAAGCCTTTTAAATGTTGAGTAAAACCTATAATTTCTACCGCATCTGATGGGGCAAAACCAGCCATTTGAAACCAATTTAAACCCAATAGTTGCAAGCTTCCTTTCATGTTCATGTCAACCACCTATGTATGCCATTCGTGAAGTGCGCTAAGTAATTAAATTTGACTTTAAAATAACATACACATCTGTTCCATTTACATTCATTGCAATGTTTAAAAGAGCATATCACACACAATCGCACACACAAATCGCTAATCTCGTACAGACTTTAATGGCAATCGTTCGCAAAATCTCTAAGGGCAAGGGTTACAATCTCACCCCAATTGCTGTGTTTTCACATAACATCCCCTAATCCGAAAGTTTATTTTTTTTTATCACAAAAAGAAAAAAAAGAACCTTTCCTAATGACTGGCAAAAGGATAAGCAGTAGTCAACTGTGTACTTATTTACTCATTTGTTAAAGTACTGTGATGATGATTAAGGGGTTCCATTCAACCTTCCGGAATAATTGAATTTTAATATTCTTATATTCTTAAAGTTCAATTGTTTGCTATTGTTGGGATGAACTAACACTTGCTTTGTACAATTTCCATTGCTTTTTCATGTGTCATGAGTAATGGAATAAAACAAATTAAATTAAAACGAAACGGAAAGGAGCTCCTTTAGCCCCTATGCTTTACCTCAGTACATAAAAAGCGGAGAACACTTACAGTGCGCTCTAAAACTCTTTAATATAATATATACATTTATAATACTCCCTGCTTTGCAGACAGGTATCAGCACAATCGCAGTTATTTTTTGCAACTTGCTCCAGAGATTACAAGGAGTCCATTTATTCTTCTCGTGCGGACAAAACATGCAGGACCAAAGTTTAAAATTCTACGACAGTTATAAAATAATATGCACAAGGAAACAATTATGGCGGTTGTTTTGCTTGCCAACACAAGTGAATAAAGATGAAGGTGAATCTTAAATTACCTCCAAGTTTCGCTAGGTACTTTTACATACGACGATTTGGTAAAAAAAAAGATGCAAAATAAAAATTAAGAAATTGAATGTCCCTGTTTTTCTACAGTCCTATATCAAAAAGACATAAATAATAAATAACCTGTATACCAAAAGACTTGCTTCTAATAACTACCTACCAACACACCTCTTAGTTACCTTAGAAAAGAAAAATACTCGTGTAATGAAAATTCCACCGTAAAACATTAATGACTTTGGCTACAAGTACGTACACACAAGCACAAGCGAAACACAAACATCCACAATTGAAACGCATATTGAAAACGTGCCGTGGAATAGGTGCAGGTACTATCTGAAGCCAAATCTTATGATTAAATGATTTTTAAATGACCTGCTAAGCCTATTTCAGGAGATTTCCGTACACAGCATCTTATTCATAAAACTGTTAAACGTGTGGAACGACATATTTATGACAATTTTTCATTTCACTTTTCAATTGACGCGCATATGGCTAGCAAAACAGATTAGGAATACACAAAATGAAATACATACCTGCTATAGAAGTTGAAAACATTATTTGTTTATTCCACTCAACTGAATTAGTTACTTGAATTGTCGAATAATTTGGACCTTCAGGACATTAATGGGTCGTAAAAGGAAACTCTTGACAACAAGAATCTATGGCGATTGCTGCTTGGCTAAAATAAAATTAATCAAATCCGCAAACGTATTTATATGATGACAACTAAAAGAACTGTATACGTTTGTAAACCAATTGAAAATTTCCACGTTTTATTGTACCGGAATAAATTCCACTTTTCAATTCCTTATAACGTAGAAACTATTAGAAAGAAATACAAAAAATAAATGAAACTCTTCTCCTAAATACAAGGTGGGCCAAAAGAGATCTCCCTATTGGAATATGCTCTTACTTTTGCAAATGGCCGCCAATGTCAAATCTGTTTTGACATTTGTGGACTAGACAGATGTAGAATGCAAGTGAACAAGCCATGGAGCGATACACTCCCCAAGAACGTGGAATAATTGTGTGTATTTTTTGCGTAACAATTTGTCTGTAGTGTTGGCGCAGTATGAAGAGTATGGGACCACACGAGACGTTGCAAAGAGTGGCCGGCCCCGGAGCGCCCGTTGTGCCGAAAATATCGCCGCTGTTGAGGAGGATGTCGAGCTGTCGCCGGAAACATTGACCAGACGCTATAGGGCCATGTTAACCGAGTTCTATCTGCAGCAATTGGACGAATTAGGACTGGAGGACATGTGGTTCCAACAGGACGGAGCTACGGCACACACTGCGCGAGCCACAACCGATATTCTGAAGGCGGCGTTCCCGGGTCGCCTCATCTCTCGTTTTGGCGATTTGCACTGGCCCGCAAGATCGCCCGATTTAACCGTTCCAGACTTTTTTTTGTGGGGTTTTTTGAACTTCCGTGTTTACGTGAACAAGCCCTAGAAGCCCTCAAGGACAACATTCGACACGAGTGCGAGAATCTGTCGCCCGAAGTTCTCGCCGAAGTGATGAAAAATGCCATAAAACGAGCCCGTATGCCAATCAATTGCGATGGCGCCGATTTGGCCGATATCATCTTCTCGACTTGACCAAAATTCTAAAGACTCAAATAAACATAATCAAAAAACAGAATCGAAGTTTTTCATTTAGAAAAAAATGAGAACCAAACAACATCGGATGACTTCTTTTGGGCCACCTTGTACAACAAAAATATTAATTTCTTTATAACAAAAAATGTGTCAATGTCACAGCGTTGCCAAAGTGACATATGGGTTTCCACATTAATAATATAATGCTGATGGAACAAAATTGAATGCATTAGGTGAAATCGCTGTTTAATAATTCATCTATTTGATTTATATTTTGTCGTTTGCTAGCTATTGTTCACAAATCGCAACAGACAAGAAAGAAATAATGAGAATGGATACGTGGAGGTATATATAATGGAAATGTATATATATTCATGCTGTCATATGGTTTAACATCTTCAGAAGTGGAGAACGAGAAACAAACACACATAATCAAATAACTGGGAAAAACCGTACATGCAGGGTTATTTATCAGATTATATATTATTTTTACGGATTACACACAACACAAATGATTGAATATTGGTTAGGAAAATTTTCAAAAAACAGTTTAGCATATTGCTGCAAGCTACATACCTACATTTAAATAAAACAAACATTTTAATACAAAAATGTTGAAGCACCCTACGCAATAAGGTATCAGACACATCCAATCATCAAATCTGATTTTATTAAAAGTTTGTTTAAATCTTTAAATAAGAGCTTAAAACGTCTATACAAAATGCCTACTCAGCCTTTATTAATGATATGCGCAGTGGCTTAGTGGCAGTGTGTTGGGCTACTAAGCGAGGGGTCCCCGGTTCGAATTCCGAAAGGCCCAAATTACATCTTAAGGTTTTTTTTCCACTGCGCCACCTCTCGCGAACGTCTGACAAACATCTGAGAGTAAAACTGTCATGAAAGAGCTTCTTAATTAGCCGTTTGGACTCGGCGTAAAATTGTAGATCTCTTCTTTTCGTCCCAAAAATTGAAAACTCACACAAAACGAATAGTTGTGAGAAGCTAGGCTTTGGGCCCCACAGACCTGTCGCGCCAAAATATTTATTTATTTACTTATAATCAGAAATTAAATTCACAAAGGAGTGATGGCTTCCGACTTCTTTCTCTTATGAAGATAAGTCAACTGATGATCCTATTATCTGCAATAGTTTTGCAGCATTTTTTCAATCAGTTTATTCTAAAGCTGTCCTGATATTTTAAGTCTTGTCGGTCTTAATGCTCCATCACTTAATTTGCGAAATAACTGATTCTTTATGCTCTAATTATTGTCACCATTTCAATCACTGCTGCCACAAAAAAAAAAACTCCTCAAAACTTCTATAATAACAAACAAAAAACACTTTTCTTTATTAAAAAAATCACCTTTGGAAGGACTTTTATAGTTGGTTTAATGAACTATGAAATTTCATTAATAGTTCTAAAAAAATTAAATTTCATTTTTTGTTGACAGTTCGAGGTATTAATACTTTTTTAATTTAATTACATAAAAGCCCAAAACAATAAATTTTAATAAGAAAATTGCTATTTTAAAAAAAAAACAGAATCTACAACTTGCAAAGTTTTTTAGAAGTGACGAAAAAACTTTTTAGATCTCAAGCCATTTGCTTTAAAAATCATTTCTTTTATGAAAATGTAGACTTATTTTTTTAAAGGTTAATCTCGACTTCCAAAATTAAACTTGTGAGACACGTGAAAAATTATAGTCACTTCATCTAGAAGAAGACAAAGAAAGAGTAAGGATGAAAAATGGTCGAAATACAATATTCATTCATTTGGAGACCAAAAATTGCAAGTTGAGTTTTATATGCAATGGACAAAAATATGGACCGAAGAGAAAACCCGACTGTAAGTGGACACCCTTAAAACCATATCAAAAGGCCAACAGGTTGAACTTAACAATTTTACTAAATCGAATCCGGAAATGCATTGAAAAATGCAGAACAGATCTATAACGACTCAGACACAAATTAAATTACATAATTGTTTACCTATATCGACAGTTTATCTATATTCATTAATGTTATTGTATTTAGTATTCAGGTATTTTTTTTAACTTAACAATGCAATGGAATCTGTTCGTCCGATGGCAGAAAAGCGGCCCTACTGAGAAATACATAGTGCACAACTTTTGAGAAGGAATCTATGAGAGTGTTTTTCAACCTGCAGGTGGAGAACTGCTAAGACATCGATTAGCCTAGCATTAAATCTAAATAATTTTATTAACAACATCAACCTAAATATAAAAAATCCTACTAGAAACACACAACTGCAATTCGCAAAATTTTGCTACCAAAGAAAAGTGTTCATGCAAAGGAAATGTTAAGATTAACGCACATGTTATTTTTTATGAACAGTGCTTAAAATGAACAATTTTTCGAATAGTGTTTTGACCCATCCCCATAATTTTTTGTATAAATCCATTGATTTCATCTTTGAGGTTTTTTGTTAAAATATTTGGATGGTCGAAAACATCAGTGAGATGTCAGGCTTAAAAGCAGAGCTTATGAGCTGACGTCAAAACCTTTCAATCCAGAGATTTCGTTAAATTGAACTCAAATTCTAAAAAGGTTAAAAAATTACTGATCTAAGTAATTGGTGAAGAGTTGAAGGAAATTGGAACATTGGAGCGCTGTAGAAATCCTATACCATAGTACACACGCGTGGTAGAAGTCTAGACTCCGAAGTGGATACAGCCCCATCGTTGGGGATCAAAAATAGGATTGCATATCCAAGATAAAACAATTGAACTATGTACCTCTCTCAGGGCAGTTCCAATTACACTCGCAAATATAAGAAGTTCATGTTGGGTGGAACAGCGACCCTATTACCTTGAACCACTGACTCAATAGTCCCGTCCCCGTGTCGAATGTGTAGGTACTCAAATCGATAATTTTACTTCCGGTTGTTTGAAACACGTCGTTTTAAATCGAATTTAAATGAATCTGTAAGGGCTCAATAAGTTCTCATCGTAATTAAAGTTAAATAAGTAGGAATTGTATTTGTTGAGATTTAGAAAAGAATCCCCTATTTACATATATGCATACATAAAATGGTTTATATGTACGTCTACGTATATATTAATTGACAATCAGATTGGTATTTCCAGTTTCAAATGAAATGCAAGACGAACAAAAAAATAACAAAAGTCGGAACCAACAACAATATGGAAAAGCAATTGTTTCATTTGGCATATGTAGGTACCGTGTTATCTGTGTATATATTCCATAATTGAGACACATTTGTATTTGTGTATACTGCACTGTGCACACATTTCTTATTTTTAAGCTATCCGGTTTGCCTCAGATAAGAACATTTGTCAGCGTTCTCACTTGGGAAAACGAAAAGATTCTTTTTCCCATATTTCCTTTTCGTATATGTATTCTTTTTCCTGTTTGGATGTTTTGTTTTTGCATTATTTCCTTTCAGGGCTTCGCTTCACTGTAGGTATGTCCAATAATATGTCTCTGTCTGGAGTGCACTTAATCTTTAAGGAATATAATCGTATTCCGGCAACGAATTCTATGTGCAAAACGTTTTATGTGTGAATGTACAAATCTGTTTTCTAATAAAGCTGCCATATGGAGATGTCTGACAGGATTAGAATGTTCCTTTGCTTCACCAACAGATGTCAATAGTATCTTATTTAGTTATCCTGTGGGTTTGTCAATATCATGTGTCCATAAAGAGAGTAGATTTAAATGTCTATTTTTGTTTTTCTCGTTCTTTTTCTTCACATAGAGTGGAATATTTTATAAAAAAATAAATGAATGCAGTTAATAGTTGTTTTGTTTCAACATCCACTACAACTAAATTGTCGGCATTGCTTTATTTGGATTTAGTTTAGCCAGACATTAGCACAGCTCTTTGTCGTTATCAAACAGATTTGTGAATCCTTAGAGGCGAATGTGTATCCTTAAATAAATATGAAGTAATATAGCAGCAAACAAATAAAACATTTCCGATTAGCAAAACTTTTTAACAACTTTTCACTAGTTAAACACCTTGGGAAAAAAATTCGACCGAAACGAAAAGATTAGCAAACATCATAAACGTGCAAACACATACAAAAGTTGCAAGATGTTTAGGGACTTTTATTAGAAGTATTTTTTGGCAAATACGAAATTGAGATATTTCTGACAGCACTGCGCTAAGTTTTTCTAATTGGGTAGTTATGCAGGTGAAAATATTGTACAAATATAGCTGCCAACGAATAAGGAATAAGTTGCTGGATAAGGGTTACCTGTACATAGATTTTATGTATAGTTACCCACAGTTCTTAAAATGTGAGCGCACTGAGTTTCGCTCTTATAGTTAACACGATGTTACCAAAATGACTACGTCCTTCGTTGCATCATACATGATATAAATGATCAAAATATAAGCACAAAATGTCAGAAAAACTCTGATAAATTTTTATTATTTTTTACTTATTGAGGTGCGGTTTTAGGCACGGTTAGTCCAAATATTCACACTACGGCAGATCCTGGAGAAAACCCAAGAAGTCCAAATCGATACCCACCATCTGTTCATCGATTTTAAGGCCGCATATGACAGCATTTATAGAGACGAGCTATACAGAGACATGTCTAGTTTTGGCATCCCTGCCAAACTCGTCAGCTTATGCAGAATGACGATGGAGAACGCTCGCTGCTCTATAAAGGTTGGAAACAATCTCACCGAGACCTTTGATGTCAAAAAAGGATTTAGACAAGTTGAGGCGCTCTCATGTGACTTTTTCAACATCATTCTTGAGAAAATTGTGCGAAACTCGCAAGCCAACACCAGGAAACACCAAGGAGATTCTATATCAGACCCTTATCATCCCAGTCCCAGTCCAGAAGACGGATGAGGATATCCTTGGACAATTTGAACGCAAAATTCTTCGTATGATTTTTGGCCCCACTTGCGTTTTTGGGATTTGGAGAAGGAGATGTAACAGCGAGCTCTACGAGCTGTACATCGACATCGCCCTCGTCAGAAAAGTACGCATCAGTCGTCTAAGATGGCTAGGATAGGACATATAGAGCGTTTGGACAACAGTGCTCCGGCTCGAAGAGTCTTCGAATTCAACCCGGAGGGACAACGCAGCAGAGGAAGACCTCGCCTAAGGTGGCGCGCACAAGTGGAAGGGGACCTCAAACAACTTGGAGTGCGCAACTGGAGGCAGTTTGCCAAAGAACGAGCTAACTGGAGAGGCGTACTGGTTGAGGCCCAGGTCCACCCCGGACTGTAGCACCACCTATGTAAGTAAGTAGGTAAGTATTGAGGAAATAAAATAACTAAGTAGATTTCTATAAAAAGAATTAGATAAAACACACCATTGGTAAATGGATAAACAAAATTATCGGTATTATTGCTAACTCTCTTAAAATTTGAAGATTTTTAATTTCCTTTCTTCAATAGGAGACAAGAGTTGGAAGAATACGTCCGGGGTATAGAGTTTTACGGATTCTGAGGCGAATGTACACTAAGATATAGCACAAACATTTTGAAATATCTGGAGCAAGACTTCGGAAGTTGTATCGCTTGCCACGTCGATCCGCTCGAATACGTAATGACGAACTAAGTCAACATTTTTGCAAAGGGGAGAGGAATGCTATATTCCATTCCTGTTTCGGGTCTGCGCTGCATTACTCTTTTTTGCTTGCTTTTGGTGTTGGCATTAAAGCCTAAATGTTGGTCTTATATTTAAGACGTGTTTTGGCAGAACTGTCAAAAATCAATTTACATAATTGAATTTAAAAAAAATCGATCAGGCGAAAATAGAGAATAGGAAGCTAAATGCTTGCGATAACATCATTTATTAGAAGCCGTGACTTAAGGTACATAACGACCATGCATGTCATCAATAGTGTGGTATTGAGCTCTAGAACCAGACCAATGCAGGGCTATTAAAATTTAGTGTAGAGCACTAAGAGATTTCTTTCGGTTTGTTGACGACACTAATTTATAGGAAAGCATTTCAACAAGATAATCCGCTGAGAAGTATTTCTCGGCAAATGTATTTTCGACACTCTAAAAATTAATACAGGGTCTAAAAACTTTCAATACGCAACGTTGGTTATGTTTATATTCATCAGTTTTATCTGAATAGAAAAAAACATTTTCTTATTTAATAATATGCATACGAATTTGAACTGACTAAAGTCAAACAAAATGTTAAGAGTACAATTTCTGTACATGTCCCTTTCGTTTACGCTTTGATTTACACATTCATATAAAGGGTTACTCACAAAATTGGAACTCCTATAAGAATAGAATAATTAAGATAATATTTAATGAAGATTAACGATTAAAGCACGTTACGTTTTTTTATCTTTATAACAATGGTTTGTTAAATTTTTTCTACACTTGTAGGTTTATGGTACAGAAAGTGTGGAAATTTAGAATTTGTACAAGGTTTGCTTGTACAATTGTTAATTGTTAAATTCACTTGTAGTTTTGTGGACAAAAACCATTGTTAATTGTTAAAATTCGCCTGTTGTACAAGACTTGTAGTTTTGTGGGCCCCAGGAGTAAACTATACAAAGCTGAGGAAATAGTTAGATGCACTTGATACATCGAAATATTAATTGAAACGACCGGATTCTCACATATTAACTCAAAACCACATAATAATTTCTTAGTGGAAAAGAAAGGACTTAAACTACTAGTAAGGACTATTCATGGTTATGGTTGAAAACAAAACCAGTAAAAAAGTGCCAAGAGCACTCGAATGAAGATTTTGTTTAAATAAGAAAACTGAAACAAAATATGGACTCAGCTATTCGCCAAGTGTATTTATTTGATAATTAAAAACGATTTGGTAACTTGAACAATTTAGCGTGTTATTTAGTTCAGGCTTTATTTAGAATGCATTGCATCGAATGAATGCTCAGTAACGCAAACCTTGTTGATCAAAAAACGTTAACCCAAGTTCAATCAGACATTGAAAATGTAAATAAAATATAGTCCACCCAACCAACTCAGCTGCCATCAGTATAAAATTATCAAAATTGCATTAGCCCATTTTATATCTTTCTAATGGCGTTTTCGATTAAAAAAATAATTGCCCTTTCTATGAAAAGAGCATATCTAGAAGTGTTCTTTCTATGTTCTATTGAAAAAGAAAGTGCACTTCCAGGTCAATTCTTAACAGGAAAGAAGTGTCCGAGATATTTTTAAAAAATTGCCAACACACACAAGCAAAATGCCAGATTGAAATGTTTGTTGTGCCATTAAAAACAAATTTTGCGCTATGTGATCGAAAAATATCCAATTATGAGCGCAAATGTAAATTTTAATTGAAATATACGAGGGCAGTTTGACTTATCAAACTGACTTTTTGAATTTTTTGCTCAGTAATTGTAAATTTTTCTATCGTTAACTGTCATCTCTTATTAGACTACTGTGAAATTTTGAGTAGCTTGCGTATTTTACTTTGTCTTTGACAGCTATTTAAAGCAATAAACCTCAACAATTTGCATGACTTTTTACGTATTAAAACCATCACCGAAACCAAGAAAAGGCTAGATAAATGCTATGGGGTATCTGCACTATTTAACCCTTGAAATTGATGGTGCAGATACCCCATAGCATTGGGGTCAATGGTTCCGATGTGGTCGTACCAGCACAAATGATGCCGAACGTTCAGGACGCCCCAAAGGGGTCGTTACGCCAGAAATCGTAGATAAAATCCATGGAATGATATTGGACGATCGGAGAATTAAAAATCGTGAGATGGCTGAGGCATCAGGCATCAGGCATCTCAAATGAGCGGGTAATTAATATTTTACATGAATATTTGGACATGAGAAAGTTATCCGCGCGATGGATGCCGCGATTGCTCACAATCGACCATAAACGCAACCGAGTGACCATTTCAAAGGATTGTTTACCAATTCGCCGTTTAGCCATAATCCCGAGGAGTTTTTGCGCCTTTTCGTAACCGTAGACGAAACATGGATCCACCACAACACACCAGAGACCAAGGAACAATCAAAACAGTGGGCTTCTGCAGGCGAACGTGCACCAAAGAAGGCTAAAGTGGGTCTTTCTGCCAACAAGGTCACAGTATTTTGGGATGCACGCGGTATCATTCACATCGATTACCTTGAAAAGGGTAAAACGATCACCGGTGTCTATTATTCAGAGCTTTTGGATATTTTTGATCCTGAATTGAAGCAAAAACGCCCGCATTTGGCAAAGAAAAAAGTGCTGTTTCATCAAGACAATGCCCCGGTTCACACGTGTGCAGTCAGCATGGCAGAATTCCACAAATTACGCTATGAGCTGCTATCCCATCGAGCATATTTTCCAGATTTGGCTCTTGCGACTGTTTCCTATTTCCAAACCTAAAAAAATGGCTGGGCGGTAAGATATTTAGGTCCAATGAAGAGGTCATCAATGAAACAAATGCCTATTTTGAGAGTTTGGTTAAAACCTATTATTCGGAGGGAATAAAAAAGTTGGAAAACGCTGGACTAAGTGTATCGAGCTATAAGGAGATTATGTTGAGAAATAAAAAAAAATGTTGGCCAAAAAAAAATATGATTATCCAAAAAGTCACTGGCTTATCAAACAACCCTCATATTGATTTGGACCATTGAATCATATAAAACAAAAAAAGAAATAGCAACAGAAAACCACATCTCAAATATGATGTGCATAAATGGTGTCTACCACTATTGCAAAAGTGCTGCAACGAATTTAATTGAGAAGAGCAATTCTGAATTTCAGGGCTTTTCTCTCGGATCTTCATTGAAAAACGCCATAAGTGTACACTTAAATTTGCAAGAGCTAACTTTTATTCGCACCCTTAAAGCTCCAAGACACTCGAAATCCTTAAAACAATTTATTTTTTGACTATATACGCATAATGATTTGTACATCATACTTTAAGATACTTTCCATTAGGTAAATTAAGTATGTAATGAATATTCATATACAGATACACACAACATTTTTAATTAAATTAATTACTAGGAAAATAAGGCCTCTCTGATCTGGTGAGAATGCTGAATTAGTCTCATGTCTGACACATGCACTGCACATAGCAAACACAGCAAAGCGACAATGAATAGTTATGCATACACAACGTTTCCTTTGAACAAGGCTATTTGATATTTTAATTGCTACAACTGTCGTCGGTTGAACATAAAAGGATTCATACTTGGCTTTGCGGTTGCATACTGAATTCCTTTAGGTGGGTTCGACTACTTTCTCATGAACTTTAGTATGGGTTAAAATTCATATCGTACATAAAATATATACATGCTTAAAGTACATATTGCAATGCATCCATGATTAATTTAAATAATTACTTTATTGCCATTATGTACACTCGGCTATTGAAACATCTGGTCTTTGCACTTTCGAACCGTAGAAAAAATGCCATTAATGGAGGAAAACAAACAAAACAATCGTAGAAGTCTTTTTAGATACACAACATTTTGATGCTACACAATTTAATTCAAACTTGTGTTTAAACTTAATACAGATACCTTTTCGAGGCAGGATAATTTAACTGATTTAACTATCATAAATAAATAAATAATTGGCGTCCGTATAGCACCCTAGGTTCAACTTTTCGTAACTATTCCTTTTTTTGACAATTTTTTTTTGGCATCAAAAAATACCTATAACCCCAAATTTCCAGCACCCCCCATTTTTTAATCCCGATTTTAGAATTTTTGGATGAAGAATATTCAAACGATTTAAATTTTTATGTTGTTTCATCGAACTGTCATCCACACATGCGCTTTGATAGATTTTGACGCTCATTACGATCGTAAATTGTTCCTATAACGCGCAGAGCTTTTAACTAACAGAACTCTTATACTTTTTTACGATTTTGATGCGTAGTTAAAACGTGTAGCGATCCATCGAAAATGAATGGCCACGTCAAAACTCTATTATCTATAGCAGAACGACAGCAAAACATTTTCGAATATTAACGCATTGGCAGTCGGCTGCAAAGTTATACTGTAATTGTATCTTATAAATGACACTTTATAACCTGGAAGCAATTACACATCTGTTGGGTGTGGATTTTGGGCTAGTGGCGTCATCGGTCCATATTTCTTTAAGATCCACCTTCAACGCCGAGCTTTTTCATGTTAGATTTACTGAAGTCGCATGTCTATGCGAATAAGCCTTAAACCTCAGCGGACCTCAAAACCAACATAAACCATGCCACATCGGTCAAATTCAGTCATAGAAAATGTGACATTTCGGATGCGCGCCACCCAGAAAAGCCGCGTCGGAGTATAATAAGTTTTAAGGTTATAAGCAATAATAGATTAAGGTAAATGACTATATAGTATTAAAAGAAGTTTATGTTATGCGTTTCCGTCGCGACGTGAATACGCGATCATGATCAGTCAACATAACCTTACATATCACAAACAAGTGCCTATGGAATTGGAATGACGCAAGTGCTCAACATATGGCAGCATTGTCTGGTGTCAGACAAGGACAAACATGTACAGGAATAACCAAACCCTATACTGGAGACGATTATTAATCGACTACCTCTTGAGGATCAGCCAATGAATATGCACAGATTTTATAGAAATATAAATATGAACATTTATATACACAGAAAAACACCTAAGACTGCTGCCAGTTTACCCATGATGCGAAGAGCTCATAAATTTCCTGGCTCTCAGCATAATACAAATCTTTGCTAAGTTGTTGCACACAAGAAAAAAACCAGCAATTAGCTGGCTAATGAACTGGAGAGAAAGGAGTATGTTAGGAGCTTAGACATAAGACCAAAGTGGTATACTTAGTTCACAGAAGTGTATTATCGAAGAAACTTGGCCTGTGTGATAAAGCTCCAATGAGATACGAGCACACGATCTTGTTAGCAAATCGGTGTCGCAAGAATTCAAAATTAGGCCTTAGTTATAGAATGCAACCGAAAAAGTTGGAACAGTATGAAAATGAGTTTTATCGAGCAAAAATAAAATATTTGAGTTTAATGATTCGGGTTTTTCTTGTTGAATTGATTGTTGGAGGTATAAGCTGGGACTTTATCTATTAATCAACATCGCCAGATGAACAAGTCGAATTTCTAAACGAAAACATTAATCGGCTTTTTAATCATCATTTTCCCTTGAAAAACAAAATTCTTCAGCCTAAGGAGCAGCCATGGTTTTCTGCACGCATTCGTCGACTCATTTACTTACGCGATCAGACTTATAACCGTTGGAAGCGTTTCCGCCCTGATGAGTTACGACAAATGTACCGATCTCTTCGCAACCAGGTTGTAATGAAAATTAGGAACTCAAAGTTCGAAGCATATTCGAAACAAATTAATCCTTCGTAAACTGACCTGGGATCACCTCATAAATGTAGCGTACGGTAAGACCTACGCTGTTCTTCAAACTTTATGGGCAACTAAAGCTTTCATACCTTTAAAAATACGTCTCATGCTGGCCAAAACGCTGGTCATAAATATACGGGTGCGAAGTGTTTTCTAAGTGCAGCTTTGAAAGTAAAAGAAAACTGCAGATAGCTTTCAACAACACCGTTCGGTATGTCTTTGGACTAAGAAGGTATCACACTTCTCTACGCGTCTTTTTAACATGACGTTCAATAGCTATATTCAGTTGCGCACCTTAACCCTTCTTTCAAACATCCTCATAATACGACAAACTCACTGTCTGTACGAGAAATTAGTTATGTCTTCCTCAGACAGGTCTAATCTGTTGATTCCTATGCGTTATTTTTCCCTTACCACTGAGAGTCAATTTTTCGTTAACTCTATTCGTCTATGGAACTCCCTACCGCGTCCTTTAAGAAGAATTAATAACATAAGAAGGTTTAAAAATGAATTAAGAGATCATTTCTTAATTTAAAATTAATATTTTTTATTGTACTAATAGTAGTTTTAATTTTGATACTATATTGTAATTACTTATTATTATTGAATTACGTCTTCCCTTGTAGCTTTTTTTTTGCAGAATCTAGCTTATCACAAGTTTATAAGATATTATTTATCTTAAAGTGTATAGGCATTACAAGATAAATAAATAAATGAAAAATTAAATAAATGATTGAAAAGTTGATCGATGATAAAGAGATACAGGCGCACGAGTAAAATTTACAATTAATCGAGAGTTACAATCCTGCACTGTTCTTGTTAGAAATTGGTAATTGGCGTTTCAAGTAGCTCAGTTGAGCGATTATGATGTTTGATGACCATTCCCTGATTTTAAACAATCCATCTTGTAAAAAGGTAAGGAAATTGTTAACAAAATGTTACTAAAGATGACGGACCGCATTGACATATGCTACATTGTAGTGATGTGATCGATATTTCACGTCAAAATGAATATATGTCCTAATATTGGACACGTGAGTGCTGCTGTAGTTCAAGTCTGTTATTGAAGCACCAATTTACAAGCCAATTGGTATAGTACGTATGATTATGAAATCAATTACAATTTTCGGCTGTGCCTTCACATTCTTTAACCAAAACAACAATAACCAAGCAATTAAAATATTAACCTGCGTAGAATATTAAAATATGAATTGCCTACCATTTATAGGTCATTGCGATATGAAAGGTATAAATATTACTTACCTAATTCTACGTAAAGTTTCGGTCGAACATTCTCCTGCCAGGCACTTAAATTTCCAATCACGTATAATGTTAATAGAAGGAAGATGTGTATTTTGTTGATGCATAGTTTTTGCAACAATATCGGCGTCATGTTAGGCCAACAGATGGTCATCGTTAAGTTTTATTGGATTTCTTAGATAGATAGATATTCTTCGGATGGAGTTCTGAAGAGGTGCCTAAAAGAAAAATATATAAATAGATATAAAACAATAGTCACTCCGAATAAAATATGTGATAATTATAATAAAACGTACAAATAAAGGGTGTTTTTTTAAGAGGTATAAATGGTATAAATATTAATTAAATATAAATTTTATAAATATAATTATAATTTAAATACGATTTTTGACACGACTGGCTCGGAAGTAGTCTAATCTGGAGGTACAATTGTCCATGATTTTTTTCAACATTTATTCCACCAATCCATAAAGCACACCAAGCCGTCAGTTTTTGTGGACGTAACGGTGTCTCAACATACACTTGAGGATTATTATCACTGCAAATACGGCAGTTTTGTTTATTGACGTATTTATTCAATCAAATGTAAGTTTCATCGCTAAATTGGCTTATTGAAAATACGATACGATACGTATTTCGAACAGAACCATGATTTTTAAAATTTGCACAATTTGGCAGCGTTAGTCTGTTGAAATGCCAAACCAAACTTAAATAAAATCACTTGACAGCTGACCAAATAACCGCCAGTTAAAATAGTGTTGCCAACTAAAAGTTCTATACATCTAAAGAAAACACCCTTTATAATGATTTTTGGCAATAGCTCGAAAAAAATTAAATAGAAATTCTAATGAAGAGATTTATGTCGGTAATAGAGAAGTCTGAAATGAATGATAAACAAGACTATGTCATTTGCGATTCCTTGTTTTTGTTAAAAAAAAAATGGACATCTTGCCAACACCAAAATGTAGGGGTTACTATCCAAAGATAGTCCCAAATGGATCAAGGCATCGAATATACGTATGTATGCCCGATGTTTCGAATAATCAAGTAAATATAACAACAATTATAAGTTGGGGTCACAAATCTGTGATTTGCGGCTTTTGTGACGTGAATTACTGATCAGCAATGCAATTTACAAATCCAACCAAACCAAATTACATCTTAATGTTTTTTTTCCACTGCGCCACCTCTCGCTAACGTCTGACAAACATCCGAGAGTAAAACTGTCATGAATGAGCTTCTCAATTAGCCGTTTGGACTCGGCGTAAAATTGTAGATCCCTTCCATTGGTCCCAAAAATTTAAAACGCACACAAAACGAATGGTTGTGAGAAGCTAGGCCTTGGGTCCCACAGACCTGTCGCGCCAAAATATTTTTTTTTTATTTAATGCAATTTATGATGTTGTTTAAAATAATAACAGTTTTCACCACTAAAAACATCCAGGCTGAATTTTATGATATTTTAACAATGGCGAAATTTTCGATACAAAATTATTAATTGTGAATGAAGTCTGGCTTAAACCTCCTGGCAGACAATTTTTCCCCAAATACTCTCCCAGGAAATCCTACTTCCTGATTAACTTAGACAAAAATAGCCTTAGAATACTAACAGGAATAATCAGTGGCCACGGCCTCATGAAAAAACACCTACACCGCATTGGAGCCTCTCGGGATTCAACATGTAGACTATGTCTTGAGAGTAATGAATCCTCTCTTCAAATACTCATGGAATGTCCCGCTCTACCTCAGGGAAAAAATATTTGGCGAGGAAATCGTCACTTCAGCAACTCTCGCTGATATTCACCCAGAGAAGATTCCTTTCTTTCTGACTGCCTTCGGACTGAAAATATGGCTCTAGGACCTTACCAGGGAAGGCACGATAGGCTTCTTTAAGAGGCAGCAACCTTGAGGGTTCTCCCGCAATCTAATCTAATCAATTGTGACCTTTTATTAAAGTAATGCCCATTGGCCGAGATTTTCTTTGCACGGATCTGACAAATTTTTTAATGAGCAGTAGTACAATATAACCAGGCTTGTAGGTAAATACTTATTGATCATAATTGCGAGGGTCATTTTAAAAGGGACATTGGGTACTAAAGGCCGCGTCATCACGTCATCACTACATAGTTTTGGAGTAAACCTGTGTGTTATGGAATTCCAGGCGATTTAAGTGACTCTTTACAAAGACCAATTGTTCCCCGGCAAAGAACTTACAAAACATGTAAATAATTAACAAAACCGATGTCACTTTTATACTTACACGAAATACTTTCTGTGAAAAAGTAAAAAATATTAGGTACATAATATTATTAGGTATAACCACATGCTATAATGCACGGCAAAGTCTGCAAAGCCAAGTATGGCCACACCGTATGAAACACTGTGATGTGCGATGGTTATCTATAATGCTTTCGATAAGTTAGTTTGCAACCCACGCCACAACCTATTAAGATGAATAAATTCGTTACTATGGAAACATGACGGCGACAAATTGAATAGCAACAAAATTCTTTCGATTAACTGCTAAGCATTTTGTATGGGAATTTCTTATCTTCATTTTACCAGTCTTAATGGCGACATATACCTACGATTTTTTGTTTCTGCATATCTATGGCACAATACCTTTCGATTGATATAAGTTTCATTCTCCTCATTTCATGATAAATACTTAAAAAGTGCACGGAAACTTTTGATGTTTATATATAATTATAATATAAAATGATAACAAATTAAAAATTTATGTTTTTCCCATTTTCCAACATATTGGTCGAAGAAAAGCTGAAAGTGTTTTCATTTACCCTTATCATAAAATCCCTACCGCAATTAAAGCTCTGATGAGCTATGCAAAGGAATGAAGGAATGCTTGCCGACCTTAAACCCAAGTCAGACAGCTGCTTAAAGAAAACACCACGCAGTTGTAGATCTATGTTGTAGATAGTATATAGCTTGAAAGTCAATACTTGAAGTACTTAAGGGCCATGAAGATTTCTAAAAAACATCAATACCGTGTGGATATTCAATGAACAACTTCTTCAAAGATGCCACTTACCGAGAGGTCCTTTCGAAACCGTGCACTTTTTTTGAGTATAATTGTTACCCCATTTTTATTACGTGGCTTGATAGCTCACTGTACTGCTCCTCGTCACTAGTTTAAAAACATTCATTGATAACTTGTCAAACAGTGCTGAACATAAAGATTGAAGAACTGTAAGAAATGACAGCATGGGAAGAAGGTTTCATATATTGGGAGACTAATCGCTTATTGAAAGAAGGCTTCTCAGTTCAGCCGCTCGGATGTGTCACACAACCATAGGCCCATTCCATCCTACTAAAAACAACAGACATTTGTTCCATTCCCAGACGAACCTGCTGCGCCAGCTATTAATTTTATTTATAACTATGACGTGAAGTTTGTCAGATAAAGTGTTTACGTACTTACAACTTGCAACTGAAGAAGTCAGCGTTTAATAAATTTAATTGGTCACAGATGTGCCATAACGCCAACAGCATCTAATTGCGGTTGTCATTCAAGAAGATAAAGCTTACATTGACGCGTATCCAACGCATCTGGAAGCATTATCTCATTATCATAGTGTGCACGTATACTTACACCCTAGCATTCACGATTCTATTTATAGACAGACAAACACAGTGTGAAAATTAAATATTTCCCACACCCCACAGACATTTGGTCTGTTTTAGGTCGTCGACTGCGTTTATGAATTTGACTCGCAACACTGTACGCCCCTGGGTGAAAGGCACATTGCATCCACACATAGTGCGGTTCCATCAAAATATTATGTTGACTAGATCTTAGACAGTTCTGTTTGGGGGTGAATTTGATTAAACCCTTCACGAAACTAAACTAACAAACTGTTCAAATCTCGCCCTTGGGTTAAGTCTTGCAGTATAACGGTGGCGTGTAAATATTTCCCCATCGACAGTTCCTATACTTATACATATAAATCATAATCACGTAATTAAGCTGCATAAGTGATTTATGCAAGGCCCCTGTTAACACATGCATTGAGCTCTCGATTGGTTCGAATTTAAAACGACCACCACCCCGAATACATTGGCCCGAGGTGAAAAGCGATTTTCCTATCGGTCTCTTCGTCGTCGTCATCACATGCGGTCTTAAGTGGGATTAAATCACCCATGGGGGTGCACACTTTATATATATATATTGCGTCATCGAAGTATTCAAAGTGCTTCGAGATAAGTCGGGGATTGGAATACCAGACCCAGCCAAGTTCATTTATTGCCGTTGACGCTTAATAAATATTTAAAATGTTTGTTGCAATGTTTTCTGTTCTTCCTACTATCCGTTCGCATTTTAAATGTCAGGAGCAGTTTCGGGTAGATTTTTATTCCTTATCGAATAAGTCGGCACATTGGGTGCGGTTCCTAAAATGAGATTAAACGCATTCATCCCCTGTTTGCAGATATACCGAACGAAGTGTCAAAGTTGAATTTTGTGATAAAAAAAATATACACCACAATACTTATGGGTAAGGTATACGCCGTAGCCGTACATGTGTCTGCATAGTTTTTTGTTTTTATTTTCTTTTTCTATTACTTGTCATGACAAAAGATGAGTTTTCCGTGCGTGTGCCTTGCTGTCACGCCCATGAGAACAAATATCCCGTATGATTTGTCCTTCCAAGATGTAGGTTATTTTATTTTTGTTCTTGGCATTGTGTAATTTATGGGCATTCTTTATGGGGCCTCTTTTTACCATTGAGACCAAGATTAAACCCATAAATTACCATGTTATTAATGCTTCTGAGTCATGTAACAATGATGCGGGACTAAGTGATATGTTTTATTGATGCAATTTGTATAAATTTAAAGCCATCGAATTAAAGTGCTTCATAGATTTGGTATACGCGAAGATTGTGTGAAACGTTAGATAAATTACTTGCCTAATGTTTGTGATTTCATATCTAGTTGTTATTGTGATATGTAAGTTTGTTTCAAAGTAGAAATGTCTAGAAATGAGTTTAATTTTATTCTCGAGTTCGTTAAATCGTTTTTTTTTTTGCACTGTTGGATCATTCTTATAAAAGATGAAGAATAATATGGTGGTCAAAAGCTGGACCAAGGCTGGTTGGGTCTTCTGTTTCTATAGAGGTACCCCCAAGGTGGCGGGATATCCCCTCTTCTTTGGAATTTGGTAGCTAATAATCTACTGATATTCGTGAAAGCGGTGGAATTCACAATGATCGTGCGGTGTGGTTTGGGTGTAAGCCCCCATAAAACGGAACTGACACTCCTCACTAAATAGTACAAACTTAACTTTCTTTACAAAGCAAAATATCTATAAGAGTCAAAAAGGCTTTTCTACTCCAAAAAAAAAGCAATTGGTATAAAATGGGGCAACCTCAAATAACCAACTCGCTTTAAAATCTCAGATAACTTTACTTTACTTATGTCCTTGTGGGTCCTAGGGCTTCTAAAACGCCCTAGCGCCATCGTTTGCGGTTTCTGGCAATGTGCCTCAGCTCTCCCCAACTCTTTCCCAGTTGCCGTCCTTCCTTCGCGACTGTTCTACGCCATGTTCTTCTAGGACTGCCGCGTATTCTACCTCCCTTAGTAAGTGGGTTCCATAGCATCGCGTGTTTAGCTATGGACCTGTCACCTTTTCGTGTAACCAATCCACTGCCACTTTCGTCGTTGTGTGGTTATGTCAATCGGTTCTTGGCCGGTCCTCTCATAAAGCTGTTTGTTCGAGATACGGCTTAGCCAGAAAATCCTAAAGATGGTACGCAGGCACCTATTAACGAAGTTTTGCAGCTTTCTTGTGATAGTAGTGGTCACTCTTCAAGTACCACATCCATCCATATAGCAGCACGGACTCAACGTTGGAACGAAACAGTCGTAGCTTGGTGTTTAAGCTAATTTTGGATAGCATCCGAAACGCATACTTTGCTTTACCTATTCGGTTGACTACATCCAGTTCGGTCCCGCCATCGGTTGAGACAATTCTCCCAAGGTAATGGAAACTCTCTACTCTCTCAACCGTTTGTCCAGCAATGCATACACGAGTATGAGTTGATGAGTTCGCTGTCAGGCTGATCATTTTTGTTTTTGCCGAATTATTTTCAGCCCAAAGACCGACGCCCCTCTCCACATTTGCTGTCATTTGGTGAGATAGTAGCCATACATCGTCAGCGTAGCCAAGGTGTTTGAGTTCAGATGCAAGAGTCCATCGAATTCCTCCATTTCCCATCGATAAAGCCGCATTTAGCACATCGCCAATCACCAATAAAAACAATATTGATGAAAGAATGCAGTCTTGCTGAACCCCGCTTTGGACTTCTAAATCCTCAGACAGCTTTCCTCTGTGCAAAACGTGACATATGGATCCCTCGTACGTAGCCTTGATAATTGCTATTAACTTATCTACTTTGTCATGCGCAAGGCACGCCAAATAAATTCCCGATTGACATTATCTCAGATAAGACTTTTACTTACGATTGGGGTAGTTGTCTGGTGGACTACCTACATATAATAGAGATGTTAACTTAAGAACTCTCAGCACAACGTCCTCTGCAGCACTTAACATTCTGTTCCATTTGCCACAACTTGAAATTTTTCTTGACTCAAGAAAAACGTAATAAGTCGACTTTTCTTTATTAAAAGCTCAAATTGGTTTTGCGAGTGAGGATGGGGGACTTTAAATCCAGACGGTATCACAATGGATATAAATAATAGTCGTAGGACGTGGCTTAAATTCACAGAGCGGCAGCTGTCCTTTGGGCTAAATAAAAAGACTAAGTTTAACGAGCTCAAGGATACGAAGTTTTCCATGAAATATTATCTATTGCGAGACACAAAATATTTAAGATGAAGTTTAAATATGTTCCATAGGTTTTTCCAAAGCAAGGCTTTCCTGAACCAGAACAAAATAAATATTCAAGATGGAAATTGCAACGAGACCAGCCATCCAAGAGGTGCAATGCAATAGACGGGACAAAAGGAATACGGAAAAACTGGGTTACGATGATTGCCGCAGCGAAAAGAATCAGCGTTTTTTTTTTTTTTTTGTATGAAAACTTGTCTTTGGAAGTAGTTTTGGGCAAAAAGTCTTAAGAATATGGAATCAATCACCGACAAAGAATATATAAGACTGTTTTTATGAGTTGCCGGACAGCGCCTATGCGAGGTGTCCTAAGTAGGTCTAGGTACACAACATTAAAATCGTACTTGGCGATTTTAGTGACAGAAATGCAAATACTGTTGGTGCAACTTTTATTGAGAGTTGGTTTTATTTAATATTTTCCGCTTTCTGATTGTTATCAAGAGGAAAGATAAAATGCGGTGGGACTGTAGTACGTCAAGTCACCTATATGTTTAGCTTATCACATGTAGGGTGGAGGCCTGGGAAGAACAGATATGGATAGATGTGGATCAGTGGAAAAATTGTAGTTTTTAATTTTCTGTTCACTGCCGCATGTATTCAAATTCAGCATATCAATGTAAAAACAACAAATTATCGAGGGCTTGTAGTTTTTTTGTGTCTGATAAATCAATTAATCTTTCAACATGATGAGTTGCTCCAATAACCACAAAGTGCAATGACTTATAGAACCTATACGTCTACTATATGTAAGTCTTGTAGGCTGTTTATTGTCTTAATGGATGTGAGAAGACGTACAAGATAATTACTTGTTTGCAGAGGGAAAGCAGAAAGGCCAAGCGGAAATTATGCAAATTAAGATCTGGAGTCACCACTATATCCCACAGTACAGTTTGCAACAAAGACAATTGGCAATTATATTTCCTTTTACTATTAAATAGATATGGAAAATCTAGACCTGAATGTGTTTTCCCGTTTATGGATACTGTGATAAATACGAAGGGGATTTTTAAATTCGCCAAATGAGCGGAAAGGTCTTTACTTTGTTAAAATATTTTTAATGTTAAATTCAAAGTTTTTAGTTGATTTACCGAACAAGAATGACGATGTCGTTTGTCGAGATTGAAAGACTGTTGAATACATGAGAAGGTGCGCATTAGCTGTGCTTACTTGCTTGATAAATCAAATACGACAAAAAACCCAATGGTTTTAGGGCCGTCAGGTTATGGCCGACGAGCAGATAAAAACTCTTCCTCTTTTACCATGAAACTCCTGACATTCCATCAAACAAGGTTTAGCAAGATTTCTCACTCTCATCACACATTGACAGTAAACGCCCTCATCATCGTTCAGTTCTCGTCGTTTTAAAACATGTAAACTGTGAATTGGGCACATAGGGCGATGTTATTGGTTTCAAAACAATAGTAACTTTGTATTTCTTTAATGGATTCTCATCTCCAAGTTGTTACTTTGACATTGACTCTGCGTGTCCGCGTTACAATTTTAGATTTTAATTGCAAATGTGTGGGAATGCAGTACTCATTACAGTTCTGTGTGTAAGGCAACTTAGGCATTGTTTTTTTTTCAAACTAAATCTAAGTCCTAAGTCTAAGTCATAATCCCAAACCATCAGTTTGGATTCAGAAATAAATACTCAACTATAGATCAGGTTCACAGAATTACTGATATAGTGGAAAAAGATTTAGAAAAAAAAACAAATATGCTCTACTATCTTCCTTGATGTGACACAGGCTTTTGATAAAGTCTGGCACAAAGGATTAGTCCGTAAGCAAACAAAAATGTCTCCCAAAACAGTACTATGAAATACTAGAGTCGTACGATTATTTAGAATTAAGCACAGATCTACACAGATGGTTCGAAAACTGTGGGCAGTGTTGGTGGTGGTGACACACTGAATCGTAGTCTCTCCTTCCGTCTTCCTGTAGCGTTTTTTAGGCAGATAAAAGAAGTCTTATCTTGGCTGAAAGAATATACTACTAATCTCTTAAAGATATCTGTATATCTTCTCGGATAGTCAAGCTGCTATCACGTGCCTGGAATCAGTCTCTACAAATTATCTAACAGCCCAAAACTGTCGCTCGTCTCTCACAGAAATGGCGGAGCAGTTCAATATTCACCTCTGTTGGGTGCCGGGCATAGGGACATCCCAGGTAACTGTAAGGCGGATGAACTCGCCAAACACGGAACTACACTACCTATGCTTCCAGTTAAGGATTCCTTAGGTATTCCAATCGCTACTTGTAAACTAATCATAAAGCTGGATGCTATCAATAGTCTGAAGAAGAACTGAGGTCGGTTCATATTAAAACAAATAAAAACGTACAACACATGCCGGTGTACACTTGGTACACTTGACTTCGAAACACGTTATGATGTGTGGTACCCTGACAGAGAGGACTGGTCTAAAAACTTAATTTAGAGGGAAAACGAGGCCTCAGTATATACTGACGGCTCCAAAAATAGCAAGGGCACGGGGTCAGGTGTATACTCCAGCGAGTTCGGCCATCAAATGGCCCTTAAACTTCCGGACACATGCAGTGTATTTTGGGCAGAAGTTCTGGCCGTACTTATAGCCGCGGAGGCACTTTAGATGAGATTAATATCCAATAAGAATATAGCCATCTTCATCGATAGTCAGGCTGCGTTTAAGGCACTAGAATCACAAACCAACAAGTCTGAGCTAGTCAGGAATTGTCGCACAGTGCTCAAGGCATTGTGCTCGCAGAACAGTGTCAGACTGTAATGGGTACCTGGGTATTGTGATATTGACGGTAACGAAAGCGCAGACGTTCTGGCCAAGAAGGAGCTGGGCTACCACTTGATGCAACGATTGAAGGTATAAAACCACCTATGGCTGTGGCTAGAAGGATACTTTTTGGAAAAGTCTTCAATAAAGCAAACACGAGGTGGTCACAATTAGAAGGGCATACACTCAGGGAAAAAATGAAAACTAAAATGTAATACGATCTATTTGATTTTACGTTGAATTCAATTTCGAAAATAGTATTTGTTTCTACGTTAAAACATATTTGATTTAAATACGCAATGTTATTTTAAATTAAGTCACCCTAGATTCAAAGTGAAACGTATTCACTTTTACTTTGAAACCATTTTTTTTATATACTTAAACTACTCTGAACGTAGTTTCAAAGTGTAAGATGTTAATATTTGTCCAAAATAAAGTTTCGAAATGACATCTACGTACATTCAAAGTGTTGCATAGTTAATTTAACGTTGTTTTTAATCGCCATCCACTTCAAAACGTTTCATGTTTTTTATGCCGAAATTGAACGGTGCAAACAAATAATAATGTACATGCATTTCCTTAACAAAACGTTGTTTCAAATATGGATGAAGGCAGCTTAAAGTGTTATTCATTTTTAAGTGACAACAATCTAGAATCAAAGTAGAATATGTTCATTCGTACATTGATGCTACTCTTTTCAATAACGATCAACATAGATTCAAAGGGAAAACTATTTACTCGTAAGTCCCGCTAAGTGTCGCGTCGCGACGCGACGGTCAACTCATTGTCGATGTTATTCTTGTTTCTCCTTAGTATAAAGATGGAGCAAATCAAAGTAGTCGACGAAAATGGACAGCTTAATTAATATTTTTGATTTGACTCCATCTCAAAAAAAATCCATTAAGGAATTTGAAATGGAATACCTGTTTCCAGTGCTAAAATGTGAGTTTTGTGTGATTAAATTCAATTCCTGGTTTGTAGAAATAAAATTAAGTGCAATGAATGGTAGACGAAACAAATAAAGTGTAAAGTTAAACATGTGTGGAAATAATTTTGTTAAGAATCATAATTGTGCAATTTAAATGTGAAAAAAGTATTAACTTGATACCTTGAACAATTTTTCAAGCAGTCAACAAGAATGCACAACCAAAAATTATTTCCATATTAGTTGTCAAGGGATTGCACTTAATTTTATTACTTTTAGTTTGTGTAAACTTTTAATTTTTTTTACATTTCAGCCAATGACGTAACGTTTAAGAGATTAATCGGACAGAGGGCAGAACTCAGGGGCAAACTGTTAAAGTGGAAAAAAATAGACGTAAGAATTATTAGCAAAAATTAAAACTATAACCGTTGATTATATCAAATGCATTATAGTATCCAAATGAAGACGATTTCGATCCAATTGAAGTGAAATCATTCATTGAAATTGGCAACAAAATTAACCATATAGTGATAAAAGATATATCATTTTTACGAGCTCACCTTTCCATTTAAACCCATTAAATAATGGGAAAACATATTTTAAAAATAATTTCATTATGACAAAAATAAACTTAATGGATCATTAGGTAATAATGAATAATAACTTAAGAATTTTATGTTATTATGTACCTACATTGAAAATAAAATTTATGAATTTCAAATTATTGTTGTATTGATTTTTATTAAAAAAAAACAGGATTTATGTATCTACTCAAATTTTAAATTTGAGGATCAATTTATTTTGAAAATACATATTTCAAATAAAATCAAAGTTGAATTATACTGCTTTTAAAGTTAAAAGCATTTGATTCTACAACGAACTATTGTCGTATCAAATAATAAACGTGGTAATTTCAAAGTCTAAAGAAGTTATGTCTACGATGCGGCATGGTAAGATTAAAGTTAAAAAATGTTTTTTTCAAAATGGGTTCACTTTGAATCAATACATAAACGAAGTGAAATTAAAGCTTAAACATAGTATTTTCAAAGTTGGATTTGTTTGAATACACGATGCACAGTGATTACTTCAAAATGTATTTGTAGTGTTTTTAAAGTCACATCCGTTTGATTGTACGTTGAGTCATTGTCAAATTAAAGTTGAAGCATAGAATTTTAAAAGTTGAATGTATTTTAATCTACGATGCATTATATTTGAATCGAAATGTATAAACTTTGTTTTAAAGATAGATGAATTTGATTTAAGTATGATTCCACATCAAATCAATGTACATACGTGGTTAGATCAAATTCAAAATATATACTTTTTAGAGTATGAAAACCCTTTGAATTAATGTCATGCCACTTTGATTTAAAAATTTTCGTAGTCGAAGCTAAATCGTTCCGAAAAATATTTAAATCGAAGTGGTTTTCTTTGATTTTACGTTGTTTTTTCTCTGGGTGTACGTTTTCAAAGGCATTGTGTTTTAAATCGGAGCAAGTCTGAACAATTAATCAATTTCAGCAGAACAATATTGAGAACAACGATAGGAATACTCTTTGGGCACTGCCTTTTCAGGAAGCATGCCATGAGACTACGCCTAGCTATAGCTAACACGGATACACACACCTTCTTTGCGAATGTCAAGCAATTGCTCGAAGTAGATGAAAGAACCTCAGCATGTACTTCTTTAATAACTTGGAAGAGGTTGGTTCCTCAAATAGTATTGATGCCATACTTAAATTTTGTAATGGAATCGAATGCTTGGATGAATTGGTTTAGGTCCGGAATACTTTTAACCGTAATGGTTCCCAGGGAATGGCGATGGGCCCGATATGGTGCATGGTCTATTGTGAGGATCTCACAACCCCCATCAACCTAACCTAACCTAACCTACCTTACCTAGGCTTGACTTTGGACGCAAAGTAAAAAAAAACGTCATGAATTAAATATACCATACAATAAAATGTATTGCCTCATGGGGAGGTATTCATCTACAATAAACTGCTTCTCTAGAAGCAAATACTAATACCAATTTGGACATATGGCCTCCAGTTATAGGGGCGCACTAGTAAGACAAATCTTCAAAGCATACAATGCTCTCAAAAACATTGTATTACGTAATATTGCCAATGCGTCGCGGTACATACGTAACACTGATCTACATAGGAATCTAAAAATTTAAATGGTATACGACGAGCACGAGATTCGGAAGGTTGCAAGACGACATGAAGTTAGGCTTCGCACCAATGCCAATTTAAAAGTGGTCCAACTACTTAATAATAACAATTTAGCTAAAATACTACGTAGAGTAAAACCTTTTTGAACCCTTCCTGGGTGTTTTTAGTGGATGTTTCAAGTCTCACACTATCGCTAAGCTTGCAAGCGATACCTATCAATGATTTTCACCTAACTACAAGCACCCAAAAAAAATGTTTGCAACCAAAGGCCCAAATTGAAATTCGGTCCTGGTATACATCTTCCCGAATTCGTTTTTCTTTTTTTAATTATTCACTAAAGCGTTTCCTAGGTACTTTAGTAGATGCGGATACCTTCACTGTAACACGAAAGTAAAGAAAGCTCCGAGTACATAACTACCACGCATTGAAAAGTATAGTCCACCACTACCACTTCTTTCTGCACTCACTCATATGTTTTGTCTTGCATTTGTATCCATTGTATAATAGTTCTAAATCATAAAAACGTCACTCGAAGCCCAGAACGCAACAAAAAATATAGGTTTATCTTCACTGAAAGCATCACATTCGCTCATAAATATTCATGAAATTAACATAACTTAGTTGTGTGTTTTTTTCTTTCTTATCTTTTTGAATATTTCATTGAATAATTCCCCAAATGAAAATGACAACAGTGAGGTTTAACGCGGCAACGTGGAGGATGTTCCACCGCACCAGACCAGACATGGATCCCATAGTTTACGACGTATTTATATTGATCGCAAGCCGCGCAACGTTCGTCGAGTGCCTATGGCGTTTTGTGCGTCTACTGCGGCTTCTCCTTCTATCCTGCTGAGCCCAACACGATATCTATTACTTTGTAGAAACTCTCTCCAGTTGGTGTTTGAGCAGGGCGAGCTAATAGAGCATCAATTGTCGAACAGAATAAATTAACGATGCATTGAAGTTGATTTGTGTTTTGAATTATATTTTATAAATGTCTTGTTTACAATAAAGCAAAGCCGAGAAAGAAAACCGGAAAACTAAACAACAAAAATACACGTATGGGGATTGTAGAGAGAATAAAACGGATAACTGATAGCTGGGAAGAAGTTGTGTGAGTGTGTGCCATCGGGCGGCGAACATTCTATAATGATTGGCTTATGGAGATTACCTATATCAAGAAGATTTTCTGTCAGTGACTCATGGAAAGTTTAATATATATATTGTAACTGGTTATCTATATAAATGCATGTATGCACAAGAAATGTTTAAAGCCATTTATGCTTTTGTTAAAAGAATTTGAAGAGGTAGACGTACCTATTTTAAATTCTGCAATGATTAATAAAACATCTATTAAAATGGAATTCGGATGATAAAAAACGTAAACACAGTAAATGTAGAAAAGAGTAACTAAAATACTACCGGAGTTAATTATAAATAATTTGCAGGCAATTTTTTTTTAAAGGTTTTAACCTAATATCGCATTGCTGTCACTACGGTTGTCAATGACATAAAAAAAGTTCAATAGATAATTAATTGTTTGTTATTTATGGCACGTAAATATTTTATATAATTATTTCCTCAATTTTTTCGGCATCGACTTTCAACTGAATAAGTGCACTCGATTTTAACGATATAGGTACATATAACTTAACCTTGTTAGTGCATACATAACATTTTTACTAAATTACTCAAATATCCTAAAACGTTGTACATCAGACATCACTTTTGTTCGTATACTAATCAATATAAAGTGTCAACTGAATGGATTTCATATTGGGGACGTTCGGATACCTAGGTTAGTATGTCTGACAACTGACTGACAAGATGTATGTGAGTTTTTATTAGCCCAGATTGGTCACGTGATTAGTTCTTGCAGTTGACGTTTATGAAGGGGTAGCCGAAAAATCTAGTCAAGAAACTCCTGCCTGTATACTCAGTTGACATTTTTAAGTGTCAAAATTCAAAAATAAACCACAAGTCTACAACAAGAACTCAACTTACTAGGTCTGTTCCTTTACTTTTGTAGTAAAAATGGAAAAGACTGTCAAAATGACAGTGGAGGTGATGAGTTCTCTCTCAGAGAGGGAAACTTACGCAAAAGTTAAGGAACGCTTTTGTAGTAACCTGTGAAAATGGCGGATAGTTTATAAATTGGAGTGAACAAAAAGAACAATTAATTCAAATCAGCTGTCAATTTTACGGCGACTGACAGTTGTTTCAATTCTTACGCAAAGAAATTTGTTGAGTAAAAACTAGTAAGAGGGAAAATATCTTGCTCTCTCGAAGCCGAGTTGAGGAACAACAATTGAGTAAAATAAATAAGAAGTCGTAAAAATTCGTAAGATTTTTGTGTGTGATTAGAAGCTTTCGAATTACTCGAATTATTCCCTCAGGAATCTCTAGCACTAATAAGAAATAAGTGAGTCTATCCTCCATCACAAATGATATATTTTCTCAGCTTAAAACGTTCGTTGACGTTAAAAGCTCAAAAGTCGAACATGTTCCAGCTTTTAATTTTCACAAAGTTAAAAACAAACAAATTCATTCAAAGAATACCTGACCCTCCTAACAATTTATTAATTTACTGCTTCATTGTATGTTGCACATAAGTAGTTACTTTATATTTTTTTAAATCAAGTTAAATTCTTTTTATCAAAGAATGAGTAATGGGTTCAAATTTAGAATATCCTTTTTTAGCATTCGGTATATTCTCATGTATTTTATATTTGATTCCTTTTCTTGCAGAGAAGGTACCTATAGAATGTAGGTTTGGCCGTAGAATTTAAACAGGTACCTAGGAACATACTTATATCTCATACAGATATTTTCCAAACGTCGTTTGATAAAGATGCGGATGTTACATTATTTTATGATAGATATACGTACCTACCTATAACTTGAAACTTCTGCACCGACTGGATTGAGCTCCTGTCAGAAAGTTTAAAGTTATGTGCGAAAAACACGACTTTAATTTCATCCAATGTTATCAGTAAGACATTTTTAAAAATGTTCTTCCCTTTTCGAGTTAATAGGTCTGTTCCTTTACTTTTGTAGTAAGAATGGAAAAGACTGTCAAAATGACAGTGGTGTGGATAAATTCTCTCAGCGAGAGAGAAACTTACAAAAAAGTTACGGAACGCCTTTTTAGTAATTTATAAAAAACTAAAAACTAATTTAAAAATTCAAAAAGAGCTGCCAATTTTCAAACAACTGACAGTTGTTTCAATTCTTACGCAAAGAAATTTGTTGAGTAAAAACTAGTAAGAAGGAAAATATCCTGCTCTCTCGAAGCCGCTCTCTTTTATGAATTTTTCGAGTTAAGGAACGACAATTGAGTAAAATGTGTAGGAATTCGTAAAAATTCGTAAAATTAAAAAATAAAGGAACAGACCTAATTTTAATAAAAAAGAAGTACTTTTGAGTCAAGAAAGAATAATTTAGACTACATAGACAAAATTGTACAATATTATATATTTTATTTATAAATAGGCAAAGGAAAATACATAGTTAAGAAATACTTTCATTGCCATTTTCGCTTGATTTTTTTGTTTCGAAGGTCTTGGAGAGAATATAATGTCAATAAGAACAACTTAGGCGAATCGGACAGAATGACAGTCATAAAACTACGAGAATCGCTGTTAACTCTACTTTATAAAATCACCACACTCCAGCCTTTCGCTGTCTTTTCGCTTTAAAAAAGGAATTTATTGAATGAAGACTCTATTCATACGAGTTCCGCCCTTAAGACCGGAAACATGGAAGTTAGCGAAGGCGGATGAAGATATCTCAAGTTAATGTGAACAGAAAATTGTCAATTCATTTTTGGCTCGTTTGTGTTGTCTGATTTTGGAGTGGGGTATTTAAGCAAAATCTATCAGCGCTGTGCAACTGAGCAAGTAAAACGCTAGACCCGTACATGCGGTTTCCATGAATATTCAGTGTCACGACAAGAGACAATACAAATCTTGCAGTTTCACTGCAGGTAAACGTTCAAATAATTTTATCCGTTGAGTTTGAAATTATTTAATATCTACCCATGTGGTTAGTATTAAATGTTTATGAAAATTAAACAATGCAGTATTGTTGTAAGAAAATACATAGTAACATTTTGAGCCAAGTTATTTAAAAAAAAAATGTGCACATGCATTCGATGTTAATGATATTGAAATCTGGTAATTATACGTATATATACGTGTTTGTCCTGATATGTTTCCCTAGATTTATTAATCAAACAAATCAACTCATCAATCATTATGTACTAGCCAATAACATGCATTGTTGTTAAAAGGTAGTATGTATTCCCAAACTTATCACATTCTACCACGGTTGTTAGCATTTTTTTTATTTTTTTTTATGTTTTTGCATGTCACACGGATTCTGATTGATATAACACTGACAGGAAGCCCAACTGCCAGATTAAAAAAAAAACTGAGGTGGCCAGCGGCAAGATTGTGACTTGTGGGTGGTAAGCCTCAGTATATTTTGTCTATGGTCACGAATATATTACAATGCGAAAGCCTTGTGATTGTTGTTAAATTTGTTGGGTAGGACTGTCGTGACGCGGGTCTGCGTACTTATCTAACTTAATATGTTTCTAATCCAGAAGTACTAAACAGAAGAAGACCCCGCTTCAGAAGTGGCGCAAGTGCAAGGTCACATATCAGTTCTTGTCAGAGAGATCTGAATCAACGCAGCTCTAACCACATAGCTGTTTATTAATTTAATCTATATATATAAAAATGGTGTGAAAAATGTATAGTGAATCATCAATTGAGAACGGCTGGGCCGATTTGGCTGAAATTTTTTTTTCGTTGTTCGTATATGGCAGGAGAATATTGTTATGAAAGAAAATTTTGGGAAAACTTTCCGGAAAAGTCGGGAAACTGGAAAAATCTAAATTTGAGTTTTTGTATGGAATTTTTTGTGGAATTGTTCCGAAATGGCTTTTCGAATGTAAAAATAAAATATTCTTAGTGGAAAATTTGGAAAATTCCGAAAAAACACGAAAAATTTGAATTTATTTTCGACGAATTTTTTAATTTTATCGCATGATTTGATGATTTATAGCTTTTGGTGAATACTAGACGCCCCACACCCGTCGATTCCCTGCGTATTGTAAATGGTGTGCTGTGCGCCACTTTTCGGGAGGTTTACCAATATTTAAATTTGCTCGAAAACGATACAAATTGGGACTCAACGCTCGCTAATGCTTTTTTTACGCAAGTGAATCAAATTCTTACATTGTTTGCGATCATCACAGCCATATGTGGGACAAATAAATACAAGGACGAGATGGCTGACGACATTATGCAAAGAGTTCGAACTACAACTTCAAATTTCGATCTTGAAATTAACGAAGAGATACGCAACGAAGCGTTAGTTCTGATTGAAGGCACGATTCATTCAATCGCGAATTTCAACGGGAGGAAGGCTATGATCGGAATGAGGTGTCTGAAAGAGTCTAAAAAAATGTGCCGCTGCTGAATTCCGAGCAGAAGGTCGTCTACGATTCGCTGATGTGGGTTGTTGACGATGAAACGGGAGGCATTTACTTTCTCGATGCACCCGGTGGCATAGGCAAGACATTCTTCGTTTCGTTGATTCTGGCAACAATTCGGTCAAGATCTCAGATTGCGTTGGCTGTTGCTTCCTCTGGCATTGCTGCCACACTGTTGGAAGGCGGTCGAACTGCACATTCCGCTTTAAAGCTGCCGATGAATCTTCTCACGGTTGACAAGCCAACTTGCACACTGACCAAGAATTCAGCGACATGCGAGAATGCAAAATAATCATTTGGGATGAATGCACGATGAATGCAAACGCTTCCCGTCATCCCGAAATCTACTGCTGCCGATAAACTAAATGCATGCCTGAAATCGTCTTTTTAGTGGAGACATATCAAAAAGTTGAATTTGACCACGAACATGAGATTCGCATTGCAGAACGACCAATCGGCTGCTAAATTCTCGAAACAACTACTGGCACTTGGCAATGGCCAAATTGCTGTTGATGTTTCGACTGGATTGATATCGTTTCCTGCTAATTTTTGCGAGTTCACATTATCGAAGGATGAACTCATCACCAAACTCATCCCCGGTATTGGGCATAATTATAAAAATCTCGATTGGATTAGTGCACGGGCAATACTAGCAGCGAAGAATAGGAATAGGGCGACCAACTATCCGACGAAATTTTTGAACTCGCTTGATGTACCATCAGGAACTCCATAATTTACAGCTGAAATCATCCGAAATTGTGCAACGGTACGCGGACGCGGTTATCCGTCAAGAAACTGATGAATGTGATTCAAGCGACGATCATCAAGGACATATTCAAAGGAGAGGAAGTCCTTATCCCAATAATTCCGATTATTCCAACTGATCTTCCATTCCAGTTCAAGCGGATTCAGTTTCCCAATAAGTCGCAAGGCCAATCTTTGCAAGTCTGTGGGATTAATATCGAATTTGGTTGCTTTCGGATGGTCAGCTGTACGTTGCCTGTTGGCAAACCATCTTCGTTGTTTGTTTTTGCCCCGGAAAACAAATCGAAAAACATTGTTTATCATATCGCTCTCTACTGATTTCGATTCAATTCAAATAAATTACATTGAAATTTTAACTATCTGTGTTTTATTATCCCTCTGGAGTTTATCTGAAGGCGTAAAATTGGGGCGAGACGAAGTTCGCCGGGTCCGCTAGTTTATTTATAATTAAATAGATAAACTAAAATAAAAAAAATTTTGTTTTTTACAAACAAGTGACAGAATTTAATTACCGCGTTTATTTCTAGGCTAATATAACTCCAAAATATTATTTTAATTCAATATAGAACAAAACTAGCTGTAGAACAATTCTCGATTAAAAACAAATATACAATTAAAGAATTAGCAATTACATATTGTCAATTTTCCTAAATAAAGTTTACATAATTAATTGTACCCAGTTACCATTTTTTTGATGGATTATAAAAGTCAAATTATTTATTTACTAAAGCGTTCATTTATCTAGCTAGATGTCTAGCGGAACCCCCGCCAATGGGTCGTTCGTATCAATAAAAACTAGCATTTGCTTTGAGCAAAAGGTTTTAGCAAAGTAAAAGTCTTTAGGAAATGCTTTGAATCGGTATGAATAAAAACCTAGTTTGCTAAAGTTCGAAAATTCGAAAATAGCTTTTATACTTCGCTGTACGTATTGCAATTTCCGGTGGTTTGTTTATTTTGAATTGATTTTCAAATTTTTGTGGGGAACTTAACAAAAGTGCATTGCTAAATGATGTTTGATTTCTTCCTCAGTTGTCGGAAATTTTTCCAATCATCGGCTTGTTGAACTATTTTTTGACACACATCCCAATTAGTTAACGAAACGATTGGCGAAGAAGATTTTCTCCAACACCAACCTAAACTCATATAGGTATTTTCTTGAATTTTGAAATGTTTACTTGAAAATCTGGATCTCCTATATACCTTAGGAAGGATTTATTTTCCTAGGTATATGAAAGAGCACCACCACGCGTCTCAAAATTATCATTTTGCGCACAAAGTATTTAGCAAAAGGTCTGAGTCAACTAAATAACAGACTCAGAATTTGCATAGCATTTGCTTTGTCTGGTAAGTTTTATTCATACCAATCTGAGTCAAATGTTGAAACTAAATTGGTTTTTATTCATACGAATAAGTAGCAAATGCTCCGACTTTGACATTTCTCTTTACTATGTTTTAAAATAGGTTAAAAGCTGAGTTTCTGTGTGTTCTTGAATAAAACTATGTATTTATAAAATAATCAGAAAGGACAAATCTCTACGAATATGCCACTGGGAAGACATTTGGTCATAGTCGCAAACTACTATTGTGAACAGCTTTGACACGTTGTCTAACTATTTTTCAAACGGGAGAACAAGTTGAAATTACACGTATCTACGTAAGATACTAGTCAACTTAGTCTGGAATAAAAAGGAAGGTAGATAACTTTGTTTGTAAATAAAAAGTTTAAAAATATCTACATTATCTACTATATTAACAAGATAAACTGCAATTCAAATGAGTGTATAGTATAGATTATTATTATTTAATCGCTTTTATACTATTGCCCTGTTCTTAAAGAATATTACTTGATGAAAAAAATCAATACAATGTAAAAAAAAAAGAAAACCAACCTTGTATTCAAGAAGTTCTTTTCGCATGCAAGTTACTCCGTAAAAATTGTTTAATCCTCTTTTGTCCCGCTTCGGTTCATTGTTTTCATTCCACACTGTAAGTGTGTCAAGTGAAAAAGAAAATCCTTTTTTGAGGCGTTCTTCGAATATTAAAATCCAGTCGTGCAAAAATGAGAAGAATAACTTTTAAAGATGCGTCACTAACAATAATTATCGCATAAACAATTTGAGAATATCCATTTTTTCCATGCAAAACATTTTCAATTGGAAAACACAGTCGTGTTGGAAACAATAGACCACCCCGAAATGTATACAAAAAACATTTATGTCGCTCTCTTTCTATATATTTTTTTTTTATTTTTTATTTTATTTGACAAACACAATTGCAAATGCTTCAATTGGAAACCACACTAATGCAAGTAGTAAAACACATCTCTTCATCTGCATGTACGAATACGAAGCGGCATCCAACTAATCTACATACACAAGTACACATCAAATGCATATACACACAAACACAGGGAAGAGACACAACACCAAAATGGGAAAAAGGACAACACTCAATTCAGCCACCGCAGCGGCAATGCAAATACTATGCGATAAAAAGGGAAACGAGGAGTTCTATGGATACACGACGAGGTCGATTCAGATATCACATTCTCACGGATACGGATACGGCTACGGAACGGCACTAACCGAAAAGAAACGAACAGATTTTTGCAACTTTTTTCTTCTCTTTTCTTTTTTATGGTTTGATAAAACAATGCACACACAATTAAACGCTGCGACTCTCAGAGAAGACAACAACACACCATCAAAGATGAGAGAAACCGAAAATCAATGAATTTTTCTGCCGCTGATGCTACTGCTGCTGTTGCCAAAGATGATGGCGATATTGCTGCTTTTCACGAGACTCAATCTGCCTTTGGTAGTTAAATCCAGGAATGCATTTTCATTACAGAGCCTCATCATTAATCCTATAGTTAGAATGATTTTCCATTGACCATAGCCATAGAGATGAAATGCGTAGCACGATTAATAATTTATATACAAATCGAATGGTACACAGCACACACACACCCGCACACGCATTAATGTGTATATATCCTCAAAATGATGATGTTGGACTCATTTAGGACATATTTTCACGATGGTTTTCTTGAATTAGAAAAGCGTATTTCGCGACAATTCCTATTCGATTACAGTGCACAGACACTCGATGCATAAATTTAAATAGTTTTCGAGATTTAATTGTTATAATTTAGCAATGAAAACTGAAAAAAACCGGCCGAACGTACGTCCCTCTATCTGTGTTGCACGGCAGACATTTTGAGAACTTATGAGAAAATCTTCCGCTGCGACTCAACTCAATCGATATTTTGTTTTCATATGTCAAAATTAGTTTAAAAAGCAGCGACACCTTGTGGAACGTAGAAGTGGGTGCGACATCTAGATCTCAAATATAATAATTATTACGTTACGTTACGTTATCGTGCGATTTCTCCCTTGTATTAAATTCTAGATTCACCAGGAAATTCACGTTTTCGTTTTTTGCGTTAGATTGGTCGTCCATTTTTATTAGTTTTTTTGTTGCACGACTTAAAACAAACATCCAATCTCGACCAAAGTAAAGCACAACTTTCTCTGAGCGTGTCTAAAATTCTTCAAGCGTTTAATTAAGGGCTGGTCAGCTCACAGCTGGTTAAATTCTTTTCGCTAATCTAATAATTTGAAATTGATGGGCTTAATCTAATGTCGTTTTCCATTGGGCAAAAAGAAGCGTCCGGGAGTCTGGAATCGAAAAAATCACTTCTGAAACCGTTCCTTTGGCACAAAAAATACTCTTCTGGTGATTCTGAGAAGAGAAATTCGCTTCTCGATTTGAAGTCAGAATCCACTGAAGAAGCACTAACACTAATGTAATTTGTGTATTTTATACAAGTCAGATGACGGCAGCCGTGTATTATTTTTGTGACATTTCACCAATACAAATGTGGAATCAACCAGAAGCAGTTTTCTTGTTCCCCATTGGATTTCCGAATGAGTGAATCCCCGAGTGAAACCAATGGAAAACGACATAAATTTATTCAACGACAAGCATGGCAATTTTCTCATTCTCTCAATATTTCAACCAATGAGTCTGTGCTTTATCTCAAATTATGTCAACAGACAAAAGTATTAAAATTCTGTGGCATACATTTTTCTGTTGGCCATGTTGTGTATTCTATCCATCTTTCAGTTGAATCGTCGTGAACCCAATGCGACAGATTTTATTTTTTCACTCCAACTTGCCTTATATAAAGGGATTTCCAATAAAAGGTGTTATTTTGATACTCAAAGAAAAATGTAATTTTTTGAGATAAATGATCGGATATTTATTTCATAATAAAGAGGAAGGTATGCCGTTAATAATGGAAAACAACGTCAGCCAAATGGCCACCACGACCACGCTTACAGGGCCATATCCTTTTCATGAAATTTTCCATAACAAAATCGCAAAGTGGCTGCCCTATGTCCTCGATAGACTCACGAATTCCATCTTTGAGCTCTTGAATCGACGCTGGGCTGTTGGCGTAGACCTTATCTTTCACGTGGGCCCAAAGGAAGAAGTCGCAAGAAGATAACACGGTCCGGAAACTTTTCCCGTAAAAGATCAATGGTTTCGTTTCTTGTGTGGCACGTAGCACCGTCTTGTTCAAAGTAAACGTTGTCCAGATCAATACCATCCAACTCCGGCCATAAGAAATCATTAATCATGCCCAATTCCAAAGAACGACGAGAAATGGACAAACATGGGTTTTCTTTGACATTTTGGGCTACAGCAGCAATATTCTCAGTTGTTCTTGAGCAACGTGCACGGGTTTTATTCTTCACATCACTAACTTGTCCCAACAGCTCGAATTTTTCCACCAATTTCTGTATTGCGGTCCGACAAGGTGCTTCACGACGACCCAAAAATGCTTTAGTTTTGCGAACTGTGACTGCAAAATTTTCACCATTTTTGCAGTAAATTTTTATAATTTCAATGCGTTGTTGAAGCGTGTATCGTTCCATTTTTAGTAATGGCGTAGTTTTTACTTGTCAAATGTCAAAAAATAACAGCTTCAAAAGTGACAGCTACCGAAATAGCGGCCTATTCAAAATAATACCTCTTATTGGAAAGCCCTTTACATAATATATAATTATTAATTCTAATTTTGATTGTCCTTAGGAGCCGATTATGGGTCATCCCTCTGGGTTTCCTTGTCAATTCCTTAGCTAGCTTAGCTTAAGTCACTCCGATGTGATGGCTAACAATAAACAGCTTAAATTAATTCTTTGGAATATTGCAGTTAAATATTGTCCACTTTGTGAGATTCCATTTCTACAAAAATAACCCCTAAAAAAAAGTAATGTCAAAATTCCGCAAGCAACTAATGTCACGGGCAATAAATGTGTCAGAATAGAGTGTGGAGAATTGTACCATACCAAGCAATCTACTACGACTAACCACTTTTAGCCACCACTTAACAGCAGCAGCGTATTGCAAAACGAAAAGGTCAAATTTCCCTGTGTCAGTTTTGCAGGTATGGTACTCTAGCACAGATAGCTACTATAGTACGTAGATTTTGCACCAAGAAACTAGGCTTTAAGAAAAAGTGGCAAACCAAGGACATTTCATCAGGTATCGAGTAATTAGGTATTTACAACTTTTCCAAGATCTCGGGAATTTTGAAAGATGGGTGCAAGGATGGGACCTGCAAATCAACTTTTCTGACTTGGTCTCCTGTAGATCCGAAGGAAGCTTTAATAACAAATCTCCTACAGACAGCAGCTCAGGACCTCAAGAAAGTTCCGGGGATAAAAAAGGAGGTAAGGGTGATCACTGATCAAGTCATCAGATTTGTTCGCAATTTAATGTGTCACATTTTAGTTTTAACTATAAATTTTTCTATATAAACAGCCTATTTTAAAGGAATTGTATTAAACTATTAAATTATTATTATAATGCATAAAGCTCTTCGGATTTATTTACATTTTTTTAATCTTGTAAACAATTATTATTTATTACACGCTGGTAATGTAAGAAAGTATTATAATGAAATTGAACAATCGGTAATTATATTAAGAAACTTATTAACATTTTAATCAGATGCAATTTTTAGAAGTCTTAATTAATTGATTAAATGTTTTTGTAACGGGTGCTAAAAAAATACTATATGTATTTATATTTTTAACAGACGATCCCAACTTCTCTTTTGAAAGCTACACACAAAATTCTAAAAATTTAAATGATCCTTGCGTCCAACCAAGGGCTTGGGTTGGAAGTAGCTAACCAGATTTGCTTTCAGAGGGAGAAGTTTTTTGTCAAAGAATAGTGAGAGGAAATAAGAAAATGATTTGCAAAAGATCGGTTTAGTTGTGAGTTAGGGCTAAGCCAAGTTTATACTGTCAACAAAAGGGACACACAAATCAAAATATTGGAAAATTGCAAGGCATCTGCTGACTTGTGCCTGTGCTAGTTTTTTGGCTGCATTCCACCTGTTTAGGATAAAAATTCTTGTTTGCTTTGTAAAACGTTTGTTTTTAATTTTTAGTTGGTTAACATCACGCTAAACCCAACGCCGTTGGTGTGTGCCACGTGTCACCATTGCCATATAATATGAAACGTTATACTTTATGACAGTAGCAGATTTTGGTACGCAGCGTTCTAGGCTCTAGGGTTAAAAAAATTTGGCAATAAGCAACAGGCTTTTCTTACCTTATCTCAAGCCGTGGGCGTGGTAAAAACAATACTTCTAAAAAAATATGAAAAATATGTTTTTAGCGTTTATGTATGTATATATTTAATTGTTCAATTCAATTTCATTATTACATATACATTCACATGTTCCACTGACTTTAAAAAATTAAATAAAAGCTTCAAACTACAATTTTCTGTTAGATTCAAATAAAAGTGACTACAATAAAAAGAATTAAGATTCTTAAAACAAAATAAGAATTTAATAGCAAAAAAAAGCTTTAATCAAGCTGCTTTGTTTCGTCCCTCTTACGTATGGACGGTATTAGCAAGGGCGGAAGTGATTCTCGCAACGCCTTCAAGCGTTTACTTTTCTCCTTTTCCAATTTCCGTGGAGTGATTTCATCATTTGAAGTTGATGGAGTTGAGAAATTTTCCGAGCTTTGAGTCAGAAGTGCTGATCGTCTAAAATATCTAGGCATCGAGTAATCTTCCTGGCCGGCTTTTGCTTGATTAGCCGTTTGAATTGAGTACAAACTCTGTGAAACTTTATATTTCTCAATGGTAGGTGTATCCTCATAATTCTTTGGCAGGTTGCTGAAAGATATAGACGGAACTTCAGGAGTCATACTTATGCGACTGATCGAGCCACTAATCGCAAAAATATCGGTCTCGCTGGCCACCGGCCGCACATTGAAATGCGGCACACTTTGAGCACTGCGTAATGGTCTTTTCGGAGGCGAAATATTCAACTTCAAATGTGGATGCCGATCTATTAATCGCGGACGGAGGATCACTTCATCGGTTTCATCCTTAAGAACGTCAATCGTTTCGGCGACTGGTCTTTCTGGCGAAGTGGGTGTGAGAATTTCTTCGGTAATTGGTTCAAACTTTTTCGGTGTCAACGAAAGACTATCCTCTGGCGATGAATCCGATGTTATGGTAAACGTTATGCGCTTTTCCGGTTGTTCTATTGAATTTTGACGATTGACAATATTAACAGCTTCATCAAGATTGTCTAAAATAGAAACCAAAAATATTTTAAAATAAATACACTTTCGTATAAATATCGGAACAACAAAATAGACACATGAAGTTATGTTAAAGTTCAGAAAGATATTAAATGTTACAATATTGAAATAAAAATCGATAAAAGCTATCAAAATCGTAATATAGAGGGCGTTAAAATTGTTAATCTGATACAATGCTCACACAGACATTTTTCTGAAAGAGTCAAAAAAACGTTTCAACACGGAAAGCAGTTATTCAACATTTTTTGAGGAAGCACAGAAAATAGGTACACATTTTAAAACAAGTCTAGGAAAGTAACTCACCAAAAATTGGGCAGGATTGTGGTGAAGAATAAGTGTTACACCTTTCAAATTTTACTTAAGCTCTGCCATTCCGAATTATTGTTTAAAAATTAAAAATAAAATATTTTAATATGATAATTTGTAATCTGATTGGAAGTGGAAGTTACTCTTCAAAATTAAGATAAGTATTTTATTCGACGTAAAGTTTATTTAAATAATCGTATTGAAAGTAGGTTAATCAGGAGGAATTTGAATGTAGAAACGCACGTACATAAAAACTAATGGTTTTTAAAAGTCTGGCACCTGGTATGGATCCTCAATAAGATTTCGAAATTTGTACTTCTAAACAAACCCGAAGAACAATCCTGGTACATTTGAGCAGATCCGATTTTTCTCAGCCAGTTCTGTCAGGCATTTCCAAGAAACCATATCACTGATCGCCGAGTTGCCATTTTTGTAATTGTTGCCTTCAGCTCTGGCTATAAGGGTCGAGCACTATTACAACTATTTTTAGGTTACCTACTTACTTCAAGTATAGTTTAATCAAGAAAGTTACAAATTATGGAGAAATACGAATTCCAAAACTATTCGAGTCAAGGAAAAAAACTGTTTCCGCATTAAACGGAATATTAGAATTTGCCTTTTTGGTTGACTAATTTTCGAAAATGAAAAACGCAAGTGTATTTCAGGCAGAGGTCAATGCCATTAAGGAATGCGCGAACCTTATCACCAAACCGAACCTTATAGTCAAACAGGTATAAACACCCTCCAGATTCTCGGCTCCAGAAACAAAACCAAAATATAGTGGGTTCCCGGGCACGACGGCAAGGTAACGAAAAGGCTGTGAAAGAATACGCAGTAAGCCAGTTACAACCCAAAATTTGATTCTGTTGCGCCCAACATAAAAAAAAATATTAAAAGATCATCCAGGATTGTTATTTTTAAGAACAAAAAACTTGAATTTCCTTTTCAGCCTCCGTTTATTAATTAAAAAAAGAAGTATTTTGAATTAACATGTTTAATGCTCTGGAAGAAAATGCAAGATGCAAAGTATGAAGCATTTACAAAGGAATTGACTTAAGACGCAGAAACTCAGGCGCAGCTGGCTACATTAAAGAAAGTTTTAGATCTTTTGGTCAATCAAAAAAAATGTATATAAAGAGTTTGACTTTAGTTTATATAGGGATTTTTATCCTGAGATATACGTTCGGCTTAAATAATATCATCACCCCGAGCCCCAAATTGCTTTAGTCCCTATCGTGGTTTTTTGATATTGTGTATTGACTTTTTGATTATGTATTACGATTCCAGGGGCCTTACTCTGTAATTCGATTCTAAAATTAAATCTTGAATTCGGAAAATATGTACTCTGTTATTCGAAAATCAGAAATTAAAATACGAATGTCATTTATCTATATTTTTATAGATATTCGATATCTATTTGTCATACGGAAAAGTTTTTCTCAAAGCTAAAATGTAGGTAGGTATTTGTTTAAAAAAATGCATAAACAATATTTTTTAAGAAAATGTTATAAATTAATTGAAGCATAATAACATTGATATTTGTGATGATTTTATTTTAAAGGGAAACCATAAACAAAAATACTACCTAATACAAAATAAAATCAATTTATAATTCTTATTGATTTTATGTGTTCTCATCTGGTTTTATCAAAGGGCTATTTAAAAACTGCGGACGCACGGAGAACTGCAAATAATCTGTGGAAGCGTATAGCAACCGATTTGATCGCAACTTGTCCACCAATGATTGAAGATTATTTCGTCATTCAATTTTGTGTTTTATAACATAACCTTTTACTTGACAAACCCATTATGTTAGAATTGTCCTCTTATTCGGCCCTAGCGAGGTATCCGTCGTAACGGAAAATTATCCGATTCTATACGATTCGGAGGTTTTTTGCTTCGAGATATTCTTCGGAACATCTATCCGGAATATTTCTCCGACATTTTGTAACGCGATGAAGTGCGATGAAGTGCATTTTTTTTTCTTCAATTTTTGACGGCTAGGTTCCGATATCCTTCTGACAGAAATTGGTTGCGGAATTTGTTTACGTTTTGGATTTAAGTCTCCGACAGAGTATGCGTTGCGGAGAATTTTCCGTTCCGACGGATACCTTGCTAGGGCCGATTATCTTTCTTCAGGACGAATTTTCTTCATCAAGCAAAAATTAAACCGAATCCATATCCATAGTGAAATTCAATTACCGACGAATAAATTAAGTCGTTTTTCCATTGGGCAAAAAGAAGCGTGGCGCAGTGGCTTAGAGTTAGTGCGGTGGACTACTATGTAAGCGAGGGGTCTCCGGTTCGAATCCCGAAAGAATCAAATTACATCTTAAGGTTTTTTAAGAGCTTCTCAATTGGCCCTTTGGACGCGAGTTAAGTATCCATAGCAAAACATATTGAGAAAAAAGATAACATTATTTGTATTCAATGATATCTTTAGTCTCTAGTACAGTCTTGCACACAACGCTACAATGATAACATATGTAAAAGAGATAATATCGTTTGTATACAATGTTGGAATATTATCTCTTCTTCATTATCAAGCAAGACGATTGTACGCTTGGGTCTCCTTGTAGATAGATAAGAAAAGTATATAAATACGACTGTATGATGAATTTATCAACAGTCTTATTGTAACTACATAGTAGCCTTAAGCTCCTTTTAGAATTAGTAAAAAGTATTTCAATAATAAAGGACATAGTTCCAAATAAATATTGTTTAATTTTAAAAGTAAGAAACAAGTGTTTTAATTGGCGATCCTGCCAGGAGGTTAAATATACTTTTTAACTTCAATCGAGCGGACCTCGGGAACAAGTAGTGAAATCTAGTATAAACAGAACACTCGCGTTACCGGTTACAAGAATTACCTAGCATAGCAGGTACAAATATAGCTTCTTCGTACGAAGCAGCAAAGCAATTCAGTGAAAGTGTATATGTGGAGGAAAAAAACACACAAATTCGACGACAACAGACACGAGTTCAAAATGGAACAACTCGCAGTATTAATGGCAAGATTAGAAGCTTTAGAAACCAGGAGCAACACAGTAACACAAACCCTAGAGCACACACGCACAGAGAATGCAAGGTTAGCAGCAATAATAACTAACCAAAATCAAATAAACACTAATTTAGAAACAAAACTAAATGAAGTAAAATCTGGATTAGGCATAGTACCAAACATACCTGTGCTAGAGGAAATAAGAACCACATATACAGATGGTAGTGAAATACAGTTAGACGCATTTAAAAGCCTACCTATTTTCAACGGCGATCAATCAAATTATCGGTCGTGGCGCGAAGAAGCATCCAGATTAATGGACAGCATTAAAAACTTCAAAACACACAGTAAGTACGCAGCAGCATTGACTATAGTGAAAAGTAAAATACAGGGTGCAGCCGCGAATGTGTTAACTAATTATAACACAATTTTTAATTTTGAGGCGATACGTAACAGATTAGATTATACGTACTCTAATCAAGAACCTCTATACGTGCTACAAGACATGATGAAAGCCATCACGCAAAAAAGAAGCACACTGTCTGAATACCACGACGAGATAAATAAAAATCTCAATTTAATAATATCAAAAATCACTATGTCAGGTGATCCGCCGAATATAATCGACAGACTAATTAAAAATGCTAACGACGACGCAGTTCGTATATTCATTGATGGTATGAGTGACAACTTTACAAGAGGATCATTATATTCAGCTACAATAAATGATCTAGAACACGCATTCGCAATTGCTCGCAGAATAGAACATGATAATGTGCACAGGCATTTACATCTCACTCAAGATAAGCACCACAAAAATATGCCACATGAACGCAGAAACGAAAGAAGACCAAATTATTCGAGCCAAACAACGAATTATCAACCCCAGAAGCAATACGATAATATGCAGCAACACAATCAAGGACCACAGCCGATGGAGATAAACTCGAGACAAATTGTACATGCACAGCGACAAAATTGGAATCAATACAAACCCGATGTATATAATCCACCAGCGAAACGTGAACACAGCGGGAGTTTCAACACACACAACAGACCGCAACGATCTTATCAGCAGAACTTCAAGCAGCAGAGAGTAAATAACTCCCGACAACAACGCAGAGACGATGTCAGCAGTACATATGCAGAAGCAGATGAAACGGAATGTATGGTAAATAATAACATAAGAATAGATCATTTAAACTAGTAGACGGGTTGCCCTGCTTAAATTTAACTAGTACTATTTCTAAGGAAATTTATAAAATTCTTATTGATACTGGTGCAACCCATAATTACATTAATAGAAAATGCGATTCTAGCGAAAAAATTAAAATTAAACCTATAAAAATAAAAACAATGCATGGTTATTCTATGGTAGATACAAAGAAAGTAGTTAGGATATTAAAGAAAAATATAACATTTTTTGAATTAGAGGATATTCAGTCTTTTGATATGATATTAGGATATGAAGGACTTAAAGTTCTAAACGCGGAAATAAATTTCAGTAATATGACTCTAACTACCATAAGCAGTGTCGAATCTATTCAGAAAATTAATTACATAATTGGGGAAAATAATATTTATAAAGCAGATATAGATAGACTGATGAAGATTAATAACAGCATAGGACCGTTACCCTTTACAGATACTATAGAAGCAAGCATTAGGACGACCAATGATAATCCGGTTTATGTTAAACAATATCCATATCCCATAGCAGATAACGAATTCGTAAACAAAGAAATACAGAAACTCTTACATGACGATATAATAGAAAAAAGCCATAGTCCTTATAACAGTCCCATATGGACAGTACCTAAAAAAGGTTTGGACGAAAAAGGAAAACCAAAACGGCGCATGGTTGTTGATTTCCAAAAACTTAACGCTCACACTGTAACAGACAGATACCCCATTCCGGATGTCAACATGACAATTCAAAATTTAGGTAAAGCCAAGTACTTTACAACATTAGATTTGGAGTCAGGTTTCCACCAAATTAGAATCAAAACAGATGATAAAGAAAAAACAGCTTTTGCTATAAATGGCGCAAAATATCATTTTAAACGAATGCCTTTCGGGCTCAAAAATGCACCAAGCATATTTCAGAGATGCGTGGACGACATTTTGAGAGACTTTGTAGGTAAATTCGTACACGTTTACATTGATGACGTATTGATATATTCTTCATCTGAGGAAGAACATATACAGCACATAAGTCAAGTATTCGACGTACTCAATAAAGCCACATTAAAAATATCTGATGAGAAAAGTAAGTTTTTTCAAGAAGAAGTAGAATACTTAGGTCACATAATCAGACATGGTAGAATCACTACGAACCCTGAGAAAATAGCAGCTATAGAAAATTTTCCAGTCCCACAAACGGTAAAGGATTTGAGAGGATTTTTAAGTCTTACAGGTTACTATCGTAAGTTTATAAAAGGATACGCAAGCATAGCCAAGCCCCTGACATTATATTTACGAGGAGATAACGGTAAAGTAAACAAAAAACAAAGTAAAAATATTAAGTTAAATCTGAATGATTCAGCATTAGAAGCGATTAGAATTTTAAAAAATTATTTGAAAGAACAAGTCGAACTTTTTCAACCGGATTATAGTAAACCATTCGAGCTTACTACTGATGCATCCAACATAGCTATTGGAGCCGTACTAAGTCAGAATAAGCAACCTATACACTTCTTGTCAAGAACACTGAGTAAGACAGAAGAGAACTATAGCACAAACGAGAAAGAGCTATTAGCGATCATATGGTCCTTACAAAAACTCAGAAACTACATATATGGTATAGCAGACTTAACCATATATACCGATCACCAGAGCCTTATATATTCTGTATCAGAAAAAAATCCCAACACAAAGCTGAAACGTTGGAAGGGAATCATTGAAGACTTTGGAGCAAAATTAGTTTATAAACCAGGAAACCTAAATCTTGTAGCTGACGCATTATCACGTCAACGCATAAATACTTCTACCATAGAAACAGCACATTCAGCTGAAAGTTCTTCTAATGATATAATAAAAACTGTGAATCAGCCTTTTAATGCATACACTGCACAGTTCGAACTTATTGAAGATATAACAAATAATATCGAAACACAAATCTATTTTAGTAACAAAATAAGACTCATAATAAAGTTTAAGGACAAAGACTCTTTACTAAGGCAGATGAAAGAAGTTATACAACCCCAAAAGATTGTAGCTTTGCATACGAAATTTGAAAACATATACAAATATGGTGAAAACATAAAAAAAGAATTCCCACTAGTAAGATTTATATTCACACCAAGAAAACTTCAAGACGTGACAAATTTGGAGGAACAACTAAAACTTGTAAGGGTAACTCACGAAAGAGCACACCGAGGGTTACGTAACAATATACAAGAAATCTCAGAGAAATATTACTGGCCCGATCTAAATAAACAAGCAAAGAGTTTCAACAGAAAATGCATAGCATGTCTATTTGGAAAATATGAAAGAAAACCTATCAGAGAACCTCTGAATAATTCAGAAATACCAACACATGTGGGAACACACATTCATATGGACATATACTTCAACGACAAGTATACTTTCCTTGTAACAGTAGATAAGTATTCTAAATATACAATCCTTCGGGAAATCGAAACTCGAAACAGACTGTACGACGTTATGGAAGAGGTCTTATCTAATTATTTCCCAAAATGTGAACGACTCATGACAGATAACGAGAAGAGATTTAAAACAGAAATGGTGAACCAAATGTGTTTGAAATACAACATAACTAAAGTAGAAACTCCAGTATACAGATCGACAGCGAACGGTCAGGTAGAACGTGTAAACGGTACAATAACTGAACTGTCTAGAATATTCACAATTCAGAATAAAACAAGACTTATCGAAGAAATATTTAGAACAGTGCGTGAATTAAATAATTCTATACACTCAGTTACCGGTTTGAAACCTAGAGACATTTTCTTTAATCAAAATAAATATAGCAATAGTGAAATTATAATAAATAAACTAAACTCAGCATCCAAAAAAGTGATCGAACGTCTAAATAAAGGAACTCGACACAGAGAGTATAAAAAAGGAGATAAGATAATGGTAAGAATCACAGGTCTTAGAAAGAAATCTAACGCCAGATACATAACAAGAATAGTAGAAGAAGATAAAGGAGACACTGTAATCTCTAAAGAAGGAATAAAAATTCACAAGGATAACATAAAGAATTATCATTTTTCAGATGACGAAAATATTAATATTCCTAACATTACTAGGAATTGTACAGAGTCAAGAAGGGCAAGGAAACGTTCAAATAACTGAGTTACTAAACAAGAAGTTTATACTTACGCAAACAGATGACGTGTATTTATTCAAAGAACAAACTTATTTGTTACATGCCACCAACCTGACTTCGATATTTCAACCTTACGTAAATATCGTAACTAGTAAATATCAACCTACACAAGAAGAAAAAATTTGGTTAAGTAAAATTAAGAATTTAGCAGACCAATTACAAGAACATACTAGGCATACTAGATCAATTAACTTTTTAGGAACAGCTTTCAAATATGTGTTTGGTAATCCTGACCATTATGACTTAGTTAACATAGAAACGAGTATAAATAATCTCATAGAAAACAATAATAAACAAAAAACTATAAATTCTAGATTTGAACAAATTTTGCAACAATTCGAAGGTCAGAGCCTTAAAGAACATTTAGTAATAGAACAAGTGTACGAACAATTATTATTATTGACCAGAACAATTAATGCAGCAAAAAATAATGAATATTTATCAGAAAGCCTAGACTTAGATGACATTAAAAATATTATTCAACATGAAATAATTCAAGTACCCATAATAAATATACTTGAGTACTCTAAAATATTATTAGCTAGAACTGATGAATTCTTCATCACAATATATAAATATCCAGTTCTAATTAAATCATGTAAATTGTATAAAGTAACACCTTTAAATTCAAAACATGGAAAAATCATTACAGATAAAACAATTGCCTTATGTAACCAAACTTATTTAAGAACAAGAAATTGTCAAAATCATCTAAGTAAAAACATTTGTGAAATTAACTTTGAAGAAGAAAATTGTCTTATTCCACTTTTAAAGAATATAACTTCAAAATGCAACATTAAACAAGAATACGATTACGACTTAGAAATTGAATCCGGTGTTATGTTATTAAGCGGTAAGCATAAGTTAAATAATCAAACAATTAATGGTATAAACTTAGTTACTTATGAAAATACTATAAATCTAGACGATAAAATATACAAAAACATGCATAAGCAAATTAAAGAAGTTATATTAAGAAATCATAATTCAGAGTCTTACATCGACCAAATAATTAAAGAAGATACAATGTACAAATTCGATAACATAGATACTTTAAAAAAACTAATTATTCCTTTTGAAGAAAAACCGATATTATCAACTATATACACAATTGTAACACTGATTGTTATTCTAGCATTTACGTACGTAATGATAAAAACTATACAATGTATAACAGATCGTCAAAAACAAAAAAAGATTGACGCATATAACAAAACTTATGAAAGAGAAATGTTAAAAATAGCGTCGAAAAATCGGGACGATTTCGTTTAACAAGGGGGGGAGTTAAGTATCCATAGCAAAACATATTGAGAAAAAAGATAACATTATTTGTATTCAATGATATCTTTAGTCTCTAGTACAGTCTTGCACACAACGCTACAATGATAACATATGTAAAAGAGATAATATCGTTTGTATACAATGTTGGAATATTATCTCTTCTTCATTATCAAGCAAGACGATTGTACGCTTGGGTCTCCTTGTAGATAGATAAGAAAAGTATATAAATACGACTGTATGATGAATTTATCAACAGTCTTATTGTAACTACATAGTAGCCTTAAGCTCCTTTTAGAATTAGTAAAAAGTATTTCAATAATAAAGGACATAGTTCCAAATAAATATTGTTTAATTTTAAAAGTAAGAAACAAGTGTTTTAATTCGCGGCGTTAAATTGTAGATCCCTTCCATTCGGCCCAAAAATTTAAAACTCACACAAAACGAATGGTTGTGAGAAGCTAGGTCTAGGGCCCGCAAAAGAAGAAGAAAAAGAAGCTTCCGGGAGACTCTGGAATCGACAAAAAAAAATCTGTTTTTAACTGTTCCTTTGGCACAAAAAATACTCTTCTGGTGACTCTGAGAGAAGAAAATTGCTTCTCGATTTGAAGTATGAATCCACTCAAGAACCACTAACACAAGGGTATTTTATGTATTTTATTCAAGCCAGCTGACAGCAGCCGTAGATTATTTGTTGGCATTTCACCAATACAAATGTGGATTCAACCAGAAGCAGTTTTCTTGTTCCAATGAATTTCAGAATAGTTGAATCCGCAAGTGAAACCAATGGAAAACGACATTAAATAAACGAAAACGAATTATTTGACTTTTTTTTAAATTTAAAATATTATTTTTGACAAAAAACAGCTCGGGACTCGGAACATTTATTCGAAAGTTGCAAAGACTTCCTTACAACTTTTTCATTCGATTCGAAAGTTAAACAGAGTATCACTTTAAATTAGAATCGGAAACAACTTTCGAATCGAATTACAGAGTTAGGCCCCAGGTGCGTGAGTGTTAACCACTGTTTCTTTGCTATTTAGGTACTGGTTATAAAGACTTTATGTAAGAGTAGATCGTAACCGGTTTTTCTGACTAGCGGACAAATTTTTGAAGCAGATCCAATGCTATATCGCTCTATGGGGTTAAGTCCTCTATTTGGATAAAGTATCTTTTTTTGGTTCTTGGTTAACCTTGTTGTAGGTTGTGCCAGCCCAATTAATGTCATTTAGCGTATTATTTGGAAGAAAACTCTCCTATACAGTTCTCAATTTAAGTCATGGTCCAAGGGCTGACACACTGTGCTGACTGGGAAAAATATCAACGTGATGTTACGTAAACTACGCATCATTTCCAATGGTTCAAAAACCCCACGCGTATTTAAGAAATGTAACATCGTATGTCTTTGTTTGGAAGATTTCTCCCTGAACAGAACTCACCTGTTATATAAAATGTCTTTACAGGAAGAGCCTTAAAAAAAGACCGTCTCACCCGCCTTTAACATTTTCGTGGGATCATATTTTCCAATTAATAACTCTATCGCTCATATAGCTCATATAGAACATTAAAAGTAATATTTTAGATACAAAATTAATGTGGAAAGAGTTTCACAGGTTTGGTCCAAGCTCTTCAATTAAACAAACTTCAACGACTTTAGGTCAAATGAACTGTGGTAACTAAACGGACCATAGTGCTACTTAGATTGTTAAAAAACTAGATCATTTGTATGGTGATAAAGTACCTACAATGAAGTTTATTTTCATCAACCAGATTCACAAACAGACAAAATTATAGAAATAATTTACAACACGATTCATTATTTCATTTTTATATATTTATTATCGTTTCCATTGTAGCTAAAAAGCTAAGCAGACTTTTGTGTATATCAATATGCAATTGCACTTGATGAAAAAGTGTCCGTGATAATTATTAATCATTTAATTACTACTGTTACAAAAATCTACCCCATTCGTATAGACAAGTAAGTTATACCTACTACGACCATCAGAATTATTAACAACTGAATGATATTTAGACTCTTATCTTCTTTATTGGCATGACGCAAATAACAGCCCACCTATGAAATTAATTTAATAACTGAAACAAGCAATTCCAAAAATAAAAAAAAAAAATATTAGAGAACTATTATTTGTGACGGCATGTTGACATAATATAGAAGCCTTAACCTATTCTTGATATACAAAGGCGCTCACCTACTTATTTGGGTATTATCTTTTTTTTCGTATTTGACAAGTGGATGTTTTTCTATTAATTTCAATGTCCGAGTTGATAATTATTTAGTCATGTTCTAGTATGCTCTATCATCGGTCCTAGAAGATTACGATTTTAATAAAGTGTAAGCTCAAAAGCCAACTGTTTGGGCATGACCTAAATAGAATATTCTGAGCGCAAGGCAACGTCACGTTTGAAGACTTAGATTACCGATTTGTACACAAGTATATTTTTATCCTAATCAGTATCTCTGATAATTATCGTATATGTGCGTTTAAAACAACAACAAATTAAAAACATCGCATCTAAAAATGTAAAAAAATGATCGTGCTTTCTGTCGCTATTACCGAGTTTTATAGAAGTGCGACAGCACTTGGCTTTTGAGTTTTCTTTCAATAATACAGTAAGATAAGCTATTTAGGGATTTAATTATAAAAACATCACGACTAAATCTTATTCATGAATCATGTAACGTAACGTTGATGTGCATTTTTCTCAAGTTGGATGTAGTAGAGTGAAATGGGGTAAGTTGGGCTTTGGTGCGGATTCGATGTTGTCATTGACACTAAGTCGAAGCTTAGCAGCTCCAATTGACGACATTTAGCAAACAGACTTGTAAGTGTTTTTTTTCTTTAACAAAAAAGTGATTTATTTTGACATTTCCAACGACTTTGATATAGGCTGTCAAACTTTCACACGAAAGTCTCCGTCAGTCTCCGACCCTTCTTCTTTCCTCTACATTCACTTTATCCTTATTTTTTAATGATGTTAAACCTATTTACTTTGTTTTAAAATGAACGAGAATTTAAGATACACGAACATTCGCGATTTTACAAAAAAAATCATTTCTCAAATACACATTTTGGTTAAATACTTTATGCCAGTTGAAAATGATAGAGAGTTAAAAATGAGAGAGGACCATTTATCCCTAATAATCCCTAATAATATAAAATAAAGTGAATATTTTTTTGTAGGAAGCTACAGAACAAACGGGTGAACGGATTTTGACAATTTTTTTTTTATTTATTAGGTTTCTATGAGGAGCAAGTTCGTGCATTTAAAAATATTTGATTTTGATTGTGGAAGTCGAAGAAATTCAATAATTAGACTTTGAACACAAAAAAAGTGAACTTCTCCTTCGTCTATTTGAATGAAATTAATTCCATTTTTTAGATACCTAAAACGCCCATCTTTTAAGTCCAAAACTAAGTTTCTATTTGTTATATCAGCTGAGCAATATTAACAAATCCTTTGCGAAATTCCTTTTTTATCAATTTGTTAATTGACCAAGATTTTCAAATCGATCTCAGTGGTGGTTTCTTTTTCAGTTTTCTTTCAAGGTATATTCGTATTTTTTGAGAGAGCGGGAGGGTTTTTTTTTCATATAAATACTCAGAATCGGAACTGTAGTCGTATGTCGTTTTCCATTGGTTTCACTCGGGGATTCACTCATTCTGCAAACCAATGGAACAAGAAAACTGCTTCTGGTTGAATGCAGAAATGTATGGGTGAAATGCCAAAAAATAATCTACGGCTGCTGTCAGCTGGCTTGTGTAAAATACATGAATTACACATGTGTGAGTGCTCCTTGAGTGGATTCTGACTTCAAATCGAGAAGCGAATTTCTCTCCTCAGAATCACCAGAAGAGTATTTTTTGTGCCAAAGGAACGGTTTCAGAAGTGATTTTTTCGATTCCGGACTCTCCCGGACGCTTCTTTTTGCCCAATGGAAAACGACAGACCTACGTGAAGTTGGCCCGCACTTTTTCTAGAATGAAAAACGTGGAATGCAGTTCGATAGACATTCGTTTGTAGTTGTTTGTAGTGAAATTTTTTTCGTTTGTAGTTGTACCGTTAAAAAGTTAGGACCATTAGAAAAAAATTTCCGCCCGCACTTCTGAGCTTTTGAAATAGAATCTAGCCAGTTGCAATCGAAATCGTTTGTAGTTGTTTGTAGTGAAATTCTTTTTTCCCAAAAATGTCTCATTTCGGAGATATTAAGACATTTGTGTTTGCACCTATAACTATGAAATTCCAACAGTGAGAAATTATTTAAGACCATTAATGCATAAAGCATATCCCAACATAAATAACTGCATTGAAAATATCAAAATCCACCCAACCGTAACTTAATAAAACGCAATCAAAGTCAAAAACTGCATATTTTTAAAGTTGCGCCCATATATCAATTTCCCAACAACTACAAACAACGGTAAACACATTTTCGCAAACCAGTCAACCGTGTCCATCCATATGAGTCACTATTTGTCAATTAGCGACAACAACCAATGAATAAAGCCCGATTTTATCCAACAAATTTTTCTATTCCTTTAAAGAACATTAAAAAACAACCCCTTTCGAACAAATTATAGCAACAAAAACATAATGTTTGCTAAGTCTGTACATCTGGCTATCTAATACAATTCAAATTTTATGATTTTATCACAAAGAAAAGGATTTAGATGCAACTTAAGCAAACAGTAGCTCGTCATATAAACTCACATGAATATTTCGATTACTAAGCAACTTAAAATAGTGAAATCTATTTTTTTCTAATGCTTTCTATTAGATCTTTCTAATGGAATAGAAAAAAGTGAGATTTTATCAATAGATAATGATTTATTCGAAATTTAAGAAAACGGTTGAAATCGTCCGCGCAACCCGATTTAAGGGGACGAATATTTCAAATGCTAGACAACTACAAACGATAAAAACCAGTTATTTGTTAGAAGGCATGTATGTTCTATCTAATGAAACCAAAAATATTAAATTTGTATCAATAGAAAAGAATTTATATGCAATTTAAGCAGACGAAATTAAACTGCGTTATCTCCGAAACAGGTCCAAGTCAAGTGATGAAATCTTCTATTTTTGATAGTAATCCACTTCACCAATCGAATAAATCATAAATTGTATCCATCAGCCTAACGGTTTATGATTTATATGAAATTTAAGCAAACTTGAAACTTAATTTTTTTTGTGAAGTTGGCCCGCACTTTTTCTAGAATGAAAAACGTGGAATGCAGTTCGATAGGCATTCGTTCGTAGAGGTTTGTAGTGAAATTTTTTTCGTTTGTAGTTAAACCGTTATAAAGTTAGAACCATTTAAAAAAAATGTCCACAATTCCTTAAAACCGCGTTATCTCTGAAACCGTACCAAGTAAAGCGATAAACTGTTTTATTTTCAAAAGTGTTCCACTTCACTGATCTAATAACACACAAACTGTATCTATTGACCTAACGGTTTATGATCTATAAGAGATTTAAGCGAAATTTTACCTTCCAACTTTCAGGGTCCATAACTCAAAAACCGTTTAACTACAAACGATGAAATTTTGAATTTATATTTTATGTACCTTTTCTTATCTGCTGCATAAAATAGAAGACTGTGCGCACTACAGGTCATATTTTATTTCAAATTTAAGGGAAGCCTAAAATGACCTTGACTGCCCATTTTTTAAGCGGTTCCATATTTCCATTGCTAACAAACTCTGGAAGTTGAAATATGTTTTTTTCCAATGAATATACCCATCCCTTTCTAATAAAGTCAACAAAAATCATTTTCAACTAACGGTTTAAGTTTTTTACACGATTTAATTTTCGATAAATTCGGTTTGGAAGCCTATTTAAGCACCCCGATAACTCAAAAACTGTTTAACTACAAACGATGAAATTACACATTTCTAATCTATGCTTTATCTCTAATCGATACTATCAATTAAAAGAAAATCCGCTCTACTGGACACTTTTTATTTGCAATTTAAGGGAAGCCCGAAATGTTCTGAATTGCCCATATTTAAGCGGTCCAATATTTCCATTGCTAGCAAGTTCTGAAGGTCGAAGTAAATTTTTTTCCAATGAAACTAGCCACACCTTTCGAACAAAAGCAACAAAAATCATTTTCCACTAACGATTAAAGATTTACGCTTTGTATTAGAAAAGTGCTTTCGAACATTAATTCCCAATAGTATGGTCAGTCGAACAGCTTCCCTTAAATTGCAAATAAAAAGTGTCCAGTAGAGCGGATTTTCTTTTAATTGATAGTATCGATTAGAGATAAAGCATAGATTAGAAATGTGTAATTTCATCGTTTGTAGTTAAACAGTTTTTGAGTTATCGGGGTGCTTAAATAGGCTTCCAAACCGAATTTATCGAAAATTAAATCGTGTAAAAAACTTAAACCGTTAGTTGAAAATGATTTTTGTTGACTTTATTAGAAAGGGATGGGTATATTCATTGGAAAAAAACATATTTCAACTTCCAGAGTTTGTTAGCAATGGAAATATGGAACCGCTTAAAAAATGGGCAGTCAAGGTCATTTTAGGCTTCCCTTAAATTTGAAATAAAATATGACCTGTAGTGCGCACAGTCTTCTATTTTATGCAGCAGATAAGAAAAGGTACATAAAATATAAATTCAAAATTTCATCGTTTGTAGTTAAACGGTTTTTGAGTTATGGACCCTGAAAGTTGGAAGGTAAAATTTCGCTTAAATCTCTTATAGATCATAAACCGTTAGGTCAATAGATACAGTTTGTGTGTTATTAGATCAGTGAAGTGGAACACTTTTGAAAATAAAACAGTTTATCGCTTTACTTGGTACGGTTTCAGAGATAACGCGGTTTTAAGGAATTGTGGACATTTTTTTTAAATGGTTCTAACTTTATAACGGTTTAACTACAAACGAAAAAAATTTCACTACAAACCTCTACGAACGAATGCCTATCGAACTGCATTCCACGTTTTTCATTCTAGAAAAAGTGCGGGCCAACTTCACAAAAAAAATTAAGTTTCAAGTTTGCTTAAATTTCATATAAATCATAAACCGTTAGGCTGATGGATACAATTTATGATTTATTCGATTGGTGAAGTGGATTACTATCAAAAATAGAAGATTTCATCACTTGACTTGGACCTGTTTCGGAGATAACGCAGTTTAATTTCGTCTGCTTAAATTGCATATAAATTCTTTTCTATTGATACAAATTTAATATTTTTGGTTTCATTAGATAGAACATACATGCCTTCTAACAAATAACTGGTTTTTATCGTTTGTAGTTGTCTAGCATTTGAAATATCCGTCCCCTTAAATCGGGTTGCGCGGACGATTTCAATCGTTCTCTTAAATTTCGAATAAATCATTATCTATTGATAAAATCTCACTTTTTTCTATTCCATTAGAAAGATCTAATAGAAAGCATTAGAAAAAAATAGATTTCACTATTTTAAGTTGCTTAGTAATCGTAATATTCATGTGAGTTTATATGACGAGCTACTGTTTGCTTAAGTTGCATCTAAATCCTTTTCTTTGTGATAAAATCATAAAATTTGAATTGTATTAGATAGCCAGATGTACAGACTTAGCAAACATTATGTTTTTGTTGCTATAATTTGTTCGAAAGGGGTTGTTTTTTAATGTTCTTTAAAGGAATAGAAAAATTTGTTGGATAAAATCGGGCTTTATTCATTGGTTGTTGTCGCTAATTGACAAATAGTGACTCATATGGATGGACACGGTTGACTGGTTTGCGAAAATGTGTTTACCGTTGTTTGTAGTTGTTGGGAAATTGATATATGGGCGCAACTTTAAAAATATGCAGTTTTTGACTTTGATTGCGTTTTATTAAGTTACGGTTGGGTGGATTTTGATATTTTGAATGCAGTTATTTATGTTGGGATATGCTTTATGCATTAATGGTCTTAAATAATTTCTCACTGTTGGAATTTCATAGTTATAGGTGCAAACACAAATGTCTTAATATCTCCGAAATGAGACATTTTTGGGAAAAAAGAATTTCACTACAAACAACTACAAACGATTTCGATTGCAACTGGCTAGATTCTATTTCAAAAGCTCAGAAGTGCGGGCGGAAATTTTTTTCTAATGGTCCTAACTTTTTAACGGTACAACTACAAACGAAAAAAATTTCACTACAAACAACTACAAACGAATGTCTATCGAACTGCATTCCACGTTTTTCATTCTAGAAAAAGTGCGGGCCAACTTCACGTAGGTAAACGACAGTAGTCGAATGGATTTGGTCTGCTCATGCTCAAGTGCTCAAGTGCTTTGCATCTGCTCAGCTCATGCGTTTAAGGTTGCGCTGAGTGAGTTCTTTTTTAGTTGGGTAGATATAGAGTATGTATATGAATGTGGCGACTGGCGAGTGTGCTGTCCATTTGAGTGGGACGGAGGATGGGATTGAGTGTGATAACAGATAATATAATGTGACATGTGAGATGTGAATTGTATGGGATATCGAGCAACGTTGCCAGACTTTTAAAAATGAAAATGCTAAATCATATAAATAAAATTTGTGTAATTCTGTTCGAATAAAATTGAATTTGACTGCACATCTTTTTATGCAAAAACCTTAGAAACTGCTGAATATTTTTTCGGTACATTTTTCACAGGCCTATTAACTATAGAGGATACCTAGGCCTACAATCCCAACTTTATTTCAACTCCTTATCTCTATAAATTCCGGAAAAAAATTGGACAAGAGTAATTTATTTTGTCGTTTCGTTTCGCTTTCACGCTTTGCGTCCGAAAATACTGGTAGCATTAAAAAAGAGTAAAAACCAGCTTACAGAGGACATCTGCAAGTACCTACCACTTAGGATAACTATTAACTCGATACCTTTTAAATACCTAAGTAGGCAAAATTTGAAAAATTTCTACGATTTTCACCTGAATAAGTGGATACTGGATATATGCTTTTCATTCTCAAATCAAACAAACCAACATCATCTTCATGACATCCCTTTTAACCTTATTTTTCTCCAGTGACACAAAGGGAGATAGACATAGGCACTATGCTGTTTGGTTTGCTAAGAAAAAAGGAAACCTATAAAAGAAATGCCAAATTTGTAGGAAAGGCGGGGTGTGTCTGCCCTCTTGCTCAACTTCTATTTCATTTAACCTGGAAGTGGCGTGGCGTTTATATAACCCTAACCCGATTCCTACCGACTTCCCTTTTTAAATTTTCACCAGCCAACACTATCTACCAAAAACCAAATTAATATACATGAAAGCAACCAAATGAATTTAATATTTAGAAAATGGGGCACACACGTAAGCGATGGACTAAATATTGTGTGTATGTATCCATTTTGATCATTCATCGTCACAGCAAAGCGAAGGTCGGGTATTGGGTTATTAAAGCTCTCGCTCTCACTGGATGGATAGTTGACTTTCAGAGAATTTTCTTTTTATCCCGTTTTTTCTCTTATTCGCCAGCCAAGGCGAACTCAAGCGTTATGAGAAATGTGGATGTGATAGAGTTCGGGAATACTACCTTTCAATATTAATGAATGCTATTGGTTAGTAGGTACTTATATATTGATAAAAGGCGCTTAATTTGATTTGTCTGATTAATAAAACTGGCTACAAGAGGGGTTTTACAAATTTGAAGCATATTAATTTAAACATGGTTACTTATTTACCAATTTTCGATATCATTAACACCGATTGAATGTGTACATTTTTCCAAAATAACTGGAGAAAATTGGCTCAAAGTGTTATTATTTTATTGTTTTAAACTGTTCTGAAACCACATTTTGCACGGGCAAAGCCGGGCGGGTACAGCTAGTTCTTAATAAAATAAACGCAAAATAGAAAAAATAAAAACAGAGTTCGCCATCTAGGCCTGGTCACATAGCCTGTGTTCAAAATGTTCATCAAAATCGTGTGGAATCGTTTTTGAGAAAAGAAAAAAAATAAAACAGACGAAATTGGGTGCCCCAATTTTTGGAGTTTCTTTAAATTTGTCGGATTTAAAATGTTGACAACAAAAATTAATAAATTCGAATATGTCCCTGTATAAATATATAATTATGTATATCAAAGTACCTGTTTAAAATTAATATAGTTCGACACCGTTTAACGGATCATCATGAAACTTTCTTTTAACTCCCCACTAACACTACAATGTGCTGCAGTATATAAACTGTTATATTGACATCTGCGCAAAACGTGGGCAGTAATACAAAACGGGGATGGCGATGGGACCATGGTGCCTAGGCCTAGTCCTTCTAATATAAAGTTACCAGATCCAAAAAGTCAAAATGTGGGACAAAATAAAGAAATTCACCAGCCGAAAGTAATACACATTCTGTTGTTTTTTTTTAATGTGGGACAATTTCAATTTTATAAAAAGAGGTTGCAGAGGTTTTTTTTGTAAATCCAGTTGATTTTAATGGTGGTTGCGGTATAATGTAATATCTGCAAGGGACATCACTATTTTTACCGACAGTCAAGCCGCGATTAAATCCTTGGAATCGGTCACCTTTAACTCCAAGACTGCCCTCAATTGCCGCCTATCTCTCAACGAGATGGCGGAACAATTCAAAATTCACCTTATTTGGGTGCCGGGCCATAGGGACATTCCAGGCAACTGTACGGCCGACGAACTCGCCAGACATGGCACAACTGCCTCGATTCTACCGGAAAAGGAGAATCTCTGCATGCCTCTCGCTACTTGCAAACTTCTTATCAAACAAAACGCGATAAACGCTACTAACCGCAGATGGGCAAACTGCACCACTTGCTCTATCACGAAACAAATTTGGCCCAGGCTGGATCTCAAGCGCTCCAGCGCTCTTATAAGATTAAAGAGATCCGACATAAGCACCCTAGTAGGTGTGATAACGGGGCACTGCTTAATAGGCAGACATGCCCTCAGGCTGGGTCTTCCCGCTAACGACTTCTGCAGAAGTTGCATGGATGACGAGGAGGAGGAGTCCGTTCTTCACCTTCTATGCACCTGTCCTGCTCTTTCAACTCGAAGAAGATTACATCTCGGAGAGTACTTCTTTGACAATCTTGGTGAACTCGATTTTATTAGTATCAATCGCCTCCGCCGCTTTACCTTTAGCTCCTGTTGGTTCAACGGGTAGTCTGAGATCATTGGATCCTGTGGTGTCACAATGGGCCAATTCTGGCCTAAGTGTGGCTGGACTTGTGTGTAGCCTGCCACTATAACCTAACCTAACCTAATGCGCTGCAAAAATGTATGTGTGTTCTCTTCTCTCATATAGTTTTAAAATTAGCCTAATAAAATGATATCGAAAATTCAGCAATGGAGTGTAAATGATTATACATTTTTTTAATCTACGAAAATAAATATTGAAAAAAATTGTCACTACATTATTACATTTTGGTACGATTTCATTATGTTATTGGGGGTATTTGTGTAAAACGTCAACACGATTTGTCTGGACTAGGTATACGTACCTACGCGTGAACTAAGTAAGTTTAGTTGTCGTTGTTAACATGTGGTTTATTTTTAAATTTTAGCACTTTAAAATGTTAACTGAGTACGCAGGCAGGATTTCTTCGACTAGATTTGTCGGCTCCCCCTCCATAAACGTCAACTGCAAAAACTAATCACATGACCAATCCGTGCCAGTTAAAACTCAAACACATCTAGTCACTTAGCTGTCAGACTTACTAAACTAGGTATCCGAACGTCCCCATTTCAAAATTTTGGGTCGTGCACGCCCAAACGGTAAGAGAACGTACTTAGATATTTGCAGATTTAAGCTTATAGCGCAAATAAATCATGCTGACTTTTAAAATGCGCGTTAAAGTAAAGTAATTGCAAAAAATCAAAAAATAAATATATTTTACATATGTATGTATTAATAAATCATTGACACACATTATGAAGATACTTTTCTGAAGAATGATTTTTTTTTTCAATAACTTATTATTTTGTGACACTTCTTCGAAGAAATTTTGGCAGCTTCAGCTTGATCTCAGCTTGATTTCACAGTCAATATCGCTTTAATTATTTCGACAGAGAATTGCGACTTCTCCACTGTAATTTGTTTGCAAGTGAAAATATTCTTTCCGTCGACGCATTAGTCCCCAGCAAACAGGGTATACTCAACAAACTGTTTTGGTGTTTTGGTAGGGAATATTGCAGTCTTATGTTTGTTAATTTATAAAATTAACGATCGAAAAATATAAGTTCTTTTTTGTGGGACAGTGTGGGACATCTTATAATTTTGTGTGACATTTGTGGGACAGTTCATGTAAATGTAGGACTGTCCGACGTAATGTGGGACGAATGGTCACTTTATTGTAATAAACTCACACACTACTCAACCTAACCTAACCTAACCTAATACAAAACGAGGCAAGGCAAATTAAAACGCAAATCTAAGCATTTATGGCAACTTCGTCTTTTGAAAGAATTTTACGAAATTTGGCTGATGTATCACAAAGAACCGTAAACCATATTTATGTAAGTATAGGTTATGTGCTGGACTACTGAGCGAGGGTGGATCGGGGTTGTGAGATTGTCACAAGAGAGTAGGCACCATATTGGGTCCATCGTTATCCCCAGGGGTCTTATATCTCACGTCTTAATATTTTTACCGTAGTTTCTCCAATTAAGACGTTCAGATTCGGCAAAATTAAAAACTCGAATCAGGCGAAAAGCTAGGCATACGGTACCTTAACGAACTTGTTGCGGCAACTTTTACTTTTTTTTTGGTAGCAGGTAAGGCCCAGTTATAGCGACACGTAAAATGCAACCGAAGAATGCTTGAAATCTTGGTCTTAAAATATTGCTTATGAATTATAAAGTAAGTTTATCAAAAAGAAAATAAATTACCTATGTTAAAATGCTCCATCTGTCAGGAATTTTTTTTCTGAAAAAATCTAATCGGAGGTCTGTTCCCTTACTTTTTGGGCTAATTTCGGCAAAATGTCAGATATCAAGGAGTTGGAATATATTCTCTCAGAAAAAGACAATGTAACCAAAAAGCACTTGGATACAGTTTAATATTTATTTTTCTTGCCAATTTATCAATTTTAACAATTTTCAAAACTCATTACACGAAACCGAAATAAACAGCTAATTCAAATTGACTTTTGAGATATTTGACAGCTAAAGCCAGTTACAACAAACTAGCCCAAAGAAATTTCTTGGGCTACTATTTGCAGGTTTTTTATGGAGGGGAAATGTTTTTTTTTTCTCTTTGCGGCTCTCTTCTACCCAACTTTTGCGTAAAGAAACGAAGTTTGACTTAATTTGGGCAATGTGTTCGAATTCATTATCGTTATGGAACAGACCTCGGGTATGGTTGATTTGTTTCAACAGTCAATTTTTCTGAAAGTCATTTTGAAACTGCTCCATTTTTTCGGTTGCATTTTACGTATCGCTATAACTGGCCCCTAAGTTTGCTGTAGTCTTGCTTCTTTAAAATTGTAGCGTTCCCTAGAATTGGCGCCAAACGTAAAATTCGAAAACACGAACGATTGTGAGAGTGGAAAAACTATCGTAAACGACATTTTTGAGTCTTCGTCTTTTTTAACGATCTAGGACGTGCTAGCTGACAGTTCATTGCGTGCAAGGATAATTGTGGACGTTAACGAAGTCCGCTCAATGGCTGCTGTGCTGGACCACTCAGGTTAAACTACCAGAAAAACACAAATCACAGCTAAAGATTTTTTCCACTGCCACACCTCAAGTGAACGTAAAAAGAGCTCTCGAAAAAAATAACCGATTCGCAAAAGCTTTTCAACTTAGCCGTTCAGATGTTCAAAAAACACACGCAAACGTAAGATTGTAAGAAGCGCATAGGTATATCAACTTCAATTCTGTAAACGTTATTCACAGAGAAGGTTTCATTTAAGTGACACTTACGAAAGCTGAAAATTTCCTTTTGTGATGTCTGAAAAAGACCTCAGCCAACATGGCGTGCCTAAACGGGTGTAGCTTTTACGGGTTCAACCATAACACAATGGCGTGCAATGCTCGTACATAAGCATCACTTGGAGTACCCCATTCAATCATCATTCATTGTTTTTCCTATAGGGTCGATCTATAGCTGGAGAAGATTGCTGTAACAACTGTAGGAAAGTTAAATGCATTTGTGAGCCACCACCACCATAGTGTACAAGTTGGCACTAAAGTTAGGGCGAGAGTTGGGGCTCATGTCCCAGAAAACCCAAAACCAGCTTTTCTTCTCCGCATTTGTTAAGCTTTTCCGTTCCGCCTCTCGCATACAATCATATGCTATTCTTAAATACAACCAGAAAATAATATTCGATACAGTTGACAGCGAAACGACGAAATGTCACATGAAACGAACTATAAAGAAATGTCATAAATAAACATAAATTATTGGCGTATCGTATCAACGAATCAGTCGTATTTATCTCTCATTTTATTCATGTGCAATATCCAATATACACTAATTAAAAAATCAATCAACTCCATATGACAACTCCGCCTATACATGTGCATGTATATTTTTCAAACAATACTACTACAATATTGTACACTGGTATTTCCTTATTCTACGTTGTTATTGTTAACAATTTAAATGCTTCTTGGTATGTGATTCAAAGTCAATTCTCTTATAAATAATTCAATGGTAGGTATAATGCGATAATAGTAAACGAATATGTCATTGCAGGTAAAATTTTACTTTGGAATTATGATTATGATGATCATTACCTTCCAGTTTCTTGATCAATTTATCTTGATCGATATCTCGAGGCGACGAAAGATCCTTCGCTGCTGCGTGTATTCCTGGCAAATAGGATCTCGTACTTATCCTAGTCATTTTGGTTGGCTGGTGATCCTGGAAGATTTGTGAGTTTGCAAACACTGCCAAAATCTCCGGACCCAACATGGGCACATTTGTCTGAGTCTCTCTGCGATAGTCTTCTTCATGTATTTTCGCACTGCCAATTGAAACGACAAAAAGAAAACAAAACTCAAAATAACTTCCAACTGATCATGTGCTTCTTCCCATTGGCTCACCTTAACATCGAGTTACCCCTACGCAGTGGCTGATTACACACAGGAAGGTTATTATTACCGATCGTCTGTATTCGTGCAAGATCGCCATTCTTTTCAACGGTGTATTCCTCGTCTTCATCCGGATTGTAATTCGCTGAGACAAACAAACAAAACAAAAACGTGATTTTTTTTTTGCAGCTTTACATTCCGCAAACACTTTGCGAATAAAAATAAATTACAATAACCGCACTTACCTATCGATTCGTCATAGCAGAATCTCTCTTCGAAGCAATTCCAGTAGATGTCTTCAAAGCAGCTAAATCATCACAACCAGAGAATCTTTTAGACAAAAATTCAACACTCTTAAAATTGAAAATAAATATTTACCTCTGACAACATCGACACATTTTGTGTATGTTTTGCACCGACACCGACGACAGATAAAGTGATTCTTCTTCTTCTTGGTGTTTTTCTTCAAATAACCCGCTTCGAAATTTGAGATCGTTTTGCTTGATACGAGTAGTTTAACGACAAAAAAAATCCAATTTCGCGAAAGAAGCTCGACAACTGCACAGCATCAAAAAAACGTAGTCCTATTATACAATAAACATTCCGGTGGCTACCTGTCTTTATGGCCACATAGAATTGCTGTTCGCATGTCGTTTACCAAATCACCTGTATAAATTGAAAATTTTGTTGTTATATGTGTTATACTGATAAGCGAGAAGTGTATATGTATTGTTGGCTTGGTAAATACTGAAAGCAGCAGAAATTATCTCGATGGGTTTATGTAGGTGCCCACAGTAAATCCGTCGTCGGTGTACGATAACGAGCTACACTTTTTCATATTCATTTACGTTCTGTGGAATTAACAAATAAAAAGCGTTCTCTCATTTGATTTGCACTTAGCACTCTGAGTCCTAAATAGTGAAAAGTGCAAGAGTTTCGCGATTTTTTCGTTTTTGTATTTTCAATTTGAGGACAGTTTTCAAAATTAATATTTGATAGGGATTTAAGACTGTGTACCTACCTACAAAGAAAGTTTCACTAAAGATAGCTCCATGATTATCATTTGCTACGCCAAACAAAATACATACGAATTTATTCAAACTCATGTGGATATTCCGAGTTTTTTTTCAATTCAAATACACCTAAGAAGTTTCGACTTGTGTTTTTTTTTGACAACGTTATCTGTGTTGAAACATCATTTACAATTGAGTAGAATTGTCAAAACTTGTGAATTACTATCGTATACAAATGGAAAGCAGATACGTTATGTATCTTACTCTGATCAGTGAATCATTTTTTCATTATCAATTTTTATGCGGATAGGGTATGGTTTCTTACTGAGATTGTCTGATCTGTGAGAGTTTTTACAAAAAAAAAGAGGCATAGGTATAACTTGAAAAAGAAAAAAGTTGTTAACACAGTATTGGCAGGTACTTAAGCTATGTTCAGACGATTGCCAGATCTGACAAATGTTCTGAATATGACCCGCAAATGACCTGACAATAGCAAACTGCCTTACAATGCTAAATTGCCAGTTCCCACGGTTGCCAGATTCGGTCCCAAACTCTGACAATTTCATTATCAGGTGGTTGGCCTGGCCAGTTTACAAGGTTGGCGGATGTTTGTTTACAAAAAATTTGCAGATCCACTGACAGGCATTATCAGACAAATTAAAAATGTTTTTTTTTATTCGGGCAACTGAAGTTTGAAAAAGGTGAAATAATAGAAAAATATAAACGAAAAAATTAAACAAAAAAGCTGCACTTGCAACTGTTTTGGCCGTACGTATTGGAAAGCAGCGAGGAGCATTAATTACCACACCAACGCCGACGTGTTTGGACGAAGAATTGGGTGGCCCGCCGAGAGCAGAAGTTACAAACAATTCTATCTTCTCTTAGCTTTGGTGACTAGACATTTATTCAAAAGCAAGTCCACATATTCGAAATAAATTAGTTCATACATTTTGGACAAATCTACAGAAAACCTAAAGACAATTGAACCGAAATTTCTATTTGTTCGTTCAAATATGAAAACGAAGCAAACTCCTCAAAAACTCTTCACCACAAAATCCTTTTCTTTTAAACTTTCTTCTTTGTCCAAGTATTCGAAATTATTTAATTTACTCATGTTTCACCAATCTACAGAAAAATATAAAGAAATGAGCACGGTAATGAAAAATTTGCAGATGTGATAAGCAGAGCACATCTGACAATAGCAAATGAGTCTGCAAATGTCCCTAACGTCTGGCAATGGTCTGACAATGATAAAATTGTATGTTCAGACGATTTGCAGATAGTGGCAGTCTGACAATTATCTGGCAATGACTTTTCTGCAAATATTGTTAGACAAAATTGTAAGTCCACACGGTTGTAAGACATTTGGGAAAAATTTCAATGTCATATCTGACAATATTGTCAGATCTGGTAATCATCTGTAGTATAATAGACTCAGGGTTAGCTTCGCAAAAAAATTCGTGGTAGAAATTCTACCTTTACAGTGACCTTGCAAAACAGAATACACAAAGCATTGCATCTCTTCACACAGTCCCAAAAAAGGCAGTGAAAGTGGTTCTTAACTAAAGTTAAGATTAGACGGTATGCCAAGTGGTCATAAAATGCCAATTTCTGACGGTTCTTCTGTCAAAATATGATCATACAATGTAATGGGCATATCCCATATGCCCTAATGACCTAAATGCCACATATGACTAGACTGATTTTGACAGATGAAAATGCCCAAAGAGCATATAGTGTAATGGGACAATAAGCACAAATGCCAGCATAAAGCCTATATGCCCATATGCTCCTTATTGAATTTTCGTTGTGGCATTGCTGGCATTTTTGATGGAACAAGAATTTTTTTGTTGTCATCTGTGTTTGAGAGTTCGTGCAATTGGGATTAATTTTCATTTTCGTTATCTTTTTTTTGTGGATTATTGAATCAATGATCTTCCATTTTTGTAAATTATTTAATTGTCTTTTCATTGTAATTTGTTCAAGTTTATTTTGTGGTCTTGTTCTTTTCTAGTAATTGTGGTTATTTAAACTTTTTTCCTGTTGTGAAATTTTGTTTGTGAAGATATAGTTTGTTATCTATTTGTTTTGTGATAGTAATATGTAAATATTCGTTATGTCATTGGTTTGAATATAATTTACTTGGTGTACATATTGTGTGTTATTTTACCCTTTTAAGTTCTTTTGTGTGTTTACTTTTCGTTTTGTGAAACACCCATTTACATATCTTTGGGGAGCTCAATCAAAGCTTCTAGCGATGCCAGGATTATGGAGGAAGCAAAAGCTAACAGGGCGAGGAAGAGACCGACAAAGCATATTAAAAGCGAATGGTCAGACCATCTTATCCGCAAATTGATTTCGGCTGTCGAGATTCGACCCGGACTTTACGATGTCGCAAGTCGTACAAATCGGTTCCCTTTTTTTGCTTTGTTTTTCTTTACAGCATTAACCCACTACAACATTTGTTTATAAATAACAAATGCCTTAAATGACCATCAAGGCAAATATGACCATATTCGTAATTTTGGTCATATAGTCTGATATACAGTTTTGATAATCCAGACATTTTGGTCATTTGACAGCTAATCTGGTCATTTGCCTGTTGGCATTCATATGCTTAATTGGCATACAGTCTAATCTTAGCTAAATTCTCTTTCTAGGTGTAATATGAATTTTGTCGGGCCTAATCCTTATACAAATCGCAAGCCTATATATATATAATCGCAAGGCCTAGCTTCTCACAACCATTCGTTTTGTGTAAGTTTTCAATTTTTGGGACGAATGGAAGGGATCTACAATTTTACGCCGAGTCCAAAAGGCTAATTGAGAAGCTCTTTCATGACATTTTTACTCTCGGATGTTTGTCAGACGTTCGCGAGAGGTGGCGCAGTGGCAAAAAACCTTAATGATGTAATTTGATTCTCTCGGGATTCGAACCGGGGACCCCTCGCTTAGTAATCCAACACACTAACTCTAAGCCACTGCGCCAGAATATTTAATTACATATAACAAGTTGATCTTAGGTCGACTATACTCTGACCAACAAAAATTGTCAGTAGGTACAGGCCTTATGGAGGAGCTTTTTTTCTACCAATGGTGCCTGTAGATACTCTCACCACTCAAACACAAGAATTGCCACTGAAGTAAAAACCAAACCACTGTCATACCAAGGAATTGTTGTTGTCATTTTCCTAAAATTTCACATGCAGCCCACAACTACCAGTCTGCCACACAACTACGGCCCAAAATAAGCAGTGTGTGTGAGTGTGTGAGTGCGTGACTGCACTGAAGGAAGAACATCGGAAGAGTGTTACCATGTGTACAATGAAAGGATATCATCAAGGGGGTTTCTATGGATTTTGTCAAAGAACTTTTGGTTTTCGTGCTTTTGAGAACGAATTATTATGTGGGATGTTGCCATTCGGTTTCGTGAAGTGTTTTAATGCATTCATTTCATTCACGCATCAAGTGATCATAAGTGCGTTATAGTGATATAGCGATAAATTAATTGTGATTACTAGGACAACCGAATTCATGCAGAAGCATGTGTTTTTTCAGCCCCAGTCGTGAGGCCATATTTCTGCATATTTGGGTATAAATGAACATTTCACTTTGTAGAGCATACATTTTTGGCATATTTTAGAATTTTTGTTATATTTTGGCATATTTGTTTTTTTTTTCATCAAATAGTTTTTCACACTAAAATATTAAAATGAATTTATTTAGTTCAGCAATATTTTTATTTTAAATTGGAAGATGGTAACCCTAACAGTTTTTCACTCTAAGTTATGGTGAATTTTCATACAAACTACGACACATCAAGGCGTCCAGCTGTCAGACTTACGTTAGGTTAAGGTAGCAAGCCACAACTAGTGTAACCTCACTTAGAAGTATAGGGCAGAGTATGCCCATTGTGATACTACAGGATCAAATGATCTCAAAACTACCAACAGGAGCTAAGAATAAAGCGTCGGAGACATTTGATGCTTAGGTATATTAGCGAGTTCGCCGAGATTATTGAGATGTTGTTTTCTGCAAGGAAAAAAGGCTGTCCTCCTCCTTTTCGTCCATCAGCAGCTTCTACATGCACTCCCAATTATATGCATTTAAGACATAAGCGGCAATTGAGAGCAGTTGCGGACTTGAAGATGGATGAATCCAGGGATTGTTGTTGTCATTTTCCTAAAATTTCACATGCAGCCCACAACTACCAGTCTGCCACACAACTACGGCCCAAAATAAGCAGTGTGTGTGAGTGTGTGAGTGCGTGACTGCACTGAAGGAAGAACATCGGAAGAGTGTTACCATGTGTACAATGAAAGGATATCATCAAGGGGGTTTCTATGGATTTTGTCAAAGAACTTTTGGTTTTCGTGCTTTTGAGAACGAATTATTATGTGGGATGTTGCCATTCGGTTTCGTGAAGTGTTTTAATGCATTCATTTCATTCACGCATCAAGTGATCATAAGTGCGTTATAGTGATATAGCGATAAATTAATTGTGATTACTAGGACAACCGAATTCATGCAGAAGCATGTGTTTTTTCAGCCCCAGTCGTGAGGCCATATTTCTGCATATTTGGGTATAAATGAACATTTCACTTTGTAGAGCATACATTTTTGGCATATTTTAGAATTTTTGTTATATTTTGGCATATTTGTTTTTTTTTTCATCAAATAGTTTTTCACACTAAAATATTAAAATGAATTTATTTAGTTCAGCAATATTTTTATTTTAAATTGGAAGATGGTAACCCTAACAGTTTTTCACTCTAAGTTATGGTGAATTTTCATACAAACTACGACACATCAAGGCGTCCAGCTGTCAGACTTACGTTAGGTTAAGGTAGCAAGCCACAACTAGTGTAACCTCACTTAGAAGTATAGGGCAGAGTATGCCCATTGTGATACTACAGGATCAAATGATCTCAAAACTACCAACAGGAGCTAAGAATAAAGCGTCGGAGACATTTGATGCTTAGGTATATTAGCGAGTTCGCCGAGATTATTGAGATGTTGTTTTCTGCAAGGAAAAAAGGCTGTCCTCCTCCTTTTCGTCCATCAGCAGCTTCTACATGCACTCCCAATTATATGCATTTAAGACATAAGCGGCAATTGAGAGCAGTTGCGGACTTGAAGATGGATGAATCCAGGGATTGGATCGCGGCTTTGTTGATATCCCTGTCATATCGCCGTCTGACTTAATACGAATTTTATGAAAACATTTCTAGTAGGTATTTTGAAAATAGTTGCTGCAAGCTTTATCTTTTAATTGGGAATTTTTCTTTTCAACAGTCTGATGTTTATACCCCATAGTGTACGAATATAGGTAAATAAATACATATAAAGATTTATTTATTTACTTTAATTTCTTTTAGGTTTTTAGAATATGTACCTACCCATACAGATTCTTTCTTTTAATGCATATACTACCTACGTAATTTGATAGCTCGTTTAGCGTAGCAATTAACCTTAGAGCACGAACCAGTGTTTCACTACACAGTGTGCTATGCTATTTAGCGTGCATTCGCAATGATTGCCTTTCGTTTAGTACTTAGAAATATAACTTTCTTCAAAATACGAGCTCAAGGTGTTAGTTTCGATGTTACAATGAGAGCGAAACTAAAATCGTGGACGTTCTTCTCATCGTATCTTGAGCGGCTGCATACTTAAGAGATTCAATTTTTTTCACAGTTCATGTATTAGTTCTGTCTTCTCTGGGTATCTATTTTCCCCTTTTCAAGTCGCTATAAATTCTATTTGTTCAGAAACCGCTCTAATGATTTGGACGAGTCTCAATCAAGTATAATTATGTTTAAAATAACTGCAGGTATTTCGCTAAAAAAAAAGGAAAACGGAACTTTGAGAAATCGTCATTTTCTGTAGAATAATGTATTTTGATAATTTCAAACTTTACTAAGCATGTTATGAATGAGGAAGTTTTCTTTTAGCCTGCGAGTCCTTTTGAACGTTTTAAAAAAACCATCAAAAAGTAATCATCGCTAGAGCAATTTTTTTTAACCATTACGTGCGAAAAACCATAAGTTTTGAGTTTAGAATGAGAAATAAAGAAACTGACCCGAACTGCGACGGTGTAAACTACCAAAGCGAACGTACTAAGTTGACCTACGTGAAGTTGGCCCGCACTTTTTCTAGAATGAAAAACGTGGAATGCAGTTCGATAGACATTCGTTTGTAGTTGTTTGTAGTGAATTTTTTTTCGTTTGTAGTTTTACCGTTAAAAAGTTAGGACCATTAGAAAAAAATTTCCGCCCGCACTTCTGAGGTTTTGAAATAAAGTCTAGCCAGTTGCAATCGAAATCGTTTGTAGTTGTTTGTAGTGAAATTCTTTTTTCCCCAAAATGTCTCATTTCGGAGATATTATGACATTTGTGTTTGCACCTATAACTATGAAAATCCAACAGTGAGAAATTATTTAAGACCATTAATGCATAAAGCATATCCCAACTTAAATAACTGCATTCAAAATATCAAAATCCACCCAACCGTAACTTAATAAAACGCAATCAAAGTCAAAAAGTGCATATTTTTAAAGTTGCACCCATATATCAATTTCCCAACAACTACAAACAACGGTAAACACATTTTCGCAAACCAGTCAACCGTGTCCATCCATATGAGTCACTATTTGTCAATTAGCGACAACAACCAATGAATAAAGCCCGATTTTATCCAACAAATTTTTCTATTCCTTTAAAGAACATTAAAAAACAACCCCTTTCGAACAAATTATAGCAACAAAAACATAATGTTTGCTAAGTCTGTACATCTGGCTATCTAATACAATTCAAATTTTAAGATTTTATCACAAAGAAAAGGATTTAGATGCAACTTAAGCAAACAGTAGCTCGTCATATAAACTCACATGAATATTTCGATTACTAAGCAACTTAAAATAGTGAAATCTATTTTTTTCTAATGCTTTCTATTAGATCTTTCTAATGGAATAGAAAAAAGTGAGATTTTATCAATAGATAATGATTTATTCGAAATTTAAGAAAACGGTTGAAATCGTCCGCGCAACCCGATTTAAGGGGACGGATATTTCAAATGCTAGACAACTACAAACGATAAAAACCAGTTATTTGTTAGAAGGCATGTATGCTCTATCTAATGAAACCAAAAATATTAAATTTGTACCAATAGAAAAGAATTTATATGCAATTTAAGCAGACGAAATTAAACTGCGTTATCTCCGAAACCGGTCCAAGTCAAGGGATGAAATCTTCTATTTTTGATAGTAATCCACTCCACCAATCTAATAAATCACAAATTGTATCCATCAGCCTAACGGTTTATGATTTATATGAAATTTAAGCAAACTTGAAACTTAATTTTTTTTGTGAAGTTGGCCCGCACTTTTTCTAGAATGAAAAACGTGGAATGCAGTTCGATAGACATTCGTTCGTAGAGGTTTGTAGTGAAATTTTTTTCGTTTGTAGTTAAACCGTTATAAAGTTAGAACCATTTAAAAAAAATGTCCACAATTCCTTAAAACCGCGTTATCTCTGAAACCGTACCAAATAAAGCGATAAACTGTTTTATTTTCAAAAGTGTTCCACTTCACTGATCTAATAACACACAAACTGTATCTATTGACCTAACGGTTTATGATTTATAAGGGATTTAAGCGAAATTTTACCTTCCAACTTTCAGTGTCCATAACTCAAAAACCGTTTAACTACAAACGATGAAATTTTGAATTTATATTTTATGCACCTTTTCTTATCTGCTGCATAAAATAGAAGACTGCAAACACTACAGGTCATATTTTATTTCAAATTTAAGGGAAGCCTGAAATGACCTTGACTGACCATTTTTTAAGCGGTTCCATATTTCCATTGCTAACAAACTCTGGAAGTTGTAATATGTTTTTTTCCAATGAAACTACCCATCCCTTTCTAATAAAGTCAACAAAAATCATTTTCCACTAACGGTTTAAGTTTTTTACACGATTTAATTTTCTATAAATTCGGTTTGGAAGCCTATTTAAGCACCCCGATAACTCAAAAACTGTTTAACTACAAACGATGAAATTACACATTTCTAATCTATGCTTTATCTTTAAGCGATACTATCAATTAAAAGAAAATCCGCTTTACTGGACACTTTTTATTTGCAATTTAAGGGAAGCTGTTCGACTGACCATACTATTGGGACTTAAAGTTCGAAAGCACTTTTCTAATACAAAGCGAAAAATCCTTAATCGTTAGTGGAAAATGATTTTTGTTGCTTTTGTTCAAAAGGGGTGGTTAGTTTCATTGCAAAAAAATTTACTTAAACCTTCAGAACTTCCTAACAATGGAAATATCGGACCGCTTAAATATGGGCAATTCAGAACATTTCGGGCTTCCCTTAAATTGCAAATAAAAAGTGTCCAGTAAAGCGGATTTTCTTTTAATTGATAGTATCGCTTAAAGATAAAGCATAGATTAGAAATGTGTAATTTCATCGTTTGTAGTTAAACAGTTTTTGAGTTATCGGGGTGCTTAAATAGGCTTCCAAACCGAATTTATAGAAAATTAAATCGTGTAAAAAACTTAAACCGTTAGTGGAAAATGATTTTTGTTGACTTTATTAGAAAGGGATGGGTAGTTTCATTGGAAAAAAACATATTACAACTTCCAGAGTTTGTTAGCAATGGAAATATGGAACCGCTTAAAAAATGGTCAGTCAAGGTCATTTCAGGCTTCCCTTAAATTTGAAATAAAATATGACCTGTAGTGTTTGCAGTCTTCTATTTTATGCAGCAGATAAGAAAAGGTGCATAAAATATAAATTCAAAATTTCATCGTTTGTAGTTAAACGGTTTTTGAGTTATGGACACTGAAAGTTGGAAGGTAAAATTTCGCTTAAATCCCTTATAAATCATAAACCGTTAGGTCAATAGATACAGTTTGTGTGTTATTAGATCAGTGAAGTGGAACACTTTTGAAAATAAAACAGTTTATCGCTTTATTTGGTACGGTTTCAGAGATAACGCGGTTTTAAGGAATTGTGGACATTTTTTTTAAATGGTTCTAACTTTATAACGGTTTAACTACAAACGAAAAAAATTTCACTACAAACCTCTACGAACGAATGTCTATCGAACTGCATTCCACGTTTTTCATTCTAGAAAAAGTGCGGGCCAACTTCACAAAAAAAATTAAGTTTCAAGTTTGCTTAAATTTCATATAAATCATAAACCGTTAGGCTGATGGATACAATTTGTGATTTATTAGATTGGTGGAGTGGATTACTATCAAAAATAGAAGATTTCATCCCTTGACTTGGACCGGTTTCGGAGATAACGCAGTTTAATTTCGTCTGCTTAAATTGCATATAAATTCTTTTCTATTGGTACAAATTTAATATTTTTGGTTTCATTAGATAGAGCATACATGCCTTCTAACAAATAACTGGTTTTTATCGTTTGTAGTTGTCTAGCATTTGAAATATCCGTCCCCTTAAATCGGGTTGCGCGGACGATTTCAACCGTTTTCTTAAATTTCGAATAAATCATTATCTATTGATAAAATCTCACTTTTTTCTATTCCATTAGAAAGATCTAATAGAAAGCATTAGAAAAAAATAGATTTCACTATTTTAAGTTGCTTAGTAATCGAAATATTCATGTGAGTTTATATGACGAGCTACTGTTTGCTTAAGTTGCATCTAAATCCTTTTCTTTGTGATTAAATCATAAAATTTGAATTGTATTAGATAGCCAGATGTACAGACTTAGCGAACATTATGTTTTTGTTGCTATAATTTGTTCGAAAGGGGTTGTTTTTTAATGTTCTTTAAAGGAATAGAAAAATTTGTTGGATAAAATCGGGCTTTATTCATTGGTTGTTGTCGCTAATTGACAAATAGTGACTCATATGGATGGACACGGTTGACTGGTTTGCGAAAATGTGTTTACCGTTGTTTGTAGTTGTTGGGAAATTGATATATGGGCGCAACTTTAAAAATATGCACTTTTTGACTTTGATTGCGTTTTATTAAGTTACGGTTGGGTGGATTTTGAAATTTTGAATGCAGTTATTTAAGTTGGGATATGCTTTATGCATTAATGGTCTTAAATAATTTCTCACTGTTGGAATTTCATAGTTATAGGTGCAAACACAAATGTCATAATATCTCCGAAATGAGTTATTTTTGGGAAAAAATAATTTCACTACAAACAACTACAAACGATTTCGATTGCAACTGGCTAGATTTTATTTCCAAAGCTCAGAAGTGCGGGCGGAAATTTTTTTCTAATGGTCCTAACTTTTTAACGGTAAAACTACAAACGAAAAAAAATTCACTACAAACAACTACAAACGAATGTCTATCGAACTGCATTCCACGTTTTTCATTCTAGAAAAAGTGCGGGCCAACTTCACGTAGGTACTAAGTTGGAAGAAACCAGCAGATTGTGCAACGAGGACATAGAAACAACAGAACACATTTTATGTGATTGTAACTGCCTAATCAAGACACGTCAACGTTACTTAGGTAAATTTTACCTCGAAGCAGTCAGTATAGCTGCCAGCTCACTCAAAGAGTTAGCCGCCTTTCTAACAAACTGCGGAATCATGGATGAGCTCTAAATAGAGGACATCATAATAGGCCCACTTGTGGCCGCAGTGATTCCAGGATATAACATTTATTATACCACCTCCCCCTATAATCTAAGTTATCTAAGTTGGAAGAAAAACGTAACAAACTAAAGTTGACTTTTAGCTATTATTGACTTAGGCCTCTAAACCATTGAAAAACACAAGTTTTTGGGGTAAAAAAAAGTGATCGGATTTAACTGTTGACTTATAACGACCAAGCCAAATATTGTGTTGTCTAGTACTCATTTTGGAAAAAGCGTACCGCTTCTATAATGCTTCAATAGAAAAATATGTGTATCTATTATTTTTGTTTAATTTTCAACAAGTAAAATTAGTTCACTTTTAATTTGGGTCAATTGAAGTGAAGATAAGATGTTTGAAAGCTTACCTACTACAGTGTAGTGACTACACTATATACATACAGGTATAGAAGGGTAGTACATAATGTTGTACTTTTTGACAAAAAGCTATAGATACTTTGCAGGTCATTCCTGCATACATACCGAGATTCTTACGGAGTTGGTGATTTAAGCAATATTTATGGATAATGGCTGAAGAGTTAGTACTCGGCAAGAGTTCCAAAGAATAGGATAGATGCAAAGGCTTACGCATATGTTGTTACTTGTTAGCAGCTTCGGAGTAATGTTTTGGGATTTTTTTTTAACTTTAACCTGGCACGTGTTTTTAATATGAATTGAGTGTAAAAACAAGGGAACTTTATTTGGTAGGTAGTAGATAAAATTTATTTTAGAAAAAAGTCCTCTTTTTCGTCATTGAAAAAATGGTCACCGTAGCTATCAATCAGATGATGTTCTCAACAATGTAACAAATGTAATATCACGCTTATAAATTAGGTATGCCACAACAGCACAAAGGTGGGAGATGTACACGGAAGCATATAGGAATAATTACCATTAGATAAGAAATACATATTTCCGGCAAATTCGGCCCATTTTTAAGCAATCTACATTTCCAGAATGCACATAAAATTCAAGTCGGAATATCATACGCATACCATAATGGTGGGAATTGCGGAAATGTTACTCTTAAAAAGTCCTGTGTGATTGTCGGGAAATTTTCCGTTTTTGCTTTTAGCTGACGGTCTGTTATAGTTTTTGACTATTGCCTACCTCATTTAAAAAAAAATTTGCCGTATTGTATGTACCTATTGAAATTAATGTAAAATGTACACAACCCCAGGGGCCCAACTCCAACTCACAATCTTTTTGCTGCTAGCTCCCTCAAAAACATACAAGAATCAAAAAAAAAAAAATGCTGCCAACTGTAGTGGAATGTTATGTGAGTTCGGAAATTAATTTGAATTTTTTGATTAATAAAACAATGTACAGAAGATGTTTTACATATCTGAAACGAGGACAAATATGGTTACTTGTTTACCACTTTACGATATCAATTACATCGACTGCATGTGTACATTTTTCTTAAATAGGAACTTGTTGAAAGTTGGCTCAAAATGTTATCATTTTCTTACAACAATACAATTAGTCAATACGAATATCTTTGTAACAATACTGGCGCACATAGATAATTTTTTCCACTCCGTAAAAGTATAATTTTTAGGCGAGTAGGTAATTCCCAGTACATATCCATGTTTTCGTGAATTTGTGAACTTTTAGAGTTAAAAATATAAACTAAATGTAATAACGTGCCATATCGTTTAACTTATATTCAAGTTAACGTACAAAGACTAGCGTACCTACATAGGCACCACCAACGCGATGAGGACAACTCCTACCGCAGGAGGACTTGAGGCTATACTCAATATGCTTCCGCTTGATATCTTTGAACAACCATCAGCCGCCATTAGTGCCATTTGAATAAGCCAATCAATCAGAAAACTGGAAATTGAACAAAAGCGGTCATTCGTCTATCCTAAAGAAATACTTTGACTATGTACCAAACACGCACTACATAACGCCATAGTTACAGTTTATAAGACCTTTCTCGATCACCTGGCAATGACAACAGCAGCCCGTGAGTCTGCATGGTAAGGGCAATACTACCTAAAGGTATTACCTTTTCTCATCGACAGCCATGGCAGCAATAAAAGCCTTAAATGCAACGGAAATAAAATTGAAGCTTGTGAAGTGTTGTCGGGAAAAACTCAATGTTCTTGGTACTCAACACAAGGTGGGTCCCGGGACATTAAGGCATTCCAGGGGGCCAACTAAGTAATTCGCTTCTATTTTCGATTCTACTCGAAAGTTGTTCCAAATCAACTTTTAAATAGAACAGTTCTGCTTGGAAGTAGAATCGAATTACATAGTTGGCCCCCATAGGGAATGAGAAAGCGGACAAACTAGTAAGGCAAGGTTCAAGGTTCAAGGCTACCTATATCAGGACAAGCTGATCCCTCTGTAATATCTGAGAATGGATACAATAGAAGGGAACGCTAGATGGACTGCACTAGACACTTGTCATACTTCAAGAACGCTTTGGCCTAACTGCGATAAAGCCAGATTCGGAAAGATAGAAAATCTGTGTTTACAGAAGAATATCTGTGTAGAGGTTGTGGTGATGAGGAAGACTAACCCATTTGCTATGTCAGTGCATAGGTCTCCAAAACAACATGTACACACTCCTAGGAAGATACTTCTTCAACGACCTGGACGAGCTTTCCAGCACGCCCATTAGACAAGATATTGAGTTTTATCGAATCCACAGGATGGTTTCTGGTTTCTGTATTCGATTTACAGCTTTATTTAGAACGGGTAATGGGTAAGAAACAACCTTTTTCCCCACGGGCACCACAATGGGTCAGTATTGATCTGATTGTTGCACGAAGTACTCCTCGCCAGCCCACAAACCTAACCTAACCTTTCGCATTCCTTTGTTTCCAAAATAACAGTCAGTCGCCTATTTCACAAGAAAAAATTTTTAAACCTAAAAATGAAGCCAGCAATTGAAAGCAAATTCCAAAATCTGTAATATGACATCAGCGAGCCCATTTTTCCGCTCATCTGTACTTCTGTAGACGTCAACATTCAAGTAGAGGCAGCCGCGCTGAGACATAGCGCCCATGTATTTTCTGTACTATGTACAGCACAGAAGCAATAAGAAAAACTATCGCGTAAGTCTGACAAAAATGAGTGAGCAACAAAAATGTGCTTAGAACCAAAGCATTAATTTCGATGCTGTTCACCTTCACAGGAATCGAGGTTGTACATCGTCGTTCAACGACCAAATTTGGCACACACAACAGTACTAAGAATGCACACCGCATACAATTTTGTTAACTAATTTTAAAATGATTACATTAAACTGAATTCGGGTTTTCGATCGCAACTCCTTATAACGTGTCGACCTCAACGCTTTACTGATGTCGAATTGTGCGCGTTTTAGGCTCCCTACCTACATACTTCGGATGGCTTCGAAGAGGACGCCTTAATACGGCGGAATGAGCTGAGCATGAGTGCTTATGCTTATACACAGCAAAGAAAAAATATTAAGCATTAAATTCCTCGAAAATTTAAATGTTTTTCTTCACTAATACCTACACTTCGTGCAACAGGTCTATATAGGGACCCTAGGCCTAGCTTCTCACAACCATTCGTTTTGTGTGAGTTTTTCAATTTTTGGGACGAATGGAAGGGATCTACAATTTTACACAGAGTCCAAACGGCTAAGTGAGAAGCTCTTTCATGACAGTTATACTCTCGGATGTTCGTCAGGTGTTCACAAGAGGTGGCACAGTGGAAAGATGTAATTTGTCTCTTTCGGAAATAAAAGGCGGGACCCCTCGCTTAGTACTCCAGCACACAAAGTACTAAGCCACTGCGCCTACAGTTTGTGTTACCCTTTTTATAATTAACTGGTATGATGGTTAAATTTAGTAGAAATCAAAGAAAAGCTAATTTGAATCAGGGGTGCCCTACGTTCAAGTCCGACAGCGGCGTTCAACGTGACTCTGGTATATGTGTACGTAAAAATAACGTAGCGTTCAGTGCAATTAGGTTAAAATAATCCGAATGCTGGTCCGAAAGTTCCAATGGTCATACCAACATCCTTCTCTTCCTACTCGACGGGATAGAACATAATATCTGACTATAAACAATACCCAAATTCAGATGGTTCTAAAATGAATTGTGGTGGTCAGGGAAGAGAAGCGGACACCCAGAATAAAATATGTTCTCGCCGACAGTCAGGCCGCGATAAAGTCTTATCGGTTTGAAATCACTCTGGAGAAAGTCGATGAATGTGCCAGACGTGGCTTCTCTTTATAAGTATCCCATACCGTCCGCTGGAATACGTAAAGAGTGAAATCCTCCTGCATTTATTTTGACTAACTGCGTCATTTCAAGAAAGATATAGCCAACCTATATCAGTGGCAGAAAAAAGATCATCCTAATCCTAGCCAGAGCCACTGGCCTTAAGGAGCTCACGCAGCCTAGCTTGGCATACCCCATAACACCTATTGCCGTGACTCCGCTAATACAAATGGGAGTGAAATGGTGTTCTATTTTAAATGTGGAGCTCTAGTAAAAACCAGACACAGAGGCCAAGGTACTAGGACTAGGTAAGCCTAGGTATATCGATTTGAATAACATCATCAAATTACTCAACTCCACAGGTTGGTTTTGAGTTTCTTATATACATTTTCCTCAATATCTAAAGGTCCCGTGAGTTGGGCGCTCAAGAGATAATTGCAGAAAACTGGGAAAACAAGCACATTAAAAAACACGCAAGTTTTTTACAGCCATTTAGGTAGTTTTAACAGTTATTTATATCTAAAACAATTGTTACATTATGGAATCTTTTAAATTTTGCACGACTTTTTCTGTATGGATCTTGTAGCAGCTATTAAAAAATGGTGTCCTCTTTTTTTAACAAAGTAGCGAAGGGAATGGAAAACAATTGTCCAAACGAGAAAATGGAGTCTAATGAGTCCAAGGGGGTGTCGGGGGACAGCAATTCTCTGCTCTCTGTCACCGAATAAAAAGAGAAACGAATAATATCCGAATTTCTCCAACACCGAAAAAAAGGGTTTCTGGTTTCTCTGTCTACTTTAAGTACAATAAAGGTGTAGTGGGTAGAGTCATTGCTTGTGACCCGGTCGGCGCAGGTTCGAGCCCCACCGGGGGACAGCAGTACTCGGCCACCCAAACATATATAGAAGAAACGAATAATATCAGAGTTTCTCGCCCACTACACAAAAAAAAGAAAGACGAAAAGAGACCCGACATTGGTGGTCTGATTCGAATATCTCTCTCTTTTTCTAAAAAAAAGTAGGTACAATAAAATAACTAGATTGTCATTCGACTGTTATTTTGCGCATTCAATACGTTTCTTTTATTTGCTTAATAACCTTAAAGGAATTCAACAAAAATCAATTAATTAGTTAATAAAAAAAATATACTTTCTGTACAAATAAGATATCACTAAGCGTTAAAAGTAATAAACTCCGAGTTTGACACAACTGAATTTCAACGGGGAGTCAAGGAATTCTGACTAGATTCGTCGATTTACGCCATTTTCCCACCAACTAAAACCGCGAGGTTTCGTCAAATGTTTCCAAATCTTTGAGGTTCGCCATACATTTTTGACGTATCGAAATGTTGGGATTTTAGCGAAATCCCTCTGAGTTCATCCGCCCGTTAGAGGTTATCAATTTATCATATCAAACCGAACAAGCCTACAGCGTGAATTTTGGTTTATTTTGTGTCCATTTGTGGACGTCAAAATAGTAAACGCCAAAACAATAAAAAAAATAAAAACATCATAACAAACAAGTGTTTCTGTAGACAAAATAATTTGAATCAAAAAAAGAGTTAAGTAATATTTTCAAGAGATATATTTATACATTTTTTTAATGTAATTTATTTTTATTAAAGAAAGATGGCAAAGCGGTACAAAAAAAGAAAAATGGGGATTCTCGAAGAGGAAGAGGCCCTGATTGACAGCTTATGAATTTTGAAATCACTTCAACTCCGTGGGAACGACTAAAAGTAAAAGTTCATCGAAACCCATGCTAAAGTGACATTTTTCCAAGGATTTCTTTACAGCTACGTCATTTGCAGTTTCTTTATTAAAAAAAATCAATGCAGAAATAAATACCTTACTAAAAATCCATGTTTTGAAATTTAACCATTCCCATTTTGTAAAGACCGACCAGAACATATATTTACCCTTGTTTCAGACGTCAAATGAATAGACGACAAATGTCGAAAATGTCTACCTAATTTCTAAAACTGCTCACGTTATAAATTCAGGTCGAAGGAAATTCAGACAATGGGTCGTATGAATAAAAACTAGCATTTGCTTTGAGCAAAAGATTTTAGGAAAATAAAATCCCCTAGCAAATGCTTTGAATCGGTATGAATAAAACCTAGTTTGCTAAAGTTCGAAATTTTGCTGTACGTGTACTTGCCTTGCAATTTCTGTCAAACTTGACAAGTGACAACTGTCCGGCGGTTTCAAAAGGGAAAAAAATGCAAAAGAAATAAATAAAAAAGAAAAAAAATATGCTGAGCGACGAAGACCAAAGAGGACTATTTGGAAGAGCTTTACGGTAAGCATAAGTTCATCTATATTCGATTTTTAATTGACTCTTCTGAATTTCAGCAGACGATGAGGAGCTTCCACCCAGCTCGTGTACTCCCAAGAGTGACCAAAATGAGTTCGTGTTTGTTCAGGCCATAGAAGCTTTAGGAAAGATTTTGCTAAGCAAATCCCAAACTCCAAATATCAAGACCTTAAAAAAAACTATACGCTTGAAATGTGTGATTTTTAATTGTCTAGATGCTCAAATTTATACTCGCCGGACAAAATTTTTAAAAAAAGCAAATTTAAAGCAAATGGTGAAGAAGGAATCTGATATGAAGGAAACGGGAAATACAACCACTCGTTTGAAGGAATATTTTGTTTGGTTTTCTTGCACGAACAAAACTTAGTTTATAAACAAAACATCGACAATTAACAATTCTTAAATTGTTTTGTGTTAAAAGGTTGGGTACAAAGTATTAAGCAAAAGGTCTGAGTCAACTAAATAGCAGACTCAGAATTTGCATAGCATTTGCTTTGTCTGTTAAGTTTTATTCATACCGATCTGAGTAAAAGGTCAATGCCGCCGCTTTTCGAACATGTCAAAAATTGGAACTAACTCGAATTGGTTTTTATTCATACGAAACGTAGCAAATGCTTCGATTTTGACATTTGTTTTGAGTAAAAGCAATTGCTACGTTTTATTCATACGATCCAGTCCGTGTGACGCAGCTGGTTTATTCACTATTGTTAACATTACCGAGAGCTCCTAAGTTTTCTGACTTCTGATTCTGAGTTATGTTCAACTTCGAGTGAATGAATCGTTCTTAAGTAAACACGAGCTGTAGCGTAAAATCGTTAGATGTACATTTTGTTTATATAGAGTTGGACTTCAATTCGACGCGTCGCTAGTCATCCAGCCAGCGGTCAATTGAATGCGGTCATTGACAGTTGCGGTAAATAGGTACGAAACTAAGTTTCTACTTTCCGATCACACTAGTACCTATACACAAATAATATCAATATGCAAAATTAAAGCACGTCATTACTTTTTCGACACCCTGTAGCGTTGGTATTCAATTCATAGGTCCCTACCTTTAAATCGCATAATTGAACATGTTAATAGGTCTATTTTTTTTTTTTGAGAAACTTTGATAAGAAAACTATACCAACTCAAAACTCAATTCGCTTTAAGGGTTTGTTGTTTGTATCATCGGGTTTTACCTAAAATAAAATTACTGAAGCAATTTTTCTTAAATACTTGTGAGTCACTCGAGAACAAAATGCATGGTAACCCTTCCAGAATCTATTAGAAATAAAATAAAACAAAGCAAGTCATGCATCTTTTTTCTCAGAATCTATAAGTAGGTAGGTATCTACTATTTAATAAGTTCCCCAGAATGAATGCATGTGACTTTGTGTATGACATGAGGTATTGTATGACACATCCGTCATTTGTAGTTTACCAAATAAGAACAAGCCTACCCGCATTGAGTTAATAATCAACATTAGCGTTATCTTTTTGCAGTTCTGATATTTACAAAAATCGTTAGTTGACCGTCATAATTGAAATATCAAAGCACTCATATTGACGAAGTGTTTCACAAATATGCACTACCAGTTATCAGTTATTTGTATCTAGAAATTATTAGCCAAACAAAAGGTATAGATACTTATTGTTTATACTAATAATAAACGAATAGTTCTTTTTGTTAGCACGACAAATTAAATGATCCGACTCTTCACACCGCACTTCATGAGCTAGGCAATCACATGCTCATCACCTGACTTTATTTACATACTCTCTCGAAAAGATGCATTCTTCAACACAGAAACGGGTTTCCAATTTAGGTAGGCACATTAAGTAGGTATCATTCGAGAGCTGAGTTCTATGTTTAGAATTCCAAATTTCACCTCAACTGATGTGTAATTGAATGGTCACGAAATGAAGGTACTCCCAACTGCCTATACCCTAATTAGCCACAAATGGCTAACGGCAAATCGTCGTCGATTTCGTTAATAATTACCTGCGTATGTACTGTGTGTTTTATCTGGAAAATAGCTGTTGCCAATCACTCAATTTCAAAATTGCGCACTGATATCGAGGTTTCAACACAAGTGGCTGCGATTGAAAATAAAAATAAAAAAAACACTTGATCACATTAAAAACGATAAAAAACGAAACAAACTCGTTTCACAGTCCATGAACCATGAGACAACTATTTTTCATCTTTAGCCTCGCCAAAAAACAAAATTCGCGCGAAATAAATAAAGAACCTATAGGTTACTGAATACTGAGCAGAGCACAACAAACTTAACAAAAAGAGAGCGACGGTTTAAGCCCGGCTAATTTTATTGTACGGACACACACATACACTACACACAAATATTACTTGGCTGGCTCTTGTCACCGACAATTATTATTTTTTATCACTGCAAATCTTGTATACAAAAACGCACTTTTTTTAAACAAACTTTACAACAAAATGTTAAGCTAAATGCGATCTCGCGAAATGCGTCTGAATGTCTGGGAGGTAGTATGCCAATAAATCGATCGATGGGCTGGTAATACAGCGCACCTTAAACATCACAGAGCTTCATATAATATATGTTGCATGCGTGCACGAGCAGATGAGGAGGCCCTACACGGACGGCTACCGCTACAGAAACAGCACAGCTCTATAGCTAAAGATGCAGAACCAGCACGGAATAAACCTGTTGCGAAGCAGGTTGTGCCAAGTGGTCGTATTCGTATATCGTACTCGTACACTGCCTTCTAGTCTACCGCACTGATCGATGGTGCTATTTTGTTTTGACTGACAGCAACGCGATGATCGTTGGCAAATACGCGCTATGTACGTAAGTGCGTTTGTACATACGTAGGTATATCCGATAAAATGTTAAAATATTTAATTTGTTGTTTATTCGAACGAGAGCCACACGACTGCATTAACAACAGGTTCGATGGTCGAAGTTTAACTGAATTGGCTGGATAAACGAAGGGGGAGCCCGGACCGGAGCCATTCCATGATACATACTTTGTTCGAATATAAAGACGACAGTTTCAAGAGTTGTTGATTTCGAGTGTGACAAGCACGATTATCAACGACATTAATCGAAATAAAAAACTAACTTTATACGAGTAGGTACATGTGTGGTTGTTTTAATCGTGAGATTAGATTTATAAACAATTCAGTCACAAAACAAAAGTAAATGAATGCCAGATACCTAAGTTATGATTGTTGTGAAGAGATACGATAATGTTTATGGCTGTAAGAAAAGCAGTGAAAATTACCTAACGTTTTCATTTCATTTGTCAGTGGAAACACTTGACTTGTTTATATCAGTTCTCAAATATAACAATAATGTTCTTGCAAGTAATTTTGAGGCTTACATCCCATTCCCATTGGACACAGAACGCAGGTTTACTTGAACTCAGAACTATAGAGCTCAAAAATAACTCTTAACTTTTGTTTTCATTTAATTTCTCCCTGAGAGATATAACATGCGGCAGCGGCATTGACATTTAGGACATTTACCACACGTGGTTATATAAATGTGTATGTATTTATATTTCGCTCCTCGAGAGTTCTTTTTTAATTTTAAATACCTACATAATTTTAAAAATGGATTTTTTTTTTAATGGAAGTAATAATTTTTAAATGTTAAGCTTGACACCTCATTCTGGAACTGTAGTGGCAAATTTAAAAACCTAGTTATATTTGGTCTGTTCTCTTACGATAATGCTATCGAATACATTAGTCAAACTTTATTCCCTTACACAAAAGTTGGGTAGAAGTAAACGAAGTTTGACTAAGTTTGGCTAATGTTTTCGAATGCATTATCATTAGGGAACAGACCTATTAAGTTAGATTGGTCTGGACTCGATTAACCTTGAACGCAAAAAGTAGATTGATCGGTAAGGACACTTTAGGTCTGTTCCTTTACTTTTGAATCTTACGAATTTTTACTAATTCTTACAAATTTTACTCAAATGCTGTTCCCTAACTCGAAAAATTCGTAAAAGTGAGCGTCATCGAGAGAGAAAGATATTACCCCTCCACTGAGAATCTTACGAATTTTTACTCAACAAATTTCTTGGTGTACGAAGTGGAAAAGCTGTCAGTCACAGCTGATTTGAAATTTCTTGTGCTATTTGACATTCGATTGCATTTGTTTTGATTTTTTGTGCATTAAAATGGTATCAACAGGCGGCAAAATAAATATTGAATGTTCACCTCGAACATTCCATCGTATTGAAAATGGGAAGTAGACATTAGAGAATATGAAATAAAAATTTATTGAATTTAGTATCTGTCATATCTGTCATTAATCATAGTTTACTACAAAAGCGTTCCCTAACTTTTTCGTTAGTGACTCTCTCTGTGAGAGAATTTATCACCACCACTGCCATTTTGACAGTCTTTTCCATTCTTACTACAAAAGTAAAGGAACAGACCTTTTTTGTAAGACAGCCGCATATACGAACTGTCAACTTTGTACTCAGTCACGAAATTCTTGACTTGATTCGTCGGATACCCCTTCATAAACAGTAAAGAAATAAATAGATGGCGTAACAGGTCCTTGGGACGAACTTATTTAGAAGCTCTTTCATGACAGTTAAACTCTCGGATGTTTGTCAGACGTTCGCGAGAGGTGGCGCAGTAGAAAAAAAAACTTAAGATGAAATTTGTGCTCTTTCGGGGGTAAAACCTGGGACCCCTCCCTTAATAGTCCACCAAACTAACCACTAAGCCACTGCGCCTACACCCTCAGCTGAAAAAATGGTTTATGTGTCATTCAGTTGTCAGACTTACTAAACTAGACCTAGTCCCGTTTTCATTTTTTGTCTACTGAAAGTTTTACAAATTGTTATAAAGCAAATTTTTGGTTAGAACTTTGTGTCAGTTCATTTCAGTTCTCAACAATGTGTGTATTGCGTCAAGCCTAGTATGCTGCTCGCGCTTAAATTAAGCTCCCCTACAAAAATGTCTCCAAAGATAAAATTAAGCAAAGCAGTTAAGCCAAGCAGTTCAAGCTAAATTTGTTAGCCACTGTACGAAAAATCTCTACAGAATTTAAGTAAGCGTATACATAATGGGCAAAATATTTTCCCGCAGCTAAATTTTGACAGATCAGAGAAAATACCGGTATTCGCAAAAAAACAATTCAAAGGAAAGCAAATTAACAATAGGTACCTATGGAGATTGGTTTATTCAACACAAAGAAATTTGTTTTTATTTATTTAATTTCTTTTAGAATATTTAAACGAGGATTAGGTACCTGGAAGAGGTTTTTGAGGAGCTATGGAAGTACAAATAAAGAAAAAGGAAAGATCCAATGTTGGAAAATGTCACAAGCCTCACTCAGACAACTAAGGGGCTTGTCGAAATGAGGAAATGCGAAGAAGATAACCAATATCCGTTCAACCAAGATGGGTTGGTCGCTTCTTGCTAATCTTGACAGAGTTCTCAAACAGCTTCCGAATTATAGTTTCGAGAAGGCTTAAAGCATCTTCGAAAATTTGTTTCCTTCAGTCAGCCTTCACAAGACAACCATCTTCATCATAATAACCGTAAACAATTTTTTTTGGATTTTTTTTAACCACTTAAACTTAATGGTTGAACTCAATCTTTGTCTTAAAATGTAAAGTTAGTTTATCAAAAAAAAAAGTAAGTCAATCAGCTGTCCCAACACAATTATTTTTTTTACGGAACTTACACTGTCAAAATTAAGCGAACATTAAGCGAAGTGGTGGAGAGAAACATTGAAGATGGAGAGGCGCTTAAGTTTAGCTTTCCTGGAACAGCATATGTAGGTACTAGGCTTCACACCAAAAAGTTGTTTTGACATTTTTGTGCTGAAAACATTCGCATTCAGTTCTTGGTAAAATATTCGTTACGGCCGTTTTATTCACTCGGTATTAGATTATTCGTCGTTCGTGGTTTAAATCAAAAAATATTTTTTTAAACTGATAGTTACCTGAAAAAACACTAGAGTTTTAAGCCCAACTTTAATGACCGGTTTATGTATGATTTCGGAAGGTTAATATCAGTTTTCATAATATTCATCAATTCGCATATAGAGTGGGGTTCAATAAACCGAAATTCGTTGAATTTCAAGTGAAATTGATTGAAAGAATTTATTTTTAATTGTTGTGCAGTATTGTAGAATTAATCAATTTTGCATGACTGGTGTGGTAAGAGGTTTTCTTTGCACGTGATTAAAGGAATAATGGCATGCTCATTGTCCCCATAAGAGGAGAAATATGTGAAACTAACGGAACAGGGAGTTTCGTTAGTTTCACATATTTTTAAACCTAAAGATGCGCCAAAGTCGTCAATTATCAACACGCTCCTAAGGAAAAAAAGCTTACAGCATACAAATCCTTGTGGGATTTGTCTATGCTAACCTGCTTGTGGAATGAAAATGAATTTGACAAGGCTTACAGAAAAGGGAACATGGGTTTAATAAAGACAGTTCCAAGGCAGTTTATCCTCCGATAGGGAACTCAAAAAGGTGTCAGTGGATCTGACTTTTAAGACTGACATTTTGTTATTTCTTTTCAATAAACCCCTGAGTAAAGCTCCTATTTTTATAGTTTCTTAAAAAATGCTTCAAAAGAAGTTAATGAAGTTATGAAGTTAATCGACTTGTCTAAATAGCAGACTTTTTTTTTACGATCCATAAGATCGATTCAAACAACAATTTTCTTAACATAACCATTCATCCAATTTCGACCAAAACTGGGGTCCTCTTCCAAACACTTCATTAATTTTGAACTCTTGTCCCAGTTCGATCCTGTACCTTGTACGCGTCTTGACCCTAGACCCAACGGAAAATTAGCTTAGTTGAATTCTTAACTAAGATCATGAACACAGACGGTCAGGTAGGATTCTCTATTCCACCTCTCCCAGTAGATCTAAATAACATGTACTAACACCAATTTTTCCCATTGACAGAGAAAAAGATGGGAGTTCATTTCCAGTGACCTCACGACAGCCGTGGTAAAGATCAACAACACCAAGAAGGTAATCATAGCGTCCGCCGACTTCATACATACGAGGTACATACAAGACATTACTTTATCCTCTTCCCTATCTAACAACCTCTTCTTCAATTAGTATGTGTCCTCTGAACCCTCTTGCTCAGATCACAGTAACAGACACATAAGATTTGAATTAGATGAACCCAACCCCACTAATCTCACATACTGTCTAAAGAAAAACACTGATTGGGCCTCTTACAAAGTGCAATTAACTCACACACTCAATGGAAAAACACCTCGAATTGATACCAAAGATAAACTAGAACACTCTGCCAAGCCTTTGAGGAAAATCGTCTTCTTTAGACCCCAGTGGGGCCTTCTCTCGCCTCTCTTATGGTTGCTCGGCTCGTCTTGAACTTGAACAAGATGCATCAATCCTTGGCAAATAAGGGATTGACGCCATAGGATATGCCGACGACGTAGCAATCGTATTCAATTGCAGGGATGGTCTAACAAAGAAGGCCTTTCTGTGAATCCAAAAAATACAACTATTGTCCCTCTTACCAAAAGAAGGAAACTAGACCTCCTTTTTCGTTCTACAAGGTATGGTATTGATTTCTCCCGAAAAACCAAGTACCTGGGAATCATCCTTGACAGTAATAGGCCTACCAGATCCTTATGAATCTGTCGCTGAGTCTGCGGTAAAAACTGGGGCTTTATACCCCGGATGTTATACTGCCTTTATTCGCTGGTGGTTAGACCAGCGATCAACTCTGCTGCCGTCTGGTGGACAAAAACTACCGAAGTCACCACTGTTAAAAAGCTAGAACGAGTTCAACGCATAGCCGGAAACTGTATGACGTTCAACCCCGACTACAGTGTCGAATGTCATCTTAGGTCTAACACCTACTCAAACATGTTCAAATGGAAACAAGACTGGGTATCCATCGACTCTTCCATTCGAACAACAACGACCCCTTTTTTTATAGAGGTCATTTATCTTTGCTTAACGCTATAGAGTCTAAACGCCAATTCAGCATGCCTCTGGAAGGCATGTCACTGAAATATGGCCTCCACAAAAACTTTTCTATCATCATCATTAGGGAAGACTGGGAAAAATACAAACCAAGCCCATCCGAGCTCGTCTGGTACACAGACGGTTCTAAGATGAATTCAAGGACTGGTTTTGGAAACTATGGAGAGTCGTCCTTGGCGATGAAATCGTCATTTTAGTAACTCTTGCTGACATACATCCAGAGAAGATTCTTGTCTTCCTGAGTGCCTCCGGAGTGAAAAGGTGGCTCAAGGACCTAACCTGAGAAGGGACAATAGGCTCCTTTAATAGAGGCCGCTGTGTCTTATAATCTATCTTAAAGGGCAGTGTCTGGCCATAAAACGGGTGCAACGCTTGCATTGACGAACACTGATTTTGATAATAAAGTTTTATCAATTGCACGTGCTGTTTTATCTTAGACCAATTTTAGGTCACTTGTGATACCACATGAATCTTAAAATTTAATTCTTCCCACTCGTTGAACTAGTTGGAGCTTCTAATGAAGCGTAGGAGATTTCGAATATCTATGTTATTTAGATCATTAAGGTCACTATAATAGAATTCTTCCAAATGGAGTTTTCGTCTTTGTGAGAGAGACGGACAAGTACATAGGAGATGACATCTTCTGCAAAAATCGTTTAAAAATACGACAAGCCTTGTTGCATGCCTACCTATGAGAGAGTGTCCTGTGATGACACCTATTGTAGCACTGATGTGCTTCCTATCGAGGAAGATCAAGTATCTAGAACGTTTTAGATCCAGCTTTGGCCAGATCTGTTTTGTTACTAGACATGTCGAGCCGGTTGTCCACCTAAGATTTATTCTATTGATGACATCCAGCTTTATAATTAGTTTACAAGTAGCGATTGGAATACCTAAGGAATCCTTACATCCTAGGTAACTGTAAGGCGAACAACAGAGGTGAATATTGAACTGCTCCGCCATCTCAATGAGAGACGAGCGACAGTTTTGTGCTGTTAGAGAGTTTGTAGAGACTGATTCAAGGCACTTGATAGCAGCTTGACTATCCGAGAATATACGGATATCTTTAGCAGATATCACGTTTTCTTTCAGCCAAGATAAGACTTCTTTCATCGCCATTATTTCTGTCTGAAAAACACTACAGTGATCAGGAAGACGGAAGGAGGGACTAAGATTCAGTCTGTCGGAGAAGACACCACCACCAACACCGTCTTATGTTTTATCTTATAACTCTGCAGTGCCATTGTGATTTGCTATCAGTGACGGAATAGACAGAACCCATCAAAACCACATGGCTGCCACAGGTCGACAAGATCGACTCGTCCAAATTGTAAAACCATTCCTCTGTATTTTCCTGAAATTCAGAATCCATAGACGTCTTTAATTTTTCGCAAACATTCACAATGAAAACGATCGTTTAATGTTTATTAAAAAGCAAAACAATATAAAAATAAACTCTCAAAAAATATTACGTATTCTTGTATATAAGTCTAGACTTTCCTTGTCGAGAGTGTTACAACCAATTATAAATCTTAACAACTTAATATGAAACTTTGTTAAAATTAAATTAAATCGATGTAAAATGAGAAAGTTTAAATAAACTATGTGTTAAATATAACATTTCAATAAAAATATTGCTCAAAAGGATATGTGCTTTGCAGCTAAATTTAAAATAATTCTTTCTTATTGGCTAATAAGCTCTTTGTTTGAGTTTCTTTATAAAATCACGCGCTTGTTTATCAGCAAGCTGTCTACATTCTAAGGCACGAATACTATCCGCATCAGCTGTGTATTCAGGTCGTGAGAGATTCATTCGTATTTGCTCCCCATTGGAGTGCGCGATATCCTCAAAAGATAAATAGCACTCAGCCAAGTATTGATTTGACATTCCAAACAAGTCCCTATCTTTAATACTAAACACTAACATATTATCATTTCGTTCGCGTTGATCCGAAGTTAGCTGGACTTTGAATTCCTCATCAAACAGAGGAAACAAAGTCTTTGATTGAACTGCAGTTTTGTGGCTTGGCATCCCCAGAAAGCGATCTAATGGAATATAGTACATCTTAACAAAGGAATCGCACGAGTTGTTGGAATCCATTGGCAACAGATTTTTCGCATTTAATACATGTACATGAAGTGTATTGTTATCGGAGAAGTAGGCTTTAATGGTGAGCTGACCATACACCGATTGCGGTTTGTCTTTTTGCCTCTGGAAACGCTCTTTGTAGTATTGATGGATAAGTACATCTGTTTCTGATGCGTGCAAGTTTAGCAGTTTATCTATATTCGCCAAGGTCTCAGATGTTATATCTGAGAACGAAGTTTCTCCATGCTTAAAGCTCGACACCATTATTTTTAGTACTTCACGAAGGTTAGCAAAGAACGATGGCGGTCGTCGTTTATCCAAATTACTCTGCACTAACTCGTATACCACGGCAGAAAGACCCTGCCAGATGTTATCGATCATTCTTTCGAAATTCGACTCATCCAATTCAGCATACAGTAAAGAAAGAGAGTTTTCCAAATACATAAAAAGCCCTTCCACTGAGGTTAAATTTTCCTGCAACCCATCAACGCCGGCAAATAGGTATCCTCGCATTACTGGAACCATCTTCCCAGCTACAACTGCTATAAGATCCGCAATTCTGTTTTGCACAGTATCCTCAGCATTTTCAATTACATTCTTTATTGTTTCAGCACAACGTTCTGCTTCCAGAGCACTCAATGATTCTCCCAGTTTATTTAATATAGAATCTACGCCAAGATCTTTTACAAACGTTGGCAAACTCTTCTGTATATGATCAATGTTACTGATAGCAAGACACCATTCTTTGGTTACTTCGAATTCTGTAGAATTATCCTCCTCTCCATTGAATTCGGCTATTCGTTTTGCCATTCTGGTCGCATAATAGGCACAACACTTGCAGACGTCATCCACAATTTTACCCATAAATGCATAAGATCCCTCAATATTGGGCCAGTCAAGCTGCTCCCAGAAAATCTTAATTTGGTAAAAGATCGACAAAGTGTCTAATGCTGATGAACTATGGCGGACATTTCCATCTACTGGCTGGAATTCATCCAAATCGATTGCTTTTTTAATTCGAGACAGCGCTTTCAGCACAGATATATCCAACCAATGTGTGACGGCCGGCGAAAACCACTCGTAGTACACTAAGAGGTCCGCCTGTTCTTCCGCTGTGCATAAAGCTGTTCCAAGGGCGAGAATCCTTTTAAGGCTAAGGTAAAGTTCAAACAAGTGTGTTCCCATTGTGAAGTCATCAATGTCCGCAAACTGTTCCACATCATCCACATCGGATAATGGTAGTCGAACCAGATTTCCACAGGCATTTATTACCTCTGGCTTACAGAATTGTACAATATTCTCTTGATAACATCTATAGAGTATTCTTGCGTACTTAATTTTCATTATCTGATAGAAGTGCTTGTGGTGATACTCAATAGCTCGTTGTACATCGAAACGCATCAGTTGCACTAATTGTGTTAATTGCTGTACGGCGTCATCGTTTTCAATCTCACAACTTTCCTTGATTGTATTCATCCAATCTGTGGCACCAATTTCGACGGCACTTGTTAATACAAATTTTACATCGTTTTTAGGAACTTCTTCATCTCGCTTTGGGATCCACCCGTAAGCTGAATTTGGAAAAAGGTCCACATCAATAGGAACACTGAGTAAATCAAATATCTGCATAATTTCCAACACATCACATAGCATATTAATTCCCTGCTTTTGTGAGAAGGTTTCCTGACGAATTTTTCGAATAATATAAAAGCACGAGGGTAGAATTCGTTTTGAGGCTTCCCAAAAGGTTTTCACGTAATCACTGTCTCCGGAATATGTGGGCAATGCTTCTATAACTTTGTGCAATATGGTATTAAACAGACTGAACGAGAGCGGGTGATGTTCGTGGACTGTTGTGTAGGCGTCCCATTGACACAAAGCACAATCGACTTCTGACAAACCGCTTTGGAGATAATGCTGCTCTATGATAGCTTCTGCTTGAATGCTATACTTTCCGTTCCAAAGATAAGGATCAATAGTGGAACACTCCAACTCATGCATTAACAAAATCCTTAACAAGTTACGATGCTCTTGGGCTGCAACCCTGCTATCTTTCTCAGCACTGAAACACAAATGCATAAGAACCGATCCTCTGGTTCGGTTTGCACGCGACCCCTTTTCCAGATGGTACCAAACCCTCATTCCCGAAACTGGAATTGAATTCAATGGAACTTCAGTTCTTCCTATTAGTTCGTTGTCGTCTTTTACTGTAGCAGACGCTGAATATGCGATTTCCTTCATCAGTTTTCGCAAGCCCTTCACACCTTTCACCTCGAACAATTTATTCATTTTTTGGCCAACCGTTTCAGCTGCATCAAAGTCCCAGACCTCTATTATTAGCGTCTCTTTACTAGGATCATCTGGTATCGGAAGTGAAAAGTACTCATTCCAAGTGGGATTCAAAGTCATCGACTTTACCGAGGTGTTGTACCTGTGAACTGCATTCGATTCAATATAAAGAGTTACGAAAGGATCAGACAGTCCGTTCGGATCCTTTGGCATTAGATTTTCCGCTTTGATTATCTCGACATTCATACGAACTTTTGGCGGTTCCTTACCAGTAGCGATCTCCAACAGTTCATCGTGTTTTTCTCTTGATATTTTAAATGCATCCCGTGCGTAGTCTATCAATGATTCCGGACAGGCTTCTTGCGAGCTTGGACATCCAATGTTATTTAGAGTTTCAAATAAGATTTCTTCATACAGTTCGTCCAAGTTTCTGCCCGAAGAATTTTCAATGATGTTGTCCGGAACATCTTCGTTAACGTCCAAAGGCCTCTCTTCCACAGACGACAATAGTGTTGCTACTTTTGATGCAGTGATTTCTTCTTCTGTTATTCCATCTTCTCGAAGAGTGAGAACACACATATCTTCTAAATCCTCCTCTAGTATGCTTACATTTCTCTTGAGTGAGCCCATTTTGTTCGATTTCAAATTTTACAAAACAAAATTATTCGAGACAATATCCACGGTCAGTAAGGTAACGCAAAAATTCTGAAAATGCAAGTATGTAAGCATTTGATATCAACAAATGTTAAAAAATAAGGAACCTTTTAATCCAATTTATGGTTTCAACAAAGTTCATTGCTTCGAAATCACAGGGACATGAATAGGCACAAGGTGTAGGTATCTGCAAATAATAATGCAATTGGTTTAAGATTTTATTTTAAACATATAAAAAATGTATATGAACGAATGTTAAAGGCTCACAAAAAGCATGTCACTCAGCTCTTTATTTCATCAAATTTAGCAGCAAAAACATTCAACACAAAAAAAGCAATCAATTTTTATTTTTTGCACTGACATCCAATCACTAGGTCTCTTTCTTTACTTTTAAATCTTAAAAATTTTTACGAATTTTAACAAATTCCAAAGCATTTTACTCAATTGTCGTTCCTCAACTCGAAAAATTCGTAAACGAGAGCAAGCGGCTTAGAGAGAGCAAGATATTTGCCCTCTTACTAGTTTTTTCTCAACAAATTTCTTTGCGTAAGAATTGAAACAACTGTCAGTAGCCTGAAAATTGACAGCTGATTTAAATTGTTTGTTCTATTTGTTCACTCCAATTTATGAACTATCTGTCATTTTTCACAGGTTACTACAAAAGCGTTCCTTAAAGGGCCCAACCCATAGAATCCGTCGCGTCCTTTGCGGCGACGGATCCGGCAATATTGACGTATTCCACGGAACGAGCAGTCGCATAGAATCCGTCGCACATGTTAACTACCTGACTTCACTTCATACATAGTCTCAATGAGATGCTCCTCAAACATGTTTCTCAAAGAAATTGGGGTACGAATTGCATTGAAAACACAATATACTCACATGAGTTCTTTAAAATAGTTGTTTGCCCGCCACAAAATATATTTATTTTGAATTTATCCAAACGACCATGACAGTTTCTCTCACTCTCAATATTTCCACCAATGAAAGAGCTTCCTCTCTCACTATGCCAACTGTCAAGGTCAACGCATTCCGCACACAGAAAAGTAGAAAGTAAACCTAGGTATATACTTTATCCGTCGCATCCGGCCCGTGCGATGCCTTTCACTTTCCATAAGCTGCTGTGTATTCTAAAAACCTGTCAGTCGAATACGTTGCCGCAACGTACGCGACGGATTCTATTGGTTGGCCCTTAACTTTTGCGTAAGTTTCCCTGTCTGAGAGAGAGTTCATCCCCTCCACTGTCATTTTGACAGTCTTTTCCATTTTTACTACAAAATTAAAGGAACAGATCTATTGATCCATCAACAGCTGGTTGCTATACGTACTCAAATATCGTACTATAGATATTACCATCACAGATGATAAGTAACCATCCTCAAAATTAGTTTACTTCGGCCAGGAGCAATTTCTCCTCCTATAGAAAGAAAATGTAAGAGCCGAATTGGTCTGCAATGTCCTGAGGAACTTAACAAGAGACATTTGAGACGGACAATCTTTTTGTTTTCCATCCCAGCATTTCTTTTCTCTCATATATGCATTTCTTTCTTTTGGTGGAATAACTCAAACGACAACGAGGATGGCTGTTTCTTATACTCATCGATATGAGTTCACCAGAATAGAGACTTTGCTGCACAACTGCGTTTTGCGATCCATATTTTTCCTTATTTCCTGATATTTTTCCATATAAAAGACTAGCAGGCGTGACTATCATAACAGGCACTGCTGAGCACAAGATCAGCAAAGACTCCAATCCAACGTCAACTGGGACTATCAAAGTAAATACAACTAGAGGATGTCCACAAGGAGGGGTATTATCACCATTAATGTGGAGCCTATAGTTGTTAACAAACTACTGGAAAAACTAACCAACCTTGGCATCGACTGTAAGGCTTATGCCGATGATATAGTGTTGATTGCTAGGGGAACGTTTGAGGAGACCCTCTGTGACATCATACAGAGAGGATTAAGAGCAGCAGGATAAAACATCAATCCGTCAAAAACAACTATTGTACCATTCACAAGGATAAGAAAACTTCAGAGACTGAAAGCAATACGATTATCAGGCACGATACTGATACCAGTCAAAGAAGTAAAATATCTAGGACTAGCTGTACTCCCACGGCGCTGCCCGTGCCTTTTGTATTAAGTCCCGCCACAATTCGCAGAGTCGTTTTTTAAGGGAGGTGCAACGGCGCCCTTTTTGATTACTGCCCCATTGTGTTGAACACCATTTACAAAAATTCAAGGCTTCATAAATGAAAACCCACACAAAACGAATGGTTGTGAGAAGCTAGGCCTTGGGTCCCACAGACCTGTCGCGCCAAAATATTTATTTATTTATTTTTAATCCAAGGTTTTCTATTTGTATTGTTTTTGATTGCACTTTGTTTCCATTAGGGCCCAAAACTATACTATCTTTCAAGTTGGAATCAACCATGCGCATTCACAAAGTTTCATTGAAATCGGTTGAGCGGCTCTGAAGATCGACCACAGCGCCACCTGTTGATTCTCTCGCACTTAGCAGTAAAGTGTTTCTATCACAAAAGATCAACAAACTGTGATTTTGAAAATATTTTTTTTCTATATTTGAAGTGTCACTACTCGATTTCTATCCAGTTTATTTTAATTTTTTTTTTTCAAAGTGCGTTTCCCCATGAAAAATGTAATGTGTGCCTACAACGCCACCTGTTGAGAATTTTCCAACTTTTCTTTTCTTCTAAACCATCGCTGATGTAAGACAAACAAAACAAAACAAAGATCATTCAAATCGGTTAAGCCGTTCTCGAGTTTTAAGCATCCGAACAAACCAAGATCCATTTTTATATATATAGATTACACCTTAATAGTAAACTCGTCTGTCGTAAACACACAGAGGGGATTTCAAGAAAGGCAACACGCGCTCTTATGATTTGTTAGGGCTTAGCTGGAAAATCATGGGGATGCAGCCCAAGTATCCTACGATAGATGTACATTGGAATTGTGAAACCCATAATCACATACGGAGCTGTAGCTAGTCACAACCAGAGATATTCTCAGGAAAGTGCAAAGACTGGCGTGCCTATGCATAACCGGAGCAATGCGTACATGTCCAACTGCAGCCATGGAGGTACTCTTGGAGCTAACTCCTCTACACCTCATGGTTGAGGATGCGGCAGATAAAACAATCCTACGAAAGGCAAAGGAAGGAATCGAAAGGGGGAAATGCATTAGTTCAAGAGAATACGATGTATTACTCGAAAGACTTCCACTTCTAGCTATACCCCAGGGATGATAGCATCCGGAAATTCAACTTTGAGAAGAATTTCATAACGAAACTTAGCAGTAAGAAAATTTGGAGCAATGAATCCATGGTATACGGACTGAGCAACCATACCGTAACCATACAGATGGATCGAGAACAGACGAAGGAACCAGTGCAGGAGTGTTTGGGCCAGGAACTAAGCACTACGAATCCATAAGCAAATGTACCAGCGTCTTCCAAGCTGAAATATGTGCTATAGATAGGTGCGTTCGGATTATTCTCGAGAAGAACTTCAGAAACTGTGACATAGCAATAATGCCAGATAGTCAAGCCGCCATCAAGGCGCTTCATGCCCATATTATCCAATCCAAGCTTGTACGGCAATGTCTGCGAAGGCTTAACGAACTGGGCAGCATGGGCAACGAAGCCGCAGATTCTCTGGCAAGACAGGGTGCAGGGGAGCCATTCATAGGCCCTGAACCATTCTGCGACATAGGCGCCCACACCTTAAAAGAGGAATTCAGGAGGATAGAAAGAGAAAAAAGAACTGCCGTTTTTAAAAACCACCAAGGCCTGAGGCAAGCTTAACAATTTTAGGGAACTATAACCTGAAAAGATTCAAAGCATTCATTGGCCGAAACAAAAACAACCTGAGAATCCCAACAGGTTTCCTGACGGGACACTGTAAACTAGGTGAACACCTGAGGAAAAATAGGACTATCAGAAGAAGGTCTCTGCAGATTCTGTGATGAGAGCGCTTTGACCCCATCTTGTGGGTCAGTGCCCCCAGGAACACTGTGGGGCACTGACCCACAAGAGTATCTATCAAACTCTGGGGAAGTACCAGGTTTCAGACAAGGATATACAGACCATAGACCCGCTACTCATTCTCTGATTCATAAAAGAAACTGGACAAGATGAAGTGCTCTAAAGTCGATATTCTTGCCGAGGCTAAGCCAGAGCGATGATCCTCAAACACAGTCCCGAATGGAGCTGCAATACGAGGGAGTTCTGAAAAAGGGCATGCACCTTTCCGAGGTATAAGCAGGGGGCAGAATAGATCATAAGGTCGCAGTGCACTAAACCCTCACCATAATAATAATAAATAGTAATCAAAACAAGCTTCGAGGACTTGCATTTGGTCCTCTAGCAAGAACTACTAGAAAATATTATGGTTTAACACAATTATCTGCACAAAATAATACACATTCTTCAAATATTTCAGATGGCTTGCAAAAAGACGACTCCTAGAGGTAGGCGAACGAAAAAATAAAAAAAAATACTAAACGTAAACAAAAGAGCACTGGCTTTATCTTCAAGACCATAGAAAGTTAAAACCCTATATGGGCTGGAAAAAGTAACACCACCCCTTAGCAACGCAAGAAACTGATTCGGGGCTCGTTAGCCTGCAGATGGTAAGAGTCCGGTACAGCGAAACTTGGTCACCGCCGACGTTGTATGAAGCATTACCAAACAAACTGCCGATCAAGATTGGTAGATAATTTAGTTAACATAAACTTGTTTTCATTTTGAATTATAACAAACCACAATGGGCATTGACTTAACCGGTTCAGCATCTTAATCTTTAGAAGATATTCCAATGGTATTCTCTATAAATAGATTCTTCTTAACATCACTATGAGCACACTTGAGTAAACAAAAAATATGTATATAGCAATACCCAACAAATTGTGATAATGCGGCTTTCCAATAAACATTTAAATAATCTTGTCTTTAAATTTACTGAAGCTCATATTTGCAGAGTTATTAAGATCGAATGTTGCTTACATTTTGTTACTTTAGAAGACGTTGCTCACTGCGTGATGCCTAATTCAAAACTGTTTCGCTAATATTATAAATGGCATGGTTTTCTGTGATGATACACTCGCAGCAAATTATGCCCGCTTCGTCCAAAAAGAACACAAAAACCCCTTATCAAATTAACAATATGATGTTTAGTGATGGGTTTTTTTCGTGGGCAGTAAATACTGAGTCACATTATATTCTGTCACAAGCGAATACCGATCTTATCCGAAGTAGATCATGTTAGTTTGCTAACTTGCGAGATTGAAATATGTAGTTTTTTTTGCTACTAATTCTCACAGCTGTACGTGAAGGAATAGCAACACAAATCCCTGGGGTTTTTAGCGTATTGCAATCCCCCTACTTTTATCTGCCATGCCAAAGCTGAGTAACTTCTGCTAAATTAAGGAACCAAGGAAAACTAAATCATTGAAAAAATATATTTCTGAGTTATGGCAAAAGTCGTTTTTTAACAGAACAGACAATGTGATCGGTATGTTGGGGGCGTAAATTTGAAAGTTTCAGTTTTTCATAAAACAAGAAACTGACTAAAATTTTCAGATAATGTTCTTGGAAGCCGAAGATTTATTTCCTTATTTTACGTTCATTTGTGGGCTGGATTGCGTAAACAATTTAATTTAATTTTGGTGGGGATAAATGTCCCCATTTATTAGGCTTAGTAAAAGCTACAAAAACGAACTTACAATACTAGAACTTAATTCTAGGACTTATAACTGCAGGAGGCTGAGTTTAATCGAGGGGTGCTGAGGTTGAAATCAAAAATGAAAATGTTTAAGTTTACCTTCTGTAGCATACGGGAAATTGGTTCGTTATAACCGTAGGGCGTGCTGGGGTTGGTAGATAGAAGATTACGAGGGTTTGTATTGAAGAAGATGGAGTTGTAAAGAGACAGGGAATCGATAGAGCCTGATAGGAGTCGATGTATGAAGGGAAAGTCTGCAGCATCCCTGCGATCCTCAAGGCTATTCAAGTTGATGAGGTTGAGGCGGTCTAAATAGGGACGAACTGTTAGGGGATCGTTCCAAGAAAGACCGCGGATGGCAAATCAAAGAAAACGTCTAAGTATGTTTTTGATTCTGCTTATATGAACTTGGTGAAAGGGTGACCACGTTTGTATGGCGTATTCGAAAAGGGTTCGGACAAAAGTGGTATAGAGAGTACTGTTGTCGAATTACCGCAACCGAGAGCGAGCAACACGTCAATGAATATTTTTTGCTTTTACATGCACGACAATAACAAATTCAGTCACGCAGTACTCGCCCATGTTCTGTAATTATCACATCGATATATCTATCACTAAAACGATATGAATTGAAACAAAATGCCATAATATCACATGACGCGTTCTGTAACTGTGTGAATCGAAGCTATATCACATGGAACATTTCGATATGAAACCCCTGGAAATATGTATATTCAGGTTCCGTAACTATCAAGAGCGATAAAATATTCACTTCAACTGTCAAATTTTATCATATCACGAAACACAAAGCTTGCGGTTATAAAGTAAGAAAACAAAAAATTCCTGAGGGGTTGGAAACTTGATGTATTTGGACATCATTTTGTTTTGCAAAACATCGGCCACTTCGGATATCATTCGAGAAACCATAGTTCTACTAATAGCCGCAGAACAATCTTGGCCCACATCTCTCTGAAAGGACCCAATTGCAAAAAAATGTAATGCAGCACAGACCCGAATCGGGATTGGAATAAATGTATTCCTTTGTCCTTTGCACAAATGTGGACTAAGCTCGTCAATAAGTATCCGAGCTGAACCACGGGAAAAACGATACAACTCCCGAAATCTTGCTTCCGGCATTTCAAAAGGGTTTGTGCTATCTCTAAGTGCACGCCTTTGAATCCGTAACATGTTACGCCGATCGTATTCTTCACCAAAAATTAGTGCAAAGCTAAACATTTTTTTAAAACAACGCTCCAACTGAAAATGATTGTAAAATAAAATTGAATAAATTTGTATTGTTTTGTTTTCCAGTATTTCGACAGCTTGAGGAAATCTTTCCAAAATTCCCATGAAATTAAAAGTTACTACCGAATACTTTTCGCATAGAGTAAGGGAACTCCAATATTTTCCAGATGCGATAAACAGCGGAATGTTTTGTTCCCAAGTTTTCGATGCGAAAAGTTATCGCATGAGTTACAGAACATGGGCACTGGTCACGGTCACGTAGGGGTCGGAGAATTCCTTTGACCACCGTTTGATGAATCCAAGGGAATGGCTTTACGAATTATCTCATCAATATGCAAACGGAAATTAAGCTCGCGGTCGTACAATTTGCCAAGGTCACGAAGAGACTGTACGATGGATATAGGTTGATCATTAAGTAGGTATAAACGGGGAAGGAGACTTGTTGTACTTACGTGATAAGGTGATAGATTGGCATTTGGGAATATTGAGCTCGAGACAGCTTTTGAAACAGCAGATAGAAAAACTTTCTAGATCTTGTTGCAGTAAACAGGGATTTTGTGATGAAGATACATATGTGTTTGAAAAATTTGGTATCATCGGCATAGAGAGAGAATAAAGCGTGTTCTAAGCAACTTAATTCTGATAACGACACCACAGCAGAAATCAAACGAAGAGTTACATTTGACAATCGCTGTTTCTTTGGACTAAGACGGCAATTGACTAGTAAGGCCTTGTCAAGAAACACTAAGTCGATTCTATATAAGACGCTCATCATCCCAGTCCTGCTCTATGGCGCAGAAGCATGGACCCTAACAAAGGCGGATGAAGATCTTCTTGGCCGTTTCGAACGCAAGATTCTTCGAGTGATTTTTGGTCCCGTTTGCGTTAACGGGCTTTGGAGGAGAAGATTTAACAGCGAACTCTACGAGCTGTACAACGACACCGACCTGGTCAGAAAAATACGCATCTGTCGTCTAAGATGGCTAGGACATGTAGAGCGAATGGACACCAACGCTCCGGCCCGAATTCCAACCCGGAGGGACAACGCAGTAGAGGAAGACCTCGCCTTAGGTGGCGCGCACAAGTGGAAGGGGACCTCAACCAACTTGAAGTGCGCAACTGGAGGCAGTTAGCCAAAGATCGAGCTAACTGAAGAGGCGTATTGGTTGAGGCCCAGGTCCACCCCGGAGTAAGTAAGTAAGCAACTAAATAAACATGTATTGTTCTTCCAGCTAATATTAAACAGCCTGAACCCTAGTGGACATATAGTTCACAAGTCAATACGCATTCCTATACCTAGTTAATACAAATCAAGTTGACGTTTTATATAAACAAGGTATCCGAATGGCCCCATTTTTACCGACAAAGCTAAAAAAGAAGGAAACGAACTAATATGTAGCACAAATTTATAACCCCACTTATCAAGGTGTGCATTATGAATCTTATTTTAGCTCTGGAGTCATATTTCAGTGAGAGTGACATTTTGCGAAAGATACGGTTGTTTTCGTTTGAAACTGAAAAGTACCTATTTGGTTTCTGATAAGGAGATTAAAAATGCCCGAGTTGTATTATATTACGAGAGTAATTAGCACTCTTTCTTTATAAAATAGTGCAAACTTGTACGGATTTTTTCATTTCCATTTTCTATAATTTAATGGCAACATTAGGTGTGTTTTATTGAACATCTATCTCAGCAAAGTAGTGTAATATCTTTAGCACGCAACTAAAAAAATACACTCTACTTGCTACTTCCGAGATTCGTACTAGTTATACCAAGTCGAGTGAAAGCAGCTTATCTTAAAATCTATTTAAGATGCTTTCATAAGTATGGTAGTAAAATGCTTTCAGCGGCATTCATTTTCAGCGAAATAAAAATATTATCAGTTTATTTTGCAATTGTGACACCAAAGTAACTGACGCAGTTTTGTTGCGCATTTGCTTTACTTTGAATTTTCTAAAAATAGATTTTCAATAGAACGTGCGTGCATATTTGAACTGCTAGTAGCCGACTTCGCGTTGGTGCCAACAATAGTGCTAGATTCAGATTGGAATCAATTGGAAACAAATTAAAAGAAACGGAAATAAAGTTTTTTTTTTATGTTTTATTATTAGTAGGTATAGGTAGGCGAAATTTAGAAATAACTTTTTTTCAAATACAAAAAGAAGCTTTAAATACATTTAGTCTCATATGTTGTCGCAAAACCGCTTAGAACTTATGTTTTCGAGCATAGGCAATAGAGGTGGTTTTAACAATAAGCAAAAATGTTCGTCTGCTGAAGCAAAGAGGAATTTCTTGCGACATTACCAACACTTCAATTGCGCCTTTTTTCGTTAAACTTGGTCTTCCTCTTCATCAAGAAGTTGGTTATGTTATTCACAAATATTTGTATGGTTATCGAGGATTACCAGTTAAAAAATAATGCTGTCAGACTTACTTAACTAGAAATCCGAACGTTCTTAACATAAGGTCCATTTTTGATCTCAACCTTTATTTTTTTGTAGGCCATTTTTAAAAACCTGAGTAGGTATGCTATACTCACATCGTTTCCCATTGGGTGAACGAAGTTTGACTAAATTTGGCTATCGTGCTCGAATGCATATTTGTTAGGGAATACACCTATACACTGTTGAGCACAAACAAATACAGCTCTCAAAAAAACTAAAGAAATTTTATAAAACGTATGATAATTTGGGTGTTGTAGGAATAGGGTAGGCAATGAGATTCAGAGACGCAGCACACAGGAGGATTTTTCAAAAAACATGGCCAAAAAGTCCATTGTTTTGTTTTTTTTTCATGCCAATTTGTTAACATATCACATGAGCATATAATATGATAAATCCCGCTATTTTTGTTGCAACCGTTTCGTCAGTTGATGCTACCAAAGTGAAAGCTTTTGTGAAGCGCGTGCAGTACCAAGTTTGGTGTTTGATAAGTGGTTTACATTCTTTGCTGTTTTTTCAATTTTCTGTGTGAACTTAGTAAAATAAATTGTTATGGAATCTGTTGCTAGTAGTAAGTAGAATATTTAAAGTGCAAATTAATTATTCAATTTTGAGTTTTACTTATATTTGGAAGGTGCCCAAAGCACTAGCTTTCGAGACAAAAATAAATGGTACTTTTTTGTTTCATAAAGAAAAAAGTTTTGTTCTTTGGTGGATTCGTGTTATGTAAAATAGCTTGAAATTTACCTTAATATATGCTTATTAAGGAATCAACTTAAGAAGTTGCGATATTTTGCGATCTTGCAAGATATCGTCAAGTAAATCTGTAAAAACGTTGAAAATAAGAGTTCGGCTCAATAGGTCGGTTTTTTTTTTTAAATCTCGTTTTTGATACAGGTTCACAATCAAATTTTATTTTGTTGTCAAGAAATCAGCTTACTGACTTTCTGAGAAGCTGTCCATCTACTGAACTTAAAGAAAAAATAAACTTTTTGGCAGAAAAATTAAAAAAAAATTTACTTGATGCTTCAGCGGAAACAAAGAATATGTTAACTAATTTTGTCTATGAATATAAAATTCGATGGTTGGCTTCCTCAAGGAATTGTCAAGCTTTTAAAAACAAGAGCAAAGCCTAATTAGAGCTTGAAATTCCGTTTCCACGGCGAGCCTATAGATCTGTTGGACGGCCACAAACTGATTTTGTACGGCTAAGTGAGAGATCAAAGAGGAGGAAAACTAAAGTTTTGCGTTCGGAATTTCAACCCGTAGAGTTGTGCTATGCTGCTCAGATGCAATTTCAAGAATAAGGGAAATTGGACTCTTCTACTGTGACGAAAAATATGTATTGCTTTATGGCAAAGAAGTTTGTGCACTTGTATCCGTGGGGCAATATGCCAAAAACACAAAAATATTAATATGTACATAGCCCTGAAATTGTGTCGGATGCTATTCTTCCAATTGGACCGCTTGGAGAGGTAGCCCAAGAAGTCCGAAACAAAGATATGAAGCGTTTTCAAGAAAGTTTTTCGAGGTTTTTTTATTTTTTTTTTTAAATCATTAAATTTGAAAAAAATACATACTAAAATAATCATTTTTCTTCTAACTGTCTTTTTCTGATGAAGTCATGCAATAATTAGCTATAAAAAACCAATAAATAATTTTGGCCATGTTTTTTTGGAAAATCCCATGTTTCGACGACGAGTGCCGGCAAGCACATGCAGCGAAACAAGAGGCATACAAAGCGGCGCTGCAAAGGAGGAAAAGAGCTGCTCGTGAGCTCTACGCGCAGAAGAGAAGAGCAAACACCGGCTTCTAAGAAGGAAAAAGAAAGAGCATGAGAAGCGCGCGATCGAAGAAATAGAAAGATTTTACAACAGTAATGAGGTTCGGAAGTTTTACCAAAGGGTAAAAAGAACTTCACAAGGCTACAGAGCCCGAACCGAAGCCTGCAAGGACGGCTTCAGGCCAGGAAAGTCCACCATAGACCAAATATTCACACTGCGGCAGATCTTGGAGAAACCCCAGGAACTTCAAATCGATACCCACCACCTTTTCATTGATTTTAAGGCCGCCTATGACAGCATTTATAGGGACGAACTATACGGAGCAATATCTAGTTTTGGCATCCCTGCCAAACTCTTTGATGTCAAAAAAGGATTTAGACAAGCCGATGCGCTGTTATGTGACTTCTTCAACATCGTTCTTGAAAGAATAGTGCAAAACTCAAACGCCAACACCAGAGGCACGATCTTTCAAAAGTCCGTCCAATTACTCGCGTACGCCGACGACATTGACATAATTGGCAGAACGCAGCGTGATGTTAATGGCGCGTTTGTGAGTATTGAGACTGAGACGGCGAAGATGGGTGTGGCGGTTAATGAGGGCATGACGAAGTATATGCTGTCAACTAAAAAGGACACCCAACAGAACGTCACAATAGACGGATATAACTTTGAGGTGGTTAAGGACTTTGTCTACCTAGGCTCCGCTATGAAGTCAGAAAAGAAGGCAATTGAGTAGCAAAGCCTTCTCTTGAACAACTAAAGTGACCCTTTATAAGACACTAATCATCCCAGTCCTGCTATATGAGGTCCTGCGGATGAGGTAACTCTCGGTTGTTTCGAGAGAAAAATTCTTCGAGTTATTTTTGGTCCCGTCTGCATTGACGGTGAATGGAGAAGGAGGTACAACGACAACGGGCTGTACAGCGCCATCGACCTAGTCAGAAAAGTGAAAGTCCATAGACTGAGGTAGATCTGTCATGTAGAGCGAATGGACACGAATGCACCGGCCCGGAAGATCTTCGAATCCACACCCGCTTGTTGGTTGAGGCCCAGGTCCGCTCCGGACTGTAGCGCCACCTTAAGTAAGTAAGTAATGATAATTTACCGGATTCGATGTTTTTCCAATCAAAATTTATTTGTCTTCAATTTACAGCGAACAGTTTAGTTCTGAATTGAAGAACAAAATAAAAACTTAAAAATTGTCACACGTTTTCTGAATATGTACATATCTATTTAGATTTTTTTTCCATATCAAGATTTGGCCAACACTGTATACGTTTAATTAAAATCTAAGGTAAAAGTTAGGATGCCAATCCTTAGATGGACAACAATAATAAATGCTACAACCTTACACTGTGCGATTTAAATGTATTCTCAAAGGTTGCGTATTCTCTATAACAAGCTTCATAAATATATGGGAGCAATATTTGTGCTTCGGTCTGCTTAGATATTGTCCTTCAATGATCAGTTTCATACCTATCCTTCCCTGTGGCGTAGAAGTACATCTCATCGATGATAACTTCTAAACAGACCAAAGCACAAATAATTCTCCCATATATGAAGCCAAATAATTATTGTAACCTACTTAATAGCATACAGAAAAGTTTGGCTAATGGCTTATTCTTAACCTACAACCGAAGGTATAAGGAGTTACTGACCTAGGCCACGGCAGATGTTCCGAGGAACTAACCGAGCCTCCTACAAGACGGACTACCAGTTCACATCACCTATATTTGACAACCGCTAGGACGTCATTTTCCCAAAACAATACAACAAGCAAGCTTGCTGGTATACCTAACTCTTCTCGAGGAGGAGGTGGTAAGGCATAATACATTCGTGACGAATTGACTCGTCTTTCCAGAGAGCATTTAAAAAAAAAACATGTTTTACCTAGAATGCATTCAAATTAGCAAGCGAAAATGATGCTGCGAACAATACGGAAATTAAAGGTTACCGTATAATTTATAAGGTGATTTTTCTCCACAACCAGGAAAATACAGGTACCTACTAGTAAATGTAAACTGGTAGACCTCAAGGCTAGTTGAATAATTCCGTTATATAGGAGGTATATTATCATGTTAACTTAATGCGTAGGTAGCAGCTATAGCTAAACGAAATGTTCTTATGATGATACCGCATGCCGATCACTTTCGTGCACATGGAAGTTTGAACTGCGCACGTGTATGCACAGAGGAATATGCTGTAGTTATTGCTGTTTTTTGCAATAGATCATTACTAACCGTCATTCCTTAATACCAAATAGATGTAATTACGTAAGCTTTGTTCTATTTGGAAAAATCTATAGATCAATGTAATGATTCATGTGCTATCGTCTCAAACATGCATTGATTTTGAACAGAAGATTGCATTGAGCGATTCCCTGCCTTAAATAATTGAAAAGCAAATAGCACACGAGACACGTTCAACAAAAACAACAAATAAAATCTCACACTATATACCTACACCGACCTCTAAATATTTATAAAACGATTTTGAGTGCTAATTTAAATTGCATTTCATTACCTTATACGACAACAAAAGAAAAATAATAATAACAATGATCTTCTGATCGGAGTACATTGTGTACATCCACTCATCTACGGAAATCCCTCATAAAATATTAATGTGAATTTAAAGATATTCACACCTATGATATCACTACTCATAGCTACACTGAGTACCTACATGCCACTCTCAGAGGACCAGAGAAACCATGTCAACAGATGATTCATTCATTAAATCCATCTCTGTTTATGGAGAAATCAAAAGATTGGGAAGTACCAAGCCGGTATATATTATATAAATAAAAGAAAGTATGTCCAGTAAGGAATGATATCGTTAAATGAATAAATAACTTACCTTTTACTAGCTATAAATAAATAATTTAGCTGCCGCAAGAGTCCACTGATGCATGAAGTGTTATTTGTAGGTAGGTAAAAAACTAAAAAAAAAAGAACATTTTAATAAAATATTTCTGCGAATATGAATTATGAACCTTACCAAATAATTAGAAAACAATTGGACAGGAGTAATATCAGTCGAAGTAATGTTAAATCACATACCGCCTACCAAAACAATAAAAAGTAAGGCACTTGCAAGGTAGGTAGTTCACTCTTCTTCGCTTCCGCTTTTCTTCTGTAGAATGGTTTCCGAAACAGATGCCCAAAGACCAACAACACAACACAGTTTTTCTATTGTCAAAATATATACTCACCTAAATGACATCTCAGTCCAGACTCAAACCTGTTTATTACAGTTTGAGAGTCGGTACTAGTAGAACCATAGCAGCGTGGTCTGTTCAGTTAACGACTCAGTGCTATCGTGTCGACGAGATATTTATGTAATACCTACGACTGTAGAGGAAAAGAAATCCACGAATCATGATGCAGTGGGATCTTTGATACACCAGTGTTACGACGGATAAGCCAAAATTTAAAGTTTCTTTTACACATAAGCCTAGTACGCTGCTCGAGCTTAATTTTAGCTACCATACAAAATTCTCTCCAAAATTTAGCTGAGCTAAATTTAAGCGAATCCCCTTAGCCGAGTGGTACGCAGCTCGAGCTAAAAATCAAAATTTTGTTTCCGAGTGTCCTTCATGTATCTGTCAAAATTTAGCGCACCCGTTTAATGGGTCGGCACAATTTGTTCAAGCTAAATTTTGACAGATTGCTCTGCTCTGTTGTTCTGCTGTGTAAAGATGAGTGATTTTAATGAAAACATCGATGAGGAGTACCGGGAGCTAGAGTCTTTCATTTAAATAAAACAGAAAAGTCCTCAGAAAAAGCTAGCGATGGTGGTGGAGCAACAATTATCGACATGAAGACTTGCAGATTTTGAATAAAGGGAGGTTTTTTCAAAGAATAGCTGTTTTTTGTGACATTTATCCACAGGGCTCTCTATGTCAAAATTTAGCTAGGATTTTAGCTGATGTTTGGAGAGAAAAGTTGGAGAGCAGCGAAAATTTAGTTTAGCTCGAGCAGCGTACTAGGCTTTAAACGCAAACTGTAAAAAAGATTGGTTGGATTGGATTTAATTAAAGACGTATGATTATGAATGAACTTTCAAATACGTTATTGTATCAAAATGTTCCATACCTGTATCAGTCTACTGCCCTTCATTCTACATTTGTGTAGGTACAAATGTTAAGAAACAAACGGGGCGCAAATTTCGAATGATTTAATGTAAAATTTAACCAGTTAAGCCTAGTAAGCTGCTCGAGCTAAATTTTATCTCCAATACAAAATTCTGTCCAAAATTTAGTTCAGCTAAATTTAAGCGAGTGGTACGCAACTCGAGCTAAAAATCAAACTTTTGTTTCCGAGTGTCCTTCATGTATCTGTCAAAATTTAGCGCATCCATTTAATGGGTCGGCTCATTTTTTCAAGCTAAATTTTGACAGATCGCTCTGCTCTGTTCTTCTGTTGTGTAAAGATAAATGAATACCTCGACGAGGAGTACCTGGAACTACAGTCTTTTATTGAAATGACAGAGAAGGCCTCAGAAATAGTGGGCCAGCTGTTTTTTGTGACACTTATCCACAGCGTGTCAAAGTTTAGCTGATGTTTGGAGAGAAAATTTAGTTTAGCTCGAGCAGCGTACTAAGTTTAATGGAAAACGCGTAGAAAAGTGTCTACGGCTACACATATTCCAATCGCACGAATATCAGCAAAAGAGAGAGCAAGTGACGTTTTTATGTTCAGTTAGACATACGTCTGAGTTCTGAAATCTGAAATCTTTAGAGCGAATCTGCGGAGGTTCAATCAAAAACCACTTTACTCTTTACGCTTTGCTACGACAGATGTTCAATATAAAATTTCAATATAAAACATGCCGATTGTTAAATTACTGCGGACTTTCAAGTATCTAGTTTAGTAAGTCTGACAGCTGGCTGACTTGATGTATCATAGTTTTGATTGGCCTAGATCAGTCACATGGGCAGCTGTGTCAGTTGACGTTTATAGAGTGGTACCTAGCCGAAGAATCTAGTCAAGAAATTCGTGACTGAGTACTAAGTTGACAGTTCGCATATGTGGCTGACGTAGGAAAAGTAACAATCCCGACCAATCTAGGTTCAGTTTACATCTATTGAATGTGGCCACTTACATACACATTGCTCGCGTTCCACTGCCCGCTAGATGACTAGCGGGACGTCAAGCTTCAAGTAAGTGCTAGACGTCTAGTCATCTAGCGGGCAGTGGAACGCGGGCATTGATGGATTTTTTAAATTTTGACACACCTTTTTTTATAATTAACACGCGCGAAAGAGGTTATGTACGACTACTTTAAGTAGTCTGCAACGACCTGCTGGCTTATGAAAATACCATACACATACTGTGTGAATGCGAATCGATATCTCGCAACGGAAGGAAGTTTCTGGGAAGGTATAGAGGAGATAGACCGCATAAACTACAAAGGGCTACTGGGTTTCTGTAAGGAGATTAAGTGTTTTTTTTAGGGAAAATGTTTAGGTTCCGTTCTCCATTGTAGTTTGCTACAATTGGTTCCCTTGGGATCGCAAAAGGCCCATTTGGGGCCTAGTGCCATATGAGACCCTCAGTATCTCATACATCATACCCCTTTTTACCTAACCTAACCTAACCTCCTCTTATAGTGTAGTGTGATTTACACCTGATTTACACAGCGCAGGCAGATTTATGTGTCAGAGATTTTTTGGCGATACTGTACGCAGGTGGAAAAACCTTTAGCTGCTGTGCTCGCTTAATGCGATTTAATGCGAAATTTGTTTAAATATATACCTACTCTATGATGATCCTCTAAAAGTCCTTCCAAGTCTCAAAGTTTATCCTAGAATCAAAAATTTTTAACCAAAATTTGCTAGAGTTTCGTTTAGCCTAGGAATACCTACACCTCGAGCAATATGAGCAATAATTGTTCACTCATTTGCTTTGGGAAATTGGTTACAAGTCCAACGTTTTATATGCATTTCTTTGGGTACATTATTGCGACCATTTATGAGGGCACTCATAGATGTAGGTATATGCATTTCAGAAGCGTTTCTAGTTTTTCAAAATGTCTGGTCCTAGCTGTCAAATCCTAACAATTTTCGTTCGTTTAATTAATAATGTAGATAACTTATAATTTGCACCTGCTAATGCAATCTCAAGTAATTCCAAATAAAGGATCAAAAGTCAGTAGGTATGTAGTTTATAAACGAATCCCCAGCATCACAATGCATCGCCAGTAATAAAACATGAGAAACTATTCACTTCCAAAGAAAAATATCAACTAAAAGATTTAAAGAACTGTGAGAAGATCAATAATTATTTCACAGGAGTTAAGTGCAATAAGCCAATGAAACCAAGAGACAGTTTATTTGGACAATAGGTAAACATAAAACATTATTTGACATGATTTTGCAGTAGACCTACAAGCAGGCAGTTATTCTTCCTCAGTTCAGATTGAACTTCGTTACCATTTTGATTATATGCATTAGATTTCATATTACACTGGAGGCGTTGTTCAAGCCTTACACCGATATTGCGAATTTCCTTGGCCGCCATCTGTATATGAAAATTAACGGCATCATTCTGATTAGATTCCTGTGTTGGTACAGTAATTCGCTCCATTTCACTATAAGTAATAATACGAGTAGAACAATATTGTAACTTTATACTATATAAACTTTATAATATTTTATTAACCTTACCTGCAGAAAAAATAACTCAGCAATTTATTAGGATATAACAATACGAACACTGAAGACTGAACTAAGGCAAAAATTAAAATGAATTACAGATCAATTCTATTCAGCGCAAAACTGCATTTGAGCTCGGCGATCGAATGTTTAACTGTTAATAGAACACAGTTCGGCTGCGTAGAATGCGAAAGCTCAGTAGCTGAAATTGGAGCTTTCTTAGGTCAAGGCTACATAAATAGGAGGGTTTTTTTAAGCTTCTATCACAGCAAAGTAAGTAGGATTTTTAGCAGGCAAAAACTAGAATGGGCGGGAACGTCAGCCACATATGCGAACTGTCAACTTAGTACTCAGTCACGAATTTCTTGACTAGATTCTTCGGCTAGGTACCCCTCTATACGTCAACTGACACAGCTGCCCATGTTACCGATGTAGGCCAATCAAAATTGAGATACATCAAGTCAGTCAGCTGTCGGACTTACTAAAATAGATACTTGAACATCCCCAATTATTAAAACTTGGTAGATCTTACTTGACATTTCCGAAATTCACACTTAGTAGGTCTGTTCCTTTACTTTTGTAGTAAAAATGGAAAAGACTGTCAAAATGCCTGTGGAGGGGATAAATTCTCTCTCAAAAAGGGAAAACTTACGCAAAAGTTAAGGAACGCTTTTGTAGTAACCTATGAAAAATGACAGATAGTTCATGCCAAACAGAACAACAAATTCAAATCAGCTGTTCATTTTCAGGCGACTGACAGTTGTTCAATTCTTACGCAAAGAAATTTGTTGAGTAAAAATTCGTAAGATTCTCAGTGGAGGGGTAATATCTTGCTCTCTCGTTGACGCTCTCTTTTACGAATTTTTCGAGTTAGGGAACGGCATTTGAGTAAAATTCGTAAGAATTAGTAAAAATTCGTAAGATTTAAAAGTAAAGGAACAGACCTAGTATTTATCCCAAGTGGAAGTGAATTGAGAGCAGTGAAGAGAGATCAGTTTATATTGGAACCTTTTTGCAAATTAAAAGTTTTAAGCCTGGTACGCTGTTCGAGTGAAATGAAATTTTTCATACAAAATTTTCACTGCGAAATGTCAAAATGAACTTTTCACATGAAAATTTCACCAGGCAGTACGCTGTTGAAGTGAAAAATAATTGTTTAAAAAGTGATATGTAGAGGGCGTTGCTTGCTATTTCACTTGGTTTTTATTGTCCGTCGCATTAAATTTTTGACATTTCGGCGTGAAAATTTCACTTTCAATTTCACAGCAATTTCTTGGAGAGGAGTGAAAATTTCACTTCACTTGAACAGCGTACCAGCCTTTACCAGTGACTGCAATCGCAGTCTACTTTGCTGAGGTAGGTGCGGTTCAAAAGTAAGTATAGTTGGCGCAACAGGGTAGGAACCTAAGCATATAGTTTCGCACTACCATTAGTTTGTGTTTTTATTTAACGGTTGACTTTAGAATTTTCCTTAGACATTTGCAAGATAGTCCGATAGGTGGGACAATGGAAATCACCACAAGCTTTATCGGGGGTTGAGACACCCTTGCCCATAACAATTGGTTTGTTTGACGTGGCTATTGCAGTGCCCACTAGTGCGCACTGAGGTGTGTCAGCTAATTTTCACACCTGTCAAAAACCCTATACAACCCTAAAAATTCAGCTAATATATTGAACGCTAATGTCGTTTTCCATTGGTTTCACTCGGGGATTCACTCATTCTGAAATCCAATGGAACAAGAAAAATGCTTCTGGATGAGTCCACGACAAAATTGGTGAAACGCCAAAAAATAGACTACGGCTGTATTTTTTGTGCCAACGGTTTCAGAAGTGACTTTTTCGATTCCGGACTCTCCCTCACGCTTCTTTTTGCCCAATGGAAAACGACATAAATACACTGCCCTGAAATTTGACATTGAAAAACGAATGACAGCGAAACTCAGCACTGAATTCTTGCCCCGACAAATTAACTGGGGTCGGTACGGGGAACAACTATCAACTATGGTGCCCTAGAAGTTATATCAAACACAGGTTTTCAGTACCACTGCAAGTTCAGCGCTATATCGAACAAATAAGGGTTAACTCAGTGCGGCAGTACGCACTAGTGCCCACGTCGAACAAACCTACAAGGATCACTAATTCAAACTGAAATCGCGAGGTTTCGATGAACTTTTACTGAAACCTCGTAGGTCATTCCTTGGCCGTCGTAGAATTCGTTAGGAAAATAGTTAGGTATCGATTACCATGCTCACAGCAATAAGCTTCACAAGATCTTGTGGTTGTGACTAATACGTAAAATTCGTACAACAAAATCTAAAATCTTTAAAATCTGTTATTTCAGTCAGTTTAGGAGTTGGAATCTTGATTTTTGAATGGACCATAGTAGAAAAAACAGGAGGCGTCCAACAAAAAAAAGAAACCCCCAGATTTTAAAGAAACAAACGATTTTCCTGATGAATCTGAAGTAATTACCGACATCAAATTTCACGATCTCACTTTTGTTGCGTAGATATCGTATATTTTCGAAAATCTATGAAAATTAACAGCGCCATCTATTATTTCAGACTAGCAATGTGCGAAAAGTTCGCCGCCCCTCTGCAAGTGTAATCTAATCTGTCAAACACACAAGCTGTCACAGTCTCACAGTCGTGGATTCGTGAAGTGTACGCAAGCAGAATTCGCTCGACCTATTTTTCTTCATCTTTTCATAACAATTATTATAAAAGGACAAAAGTGAATAAATTTCAACTCACAATTCAATGGATTTGCTTAAACCGATACAATGAAAGTTAAAATAAAATCATGGATGGGTGTTGCATCTTGGCGATGGATTGCTAATGATGAAAATTGCGGTATTTGTCGTATGTCGTTCGAGAGTACGTGCCCAGAGTGTTCTCTGCCCGGCGATGATTGTCCACTGGTTTGGGGTGTTTGTTCCCATTGTTTCCACATGCATTGTATTGTCAAGTGGCTCAATTTGCAACCCCTAAATAAGCAGTGTCCCATGTGTCGGCAGGCTTGGAAATTTAACATCCACTAGATGTTAAAGCTATGTCAAATTGTAATTATACTCGATTCAATTACTACTTGCGCTACTTTATTTAGTGAGTACTATTAACATAAACAAAAAATTTGAGGACAATATACACAAAATTATAAATATAAGATTTAAAATAAAAAAAATATATATAAACAAAATAAAAAGTCGCCACCGAGATGTCGTATTCTGACTTACCACCTCTACCGAAAAGCCTTGCTGCGGCTGTGCTACCTGATGGCGGTGGTGCAATTAATGCAGACACACCTAGCACATCATCCAGCGCACGAAATTTGCCACAACGAGAAGCATCAGATGGACCGAATAGGCATGGTAGCTTATCATCGACTGCTGACTCCGTGAGCAGCGGAGAGGCGAGCAAATCCCCAACGGTATCATCGACAGGTACAACATCGAACGAAAGTAATATGGACACACAATTAGCGACATTGCGACAGGAAATGCACAATTTGCGACAAATGGACCTATCACTACTCACACAGTTATGGGCCCTAAACGAATCGATCCAAGGTTTCCGTGCACGCTTAGAAGAACGTAAACCTTCCCGATCGCCATCTCCACCGAGATCCTTCTGTTCCGAGGCCGATAACGAATTTGGAAATATGTCAACTGGTCCACTGAAAGGATCTGTTTCGAACTCTAGTCGTGCACAATCTCAAGGGAGCCGTGCAGGTCGACCCATGTCAATTCCGGCGAACGCCAGAGGCGATGCACCACAACTGAATATAAATGCAAACCATTATCCCGAGAAAGCAACTCGTAAACCTCGCCCTAAGAAAAATCTTTACGATTACCCGTACGAGGAAAATCGTCTTAAACCCGACACTTTATATCAACAAACGAATGCTTGTGCACGCGGCCAAGGCTCTAACACCATTCCACAACAAATGTACACTAATAACGATCTTCCACATTACCCGATGTCTAAAGCACATACCCTACAGGCTGCTGGCGGAGCTGCATTTCATCAACATTTGATGCAAAAACCACACCAGTCTCAACACATGCATAGCAAATTGCATCCTGTACAGTGGGCACCTCCTCAAAACACCCAGCCAAAGACGTCCAAAGGAGCAATTCCTAAGATCCTTTCAATATTACAGCGGAAGCAACGAGCACCACCACCACCTCCACCACCACCACCGCTACACAAGTCTTCACAGCGACCTGTTTGATGTGACTATCTAGCTCACTATTAAACGTTGCTACTTTTTACCCCCCCACCCCCATTAATTTGATTTCTTCGCGTCACCTGAAAGAAAATATCACCCACAATTGGGAATTTCTGTCAATTAATCCAGCTCCTGGGAAATTACCCAATTTATGTATCCAACTCTCATATACTAATCTCTTATTAACGAAAATAAAACGTACTAACGAATGATAGTAGAACGGCAATTAAATTGCAAGCTACAATGTGGCATTTTTCCTTTCCTAAATTCTTAGCATTTAGTCTTATGAACGATCAAAAAATAAAAATTTAAATATAAAATTATACTGTAGTTGAGTTTTTATAACAAAATAATCATGAAAACAAACGCTAATATTAGTATTTCCTCGATGGAGAGCATGTTCATGTTTACAATACAATAAAACAAATATTTAATCGATTTTTAAAAGTAACACTAAGCAACATCCCTAGCATATAACGTTGTTAAATTCTCATTACTGGTTAAGTTGATTGATATAAATACGATTAGAGGAAGAACTGTTATACTAAAGTTTCAAATGAAATAAGCATTAATTTATTGACTATTTAAATGCGATAATAAATCCAAAGAAATACATATATCAAAAACTTCTTAAATCAAAAAGTCGGTTGTGTTTTATTTTTCAGTTTTATTTGTATTCTTATTATTTAAAGAAAATCAGTATAAAAGCGTTGACTATCAACGTTCGCTTAAAATATAACAATCAGGAAAATAATTTAGAATGTAAAACTAAGAGGGTTTGTGTTACACCTACTCCAGAATGATCTTTGCTACTTTGCCATCTACAAAGACCTCTTTGCCGTGCTTCAGACAAAATTCACGTTTCACGTAAGCAAACAGCAAATCGGTGACTAGGAAAATCTGTAAGAAGATGCAAACAAATGTGTATAAGAATTAAGAACATAGAAGAACGTTTTTCATGTAGTTAAAATGTGGAAATAATTCCCACTTCACTAAAGTGACATAGGTACCCAATAAGTGGGAATTTAGTCCCTCAGTTGACTTAAGGCTCGGGGACTTAATTCATTTAGGTTCAAATATTCGGGAAAAAATTTACTATTGCTATCCAATTAACATAGGAATATCAACTCTGGGATTGAATTACCACATCCGTGATCGAGCAACACGAGACTGAATTTGTAATTGTTTTGCATGTAAAATCAACAAAATTTAGTGACGTATCGCTCGCTCACGGGTGCGGTAATTCCACCCGTTTTTTGCGACTGGCTGGCTGACAATCCACAATTCGTCTTGCCATGAAACTTTGAGGGCGTATTACACTTGCTGTCCACACGCGCACTAATGGCATAATTTGAATTCCTACTAAAAAGGAGCCTCTTACCCGCCTCAAATGTCGACGAAAAGGAAGCAACACGAATGAAACATTGCTCAACTTCAGGACAACAGAGGGGAATATTTTATGTCTTAAATGATTCAAGTGAAAATTTACCATTACTGAGCTAGGTCTTTATAAATATAATTTTCCTTACATATATCCGTTTTTTTTTTGACTATTTTGTAAGAAGCCCGTTATATTCCAGGATAAAAAGTATCCTAAGTACCGAACCTGAACATAAGCAATCACTATGTCAAGTTTCATCAAAATCCGTCCAGTAGTTTCTGCGCGATGCGCGGTCAGGCATTTTTTATTATATGTAGAGATAGAGATAGAGAAGAGAAGAGATTTCTCAAAATTCTTTTTTAATTAATAACTTGCTAAAGGTGGGTCGAAACTACATGAATCGTTGGCCTTAAAATCAGTAAGAACTCCACTAAGTACGCTTGTAAGGAAGGTTGACATTGAGTCTTGGAGCAAAAGAAATCTTCGTTGGACCCATAACAATAACTGCAGGCATACAAAAGAATTATGGCCAGAGGTGAGCAAAAAGAGATCGAAATATTTGATCGGACTGAGTCGCAGAGACATTCGCATCCTCACGGGGATCATTACTGAACACTGTGTGATAGGCGTACACGCGGAACGACTGGGTATACTGCATAATGACTTTTGCAGAAGCTGCAGGGACGTTGAAGAAATAGAATCTGTACGTCACCTGCTGTGCGAATGCCCGGCCCTTAAAAATAATAGGACAAGGTTTCTTAATAGCTACTTCTTTGATGAGCTAGAGGATCTGGAGAATGTGGATCTTAAAGCACTACTGATATTCATACTTAAATCTGGGTGGTTCTTGTAGATAAACGGACTCTATATCATCAGCTACTCTCAGGACAAACTATAGAACCTGAACTTAAAAGAGCTTTAAGACCCCAAGTGATTCTTACTTAATCTATGGGGTACTAATTTAATAAAAGACAAACGTTTGATTAATTTGCTCCTTCACTTGCTACCCTTTGTCGTATAGGGCTATAGTTATTCTTTTCTAGTGCAAGTCTGAGCCAAAAACTATATCATAATATAATAGACCGCCAGAAAAGAAGACAGAGAGCAGACATGAGTATAACGCAGCAAAACGTTTGAAGGTATTAACAGAATAGAAAAATTTATAGCTTTCTAGAAGTTTGATGGCAAAAATGACTGGGTGCACGGAAACCGGCCGGCGGCACAAAAGTTGAGCAAATAAGAAATTAAAGGTTTGTTTGATTGAAAGGTGTCAGATTCAAAACCCTGCACAACCCTGAAAATGTCGGCTCCTTCCTATATCGAACGCAAAATATGCTGCCCTGAAGTTTTACATTGAAAAATGAATGACAGCAAGCAAAATGACAGCGAAACTCAGCACTGAATTCTTGCCCTGACAAATTAACTGGGGTCAGTTCAGGGCGCCATAGAAGTCATGTCGAATGCAGGTTTTCAGTACCAGGGCGAGTTGAGTGCTATATCGAACACATAAGGGTTAACCCAGTGCGCACTAGGACCCACGTCAAACAAACCTTAAATTTTATCTTCATAGAAAAAGAATAACCACGGAGATGGAAGTGTCCCTACGTATACGATAAATTATATTCCTTTCTTTAAATAGCCAACCCAATTGCTTACAATCCTATTTTGGATTAGGAGCAGTGAAAAGGTGGAGGTGACTTTCATCTTGGGCACAAATTTACAGCCCTCCAAATGTACTTAGTAATTACATTTTTCTATTCCAGCGGTTAACATTGAGTAAGCATGCCTTTTTAAGTTGAATGAAACGAAGCCACAATTTTTCCTAGTAATTCAATTTATCTCGGGAAATTTAAGTACGTTAGAGTTACTGACATATCGTTAAGATCCCTATTTAAAACACCTTTCTTACAATGTAACGAATTTTTACGAATTCTTAAGCATTTTAATTCAACTGTCGTTCCTCAACTCGAAAAATTTGTAAAAGAGAGCGGCTTCGAGAGAGCAAGATATTTGCCCTCTTACTAGTTTTTTCTCAACAAATTTCTTTGCGTAAGAATTGAAACAACTGTCAGTCGCCTGAAAATTGACAGCTGATTTGAATTTGTTTTTCTATTTGGCATTTGGGTGGAATATTCGCATCTGTCATTTTTCACAGGTTACTACAAAAGCGTTCCTTAACTTTTGCGTAAGTTTCCCTTTCTGAGAGAGAATTCATACCCTCAACTGTCATTTTGACAGTCTTTTCCATTTCTACTACAAAAGTAAAGGAACAGACCTAGAATGTCGTTGGTAAACTGACATAAACTTTTCAACAGAATAATACAGCCTGTGTCATTTTGTTTGATTAAGAGTTTGCATGTAGCGAAAGGAATGTAGAGATTGTCCTTTTGCGGTAGAATCGACAGTGTTGTGCGGTTATGGCATGCCTCGCGAGTTCATTGGCCGTACAATTACCTGGCACCTAAGGTAAATTCTGAAATTGAAGATGATGAAATTCGAGGATTTAATCTGCCTTGACTATATCGGCAGGGATGTTGATAGCTTATATGCATTGCGGGTACTACAGGTCTGTTCCCTTACAATAATGCATTCGAACGCATTAGCCAAATTCAGTCAAAGCTTGTTCCCTTCTATACAACTTTTGGTTAAGGGAACGAAGTTTGACTAACTTGTTCGAATGCATTTTGTAAGGGAACAGACCTTTTGTTATACTTTAAGCAGGACAACGCCTCCTTAATCGTCATGTGAATAAGGTGATTAGACAGGCGGAAGTAGATCTTGCAGTTTAGATCTTGAGAAAGAACTCCACACACAGTTTCCGGTTTGTTCATGGTCGCAGTTGGAGTAGTCATAAGAACAAGCGCAGTCCAGCAGGCATTCACGCTATACGTGAGTATAGGCCTGATGACGGACCCATTTGCTTCCAGCACTACAGAGCCTTGGTGGCTTTCTTACTCGCTCTAGAGAGCTAAGTACTTGGCCGTTTTAGTGGGCACAAACCGGATGCCGTTTAGTTTTGGAAGATCGAAGGTGTGGGTAAAAATGGCCGGTCCGGTTTTCTGGGGATTGACACAGGTCATATTTGTTGGCTCCTGTTGAGGTGTTTCCCAGCGATAGCAACGGCATCTGCATTTACAATTGGCTTACACCCTTCTCCGTTTAACATTAAAAGTAGCCAATCCACCACTAGTATCCAAAGAAGAGAAAGATCATACCACCTTGTGATATTCCCACACTGACGATTATCCGACCCGAGGCTTTGTCGAGCTTTTACTAGAGAAACCATTTGGTGAACAACTAGATAACCTGGGCGTCAATCAACGGCTCAAATGTAATTGCGAAAGATTTTTTAAAAGTAGTCACTAGTGAGTGAAGAGCCAACTCTTACTATACGCATGATGAGAAGCTGACAGAAGATTTGGCACAGGCTTATAATATAAGTTTGAACAAATTTGCGGTGAACGTGTCCGCTTTGCCCGCCTTGGGTAGTTACATTTCCTTCCCACCGTCACTTTGGAATATAAACCAAAGCCAGGCATCTCTTGAAAATAACAGTTCGCCAAAGAAGGATGAAGTCAACCTTCCGCTCAAGTTTGGTAGATAGTATGGCATCAAGAGGTGCCAGCGAAGAGTAAAAATCCCAAGATTCCACCAGGCCCACCTTGGTTGCCCTTTGGTTTGCTTAGATGGAGAATGGAAGATTCCTTACTTCATGCGTATCTAGTTTATAACAAGTGCGTATTCGTCAAGTTTCTGCAGTCGGGTTAGGCCTGAGTACAAGCCCAATTGAATATGTTTGCGATTTGAGAAAAAGTACCTGATATTTTGGTGTATACACTCAGCCAAGGGTAATAACTTGGACCTCCTGTCCACTGACACGTTTTAAAAGTGGATTTGCCACCAATGTTACACAAGACTAGTTTTCTACCCATTAATCGAACCCGAACATAGAATATGATCTTACCTGCCCTGTTGAAAATGCTAAAGTTGCCCCAAAATAAAAATTCGCATTCGCTGAGCCTGCATACATCCATAAATACCACAGCGCTGGCATAATAAGCACCGTAATAAGGAAGAAGCAGAACACAACAAAGTTATGGACCATAACTGAAACAAAAAAAATATAAACGATTTAGACATTTAGCTTCAATATGTAGGTAGTTGAACTTACACTTCCAGCATCGTCGCCAAATTGGTAGAAGAGCTAGATAGAACGTTATATCTCCTAAGCATGGATAAGATCGAAATATTGACGTCAATGCAATCAGAACTGTCGCAAGCATCAGCGGGTCATTGCGTAACTTAAATGTCAGTGGAATTAAATACAAAATTGTTGCATTCATTTGAAAAGTTATCAAGAACATGGTACGAAAATGATCGAACATTTCCATAAAGAAATACCAAAAGAGACCAATGTTGGGCTGAAGTTCTCGACAGAAGAATCTATCAAAGAAAAAGAGTTCAATTGAAACATTTATAAAAATTGTACTCTATACTTACACAAATCCCAAAGTGCCATTGAGGAAGGTCCAATTTCCCATAATTAAGAAGTTGATCCAACATAACCCGGCACATGCCGAGATAAAGAGAACAACTACCCTCGCAGAGTGTTTGGCCGAACCTTTACCAAAGACAAGGACAATTGGTGCAATCAAAACAAAAGGGTACAGATTTCGCAAAGTTTCCAGGGCGAGGACCAAAATGCAGGGCAGAAGATATTCTTTCGCCAGGAAATAAAAACACAACGCTAAAAACAAATTGCTGAATACTGTAGACGTCAGTCCGACGCAATTCAAAATAGTAAAGGGATTGAATAGGTACGCAATGAACACATATTTAGGAATGTCTATTGTGTCTTGTAGCAGAAACTGTAGCTCCTCTGTACCGGCGGCGTAATTAATCAAATCGTTCTTCTCCTTCATATACTAAAAAAAAATAGTACTAGTACAAACATATTTTTTGTGAAAGCTCATTTACCATCTGTTTGACGAATTCTTTACTCATTTTAAATAGAATAAAAGCAGTTGCTAGATCAAGGGCTATATAGAGCCAAGGAACTAGTTGCGAAGCAGTAGTGCAAATCCAAACCAGGCTCAAAAGAATGATAGGTGTTTCGTGAACCATATCCCCATGGTACGGATCAATATTGTTTGTATAAAGATGTATACCTTCTTGAACTGTAATCAGACATGTTAGCTTTTGCATATGTATTAACTTTTTACTTGATAAACACCTCTCTTGAATGAATTCAAAGGAGTTGAAATTTCAACCCGGTTACTTATAGCTGCGGAATATTTTGATGACCATAAAACATATCTGATCGATGCTCCAAATATGAGGAGAACGATTAGGGTTTTGTTTTCCATTGCTTTCGATCTTTATATACCAACTATATGTGACTAAAATCACCAATTATATTATTTTTTCCCACTCCCTCGAAGGACTAAACACTAAACCCAAATTCCCCCGACCGAAAGATAACAAATTCTGACTTCTGACAATTAAAAAGTCAACGCTAATATTGGCATAGCAACGCGTAGAATCGCGTGAAATCTGTCGCCATGGGTGTGTTCATACAGTAGGAAGACTCAAAGTAATCGCTTCCGAAGATTGAATCACCCAGGTAGACTTTTTTTTTATTTCATAATGATGATTTTCATGGCTTACATCAACAATGGGATCACATACTGTTACTGTAAGCCATGTAAATAATTTATATATCCGGTTAGTTTTCAATTTGACAACTAATGTGCTTCTTGTTTGCAATTAGATTATAAGCAATCAGACGGCGCGCGTTAGGTTGATGTAACTGCGTGCTAAAAATCCAACTTTGCTGTGCTTTGCTGAGATAGAAGTCTTTTTATAAGCAAATTTGAATTAACAGCCCAGTACCAACGTTGCTGAAACTCTTTTAATTATTATAACTCTCATTTTCCTGCGTAAGAGTTTTTAAAAGGGTGCGTTAAGTTAGGCACACTCTACCGCCTGATAACACCCGTATTAATAAGCAGATGCTGTTTAAGCAGTTGATAACTTTTACGCAAATTTTGTTGATCTGGAGCATGATGTTTTGATTATAGATACCTGCCTAGGTTTAAGTTTCTCAGTGAGCACTGTAAAACCTCGCCCCAATTGAACAAACCTAATACTAAATACGAGACTCGAAATTGCATGTGGGACTTTGACATTTGATAAATAATTTTTTGTTTTGGTTTTGTGTTGTTCCCGCACTACACTTGTTTTTTATTCCGCACATTTATCTGGCGAATATATTATATAAATAAAAATGCCTTCTATTTCAAATAAGGACTCTCTGAAGAAGCCATACAAAACTATATTCAAAAGGCTGAAAACAATCACAAAATGTCCAGAGGATTTCTTAAGGTAAATAAAGAGGATAATAACCTCCAAGGCGGTTATATCGACCATCCACGTGTATATAACTTTGTTTTTTTGTTTTCCTTTAAGCATACAACAACTAAAATCGGAAGAAGTTCGAACTTTATTAAAAGATCTTTACGACTTTACTACTTTAAAAGACACGAGAAACCAAAATAATGTCGAAGTTCTGCAAGAGCTTGTTGTAGAGTTTTTGGATGAAGAACAAATTTGGCAACTTCTCGAATTGCGGAACAATATTGTGTGGCCACAGATTCTTGAGAGTACATCTAAACTGCTTTCCCTGCAGGAAGAAAAATTTAAACTCAACTTCGCAGATGAGGAAAATGAAGAAAACGAGAATGGTGAACATCATAGTGAAGATGAAAGTGACTTCTCCGAGGAAGGTGACGAAGACGAAGACGAAGACGAAGAAATTGACTACTCCGAGAAGGTTAACAAGCCAAAAAAGTTACCCAAGAGTAAAGGAAAATCGTCAATTGTCGACGATCAGTTTTTCAAGCTTAGTGAAATGGAAGCGTTTTTGGTTGCCGAAGACGAGAAAGAATTCAACAAACAAAAGGGAAACAAAGTTGTTGATGATTTTAGCATTAACTACTTTGATGATAATTTAGATGAAGAAGAGGAGGAACAGGTTGAATACAAGGACTTTTTTGATGATGATGTCGAAAACGAACCAAGTACGTTAAAGGAGATCAACAGAAATCCGGAAACCTCAAACAATTCTGACGACGGAGACAACGGAGAAGCCGACGAAAATTCCGATGAAGAGGAATATGAGAATGAGGGATTGGGTGAAGAACGCCACATTGATAGTATGAACCCAGCTGCAGAAGAATCTGGCAAAGATTCTGAAGAAGAAGTTGAAAAACCAAAATCGTCATTCGAAGAACGTCAAGAACGTTTAAACCAACGCATTAAGGACTATGAGCAAGACATTTTGGGAGAGAAACCGTGGCAACTGAAGGGAGAAATTCAAGCCACTAATCGACCACAAAACTCTCTGCTGGAGGAGATTCTTGAGTTTGAAGCAACTACGCGGCCAGCTCCTATTATCACAGAAGAGACCACCCTCCGATTAGAGGACATAATCCGTCAAAGAATAAAAGATCAAGCATGGGACGATGTTGAGCTCAAAGTCAAGCCATTGAGCACACCGCAAGAATATCGAAAGCAGTTGGTCTTGGATCAGGAAAAAAGTAAGGAATCGCTAGCGCAGATATACGAGAAACAATATCAAAAAGAAATTGAAAAGTTGGATCCGAACGCGGCCGATGCAAAGGAAGAAGAACCACAATCACACAAAGAAATCAAAGCGATGATGCGTTCTTTGTTTGTTAAGCTAGATGCTCTCTCGAACTTCCACTTTACTCCAAAACCAATTGCACCAGAGCCAAAGATAATCACCAACACTCCAGCTGTGAATATGGAAGAAGTTGCTCCCGTGGCTGTTAGTAATGCTAAACTTTTGGCGCCCGAAGAGATTAGAAAGCGAGCCAAAGGTGACATTCTTGGTACTAACGAACGTAACAAAACGGATAAAAATCGCGACAGGAGACATAAGAAACAAAAGCAGCGCGCCGTTAACAAAGCACTTGAGCAGCGTGACATCCAAAAACAGAAACTTGGCATTAAGCTTTCCAAGAAGGAGGAACAGGCCAAGACTACTAAGAGCTTGTTAAGGAGCAGAAATGTTGAAAAGGTGATTGTTAAAAGCCACAGTGAACTTTGTTATTTTTACTGACATTCTATTTTTTAGGTTGCCGTGTCTAATGATGCTGGCTCGATGAAGTCCTCCAAAGCGTTCTTCTCAAAATTACAAGAGACCACGTCAATACAAAACAAAAACATAAAGAAGCACAAAAAAGCAGATGCAAGTACTCTCTCCGCCAAGAAGTTGAAGTTATAATTTTGTTTTCTACTCCTCTTTTAATTATAATCTGAGTGAATAAAGTTAATAATTTAAGTATGTAGGTGTACAGCTGTTGAATCACGTATATTTCGTATTTTTCTTTGTTTGATTGTTTTTACCCTTTAAACTGAGTACTGGAGGGGCGAATGGAGTTGGCGGCAGACAACCAATATGGGACAAATCTTTGAAGCGTGTGGACATTAACCAAAGACTAAATAAAACAGGAGGCAATGTGTAGTGTTTCATATTAGAGTCTGATTGGTCGTTGCTGTTTAATACGCAAGCTTTCGCGGCGAATTATAAGCAATGCGTGAATAATTTGCAGCCCATTCGGTGCTTTGGAGCGTTATTAGAAGTCCAAGCATACCAAAAGTATTTAACGCTATCTTCATTATAGACTGGAGGCTTTGTTACTCAAGAGATGTAGCACCGATAACCGATAACCGATAACCGAATATCAACCAACTACCCAGAGTGGGTAGTGTCAAATTACAAATTCAAAAACACAAAGGCATTATGCTCATCTATTATTTTTTTCCCTGTTGGGGGGAGGAGAAACGCTTTACGCACCCTCCCAGTTTGTCCGGCTCACTCCGCATGCTTACGGCGCATACGGACTAAAACTCCTCCCAACCCTATGACTTCTGACACACCCTCCCGGGACCGCTCTTCGCATTACTTCAAGGGGGCTGTAATTATACGGTTTTCAGGCTCACGTGCTTTCCCGGTATTGTTCTTCTTCTCTTTTCTTTCTTCTGAGAACATCTTCCACAAACTGGCAAATTTTTTCCCAGTTCAAGTCGCTCGTCAGCGTTTTGTCAACTATGTTTTCAGAGTCGAATGCACCAATGCTGCTTTCCAGGGCTGTGCGTTGTGTTTCCCATCTTTTGCAGGCAAAAAACGTGTGCTGTGCGTTGTCTGTTGGAGTCGTCATACTGGCAGGCCGGACTATCCGTTTTGCCAATCTTTTGGAGAAAGGCGTTGAAATTTCCGTGTCCGGTGAGGAAATGGGTGACGAAGTAGTTGACCTCACCGTGTTTCCGGTTGTTCCACTCAGACACGTTTCTTATCAGCCTCGCTGTCTGCACTCCTCTGCTTTCCGAGCTCCAGCGCTCTTGCCACTTCAGTATGCAATCCGATTTCCGTCCTATTGTCGTGAACGTACTTCCTTTGAGCCGCCAGGAGATCGATGGGGGTCACTCCTGCTATTACAAGGACGGCTGGTTCCGGCACCGTTCGGTATGAGCAAGCCACGCATAGACCTCCACGTCGTTGCACTCCCGCCATCTGCTTCTGGTACTTTTTTGTTGAAGCGCGTCTGCCCAGATCTCACTTCCATATAGGAGAATTGCATGCGTTGTCGACATTAAAAGCCTGCGCTTGCTTGGCGTTGGGCCGTCTATGTTCGCCATTAATCTGCTGAGCGATGTTGTAACTCTAGAGACTTGTTCCGCTGCGAACTTTATCTGTTGCCAGAAGGTTAGTTTTGTGTGGAGCCTCAATCCCAGATACCGCACCGCATCCTTGCTCTTAATGAGTTCAGAGCCAATTTGGAAGTGGATTTGCGTAGGGAATCTCTTCTTCGTCAGGAGGACTATCTCGGTTTTCTCTGTTGCTAGACTGAAACCGTGTTCATCCATCCAGGAGGTTGTTCGTCGCATGACATGGTTCAACTTTCTTAGCGCGTTTTTAGAGTCTTTTGCCGTTATCACTGCCGCGATGTCATTTGCCATTGTGAGATAGCTCTCATACTCAGAGTAAGTATGTCTCCACCGCTTCCATAGTAGGCAGGCAAATCGTTCGCTAATCATGGCTGCACAACACCAGCAGCTATTTTCTGAAAAGAGCAATTCTTGCAGGATTAGTCTTCACCATGAATTGACTTTGAAGGTACATGACGTAGTACTTGACATCGGTACGCAAACACTATAGGAGGTATGAACGTCGAGATTGTGCAGATATTAGTACCTTGTTTATAGAAGTAACAGCACGGTTCTTGTACGAATCCTAAACATGGAACTTAGAAGCTTAAACTAAAGACAAGTTTACGAATTTTCAAAATCAGGGTAGTTACACGGGAGTGCGGATTTAAAAGAGAAGAACAAACCATCTTCATCTACTAATAGGACTCTGTGAGTCTTTAAAATAACCTAGAAAAAAGTTGTATTTAGGATAAGCGGATGCACATGTTTCTAAAGTTTATGTTCGCATTTACAAATAGAGCCCAGAAAGAGTATGCTACATCAAACAAAATTTATTTGAAGGTCTCCTTAAGTCTAACAACCTGGATAAGTGTGAAACTGGGTAACGCGGGTACCTCTGTAAGCGAGATAAAAACAGTCCATTAGGTTCCAATCAAATAGATTCGGCTCTATATTAAGTTGCAACAAGATTGGAAGGGAACCTAAGCCGCATCAATTTGTGCATGTGGATCATCTTCATTGCTAAAATTTAGAAATATTGACGTATTTGTTTGGGAAAAACAAGTTTAAGATGAAAATGTACCTAGTGAATATAATTTCGAAATAACGTATTATGGTAAATTTATGGTAAATTTACAACATCAGACTAATTCTAACACGGAATATTAAAGGGATTTCCAATATGAACTATACCTCTGACTGAAAGGGACATCATAAGCCTACAAGCTACAAGCAAAATTTTGTAACACGAATGTTGGTACGTGTACGAGTACGTGGTAGGAATTATCGGGAAGTTCTGCATGTCGATATTTTTTTTTAATCGGACACACAATAACCATTTGAGTTATTTTTTTCTAACTGCCAGTTCGCAGTAAAACTCTTATTTTTCAAGGATCATTATTTATTCATTAGCTATTAGCCGATAGAATAAAATAATTTGTCGGTCTTTAATGGTCTTTAACGGTCTGTAACGTCTGGTCTGGTACGTCAAGATATGTGATGTGTACCTAACCTTATTCATGATGGTTGCAAACGTATTGCTGATTGTTTTCAATCCTCCTTCTGTTAACCGCATCCCAGGCCGGTGTCAATTCCGCACAAATTTTCTCTTTCAGCATTTGCCGTTCTTTTTCATTTCGCGGCCAGTGGAACATTAGGTACTTGCTTTTGGTCTTCATCTGCTCTTGTACCGCATGTACAGAAAGGATTGTTATCGTACCTAAACCTGTGCAGGTAAGCTCTAAGGCATCCATTAACTCTTAGCAAAAGTGTCAAATATATATGTAAATTCAACACTCCATGCTTTCTGTTGATCCAATCGTCGATTTTGGGTGTGATTCTGTGAGTCCATCTTCCGTTGTCAGAGAGTGCTCCCATCCCTGCTGCCAATCTCTAAACTTACCACCCTTTGTGGTAAAGTGTCGTGTCTTGTTGTCGTTGATGTTCATGCCGTTGCCCTGCTGACGAGGTATTTTTCTTGTGCTTCTCTTGCCAGAAGGTCAATTGATACCTACTATGCCAGCTACTACGCACACTGCATTGTAGGACGTTGTATTGTATTAAAACGCTACTTACTCTAAGAGCGCTGATACCTGGCCTCCGTTTTCTTTTGGTATGATTTGGTCTTCATTGCACCGGCCCATATCGGGGAACCATAGAGAATTATCGGCGCTAAAACTCGCAGTCTCCTTCCTAATTTTGGACCTCCAATATTGGGCATCATCCTTGATAGTGCAGCTGTCTTTTGTTGCCTTTTCAGCTTTTAACTCTGATTTGGAGACCACAGTATGGTCACCGACATGAGGACGATGATGCTGCACCTCCGCCGCCGCTACGCTTCGATCCAGAGGGACCGTGTCCTCGTTTCCAAAGTTGTTATAACTGTATTTCCGATTTTCTTATTGTCTCTATACATTTTCTGTTGCTGAAAAATAAAATTTCAGTCTTTTCTTCCGCTACTTGTAGAATGAAATCACCCATTCCTGTACGAACCTTATTGTTTCGATGCAATCGTGGTCTATTTCCTACTAAAAAGAATATCTACCGCCACTATAGCTATGTCGTCGGCAGAGCCGATTAACTTACACGACATCAGGATCCTCTATCTCAGTATGTCATCGTACATTAAGTTCCACAATACCAGACCTAACACCGAACCTTGCGGAACGCCAACAGTTATAGGTACTGTACAGTTTGGGCCCGTCTTCGATATCGTACAGCATTAGACTATCTGTAAAATAGCCCTTCAGAAAATTTTGTATATAATTAGGCACCCCTTTGACAACAAGTGACCTTTATTAAAGGTGTTTTTGACATCTAATGTGATGATGGCGCAGTATTTCTTGCTTCCGCCTTTCCATCGTCTTCCGCTGACGGCTTACCTTGCTGTGACAGCCACTTCATTTTCGGGATATATTGATAATCTGATAGACATCCTGCCTCATCGACAGCACTGTCCATCCAATGGGTCACTTAAAATATTTTCCCTATATTGTGTCTAGCATACATAAGAGTCTATACGAGGAAGGATACTGGGGAGGTTTGTTCCCTTTGGAATTTACTTCATTTGATAAACAAACTTTACAATTACTAAAAGCAACATTTTAGTACCAAGATTGAGTTCAACTATTAAGTTAAAGTGGTTAAAAGTAGCAAAAGAAATTGTTTACGGTTTCGTTTTTCGTGTCGCTATAACTGCATCCTAAGCCCTTGCTTTGACCCGAAGGCAGCAGGCAGTTAAATTAACTTTCCTTAGCAGAAAAATAAAATAAATAATCTGTTTTGACATTTGTGGGCTAGACAGATGTAGAATACAAGTGAACAAGCCATGGAGCGATACACTCCCCAAGAACGCGGAATAATCGTGTTTATTTTTTACGTAACAATTCGTCTTTAGTGTTGGCGCAGCGCGAATTCCGACTGCACAACACTGCGCCGTTTGACCACCAACCTTGATGGGTATGAGACCACACGAGACGTTGCCAAGAGTGGCCGGCCCCGGAGCTTCCGTTGTGCCGAGAATATCGCCGCTGTCGCCGGAAACATCGACCAGACGCCGTGCCTCGCAATTAGCTTTCACCCTGTCGTCCCTAAGGCGAATCTTGGTCAAAGACTTGCGCATGTTCCCGTACAAAGTCCAGTCCATGCTTCAGCTACGCACACACTTCGCGAGCCACAACCGATATTCTGAAGGCGGCGTTCCCGGGTCGCCTCATCTCTCGTTTTGGCGATTTGCATTGGCCCGCAAGATCGCCCGATTTAACCGTTCCAGACTTTTTTGTGGGGTTTTTTGAAGTCCCGTATTTACGTGAACAAGCCCGAGACCCTAGAAGCCCTCAAGGACAACATTCGACACGAGTGCGAGAATCTCTCAGGTTCAAATAAACATAATCAAAAACAGAATCGAAGTTTTTCATTTAGAAAAAAAAATGAGAGCCAAACAACATCGGATGACTTCTTTTCGCCTTGCAGTAAGAATGCATTCTGCGAACAGTATTTGTGCAACGCAAAATATGTCATCTGAAAAATTGACATCAACAAAGCCTTCATTTCTTGTCTCGATAAAACAGCAGTCAATATAAGATAAGAGGTCTGTTCCCTTACAATAATGCATTCGAACAAATTAGTCAAACTTCGTTCCCGTACCCAATAGTTGTATAGAAGGAAACAAACTTTGACTGAATTTGGCTAATGTGTTCGAATGCATTATTGTGAGGGAACAGACCTAAGGTATCCTAGGATAAGTCAGAGGTGTTAAAAATCAAATGATACTAAATGCCGTTTTCGATTGAAGAAAATAATTGCTCTTACTATGAAAAGAGCAAATCTAGAAATGTTTCATTGAAAAAGAAAGTGCACTTCCAGGTGAATTCTTAACACGAAAGACGTGTCTGGAATGTTTTTAAAGAATTTCCTTGAACTCATCAACACAAACAAGCAAAATATCAGAGTGAAATGTTTGTTGTGCTATTAGAAACAAATTTTGCGCTATTCGATCAGAAAATACCAAATTATTAGTGCAAATGTAAACTTTAATTGAAATTTATATTGTTTTGTCCCATTAAAAAGCTCATATTTAATGAAGAAAACAAAGAAAAATTAGCAACAGATAACCAAATTTCTACCACTATAGCAAAAGTGCTTCAACGAATTCGATTGAACGGAGCAATTCTGAATTTCGTGCAATTCTCCCGGATCTTCAATGAGAAACGTCATAAGTATGAAGGCTAGTAACTTGGTTTACTCGTATAAAGCCAAATAGACATTATCCATAATGACATTCCAATATTGTTTGTACAGTTTAATACGTAGGTACCTATGAACAAGTTTCTATTTCGAGTGGAATATATTTTTAGACCCATTTTCCCAAGTTTTCTAAAATATTCCATAATTATTTCTAGGTCAAAAGCAAAAAAAAAAGAAGAATCTACAATCCATCAAATTCGTATATCAACGTTGCCCACCGCTTCCGCATCATTAAATCGTGTAGAGATTCTGACTCCGCCTCTCTTCGCCCACGCTGAGCATTTTGGTTGAACTGAAAATTAAGGATGAACCAAGAGCTTTCACATTTTATGAAACAGTTGGCTATATCACGTGCGAGGGTAATTGCATTCGTGTATTCAAGAAATGACAGCAAACACTGATGGCTGTTGGCTGTTTATGGTCTGAAGCTGCATGTGGTACGTTCGTTAGAAGGATAATGAATAGCAACTCGTGGCATTTTTGATTGAGATCAACTGTTTATGAAGATATATACAGTATACAATACCTACATGAAAATAAAATTAAATTGGGATTGCTCATGCCAGTGTTATTTATGTAAAAAAACGGCTGCAAGTATTTTATATAGCCTTTTATTTAAATTGAAGAACGAAGATGGGCACACAGTGTTCTGCGTTTAATTTGTGCACAAATCAAAGGTTAAAGCATTTGAAATGAGGTATAGCCGTATAGCAGTATTGTAGGCATGTGGTATCCCGTCAGAGGACAAAATGTCATATATATTTAATTACTGTAATGCTTAGAAGACAAAAAAGTTTGTTGCGGAACGCAAGCTTTTCATATGCTAGCTTAAGGCTTCGTCAAACAGAACGCGTTTTTAACGCCGCGGTGAGATTCATTTACGCGGCGGTAGGATTATTTTGACGCAACGTTCTAACCGCCGCGTTAGAGGACGTCAAACAGAAAGATCGCATTAATTGCCATGACTCTTGGTTTTCATTGTCTAAAGAAATTTCAAGCAGCTCGGAGGAAGAATTATTGCTTTTTTTGCCGTGATATGTAATTCCCTAAAAAGAAAAAGGATTTAGGTGCACAAAATTTAGAAAAAGAGAAATTCTTTTGATATTTCCTCCCATATCTCAGCCTTTAAAACTGCATTTGTATACGATTCTCCCACATAACGTACAAATATGGGTAATTTCAAACACATTCTATTAATTTTTTCTGTTTTTAAGAATGTAAAATCATGAAAAATTATTTCAAACGCGCCGCGTCATAAAATAATCTGTAATTTTTCACCACCCCGCGTTTCACCGCCGCGTTCAAACGCCGTGGTGAATTCAACGAAGCGTTGAAAACGCGCTCTGTGTGACGGGGGATACGTTATTCAGTATATTACAACGCGGCGGTGAGACGCGGCGGTAGAACGGAGCGTTAAAACGCGCTCTGTTTGACGAGGCCTTTAAGACGATACCTTTTAATCTTTCTAGTTGTAGTGCTGCAAATATGGCCCACCCTTAACATTTTTTGGAAAATGATAAATTCATTTATTTTTTTCAATACAGTCGTAGAAACTATTTCTACTTTCGTCTTTTATAATTTTAATAATAAACTCAAACTTAACAAAAAGATAGAAACTATAACTTAAGGAAACTAGTTTTTTTTTTTCAAAAAAGTGCTTCTAATATGGGGTTAAATATGTCCAACCCTTGCTTTTTACTATTAACTGCAATGAATGCTCGCATCATGTCTTTCTTAGCCCATTTGGTCGTTTTTTCTGTGTTTTTCTTAGAGAACGAATCGATTCTATCACGTGTCAAATATGGCCTACTGGGTCAAATGCCCACAAATGGGGTTACACACACTGTGGCTCAGTTGTAAAAGTGGTGGACCACTGTGCGAGGGTCCACAGGCTCAACGCCCGGTAAAGCAGACAATTATGTACCTTCTGACATGTTTTGTTTTTAAAGAAATGCTGTACCTGTTCCACGCTGAAACTTCTCTTTACTCTGTCGCAAAACTAAAGACACTGTTTAAAAAATATCAATAAACGGTTTTACATTTTTTTCTTAAGTTAGTTATAATTATTTGCAGAGCTGCCAGACTTCTTAACATCCAACACTCTGTTATATGATTAAAAAAGCCATATACTTGGAAAAAAACTCTTAACGTGGTATCCCTGATTTTTAATAATACAGTAAGCTGACTGTAATGACTTGGGTTGTTGTGTAACGAGATTAATAATTGTTCTTTTCTTGAAACGTGCGGATCGACAAATTATAAAAATGAACAGTGAATTAGTTGAAGGTGTTGATTTTGAATTTATGGCCGGACTTCGAAAGAATAGTGATTTGCTGTATTTAAAAATTGAAAAACAATTATTTGTTCAAAAATTGGTGTACAAATAAACGAGGTGTTGTACATGTTATTCGAAGTCGTGTAAAGCTTGCGTTGTTTTTGATAGTGTTTCAAATACAAATAAAAAAGTGAATCAAGCCAAGCATTCACACCCCAACCAATAGGAAATGGCTGATAAAATGAAGCTAATGAATGCTATTACCTAAAAGCAATTGTTCAGTTCCACAAAAAAGGGGATCAAGGGGATCTTTGATTCGAAGCGGTTAGAAATACCAGATGCAGCACATCTAATCCAATATATGCTTCTGTCAAGCGGCACATGAATAGGCTAAAAAGTGAATTACTTCCGAGATCCCCGAAAAGCTTGAAGGAGATTAAGGAAGCCTTAACTATGGTATGTCGAAGTATAATGATAGCAAACAATTTTATAGACATACCATACTCGAAAACAATTTTGGACATACTGTATTTCCTGCATCGAAGATCTCTGAACTGATTGAAACGCTACCTAAATCGGAGGAGCATTTTTTAATCGATGGTACATTTCGTATTGTTCCATCTTGTGGTTTTAAGCAAATATTAATTGTACCTATATATTGCCCATTCTGAACATGTAGGTAAGTATCACTTCCATGAAGTGCGAGGATTTTTTTTAATGAAAATTAAAGAAAATAAAACAAAATCGTATTTTACTTAACTCTTCTTTTTCTCAAATTCGCAAAAATTTTTACTTTCATTTTCTTCAATTCTGTATAAAAAATGTTTATATTTTCTCTTTTACCATTCGTAGGGGTATCCTTTTCTCTACTTGCTAACCAGTAACAAGTTTCAAGAGATGTACACACATTTGTTTCAATTCATTGAATCAAACATATTTAAATTTTGTCTAGCTTCCTTCGTGGTAAGACTTCGAACAGGGTTAACGGAATGGACTTCAAAAAATATATCCGGAGGCGGAAATAAGGGGATGTTGGTTCCCTTATATTCAGGCTTTAAGAAGAAAAGCTTCAAAAACAAAAATAATTATATCAAGCGTTAAAAAAGGACAGACAGAGCTATAAAATTTTCCATAAGTTTTTGTGCTTCCTTTCCTAAAGCCAGCTTTAGTTGAAACTGCTTTCGATGTCCTTAGTAGTGAAGCGTCGAAATTCCCGTACTTTATGGGATTTGTTAATTATTTTAAAAAGCAATGGATAACTAAAGTATGCAGATATGTTTAAAATGTGTTTGTACACACAACTTGTTAATATATTTATTTTTTTTTTATCAGGATCTATCAAAGCAGTTCTCTTTATATAAGAAGACAACGCGAACCACAAGTTTGGTGGAATGTTATAACAAAAAACTTGCAGAGTTCTTAAGTTCTTAAGTTTTGCAAAGCTCTTTTGGATGAGGAATATAACTCCACAGTTTACTTTTACTCCACTATGGATGGAGAGACATGGAGAATTTTTGAGCGGCAAAAATCAAAATTTGAAAAAAGACGACTTTATTTATACGATGACCAAAAAACTTGATAGATGCAAATAACAAGATCAGATTTCATAAATCAATTGACATCCAAGCTCTATGGGTCTTCTAAAATTAGTGCGGATATGATCTCAGATGTGTCATCAGCTAGCGAGGATGAATCTAATTTATTGAACGTTCAAGAAGAAGAAAGAAATCTTCTCCTCCATTTGAGAACCCTCGAAACTTTCAGCCATGCAATCATTACAAAATTTGCAGTGACTGTTTTTCAGAGCTCAGTGTCCACCAAAGTGGGACATAAGTCCATAATAGATTTATGGATTTATGCCCCCTGAGTCTTCTTGTTCTTGGTTTAAAAAAAAGATAGGAAGAAAAAAAATCAATTGCCGTCTCGGTTTTGAATTCTATAGGATCTGACACCTATACGACATGTTGAGGTTAAGACTAAATCCTTTCGACGATCCACCGTCCTTTGAAGAATTTGGATTGATGATGGATTAGAATAGGGGAGCGGTATAGCGTATAGGTAAGGGACCTTCCGCCTTCCACAATAAATTAAAAGAATACGAGTGCCTCAAAAAAATACCGTTCCACCGGATGTATAAATATGCCGGGCAAAATTTGTATTTTTTTTTTTTTTTTTTTTTTTTTTTAAAGGGGATTCCAAATCCTGTAGCACTCAGACCAGATTACCCGTCCATTGTACTTCTAGCAGAAACCCCTTTTTTGGTGTAGTGGGGGAGGAACTCTGATATTATTCGTTTCTCTTATATGTTTGGGTGGCGAGTACTGCTGTCCCCCGGTGGGGCTCGAACCTGCGCCGACCCGGTCACAAGCAATGACTCTACCCACTACACCATTGCCGCCTCAAAAAAAAAACAAATTTGTAGTTTACTTTGTTGGTTATATTTCTTATATCTACCACCAGAATATAAATAATACGAAAAATAATAAACGAAACTCAACGACTTAATCCATGTCCAAGGACATTTGACATATGATATGCAAATATTTATCGTGAAAATAATGTTTTTGGTCTGATCGACTTACTGACTGAAACGTATTCCTTTAATGCGCCAAGTGAAGTGTACAGAATGAAACTTTGCACACAATTAATTTTAATATCGTTTTTATAGATAGGAGTAAAAAATAATGTGATTTTCCGTGTACCTGTACTTATTCCAATGCACAAACTCACATGTTCATTAAGAGCACAAATTCATGACAATGTGTTTATTGATGGAATGACATTATTATGTACTCAATTGTACTTAAAAAAGCTTTGACGCTGTTACGATACGACAATGGTGATACTGTTATATTTAACAGGAATCTTTGTGCTTAAAAGGGGATATCTATACAGTAACACTTCTTATTGATGTTGAGGTATTGCTAAAATCAAACGACAAATAGGTAATTCACATACAATCTATTTTGAGTTTTATTCCATTTTTTTTTGTTTATTTAAAAGAATTTAAACTAAAAAACGGCAACAACGGGAAGTTAGAAAAAGCTGAGCAAAATCATTTTTATACCAACATATATGTATGTTATTGTTTATGGGGCATGGGCGCAAGAATCAAAGGAAAAATTAAAGCTTATCAAGATCTAAATGTTGGGGACGACCACGAAATCAAAAAACTTAAGTAAATAGGTATTCGTTTACGGTGAACTTGTGTTGTCCTGGTGAAAAACAAAGTAAAATAATAGTGAGACAGACTAAAAATAAAAATGATTCGGTGCTCACTAACTAAAAAACCACTTGAATTCAAAAATGCCGCCACTGTTCAGTCTCAGCGAAAGGCAGTGTTCAGCTCGCTTTTCTTAAAAAAGATTTTATTGTTTTGTATGAGGGCTTTGTGATAAATGCTTTCACAGAAATGTACAGCAAAAGAAATAAGTCTTATTAAGCCTTATTAAGCTGACCGTAAGTTAGTTTCCAAACTCCGCCTTGTTACGAACGTAGCATGCCGGTCCAAAGCCCGGGTAAAGGAGGATGGTTTGAGGCAACGGTTATCCTATCCTCAGTAAAAACCTTGTTAGTGTATTCTAGCCCACAGGAGCCAGTGGTTAAAACTCAAAAACATGCTATGAATGGAGAAACAAACGGAATTGTCTACTCCAGGTGGTAATGGCAATAGCCAAAATCCATCCGTAGTTTTTTCGACTACGGCCGGGGCACGGATTCTGGAGGCCCCAACATTCATATCCGAACCTACTAGCGACTCTTGCTGCTCTATGTCCGATTTACTTGGAAGTTTGAGCATGAGACAGGCTGCTGCCCACTGCTCTGCCATTGACGGCCAGACTCGGGATACCTTCATGGTTGAACGGGCTCCTGAAAAGGCGGACCTTGAGCTGCGCCTGACTAAGGGTCAGTTGAAAAGGAAAAGGAAGAAGATGATGAATCTGCGGCGCAAAGAAGCTTTATCTGCCGAAGGCGCAAGCACTTCCGTCAACTCTTCGGCGGTGGCTTTGAAAAGGAACAGGTCAGTGGAAGTCTCACCAACTGAAGCTAACCAACCCCTTGGATTGGACACTGCCTCCTCTTCTTCAGTCCCGAAAAGCAAGAAGAAGCGACCCAAGCTCGAAAAGAGACTAAACCCCCCTCAAGTCTGTGAGTCTGTCCGCGCACGGTCTCCAAATGAAGCCGGTGCTACTACCAGCAATGGAAGTAGTACTGGCGGAAGGAAACCGGACGTCGCGATCACACACACAGGCGTGAGCGCCGCATGCTCTCCAATCGTTGGAGCTGACCGTGCACTGGTAATGGATGATGCAGGTGCTGAAACCAACTCAGGTTGCAGTACCAGCGGACAGAACCTTGTCGTCGCGGATGGCTCTGACGGTCAGAGTGCTCCAAAAAAACGCAGAACAGCTGATGTGCGAGATAAGAGGCCGTCCTACAAGGATGCTGCTGTCTCCGCCTTAGCAGTTCGCATAGGGAAAGCAGGCAATGAAAATAGCATGAGTGATGCAGAGTGCAAACACTGCAAAGCCCATCTTTTGGAGCTTGCCTCGGCAACTAATGCCTGTATCCAGGTTGAGGGCTGTGAGTTCAAGGACGGAACCTTCATGGTTAAGACCTCCTCGCAGCAAACCTCGGAATGGGTCAGGAGTATGGTGCCGAAGATCCCTCCCCTTGGGACCACAATTTTTGAGGTCTACAAGCCACCAAAGCTTATTCGTGCTGTCTGCTGGATCCCTGGTAAACAGGAGAACTCGGCGGATGTACTTAAGCGCTTACATGCCCAGAATCCTGATCTCGACACAAAAGCCTGGACTGTCCGTTCTCATAGGCAGAGTAAAAACCGTCTTGATGAAGATGGTAGTTCTCTGGTTGTGGGCATAGACATGGCTTCTGCCGAGGTCATTAAGTCTAGGTACGACATGCGTCCCTATCTGCATCTTGGTAGGATTTATTTCCATTTCAATGCCAAACAGTGCGAATAGTGGTCGTAACCCAGAGTTTACATCCATTTTGTTTACTCAGATAAACCTACAGCACTGCAAGGCTGCTACCGCTCTTTTAAGTAGGAGGCTTGCTGTCAGTAGAACAAAAAACCGCATAACATCCATCCAGGAACCATGGGTGTGGAAAAATCGCATCTGTGGTCTTGGTGAGTTGAGCGGTTCCTATAACGTTCTTTACGATAAGCTGTCCGAGAGACCTAGGACATGTCTTGTTGTATCGAAATCTCTTACGGCAGTTACTATCAATCGGTTTTGTTGCCAAGATTTGGTTGCTGCAACTATCACTTATCATGCAAACGGCAACTGGGAAACCTTTGTCGTTGCATCGGCTTACTTTCCCTATGACTCTCTAATTCCTCCACCACCAAAGGCAGTTGTTGAGCTCATAGAGTACTGTGAGTCCAAAAAGATGGGTCTTATCTTGTGCTGCGATGCTAATGCCCAAAACACTGTTTGGGGCAGCAGTAAATGCAATATAAGAGGAGATCGTCTTCTGGACTTCATCTTATCGTCTGACATCACCATTAACAATGTAGGTTGTCGACCTACATTTGTTACAGCCAGGAGACAGCAAGTAATCGATGTTACTCTGTCCAATAGGCACTCCAAGACTATCGTCAATTGGAGGGTATCAACAGACAACACTCTGTCAGACCACAGATATATCGAATTTCAAATCTACTGTGAAGTTTCACCTTCGCAAGAGAGGAGAAATCCGAGGAAAACGAATTGGGCACGTTTTAGGGAGGAACTTGGCAATTCTGTTGAAGTTCCACTTAAACTAAGATCAGTCCAGAGGATTGAGAGATCTGCTCAGGATCTGAGCAGCGTTCTTATCCGCTGTTTTGAGCAAGCGTGTCCAGTTACAAAAAACTCCTGTAGAAAACCGGTACCCTGGTGGAATACCGAACTGCAGCGTATTCGAAAAGAAACCAGGAAACTCCTAAATTGGTCTCTAAAAACCAACTTAGAAGCGGACTGGAATCTATATCGATCGAAACAAAAAGAATTTAAGAGACTAATTCGTAAATCGAAAAGTGACTCTTATAGGAAATTTTGTGAGGAGGTCGAATCACTAAGTGCAACCAGTAGACTTGTTAAAGTTCTCAAAAGGGACAGACCAAGTAAACTGGAATCGCTCCAAAAATCTGATGGTACCTTCACTGAGACAAAGGCGGAGACTTTTAGTCTCCTGCTGGAGACTCACTTCCCGGGAAATCAGGTCACTACGTGTTCTTCTGTGGTACCGGCAACGGTGGCCACATCTGAATCAACTAACATCACGCGGCGTAACTGGTATATTGCTTCCAGAGTGGTGACTGATGACGCTATCAAATATGCAATTGCATCGTTTGAGAGTTTTAAGTCACCTGGTCCGGATGGAATTTATCCAGCCATGCTGAAACAAGGTTGTAGTCAGCTGATGCCGACGCTGAAAAGAATTTTCACCTCAAGCTTAGCCTTGGCTTACATACCTTCTCCCTGGCGTATTGTTAAAGTCGTGTTTATACCTAAAATTGGTAAGACTGACTACACTCTCGCCAAGAGTTTCAGACCCATAAGTCTGTCTTCCTTCCTGCTGAAAAGTTTGGAAAGACTGGTTGAGCTGCACGTGCGCAAGGTTGCTCTTCGATCGCATCCTCTTTCTGAGATGCAACATGCCTATCAGCGCGGAAAATCCTGTGAAACTGCGCTTCAGAACCTTGTTGGTAGGATTGAAAGTGCTCTTGATCGGAAGGAGTACGCGCTGGGTATTTTCGTCGATATCGAAGGTGCTTTTGACAATGCGACCTTTGATAGCATGTGTAACGCAGCCAGATATCATGGTGTAGATGAGACATTGGTGTTGTGGATTAAAGCAATGCTAATGCACAGGACGTTGATTGCCGAGGCGAATTGTGGAAAGTGCGTCATGACAGGGGTAAACAGGGGCTGCCCTCAAGGTGGTGTTCTGTCTCCCCTTTTATGGTGTATGGTAGTAGACTCTCTGCTAACGGTTCTCAATCTTCCTGGAACCTACACACAAGCCTACGCGGATGATGTCGCCGTTCTGTCTGTCGGTTCAGACCTAAGGACTGTCTGCTCTCTAGCGCAGAGATCCTTGGGAATGATCGATGATTGGTGCACAAGAAATGGGCTTTCAGTGAATCCTCTTAAAACTACAGTTGTTCTCTTCACGAGAAGGAGGAAGGTCACTGGTCTGACTCAACTTGTGCTTAAAGGTGTCACTATTCCGATCTCTGATGAAGTCAAATATTTGGGAGTAATCCTCGATAGAAAACTTCTTTGGTCCAAGCATGTCGAAGCAAAAACTGATAAAGCGCTGTCCACTTTCTGGCAGTGCAAAGGTGCTTTTGGCAAGACATGGGGCTTATCTCCTAAAAGGGTCCTTTGGATCTATACGGCAATGGTAAGACCTCTCCTCTCGTATGCATCGGTTGTATGGTGGAACAGGCTTTCGCGGAAACGTGTTACTGCCTCTTTTGCCAAACTTCAAAGAACGGTTTGTCTCGGCTGCACAGGGGCCTTCCCCAGTACTCCGGGCTCTGCTCTAGATGCTATGATGAACCTCCCCCCCCTTGATATTTTTATCATGGGGTGTACGCTGAAATCCATCTCTCGGTTAAAAAGAGGCGGCTTTTGGTACCACGCGCATTGGAATTTTGATGAACTTGTGCGAGAATTATCCTTTGACCCCTGTCTTATGGATATGCCGTCTGACGCAATGACACCAGAAATCCTACTGCGACAAAACTATCACGTCTACTTTCCTCAGGCAACGGAATGGCTTCGGCCAGACTCTGAGCCAGGGAAAGAATGCCATCGTGTTTTCACGGATGGCTCCAGAACCGGACAGGGGTCAGGTTCGGGAGTCTTCGTGGAAAGCGAAAGCGTTAGACTACACTACCCCTTAGGGAACCATGCGTCTGTCTTCCAAGCGGAGATTTTCGCTATCCTTATGGCTATGCACTATATTGTGACAAACAGGTGGAGAGCTAGAAGCATTTGCGTTTGCAGTGATAGCCAAGCTGCACTAAAAGCGCTGCTCAACCCTCTTACCTCGTCCAAGTTAGTGCTTGAACTCAAGCTTTCTCTAAATCTGGTCGGTAGGCTAAACACAGTGAAACTTGTCTGGGTCCCAGGCCACACTGGTATCCAGGGAAACGAGATCGCTGATGAGCTTGCCAGGCTGGGTTCCGAAGAAGCTCTCTCAGGGCCTGAACCTGCGTTGGGTCTGCCAGCATCTGCGGTAAGGTCATCCATTGATACTTGGGTTTCTCGTGAACACGGGTGTCGGTGGCGTGACTGTGCTGGATGCAGACAGACCAAACGACTGCGACCGGACATCTGCAAAAGGTCAGCATCTTTCCTTCTGTCTCTCAGGAGAATCGATTGTAGACTGCTTGTGGGTGTCCTTTCGGGCCACCAAGCTTTTGCCAAACACTTAAATGTGTTGGGCTTGAGCGACACCACAATCTGCCCTGCTTGTGGAGAGGATGACGATACAGCGGAACACTTCCTCTGTAGTTGTCCTGCCTTTGCTCGCATCAGGTGGCGGATCTTTGGGGCTGACGTGGTGAGTGCCGAACATCTAAGCTCTTCATCACTGAAGCTCCTTCTCATCTTTCTTCGAAAGACGGGCAAACTAAGTACAGCAATGTAAGGTGTCTGTTTTGGCAGTACAATGGACCAGTAGTTGTGTCTGAGTGCTCCATCGGATAGTAGCAACCTCCAACAAAAAAAAAAAAAAAAAAAAAGTTAGTTTCCAACCTAAATCAGAATATCAACATAAGTTAAATATTAAAAATCTAGATTTTGTTTCAAGGGAATACTAAGCTAAAATTTTAGGAAAAGAACAACAAAATTCAAACAATATATAAAAGAAGATCGGACGAATCCGGCGGTTTAAAACCAACTTTGACGTGCTAGATTAGTGAGACCCATACTGACATTTTAAGTTATTATACTGTGGGAAGCAGCGATTGAGAAACCCAGTGGCGAAAATTAGCATAGTCGTCAAAACAATACTGCATTAAACTATGTATTTTAAAAGACAGTTTTGCACCGTCCTATTACTAAGTTTGTTTTCCGGAAACAAGAATAAAGCACAGAAATACAAGACTGCCATCTACGGATAATTTGCATTTCTCAAATTGAGTGGATTGAATATTTATTTGGGTCTGCAACATTCCGTCACCCACATTCTGTCACCCAAAGTGGTCGATAGTGTTTTCTGGGAAGCGCACAAATTTATTTTAATAGCCACCTCAGCTTTGAAATGCCTTGCCTCTATCAATGCATCTAGCTAACCAGACTATAATGCTATTCGCATTTCTAAGTTCCGGAGCCATCGTGCATATCCCACTGGCCACTGGCCTTTAAAAACTCACGCAGAATAGCTTGGCATGCCGAAGCTGTACGGTCCTAGCCAAAACCAGACACAGTGATGACCTCTCGGCCATCCAAGGTATTCATTTCAATAACACCATCAAATTTTTCAACTCCACAGGCTGGTTTTAAAACTTCCATAACATTAATCTTCCGTAACGTACAAAATATTTAGCAAAAGATCTGAGTCAACTAAATAGCAGACTCAGAATTTGCATAGCACTTGCTTTGACTGATAGGTTTTATTCATACCGATCTGAGTAAAAGGTCAGTGCCGCCGCTTTTCGAACATGTCAAAAGTTGGAACTTAAGGGCCCAACCCATAGAATCCGTCGCGTCCGTTGCGGCGACGGATCCGGCAATATTGACGAATCCGTCGCACATGTTAACTACCGATGATTTCACTTCATACCTAGTCTCAATGAGATGTTCCTCAAACATATTTCTCGAAAACATTGGGGTACGAATTGCATTGAAAACACAACCGCCACAACAAATTTTTATTTTGAATTTTTCCAAACGACCATGACAGTTTCGCTCACTCTCAATATTTCCACCAATGAAAGAGCTTCCTCTCCCGCTGTGCCAACTGCCAACGCATGCCGCACACAGAAAAGTATAGAAAGTAAACCTAGATACTTTAAATAAAATTGGTTTTTATTTATACGAAACGTAGCAAATGCTTCGATTTTGACATTTCTCTTGAGTAAAAGCAATTGCTACGTTTTATTCATACGACCCATTTACGGGTTAAGTTAGTTCTGGTCTCAAAAAGTCGAACAAGCGCCAAATTTTTCGTTGAAAAACTCAAACTTTTCCGCCTTGTTTTCTTCACAGAGTTGCATTTTAACTTGCGGCACAAACCTGCCTTTATAGTTAAATTGTTTGACCTCCTCAATGGGCGTCTGTCTCAGATAAAGCGGCTGTTGTGCTGAGCGGCCGGTGTGCATTATTTTTGTCTTGTTGCAATTGATGTTAAGACCATCCATTCACTTGCAGTGATTGGCACCTGATTGGCACATCTCGTTTATCCAGATGTTGGTGCTTGGTAGGAAACAGATATCGTCAGCATAATCTAGGTGGCTTAGCTTCTCAAACCATGGATTTGGATACCATGTCTCTCAGTTGTACCTACGTGGCAGTCAGTAGCAGCACATCGTCTATCGCCATTAAAAACTGGATTGGCGACATAATATCTCCTTGTATTACTCCCTGTCGCACTTCGAAAGAGTAGGAAAGCTGTCCATTGTGCAGAACGAAGCAGCTTGCGGCGTGATAGGACTCCTTAATAACAGCAACAATTTTCGGGGGAACCCCTCTCCTATCTAAAGATTTCCAGATCCATTCGCGGTTGACTCGGTCAAGGGCTTTCTCAAAATCTACGAACATACGGTAGAGCGGTGACGTAAACTCTGTTGACTGTTCGAGTATTAGGAGTGTTGATGTGATCGACACAAGACCAACCACTACGAAAGACCGCTTGATGCCTCTTAAGCGTATTTTCGATCCTGTCCTTTGTCCGTATGAGAATGATAGTTGCCATTATTTTCGGGAAAACAGACAAAACGTTAATACCACGCCAATTATTGCAGTTCTAAAGGTTTCCCTTCTTTGGTATCTTAACAACAACTCCATCCTTCCAGTCCCTGGGGTATTTTTCGTCTTCTCATATAGCCTGTATTAGTGGTAGAAGAATACAGGCCGTTGTGTCGGGATCTGCTTTCAGGAACTCGGGTGGTATGCCCTCAAGTCCAGCTGCTTTGTTGACTTTTAAGGGGTTAATCAAAGTTTTGATTTCTGCAGCTGTTGGGGGTCCGGTGTCAATTCCCCTGTAAGATCGCCGCATTTCTAGCTGTTGGGAGGTCATTATTGGACTCAGCTCATCTGATTCATCATTGAGAAGGACACAGAAATGGTGCCTCCATCTCCGCAGTTGATCTTCGATTGTAAATAGTGTGCCGTCCACATCCAAAACAGGATGGTTGGTGTTGCTTTTTCGTTCAACAATATCCTTGGTGATTTTGTACAGCTCTCTCGACTCTCCTCTTCTTGCAGCGCTTTCCGCATTTTCCGCAAGTTTGTCGGATAAAACAGATGAATGGTGCGTATTTATGAGTGTTACAGGCACTTAGTAGTGAACGACTTTTGGGAACAGTAAGACGACGACGACGATACGCTTTTATTTATTCTTATATTAACAATGTTCTTTACAGCCAATCCGATTTAACACCAACTCAACTTAACAAAGTAAAAATAAATAAATTCATTCTTCCACATAATACGATTAATGAAAGCCGAATGTTCAACAGTTACCAGTTTCAGTTAAAAAATTTATTGAAAATGGTATACAGACATTTGCACCACCGACATTCATTTCATCGCAGAATTTATAGTGTTACAATTCAGATACTATTATTAGCTATATATCTTTAAACAAAAAAAAACTCGATTAAGAATTTTCATCAACAGCTAATTGCACTTGAAATTCGTTTTCATAATCCAGGTACATACCTATACGAGTAGGTACATGAGTGCATTGTGTCCACCCATCATTTAAAAATCCTGCAGCTGACATGCTCAAATCTCCATCCAAATGAATTCATAGAGTTGGCCTATGAATGCATCGATGTGAATGTACGGTTGATGGACTCATCGGCTTTTCAATTGTGCGGTGGTTTTGTTTCGCACCCACCACAACAGCAGGGAGTATGGGAAGATAAATAACCGAAAGTGGTGTTTGGTGATTATTATTTTATTAACAAAACCGCAGCGCGGCGAAAATTGTAATTAAAATGAAAAAGGTATATATGCAATCCGAATCTACTAAGCCGTCGATAGCGCATTTTAATGTTTTCAAATGCACAGAAATTTGCATTCGATACAAATCATTTGCTTTTCGAATTATATTGGTCGACCTTTAAGTGATTGATTTCGCTTTACACAAAATTAATACAGCTTATGTCCCTTTTGCATGTTTCCACTGCGAACTATAACCTTATAAAGAGCTTTTTTGTGTTATTCGCCAGGATTCATGAACTAATTTATTTTCATGTAAATTACCCGGAAGGAGCTCGACTCGATTTCATTATTAAGGGGAGTCAACTTCTTAGACCAGTGGAGAGGTAGGGCAGCAAATTTCTCAAAACTATCGTAAACCCAGAGGAGTATGCTTGTAAGTTTTAGGACTGAAAATTTTCCATAAGAAGATGGAAGACATTCCACTTGGTTGCACTGGCATTTACGGTATCGTATTAAATTCTTCAAATTTGTTTCCAAACAACTATTATCCTCTGCATTCGTGTGTGATACCGAAAATTCCACTTTACATAGGAGATCTTTAAAACATGCAAAAGTAAATAACTAACAACAGTTCGCATCTCCATAAAACCTGAACTAGAAACTTTCGTAAACTAAATTGAGATAGGTAATGAAAAAAATAAAAATAGAAATGTAAATTCACGTGTAGGTTAAGATTTTAACCCTGGTAAAAAAGGATAAGTGAAGCACTTGCCAATAGATGCTGGTAATTAAGTTACCCGGTCTAAGAGTAGGTAAGGAAGAAATATAAATGTTTATACCCGACACCAACCCAGTCTGAATTTCCAGAATGACCCAATTTGACTTTGAAATTCCTCAACTTCTCAACTGTTCAAATTGAAGGAGGTCTGAACACTTGCTATGCTGCTCTGGTCTGGTTAGTCGGAGACTTTCTCTCTGTCACCCCGCACGGGTTTAAATGCAAATGAGTTGTTGCATTAATTAAACGAAATCAATTTGCTGCAAACGAGGAATAGCTTATGTACATCCGAGGTACTTTGCGACTCCGTTCACTATGGGACTAGTACTTGTTGGCCCTCGGTAGCCGGTATTGTAGAATTTGCAGCCCTACCGAAATTCTCAACAGCCGTACCCAGGGGTAGAATTACCATCAAACGGGGTCGGGGAATACAAAATCTCAGCAAAATTTAAATATGTTTGCACTTTGGATATTAACTGTAAAATGCTTTCATAGTGCGGATGTGAATGTGCAGTTTAAAAGTATGGCGAGGAGGTACCTTTAAACTTTCAAACTCCTATTAGGAGAATGTTCTCGCCCGTATAGAGAATAAATTATGTCCGTATATGAACGCCGAACGGATTAGATGTGTGCCGAAAAATATTGGTTTATTAACCGGCTGTGTGGAAGAATGATTAAATAAGGCAGCCTTTTGTGTATAATGCGGGTGAAACCTATTTAGGTACCTAAGTGAGGTTGAATTTTTTACCATAGCTAAATTATTAATATAGAACATAAGGCAAATATCCATTTTATTTAGTTTATTAGTGTCGGTTCTAGTTTTACATAAATTTAATAGTTTTTTTTATCTTTCTTTGAAACAATTTGCAGCTCCGTAGGTACCTAATGTGATCCTTCTGGATGGGATACATGAGACTTTTGTTAAAATTAATGAAAATGTTATGTTTTTCTTTGCAAAGTGGTGAGCAGTACCTATTTTTAGTTTGCACCTGAAGTGAGACCTTTCATTATGAAATTAACAACGATGGATCGTGATTTGAAGGAACTTAATGTTGAATAGCGAAATTTAGCACACACCTTAAGTCGTGATGATGATTTGTGTAGTAATTATTATTGTAATATTTTCAAAGTAGCCGTCGTCAAGAGATGGAGGCAGTGGTGTCAGATTTTTTTGCCGAAATTCCCCATTTTGGGGAATATTTTTGAAAATTTTCCCCATTTCATATGCGTTTTTCCCCATTTTCAATACAGTGGAAATTTGTTTTCTTTTATTAAAACATCTTTTTTTTTAAATGAAAATGGATAATAATAAAAAAAATAAATATGGAATGAGTTATTAGGTCTGTTCCCTACACTGAAAATAAAACCTTGGTATATTTGATAAAAATCAGGCTTGGTTCAACATTTTTTTGTTGTCAATATACGTCCAACAAAATGTTTCTATCAGATTGACAAAATTTTTGTAAGTTTTATCTTGACCTTAAACATATGTTGTGATAACAAAAAATATTGTTGTTTTAACAAAAATGGTTTCTTGTGATTACAAAACTAATTTGTTGAAATAATCAAAACTTTGTTAGTTTTACAAAAGAGTTTTGTCAATTCCACATGGTTGGTTTTGTCGAACAACAATTAGTTGTTACTTTTACGAAAATATTTATCAATTTTGTATTTATCTCTTTGTCAGATTTAACACAAATTTTTTTAATAATATATCTAGAAGTTGTTTGTCAACTTAGTTACTGTATTTGTAATTGTATTAATATAAGGCCGATTTCCCAGACACTTGTCACCCTTAGACAAGTCTCCCCGAATGGTACTTTCATTCGGGTAGCTTTTCACACCACAAAGAGAGAGTGACTTCTACGTGACCAATGCAAATTCTTAAATTTTTCAAATTTATATCATATCTACCTACAAACATTTTGCATAAGTTTTGTCAATTCAACAAACATTTACAAAAGCAATTTTTGGTTCTGTTTTTATCGATATGTATAACAAAAACTTTGTTAATTCGACAATAAAATTGTTCAATTGATAAAACTCGATTTGTTAAAATGAAAATTGTCTTTTGTTAATCAGACAAAGTAAATGTTTTATCAGTTTAACAATATATTTTTTTCAAATTGATAAAACTTAGGTTGTATTGATAAATTTCATTTAGCATTACAACAATTTTTTTTTTTCAATTCAACAAAACTATTTTTGTCAATATTACCTAGTAGTATTTTATTTTCAGTGTAACGATAATGAATTCGAACACATTACTCAAATTTAGTCAAATTTCGTTTCTTTACGCAAAAGTTGGCCAAAAGAGAGCCACAAAGAGAAAACAATAAATTTCCCCGTCATAAAAAACCTGCAAATAATAGCCCAAGAAATTTCTTTTGGCTGGTTTGTTATATCTGACAGCTGTCAAATCTCTAAAAAGTCAATTTGAATTGTCTATTTATTTCGGTTTGGTTTATTGATTGCTGAAATTTGTGATTAAAAATGGATAAATCGGCAACAAAATAAATATCAAACTGAATCCGAATGTTTTTCAACGTCTGCAAACTGGTAATTTTTTTTAAATCACTTTTTTTGAATATTATTTCTTCTCTCGCATATGTTTTTAGCAAAACTTTCGTTCCTGTACTATTTGGTTCCCCACTCCTTTTTATCTGACATTTTGTTGAAATTGGCCAAAAAATTAAGGGAACAGACCAATTGAAAACATTCGGATTTCTAGTTTAGTAAGTCTGAAGGCTGACTGACTAGATGTGTTTGAATTTTTACGTTTATCGAGAGTAGCAGATAAATTTAGTTGAAAAAATCCTGATTCTATAGGTACTCAGTTGACATTTTAAAGTGTCATAATTAAAAATAAACCTAAATCTTATAACAACAACCCAATTTAATTAGTTAACGCGTTCTAGACAAATCTAGTTGACGTTTTACATAAGCTAGATATCCAAACGTCCCCATTAAAATTAAAAAAGTGACTTTTAAGCTGAAATTGAATTCACAAAGGGTGGCAGGTTGCAGTTAATGTGGAAATGACACATGTGAGAAAAGGTGGTGTTCAGTTCGAAATGCGTTTATGGCTAAATCGCTTAGATTCTATAAACGCGGTGATGTCATTTTGTCATTTTCTTCATTTAGAGTGCAGTTATAGCGACACGAAAAACCAAACCGTAAACATTTTCTTTTGCTTTTTTAACCACTTAAACTTAATGGTTGAACTCAATCTTGGTCTTAAAATGTTGCTTAGGTTTATCAAAAAAAAAGTAAGCAAATTATCTTCAATTTTTCTAGCAAAAAGAATTCATTTATTTTTCTGAACCAAAAAAATTGTACGTACAGAAAAATTAATAAGTGTTTTTTTTTCGAAAATGTAAAGATAATTTGCTTATTTTTTTTGATAAACTAACTTTATAATTCATAAGCAACATTTTAAGACCAAGATTGAGTTAAAGCATTAACTTTAAGTGGTCCAAAAAAGCAAAATAATTTTTTTTCGATTGCATTTTACGTATCGCTATAACTGGCCCCTTAGTCAAAAATTCCCAAAAATGGGGAAAAATCCCCACGTCTGGCAACGCTGGATGGAGGATGGTGAATATTTAGTCAAACCCTGTAAATATAGATATCAAATGAAATGGGTTGAAGAGTAGGAACCTATAAAATAAGTGACGGCGGATTACGTTTTCTTTTTAATCCTCTTGACCACCTCAACATTCATTTGTATACACTTTCAATTTAATTAGACTTGACAAGGGCTCTAGTCCTAGATCCTCGATGACATTGATGGTCTTATGATGGCAGAAGGTGATACCGTGGAAGGCGGCTATGGGAATTCTGTAATAAAACGACGAAACCCCATTGCCTTGACAATTACTCTGGCCCTAGACCCTGGAAATTATGTTGGTCGACTATTATTATTGTCAATGAAAAAAAACTAGAAAGTTGCAAATAATTAGAGTCTCAGGTTTTTCAAATAAAAGCGTGTTACATCCCTTTTTCTGTCTTGTTTTGTATGGTTTGGTAAAGGTTAGGTGCGCTAGTATTTTTACATAGAACTTGGTATATTGATAAATGTCACGTAACTTCAAAAATTTCTGATCACTAATACACTCGCACGTAATATTTGCCATTACACTGAGGGCAAAGTATTTTATTTAAGGAACATTGTGTAAAATATTTAAGAAAAACTAGGAATCTTTGTTTTAAAATAAAAGCATTTTGAGCAAACTTTCATCAGTTAAGCGTAGTATCCGCGCTTAGTTGTATCTCCCATACAAAGATGTCTACAACGATAAAGTTTAGCGAGGCACTTTAGCAAAGAAAGTGTTTGCAAGCTAAATTCATATAGAAGGCCCGATGAAAAGTCTCCACTAATTTAGCTCGCGAAATAAATGTCCGGTGCATTAAATCCAAGATAAATTTTAACATTAAAAACAGAGGAACTATGGTTTTTTTACGAGGAAACCGCAGAAACATAAAGGAAAACGCAAAACGAAAAAACCCTTTTCATACGATGAACACAAAAATTTGCAAAACAAATCCCACTGCTTTAATGATGGAAAACTCTTTTTTTAAAGCTTCAAATAATCAGCTAAATCTGATTGCATTATTAAGTCTGTATTGTAGTGTTTATTTATTTTACTCACTTACACTTTGATGTGTCTTCAGGATTACTAAGCAGTTGGTCTCAATTTCAAGTTTTAACTCTGAAAAAAATATTCTTATATTTACAACTTAAGGTTGTTTTTCATTTAGTCACATTTTGCAAATGACTGACAAATTAAATTAAATAAATTATCTATCTGTCTAAAAAAACACCCGACAGTTGTCCTGTCCTGAGACAGTTTCGTTATTCGTACTTCCCCTAAACAACTATAAGCTGATTCAACGGCTCTTCCATAATAGCAAAAAGAACAGTAGAGAAAAAAGCTAAAGGTGGGGGCCCCAAAGTCGAAATCAACTTCAAGAATGTACCTACTTATCTTCGTCATTCTCACCGAACATTTTTCTCTTTGTCAATTTAATTTGATAATTCATATATGAATTATATGTATAATCGACTGGCCTTGAGCATTAACTTCAATTTAATTTTGGCTGCGTAACAATCGCATAATTTTAGAGTCTCCATCTATATTACAAAGAGAAGGTATAAAAAAAACATTAGACTCGTTCAAAGACTGCTATTCGCATGGCAGACTTGGATATCAAACGATAATCGTCTGACAAATAGAACGTCATACTGATTATACACATTCATGTGTCACAGTTATCGGTAATGTATATACGAATTCGTAGACGGAAGCGCAAATCATACCTCAAATTATCACGCTGATAAATTAAACGGCCATATTGATTCATTAGTTTCGGTAATTGCCTTAGATTTAGATTAGATAAGACAAAAAACCGATATCCACTGATGTTTACCAGAAATTCAACGAAATGGAAATGAGTTACATATTTTGGCAAAGTGAAATCTCACTTGTTGATAACCAAAACTCGATGATAATGGTGAAATAATTCAATTAAAACTTTGGATATCTCTTTACGCAATGACTTTATCGACAATAATTTTGGCAGTTTGATTAGTTGTCCTAGTAGATAGCTTTTATCGTGGTAGCGTATCGAAAGTAGTCCTGCCTGAGTGTACTTTTGACATGTTAAGTAACTCCCGCATATGTACAAATGCAAGTGGGTGCCTATTAGAATAATAAATAATTAGTTTGACCCTATGCACACTGATGACAGGATATACCTATAAAAGTAGGTAGTCCTAATAAACCAAAGTTGTCGTGTTTTTAATCCTAGTTAAAGTTGTGTTGCACTGACATAATAAATATAGGTACATAACTTTTAACGCAATAAAATGTAAGGGCTTTTTACTAAATACATGAATACCTATGTGATGAAAGGTTAGGAATTAACGCGCAATATTTACATCTCTTAGGTAATTCTATACCACGAGGGCCTTACAACCTTAACTAGAGCCATTGTCACCTACGCCTCGGTCGTCTGGTGAGCGAAAGGCTCCCAGATAACTGTGAGGAAGCACCAGGATATAGTCCAACGTCCAGATGCAATAAATATATACAACACCAACATGCGAATTGGAAGTAATTCTGGGGATCTTACAGCTTGACATAGAAGGATCCTGGAACGAGACAAGGGAGCTGAACATGTTTTGGATGGGATAACAAGGGTGCGTATTGTGGAAAGGAAAGAATTATTCCAGAAAAAAGGACTGTTGAAATAGTGATTTTCACAGATGGATCCATGATGGACGGCGGAGCGGGTGCCGGTATCTATTCAGAAGAGCTTGAACTAGCCCGTCACGTCAGCCTCGGGAAACACACTTCTGTATACCTACCAGGCTGAGATGATAGCATTGCTGCATGCGTTGGACTACTTGCTTGAGGGTCAGGTGGAGGTCAGAAATATCCTTATAGTACTGGACAATCAGGCGGTTATCAGACGCATTGGACAGACAAACATTACAACATCAATGCCACTTGAATTTGTGCTCAATAAGTGTTTATTTAAAAATGAAGTATTACTGACCTGGGTACGAGGACAAATAGGGATCGAAGGCAACGAAAAGGCGGACTCCCTTGCAAAACAGGGGTCAACCGAAAAGTTGCTGGGACCAAAACCATTCTCTTTAATTGGCAAAGTAATGGTAGAACAGCTTATTCACAAATGTATCATGGCAGAACACCTGAGAAGGTGGTCAACCGTGGAACAATGTAGACAAGCTAAAATGGCAATAAATTGGCCGACCTGCTCCACTCAAAGAAGGTTTCTAAGCATGAGTCGACGAACTCCGAAATGGGTGGTGGCTTTATATACAGGACATGGTAATTTCGGGTATGACTTAAGGAAGATGGGCCTTAGAGAAGATGATACCTGTAAACTATGCCTGATGGAAGAATCTGAGACAGCGGTGCATATACTGTGCCAATGTCCGGCGTTGGCTGGCAGAAGAATGAGGATCTTGGGACATCAATTGGTCGATACCCAGTGTATAAAACAAATCTCCTAGAAACAGATGCTTGCGTTAACACTAGAATTCAAGTCCAGAAAATCTACAGTTTTATTATATGTAGAGATGGGGCACAGCGTCGGGCAGTTTGTGGAGTATCGGTATGCGCTTCCTCAAAACCGCATATTATAAAATAGGGCTGCTTAAGTTCAAGTGCGAAAGCCTTTTTTACCACCTCATCAGTTTTTTTTGTTACCGGGCACTCCTTTGTGTCCAAAAATCTAGCAGAGTCTTGCAATGTGCTGGCTGTAGGGCAACCAGGCGTCCCCTTTTTTCAAATGTTTGTTTGTCTTCCCTTTTACAAACCACTGTCCAGTCCCCTTTATTAAATATTCAATCACAAACCTTCCTAAATAGATTTTCCGTGAACACATCCATTTGAAGCTCAAAATCCTTTCGATCCTGACTGCATTGAAACCAGCTTTTTGAAAAAAAGTGTTAAAATATTCAAATAGATGTTTTATCCCCATTTTTTGAATAATTGAAATTTGAAATTTTTCAAGCTTTGATTTAAGATCTATGACAGAGATATCTTTTATTGGCTTTCATAGCTCCAGCTGGACAAGACTAACGAGCAACGCAAACCTTTTTTTGAAGAGTCAAATTTTTCGCTTTTTTCTGCGATAATTTTCCAGTGAGAGTTTGGAACGAAATCAAAGAATTGAACAGCCAATGGGCAACAGTTTACATGCAAAGCTAGGATTGATTGACGGTCTCTTAATTTTTGGTAGTGTCGTGTAAACATCTTTTTTGAACATTTCCGAACAAAGTTGGAACTATCTCGCAACTGAAGAACTGAATTCTGCAGAGATTCTTCATCGTAATGTTGAAGTTCTGTGTAACCTTTTTCAGCCCAATATTCGATCATTTCATTTGTTAGGCGGTCAGGTCAAAGACCAATGTAATTTTTTTTCGACGTCTATTGTGGTGGCCCCTTTTTGTGGAGGCCCGGAGCTGTAGTTCCGCCTGCCCTTCCCTAACTCCGGCACTGCATAGACCGACGGACGTCTGTCTGTGTAAATATGGGTATAAGTAGTTGATTTAATGGTAACAGATGTTCTTCTTGTAAATCATTCTTCTGGGAACACATGTTACAAATGGTCTTTTGAAGTCCAGACGGGAAGTTGTGTGTAGTTGTAAATTATTGCCCGCCTATGTAGCCCGCCAAAGTCGGATTTGCACTGCTCTTTGTGTTGAGATTTTAGTTCTTTTCCAATCTAGGACCGCTTCCAGTAATTTGGCGCTATCAGCACTTGAGTTTGCGGGATACCTTTAAGTGAGTAGACGGCTTAGATTCCAACGAATTGTCCTTTTATTGGTAGAGGGAACTAATCCTGCATTCTGTCGGTTAACTGCCAGCTCGTAGTTCTTTGGCTATGTTTTAATCATGGATAGAACTCTCCTTAGTTTGTCTTGCTTGGTAGTGGATAAGAGTTTTTAAGTCACAAGCAGTTCTAGGTCATCCGTGTAGGCAAGGAGTTAATTTACTTTGAGGACCCACATCAATACAAACTGCATCTGTTTTGTAACTGTATCAATATGGACTTTTATAATGCGATCCCCTTATTTCTTTAAAAGCGCTATAAAGGGCGACCCATATGGGTTAATTTTTTGCAAGACCAAAAATCGATATCATCCTGACGAACAGAAATTTGATGCAAGTTATCAATTCCATGCCTGTATTACTAACAAAGTGTTATTTAGTTGAAGTTCCAGATGTGGCGATTTCAAAGAAAAGCCGTTGGAAGTATTTTGAATTGGCTGCATGTTCACAGGAAATGCAACTGAAAGATATTCAAAAAAAGCAAGAGGCATCTACCTTTACTCACTGCTTTTGTTGTTTCCCTAAATTTTGTTTACATTTTATATTTTGCTTGTATGATACCGAGCAAGTTATGAAATATTCACAAATTATTTGACTCACTGAAAACAAAAAATTCAATGTCAACGATTTGTAACCACCAGTTGCATTTTCATACGTAGATAGTTCAAATAGTAGAAATCTCCAAAATTCCATTGCGCACTCGTCATATCCAAAGGAACTCTCTCTGAGTACTGCTGAAAGCTCTTTTACGGATTTCCCCTTTTCCGGTTAACTTTGAAAAGCCGTTAGGAAAATCATAAGTAAAATCAAATTTTCCCAGCACTCGGCAATCGGAAATCATATAAATCCACCAAGTAACACCAGTGCAGTTCACTGTTGGTTCTGATTTACCCACACGCGGTAGCTCCTCCTGGAAACAGGTTTTATATTCAAGTATTCGTGTTCCTAAATTCAAATAAATTAACGTGTTGATATAAAAATATTTTGCATTAAAATATTTACGTGAGTGAACTGGATAAAAAGTATTATCGTTTGTGAAATAGTGAGATGCATTTCGTCTAGATTTTTGTTTAAACAAAAAATCGAATTCTTGAACAAGCCAACTGTTTTAGATTGTCAACGCTGTATATATATTCACTTTTAAAAGGTAGGCTCCTATTTCCTGTTTTAGTTCAAAGTTTATTAATTTCCGAATTAAAAAAGGAGTCCAATACTGCTGCAGTTGGTCGGATGGATGTCATCATCTACAATTCATAAGAAAATAAATTTTATTAAAGATGTGACTTACCAATTATAATCGTCTAGTTCATTTGACTTATTTTAATTAGCAATCACCTTGCGAGACTTCATATTCCGCCTGTGGTGTTCAAGCATAACCACACAAAACTCGAATAACGCTTCAGGTGGTGTTTCGTTCTCCGAATCGTTTATTATTCAATTAAAATTAAATGTTTTACGCAGGAGAAAAAACAGTGTGAGTGTTCTTTTTAACATTCACGTGAACGGGGAACCCATCTGTATTTGCACGAAACGACAAAGTTGTTTTGTTATTTTAGGCAAAGGTTCATCACCAATTTCGTGGAGTGTGTAGGTACATATTTGACTATCTGGGATTGTCTATTTGCTTGATTTTAACTTTGAAATTCTCTCTTATATGAAACCTTAATAACAATTTCATATGGTCCCCACATTTGATTTTAGAAAAGTTAAGCCGTCGCTAATGTAGCAGCGGTCAGTGCTTTAAAAAGTTTTTAATTGTTTTGGGTTCTGAGAGTTTTTTTTTTTTGTTTTTAATGAAGTGTGTTCGTACAAATTGTATAACCCCATTATTATGAACCAGGCACATGAATTCAGGAATATATTTTATTTTTGTTTTAAACGACAGTAGTCTAACTGAATAATTTTTTAACCAAAATAGGACTCGTCCGTAAACACATGCAAAGGGACTTAATCATAATAAAATTTAGGTAAAAAGCTAGAGATGTTTTTCGTCAAAATAGCTCTAATCAAAAAACATGACAATTTATTAAAAACTGTTTTATTTTTTAGTAATAAGCAATAAGCGATTTATTAAAATTCTCGATATTATTGTAGAAAAACATAATTAGGCTTTTGCAACGTTTATTGTCTTTGATTGGAGTAATCACGAGTATCTATTTAAGGACGATAGCCAAGGTGTGGTGGCAAAGTATTTGACTCTTTGAGTACCAGCGAGAATATAATTTATACAAATATCCATCGGTTAAATTAAAAATTATTATAATTTTTCCAACCACTAGCATTAAAGATATGTGCTCGGCTTGAGCAGTTTAAAACTAAGCTTGTCCTTTTACCATTATGCCTGAAGCAGATATTTTTAAAATATTTTATAAACTTCAAAGTATTAGAAAAATTAACACAAAGTGAAATTACTGTTTTTTTCTGATTTATTTATATGTTTTTTCGTCCTTAAATTAGATTCTTAAGAGACCTATACAGAAACGAGTAATTGAATTGGAAACTCACTCCAGGGCAGTTTGATTTGATTACGTTATCAATCCCTCAAAATATTTTTTTCTTAATTTGTTTAATTTGGGAGAGCCCTCAAGGTGGCTCTGGCACTGCGGCCTCTTAAAGAAGCCTATTGTGCCTTCCCTGGTAAGGTCCTAGGTCTCTGGGTGTAAATCAGCGAGAGTTTCTGAAGTGACGATTTCCTCGCCAAGTATTTTTTTTCGTAAGGTTGAGTAGAGCCGGACATTCCACGAGTAAGTGAAGAGAGGATTCAACACTCTCAAGACATAGTCTACATGTTGGATCCGGAGAGACTCCAATGCGATATAAGTGTTTTTTCATGAGGCCGTGGCCAATGATTATTCCTATTCGTATTCTTAGGTTATTTTTGTCTTAGTTGATCAGGAAGAAGGATTTCCTGGGAGAGTATTTGGGGAAAATTGTCTGGTGCAGTTTTGCCCAGGAGTTTTAAGCCAGACTTCATTGGATTCAATACGTGATATCTTTTTGATGAAACCCCTGAAATGGTTTTTGCTGACTTCGCAGAAGGGTTCAGGTCCGATAAGTGGAATTGTAGCGCCGATTTTAGCAAGTGAGTCAGCATCTTCGTTACCAGCAAATCCCTTATGGGCTGGAATCCAGTGTTTTTTACCAGTCTTCCCTAGGAGGGATAACTACGAGGAAGTTTTCATGGAAGCCGTATTCCGGTAGCATGTCATCTTAAGGCAGGCTAAAAGGGATTTTGGACTCCATAGCGTTAAGCCAAGATACATGACCCCTTTGAAAAGAATAAGGGTCAATTTTGTTCGAATGGAACAGGAATACTCAATCTTGCTTCCATTTAAATGTGAATTTGAATAGTTGTTAGGCCTAGGATGACATTTAGTGCAGTGGTTGGGGTTCACCGTAGACAGCCAGTCATACAGTTTCCGGCTATACGTTGAACCCGTTTTAGCATTTTGACTGCGGAGACTTTTTAGTTTTTGTCCACCAGACCATGACAGCATAGGCGATCGCTGGTCTAACCACAAGCGAATATAGCCAGTATGTCATCCGGGGTCTAAGGCCCCAGTTATTATCGCATAGGCGATGATAGATCCATAACGATATGGAAGCCCTATTTACGGTTCGTTCTATCTCTATCTGCAGGTTCCATGAGAGTTTACTGTCAAGGATGATTCCCAGTTTATACAGAGTCTCTAGGAGCAATGCAATATCTATGAAATAGCTCGAAGACTATATTAGACATGAAGCTGAAACTTGAGACATCAAATATATTTTGGGCTCTTATTTTTATAACCTTAGAATACCCTTCGATGGCTTTTAGTTTGTATTATACAATGTATTTCCTTAATAAGACTGCTCTAATATAAATAATTGTTTTTTTATTAAAGAGTAAAAAACCTTTACCCCAATGCGCAGCTAAATTCCCTCGTGTGTCAAATCTTCTAACGTATAAACTATAATTCAATCAGTTTAATCATGCTCTACTTACATATTAAAGCGAAGTAGTGGAATCGGCTATGTAATTTTCAAGCCGTATGTATCCTATAGATACATTAAACAAACTGAAATCCCGGACTCCTTTCATCAAATTGAGTCATGAACCTTGTTAATTTCGTGTACTAAAAGTGGCCAAACTGTGATAAGACAAACAAGATAGGCACCTACCTACTTATTATTCGTTTACAACTAATGCTCTGCTGGAAAAGTCCAGTACCGTAAACAAAATCGTTTAGAAAAAGGACTCAATAATATTCAAACAAAAAATACTAATAAAGTACACAAGAAATACCAATTGTTTCACTTTTTGTCAGGGTGAAACTATTTGCACAAATCGGTTTTATGCAATATGCAATTGAGGTGGCTTTCCACACAAACTTATATCAACAAATAAGTGACAACTTAAGCAAAGTGACCTTTCTTGGGCCAGACACCTACACATATCAATCAATTACCTATCTATATAAATATGTGATTTGCTTTATTTGTGTTGAAATCATTAGATCAATCATCGAACAATCTTTCTTAATGTCAGAAATATAAATACGTTGTCCAAATAATAACTTTCCGTGATAGATGACCTCATATCGAAATGTACCTGCAGCAATGAAATAAACCTACAGTTACGCCAAGTTACACGCACTCACCAAAAAAGTAATAATAAAGATAAACGAAAATACAAACATTGACATCTTGAATAAGGTTTTGATATTTTGTTTTTCGACTAATTTTTGTAGTTAATTCAGTTACCTTTCTTTCAAAATTTTGTTCTCAGTCTGGCGTGTTTGCGTTTATTTCATCTTTGCACCCTACGCTTCGTTGTTTTCTGCCAACATTGAAGTTTTATTTTTATTTTTAAAAGAAACAGGATATACCATATTAAACATTGCCGTAGCTTAGGGTGTCCATATACCTCAAACGAAAAAAGAGGACATACTTTATACTTTCCAATCGACAAATCCCCCCCCCCCCCCCGCCATTAACAACAATCACATCAAAATTTTAAATTTTATATACCTATTTCAAACAATAACAAAAACCCAATAACATTACTACAAAATTGATATTTTTTGATCATGATGTGGTGTCTATTTGGTTACTCAGAGAAATGTAAAGCATTTGTAATGTGTATAAGTGGATTATGGATATCACATACCACAGGTGACAGCTGAAGGTCTGGGTTTGTTTGAAAAAACATAGAAGAACTAAAATACATCGGAAAAGTGCTACATCGCTGCTAGTTATAGGCATATGACTTAAAAGTCTTAATTTGAAGGAATTGTTTTTATATTGAAATTAAAGGCATTAATAAAAAAGAGGACAAAACAAATAAAGAGGACAAAAAAAGAGCCAAGCGTATAAACACTCAAAAATCACAGTTCTATTTTAGGGATCCGAACAACTGACTCTCTCAAAAGCATGCGAAGATATATTTGGACGTTTTGCGAGAAAAATTTCCGTTTGCTTTGCCGAAATAAATTGTCGATTCAGCGACGAAACTAGAAGATGAAAAATTCTGAATAGTACATTCGTAAAACACGAAGCAGTAGAAAACTGATTGAGACTGAAGATTTTTTTAGATAAAAACCAATCCCCAAAGCAAATCGACTGCAATGCATTTTGTTTTTGTCCCCGGGTAAAATTCATCACAATAACCCTTTTTTAATGGATGGAAGAATGAAACTCTGAATCATTTAGTTAAACGATGCGGATAAATTTTGTAGAGGTTAATCTTTGAAGTTTATCGGAAAAAAAATTTCTTACGGACAAATAATAATTAAATTAAATTTGTTATCCAATTTTGCTTTAAACTTCTGTTTTTGTTTTTTAAAAATTGTTTTATAATTTTTAAGCCACATTTAGAGACAAAGATTGGAAAATCTGTGTACCATAGGTATTCCGAAAAAGCAAAACAACATTTTTACAGTTTCGTTTAACGTTTCGGCAACATTTTGTTCCCATTGGCTATAACTGAGGCCTAAAGGCCTAATTCAAAGTGCACAACGGGAAGTATATTTTCTTAAGGACCTGGCTAGGAAAAGAGCCTTTGTAACCTCGGCCTTAATTCACCGCTGAACTGTATAGAGCCTTAAATCCACCAAATTTATTGTAAAAGTCATTACAAAAACTTAACCAAAAAAAAAAACATTTGCTATTTTGAACCTCTCAAGTTTAAATTCTTTTATTTTTTAGCTGACGTGGTTTAGAAGCGTTAAAGTAAACACATGTTCGATTCCTTAGGAATGCCAAATGGTCTAGCAAGCCAAATATTAGCACCAATTGGTGCTTTTGGCGAATTAAAATATTTGAACAAAATGTGAACGTAAACAGATATAGAGCAGCTTACTATTCGCATGAGAGAAATAGAGAAATGTTATGAGTTTTTAATTGCTAGCTGAAAGAGAGGAAACTTGTTAACGAAACTCCAATGGATCGTCGCACAAGCACTGCGGACTACGTCGCAATAGTCAACACCAGTGTCGCCAGGCAACAAACAAAAAATGCTTAACAAAATGTGTTTTCCTCAATCAAAAAATAATCTCGAAAATAATATATTATTTTGTCTTTTATACTGCACATTCATCTAAATGTATTTTTTCTGCGAATCTGCATATCAATATGCAAGTTAATATGGAAACTAAACTTCCGAAAAAGGGTAAGATAAGATATAACTCCTTCGACGCATTGTTTCCATATTTGTATTAGAGCATGGACCAAGTTAACGCCACGTTCATGATGGACTAGATTCATCGCACTTACACTTCACTCGCTCACATTTCACATTCCATCTGATGCGTGCGAAACATCTGAAACTTCGTTGCACTTCATGCATAACAGGTAAGGCTCAAAATTCCAGTAAAAAACTGCCAAAATCGAAAAATACAAAATATTCATAAAAAAGCTTTCAAGTCTTCGAAAATGCTAGATCTAGCAACAAAAAAGCCAGAATGCCAGAATTTCACTCAATGGTCTAAGGATATTCGCGACATTTGTCCACAGATTGACGCTATTAATAATGCAATTTCAATTGTGCCAAAATATCTTCTACGTGCGGCACGTTTTCTCCATTCATTATTGTATATTCTGCTGGATTTCGCATTGCGCGACAGTGAAATGAACGAGGACACTAAATTTATTATGCAAAAACAAGAATAAGAATCAAAATACTTCGGAAAACACTTAAAACCCCTTTCTGCCTGTTGTTCCATGATTTGCTTCGTGTTTAGAGCTCTGGCATCTAACTTTAACAGGCTATTGAAAGACTTTTTAGAATTGCAATGCTATGAAACTTATCTGAGAACAAGTTATTTAAATGATGATTTACTTCTTACCACATTATGTATCATGAGTTAAGAGCTACTAACAATAATTTCTGTTTTTGGGCAATTCGTTTCTTTTGTTGTCGCCACTAAAAGCTGAATGAAATGTAGTATGTTAGCCGAAAAAAAATTAGTTTGGATAAGAGTAAAGTCTTAATAAATATCAGAATGCCAAACTTCCAGCCGGCTAAAAACATGAACCCTACTAACATATTTGATTGCAGTTTTTGTATGCGACTAAGAAACTAATAAATTATATAACATACATTTATATTGTATGCATTTTCATCAACAACAAGTCGACCCAAACTTGGCCATCGTATCTTCGCGTCGTTTAAATTGAATGAGGTCAGCTACTAAATCGTATTTCCGCTGGACTTCTATTTGCGACATAAAATACGAAATGCATCTTGTTTCCAATTGCAAGAGCACGAGCAATACTCTGAAGTTTAAACTATAAACCTTTGTAACATCACAGATGGCTGAAGATGTCACTTGTCCAACAAACGACAACAGTATAAAGTAAAAGATAAAAGAACTAAGCAGTTTCGATGTGTTTTATTGACTTTGTACTCCATCTCAAATTTCTTTTCCTCACCTGATTCTCTTCTCAAGAACAACAGGAATATTTTCCTAAGAATTTACACCTCTAACCTCTTCGCATTTCAAGTGGAATCTTTGAAACACTTTACGATTTTCACAAACAATTGAATTGTATCCGTTAAGTTGCGGGAAAACAACGAGGCCAAACACAAAAAAAAAACGAAACATTATTTCTGATTTTATGAGGCCCGAGGTGATGGTGGTCGAGTTCAAGTACGCCAGTTGTGGGGGATTGACTTTGCACATAGTTCGTCGGGCTCGGGGTTGCAAATATTTTAAAGAGTACTTTCCAAATATTCAGCTCTTTTCCTTCGTTCGTTTGAAGTTTATAGAAACTTTGGAACTGAACTCTTATCCTTTAGTATAAATGAAACCGGAAGCTTTAGTTATTATCTCCTTGGGAAATGGGAAGGAAAATAAAGTATTCAATCTTCGCATTGAGACAGTAAACAATAACAAATGTTACTTTAACAATGAGTGGATATTTGAATGGGGAATTATATAAACAGTAGGTATATTGTATGGCATTACGAATATGGGATTTAACATAATGAATATTTGAGTTTAAGCAAAAAGAGACAGTAACGTGAATGTTTTCGTTGGAGGTTGCTCACAAATGTGTCTGATATATTAATTATTTTTTTCATGTCTTTCTTTTTAACCTTAAAAAGCAATCAGTTGAAATTTTCCAAACACATCTGTGCTTTAATGTTATGAATGACATTTCTATTGGTTATATAATTGTGTAGTGGCGTTTTGTGTTACAACTTATAAGCTCTATAAATCTATATATATGTAATTTTTAACTTTCTCGCATTACGTAGTAAGAGAAAGGTATTGTAATCGTACAAAAAATCGAACTCGAGATTTTAATCAAATCTGACATTACGATGATAGAGGAACTCGAAAAAGTGGGTCTCGTAATTCTGTCCGTCTGTCCGTCTGTCCGTCCTTTCCTGAGCTCCACAGCCCAAACGGCTGGCCGGATTTCTTTCAAACTTCGGATTTGGAGTTTGTGGGCTTACAGTTCGGGGCCATTTTTTTTTTTGCATGCTAACCCTATTATTAACGGTACTTCCCATATAACGGTTTTAAACAAGTTTGATTTTTTCAAAAACGGCTCTAACGATTTCAACCAAAATTGATATTTGGGCTTATGTAGGTGCGGTTAACATGGCTGCATACCCAGTTTTTCGCAGAAAAATCGAATAACGGTAATTTTGAAAATTGGTCATATCTCAAAAAAGGTTAAAACTATTTCGACAAAAATTCATATTTAAGGTAATACGGTTATTCCCAACATGATGGCAAACTCAGTTTTTTCCTAAATTATCGTTTAACGGACTTTTTTCGAAAAATGTCGTTTTTTAAGACTTTATTTAATTATGGCTTACTTGAAAACCGCTTTAACGATTTTAACCAAAATGTATACTTGCGCTACGCTACATGGGGTAAACATAGCTGCATACCCAGTTTTTCGCTAAAAAGTCGAATAACGGTACTTTTGAAAACGGTAAATATGATTCCAACAAAAACTAATTTTTAAGGTAATACGGTCAATCCTAACACGATAGCAAACTCAGTTTTTCTCTAAATTGTCTATAATAGATTTTTTAAAAATGGCATTTTTTGAGAAATTGGTTTTCTTTTGTTTTAACTACATGAAAACGGCTAAAACGATTTTGACCAAAATGCATACTTGGAGTATAATTGACGTTTTCAACATTATTACGTCCTTCATTTTCGATTCTAACCACCGGAAACGCTGATTTGGAAAACTGCTCAAATCTCGAAAACACGATTTTCGATTTGGATAAGACTTTAAAAACGAAGTAATACTAACATCCCGAACAATACCCTATACTCAGTTTTTAGCTAAATAGTTGAGCAAGATAATTTTTCGAACTCAACATTGCAATATTTGTTACTATTTTGTACGCCATAACGGTTTTGCCCAAAACCCCCTTTTTATGATAACATAAGTATTCTTAATAGGACCCCTTACTTAGTTTTTCTTAAAAAATGGAATTAAAGCCGTGTTTCAAGAATTACAGTACTACCAGTAAAAATGCAATTACAACTAGGTACTAGAAGCTCCTTTTTAGCAAATATTTCCCACTTCTTCCTTTTTCAACCATATTAATCATGAACCTTAAAATAATTGCAACCAATTGGAGTCTTCATTTACCCCCAAACACGTGCAAATTCAAAAACAAATCTCTGAATTCTAACATCACAAACCCTACTTCGAGTCATGGCCACCAACCAGCATCACCAATTTGAAAAATCTGGTTTTATAGCCTATAAATAATAATAAAAGAAAAATAAACCAACCAAACTGATGATATGAACGAGAAAGTTTCGTGCGATCCAGTCGTGCACTTTATTTGGATATTGTTTTAGCTTAGACCGTCATTGCATTTAGAGTGGTGAGTGAGTGAGCTATATATACAACTAGCGGACCCCCTGCACACTGCGTAGTGCAAAGTATTAAAAATCAAATTCATTTAAATCAGTGATAAATAGTTTTTATTTTAATGCTTCGTGGTACACAATATTTTTTGTTTTTCGATTTTCGGTGTAAATATACAAAACCGGGATGCGTGGTATGAATACATCTTCGCCTTTAAATTTTCCAGTTGAAGTAGTAGCTTCAATTACATAAGCCATTAACGGAATATCTTGTAGCATTTGACAAACGGCATTGATTAATACTCCGAAGCATAATAATAGTGACTCCAACTTTTAATTGGAGATTATACGGACGCAATCCTGATAAATTCAACAAAATAAAAAATTCTGTTGGATATTTCGCAACATCTTCTTCATTAGTATCAACAGACTTGTACGAAACCAAGTCGCCAGAAATCTTGGATTGTATAGCCATGTTTAATTCACTGACATCTTTGTTCTTGCAGCTAAAATTGCTCTTTCACTCAACCACGCATGGTCCTCTATGTTAGGGAAAACACTTTCAATAAATTTCACTTTTGATAGTACAAGACGGCAAAAATCGTTTGGCAAGGTTATCAATCCAGTTTCCACTGGCATCGCACCATTTTCAATTTTTAGCAATTGCTAATGGATGGATCATGCAACTGAACGAACGTTGATAGTAAGTTTCAAATCTCCATAAATATGAAGACTATAAGCAACCGTTAATTTCATCAGTAGCTGTCGGTCTAGGAATGACGGGCAATGGGTAGATTCAAAAACTAGATTGGTCGGGATTGTCACTTTTCCTACGTCAGCCACATATGCAAACTGTCAACTTAGCACTCAGTCACGAATTTCTTGACTAGATTCGTCGCCTACCCACCCATCCATAAACGTCAACTGACACAGCTGCCCATGTGACCGATCTATGCCAATCAAAACTGAGATACATCAAGTCAGTTAGCTGTCAGACTGGGTGGCAATGGTGTAGTGGGTAGAGTCATTGCTTGTGACCCGGTCGGCTCAGGTTCGATCCCCACCGGGGGACAGCAGTACTCGGCCACCCAAACATATAAGAGAAACGAATAATATCAGAGTTTCTCCCCCACTTCACCAAAATAAAGAAAAGAGAGACGAAAAGAGACCCGACATTGGTGGTCTGATTCGAATATCTCTCTCTTCTTCTTTATAAATAAATATAGCTGTCAGACTAAAACTAGATACTTGAACGTCCCCAATGTTTATCTGATATTCCCTGACGATAAAATCAATGCACCACCAAATAACTCTGTATTATCTCGAACATCTTTCATTGTTGTTTCCAATTTCCAAAGCTTCAACAGATTTTTTATTTGCCATAGTTCATTCATCCCAAATAATGATACCGCAACGTTTTTGCCCTTCCAGATGTTCTTGAAATGTTACATGTTGGAGTTTCATTAACTTGGTAATTCATTTTCAATTTCAAAGCAGAATGTGCTGTCGGACCATCATCTAACAAAGTGTCTGCAATGCCAGAAGACGCCAATGACAATGCAATTTTATGCTGGGAACATATCGGTGCCAACAGGTGCATCCAGAAAATTAAATCCACCAGCACCACTATTGCGAGGTTGCAAAATAGTATCGTACGCCTTTTTTTGTTCCGCATTCACTGTCGAAATTTTTTTTGAACAAAAGCATTGAATTCGTTGTAATCGTATTGTAGTTTACGTTGCAATTCTAGATCAAAAATTTCATGCATTGCACGATTAGGTGATGGCGTTTCGAGAACAAGAAATCTTCAATTCAAATCAATGCTTCATTTAAATTTCCGGCGTGAAGTTCATTACAGGATTACCTACGATTAACTTGACGCACTCGAATCAGAAATCGATTCGGTGGTTTTCTGATTGTTTTTTATCCAATTTTGACCAATCTTCACAGGTATACTCCTGCCTGGTCCAATACATAAGATTGTGTATAAATTTGAACTCATTCGATTGGGTGGTTTTCGAAATGTAATATTTTGAATGAATTTTTTGTGTGGGCGGAGCCACGCCCCAATAACTCATGAACCAATACACCCACAAAGACCGTATATACTTACAAACCATGGTATTAACGTCACCATTCATGGGAAATTTCCAGAATCAAAATCGGTTCACGCATTACAGAGAACATTGGCGACAAACACAATACAACTTATTTTTATATATATGGAAGAAGAAGATAAAAGAAATAGATAGAAGATACTAAAGTTACATAATATATCTGTGCTAAAACGTTTATGCCGAATTCGAAACGAGAAGAAAGAAGCACTTAGGTGCCGATTGCGTTTTTTCCAGGAGTTGAACCTGTTTATTAGTCCAGCACACCAGCCAATGTGTCAAGCGCCCACTTGACTTAATTACAGGTGACAGGTCACTGGTGTCTCATGCCAACATTTAATTCAAAAAATTGTATGTCCCCAAAAACATCGTTTCTTCTCCTACGCACAACCAAAGAATTTGTTCTTTTATACGCTAGGGGCAATTTATTTTATATATCTCTGCGCTCTGCCCCAGCTACCGTCCATTATTTAAAACTTTCATGCACATTCTGTCACTTACAGGTAGCAAGCCGCTGCTGGGAATATTTCAAAAACGTTTTCGAATATAGAAACAGGGCGATTCTAATTGGATTGAGCAAACATTTCTTATCTTAACAAAGAATTTTTAAGTTCAAATGCATACACACTAACACAATCCGTGCATTTCCAAAGACCTGTTGAAGTCTGAATCTGACTTCAATTCGTACCTATACATCGTCACGTACCCCTCCTTCATCTCGATGGTTACTTCAGAGGTTGATTTGCCTAATTCACAGCGAAGGCTCATCCAATGCATTGGAATCCGGAAAGATTGCGAGGGTAATGACGCTTATAATTAGATTTCGAAATGTTCTATGAAATACACAAACATATTTGTGCTTTCATTTTAATCTAAGGGATACTATTTAATTTGGAGCACCTTTGCCTTGTTGCTTTTTGGTGTAAATGTCCTATTTGTTGAGATAATTCAAAATGTGATATTTCGGATGGCAGAGCAGAACGTTAATTAGTTCATTATTCGCCTTAAAGATTCCCATCACATTAAATATTCATGCCACAGTGCGCTGCTTGTAAATGTTTTTAATTACTGACGTACGGCAATGTACAGATGAGTTTTGCCCTTTCCAGCTGAGCAAATAAATATGTATTTCACGAATCATATCAGGGAAAACGCGTTTATGTCATCTGATTGCTAAGCATTAATAACCTCATGTGATCTTGGCCTTTTTATGTGATAAAAACAGCCGCCGAAAAAAAAAATTATGAAATAGAGTGATAGCTCCTTTTAAATTATGTATAGTCCGAATATTTTATGTCTACCTACGTCTCTTGTTTGCATTTTGAAAACTTGTGCGAGTACCTATTCGCTCGGTATGTCCTTATTTCGATCTTATTAAAAAAAAAACAATAAATAAACAAAGCTTCTTGCTAACCAATAACACGACGACAGGGATCGAATTACCGCACCCGTGAGCGAGCGATACGTCACTGAATTTTGTTGATTTAACATGCAAAACAATAACAAATTCAGTCACGTATTGCTCGATCACGGATGCGGTAATTCAACCCCAGATTCCCACTTTTCTGACAAATGGTGACACTTGTGTTGTGTACGAAAGTAATTTCACAAATATTTTAGAAATATGTTTCCAGTAAATGTTGAAGAAAGTCCATTGCAGAGAGTATAATATCTAAACTCTTTTTTGACATTCGTTAGAGTTGTATTAGACGTTAAGCTAACATAGAGTGTTCTTTATCGATTTTCACCATTTTGCACAACCTTTTACCGGAATGCCAACAATTAGATAAGAAGGCGAGTATTGAACTGGACTTCTTAGGCTTTTTCCGGGATCTATCGTAGGTAGGTAGGTAAGAGAGGCGGTTTATTTAAAAACCCAAGTAGCATCATGAGCCGTTTTACAACAACTGTTACCAAACCGGTTTAAAAGTTCGCTTCTCGAGGGAAAGCTTCTCACCGAGTGGAAAGCATCGTTTCTCGTTCCTATTCATAAGTCTGGTTCTAAAAACAATGTTGAGAACTAAGCTAAGCTTTTTGAGAGCATAGTTAAAAATAACCTTGAGTTTTTAACAAAAGAATGTTTATCGGAAGCGCAGCATGGTTTTGTATCTGCTAGGTCCACTATCACCAACTCGGCTTCTTTCTCATCTTTTGCTCTAAATGAGTTAGAAAACAAACGTCAGATGGACGCAATATATACTGACTTTAGCAAAGCCTTCGACTCGGTCAATCATTTTATTCTCCTTGAGAAGCTTGAAGCCTTTGGAATTCACTCTGAAATGCTTCGCTGGATTTCATCCTTCCGCGTTCAACTAGTAAAAATCGGAACATCGCTTTTGAAACGTATTAACTGTACATCTGGTGCTCCGCAATGGAGCCATTTAGGTCCACTGCTTTTTATTATTTTTATAAATGATATTGTGTCAACGGTCAAATATAGCCAATGCCTACTTTATGCGGATGATTAAAAACTATTTTCATCTATTAAAAGTATAGAGACCTGTACTTTGATTCAATCTGACCTGGATAGAATAATTGATTGGTGCAACGTCAATCGCTTAAAATTAAATATAAAGAAATGCAATGCAATCTCTTTTAATAGATGTGCATCTACTTTCGAATATAATTATACAATTAATTCAACTAACTTAAACAGGGTAAATAAAATTAAAGATATAGGAGTCACGCTCGATACGTATTTCTCGTTTAAATATCATATTGAATATACTGTCGCGAAGGCTAATTCTTCTGTTGGCTTTATAAAACGTAATGGAAGGGACTTCAGAGACCTATTTACTTTACTTTCGCTATTCACTGCCTTAGTACGGTCCCTCCTTGAATATGCTGATGTGATTTGGAATCCTGCATTATCAACCTATTCCGATCGTCTTGAAAAAATTCAAAGGCGATTCAATAAATTCATTTTTTATAAATTGCACTGGGAAGCCTCTCCAAATTATAAGGCAAGGTGTTTATTTCTGCGCATTAAATCTTTGAAATCCCGACGTCACATTCATGATATAATGTTTGTCAGAGACTTGCTATGCTTTCATACAAGATGTCCTGTTCTGCTCTCACTGATGCCAATATATGCACCGACGAGATCTCTGAGAACACGGCATTTCCTCTTAGAAAGAAATCATCGAACAAATTATGGCCTTAATGAGCCGATAACAAGAGCCATTGTATCTTTCAACAGCGTTTGTACAGATATAGATTTATCTTTGTCCAGAGACAATTTCAAAAACAAATTATTGTACATATTTATTTTCTAACAAATTTTATTTTTAATTGTATTCTTTACTTTTACTTTTATTTTCCAACATCTGTTACTTGTAATGAACAATTGTAGATGAAATAAATATTATCTATTATTATTTTTAAACCTGGTTGTTGAGTAGGAGAGTTAAGATCCAGCCTGTGGAATTCAAAAAGGTAATAAGTTCCCTGTCGGCGCAGTGGCTTAGTGGTTAGTGTGTTGGACTACACTACTAAGCGAGGGGCCACCGGTTCGAATCCCGGAAGAACCAAATTACATCTTAAGGTTTTTTTTCCACTGCGCCACCTCTCGCGAACGTCTGACAAACATCCGAGAGTAAAACTGTCATGAAAGAGTTTCTCAATTAGCCGTTTAGAATCGGCGTAAAATTGTAGATCCATTCCATTCGTCCCAAATATTGAAAACTCACACAAAACGAATGGTTATGAGAAGCTCGGCCTGGGTCCCACAGACCTGTCGCGCCAAAATATTTATTTATTTAATAAGTTCCTTAATACTGCTCTTCGAGATCTTCTCAAGGGAGTCGAAGAAGGGTTTACCGAAAGATCGCTGTCTGGCTTTAGCTAGTGCCGGAAAGGCGCATAGGTAGTCAGTGAGGGTTTCTTTTTCGACCGCGGCATTGCAGCTGCGGCAGTGTGTGTTATGTGGGATGCTTGCTGAAGATGGTAATGGGTGTCAGATAAAACAGGATGTCAAGTGCAGCGGAGGGGGTGGTATGAAGAGCCCCACCGATGCACAGGCAAGCTGTTCTTTGGACTTTGCTTAGCTTATCGCGATTAATCGCTTTGTCCAAAGCAGTCCACCAGACAATCACACCGTATGTGAGTATTGGTCTTATGACAGAGACGTATAGCCAGTGAGTGATATACGAGGCTGTAAGCCCCATTTGTTTCCTATGGCTTTTTTGCAAGAGAAAAGTGCCACAGTGGCTTTTTTAACTCTTTTTTAGATGTTAGGTTTCCAACTTAACTTTCTATCAAAAAGAAGTATTTAGCTTCATTAGAGAACGTCAAACTGATGCCATTTATAGATGGAGGGTCAGTGTGTGGAATCTTGTATTTCATAGAAAAGAGAACAAGTTCAGTTTCATGAGGGTTCACGCCTAACCCGCATTTATTTGCCAAATTTATTAGCTTGTTAAGAGCATTTTGTAGGAGTTCTTTTAACGCATTAAGTATCTGCCAGTCACGGCAATAGCAACGTCGCACAAAGGGGCAGAATGCACCAAAGCTGGCATAAATTCGAAAATTCAAACGTGACGTAAAGGTCCATTGCTTTAATTTCTCTATGCACAACTCTACCACAAACCGAATGAATTAGCTTGTTATCTATAACACATCTCGCAAAATATGTAGCAGTTTAAGTCAATAATCTACAGCGAAAACAATTGTGTTCTCTAGCTTTGTTATTTGCGTTTTTCTTTATTTTGTTTCGCTGCTTTCTTTATAGTGACTCATTCTTTTGATTGTAACGAGGCAAGAACTTGTGAATATTCTAATAAGTTCTGGATATTTTAAAATAACAGATCAGTTTACTTTCTTAACAACAGAGTCAAAAACTCGAATGAAACAGTGCGGACGACGCACTGCTGCTAATGACGGGAAAGGCTTTCTTTCTTTCGGCTCAGGCAGGCGAAAAGTCCTGATGCTTTGTTTAGCGTGCAGTTATAGCGACACGAAAAACCAAACCGTAAAAATTTTCGTTTGCTTTTTTTAACCACTTAAACTTAATGGTTGAACTTAATCTTGGTCTTAAAATGTTGCTTAGGAATAGTAAAATTAGTTTATCAAAAAAAAAGTAAGTACCTAAATTATCTTCAATTTTTCTAGAAATAGAATTCATTTATTTTTCTGAACGAAAAATTTTTACGTACAGAAAAAATAATAATTGTTTTTTTTTTCGAAAATTTCAAGATAATTTGCTATTTTTTTTTGATAAACTAACTTTATAATTCATAGGCAACATTTTAAGATTAAGATTGAGTTTAAGAACAAACGTTAAGTGGTCTAAAAAAGCAAAAAAAAAAAAAAAAATTCGGTTGCATTTTACGTATCGCTATAAACGGCCTCTTATCTGGGCGTCTAGTGCACTTTGGGAGACATTGATTCCTGATCCTCTCTGCGTAGATCCAGTGTGATTTTTGGTGGTCAGCAGTAATTGCTTTGGCAATTTTGTTTTCGAATTTAAATTTCTGCTCTTACTGCAGGGAGCTATGATTGCCTTTTTAGTGTGATGAAAATAAGAAAATAATACAAAACTAGTCTATTTAATGAACTTATGATTTTTTTATTGCCAACGCAAACGCATAATTTAATGACGTCTGCTCGCCGTGTCGCTGTCAGGAAAATAAGATACAGGAAAAGGTCAATGTGACAGCTGGGAACAAGATAGTTGACGTAGTGAAAAAATTGTTGTTGTAGTAGCTCTGTCAGCAAAGAGTGTTGCGTGTTGATTAAATAATTTGTTGATTCGCCACACTGGGATTGATGCCTTGATGGAGAGATTTTCTTAAGTGCGCTTTGCATGAGTAATGTAACTTCGTTTGCTTCCTTGCCCCTCAGCCTTCACGCAGTTATGACACTCACTCATTTAACCAAAGAATAATATAAGTCTTTTTTTTTCTGTGCGGATATGCGGTCATGGTGTCCCTAGGTATGCAGCTACTTCCAGTAGTACAAATAATAAATAATAAGATGGTTGATGGTTTGCACCCAATATTTAATATCGTCATAACGATAGATTTGGGTTACAATGAGAAACGTACCATGCCAATTGTGGAAACTTTTATATACGTCAGCCATTTGATTTTAAAACTATGTCGGCTACCACAAAATTGTCTTCTCTATATGAGTTCATAACGGAGTAATCCTTATTGACCTTTAACGCTAAAGTCTCAATCGCCTCAAAAACTATCTACTTCCCTCGAGTATAAATAAAGGTATAAGCTGCTTTGATGTTTCTCTTCGCTTTCGAATTATTGCTCCCACTGTTACTGTAGGGCAGATAAAAAAGACGCATTCTTAGATTGGATTAGGTTTAACATTTATTGAAGCGCATAAAACCGATTGAAATTCGTTTAAAATATACCCAGAAACGTTTGCCGCATTTTCCGGAATCACAGGGACGTAGAAATTGATTTTACTTCCAAGGGTTTCGTTTTCATGATTATCACCTGACATTGCGAATTTATTTGATGATGGACAAGACGACGGTTGTTTTTTTCTCATGACGATGTCGGCTTCTGGAAGGACCAGATGATGACCCCAAAATGATGATACAGTTCATGAAATGTGATAGCATCCAATATTAATGTTTGCAGGGAATGAATACAACATTCACATGCGTCACATTGGGCTGCCGCTGCCGGTCTTCGTGGTCCAAGGAGCTACAGGTTTCATTACAGTTTTATTATTGTTGAACCTTATTTTGGTATGGATGCGTGTGTGTCTAATATATGAAACCAGTTACGTATCTTTAGAAGGGCAATACATACTTCCAGAAGATGAAGAAATCATCAAATTTTCCGCCCCAAGAAATTCCTAAATGCGTAAGACAATAGAACTTGGTTTACCTCTGTCGGGATAGCACTGAATATATTTGCCGAAATTGTACAGGCAATGATTGTATCATATTTATGGGAGGTACGAGTATCGTTCGTGTGTACGATTTGTGCGAAATGTATTGGCCTTGTGTAGGTCAAATGGGGGACATATTGGGTAAGCTTGAACAATGCTAACAGAAAGTACCATTTAAATGTCCGATTTGTCAATAATAGATGTTAATATGCATACAATGTTGACTATTAAATACGCAAAGATTGAATATCTAATAGGTTATTTGTTTGATGGAGCATTCACAAAATACAAGCTGTACTTCAACCTGGCAGGATACGGAATGTAAATACAATAAAGCTCAGTTTTCAATTGAACACATGTTTACATGCATTCATTGTTTGTATTTCATAACCCAAAAAGGTCTAATTTGCTTGCCTAAATTATCGGAAACTCTTTTGGTTAGAAAGTTGTACGAATTGATGCAACCACAGTTGATATGTATGTAATTACAATTACAGAAAAGGAAATCCGTAAAGTAAGTTTAGACTGTCATCCTTTGATAATATGCAAGTTTATACCGAGATCAAACGTTTCAATTGGAAAAGTTTTTTCAGAACGGTTATACTCTGGAATTTTTGTTAGACGTTTGCTTTTTTTATATAAAGAGAAGAGAAGAGACCCAAGATGTTACTTTAGTCGGTAAATATTAATATTTATTAATATTAATAAAGATATGAATGCACTAGGTACGATCCAGTGAATGCATTAATCCACTCTCAAAATATCTAATGAAATCCAACGAAAAGTGTTTGTACACAACATTATTTCGAGAGCCCTTCTCAAATGTATCTTAGTTAGTGCTTAGTGGCAGTTTGTATTAGATCTAGAAAAACATGTTAGTAAGAAGAAATAGTTCCTTTTGAGACTGAGAGTTAATTTAAGCCTAGCTTTTTAACAGATTTGCAAATATTATTTTTTTTAACATTTTATGAATTTTTGAAAGCTTAATAGCTTGAAGGTTATTTAAAACCCTTTGCCTTTCGTTTTGTTTAATTGGTGTAATTGTAACGTGAAAAGTCGTATGCAATAAATAGAAAGTGGTTACGCACACATATTTTTAGAATGATTGGTGGATTACATTCTATCCTAAAAAAGCCATTTGAATTTATGAGTTAGAAAAGTTTAAACTACTAAACTGAAATTGTATGGATAAATAATTATCTTTTATATATATAAAATTGGTGTGAAAAATGTATAGTCTTTCATCAATTGAACACGGCCGATTTGGCTAAAATTTGTTTTCACTTGTTCGTAATTAAAAGGAGAATATTTAAGTAAAACCCTCCGAAAAAGTCGGGAAATTGGAAAAATTTTAATTTGATTTTTTTGAATGGAATTTTATGTGCAATTGTTTCGGAATGGCTTTTCGAGTAGAAAAATACAAAATTCTTAGTTGAAAATTTGAAAAATTCCGGAGAAACATGAAAAATTTAAATATTTTATTCGACGAATTTTTGCATATTATAGCATTATTTGATGATTTATAGAGAGACAAGACATTCGTCATTTCGTTTACTCTGGCAACAATTCGGTCAAGATCTCAAATTGAGTTGGCTGTTGCATCCTCTAGTTTGGAAGATGCCGAGAATTCAGCGACAGCGAAATTGATGCGAGAATTCAAAATTATTATTTGGGATGAATGCACGATGGCGCATAAAGGAGCTTTGGAGGCAGTTGACCGAACAATGAAGGATTTACGAATTACGAGGTGGTTCGAGACGATTTGGTTGGGCTATGATATTGCTCTCCGGAGATTTTTGTCAAACGCTTCTCGTCATCCCGAAATCTACTGCTGCCGATGAACTCAATGCATGCCTGAAATCATCTTTTTTGTGGAGGCATATCAAGAAGTTGAAATTGACCACGAACATTAGTGTCGCGTTGCAGAACGACCAATCGGCTGCGGAATTCTCGAGACAACTGCTGGCACTTGGCAATGGCCAAATTCCTGTTGATGTTTTAATTGGATCGATATGGTTTCCTGCAAATTTTTGCGAGTTCACATCATCGAAGGAGGAACTTATAACGTAAGTGTTCCCCGGCATTGCACAAAATTATAAAAATCTCGATTGGATTAGTGAAGAATAAGGGCGTCGATAGCTTGAATTTAATCGACGGCTTGACCGACGAGGATGAAGCGACCAACTATCCGACGGATTTTTCGCTTGATGTGCCAGGAACTCCGCCTCATAATTTATAGTTGAAGGTGGGATCGATTATAGTTATGTTGCGGAATCTTAATCATCTGAAATTGTGCAACGGTACGCGAATGTTCGTCAAGAAACTGATGAACAATTTGATTCAAGCGACTATCATCAAGGGCAATTATAAAGGAGAAGAAGTCCTTATCCCACGAGTTCAGATTATTCCAACTGAGGAAGGAAGATCAATCGTTGGAAGTCTGTGGGATTAATCTCGTCGTTCGCGTGTTGGCAAACCGTCTTCGTTGTTTGCTTTTGCCCGGAAAACAAATCGAAATACATTGTTTATCATATCGCTCTCTACTGACTTCGATTCAATTTAAATAAATTAAAATTAAATTTTAACTATCAGTGTTTTATTATCACTCTGGAGTTTATCTGAAGACGTTAAATTGGGGCGAGACGAAGCTCGCCGAGTGCGCTATGATAATATCTCTTAAGCTAAAATGTTAAAAAATGCCAAGTTACATACAACTGAATTGAACTATATTTGCCTCTTCCCGTTGCATTCAATGTTGGATTTGTTTGATATTTCTTTACGAGCATTACGAGGCATTGATCTTATGAGATGTGGTAGGTACTAACTGACCTAAGCTGAATTTAATACGTAACGTTATAATGATTATGTCTCATTTAACTGCAATCAAAGTGCATGTTAAATTAAGCTAAATACAGATCTGCCAATGTTGTCAGATCTGACAGTATTTTATTTCTAATATTATTATTACTTTGTTGTTACATAAATAATTTATATGACCAAAAAAACTATAGCACTAGGGGCTTTAGGCTAAAGATCTGCCAGTAAAAACATACCTTAGAACCGTATAAACTCTGAACCTTATATTTTGTTTTATTGACAGAAAAAACAGCCCATTATCCGACGCCCATCTGACAATCGTTTAAAAAAACAAACTTGTTCATTGTACGATATTGCCAAATAACTTAGGAGAATTTAATATCTGACAATTGATTACATTTAATTGCCAAACTCAAAGTTGTGCTTCCAATTTTGAAATTATTTTGCCTATTTTTATTACACCTAAGATGGAAAAGGGAGGAGAAATTAGAATAGATTTTAAACGGAAAAATTTTAAACTTTAACGCTGACATCTCTTCAAAAAATTTAATAAAAGTATACAAATAAAGACCATCCAATACTTCGCCATTTTAGTGGCACCCCCTCTATTCTTACACATAGCAGCTTAAAGTTACTCGGCCTTACCAATAATCAAATTTAGCCTGGCAGTTAACGGAAAGACTCCAGACTTTCCAAAATCGCTTTACCAATAAACGAATTCAGTCGTCAGGTTATCATTAAATGTAGGGTTAAATATTAATGGTCAGAAAGCCATGTTTATGTCTTACACTAACCCAAATTATTATTCTGTCACAATTCGTTCTGCAAAGGAATGTTGAATACTCAAGTTTTAGTAGTAAATCAAAATATGGTATTATATCTTAGGAGCAAGAAATGTCAATCGGTAACTTTTAGTAACTACAATCCCTAATAATATAAAACAAAGTGAATATTTTTTTGTGTGAAGCTACAGAACAAACGGGTGAACGGATTTTGACATTTTTTTTTTATTTATTAGGTTTTTATGAGGAGCAAGTTCGTGCATTTAAAAATATTTGATTTTGATTGTGAAAGTCGAAGAAATTCAATAATTAGACTTTGAACACAAAAAAAGTGAACTTCTCCTTCGTCTATTTGAATGAAATTAATTCCATTTTTTAGATACCTAAAACGCCCATCTTTTAAGTCCAAAACTAAGTTTCTATTTGTTATATTAGCTGAGCAATATTAAAAAATCCTTTGCGAAATTCCCTTTTTATCAATTTGTTAATTGACCAAGATTTTCAAATCGATCTCAGTGGTGGTTTCTTTTTTAGTTTTCTTTCAAGGTATATTCGTATTTTTTGAGAGAGCGGGAGGGTTTTTTTTCATATAAATACTCAGAATCGGAACTGTAGAACTGTAGTAGTGTAGTCGAATGGATTTGGTCTGCTCATGCTCAAGTGCCCAAGTGCTTTGCATCTGCTCATGCGTTTAAGGTTGTGCTGAGTGAGTTCTTTTTTAGTTGGGTAGATATATGTCGTTTTCCATTGGTTTCACTCGGGGATTCACTCATTCTGAAATCCAATGGAACAAGAAAACTGCTTCTGGTTTAATCCACTTTTGTATTGGTGAACTGCCAAAAAATATTCTACGGCTGCCGTCAGCTGACCTGTATAAAATACATAAATTTCACTTGTGTGAGTGCTTCTTGAGTGGATTCTGACTTCAAATCGAGAAGCGAATTTCTCTCCTCAGAATCACCAGAAGAGTATTTTTTGTGCCAATGGAACGGTTTCAGAAGTGATTTTTTCGATTCCGGACTCTCCCGGACGCTTCTTTTTGCCCAATGGAAAACGACAATAGAGAATAGAGTATGTATATGAATGTGGCGAGTCGCGAGTGTGCTGTCCATTTGAGTGGGATGGAGGATGGGACATGGGAATGGGATCGAGAATAGAAATTGAGTGTGATACTGATAACAGATAAGATAATGTGGCAAGTGAAGTGTATGGGATTGCGAGCAACGTTGCCAGACTTTTAAAAATCAAAATGCTAAATCATATAAATAAAATTGGTGTAGTATAGACTATAGAGGATACCTAGGCCTACAATCCCAACTTTATTTCAACTCCTTATCTCTATAAATTCCGGAAAAAAAATTGGACAAGAGCAATTTATTTTTTCGTTTCGTTTCGCTTTCACGCTTTGCGTCCGAAAATACTGGTAGCATTAAAAAAGAGTAAATACCAGCTTACAGAGGACATCTGCAGGTACCTACCACTTAGGATAAGGAAAAGGAAACCTATAAAAGAAATGCCAAATTTGTAGGAAAGGTGTGGTATGTCTGCTCTCTTGCTCAACTTTTATTTCATTCAACCTGGAATTGGCGTGGCGTCCATATAACCCTAACCCGATTCCTACCGACTTCCCTTTTTAAATTTTCACCAGCCAACACTATCTACAAAAAACTAAATTAATATACATGAAAGCAACCAAATGAATTTAATATTAAGAAAATGGTGCACACACGTAAGCGATGAACTAAATATTGTGTGTATGAATCCATTTTGATAATTCATCGTCACAGCAAAGCGAAGGTCGGGTATCGGGTTATTAAAGCTCTCGCTCTCACTGGATGGATAGTTGACTTTCAGATAACATTTCTTTTTATCCCGTTTTGTCTCTTATTCGCCAGCCAAGGCCAACTCAAGCGTTATGAGAAATGTGGATGTGATAGATAGAGTTCGGGAATACTACCTTTAAATAATAATGAATGCTATTGGTTAGTAGGTATTTGGATATTGTTAAAAGGCGCTTAATTTGATTTGTCTGATTAATAAAACTGGCTACAAGAGAGGTTTTACGAATTTGAAGTATATTAATTTAAACATGGTTACTTATTTACCAATTTTCGATATCCTTAACACCGATTGAATGTGTACATTTTTCCTAAATAACTGGAGAAAATTGGCTCAAAATTTTATTATTTTATTGTTTTAAACTGTTCAAAAACCACATTTTGCACGGGCAAAGCCGGGCGGGTACAGCTAGTTTTTGATATAATTAGATAAATAAAACTGTGTAATGGCGTTTTCGATTTAAGAAAATAATTGCCCCTTCTATGAAAAGAGCTACAAGTGCTCTTTCTATGTTCTTCATGTTTCATTGAAAAAGAAAGTGCACTTCCAGGTCAATTCTCAACACGAAAGAAGTGTCCGGAATATTTTTAAAGAAGTGCCCAATTTGGCCAATGTAAAAATTCATATTTAATGTACAACGCAAAAAAAGTAGTACCGTATTGAACAATAGGAACATATTTTCTCACAACGAACTGATTTGATCGCTTTGATAGGATCCTTTCCCTAGGTAACGTATTGCAACTAATACTATTGTTTCTACCGAAAGCGCTCCTCCGCGATTCGTCCGTGGAGCAAGTTATTCCCTTACGATTTCCACAATAAAGCGCATTGTCGGTTTTCCCAATTTTTTTTTATAGTTCTAATAAACTTTTTTCCAAATACTACACACCACCAGTAATAAAGAAACCTATAGTGGCAAAATAACTCTCATTCGTCATATTTTTTTATCCTTTGAGAGGTTGCCGATTCTTCAACAAATATAAGTTCTATAAAAATATCTTCGTCTCGACTTGACCTAACTTTCAATCATTATTAACTTTTGTGAAAAAACAAAACTTACTGCAAAAACAAAACAAAAACAGTTAAATTGCCATCTGATAACTGACAACGATTGACAGCAAATTTGTAATAGATTCAACAGAAAGTCTTCGTACTAGTAAAGGTGGAGGTTAAATTGTTTATTGGTACCATTTCAAAAATGCTGTACATTTTAATTTAAACTGGCAGTCAACTAATAGTCGACATTAGTGTTTGATTATTAGTAAGGCCGACTATCTTTTGATTTGTCGGACAACGCCCGGCAACGAATCAACCAATTCCGTATAGACGAATATATGTCAACATTGTCAACATCCTGAGAATGGGCAAACTTTTAGTGCAAGCAATCCCATATTATATAAACTTTTCACTGTCCCGTTGCCATATTATTAAAAAAAAAAACGTTTTCCGGGACCTGTTGAGCTTGAAAACATTCATTCAGAATCTTACTCAATATACGAGACAACAGTCACTTACTTTCCATAAACGCGCATCGGAGTGAAGTAAAGCAAACGTGCAATTGACTCCGGCCGAGTCATTCAATTATTGATAAGGTTGACACCTTACGACAAGTATATGTTTCACGATTTAGGGTACATAATGATTGTGCACGCGCACTGTTGCAACAAACCTCTGACGGATATGCCAGCTTACCTACTTCTACTTCCTACTCGCATATTTACGTCTGTGTTGGACTCACCCGAGTAATATTGAAATTGTGTACGATGTCACTTACGTGTATATCATGTTTACTCTATTTCCTTCATCCACAGTTCCGATTAGGAATCCAATAAGAAGAAATCCTTTGCAGATGACTGCACCTACCAACACCGTCGTCAGTTTTTCCTTGCTTCCGAGGTTGAAAGTGATAAAAAAAATGAAATATTATGATTAACCTCTAACTGAATTGGCCACCCTCGGACATTTTACAAAGGCAAAAAAAAGTAGGTATAAATAACAACGAATTAAAAGGACATTCATATAATTGAAGTAGAAGGATGGTCAATGACGGTGTAGACACATCGGTTTGAGTCAATTCTGTGTCAATGGATTCTTAAATGAAAATCATCGCCTTCGCTCCATCGATTTTGTTAGCAATTGAGCTCGATCGGAGGGTGTGTGCATGTGGATTTATTTAATAACTTAATATTTGGATTCTAAAAATAAATACAAATAATACTGATTCAATTTGATAAAGAGCTCATCCTCTAGCAAAAATATATTTCCTTGTTGTGCAGTGAGGTACTACTATCAATTTGTTGTTACGTATTTACTTTTAATACATTTTAGACGACTCAGTAACCACGATTGTCGATTATTTTAATCCTTTTCTTGCCGCATTACAAATGGCTGTTATATGTTAGTATTCATTTTAGGTTAGGTTAGGTTAGGTTGATGGGGGTGTTGAGATCGTCACAATAGACCAGGCACCATATCGGGCCCATCGCCATCCCCAGGAAACCATTAGGGTTAAAACCATTACGGACCTAAACTAATTCATCCAAGCATTCGATTTGCCTACAACATTTAAGTATCTCCTCAATACTATATGTGGAACAAACCTTTTCCAAGTTAATAAAGAAGTACATGCCGAGGTACACTATTCTACTCCGAGCAATTACTTGACATTCACAAAGAAGGTGTGTGAGGTCTTCCGCGAACTGTAGGTCCTCACAGTACCTGCATTGCATGTATCCGTATAAGTTAAGACTGTCTCATGGCATGCTTCTTAAGAAGGCAGTGCCCGGAGAGTGTTCCTATCGTTGTTCTCAACTTTGTTCTTCTGAAATTGATTAATTGTTCTGTGTTCCTCTGATTTAAAATAGGCCATAGTGCCTTTCAAACCTTAAGCCCTTCTTGGCCAGAACGTCTGCCCTTTCATTACCGTAAATATCACAATGCCCTGATACCCAGCACAGTCTGACACAGTTCTGCGAGCACAATGCCTTGAGCACTGTGCGACAATTCCTGGCTAACTCAGACTTGGTGGTTTGTGACTCTAGTGCTTTAAGTGCAGCCTGACTATCGATGTAGATGGCGATATTCTCATTGGATATCGATCTCATCTCAAGTTCCTCCGCAGCTTTAAGTACGGCTAGAACCTCTGCCTGGAACACACTGCATGTGTCCGGAAGTTTCAGGGCCATTTGCAGGTCGAACTCTCTGGAGTAAATACCTGCTCCCGTGCCCTTGGTTGGTCTTGGAGACGTCAGTGTATACTGAGGCCTCGTTTTACCGATTAATTAAGGTCCTAGACCAATCCTCTCTGTCAGGGTACAATACATCATAAGGTGTGTTACATCAAGTGCACCAAGCCTTTCATCCGCATTTACAGGGATATCAGAGAACGTTTCCCTTAAGATATTGCTATGACCTATAAGTACTTTTATTTTTAAAAAGCCCTGCATTAGTGAGTCGAAGCGCACTATTACCTGCGTGCATATGTATTTGTAAGTCTAGTAGTAAAAGATGCATGAATGCTTCCAGCGCAGTCGTGGGAGTGGAACGTAGAGCACCAGTAACGGCATTGGACTCCGAGATTGGAGTTGATATTTCTTGTAGAGAGCATCTCATATAGCCAATTGGTTATACTATGCTCTACGTTAATTTTTTCCAAGGCACTTTTGATGGCATCCCTCCTGACATTAGTAAAAGCCCCCTCAATGTCCAAAAGGGCAGCTAGTGCGTACTCTTTTTAGTGAAGGCTGTCCTCTATTTTACCTACTACTTCTAGTAGAGCCGTCTCTACTGATTTACCTTTTAAGTATGCATTTTGAGCATTGCATAAAGTTCCGTTGCAACACTTCTTTCTTATGTGAATGTCAATAAGTCTTTCAAGTATCTTGAGGAGAAATGACGACAAACTGATAGGTCTGAAGTCCTCAGCCCAAGTATGGCTTGGTTTACCTGCCTTAGGTATAAAAACAACTCGTATTTCTCTCCATGCCCTAGGTACATAGCCTAATCGAAGGCAATGTGTATAAATATTCCCGATCAAGTTCATGACTGAACTGACCCTGGAGCCATTTGTAGCATGGCCGGTATAATGCCATCGGGGCCAGGCGATTTGAACGGAGCGAAGGACTTGATGGCCCAACGCAGTTTCTTGCCACTAATGAGATTGTCTCACCCTTCCTCTATTATTATTGTGATATTGCTTTACCAAATGCTATTACCATTAAGTAACGGTGGCAATGGCTTGCTACTTCCTGGATAATAGGCTTTCAGCACCAGCACTTTTTGAAGTCTAGAAGCCTCGCTTGTATTGGATTGCCTGATCAAGTATTTAAACTCTTTTTTACTTTCTATATATAGATCCCATGTAATATCGTCCCCCACAACTTTGGCCCTGTTGAAGAAATGGCTAACTTGCCTTCTGTTGGAGTTTCTCCTTGTCCCACCACTGAGATTGGGACCTCTTGGTTGGTTTCCTGAGCTGGCATACTTTTTCGTAAGCCGAGTTCATTAACTTGCCCAGGTTAGCAACTTCCTTGTCTAAGTCTTCTGAGGTGTCGTAGCAAACTGATTCATTTCCTAGCTGCTACCTAACTAGGGATTGTTGCTTTTTGGTTAGGGGAGATATTATAGATAAAGAACACCTCAATCGAAGAAACTTATGTTGTAAAATTTAAATACGAGCTGTACACAGGTGAAAAAATAGCCCATCAATGACCTACGTTAAACATTGCCAAATTAACTGCCTGTTGACACTGTCAAAGATGATCGCTGTTCGGCATTCGGTGAAAGTAAATAATAAGTTAATATACGCTGTAGAAAATAATGTCATATTATTAAATTTTTGAACATTTTTATACCATTCATGTAACGCAGATTACTTCGAATTCCTTTACTTAAATATTCCGTGAGATCATAAAATCAGAAGAAGATTTGGATTCTTTTGCCCATTAAACGAAAAGAAATCATCACCGCCCTTCAGACCGTATATAGGTAGGTGAAGTTGTATATGCATTGCATACGTACCTATAGTACATATTTATGTTCCCTTAAAGTCCTATTCAGTCCTTCCAAAAATATTCAAGTTTACATTCTGAAAATTCCCACAAGATATGAAATAAAGGAAAAATTCTTTAGAGTATTATACGTTCGTTTAAATTCCTTTTTATGATACAATTTTTACATGCAAATTTCGTTCCCCAGATACTCTTTGAGTTCTTCGGAAGTCTCAACTGAATTATGCATATTACCGAAATAGGGTTTAACAATGATTTTCCTCACAAAAATTTGTTAGATTATTAGTATTGATGTTTTGGGCATTCGATTGATCCTACGAAATGCAACATTTCTTGATGCATTCAAGTTGGGACTGAAAGGGTATTCTTTTCTTTATTTCATATTTGCCTCTTTTGTGATGATACATTTTCTTAAATCCAATTTGAATATGTTTTAGATAAGGTAAGATTTATTTCTATTTACATATTGTATTTGAATAATAGAAAAACGGAATAATGGTCTATTTTTCCATTGCTGCTTATTCCCTCGACGACCTATGAGAAGATAAATAAATAGGTACATAATAATAATCGGAGTTAAGAATTGTGTTTCAAACGCAGATTTAGCAGTAGGTAATTTTTGAGTTTTAACGCAGAACAGTAAAAAAAGTTTCTTCATACTTACACAATGTAACATTACAAGTATTATGGAAACTGTCCAAATTAAGGATAATTTAATTTTTGGGATTTTTGATATGGTCTCTTAGTAATCATGTGATGACAGAATTGAATTAATTAAATGTACGATATATTATGTATTACAAATTGATATCTTAAGATATTTCCACTGTTGCCGTCTCTCCCGAATGTCTGATATAAGATTATATAACTATCTGTGGAGAAGCTTCTGGATTCAGCATGAAACTGTATGACCCATGTATTGAAAACTCACCCAAGCCAATGGTTGTAAGAAGCTAGTTGATTAAAAATATAAATTAAATTAATATCTACGTCATTGCTTTAAAAGGACCACGTAAACTGTTTCACGTGTCACACCAAACTTAAGATGTATTTATTATTCCTAACCTACACAACATTGTGCCCTTACCTTCACAATATGTAAATAGTGAATGTTGAATGATAACCAGTAAAATATTTTGTAATAACTATTTTTCTTTGGAATTATTTAAATAAGTTATTTACCTTTAACATTAATCATTGAATTGTATTTTAACAACCTTATTCTGGTCAATACATATTACATCCATATTTCTTTAAAAGTAGTAGAACATTTTTTATAATATTTACTTCTTTAGTTAATATTGTTTTTTTTTAAATATAAAATTTCGTAGATATCTATCTATTCTTAGGGCTCTCTCGATGCAGTTTCCAATCGAAATCAGTGTTTTTTAAAATAAAATACAGTGTGAACTATATTACTCAATGCAAATTTGTTAACTGAAGAAAGCAACAACAAAATTCAAATGTTCAATATTCGCTTTGTAGGTACATCTGTAGGTACCTACTTCGCAGTGCCAGTTGGGTCCTTTTTTTTGGGCCATTTGCTGCTGTTGTTCTTATGTGCTCCTTCATTAGGTGTGTGGAAGAAAGTTTAGCAGTAAGTTCTTTTAATCTTGCTAATGATGTTGAGGTCTGACTTTTCTCGGTATCTACTTCTACGGGTTTGTTGATTAATGGCATTTCACCACTCAATCGAACCATAGTTAAGAGAGGAGACCTCAAAAGGTACTCTATCAAGTTTAAGGAATTTACCTTCAGTCTTTTTCTGACAAACTTCTAGCTTCACAGTTTGCCCTTCGCCGAACTTTTAAATTCAGGCGTTAAGACGAATCTTCAATGAGTTTTGTTCTTAAAACCGAATACGCACTATAGCTTCGATTTCTTTCGAAAGTGTGTCGAATTCGTAGAATCTTTATTTTGACATTCTATTAATCGAAAGTTAATTATTCATTCGAAGGTTGAGTGTATTTTAAATTTCTAATCGTTCGCAATAAATGTCATTTTTTATTCGTCTGAATTTTCCAGGGTATTCGAGTTCAAGTGTGGATTTGAGTTCACTATTTTCATTCGGTAGATATGTTTTTTTTGTCTATAAATAAAACAATTGTCATTTCTGTTATTTAATATTGCTTACTGACTTTAGGTACAATCAAGAAAAACATTGCTTTGACTTTACCAGTAAACGTATTTAGAAGTTGTGTGAACTTTTTTAATTTTTAATTCAGAATTAAGTAATTTCTTTCGTAAAAAGATTCAATAATTGATTACCTTTATTTTGATACCGTTACAACTTTAGTCTGGCAGTTAACGCAAAGACTCCAGACTTTTCATAATCGCTTTACCAATAAACAAATTAACTTAACTTAACTTAAAAAAAAAAATGTTTTGGCGCGACAGGTGTGTGGGACCCAAGGCCTAGCTTCTCACAACCATTCCCTTTGTGTGGGTTTCCAATTTTTGGGACGAATGGAAGGGATCTACAATTTTACGCCGAGTCCAAACGGCTAATTGAGAAGCTCATTCATGACAGTTTTACTCTCGGATGTTTGTCAGACGTTCGCGAGAGGTGGCGCAGTGGAAAAAACCTTAAGATGTAATTTGGCCCCTTCGGGATTCGAACCTGAGACCCCTCGCTTAGTAGCCCAACACACTACCACTAAGCCACTGCTTAACTGTAAGGTGAAATATTAATGGTTGATATTGTTTGAATAATAGTCTTAAAATCGAAAATCAAAATGTTCTATGATGCATTTTAATGATAGCTATAACTGGGGCCTAAGCCGTTTGGTATCATCGCACTTCTCAGCCAGTCCTTTATATTTAAATTCTTGCTGGCATAAACTTACCGTACAGCGTACAAATGGATAGCATTGTAGTACATTATAGAAATAGATGGATACACATACCCACATTCCCAGGTTCCAGCCATAGTGCATTCGGTTTCTCAAATCACAACAATGGTTCAATTGTTAGGCCCCAGTTATAGCTATCATTGAAATGCATCATTGAAAATTTTGATTTTCGATTTTAAGACGATTAATCAAACTATATTGGTTTTAATTGGTATCAAAATGAAGCTAATCAATTATAGAATTTTTTTACAAAAGAAATTACTTTATTCTGATTAAAACTTTTCTTTAAATCCACTTTTATTATTTCACTGATTGAAATCGATTTCAATGAACAGCTGATTTTCGTTTCCCAAATTTGGAACCCAATCGTTTCACTGATGTGTTCGATTCTCTTTCTATTCCCAGCTGTCAGTTGTGCGTTCAATGATCAACTCTAACCTCGAAACCTGCAAACCTCTGTTCAATTTCACTGACAGGTCCTTCCACTGACACCAATTTTTCAATGATTGCTATAACTGACTTGTCATAAAAATGAAACCACGATTCCACTGATTTGTTCCAATTATGCATTTCAATGATAGCTATAACTGGGGCCTTACGACTTGACCTTTCATATTCCATTCCGTATCGGTTTGGGACTTAGGGTTGTGTGCGGGAGCATGCGAGTTGCGCGTATGACTGAAATGAATAATAATCGCAGATTCGCAGTCTACTCAACTTTTATCTAAAGATTTTAAATGGCAGATTGAACGACAGGTCGAAAATTGTATTAAACATCTTTTAGACAAAGAGTGGTAAAGCATTTAGGTGTGACGCATTTAAACGGGAAAAGTTATGCACATTTCTTATGGACTGTGCTCAGTTTTCAGATGAACTAAATGAGCAACGCAACTAAGCGAGGGTCACTTATCGGGGGATCACTGTATCTTATATGTTATCGAAGAAGCTGTCTTAGCATTAGGTGGACGTACCATTAAGTAATATGGCTTACCACAGGCAAGTAGACCCTGAAGGAGACAAACTATGATTTTCAGGTTTTGGACACGCCTGCCACTAAAAGTGATAATGCTTCAGAATGGTTTTACGAACGAGAATTTTGACCCCAAAGAATGATCAATCAGCGTTCATTAATGACATCTTACTTAAGTCCTTTGACGGGGAAGAAGTGGTCTACAAATCGAAAGACACTGTTTGCAATGTAGATGTAGATGAAGCCGTTAACTATCCGGTAGAGTTTTTAAATTCCCTTAAACCATCGGGTATTTCATACCATAGACTAACTGTTCGGAAGAGCACTCCTGTAATACTCCTCCAAAACTTAAAACCACCAAAATTATGTACCTAATGGCACTAGGCTGCAAATCAAAACTTTGAATAAAAATTTAATTGACTGGGATTGTAGTATTACTGCCACCCAATGACAAAACAAAAACATTGTCTAAAGAAATCCAAAAAACAACAATTTAAGTAACAATTTTTCTGAAAAAGTACATTTTAATAAAGTGCCACCCGGACGAAGTCGCGGGTAACTGCTTTTATAATATAACACCATGAGGTCATTTTCTTGCACACACAACCTGGGGACTGGGATTCGAATATCCTCTTAGCCGGAGCATTACTGTCCATTCGTTTGATATGGCCGACCCAACGTAGTCGACGTGTTTTGGATTTTTTGACTACATCCCGTTTTGGTACAGCTCACAGAGTTCGCGGTTGTATCTTCTCCTCCATTCGCCCTCCTCGCACCAAAAATCCGCCAAAAAAGGAGCCCAGTATCAGCTCTCCCTTCTTGTCTTTGGTCTAGCACTCGGCGCCATAAAGCAGAACTGGCAAGATAAGGGTCTTGTAGAGCACACATTTCGTCCTTCGAGTTAGGAGTTTTGAACCCAGTTGTTTTGCCAAACCGAAGAAGCAACGATTTCCCAGGGTATTTCTTCGCCGGTGTCATTCGTGAAGTTTATGTTTACCCCGAGGTGGGTGAACTCCCTAACTACTTCGAAATTTTTTATATCAACAGTGAGGTTTTGTCCTAGGCGGTGGACAGCTGCTTGTTTGTTTGTTGATAGCATGTACTTGGTCTTGCCCTCATTTACTTCAAGGCCAACGGATTTCGCCTGTTCTTCAATCGCCGCGAACGCTTCTATCACGGCACGCTGGGAGCGACCGATGATGTCAATATTGTCCTCATATCCCAGCAGCTGGACGGATCTATTGTAGATAGTGCCATCCGAGTTTACACCTGCCCTGCGCACTATCTGCTCCAGTACGAGATTGCAAAACCATTGTACAAGGATAACAATTAGCTCATCAGTTTATCGGATTATTAGAATAACCCAAAAGTACTCCAAGTTGTTGAATAGAGTGGACAGGTCACTCCCAGTCAGCCATAATATAAAATACCTGCTTATCCAAATGCTTAACGTACAGATTCCCACGTGTGCGGTCCGGAAGTAAAACATTATTGGTATAACGCTCAACACTTACAACGAAACTGCAAGTGATTGAAAATACTACCCGCATTTATTTTCTTATTTTCATTCAAAAGAATGAATTGTTTATGGATTCTTAAGTATACTTCTTTTGTATACCTCATGTTTAAGTTGTCAACCTTAGCTTCATAAATGTCACAGAAAGTTAAAGAAATAATTACCCAATATTTTGTACGGTCTGAACTGGGCTATTGATGACATACAAATGCTCACGCCCACGAACGGTTGCTTTAAGCTATTTTGCATACGTATTCGTTTCAAATATAATTTCCCCCTTAACGAAATACAGCAAACGTTTTCACCCATTCAGTTTGTAACAACTTTATCCCGATAACGTCCCATCAACGCGACGGGCATTCAGCCTATTGTTGCATATCACCGCAATATGGCGAGAATATTATTATTCTTCACCATGTACCTATACAAAGTGGATTCAAGGGATATTTTTCAATAAGCTACATACCAACATACCTTCCAATATAACAGATTCCCATTATAGTTATGTGATGGCGCTAACTTAAAAGGACATCATGAAGCATAATGCAACAAAGGACGAAGTTAGATTACCTAATGAAAACTGTGTTTTCTGTTTTGGACAAATTAGCACATCAAATAATTATTTCAAGTTCAAGAGGATATACCAAAAGGACAAAGAAAATAAGGAGCAAGTATTTAATTAATAAACTGCTGGTATGCTTATCAACACTCTTATTCTATCGTTTAATTTAACAAAGTATTCTCTGGCGCGAAATGGCCCATCAACAGTTTAATGCTGACAAGCTTATACCTCCGAAAATATAAGTATTCAAACAACTATAGGACTACAGCACTTTTCATTTATCGTACACAAAACAGGCGACCGACGTAACATTCGACACAGAAACCCAATTTAAACGTTTGGGAAGTTTCCAAACCCGTTTACTTTGCCTATGAAAAGAAGGACTCCTGTTGCGCAAGTTGAAAGTAAATCTATGTGTTGAAGTGGCAAGCGAAAAAGTTACGTAGATATTTTTGTCCTCACATCAAAGCGGAGAGGTATATAAGTATTTGACTGGGCAAATACGTTTCATAAAAGTAACTCGGTCGGAACTCGTGGGAACATTGTCCAATATTATGTTAACTTGTCTAGGTTTTATTTGATGATGGCGAGACCCACTGCTACGCATTATTGTATCAATTAACTGTAGTTAATTCGCTTTACTAATAACCATTTTAGTCTCGACTTAAAATTTGCTGAAGATTGGTTGAAAATTGGCTCACTTGTCATACAATGGATAAAAATAAACTTGTTGCATCGGCAACTCGATTGCACAATGACAACGCTTGTTTGCTATTAGGTATGTTTCTCACGTTTGTTCTCTCTATTTAATTTCGTTTTGTTTTCTTGTAAATATGTCCAAATGAAAGAGGTTATTGTAAGAAATCCCAGACGCCCTTGGTTTTCCTTTGAAGTAAAAAATCTTATGAGACTTTATGAGTGGAAATCTTATCCTTCACCTGGTAATTGGACCACATTATTTGTCAAATTAAGAAATGAAAAAAAAAACAACCGCGAGTACGTAGAAGGAAACAACTCTTTTACACTTCTAACCTCAACGTTAACTTAAATAGCCGCGATCTTTGGAAAAATTTGCGAAAGCTCGGTATAGCATATAAAAAGTACATCTCTGCAAATACCGATATTAGTCCGAATGCATTAAACAAATACTTTGCTTCCTCATTGTCTTACATCGTTGCCTACACCGTCTTTCTCTTCCGGTGTATCTGATCCAAAATTCTCATCTAATATCATCGATAGTCGTCCAGATTATTTGGGGCCAAAATTTGTCTTTAAAACGGTAAATAGCATCGACGTTATTTTTGCCATCAGATCTGTTAAGTCCGTTGCTATAGGATTTGGATGGAATATCGCTAAAATTTATTAATATTATTCTCTCATTTGTGATCGAGACTCTAACGCACACATATAATAGCTGCTTAACCAGATCTTGCTTTCCCTCATTTTGGAAATTTGCCAAAATAACACCAATTCCTGAAAAATCAAATCCTTCAGAATGCTCTGATTTTTGGCCAATTAGCATTCTTTCTGGTCAAAATGTTCAAAAGTCTTTGAACATGCCATTAAAGACCAATTACAAGCACACATAGGCATTACGGACAACTTGATTTGTCCGCATCAATCCGCGTGGCGAAAAGACCACAGCTGCACCACCGCGTAGTTTAAAACAGTTGACAATATTCGTCGAAATTTCGACAAATCTGAAGTAACTTTACTTTGTCTTTAAGTACGAGTTGGACAAAAAAGCGATTTTATTAACAGAGAATTATCTGAGCGACAGATATTAGCAGGTTTCATTAAATGCCATTGTTTCCACAATGTTGGGAATTCGAAAAGGTGTCCCACAAAGCTTAATCCTTGGACCGTTTCTTTTCGCTCTGTTTATAAATGACCTTCCCTCCGTTTGCACAAATCTGTAGAATCACAGATTTTAGATTGTATTACACGGTTAGAAGAGGATTTGACGGCAGGATTGGGCTATTTCCAACAAACTTATAATCAATCCAAACAAAAATCGTTATGCTTGTCTATAGGCAAGAATATTGATGCGGTGGACGAATATCCCCAAGCATATTTATCCCCAGAAAAAAATATTTGTTTTCCAACAAAATAAAAAATCTTGGAATAGTTTTGAACACTCTCTGTCAGCAAACGAACACATTGATGCAGTAGTCAAGAATATATATTTTGGACTGCGCATGTGTGTGGATTTCTGCTGACTACACCCCGATTAACATCCGGTTGAAATTGGTTAAAACTTTGCTGGTACCTCAATTAACCTACAGCTGTTTAATTTATAAATAGTAACCTCGATTCGACATCGTATAGAAAATTAGAACTGGCCTTTAACGCTATGATTAGATATGTTTATCATTTGAGAAAGTTTGATCATATTTCAATGTTTCTTATGCGAAACTATTTAAACTTTCGAAACTGCATATTCCTAGGAAACTTAATATCACGGCATAAACCAAATTATTTATACCAAAACTGGAAATATAATTCCCCCAATCCACCGCTATTTAGATAGTAGCCGTTTGTTTTCTGTTCATGCTATAAGGTTATTGAATTCACTGACATATGTAGTTAGAGATTAGACGTATGGAAGGCCCACGAGATTTCAGTGCTTTTCTATTAAATCATTTTAAAAATCTCTAAAGCAGACTGCACACAAAATTAGTCATACATATAGTCAACAAACAAAATAAATCGATTTAAAATTAAACAAAACACACTTGTTGCTCTCAAATTTTTATTGTAAAATTTTAAAATACCTATAAGTGTTACGGCCGTATTATTCACTCGGTTTAAACGCTTTTAAACCAAGAAAATAAACCTGACTAAACCATCCGTTTTTAATAAACCCAAAATATGTAAACCTGCCTACGTAACATTCACTCGATTTACCTGATTTAAGCTTTTGGTTTATTTATTTATTTAAACCTCGTGTTTGACACTATTGACAGTTCGGGCAAAGTATGCCTGATGCTATCATTCAAATGTTATTCGCTGTTGTTAGCTGGGAAATGCCAGTAAAATCGGATGCCGTCTGTTAAAAGTTACCACAGGCCAGCATACGTAGAACGGCTAGCAATTTTTGCTCTGCGGTCAATTCACGTGAACTTAAAAATAGAAATGGAAAATAGCATACTGAATGAAACGACGCATATCGCCTTCGAAGGTGTCGCAAAATGACGTGCAAACGGCAAAAAACTTCTTTCTGGAGCCGGAAGTATTTACGGAAATCGACGTCGCTAAAATCGTCGACTTTAGCAAGTCTGTGGATGCGGTAAGGGCGTCGAACCGCACGTTCCACCTGACGCTCATCTCCTCTTCTGATGATGTCCTCAGACAAAAAATCCATAACTATTTAGCCAGTGTCCTATTGCAAAACAGACAAAAACTAAAAACAAAAGCACTTGCACCTAAAAGTCAGCGAATTTTGCTTTAACGAATTGCACCCTCTAAAGTCTAGTTGCAAATTGATTGAATACTATGGAAACTGATTTAAACCTTTAGAAAAACTACGTAAACCGGTCATCGGAGTGCGGTTTACAATCGAAGTGGTTTATCTAATAAAAGGTTTAAAAAATGACGTTTAAAGGGTTTAAATCGAGTGATTAATACAGAATTACGAACTTATATGGTTTAAACAAAACTTAAACCTCGGTCTAAATTAAACAACTTTTCGAACCGAGTGAATAATACGGCCGTTAGTCTTTTCAAAAATTCCGAATCTTTGTTAAAGATTAATAATAATGTTATATTTATCTATTATTTACAATTTGTGTATTAAATATTTTATGTACTACTAAAAGAACTTAGTTCTTAATTGTACGAAACCAATCTTTTTCAAATAAATAAATAAAATAAAAAAAGGTTTGCCTGATGGTTGCCTCACTTTGAATTCTGCTTTCCGCAAAAGTGATTATCCAATTTCGTTTAAATGTAGAATTACATATCATTTGGATTAAAGAAATTATTTAATGTAAAAACTTTAAAAAACAATATAGATAACTAAATTGTGTGCCTATTTATCTAAATACCTGTTTTTAGAAAAAAAATGTTTTATTTTCAACACTAAAGTGCTTTCGACAAAAAATAGCTGGGTAAATTCAGCGTTATAATTTTGTTGCATTAAAATATTTTTTTTCTTTTATTGAAAAAAATATTTTTATTTAAACTACGAGCTGTAGCTGTACATACCCGAGATGTACATACGAGATCGTGCTGTTTGATCCAGCTAGAATTTTTGTTCTGGGATTTTCTGAACGCCTAGAACCGCAGCGATGTATATGTGCCAGAGTCATGGAAGTTTGGACATTCCGGATGCGCGCCAACCAGGAAAGCCGCGGGTTACAATGGAACGTTATTATATTCCATAGGTACATAATGCGATCGGTAGGCCTTTGCAGTTTTAGGTCTTTCTTTAATTATAAAGATAGGAACCGCTTCATGAAAGACTCTTAATACCGCTAAGCTAAGCCTTGCGCTGCGCTGCTAAGTTTTTTCATCCATGATTTTTGCACTTTAAAGCTTGCTGCAATGCCTTTGAAACCATATGTCCTTCTTCAGATGTAACCATCTTGCTGCGGCTGTCTTGTTAAATGTTTTTCCAAGATCATTCCTTTAAGCCACGGTCATTGGTGGTTTTACAATTGATGTAAGCTTCGCACTTTTTTTGGCCAGAACTCTGACACTGTTCTGCGAGCCCTGCCGATGCCCTGCAGCATTATGCTCAATAACCTAACCTATCTCATTTTAAGTAGATCCGCAGCCTGAGTACGGATAGAAGCTCTGCATTTGACCAGAAGTCTCAGGACCACTTGTAGGTCCAATTCGCGTATGCCTGACTCAGTATAATGAATATCATTTTCCCTCGAAACTATTTATAATTTAATTCTCACTGTCTGGGTACGTCACGTCGTATAAGATGTGTTGAAGCTTGAATTAATATTCCTTCAAAATGGTGATATGTCGTATCTTACTATATTTTTAAAGATGTATAAACGCCTCAACTGCAACCGTAGGCGTGGTATTTACCAACACATTATTGACGGCGTCAAGTCCAATTTAGTTCTGTGTAGAACTGTAGACGCCCACTAAGAAGGGATTTTTCGATACGACCCTCCTTACCCATTTTTAGATAGGTTTTTTGATACTCACGAACCGTTAGTCGTATAAACTTGAAATTTTGTATATTTTTCAAAGTTCGTCTTAAAAAAGTTGAAAAAGAGGTTGCAAACTTTTTTATTTTAACATAACCTAACTCAAACTGCTATTTCATTCAATAGAACTTGACCAATCTATAAAATCTTAAACTGCTCTTTAGCCAATATTTCCACGAGTATTGGAAAGCTATCATTTATCTTTCTGCTCCTTTCAGAGGCTGAGCTAGAAGAAATTAAATACAGATGCTATTTAATCGACGAGAAATTAAGATTAATTCCTCGATTGCCAGCTCTGCTTGGGGGTGGGTAGGTTGAGTATACCGTACACATGGACAGCATTGTAGATGGATACACACCATGACTACACCACAGCCGCAGTGCGTTCCGTTTCACAACAATTGTTTTTTTTTTAATATTGTTACGACTTGACGTTCCATATTCCATTCCGTATCGGTTTGGGACTAAGGGTTGTATGCGAGAGTTGCGAATATGACTGAAATGAATAATAATCGCAGTCTACTCCAAGTCCATAGCAAACAATGCGAAATTTCGTACATGGCTAGGTATTCGCTGTGGCCGCTGTGGGTTTGGTGTTGGCTAAAGTGGAAGTGGTGAAGGCTGATTTAGGATGTGCTTATCGTGTCAGTTTCAGTTCAATTCTTTGAAGCTATTACATTGATCGGGGGTGTAATATTACTGCCGTCCTTAAAAAAATGACACAATTTACGCAACAATTTTCTTGAAAAAGTACTTTTTAATAGAGTGTCATGCGGACGAAGTCGCGGGTAACTGCTAGTCCTCTTATAAATCAAGAGCCTTGCGGACTCTTGACCGGACGTTAAATTTACTATTTAGCTTCCTGATGTCCAGTATAGCACCAAGATATGTATTGTAAGCTTTTCGAGAGCAAAAGCTCCACTATGACAAGTCTAGGAAGCTTTAAGGGCAGTATATTGTATTTCGTACTAAACTCTAGTTGCATATTTATCTTACTTCCTTGTTACTGATGCTCTTGCTCAAGGGTATCTTACTTTATTCAACAAAATATTGCTTCCAATAATTTCTTTATTTTGTTAAGGCCTAGCTACTTTTTATAGCAATATCGTCGCTGTTTTGCATTTGCAATTATTGTCCTAGGTTTGCTTTAAATAACTCGTTTAAATTGTGTTAAAATGCGATTAGCATGCAGACAAATACTGAAGCTGTAGCTAAACCATCACATTTTTCTGTAACATTTCCAGTAAGATAGATTGTAAATATCATCAATGTGGGAATTAATAAAAATTAAAAGAAATAAAAATCCATACTCGTCGTGAGAAAATTCAATTTTTGTTCTATTAGTTGCTCAGCTAACATCAAAAAGAAATCAGACACTACCTCTCATATTATAAGTAGTCCCTGTTCTTGGTTAGGTATATATTCCGCTAAAGAATACAGCCACAGAGGCAATTTAGACACATATCAATTACGCTTAAAGTAATTCTTGCTTTAAAGTGAAGATGAAAGACATTGCGTTTACAGGTTCTACCCCACTTTTGTTGGTGCCTTAAAAAAAGTGGTATTACCGTTCGCGGATTTCCCCCATCACACTTTTAAATTTATGCTAAATTTTGTTTATGCGTCTGGAAATAGTCTTCGAGTATCTGTACTCCTTGTGGCAGGTCAGTTAACTATAGCTGTGTGAACTTGCCGCTGGTATTAATATTATTCTCTAATTTAATTGTCTTTTAATGTATGTCATTAAATATGTGTCTTTTGGTTCTTTTCTTTCCAGGATGATGCCAACAAAAATGATGTGCTCTCTGGCAGTCGGAGTTATAATCAGCTTAATCCTGGTGTCAGTGACAGAGGCCGCTCCAATGCCCAGGTAGTTGTATTTAAAGCAATATAATCATTGTATACTTGATACGAGTATTTAAAGGGAATAAACAATAGATAACTAAATGAGAAGTAACTAATATTTAGACAGGGGTGAATAAATGAGTCCTACAATGTCACCATTAATGGTTAGGTCCCCTTTGGTGTCCGCCATTTACTTGAAATTTCGTATGAAGTAGGTATGCGGACATCAAATCTGATAGCGGGTCGACCGCGACCAGGTGCCGCATTACAGCATCCGTAAAAGGCTAGGTTAATTACTATGTGGCGAGATTTGGTTTTGCATGTTACAATTCCGTAACTTTTGGTAACGTTTATAAAACAAATTAGTGGGCTTTAGCTCGTACTTAATATTCGTTGAAACCTTAGAGTATATAAATCCGAAATTGTTGGCATTTTTGCATGCGTCTCTAGTAAAACCCATTACCTTCTCTCAAAATTTACAATCTCAAAATATTAATCACTTATGATAAAAAAAAAGTTGTTTTAGTTATGCTTTCCTACTGCTTTGAATGGCTGCAGGTTAAAGAGCTCTTCGGATTGGTTTCTAACTTTGTATACAGGTTTTGTGTGTCTTTTTTTGTTTGTCTTTTTTCATGCTGGCCGCAATAAAAAAATCTATATTGATTTGAAGACTATTTAATATTTGAGTTGAAAACTGCATGTTCTGTTCGTATAGCATGAGATGATCCCGGAAAGCGCAAAATATCTTGGTACGGTACTAGACAAAAAACTAAATTGGAACCTTAATGTCCAGGAAAGAGTCCGCAAGGCTCACAAATGGGACATGAGGCCGACAATGATGTATTGGCTATATACAGTAAGCTATATGGTAGTAAGACCATAATTACATATGGGGCTCTTTTATGGTAGAAGACCACAAACAAGAAGTATGTACGGGATATGTTAACCAGGGTATAAAGAACAGCTTGCATTGCCGTTACTGGTGCTCTACGTACCACTCCCACGGCAGCGCTGGAAGCATTCTTGCATTTTTTACCTCTGGACTTACAAATACATATGCACGCAGGTAATAGTGCGCTTCGACTCACTAATGCAGGGCTTTTTAAAAATTAAAGTATAGGTCATAGCAATATCTTAAGGGAAGCGTTCTCTGATATCCCTGTAAATGCGGATTGGTGCACTTGATTGTGATTTGTGACACACCTTATGATGCGTTGTACCCTGACAGAGAGAATTGGTCTAGGACCTTAATTAATTGGGAAAACGAGGCCTCAGTATACACTGACGGCTCCAAGACCACCAAGGGCACGGAATCAGGTATTTACTTCAGAGAGTTCGACCTACAAATGGCCCTGAAACTTCCGGACACATGCAGTGTGTTCCAGGCAGAGGTTCTAGCCGTACTTAAAGCTGCGGAGGCACTTGAGATGAGATCGATATCCAATGAGAATATCGCCATCTTCATCAATAGTGAGGTTGCACTTAAAGCACTAGAGTCATAAACCACCAAGTCTGAGTTAGTTAGAAATTGTCGCCCAATGCTCAAGGCATTGTGCTCGCAGAACCGTGTCAGACTCTGTTGGGTACCAGGGCATTGTGATATTTACGGTAACGAAAGGGCAGACGTTCTGGCCAAGGAAGGTGCTGGGCTCCCACACAACAATTAAGGGTATAAGACTACCTATGGCCATGGCCAGAAGGATAATCTTTGAAATAGTCCTTAATAAAGCGACAACAAGATGGTCACAATAAGAAGGGCATAAGGTTTCATAGGCACTGTGGCCTGTTTTAAATCGGAGGAAGTCTGAACAATTAATCAATTTCAGCAAAACAAAGTTGAGAACAAAGTTGCTTCTTAGGAAGCATGCCATGAGACTAGGCTAGGCATAGCTAATACGGGTACATGCCGGTACTGTGAGGACCTAGAGGTCGCGGAAGACATCACACACCTTCTTTGTGAATATCAAGAAATTTCTCGGAGTAGAAAAAAGTACCTCGGCGTGTACTTCTTTAATTACTTGGAAGAGGTTGGTTCCTCAAATAAATAGTATTGAATCCATACTTAAATTTTGTAGGGAAATCGAATGCTTGGATGAATTGGTAATGGTTTTAACAGCAATGGTTCCCTGGGGGGGGGGGGGGGGGGGCGATGGGCCCGATATGGTGCCTGGTCTTTTGTGATGATCTCACAACTCTCATAAACCTAACCTTACCTAAACTATGAGATGACGCAAAGAATTATTCAAAACATGCAAGAAGGTATGCGATTGAAAGGTTCCGAGACTCTATAAAATATAAATAGCGTACTTAATAGCTACCGCTTTTAAAACACGTAGGAGTTTATTCGCCAATTTCTTAAATGCGAGTTTTCGATTAAAAAAATTTAATTCCAAACGAAGCTTTCTAAACAATTTTCATTTATTTTATTTCACCAAGCCTGGTCGAATGTGGAAGGTCTTAGAAGACGTTTTTATCGCCGATTTCTCTACCGATTTCAAAAGAATCGTGCATAACCTCGTGGTTTCTTATCATTAAGTTCAACGCGTCGAAGCCTGAAAAGAAAAACAAATTTATTTTCATGAAATGAAATTGTTATTAATGTATTATGAATATTTCAAGCCATTTTAGAATGACTTATTATACAAAACTAGAGCGAAATAATATTAATATGGTACAACCAAATTTTTAATATGTCTGACTCTATACTTTACTTTAATCTTTCGTCAATATGAAATTGACAGTGTTTTCTTTTTCCATAATCACTATAAGAAGTCATACGTTGTATGTTTTTACTAAACAGCTGATTTTTTTTTATTTTGGTATTTATCCATGATAAAACCTACTTAGGTCTCGCATTTATATTTACGTAGGTACCAATTCCCTTCAAATTGCTTATTGATATTGATTAATGTAAAAAGTTTTGTCAAAGTAAAAATATTACAGAAGCGGAATGATTGAAACCGACAAGAAATACACATTTAAAATCTCAGGCGATTTATAAAGTGTCAAACCTTAAACTTGTGCAGCTTTTCTTAAGATTTATGTGTCAACTATAGGTACAAATATTTAATACGAAGTAGGTGTTTATGGTCCTTTCCTTCGTTCATGAACGAATTCGTACACAGCAATAATATGTGGAGGTATTTTTGCAAGTAGCAATAAAACAGAGTTGCAAGTGCTCATATGCAATAATTCTGTTTTGTCTTTTTTTTTCTCTTAAAACGGTCTCAAAGAAATTCTGAAGGAAGGACGATTGTTCAATTGACTGGTTTCTCATGAAGGGAGTTCAAATTTAAGAGAGAATTTACACGTGATAGCGCGTGCCCTTATCCAAAACTTTTTTCGACTTCAAAGGTGTTGTTTGTCGAATTTGACATGACTTTGCATAACTCCTTCTTAAAAGCACCGATAAAGAGGTCGATCTGGAATTCAAATTTGTTATGGCTAATTTTACTGCCTAAAAACGCACTGAAATGTGCAATCGGTTATTCGAGATTGCCTTATGTGGCATTAACACAATATAAACGACTTTACATGGTTCAGTTTTCAGAGTATTCCCCTACTTTTGAATATGGCCTTTAATGCTGAGGCACCAAATTTTGCAGATAAGTTGATGCGTGCTCTTAACCACGATATGAGATGTTAGGTCAACCGTTCAACGTCTTAAATTAATATTACCCACTAGTTTAACTTTGTATTTTACCGGGGGGAGGGAAGTACCTAATGGTCGAGGTTGAACTGCTTGATTTATGACCTCTTTCGTGTTGTACCATAGTATGCACCATAGTATATGCTATTTCTGGCAATATGCCTCTCTACCCACATTTTTCCCAATCGCCCTTAATCCTCTTTATATGTCCATGCATTAATCGGTTGATCTTGGTTATCCATGTTTCTCTAAAGAATTGTCGCCATTTTGTGTTTCTTTTCAGTAGCAAATTTCTTGACAGTGATTTTCTAACTACGCTTCGCTGGATCATTTGGAATGTTGCGCACGCAAAATCCTCCCGGGTATACCACCACCTACCGCTACATTTAAGCTTTTTAATGATTCAGAAAGCTGCTTAGCTGTTACGCTTGCTCGCTGTTTTCTCTGCATCTATTGGCCAGGTTGCGAGGTGCTTATGTAGCAAGCTTACACTTCTCACACCTTCATTCGATATTAGATTTCTAGTGCCATCTATACTGCCGCGTGATAGCTGGCAATTCTAACTTGTTTCAGATACGCCTCCATCCCATAAACCTATACATTCCCTGGCTCATTTACCGACAATATTTTCCGCTACTGATGTGAAGACATTTTTTACTAGTGCAGTACGCATTAATTTAATCGCTACCATAAGAAGGTCCCCAAAAAAGTTGATTTTTTTTATTTGGCACCAAGCTGATCGCTTTCTGGTAGGCCTTTAGGTCAAACATTGTGTGCGATCGCCTATGACGTGCGTAGCAGTCCAATTTCTATCTCTGGGTCCGTTTCGTCGTTGCCTTGCTTTGACTCAGGCACCCGCGAATAGGTACACGATAATCTGCCCTAGCGAGGTATCCGTCGGAACGGAAAATTCTCCGATTTTATACGTTTCGTAGGAGTTTTATTGCTAGGTATTCTTCCGAACAGCTATTCTGAATATCTTATCCGAAATTTTATAACGCATATCGGCGAATTACGTTAAAGTGCGATGAAGTGAATTTTTTTGTTCAATTTTTGACAGCTACGTTCCGATATCCTCCGACAGAAATTGGTTGCGGAATAATCTGCGATAGTAAAGCGCTTTCTATTCCGAAAGCGGAAGCTGATACCTCAAATGTAGTTTGAGCCTCCGAAAGAGTATGCGTTGCGGAGAATTTTTCGTTCCGACGGATACCTCGCTAGGGCCGAATATCTTCGTTCAGTGCAGCGTTATTTGCGGCGCTTAGGTGACCCCTGTTATGAGATAAGAACCATTATATTTTGGCATGTGGCTAAAATGAAAGCTACACCATGATTTCAAGCTCTGAGGGAGGCCACAAATCCCATACGCAGCAATTGTATAGGTACCACAACAGAAGGACGAAAACGAAACCAACTTTTTTTTAGCCCCCCTATCATTGCAATATGATAATTTATAATCGTTATACAAGTTCGAAATTAGGGGCTTAACTTGGCTGTTTTGTACTTCTCTTTTGTGGGTGAATAAATTAGGGACTTGTGCAGAAAATATAAATTTGCATTTATCTGCATTAACATTTTTTTTAAAAGTGAACAGAAAGAAAAAACTGTCGTAGCAGCTTTAAACTGTAGACGTTAAGTATGGCTCGAAATCGAAACTAAACTTCATATTACATGAATGGTAACTGTACGTACCTACAGAATTTAAATTATAATTGTGTGTACAGAAAAACACCTCATGCATATTTTTATTTGTTTATACCTTTTTCTCTAGGTACGCACTCATTGTTAGGCAAAAGCAACTCATTATTAAGATTCACGATTACACGTCTGCGGTATAAAACATGCGTGTACTTGAGGTAGAGGATTAATTAATTTTATCACACAATCTTCCTCCACAGCACAAAGTTTGATTTAGTGAATAATTTACATAATTGCTGCGAATATTGGTTTGAAATTTTGTGAAAAAGGATGTATTATTTTAAAACCAACATACACACGAACACACCTTGTTCAGAAAAATTATGCAAGCTAAAATGAATTTGACAACCACTTCATAAAATTGTCAAGGTTTAAACAATTGATTAGCCCAGTAGGGGAACAATCGTCCCAACTGTGCCCACTTACGTGTATTCCACATGAGATGGCAACCGGAATGTGGGTAATACTTTTAGTATCAACGTTCCTCTGGGAATGCCTACATATAATATAAGGATCATAATTTACTTGCGAAGCTGGTAGACATCACACACGTTGTTCTCAATTATTGTATTTGTACATGTATACATGAAAGGGCAACCAATTGCTGTTGTCTACATGTTTTTATAGCTGTCACTTGGAACACTTGGTAGTCATTACTAAAGAATGAACATTTCGCTATCAGTGTGGCACTTATTCCCTATTGCTGAGTTCTTTCGAAACTTTCTGATATCCCACACAAGTTTCTTCTTTCCTTTTTGTAACCATTACCCGCTTCGCCTGCAGAAACTTAATCAGAGATGTGTAACTTTACTTATTCTATTATTAATTATTTACGTAATTGAAGATGTATTGGCACATTTTATCTAGAATTGCTTAATGTCTATTCCAGTCACAGCAATGCTTTCTACAATGATTTGGATGAGGTCCCCGATGACATTTTGATGGAGCTAATGGCCCGATTTGGACAAACTATCATGAGAGCACGAAATGACTTGGAGAAGTAAGTATTGACGATACAGAAATAGTTTCTAGATTTTTATCACTTAATGGATACGACGAGTGAAAGGAATTCACAGCTTTATGGATGCGTATTAGATTTAGAGCTTTTTCGGGTATTTTCTTTTTTTTCTTTACTGAGAACTGTGGCAAAATGTTATAAATGTCTAGCACTGATGATAGGCGGTGTAACGATGGATAAATCTGTTCCCTTCAGGAAAGAGCAATAGATTTTGTCGTCGCCACTGTTTCAGGAACGTTTCTTTTCTCAGGTCTTACTTGTATTATTCTTTTTCTCCATTTTTACATCAGTATGCATTGCATTTTTTTTAAACCATATAAATTTGTAATTCCGTATTATTCACTCGATTAAAACCTTATAAGCGCAATTTTTTAAACCTTTTGTCAGATAAGCCACTTCGATTTTAAACCGCACTCCGACGACCGGTTTACGTAGTTTTTCTGAAGGTTTAAATCAGTTTTCGTAATATTTACTCAATTTTTTGTTTGAATTTGAAGAAACGGTGATGTCCTCATAAGAAGAGGAAGACGTGCGTCAGGTGGAACGTGCGGTTCGACGCCATTACCGGATATATATATATATATTTTTTTTTTTGTTGGAGGTTGCTACTATCCGATAAAGTACTCAGACACAACTACTGGTCCATTGTATGTACTGCCAAAACAGACATCTTACATTGCTGTACTTAGTTTTTCCGTCTTTCGAAGAAAGTTTAGAAGGAGATTCAGAGTAAAGATCCGCCACCTGATGCGAGCAAAGGCAGGACAACTTCACAAGCAGGACAGATGGTGGTGTCGCTCAAGCCCAATACATTTAAGTGTTTGGCAAAAGCTTAATGGCCCGAAAGGACACCCACAAGCAGTCTACAGTCGATTCTCCTGAGAGACAGAAAGAAAGACGCGGGCCCTTTGCAGATTCCACACGCAGTCGTTTGGTCTGTCTACATCCAGCACAGTCACGCCACCGACACTCGTGTTCACGAGAAACCCAAGTATCAATCGCTGACCCAACCACAGATGCCGGCAGACCCAACGCAGGTTCAGACCCTGAGAGAGCTTCTTTGGAACCCAGCCTGGCAAGCTCATCATCATCATCATCAAGCGATCTCGTTTCCCAGGACACCAGTGTGACCTGGGACTTGGACTAGGTAAAAGGGTTGAGCAGCGCTTTTAGTGCAGCTTGGCTGCCACTGCAAACGCAAATGCTTCTAGCCCTCCACCTGTTTGTCACAATATAGTGCATAGCCATAAGGATAGCGAAAGTCTCCACTTGGAAGACAGGCGCATAAGGGGTAGTGTAGTCGAATGTGCTCGCTTTCCACGAAGACTCCAGAAAAAGACCCCTGTCCGGTTCTGGAGCCATCCGTGTACCGCATATATCTGTGGTCACAAGGCATAACCGCCTAAGTCTGTTTTGCACTTTTTTCAGGAGAGCAGTTTAAAGTTTGACTCATAAGTGAAAACCCTCTGTTGGGCGGTTTGGTTTTCAGGGCATAACTTCCAAAGTAACTAAGCTACAGATCTAAAAAAAATAATGAAGATAGAGCAGAAAAATGCTTTTAAAATACCATTAAAAGCTCTATTTCGTCATAACTCGACTTAGGCGGTTATGCCTTGTGACCACAGATATAGACAGACGTGCTAAAGTCGACGATTTCGACGACGTCGATTTCCATGAATACTTCCGGCTTCAAAAAGAAGCCTTCTATTGTATTGCCTTTCGTGTAGCAATTTTATAAATTGTTCCTGTAAAATAAATGAAAACCACAACTAAAAATGAATTGAAACACTTAAGAATATTCTTATATCTTCATAATAACAGACATACTTTGCCCGAACTGTCAAATGCGAGGTTTAAAATAGTTTTTAGTACTTAAAATAAACCAATATAAACCAAAAGCTTAAACCAGGTAAACCGAGTGAATATTAAGTCGGCAGGTTTAAATTGTTCGGGTTTAAAAGCCTATGGTTTAGTCAGGTTTATTTTCTTGGTTTAAAAGCGTTTTAACCTCGTTTTTTAACCGAGTGAATAATACGGCCGTTATAGATAGACATTAACAGCCCTATTTATTAGATTCCCGTACGTCGCCTATAACGAGGTCTGTTCCCTAACGATAATGCATTCGAACACATAAGTCAAATTTAGAACTTCGTTCCTTTACGCAAAAGTTGGGCAGAAGAGAGCCACAAGGAGAGAACAAAACATTTCCCCTCCATAAAAAACCTGCAAATAATAGCCCAACAAATTTCTTTGGGCTAGTTTGTTATAACTGACATTAGCTGTCAAATCTCTCAAAAGTCAATTTGAATTGGCAGTTTATTTCGGTTTGCTTTGTTAAGTGCTGAAATTTGTTATTAAATATGGATAAATCCGCAAAAAAAAAAAATAAACATTAAACTGAATCCGAATGTTTTTCAACGTCTGCAAACTGGTAATTTTTTTAAACCCACTGACGTTTATTTTTGAATTTCTCGTATATGTTTTCAACAAACGTCATGCCAAACTTTCGTTCCTGTACGTTTTGGTTATATTCTCTTTTTCTGAGAGAATATATCCCCACTCCTTTATATCTGACATTTTGCCGAAATTGGCCCAAAAAGTAAGGGAACAGACCTACGATGTTGTTTAGATATATATCGCGTAAAAATTTACGGAAAGAAAAAATTCACAAAAATTACAATAAAAAATATATAATAAGCTATACGCAACCTCTAAACGCAAATTTGAGTTTAAAGTTCCGTTTTTTGCCTAAGTTCATAAAATTACATAAAAAGATTTTGTTTGAGAATGATCAATGTACCGTCTATATTGTAAATATTACAAGCTTTAAACAAAAACTACAATTTATAGCATTTCTTTAACAATTGTCAGTTTTTATAGTCCGATATTATTCTCGAAATCTTAGGTAGGTTGCTCACGTAGGTACATCTGTATAATCCGCCGACTTTTTACCTTTTGGTACCTATGCTAGACAGCTGGTGATGTTTACATGATGCCGATAATCGAGAGCCCGTTTCTAAAACGTGGGTTTGTTTTCACTCAGGAAGAAGCTGAGCTCCCAATTCACGCAACGATTGAGGGTATAAGACCACCTATGGGCGTGCCCAGAAGAATTATTCTTGAAAAATTCTTTAATAAAGCAACCACAAGTTAGTCGCAGTTATAGAAGGGCATAAGGTTCCAAAGGCACAGTGGCCTCTTTTAAAGCGAAGGAAGTCTGAACAATAAATAAGTTTCGGCAGAACTTACTCTATGGGCACTGCCTTATTAGGAAGCATGCCATGAGAGAAGGCTTAGCTAATACGGATACATGCAGGTACTGTGAGGACCTTCAGGTCTCGGAAGATATTTCACACCTTCTTTGTGAACGTCAAGCAATTGCTCGGAGTAGAAGAAGCACCTCGGCATGTACTTCCTTAATAACTTGGAAGAGGTTGATGCCGCAAATAGTATTGAGACCACACTAAAATTCTGTAGGGAAATCGACTGCTTGGGTGAATTGGTTTACGTCTGTTAACCGTAATGGTTCCCTGGGGATGGCGATGGGCCCGATATGGTGCCTGGTCTATTGTGATTGTATCACAACCCTCATCAACTTAACCTAACCTAACATACTGCTAATTGGTTGCTCGCCACCTATGATCTATGGTTTTCGACGTAAGCCACCTTGCAGATGTTTGTTTGCGTCATTTTTGTTACTGCACGGTATTCATTTTTGTTTCAGTATGCTACCGTGGGTTCTTTTATATCTGCTAACTGCTTATTTAGGGCTTTTCAGATTTTTTAAGTCATGGCTTGTTAATTTTAGTATACGATAGCAAAACGTAGGTTTGTGTGGAATTTAGTTTATCGAAAAAAAAATAAGCAAATTATCTTAAATTTTCGAAAAACCTGTTTACAAACCTGTACAGATTAAACAGTGAGACATCAAAAAATTTGTATATGTCCTTGAAGTAATATCTTCCAAATGTTCTGTTCCTTAATTAGCAGATACATGACAATAAAGTTTACTTATTTGAAACTCAAAATTAAACTCCTAACCCACATAAGTTAAAAGTTAAAAGTAACGAGCATTTCGATATACTGTTTAATACGAATGCGGAGTTTCTTATGACCGTAAGTTTTCTAACGCAACTTCTAATGAGTTTTCCAGATCTGCCACAAAATTGAACCATAAACCCAGCACATATTACCTAAAGGATGAAATTGGCTTATACCATCAACACATTGAAGATTAAACTAAGGATACTCCTCAATTGTTTACTATTTAAATAATATATTATATACCTTGTGGTTAGTCCGTTGGACTACGATGTTCGGGATTGCATAGGATTTAAGAGAGTGTAAGGATCCAATAAGTCGTTTCAATTTCGCCTTTCAAATACGGTATAGCGCCGCATGTTCCTTCCATTTAAGGGACACCTTTCAACAAATATCGACACAGCAGGAACAATGTGTTTTAAAAATTATATTCTAAGCAACGAAAGTTACAAGAAACACCCAAAAATCAAAGAATAGCTCTCATTACTTTAAATTAACCAAGCTCCAGACAATCTCTCCATTCGATTGTTAAATCGTGTCGCCTGTTAAGACAGAAGCAAGGAGTGTCAAATTTATTCACTTAAATAGAAGAAGGTATAGCGAAATTATTGCAGATTTTTTTTTTTTGCGAAAACAAATTTAAATTTTTCAAATAATACAATTGAAAAGTTCTGCACTAAACATTCTGTCGCTAGCTGGTGTAGCTGTAGCTGTAGGTAGGTACAAGTACATGCAAATTGTATATGCGAACGATATAAAAAGACACATTTGTATTCACTGTCCTAATTTAGCAGTAAATGCATTAAATCAATTTTTGCCAGACATTTCTCCTGCAATGACTACGCCCAACTGCAACAATGTATCTGTCCAGCTCTGGTTACGTCTTACAAGCTTTAATTATTACGTATGCTGTTTTAGCCAGCAAATAAAGCGATTTTCATTCTGAGAAAATATTTATTTTTCTTTGCTGACAAAAGATATCAATTTACGAATCACTTTGTTACATAAATAGAGTGTAGTGACTCTGCTGGTAAAATTAAGTGGCACACCTTTGTTAGTAGTGTACTTTATTTCACATTAACTTATTTTTAAGGGTAACCCCCATGACAATTCCCGAGTTGAGGGCGTATTAAAGGTAGGCTAATCGTTTTAAAAGAAGTTCATAGTTAAATATAGTTCATAGAAGAAGTTTAAGACTGGATTCGTTCTATTAATATATATCCTATACCTATCCAGTGATTTCCAGGTGAAGGTTTTGGCAATTAGGAAAGCTGTTTATATTAAAACCCACATCGTTAACAGTTTGGCCGCGATTAAGGACCTATTCAACCAAAATTATGTAGTCTTGGCTAGTAGATCATCATGCAGTCGAATTAAAATAGTAATGAACGAAAAATACTTATTCGCCTACTTTTTTCATTAGATAGTGTCTTTGAACGATTTCATTCATTCATACAAATGTTCGTGCAACGAGGTAGTTTGGTACCTACTAATACTTACTATTTCTTTTCGGTTGCAGCTTGCAGGTTTGAATGAATTCATTCATTCAACTACTCGTTTCTCTCGATATTAGCGGTCAGAGGTCAGAGCTTCGCTTGAACGATTTGATTCATTCTGTTACTATTTTTTTTGCATTTTTGTTTTTGTTCAAATAACTTTTTATTTTAAAAGAAGCTAATAGGTATATGAATTGTGAATACGAGACGAGAACGAATAGTTATGTAGTAGGCGGATTTCTTGTTTTCCTTCAACTTAACTTATTGTATAGGTATAGGCCTACTGGAAGAGTGAAGAGTAAACTTACTGAACGATTATTTAGGTTAGGTATATTTTACATTTTAAATTTTTCATTCATTGGAATGGAAAGTTCGAGAGTGATGAATGCCAATGGTTGATTGTAGATGTTTTTCGTTTTAGCATAATAATATTTCTATTGTATTTTTTGTGCATTGACAGTTTGTACGTATGAAATGTATGCGATTGATATTGGATAGGAAAGGGTTTTCCAATAAGTGGTGTTATTTTGATATTCAAAGAAAAATGTCATATTTTGAGATAAATGATCGGATATTTATTTCATAATAAAGAGGAAGGTATGCCGTTAATAATGAAAAACAACATCAGCCAAATGTCCACCACGACCACGCTTACAGGACCATATCCTTTTCATGAAATTTTCCATAACAAAATCGCAAAGTGACTGCCCTATGTCCTCCATAGACTCATGAATTCCATCTTTGAGCTCTTGAATCGACGATGGTCTGTAGACCTTATCTTTCACGTGCCCCCAAAGGAAGAAGTCGCAAGGTGTTAAATCACAAGATATCGGTTAAAATATCAATGGTTTTGTTGCTTATGTGACACGTAGCGCCGATTTGTTGAAAGTAAACGTTGTCTAGATCAATACCATCCAACTCCGGCCATAAAATACGGTGTAATGACATTTTTGGAATGCCCAATTCCAAAGAACGACAAGGAATGGACAAACCTGGGTTTTCTTCAACACTTTCCGCTACAGCAGCAATATTCTCAGTTGTTCTTGTGCACAAGTTGTATTCTTCACATCACTAACTTGTCCCAACAGCTCGAATTTTTCCACCAATTTCTGTATTGCGGTCCGACAAGGTGCTTCACGACTACCCAAAAATGCTTTAGTTTTGCGAACTGTGACTGCAAAATGTTCACCATTTTTGTAGTGAATTTTTATAATTTCAATGCGTTGTTGAAGCGTGTATCGTTCCATTTTTAGTAATGGCGTCAATGTCAAATGTCAAAAAATAACAGCTACCGAAATAGCGGGCTATTCAAAATAACACCTCTTATTGGAAAACCCTTTACTTGTTGTCAGTGAGTATTTATGAGCTAATTTATAGTTGCTTGCAGCCAGTGCTGCAACCATTATACTAATAATAAATAATAAATCCTCCCCCGCTCTAGATTTTTTGGAATTTTTCAATTCAAATTTGTTCCCAAACCGTTTATTTTGTTTTTACCACTTAAAACTGTGGCATTTTTGTATAGGATTTTTGTTTCAGATCTTTATCCATATATTCACGGTCAAGGTATGATAAGTTATTCAAGTAACATTGACAATAATCATTGAACGTGTGTAGGGCCCTGGAAGGATGAGAAAAACTGGTTTGAAAAACGACTTGAAAAAAATTAAGCCTACTCGCCTGTTAGTAAAACATCTACTTAACTACAGTTTCTTGTCCCAAAGACCTTATAGTACCAATTAGTTTTAGGTCGTCAAGGCCTTGTGTCCTCTTTTATCAACAGCCTTTTATACATTTTTCCATTCACGATGCACTTCTGTTAACATCTGTTTTTTAAGCTGAATATTATGTAGGTCTGATAATCCCTCCTGTCTTATTCCTGTCTTGAGTTAATATGTCTACTACTAAGCGAGAAGTTTCAGGTTCAATCGTAGGAATTACGCAAATCACGTGCTAAGACTTTTTTCCACTGTGCCGCCTCTTGCAATGCTCTAACAAACATCTTAGAGTAAAAATCTGTCTCAATTCAGCCTTTTACTCGCCATAAGATTTTAGGCTCTTTACATTCGGTCTAAAAGCAAAATCTCACGCAAACGAATGGTTGTGAGAAGCTATGATGACTGAATGTAGAACGGAGCTCTTGCTTCAACTATCCCCTCCAAATTATTTCTGCAGTGTATAGATCCATTTCGCGGTTTTCATTAATGAACCATGAAGTCTCAAGAAAAGTAATTTTTCTAAAACATATAAAATCATTTTTACTTTGCTAAAATATTGACAATTGAAAAAAGTTGAAAAGTTTATTTGTTATAACTTTTATGACATTTTTAATACTTTTTTTTTTAAATCGGAGCTAATATCGATGACACAACTTTTTTTAATTGCAGTTCAAAACGTACGGTTGACTTTGGATTAGCACGCGGTTTCTCCGGTACACAGGAAGCAAAGCATCGAATGGGACTGGCTGCCGCCAATTTCCCTGGTGGGCCAGGACGAAGGCGACGATCGGAAACAGAGGCTTGAATCTTTCACTAAATTGAAAATACTGAAAAGTTCCCGAAATTATTATCAATTTGTTTTTATTTTTCTATTTATCAAATGTACTTATTTAATATGTTGTTATTATGTTGAAGTTTTTATTTAAGAAATAGTTTTAATGGGATATGTAAAAAATAGTCTTAATGATAATATATTTTTCATGTTACACATACAAAGTAAAGGAACTACTTCTTTTCTGTAACACAATAATTCCTAAGTGTGTTTGTAATTAACAAAACATATAACACGCATTTGTAAAAAAAAAAACAAAAAAGAAACACTTTATATCCGAATGGATGTCACATAACTCTAACCGGTATTAAAGTAGGTTTGTAGGTTTATTATTCAGGCCCCCGAAGAAAAAAACAAACATTAAAGTTTACCTACTTCTATGAATGACACACATGGCGCTTTATCAAGAAAACAAAAGTAAAAAATAATTATTGACATATGTACATTATTGTAAGCAAGCAACGTAAACTTAAATGTTGATCATCGATAATTTAGTACGTACCTTTGTGTAGTGTATGCATATAAATATGAGAAATTCTAATCAATATGTTTAATCATTGATCTTTGTAATTTCCAAAATCATAATTAATAAAAACTAACTATCAGAAAGCATTTTTATTGTATTTATTTATTCACATATAACTGGGGGCTACATTCGGAGGTGCTTGTAAAAGATATGTGGACTGTAACATGATGTACAGTACAGAAACAGTTTGACGCACTACTCAAAAAAAAAACCAATATTGGCCTTTCCTAGAGACGATTCCATCAAAAGATTTGATTTGCAAAAGAAAATTATTACTAAGGTCAGTAACAAGAATAGCTGGAGCAATGAATCCATAATTCACAGACTGAGCAAGCATGCAACAAAGTGGTGAAGAGATGGGTCAAGAACTGATGAGGGAAGTGCAGCAGGAGTATTCGGGCCTAGAACCAAATATTCTTATTACTTCATCATTAAATCCAAAGTTGTGTGGGAACGCCTACAAAAACTTAATGAACTGTCTATCATTGGTACTGAACCATTCTGCGGAATAAGTATTTACACCCTCAAAGAAGATTTTAGGAAAATAGAGAAAGTGGGCAAGAACCTGGCATGGCACTCAGGGCGTGAGGCTGGCAAAGAAACTTCTGGGACAATACAACCGGAGAAGATTCCAAAGCTTGCATTGGCCATGAGTGAAAATATGCTCCGCATACTAAAGGACTACCTAACGGGGCACTGTAGACTCAAGGAAGACCTCAGGAAGCTTTGTGTATATCTGAAGAAGATCTCTGCAGATTCTGCAATGAGTCGTGTGAAATCCCAGAACACATGTTGGGACCATGTGGTGCACTGACCCACAAAAGACTGAAATACTTGGGCTAGTACCAATTATCTGATGGTGGATCCTTAGATTTTTAAAGGAAACTGGAGTAGAGAGAATATCATACTAGAGTCTATAGATGTAATTTTTGAACGCATTCATAAGGTGCCGACTCCAAATCACAAGACTGTAGGTAAGGGTTGTTTTAACAAGACTCGTTCCACCTAAACTATACATGATTCAAGAGCAAGTATACTAATTCAAGACGTTCTTTGTCAAGGACGCTGTTATATCCAATTCATATATACATCAAATAAAACTGTAGCCGTTTTCTATGTTCGCGGTTGGCGTGAAAACTACTGCACAGATTTCGATGAAACTTTTTTTTGAAATGTTAGTTTAGAGATTCTGAGAAGGACATAAGCTATTCATTTTATTATAATGTTAGCTCATACAGTGCAACAAAAACTGCGTAGTCAAGTTTTCTCCAAAGTGGAATGAAAGAGAAGTAGGCGAGGTGAACAATGTTTTCCTGAGGAAATGCGCAGTTTGCTGATGTTGTTGTAAATATATATTGAGTTTTAAGTTTCTTTGAAGGAGTATCGTATCGAGAAGCCGCGGGCTAGCTAAGCTAGTATTTAATAAGGATTGTGAAGAGTAAAACACAAAATTCAACTCTAACGCTACCCACAGCCAAAGGTATTTTGATTCAGTTTTTGTAAATAGAACGAAGGGCTCTTTGTCCATGAAAATGACGTAGCATGTTGGTTACGGTTGGTGAATCAAAAAATCTCGTTTTTCAAAACTGAGCAAAGGATGCTGAAATTCCAATATGTAGGTCTGACCAAATTTTTTTGCAGATGAGCTGGAGCATGGGTCCTACCAAGTCATGTTTGGTAAATATGCTGCTGATTGTCACTAGGCGTTCGCTTCAGCTTCGCAGCCTTTGCCTATAAAACTATCTATACCTTTTGGTACATTTTTACTAAGCACGTCGTACAGTCATGTTTCGTGATAAATGTATATGGAAAAAAAGTCGGATGACGACAATAACAGTAGAACGTTCATGAATTAGAGAACGGGCAGGGTAACGGACACATTCAGAAAACAAACTTGAAACGAACGAACCCAGAAGACAAAAACCAGAGACAAATAATGCTGAGACGAATAACTTTTACGGTAACTTACCTACAAGCTATATTTTTACGGGTTTATTTTTCATAAACATTTTAAGCAAATGTATATACATTTATCCCAAAAAAATACTAACCACATGTGACGAATAATTTTAAACTCAACGGGTAAAATTCTATGAACGCTTTACCCGCAGTGACGTTGCAAGATTAGGTGCTAGGGTGTTGGCGTTGCATAACATTTGTCAATAAGAGTGGGGACGTTCAAGTATCAAGTTTAGTTAGTCTGACAGCTGACTGACTTGATGTACCTATCTCAGTGGCCTTGATCGGTCACATGGGCAGCTGTGTCAGTTGACGTTTATGGAGGGAAAGCAGACGAATCTAGTCAAGAAATGAAATTCGTGACTGAGTACTAAGTTGGCAGTTAGCATATGTGGCTGACGTTGAAAAAGTGACGTTCCCGACCATTCTAGTTTTTGCGTTCAGGTTACATCTCTTCCAGACCAATATAGTCGACTTAAGATAACTAAGTTTTTGAATGTGCCCAATTTGTTACAATACTAACGTATATAATCTTGTCAGCTCCGTAAAAAATTATCTTGTAGGCAAATAACTATTAATCGGCGGAAATTGGGGGTCTCAGTATTGTCTCTGACGGAAGCTCCATTCTTGGACCTTGCCGGTATAAAAATTTGATTTTAGACTTTTCACATACCTCATTCGCTGATGAGATGACAATAGGTACTATTTCCAAACCCACTGTACACTGAAGACCCAATCGCACATGCGAGTATAGAGCTTCTTCTTGTAGCTCTCGTGTAGCTTAAGGAAGACTTAGGTTTTGAAGGCGAAATGAGGCCAAGTATAAATTTAATTAAAATATTTTCATAATACGTGTCTTGTCAAATACCACCTACTCCCAAATTCTTTGCTTACAAACAAGCTAGTCCCCTTAAAGATGTAAAATAAATAAATAGTTGGCGCAACAGGTTCGTGTAGCCTAGGCCTAGATTCTCATAAACATTCGTTTTGTGAGTTTTAGTTATTTTTGGGACGAGCAACGGGAGCAATAGGAGCAACATTTAATTTTATGCCGAATGTAAACGGCTGAAATGAGCAGCTCTTTCATGACAGTAATACTCTCATGACATTCGCAAGAGGTGGTGCAGTGGAAAACACCTTAGGATATAATTTGCATTTTTCCGGGGATAGATCCGGAGACCTCTCGCCCACATACTCGTAAGTTTTCTGCTCTAGATAGTATAAAGAGCTTTTGGAAACTCCGAGAGAGTGAGGCAATCAACATAGACCTTATCTATTAGCGAAAATGATGCTGCTATTAAAAAAAAAACTATTTCATGTTAACCTCCACTCCACCTGGGCACCTTCTGGTTATTTAGACCCAAACAAACAATTGCACCTTCCATTAATTGCAACTGCTGATTACGCTCAACCACTAAATTTCAAATTGAATGGAAATACCTTTATTATCATCGAACCGTAGCTGTAGGTAGCCACGAGTGTAAGTACAGCCGCAAGAAAATAAACATTTATCTTGCAGCAAAGGCATGTGGATTGTGGAATAGATAGCTAACAACTCCCAAATGTACTATAACAGTGAACTAAATTGGAGGTGATTTATATTTTCGCAAATTTACTCGCGATCTGTGTACGAATACTGACGATTCCAATTTATTTACTGTTATTTCCAATTACGCATGAATTCATAGGTGGAAACAATAATCCAAAAAGTACCTAATTACCGGACGATTAAATATGCATCTACATGTATGGATAGTCACTTACATTCAAATTCAATCGCTTTATTAATTTCTAAAATATTTCATTAAAAACATATACTAATTAATGTCACTTGGTTTTAATATTAAATAAACAGAGAACTAGCTTGTATGTATAAACTGAAAATAGTTTAGTGCATCCTCGTAAAGCGAGAGTGGCATTTATCAAGGACAAAGCTTTACTAGGGCTTATTTGCAGTATTTTTATTATAAAAAAAATATACTTAAACTAAGCCGGACTTCTTCTGACATTTATTCGGTGGTGCCTAGACTTTTTTTACATAGATATTTTATTATACAATGGAAACAAAATGCACGACTTGGTCGGACCAAATTTTCTCGTTCACTGAAAGAGTGAAGTTTTTTTTTTTTTTTAATTTTACTGTACAATAAAATGAAAGATAAAGTGGACATTTTGGCTTACTCATTAAAAATGATTAGCTAGTACATAAAATTGAATAAATACAATGAAGAAATTTGAAGCTGTTAGTAAATTTTTCAAACAGGCTTAGTAGAAATTTGTGTAGATATTTCTCAAATAATTTTTTAACGTAAAATATCCTGTTGTATCTTTAAAAATATTTTTTATATAATTTTCACTCTCGTGAGTTATGACTTATATTTCGTATTTAGTTCCGACATTGCGTAAAGTACGGGAATGTGCATCAATGCTCAAATCTTACAACTTTAACTCCGATAAATAGTGCTTGAAAAGTTTTTTTTTGTATGGGAAGTGTCACGCCTCTTTGTCTAAGTTTGACTAATCGGAAATAGGAACATTCGGGCCAATACTGAAGAATACCTCCAAATCTTGGCTAAGGTGATTTTGGAGTCCGTAGGATTCGTAGAAACAAACAAACAAGCTGCATCGATTATAGCTTGCAAAGGGTGTCCTATAATTCACGCGAAATGTAATTATAATAGAAAATACAGATTTTTAATTAGAAAGCTTAAATCTTATATTAATTCATAAAGTATACAGGGTTGTGTATGGCATAAATGGGCCTGAATTTCATTAATACACCTCCCAATTCGCTCTTTCAAGGCGTTGGTGGTTGTGGGCTTGTTTGGATAGACATTTGACTTAAAAAAAACCCAAAGAAAAAAGTCCAATGGCGTTAAATCGAAATATCTGGATGGCCATTTCTGATCGCAAAAACGATCGAGTACAAGATTATATTTACAAGGAAATGACTTACGCAGTAGTTAAATTGATTCATTTGCCATTTGCCATATACATACTTACATTGAAGTTGTTCATTTTAGGCTTGGCACTTTAGCAGTTACATGTTGTGCGTGGAGGAGTCGACAAAATATTTAAAAACAATCAGAAAGGACTAGCAAGGTGATCGAATATGGATTTTTTTATTTAAGAATTTATTTTGTGATTTTAGTGCAAAATAAAAAAGCAGTTGTTGGAGCACATATTGCTATTGCTAGCTAAAACCAGATCCCGCATATTTGGGCTCAGATGCGACGATATTCGTAGCCTCACAAGAGTGAACCAATGTTCCATCCTCCTTGTGAATGCCCGGCCCTAGATACGGTGCCCTGGGTAGTCCCTTCTTTGACGACCTATCCGCCATACGAAGTATCCATTTCAACAACATCACCAAATTTCTCAACACCTCAGGCTGGTTTTGAGCTCGATTTTTATCTGCACGTTCTACTAGTTGCAATTTAAAATTCGAGACACAAAATTTGTAATAGGTAAAGGTAAAAGCTCAAAAAACACACCTATTGTTCATCTTAACTAAAAAACTGAATAATTATTTGTGTGGCCTCTACACAAAAATGTGTGTTCGCCCCTTTGCGGTAGGTGGACCCATCAGTAGACGACCACCACCTATATGTTCTAGTCAAGACACACTGTTTGGTCGATTGTTTACCGGGATTTATGATTTTCCAATCAGAAACTGACCGCGAATCAAAACAGCCGTGGTGGTCATTCCCTTATGAGCCCATCCACCACATGTTTGAACATTTAAGACTCCATTTAATGAGCCTGGGAACCTCCATGCAACATTGAAAAGCATAGACAAACAGACAAGTGTCTTGTTGCTGCACCCTGTGAGTGTACATTAATTTACGATATAGGCAGGATTTTTAGTCGTTTAATAAAATATCAGCTTGCTTTGTTCGGCTATGTCAAGAAGAGCACAATGAGCCGACTTGAAAGGATATTAAAAAGAAATGAAATTATATTCAAATAAGTGGAAGAGGAATGAGACAAATGTCATTGTCACGAGTAAATATTGTCTATGTCCCTGATGAAATCACATACGAGAACAGGCGAGCACATATATTTTACCATTAGATAAGGAAACATATGTAGAGGCGTACAATCCGGGATATTGTTCAACTAACTGCTGCACAGTCCTATTGTGTTATCAGGTTATTTCAGAAAGCTGTCTGCAGCTTTAAATGTTTTCCAACAGGTATGCTAATTCCGGTTTAACTTTAAATATTTGTATTACAAATTAGAAGGTGGATATGTTTGGATCCACACAATTTCCAATTTCTATGGAAATTTGAGAGTTTAGTGAATACCTCTAAAAAATGATTTAGGTACCTACCTAACAAATGTTAGTTTTATATGGTTTTTAAATGTGTGTTAAAAATAGGGAATAAATCATATTAAGTATGACCAGAAACATGCTACGAGAACCTTTTTTAAATTTAAGAACAGCATATAACTTAATTTTGAAAAACTTATTAGTTATAATGCAATTGTAACATATTTTTTTTATAATTAACACGCGCTAAAGAGGTTATGACTACTCTTATACACAGCGCGGGCATTAAGGAAATTGGGATAAAGGAGATAGGAGATTCCGATGCACATTGGTCTTAAACGCCTGTAAATTGTACTGAGGAGAAAACACAGAGCTAGGTAAGGCATTTCGCATTCGTGTTGTACGGCTTATGAAAGAATCTCTATATTTCATAGTACGACCGAAAATAGGCTGAGTGGTAAACTGATGGGCATTCCTAGCTTGACGAGTATTGCGGTTGAATTGTTGAAGGGGCGGAATGCAGCTGGCGATTTCGGTTGAGCACTCTTTGTTAAAGAAGCGATAAAACAGTGAGAGACATGCTACATTTCTGCGATGTTCAAGCGAATTTATTGAATTTGCGATATTTGTGTCTCCGATTAGTTTTATCGCCCGACTTTGGATCCACCAGACCAGGTATGAAAATTGTACTCAAGTTTGGGGCGAATAAACGCCTTATATATGTTAGAGTTGAAAAGTACTTTGTAGTAAACAACTCACTATATTAATGATTTCGATATCATTGAATTATATTTTATGAAATCTCATTGCGGAAAAGTATAAAAAGAAGAATCTGTTCTTCTGGAGTTTAATTCGTTTTGGACTGTGAAGGAAGTAAGCCAATAGCATTTGGCATTGAATCTGATTTTCCTTTGATCTAACATAAAGGGTTTTCCAATAAGAGGTATTATTTTGAATAGCCCGCTATTTCGGTAGCTGTCGCTTTTGAAGCTGTTATTTTTTGACATTTCACAAGTAGAAACTACGCCATTACTTAAAATGGAACGATACACGCTTCAACGACGCATTGAAATTATAAAAATTAACTACAAAAATGGTAAAAATTTTGCAGTCACAGTTCGCAAAAGTAAAGCATTTTTGGGTCGTCGTGAAGCACCTTGTCGGACCGCAATACAGAAATTGGTGGAAAAATTCGAGCTGTTGGGACAAGTTAGTGATGTGAAGAATAAATCCCCTGCACGTCGCTCAAGAACAACTGAGAATATTGCTGCTGTAGCCCAAAGTGTTGAAGAAAACCCAGGTTTGTCCATTCCTCGTCGTTCTATGGCATTGGGCATTCCACAAACGTGATCAATGACTTTTTATGGCCGGAGTTGGATGGTATTGATGTGGATAACGTTTACTTTCAACAAGACAGCGTTTCGTGCCACACAAGTAACGAAACCATTGACCTTTTACGGGAAAAGTTTCCGGACCGTGTTATCTTTAAAGAGGTGATCACAATTGGCCACCGATATCTTGTGATTTAACACCCTGCGACTTCTTCCTTTGGGGCCACGTGAAAGATAAGGTCTACGCCAATAGCCGAGCGTCGATTCAAGACCTCAAAGAAGGAATTCGTGAGTCTATCGAGGACATAGGGCAGCCACTTTGCGATTTTGTTATGGAAAATTTCATGAAAAGGATATGGCCCTGTAAGCGTGGTCATGTTGGCCATTTGGCTGATGTTGTTTTTCATTATTAACGGCATACCTTCCTCTTTATTATGAAATAAATATCCGATCATTTATCTCAAAAAATGGCATTTTTCTTTGAATACCAAAATAACACCTCTTATTGGAAAACCCTTTACTTTCCACGGTATTGAAAAAGGCCAAAAAAATTGTTTTTCAAACAAGAAATGACAAGCAATATGGTTTCGCCAGCCTCCTTTTGAGTGGAGACCTGAGCTAGGTACGCAAGCAGTTGGATAACATGACAAATCTAGCCTTCAACAATAATTCTGGACATGAAAGCAAAGCTTTCATCGGGGCACATCAATTTATGTTGCAGTAGATAGTGGATATCTTTGCATTATTTTGCTAAAGACGCAAGAGCCTCCCAAAGATCTGTAATTTACCCCAACTCTTTCGCTATTTTGTTTTCAACTTCTGACTCGCCACAGCGGCGACATAAGGCACTTCGACCTGAAAAGATCTATATGAACTTATTATTTCCCCACAGAAGAAGTTGCTTCTTATACCACAGAGGGCTGGCCATTCACATAGTATTTATATGCTCAGTTGTTTCGTCTTCTTCAAGACATAGGCGGCACTCCGGAGAGTCGGCATCGTGTATTTTGTGTAGGTGATATCGCAACCCGTGGTGCCCTGTTAGGTAGCCAACTAGATTTTTGACATCATGCTTGCGTAGATTTAGAATCTTTTTGGCATGATTTTTGTATGCTCTCCAAGTGTTTAATACAGTTATTGTGCTCCCAGATTCTTATAACAAGGTTTGCCACTGTTTTAGAGATTGCGCAGTAGGGTTCCAGTCCTGTGAAAGGTGTTTCCGAACCTCTTCTGGCCAGTTCGTTGGCTTTTTCGTTTCCTTCAATTTACTTGTGGCCAGGAACCCACCATCCTGTCCTGTGAAAGGTGTTTCCGAACCTCTTCTGGCCAGTTCGTTGGCTTTTTCGTTTCCTTCAATTTACTTGTGGCCAGGAACCCACCATATTTTGGTTTTGTTTCTGGCACATAAATTTTGGAGGGTATTGAAGCAGCGTTAGACTGATTTGGAGTCAATGGTGGGTGAGCTTAGTTAGGGCATTTATAGATGCTTGACTATCCGCGAATATATGGATGTTTGCGCCTTTGATGCCAGAGTTCGGCTTTTCCCATTGGTATCGAGACAGCTTGGTTTGGTCCGAATATGCCAGCCCCGACCCCTGAGTCCATTTACAACCATCCGTATACCACTTTATGCCTTTTTGGCAGTTTGGTGGGTTTTTGCTATCCCACATATCTCTATTTGTGATCTCCGTGGAGAATCTTCTGTTAAAACATAGGTAGTATTTTTGGGAGGCGGTCTGTGATGGCGCAGATTTGTTGAGCTGCGAATGGCCACTTTTTTATGTAAATTAAATCCACTTAGATGCCTTCTTAGCCCGAAGAAACAGCGATTGGCAAGAGTGATTCTTCGATTGATCTCTGAGCCGATGTCATTTTGCGAAGTGATAGTGGAGCCCAGGTATACAAAGTCTTTAACTACTTCGAAGTTGTATCTGTCCATCATGACGTTTTGTCCGAGTCGCCGATGTTGATAGTCCTTTCTCGTTGACAGTATATATACTTCGTTTTGTGCTCATTAACAGCGAGACCCATCTTCCCCGCCTCCGTTTCGATGCTTGCAGATGCGCCACTGACAGCTCGCCGCGTTCTCCCAATAATGTCAACATTATCAGCATAGGCAAGTAGTTGAACGGACTTTCGAAAAATTGTACCTCTGGTGTTGGCTTGCGAGTTTCGTACGATTGCTTCAAGAACGATGTAAAAGAAAGTACATGATAGCGCGTCGCCTTGTCTTAAACCTTTTTCGACATCAAATGACTCGGTGGTGTTCTTGCCGACTTTGACGGAGCAGCGAGATTTCTCCATCGTCCTCCTACACAAACGGACGGGTTTGACTGGGATGCCAAAATTTGACATGGCTTTGTATAGTTCGTCCCTATAAAAGCTGTCATAGGCGACTTTAAAATCGATAAATAGATGGTGTGTATCGATCTGAAATTCCTGGGTTTTTTTTTAAGATCTGTCGGAGTGTGAAAATTTGGTCGATGGTTGACTTTCTTCGTCTAAGGCCACACTGATATGGGCCGATCAGGTTGTTGGCGAAAGGTTTCAGGCGTTCACACAATACAGCCGACAAGATCTTAAGTTTGGATATCGCTATCCTCACTTCGTGTAGGTCGGGTGGACGGAAGTTTTGGCCAAGGGTTTCGTCATTATTCGGAAATTACAATACCGCGTCCTCAAATTCGAGTTACACATTCAAAGCCCTTAGCATGTCCCAAAAACTATCGGTTAGACTGACATTTTCGTTTTGGACTACGGTCATAAACCTGTAACGTTTTCGCACAAATAAATCATACAAACTCATACAAAATACTCATTTATTTAAGTTTTCACAAAGTAAACCATAAACGGCGTCAACAAGCCTTCAGGTTCGAATACTTAAGTTCACTCTTTCATATTGCAAGTTTTCTTTTTTAAGTTCAACTCAGGAACAAATAATACAAACTAAATCGATGTGGTGGGGAAATATAGACATTCTTAAACTAACATTAAACTTCTTCACTAAATACATTGGCACTGAGCGGATCGTCTTGTCTTATTCATTAACTCCACCGAATAATTAAAAATCCATTTTATACATAGAGTAGCACAATAAAGCGACAAGAATAACAATTAAAAATGTGGCTCAAGTACAAAACGTAGATACATTATGTGTATAATGGAAATTTTATAACAGTTACATAATACAAATAAAATAAATTATATACAGTCTTAGAAAAATTTGTTTGTAATACAAAAGAGAATATGGATGTGGTTCGATGGACGTAATCCTTAACCTCTTACTATATATTCACAGACGAGCCACCAGTGCCATTCTTGACCAGCTCCATATACTGAAAAGGAACATGGAAACTTTGCCCATTGTGTTCGACTATCAAATGGCCACGACATGAAGATGCACCCACCACCGTGACAGTATCTCCTTTTTTGAGTTGCTCTGATGGCGGATTAGTGACTGAGTCCTCGGGGAAATTCATTTTCATTATTCTATTCTGTGGATAGCCGAGCTTTGAGTTTCCTGTCACCGTGTATGGGCGTGAAGGCGGAACTGGCGGTGGACGTTCCTAGATGAAAAGAATGACGTTTATTAAATATACATTGTCGATGGCGGTTCAGTCGCATGTGAATGTGGTATCACTTACCAAATCTAATCCGAAGAGACTACAAGTTTGCTGTATAATCTTCGAATCGCATTTTTCATTCGGATCTGGTGGTGGGGTGCCGGCAATCGGCTGGGGACGAGGTCTAGCTGTTGTTGACTGAAGATTGCTATTCCCCTTGGATGACACCCTTTGTGCTAAAAACGAAGGAAAAGCTATGAAAAATAATAAATTTGAACTTGAGACTTATTTTGAAATTTTGTTCTTACCAGCAGTTGTGCCTTTATTGTTTTTTGCGGAATGAATTAGCATGTCCCTTGGTTTCTTAATACTTCCGATCTTTTTGCGGAACTGCCATCCTCGCCAACTGGCTTGAATCATAGTTGCACTCTTTGTTCGAATCTCAGATCTTAAGTTCTCTAAATGCTGGCGAATCCCTTCACTCAGAAAGATGTGCCTCTTGCCAGGAGCCCACGAAAGCGTTACAGAACCATCGACTTCTGGTGGGTTTTCCATGGCATATTGAAGAATGAGATTGCAGTCCTCAAGAGCCTTGTCCTCGCAGCGTCTCAGCAAGCGAAAAGGCGCCAACATTCGGTATCTGGCGTTAAACTGCTTAAAGCGCATTCTGTGTGGAAAACCGGAAGCCATCAGGTTGACAGTTTCGAGGACTTGCAGAGCTCGAATTTGTTTGACCACTGTCAAGCGTTCAAAACGGCCCGCTGCCTCCGATGAATTACTTCGTATGCAGCGCACAAAGTGAGGCCGGGCATGAACAAGCGTTCGAAGGAGGTTATCTAAGCGTGTGTGGAAGTCTTGTGTTAGGGTTGAGACGGGCTCATCTCCATTCAGAAGGTCTGTGTGCGAGGTCGGAGAAATTCGAAAGCTTAGACCGCGCGGTACACTCTGCAAGGCATATAGGGCCTTAAGCTCAGACCCAAACAGATGGGTGGCAAAGCCAAAGTTGCACGAATGTTTATAAAATACAGCTACCAAGTCGTCTGGAACAACATCTCGGTTTGTATCAAGAAAGTCGGTTGCATCGTATTCGACTTTGCCGGCGAAATGTCGAATGGTAAACATGCGCGGATCGTGGGGCTCGGCATGTTTGGTCTCCAGTCGTGTGGAATTTCGGTGCTGCACCTTGATTTTTGCCACATAGCTCTCAGCGGTTCCGCGGACAGAGCACTCTGCATCCAGCATACTTAATAGACCAGTTCGCAAGGACGATATCAAGTCAATACAAGGTACATTGTCGACATAGTCTACTTCTGTGTCACAGACGATGCCCTCATCGCGGCACGACTCTACAGATGATTTGAATATATGAGTATTGTAAAAGTGTTGCATGGTTTCTGCGCACAAGTTGATGCATAAGTGTTCAAGCTGGGCATGTGGGGATGGCTCCTCAAAGCCAAACATATCTAATATTCCGATGAACCCATCAGTGGCATGACGAACCGCATTGTTTAGAGCCGCCATTGATTTGGATCCAGAGTTGCCGCCAATGGTTGATGCATGCTGACTCGCTACATCAGCCTGATTGTGAACAGATTCATTGGAGTCGGAGCTAAGCGTTCCCAGGGTCGACCCCAACCGCTTCAGGCTGTTTGCTCTTCTAACAATTGTTGCAACTGTGCGACAGTAGAGTGCTTTTGCTAGGCAATCTCTGGTCATGTTGGACATGTTAGCATCACATACTGACTTCACAAGTTGTCCTCTTGCATTATGAGTGCGGGTCGTGAGCCCTCGGAAAAGCGCAGCTGGGGGTACCCCCAAGAGGTTGGCTACCGAATTTAGTTCTGCTTCTCCCTTAACATCGACTTCCAGTCCCTGCGAAAAACAAGGAAACACTATTTTATTTTTCAAAATTCTTTACTAAGGAGTTTTGGTAAAAGACTGGTGAAATAATGTCAAATTATAGTAAAATAATGGAAATTGTCCTGTTGCTCTGTAAAACAGAAATGGTCTTTAACTCCAGCCAGTACTGCGACTTTTTTCGTTTTAAAACTCATAACTCTTAAACGAATTACGATATCGCAACCATTTGTTTTAAAGGGAATTTCCAACGCTTAAAATTTTGGAATATTACGCTACAGGGTGTTGCAGAAACTTTGGCTAAAGTATCTACAAGACTAATAAAATGTGTAAAAGTAAAAACCGTGCTGGTAGGTACCATACTAGATTCTTTATGTCGACCCTGCCTGGATTTAGTATCTTTTTGGCATCTATGTTCAAAGGCTAAAAAGCTTTTTGGCATGTCTGAGGCCATGGTATGTTCTCCCAATATAAGACGCACTTGCTGTGGTCCCAGCCTCTAAAGCTCAATTTACAGCTGATTTGAAGATTGCACAGAAAGGTTCAGGTCCTATTAACGGGGTTTACAAGCCTTTCCTGGCAAGTTCATCAGATTTTTCTTTTCTTTCAATTTCAATTCCACCAATTGTTTTGGTTTCGTTCCTATTACCTACTAAGCGCTTAGTGGGTATTAAAGCAGTGAAGTTTGGAGTCAAAAATGGGTGAAAGAAGGTGAACAATTGGAATGACTTGTAGGGCAATAATGGCAGTACGACCTGGTGCACTCAATGTTTTGATTTGACTCTGTCTAAAGCTATGAACTAAAAAATGGAATCCTCAGGATAGAGTAGAAGCGAGAACAAAAGCAGGGAACTCTGTCTGTTGGAAAACATGGAAGAAAAATCCTGTAGGTACTAGACACGTGGGATAATTTCCTCCCTTTATAAGGTTGTGATTTATCCATTCGGAAAAATAAAGGACGTCGAGAAGGGGTCTTTAAATTGCGTATCATCTATGTAAAACAAATAAATGTATTCCATCTCAATATACTAATTTTTATGTATCTGATACACACCAACTTTTTCTACAATATTGTGCGAAAAATATAAATAAAATTTGGCGCATCGAATTCGTTGACGTTTTCAACTGACAGATTTATAGAAAACACAACACGCTAGTTTAGGGGCCAGTTATAGCGACACGAAAAATGCAACCGAAAAAATATTCGTTTTCTTCTTTTAACCACTTAAACTTAATTGTTGAACTCAATCTTGGTCTTAAAATGGTTCTAACGAATTTTGAAGACATTTTATCAAAAAAAAAATAAATTCTCTTAAATGCGGGCGACGCGACGTTGCTATTGCCGTGTCAGGAAAGTACTTTAACACGTTAAAAGAACTCCTACCAAATGATCTTAACAAGTTAATAAAATCGGCAAATAAATGCGGGTTAGGCGTGAACCCTCATAAAACTGAACTTGTCCTCTTTTCCAGGAAATACAAAATTCCACACATTGACCCTCCATCTATAATTTGCATTAGTTTGACATTCTCTAATGAAGCTAAATACTTGGGTCTTATTTTTGATAGGAAGTTAAGCTGGAAACCTAACATTCAAGAAGAGTTAAAAAAGCCGATGTGGCACTTTTATCTTGCAAAAAAGCCATAGCAAACAAATGGGGCTTACAGCCTCGTATCACTCACTGGCTATACGTCTCTGTCATAAGACCGATACTCACATAAGGTGTGGTTGTCTGGTGGACTGCTAAGCAAAGTCCAAAGAACAGCTTGCCTGTGCATCGGTGGGGCTCTTCGTACCACCCCCTCCGCTGCACTTGACATTCTGTTTCATCTGACACCCATTGACATTTTCAGCAGGCAAGTACGCCTTAAAGCCACTTCACAATGGACCAGTAAAACAACTGGCCATGCCGCTATCCTGAACGATTTTAAAAACCTTCCAGGAAACATCGACTACACCACACCAATATTATAGTTCGATAAAAACTTCCAGGTCTCCATTCCCACTAGATCTTTCTGGGAGGAAAGCACTCCTGGATGATGAATCGATCCATTTCTACACAGATGGTTCGAAAACTGTGGACGGTGTTGGTGTCTTCTCCGATTGACTGAATCTTAGTCTATCCCTCCGTCTTTCTGATCACTGTAGCGTTTTTCAGGCGGAAATAATGGCGATAAAAGAAGTCGTTTCTTGGCTGAAAGGAACGTGATATTTGCTAAAGATATCCGTATTTTCTCGGATAGTCAAGCCGCAATCAATTGCCTGGAATCAGTCTCTACAAACTCTCTAAAAGCCAAAAACTGTCGCTCGTCTCTCAGAGAGATGGCGGAGCAGTTCAATATTCACCTCTATGGGGTATAAACTAATTATAAAGCTGGATGCCATCAATAGTATAAATCTTAGGTGGACAACTGGCTCGACATGTATAGTAAAAAAACAGATCTGGCCAAAGCTACATCTAAGACCTTCTATAGATACTTGATCTCCCTCGATAGAAAGCACATCAGTGCTACAATAGGTGTCATCACAGGACACTGTCTCATAGGCAGGCACAAGGCTTGGCGTATTTTCAAACGATTTTTGCAGACGAAGAGGAGGAAGAAACTATTTTCCATCTCCTATGAACTTGGCCGGCTCTCTCACAAGGACGAAAACTCCATTTGGGAGAATTCTATTATAATGATCTGAACGATCTAAATAACATAGACATTCGAAATCTCCTACGCTTCATCAAAAGCTCCAACTGGTTTAACGAGTAGAAAGAAAAAGAATTAAATCTTAGATTCATGTGCTATCACAAGGGAACTTATAATGGTCTAAGTGTGTCGGCTAGCCAATAGCCACTTCAACCTAACCTAACCTACCTACCTCCAGCTTTCGACATGTCCGAAAAGCGGAGCCACTTACCTTCTACTCAGATCTTTATGAATAGAACGTAGCAATTGCTACGACAATACGAGTCTGCTTTTTTGCTGACTCAGACATTTTGTACGCAGACTTTTTTTTACATAAAGAAATCTAAGCATTGTGACTTTGTGAGTTTATGATTTTGTCTCTATTAATACATTCAAAATCGGTAATAACAGTAGGTACTACTACCTACTAAAATAAAAAAAAAAATTGTCCTCGATACACCGGATATAACCAACAATTTCTCCAGCTCTATCGAATTCGTTATAACCGATTTTGACTTTATTTGAGTTAAATCTTGTTTCTGCAGGAAAAACAACAAAATGCAATTGTTTCGTTTCACGCGAAGTGTAGTCAACTTCGCTCATATATTTTTGGATAAAAATGTTAAGACAAAATCATTCCTCTGCATTCTCTGCTTTAAAGTTACATTTTTAAAACCTATTGAAAACAACTCATAGTTCTTCGTTAACTAATCGACTTGTGTGTCCAAAAGTATGTCCCACTTAACGATGAACAGATACAATTCCCAGCCCCGGAAGACATTTGCCAGCAAAAATTACTTTTCCAGTTGCAACTTGTAAGGTTTATATTTTCACTTTTGTTCAGTTTTAGTCAAGGAAAATGTAAAAATTTAAATTTACTGGTCAGGTTTGACAGGAACTGCAAGGCAAGCACACGAACAGCGAAGTAAACGCTATGTTTACTTTAGGAAAGAAGATTTTTATTTTCAAATCGATTCGAAGCAATTGCAAAGTGCTTAACTTTGCTACAACTCAAAGCAAATGCTGGTTTTTATTCACGTGACTCAATGTAATTATTACTAACCGACGTTTCTTGTATAAATAAAAAAATTTGTAAGAAATTGTTTTTCTATTCTCGCTCAGCACATTTTTGCAAATTTTCAACATAATGCTTTTTCAGGCGTAAATTACCCAAATGACCATCACTGCAAGAACACAAATCAATTAAAAAGTACAGGCTCAGTCGCATTAGGGAGTCGATCATACCATCGACCGCGCCACGAACGAACACCCTACCGACTCGCCACAAACATTTGCAGTGAATTATGTCAAAGAAACAATCACATTAACTGAAGCATTTATAGGGTTTTTCCCTGAATAATAACATATTTCGGACATAAACCATTACAAAACATGCGCGAATTTGTGGCATCCTGTATTCTTAGACACGAACCGCCGATATATAACAGTTGCTTGACTATTATACTTACATGTAGAGGGCTCTGTAGCAAGTTTAAACGTTGAGTTGAGTAGTCAGCTTATTTAAAATATGTAACGAGCATAGAATAATTTAAAAAATAACAAAACGTGTGGTTCAACTCGACAAGAAGTTACACCCTATGTCCAGGAAGTGGAGAAATCAGTTAATTATCCCCAAAGTAGTGATGAAGGCAGAAAGCGGGACAACGCTTAACGAAACGTTCGGTGATGGGTATTTATGGCAGGGCAGATATTGCTTTACACAGTGAGATACTTTAGAGGAAATGAAGAATATCGAACTTGCATTCAGTAGCGAAGCAGCAGAGACACAGCGTGTGATGCAGCAATGCCTAGAAGATCTGCCAGTAAAAGAGGCGCATCGTGTTACTGCTGGAACGACGAAATCAAAACGCTCAGAGCAGCGTCCCTCCAGGCTAGACGCAGATCCCATCAATCCAGGGGAAGGCCAGACTTTCAAAAAAGGCTATCTATCTTCAGGTTAGCAAGACGAGATCTCGAAAAGGCCATCCAAAAGAGCAAGGCAAGATGATTTAAACAACTCTGCGATGGGGTATGGCATATAGGATGGTGATGAAGGAGCTTAAGGGCAGAAGGTCCCCACATATATCCTGCCCAACAATGCCGAAGATAATAGTTGAGCACTTATTTCTATATAGGCCTTCAACTTTGATCGTCACCACAAGGGACACATAAGTTTTTAAAGCATCGATGCAATCACGCCGAAGGAACTACACGAAGCATGCAGGAAGATAGTTGACAACAAAGCGCCCGGACCCGATTGCATCCCGGATGTGGCGGTTAAAGCTGCCGTTCGAAAACGACCGGAGCTTTTTATTGCAAAGATGAAACGGTGTATGGAGGAGGGGGTATTCCCGAGGTCGTGAAAACTCCAACATCTGGTTTAACTGTCAAAAGGAAAAAAAAACTACCGGAGGAACCGTCCTTATACCGGCCAATATGTCTATTAGATACAATGGGGAAAATCCTAGAATGGATCATATATGGCAGACTACTCGAGGTGGCAGAGGATAAAGGAGCTTTACCAGATGACCGGTATGGATTCAGAAAATAGCGTTCTCCCGTCGATGCCATTAAGGCGGTTGTAGATACAATACGAGGAAAAAGATGGAGAGGGGGGACGAAGGAATACTGCGAGGTCGTGACTCTTGACGTTAAAAATGCCTTCAATTCGGCAAGCTGGTCATGCATTAGGAGATCCTTAGCCAGAATGGAAACGCCGTACTATCTGCTGAATATAGTAGCAAACTACCTCACCGACAGGAAGTTAAGGTAAACCATACTGACAATGGCGTACTACAACCTTGGACCCCTCCTGTGGAACATAATGTACGAAGGAGTTTTCCGATTAACGTTGCCAAAAGGAGTTAAAGTTATAGGCTTTGCTGACGATATCGCTGTGGTTACTGTGGCCAAACATATCCGCGAGATAGAGTCCGCCACGGATGAAGCAGTAGACAGAGTCTGCAGGGCTAGAACTAGCTGACCACAAGACCGAGGCTGTCTTGATAACCAGCCGAAAGACTGTGGAATATGCATTTTTCCGTGTTGGAGACCAAATAATCAGATCAAAGGAGTCATTAATGTACCTAGGAGTAATGCTCGACAACAGGTTAAAGGTTAAACGCACATCAAGTACGCCATCAAAAGGGCGTCACAGATGCAAGCAGCTCTTTCCCGGATTATGGCAAACATCGGTGGCCCTGGATACCCCAGAAGGATTCTTTTATCCAGAGTGGTCAGCTCAATACTGCTTCACGCTGCACCGGTATGTAGAGGGGCTCTTACAACGAAGGAGACAAGAAGGAAGCTCTCGTCAGCATAGAGGCTCTGTGCAATAAGAACAATAAGCGGATTCCGAATAATTTCGGACGAAGCAGCCTGCATTATTGCGGGAATGATTCCCGTCGACATTCTCGCCAACGAAATGCAAAGGATCTACCTTATGCCAACAGTCAACAGACAAGAGGTCATCGTAAGGAGAAGGATAAAAGAAGAAGAAAGGGCAACATCTACAGCACTGTGGCATGTCTGGTGGGATAACACGGCAAAAGGTAGATGGACCCACAAACTGATCCCAAACATCGAGGTCTGGACAAGAAGAACAAGCGGGGATTGCAACTACCACCTTACGCAGTTTCTGTCCGGCCACGGCGACTATCGAAGTTATCTTCACAGATTCGGCCACGATAGCTTGCCTCTATGCCCGGAATGCCCAGATGAAGAAGAAGATACGGAGCACGTTATGTTCCACTGCAGACGCTTTTCAGGAGGAAAAGTGAACTTACCCATTCCACGAACTGGACACGAACTGGTGCCCCACAAACAACACTTTGGCGTCTATTAATCCGATGAAGACGAAGATAATAAAATCAATCCTATGTCACTTAACAAATAATTGTGTTGAATTCGTATTAAAGTCTTTAATATTCTTCGGGTGATAATCGGTTCAGTGTTTAGGAGGAGATTCAAAGACGAACTAAACGGGTATGTAAGCGTATGGACAATAATGCTCCAGCTTGATGACGATGAGTCTTTGGTTCCTTTGGCTCCTGAGAGCGAAAACGAAGCAGAGAAATAGCTCGTCTTAAGTGAAGGTTACAGCGTACACATGCAGAGCGAGGCCAATCAACTTGGACCTGTTGCTTGAAGCGGTGATCCGTCCAGTAGTTGGCCCGTAAGTAAGTTAAAAAGGCAAAAAAAAAAATAAGCGGGCAACCAAGATTTTAAAGAAGGCTAGCCGAGTTTATTTGCACTAAAAGGTGCTCCAAAAAGGCAAAATCTGAACACAACAGATGACAGCTCGCAAAAAAAACAATATCTACATATAAAAACAAAATCTCACCTGGCCATCAATAAACTGAACGTTTCCCAATAATAGTACAGCAGCCAAAACCCGGACAACGTCTAAGAAGGGTATTCCCAAAATGCCGAGACATGCTTTCCAAGCCTGGAATCTAGATGAATCTTCCTGTTCCTTCTGTTGTATATCACCATGCTGGAGATATCTTAGATTGGCTGGAGAATATCCTTCAAGATTTAACTTTGCTCTCTCGTCGCGATTTAGTCCGGCAAGCATTTGGTAGAATATATGATAATTCTTCTCATTGGGCAATGGCCGGATGACGCGAGTTTGGTCCAAAAAGTAGCAGTGAATTTTCGTCCGATAGAGAGCACCGTCTGTAACTTGTACTTCAATAAATTGCCCTATTCGACTCGACTCGGAATTAGTGGTCGTCTTAGCCGAGCCAAGCGATCGAAGGACTGTAAATGCTGCTGCCAAATGTTTGAAGGCATCTGTTTCCGGTCCACCTCCGGCGACTGCAAATAACTGCCGCAGCAGCAACATGGAGCAGTGCGTCTTACCAGCGCCAGAAGTTCCTGATAATATTATTGCTTGTGGATATCCAGTTTCTGCCTGCTGTCGCACAGCTTCTTGAACAATTTTCTTCAACTGTGACGCAAGTGGAAGCGAGCGCGTCGACGAAAGAGTAAGCGGATTTCCCACATCCATATACGGATTGATTGAGAGTAGAATGGGTCCAACATTAGTCTGAAAGGATAAAATTAAATTAGAAATTATTTAACGTAGGGAATATGTCAATAAACGTCTTCAATCAAGAATTTACTCGTGAGGTATGTCCTTTGTGCATTCAAACGAAGCAATAATAAGTCATGTTCTTCAACAAACCATGAACTTTTTTTTAACTTTAAAGTGCCAATTTGTTGACGGATTGGTACACAAAGAGACCGAATGAATTCTGCATCATTCTGAAATTTAGACTTTTAAGTCGATCGCTTACGGACACAAATTGAACGTTATTTTATTACTACTGTATCAGAAGTAATCTTTATGGCAGCAATCTTCTCCAATTAAAAAACGAATTAGGGCTCCTAGAGTCTAGAGTCTGTGATATTGCAAAATATTTGTCTTCTCACTAAACACCAAACCCTTCCTTTTCCAGAAAAGGTCTTAGAAAGGGTATGTTTTATTTAACAATCTTTTAATAATTTGAGCAATGTTTGTATACATTGTTGTTCAGGCAGAAGTGCAAAAGATGGACCTAGCGGCGCACTGTGTTTCAAAATGCCAAAAGTCGTGGTAAGAATAAAGAATTCGATTTTTGCTTTCAATATTTTATTATTGATTTTTGTCCGATAAACGGAGCTTCGAAAAGCTTTTCTATAGCTTTTCAAAATCGGATAATAATATAGTTTTCCAGCGTTTTCCATTGGGATTTTCAGATTTTGCTTTCAGATGTCAAATTTGTCGTGCCCAATAAAACACAAAATGAGATCACCTTTTATGCATTAGCTATGGCGAGTGATGGTCAGATGTTCTTAAAAATGTAAATTTTGTTTCTTTAATTCAATAAATTTTTGTTGTGAGTCATTGCACTAATTAAATCCCAATAAAACACAAAATGAGATCATTTTTCTTGCATGTTGCTTTTCTTAAAAATGTAAATTTTGTTACTTAAATTCCATAAATGCAGCAAGTATGTGTTTGTTCCCCTATTTCCAACCACAGCTAGAGCTCCAGTATCCTTAGTATCTTTGCTTCAACGTTTGACAAATGTCAAATAAATGGAGATGCAATTTTCTAATGCTTGTAGTTCAAGGTGGGTGTAAAACTGCACATCCTCCTAGTGCTGGCTAGTCTATTGGAGCCTTCTAAAGAACTCTTGACTAAAATAAAGTTTATTACCCTAGGCGGTGAGGTGTAATAAAATGTTCTATGTTACATGAAAATTCGATGTTTTCGAATTATACGTGGCGATCTTCTAATGCTTGTAATTTTGTAAATAACCATTTAAATAACTGTTAACTGATTTGGAGCAGCTGTAATAAATTTGCAATAAATTCTGGTTTAAGATTTAACCAAATATCTCATTTACATCGAAAGTTATACACGCTTATTGCGAAGATCAACAACTATCAATTAATAATTGACATTTATCAATCTATTTTATTTTTTCTTTATTATTCTTTTGTGAATCAAAAAAAATCGGTATTGCGATCAACAATTTTCATCAATTTTATTGTCAGCTGTCAATTTTTCTTTCAATCGTATATTTGCAGTTGATGAGTTCGTGCTGCATACAAAAATAACTAAAATAAGGTTAGTTTCAAGTTAAATAGTTATAACATTTTTAATTTCTTCATTTCCAAAGGTCTCAAAAAGAATTAAGCAACAAATCATTTCCCAAACTCAACTGGTAGTTCCCATGTGCACAGAATCTTAGCACTATTGCTAGTTTCACAATCTTTGGCACAGCTCGATGTCTTTGCAGGGCTCCAATTTGTGCTCAGTTTCTTAGAAAAATGCTTCTTTCGATAGGATTGGATGGATCCTTCAAACTCCTTCGCATTTTTGCCATTTCAAGTATAGCAGGATCATCCAATTCTTCATCTTCATCAAAAATAAAGTTCAGTTGAAGTCGTTTTGTATTATTTCCTTTTTAATTACTATCCTTTTACGTGACCCTTTTTTTGTCAACACAATTTAGTTTTTAATTTAATTGATTTTATAGATTTGTGATGATTTCCTCAATTTTTTCTCAAAAAAAATTAACATCTATCAGACGCACATTCCCATTGACAGTAATAGAAATATTTTGAAGGCATTCACAACAGCACAATATTTTATCAATTCATTTTCACAATACCGATTTTAAATTCAGTTGATAAATTCTATCAACCGTCAATCGGTTGATAGTTGATCTTCGCAATAAGGCTGATAGAGTGATGGTGAAGGTTCAGAAAAAACCTACACCAGCACGCACTATCTCAGGATCGGCAAGTGTAATAAAATTGGGACTAACTGTAATAAATGTGTAAAGAATGACTTAAAATGTTTCATTGCGGTGGGCTGATTTGGCTGGTGCAAGTCCAAGCCACTGAGCCATCGGTGCTACGAGTCCTTCTCCTTTCTCGTTGACACTATTTCTCTTTGTCTTCATTTACTCGTATAGCGAAATCCTTCACTGACGTCTCGCTGCGTTCCTACGATAATGCAAATATCGTCAGCATTTGCAAGCAGCTAAAAGGACCTCTAATCGTACCTCTAATGTGGGCTTGTGAGTTTCGTGCAAAGTTAAAGCACTTACATGACAGCACGTTGCCTTGTCTCAAACCTTTTTCAAGATCAAAAGGTTCGGTGATGCTCGTGTTGATTTTGACGGAGCAGCAAAATCTGTCCATCATCGTCCTGCACATATGAAAAAATTTAGCTGGGAAGCCGAAACTTGACATGGCTCGTTGTTTTATAGGGTATCATAGGCGACCTTAAAGTCGATAAAAATTAGTTGTAAATCGACCTGAGTATTTTCTTAGATTTCTGGTTCTTCCCTGCCCTTTATCCGCACTGATATGAGGCGACTTTTTCTGGGTTAACCAGATTAATATGTTCCAATCAATTTACAAACGCTATGTGTGTAGTCGTACTGCATTGCTTAAGGCGCAAATGAACTCTAAAAAATATGCAACCGATTTATCTGTTATTCGTAGTTCCATTATTTTTAAACCAGTTTCTGTATGACAAGAATCCAAACAGACTTTCATTTTTCTCATGCGATTGATATCTACCTACTAATAGACAGATAATTTTAATAATTATTTGGCTTCAATCTGGATTAACGTGTTTGATTGATTGCCAAAGGACTAATAATGCTATCTACATCGCCTTTTAAACACAACTCAACAGATGTTCTTCGGCAAAAAAAAAACTGTGTTGGTAAATGAAATAAATTGCGGTAGGGACGTTCGATGCCTTATCTCGAGCCTAATCGATAAGAGTCTGTGAGATTATAAAAATCAGTTAACATGGGACAACTATTATAATTTGAATTTTATAAGCACTGATTGAGATAAACAAATTTTCCGGTTCATTTGGTAGTGGGATCTCATCTTACGATCGCGTGGCGTTTACTTATAATTCAATATTGCGTTTTATGCAAAGTTTACCTATGCGTACGTACGCATATGTATAGATTATGATGATTCGTACATCGCAGACAAATAGGGAAAAAGTGCACTACTGGTGTCGGTGTGTCCAAACGGAAGCGGTATTTCTTGAGAAAGGGAAAATTAACTGCAAATCCACTGCGGGAAGACTCGACAATGCAGGGAGACAACGTCGAGTTATATGTGTGCGACCTTTTTATTACTTGTTAATTTTTGCTTTATAAAATGATAGATTGTTTTGAGATTAGTTTTAATTTAAAAACGAGAAGAAAACTGACATTACGATAATAGAGGAACTCGAAAAAGTGAGTCTCGCAATTCTGTCCGTCTGTCTGTCTTTCCGTCCTTTCCTGAGCTCCACAGCGCAAACGGCTAGACGGATTTCTTTCAAACTTCGGATTTGATGTTTGTGGGCTTACAGTTCGGGGCCACTTTTTTCACGCTAACCCTATTATTAACGGTACTTTCAATATACCGGCTTTAAACAAGTTTGATTTTTTCGAAAACGGATTTAACAATTTCAACCAAAATTAATATTTAGGCTTATGTGGTAAGGTTAACAAGGCTGCATACCCAGTTTCTCGCTAAAAAAAATCGAATAACGGTAATTTTAAAAATGGGACATATGTATCTTAAAAACGGTCCATACGATTTTAACAAAAATCCATTTTAAGGTATAATATGATCATTCCTAACATAATTGCAAACTTAGTTTTGTTTCTAAATTGTCTATAGGTAATGCAATTTTGAAATAATGCATATTTTGAGAATTTGGTTTTCTTTGGTTTACCTATATAAAACGGCTAAAACGATTTTGACCGAGACTCATACTTGGAGTAAAATTGACGTTTTCAACATTATTGCGTCCTTCATTTTCGATTCGGATCACCACTGATTTTGAAAACTGTTCACATCTCAAAAACGCCATTTTAGAATAACATAAGCATTCTAAATAAGTTTTTTTTAGAGAAATGCAAATTCCAAAAATTCCAGCTGCATATTGCAAAGTTTTATGTAATATCCGGAAGACTCTCGGCCGAGAAGCAAATTTTGGACCCAACAATTAGGTTTCTTTCTTTTTCTTATTTCTTCTTCTTCTGCCTGCAGCTCTAACTCGGATCCAACCAGCACCACAAAAGAAGCCAGAGCGATTCGTTTCCTTTTAAGCATTGTTGAACTGAATACAGGAAAATTTTTTTTAAATTCAATAGAAAATTATATACTTTACGTTTCCATTACCACTAAATAACTCGTTGATTTATTTTGCTAAGAATATTTTTATTTTCTCCCGTCTTTCACAATTATTCACAATTGACAATGGGGTGACTATTCCTAATTGGCAGGGCTAGTGGAAATAACTTATAGCGAACTGACAAAACATTTGTCAATATTTATTTGTCAATGAACTGACAAATAATTTTGTGTCAGTAATTGAGGACGTTCGGATACCTAGTTTAGTAAGTCTGACAACTGACTGACTAGATGTGTTTGAGTTTTTATTGGCCCATATTGGTCACGTGATTAGTTTTTGCAGTTGACGTTTATGGATGGGTAGCCGACAAATCTAGTCAAGAAAATCCTGTCTGCGTACTCAATTGACATTTTAAAGTGTCAAAATTTAAAAATTAACCACGCGTTTACAACAAAAACTCAACTTAGTAAAGGCGTACGGATACCTAGTCCAGACCAATCTAGTTGACGTTTTATACAAACTACGTATCCGAACTAACTAAAGTGAACTTGACTAAAGTGAAAATGAACTGACAATGTTGTCATTCAATGACAAAAACAAGGGCTGTCATACTTTGTCAATTGAATGACAAGTGGAAGCCCAGCATAATTGTGAAGCGATTTTCAAGTGTATTTTTCACAAATTAATTGCAGATTAACGTCCTATAAATCTGCCCGTAGGCAAAAATCTATCATTTAAAAAAAAGAGTATTCCCATGAAAGTTAGTTCAAACATAATCGATCAAAAGAGATACACTGCTGAATTTTTAAAACTGTGTTTTACTTAAAATGCAAGTAGCTACCTTAGGCCGTTAGTGGAAACCCATTCAATATAGCTTGTGTGGAGTGGACGATACTTAATAACTTCATGAGACCTTCTCTCCTAAACCCGCCGGGGTACGCTACACACATTTATTGTCATTTATTTTGTTTTATTTATTTTATTTTTTAACGAAAAATGTTTTGCCTTGTGCGTTGTCCTTTTCTTTGGACCCTCATTTCCGCTTTCGAAATTCTACCAGATGCTACGCGTTTCTCTGTCAACTCGTACCTCTGATCAGGTCATAGTTCATCTGGGTGAACACTTCACATACTATAAATACTAAAAGTGCATAAGTATGCAGAAGGGTCGCTCACAAAGTAGGTAAGTTCTTGCTTTAGGCTTTAGCGAGATCAGATAAAAATGTATTATCTATACAAGAAGAAACCAAATTACGACTGCCAGAAATTATTGTTTTTTTTTGTTATTATAGGTATTAAATAATCGGCTGACTTGTATAAATTAAATACCAGTTCAGTGCGCAGATATGTAGTGCAAAGTATTCAAATTCCATTTAATCAATCATTCAATAACAACAAGATTATAGAAGCCTTATATCCAAACGAGTTTAGCTAACACAAATTTAACAGCTCATTTTTGATGCATTAATTTATTTACCGCACCTCCATGACCATAGCCATGGAAAAGAAAAACAAAACATACCTACATACATACGCATCGTCGGTAAGCGCTAAGTAAACTTCTTCGTGACAGGTTACCGCGCAGGTTACTACAGCCAACCTGGCTGACGGAATGCACTGTCTTGCAGCGCGCGCGGCGCACAGCAAACGAGGCCACCACATACGACATACGTAAACTTGTTTCTTCTTTTTCGTTCCTTCAAAATTCTTGTCGTGATGCTAATTGCATTTTCAATTTCCCAAAGCATACCTAAATTATATTTTATTTCTAACCATTCCCTTTCCGTCGCACTTGCAGTTCCTGAAAGACTTGCTTTCCACAACAACTGTGTGAGAAGTTATTCAACCCGAACTTCTTTGTGAAGAGAAAAACTCCGAAAAATAATATCACTTTATTGAGTTTGACTGCATCTGGACCTGGAGTCTGCTCTGAAGCTCTGGACCGATGTTAACACTGAGGTGATGTTACATTTGGATGTCCACTGCCCAGGCCCACTGACGTTTACCTACATATACCAGTGTAGCGAGAAAGGCAGTTACAAGACAACAGGGCAACCCATATACATTGTACACGTGCATCGTTATAATTTACAACCAGGGATATAAACAGATTTAATGGCATCGCATACTTACAAAGTAAAGATTTTCGTTGAACCTGGCTTGAAGCGTTCTCATGACGGCGTCCTCTGTTAAAGGGCCCGGCAAGTGTATTAGATCTTCCATCTCGCTTGGCTGCTTCTGCTGGCCATTTCTAATTATGGTGGAATTTTGCGGGAACGTATTTATGCCATTACAGGGATTAAAATTCTTTTGGACAACCGGAATGAAGGGAAGGTGCTGCAGTCCGGGCGCCGATCGCATTGGTAGCGTGTCACTGAAGTGTTGATTGGCTGAAAGATGGATTCATTTCATTCATGAAATGGTTTCTACTTGCTTTTATTATCTGCTTTTCTTTTTTATAGCCTGCACTGAGAAAGTCCTTACGCGCATGGGCATAAGTTCTTGAAATAGCGGATTTACCTGTAATTTTATCGTTGATGTGCTGCGGCAATGGATGTGGAATCGATGTGTTTCTTGGTGATACTGCTGTGGTGGGTTGTAAACATGAACTTACGATATGTTGATTCTGCAATGAGAAATTATTCGTTTTTTTTTTTTTTTTTTTAATTCGGAAAAATAATAAAATATAACTGTTTTGGTGCCTGACGATTTAATTCTTAATTTTTGGGAAGATTTGAGATCTACTTTTTGTTATCTTAATCCATTTGGTGAAAGTTGGACAAATAAGGAAAACCTGGTGCAAGCTTATGTACCCGCTAGTGGATCATAAAGCTGGAGCTTGGTAAGAATGTTACGATTTTGAGTTTTGTAGGTATTATTGCGCCATTGGATCTCCCTTAATTCATCCAGGCAGTAATTGGGAACAACGATAGTAAATTTTTCGCCACGAATCCGAAATCCATTTGCTTGAGTGACACTTGCCTGTGAAGTTAAGGCGCAAGTTACGCAAAATGCAACCGAAAAAGTTGGAACAGTATGAAAATGATTTTTTTTTCGTTTAGGTGGTAATAGCAAACAGAAAAAAGTATTTCAGAAAAACTGATTGTTACTGTGTTGTTGTTAGTACAAATTAGATTCCATCAGAAAAAAGATTCCTGACAGATGGAACAGTAAAGAAATGACATCTTTCAGTGAAATGATTTGGTTTTTTCTGAGAAGTTGATTAGAAAAAGTTTTTCGTACAGAAGAATGAGTTTTTTTTTTATTAATTATTCCCTGCCCAATTTCTGACACTGCAACCTAAAAGATCTATTGTATCAAGTAGGAATGGTTTAGCCTAAGAGACGATAGACCTCCCTGAAGGCCAGTATGTCCTTAGTAGCAGAATTCCTAATTTCTGCTGGTGAGAGTAACTCTTTGTTAAAGGTACGTCTTCTTAACCAGTGAAGTGCCGGGCAGTTACAGAGCAGGTGCTCAGAGGAATCGTCATCCTCTGGGCAAAACCTGCATTCTGTCTCTGGACACAAATTCAACTTGCTAAGATGGTATCTCAAGCCACAGTGGCCTCTCAGGAAGCCCACTAGCTTTCTAATACTTTCCTTGTTTAGTTTTAGGATTTTCTTGTAGGAGAAGGGCCTAATTAGTCTTTTTGATTGTCTTAAACCTGTGACATTTTCCCATTGGTTTAGGCGGAGTTGTTGTTCCCAATCGTTGATAAGCCCTAAAGCAGTAGCCCAATTGACTCTGCAATATGGTTCTGGTCCGCAGAGCGCGGACTCCGATACAGCCCTAGCTAGTTCGTCCGCAGATTCGTTACCTGCAATTCCCTGATGACCAGGTACCCATCCAAGTTTGACCCTGTTGTACTTGGATAGTGTTTGCAGGGCATCATGACAGCACTTTATTGTGTGTGAGTCCAACGTGTTGGACGATAGGGCCTGCAGAGCTGCCTGACTATCAGAGAAGAAGAAGAATGATGGTTGATTTATTTTTTAGATTGGCGATGCTGGTAGGTGGCTATGACTCGAGTAAGGTTTATGATATACCGATATCTTGACATATATTTATAATGTAAATGTGCCGATGGCCTTGTTTGGGGATGTGGGTTTCTGGTAGTGTGAACTCCAATTGGTTGCAATTATTTTAAGGTTCATTATTAATATGGTTAAAAAAAGAAGAAATATTTGCTAACAAGAAGTTTCTAGTAGTTGTAATTGCATTTTAACTGGTAAAAAAGTAACAAAAATTGCAATTTTTAGTACGAAAAATAATATTGCTCAACTATTTAGCTAAAAACTGAGTATAGGGTATTGTTCAAGCATTACTTGATTTTTAAAGTTTTATCCAAATCGAAAATGGCGTTTTCGAGATATGTTTTCAGTTTTCTAAATCAGCGTTTCCGGTGATTCGAATCGAAAATGAAAGATGCAATAATGTTGAAAACGTCAGTTTTACTCCAAGTATGCATTTTGGTCAAAATCGTTTGCAACTGCTGTTTTCATGTAGGTAAACCAAAGAAACCCAAAATTCTCAAAATATGCCGTTTTTCAAAAATCCATTATTGACAATTTAGAGAAAAAATTAGTTTGCTATAATGTTAGGAATTACCATACTAACTTAAAAATTATTATTTGTTGCAGCCGTGTTGACCGTTTTCGAGGTAAGGCCGATTTTCAAAATTACAGTTATTTTACTTTTTAGCAAAAAAACTGGGTATGCAGCCATGTTAACCTCACCTACTTAAGCCCAAAAATCAATTTTGGTTGAAATCGTTAGAGCCGTTTTCGAAAAAAATCAAACTTGTTTAAAACCGTTATGTGGGAAGTACCGTTAATAAAAGGTGTAAAAAAAAGTGGCCCCGAACTTTAAGTCCAAAAACTACAAATCCGAAGTTTGAAAGAAATCCGTCCAGCCGTTCGCGCTGTGGAGTTCAGGAAAGGACGGACAGGCGGACAGAATTGCGAGACCCACTTTTTCGAGTTCCTCTATCATCGTAATGTCAGTTTTGATTAAAATCTCGGGTTCGATTTTTTGTACGAATACAATACCTTTCTGTTACTACGTATACGGAAAAGTTAAAAATAGTAGTCATATATGAGCAAAGTGACATAGCCGAAAATCTGGCAGAGATAAACCCGTGTTTGGATTGGACTCGTTAAGAGTAATATCTGTGGTATTAGACATCCGATAAGAACAACTGGCGCAGTTGCAATTTCTTCATTCGAACTTTCAACGAAGACCTTCCACATTTTTTTAAAATAAATTAAAGGCGTGAAAGCCCTAGTTCGTTTTGGTGCGACCGCCCAGTTAAAAGGCCACCTCAACATCCCTATTAAACTAATGCGGTTGTGGCGGATTCCCTTTAATTTTTATCGTCTAGTACCGCTACGTTTGTTTTGAACGTCTCGCAAATATTTGAAAGTATAACAGCTCTGACTATACAAACATAGTAGAACATAATTTTTTATTTTTTTATTTAAGGTTCAATTTGTGTTTTTTCGGTGGCTTAAAGTGAAACTTCTCTCGCTCAATAGCTGATCGGAGCCACTGTGTGTACAAGTACACCCATCTGTACAAACACCTACCTACATAATGTAGGTATGCAAATATTCAGACAATCAATAACAATATATAAAGTCAAGTTTTCGATTGAAATCAAAAAGCAAATGTACTTACCTTAGCATTGTTCGCGATTGGTTTCGGAGGATTACCATTTGACGGCGATTGGTGTAGGTTGCTTCCTGTTAAAATACCTGTTTGTACTGTAGTTTGTGCATTGATGATGTTTGTTGGCTGATTTGATATCAGACAATTAGGACTATTGGGTGACACCAAACCACCGTTTGCATTTGGATTTGTCACATTGACAGTGCTGTTTGCACCCGAGTTCTGTGTCTGTCCAACATGCAAACGGTTTCTTAGAGTGACTAATTCTGTACTCAGACACTTTAAGCGCTGTTGCAGATGTACAGCTTCATTAGATGATGATGCGTCTGTAAATAAAAATAAACGTAAAATATTATAAATATTTCGTGTACAATTCAGTTCAGCGTTGGTTAAGATATGGCAATTTCACATAGTGCCTAAGCAACAGTGTCGACTAACTACATTAATTTAAAATATAAGATTCAGTTTCTTGTTTTGGTATAAAATAAAAATATTATGTATCTGGGGTTAATGCGAGCGGTTTTAACTTCTTAAAGCAACAGGATTGATTTGGTAGATAAATAAATAAATATAGATGGCCCGTGGAACCCTAGGCCTGGCGTCTCAGAAGGAAGCTCTTTCATTACAGTTTTACTCTCGGATGTTTGTCAGACGTTCGCGAGAGGTGGCGCAGTGGAAAAAACCTTAAGATGTAATTTGGTTCTTCGGGAATCGAACTGGGGACCCTGCATTAGTAGTCCAACACACTAACCACTCAGGCTGATACAGACGGCATGTTCGAAAATTATGAAAGTCTCCGACGCAGTTCGTCAATATCACAAATGAAATCCATTTTTTTCAGCGTTTTGATAGGAACTTTTTTTATTTTATTTCCAGCCTCCTGCGAGCAAAGAAATGTCAAAAATATGACCTAAACAAAAACAGTTAATATTATGAAATTGAGATTTAACCCGAGTTAAAGTACTTAAACTGGTCTCCGGAGCGCAGTTTAAATTAAATCAGATTAAACGCTGTCAAGTTTAAAAAAACTGGGTTTATGTTCGGGCTTAACTATTGAATATTATGGACTTTGGTTTAATTTTTGGGTTAATCTCACTTAAATAAAAATGTAAAACGAGTCTCTTATAGATCTGCAAAGTTCTTCTTTATCAAAAAATATATTTGATTGTGTATCACTGAATGATTTTTGGGTTGATGTTAGGAGTGAATACCCTGAACTTGCCAAACAGGCTATATTAAATTTGCTCCTTTTTGTCATAACGTATCGCTGTGAAGCAGGCTTTTCGGCGTAGGTATACTTATGTAAAAACAAAATACAGATCGAGATTGGACGCTGCCTCAGATATGTGAATACAGCTTTCGGAGATAGAAGTCATTAAAAAAAAAATATATTTTTTTTAATATTTACGAGTTGGGGTTCCGAAATATATTTGGGCCTTATTTAGGGTTCCATAGCTTAGTAAGTTTAAGAACCGCTGCACTAAGCCACTGCGTCTACAGGATGTAGAAAATGAGTCTTTACAAAAATAAAACGGATTTTGCATATTTGAAAACAACGGATTAAGAAATATCTTCTGTATTAAAGAAGACGTTTAAGCAAAGGCTTATTTGCACATTTCGTATCCATAAAAACAAATCATCCTACACACCTTTACTCACCTTTACCCTTTTTGGTGCCCACTTTTTCTATGAAATTTAGTTGACTGACATCTACCGTCCTGTCAATTATCAGTTGTTATTGTTAGTGTGGAACTCAAGTAGAATGTAAAGTAAATGAGAGTGGAGGCGTTTAAGGAGTAGAATACCGGTACTAAAACGACACTAAAGCGACTCGACACAAAAAACGCCACGTAGGTGATTATGAAGCAAAAATATAGTTGCATTTTTGAGGAGTTTCTCGTAAAATCTCCATCAATCTAAGTAGTGGCGACAACGTCTCTTTAAACGACATCATAATTTCCAACTGCGCATATCATTATTAAGCCTCGTATTAGACAGAACTTGCAAACTTTATGTTCGACTATAATATAGTTTCATATGAGAATAAGATCCACGAGGGAAGGCGCAAATAGCTCTTTCATATTATATAGGAATTTAATTAAACATTTAAAAATAGGAAATGGATCTTACTCCACCCACATGCGAATACCCGTGTCCACTGTTTTGGTCCGAAATATAAATGTCTAATTCTTTTAAAAATGCAAATGTGCTGACACATTTCTCTTAGTTTTCAGCAAAGACCAAATTGTTATTAATATTTATTGAGTCTTTTTTAAGGTCAGTAGGGTGTTGGATTGGATAAGCTGGCAATGAGTGTGGGAAGGTAGTGAAAGTGATATACCATGGGAAAAATTGGATGTGTGTGAAGTAGTAGTATAATTTGTGGTAAATATAGTACATAAACACACTATATACACCAATAAATGTAGGTAATTGCAGTAAGCTAAGAAGTAGCAAACCAATGTTTAATAAAAGACGGAGAGTGTGCTTGTGGACGTTGAATTATAAATTATGTTGCATGTAGTTGAATTTCATTAAGAAATTTAATTTAAAAACCAAATCTTTATAATATTACTAGCGGACCCGACAGACGTTGTCCTGCATGCTTTTTGAAGCCACGTATGATTAATATAATTAGCTTGTAAATCGGGAAATATGCTTTCAATCAAAGCATCTTTCGTATTTTCCATGTTGCAGAAGTTGTCCGGCAATTTGATGCATTGTGTGTCTCCATGCAATGGTATTGCTCCATTTCCAATGTTGAGCAATTGCTCGGAGAATGATAGTGCCAATGGATCGTTTTGTAGTTGAACTCTTACATTTGTGTTCAGACGTAATGTACAGACATTTCGCCATAGATGATTGTTTTATACATGCGTTAATTTCGTCCGCATATGTAGCGCGTGGAATGACCGGCAATGTCTCTCTAAAATCACCGGACAGCAGCAGTAAAGCACCACCAAAAAGCCTGGTGTTATTATTTAGATCTTTCATCATTCTATCGAGAGCTTCAAGTGAATGCTTGTGTGCCATAGTGCATTCATCCCAGATAATAATTTTGCATTTTTGCAAAAAAAAAACACGGTTCTAAAATACCCACAATTTGTCGCTCCTCCATCTGCTCGATTTGGTTGTACTGGCAGCGTGCGTTTATTTGCTGTTCCTCATCACCCATGAAGTAAATTTGGAGAAATTTTGAATCGGTATTAGGCATCAGCATTAAAGAAACAATTTGATGATACACTTGGCCCTGAATCTTAAAAGTTGATTGAAAATTGCGACCATCCGCGTTCTGAACGTTTTTTGTTGCTCCAAATGAGGTCATTTGAAATTGAATTTGCGAATTTTACGCAACAACTATTTGGATTGTGATGTAGCTCCAGCCAATAGTGCTTTCAATGGTTCTGGCGGCGAATTCAATGGTGGCAATACAAATTTTCCAGACGCGCAGCAGAAACCGGCCGATTCACCTTTGTATTTGAGTGCATGACAGTATTGGCATTGTTTGTTCATAGAACCGATTACAATTTGTGAATATGACGAATAGTCGATGTCCGACTCATATTCAAACGCAAGGTGAAGAAGTGATGCACGTGTCAATGCGCGATACACTTGCAAACGCTGTTGTTCACGTGTTCTAAATGTATCGGTGACTCTTTGACATGCCAGTCTTTGTCTTAATGCATTGGCTCGAAGACGTTCGTTGCGTTGCTCTTGATTTTCATATACACGTTTGATTACAGCCTGGTTTCTTAAATTTGCATTGTCCGTCAATTTATCTTCTGCCGATCTATTTAGCCGACCTTCCTGGACTACTTGTGAATTCGGAGTACGTCCACCAATATTTCCTCCTCGTTCACGAAGACGTGGCATTGTTGTATGTATAATACACTTAATATTCATTGAAATGCGACACCGGAAATATCAAAAGGCTCCGTACAAAAAGGGTTTTTTTTTTAGAATTTTGTTTTTTAATAATACATAGATTTTTGGGGCACTGTGTTTGTATGTTCCGTATGAACAGTGGAGTGTGATATTGTTACAACTTTTTTTGTCTTATATATTCCAAATAAATCAATTTTGTATTTTACTTAATAACTCGCAGTCACGATTCGGTTGCTTTTGAAATACGAAAAGATTTTGAATGTAATTTTTGTATGGGCGGTGCCACGCCCCTTTCTCCAATTTTGACCAATCTTCACAGGAATACTCCTTGGTTAATACCTAAGATTATGTGTAAATTTGAACTCGATCGATTTGGTGGTTTTCGAGATATAAGATTTTGAATGTATTTTTTGTATGGGCGGTTTCACGCCCCTTAGTCCAATTTTGACCAATCTTCACAGAAATACTCTTGGGCCAATACCTAAGATTATGTGTAAATTTGAACTCGATCGATTCGGTGGTTTTCAAGATTTAAGATTTTGAATGTTATTTTTGTATGGGCGATACCACGCCCCTTTGTCCAATTTTGACCAATCGGCTTCTAAACCATCCAGGGCGCTACCCAAACGCATACAAAAAAAATTATTCAAATCGGTCCAGCCGTTTAGGAGGAGTTCAGTGACATACACACGTACAGTAGAATTATATATATAAAGAAGATAATCTTAATACAGCGCAGTAGATAATTGTATTCATTAATTAAAAAAGTTTTCATAACGCAATCCAATCCAAAGTTTTCTATTTCGAGAGTTTATGTTTATATTTTGCTTTTATATCGTCAGCTGATTCAGTAGTTTAGTGTCTATGTAAAACCAAGCTTCTTCAGTTCACTCCAGCGTTCCCATATAAGTATTCACTTTGAGAATTAAGTTGAAAAAATTCATAAAATATTATCTTTCCATACAACCATACAAACCCACCAAATTTCATTGAAATGGGTTGAGTGGTTAAGAAGATCGACAACAGCGCCACCTATCGGGTCCATCAAAGTATCAGAGAAAAGTAAAGCAAAGTTGCATTGGGCGTTATCAGAGGTGCCGCTACAAGGATGGAAAACAAAACCAGAACGTCTATCGATAACAGTTATCTACAGCCAAGGGGCATTATAATATGTAGCTTGTTTGATTCCTTGTTTTGTTTATTAATGATATAATACCATGCTCTCCATCTGTGCAACAAAAATCTTGAAACGTTAAATTGGCTGGTGATAGCTGTTATCTGAAGAACGTGTTTTACAAAGAGTAGGTAAATGTTTTTCACTAAGAGTAGATCAGCGAGAGTAGTTGCAAATCAGGAAATGTCATGTATGTATGAATGTATGACCAGACTTATGTATTTTTTTTTTTGACAATAAAACCGTGTATTAGTGAGCAACTGCTCAATAGAGGGCAGCTCTTTAATACACAGGAACTATGCCGCCCTTGCCCTTATCATTGCGCAGCTTTCTGCCACTATAGCGATATAAAAACTTTAAGTTAAATCTATCTAAAATGATACAAAAATAAATTTCGGAGATTGTAGTATTATTGAGTTGCGACTTACTAGATCAAGTTTCGGTTAGTGTCCATTATGGAGTAAAGGATTATAAATAATTTACAGGAAAGTGCACGTGCAGTGAGGCAAGAATACACAGACTTTTAAAGAGCTTAGTAAATCTATTCTATATTCACTTCCTGGCAAGTTAAAAACGACAACGGAGAATTAAATAAAAAGTCGTCCACTATATATATTGTTGCTTGATATACGTATAATTTAAATAAATTCTTAACAAAAAGTTGTTGTTCCCTCAACTTATTTATTGAAATACGACTTCACAATCCCAATTATAGAACTTTGGAACTGGGCACGAAGTCTAATAAGTTGAATGTAAGTTCTTTTTACAGCATATTTGAGAACAGACCTAGCCCAGAAATGGAATGCTATTTGAGTTGTACAAGATGCTAGAGAAATGATATTGAACTTTTGCTTGCCACGTAAGGGTAAATCACCAGCTCTCTGCGGCCAATGAAAGCTTAAACAAGAAATTAATTTAACTCTTTTTAAACCCCCTTGATATTTTTATAATGGGGTGTACGCTGAAAACCATCACTCGGTTGAAGAGAGGTGAATTATCTGTTGACCCCTGTCTTATGGATATTCCGTCTGACGCAATGACACTAGAAATCCTACTGCGACAAAACTACCACGTCAACTTTCCTCAGGCAACGGAATGGCGTCGGCCAGACTCTGAGCCAGGAAAAGAATGCTATCGTGTATTCACGCTTTCGTGGAAAGCGAGAACATTGGACTACACTACGCCTTAGATAACCATGCGTCTGTTTGGCAGTGCAATGGACCAGTATAGGTGTTACTGATTGCTCCATCGGATATGTAGTAGCAACCTCCGACAAAGAAAAAAAAGTTTTTTTTTCGTCTTACGTATAATTCATCCCCATATGCTGATTTTTTGGAGCAGAATTTTTTGTCACTTTTCAATATTCACAACCAGCCTAAAGTTTTTGTGACAGACTTCAAAAGGCAAACACTTGCCAATGTGCCCAAATGAAGCTAGAACAAGTGCAGACTGCAGACACATCTCACTGGGAAGAGTTCTTTAATGAACTCTCTCTAATCTCTGGTATCCAATTTTCTCTTCTTTGTCTAGCAAGAAGCCACATAAACAATGGATGCGAATATTGATCATATTATAAATAAATGGCCACGTTCCACTGCCTGCTAGATGACTAGCGGCATGTCAAAATTTATATAAAAAATTGACATTTCACCATTTGCCATATCCCGCTGCAGTGAGAGAAAAAATAAACGACCATTCAAATGAAAATCGTTCAAACGTTTGCAAAATTTAGCGCGAGCGTTCCTTTATGTGGGAGATTTTGTACTAGATATTTTGTACAGAGGAACCCGGCCAATGACGAATCACAACATTACCCTAACGGCTGATTTTTTGTTAAGAGAAATATTTCGCGCTCTTTCCATTTTGACACATCGGCGACAATGGAAAATTTCACACTCATTACAAAGCTGGTAGGTAGATAGATAAGTTGGTGCTCTTGTGACGGTTGCCACAGCTTCACTTAGACCATCAGTTGGGTCAATTGTGTCCAGTTACGGGAACCATCCATTGAATACTTGGTGGAAGAAAATAATTATGCCGCTTATGATAGATTTAGTAAGAATCTCATGAGTCTGTTTATCTACAAGAACCACCCAGATTTGAGTATCAATCGCAGTAGTATCCTCTAGAATAGTCAAAATCATGTTTGGAGAGGATGCAATAAATGAGATTATGAAAATTCCCCTATCTAATGATACAATAAAAAAAAGAATAAAAGACATGTCACTTGATATCGAGGAAACGGTTAATAATAAGCTTTCAAAGAAATTTTTTGCTTTGCAAATAGACGAATCTGTTGATATTAGCAGTAAAGCTCAATTACTTGCATTCGTTCGGTTCATTGATGAAAATGAAATAGTTAATCAATTTCTTTGCTGCAGAGAGCTTACAGGACATACAAAAGGAAAAGATATCTTTAATTGTATTACTACATATTTAGAAAAATACCAAATATCCTGGGATTTCTGCGTTGGAATTTGTACAGATGGATGTCCATCAATGGCAGGATCTATTAAAGGATGTGTTACACTTGTGAAGGAAAATAATCCAAATATCATATCTACACACTGTTTTTTACATCGGGAAGTTTTAGTTTCAAAAACATTGCCAAACACTTTAAAATATGTTTTGGATGAAGTGGTACAAATAGTAAATTATATTAAATCAAGGCCTCTGCAGGAACGCATTTTTAAACAGCTTTGTATATCTATGGATGCTAAGTATGAAAGTTTGCTATTGCACACTGAAATAAGATGGTTGTCTCGCGGTAAAGTCCTATGTCGTTTATTAGAGCTCAAAGATGAATTGTTGTGTTATTTCCGAAATGCCGCTGTGGATAAATTTGCAAAAAATTTTGAAAATGATATTTGGTGTGCTAAATTGGCATATTTAGCTGATATTTTTAAATACTTAAATTCAGTAAATACAAGTATTCAAGGTAAAAATGAGAATATTTTAACAGCCACGGATAAAATACTGGGATTCAATAAAAAAATATTGCATTGGAAAAATCGAATAATAAAAAACAATACGCTTGATATGTTTCCTTCAATTCAAACTAAAAATGTCGCAGATATTATTCCTGCCGTAATAGAACATCTAACAATATTGGAAGAAAAAATCGAATGTTACTTCCCATCCCTTAAATTAGAATCCTATGACTGGATACGAAATCCGTTTGGGACATTTGAATTTTCTAATTTGGAACTGTCTTTACAAGAAGAAGAAGAAATTATTTCCTTGTCTACAGATCGATCTCTGAAGATGGAGTTCACAAAATTGTCTAATGAACAATTTTGGATTTCCGTCCAAGATGAATACCCATCTTTATCTAAGAAGGCAATCGCAATATTATTACAATTTGCTACATCATATCTCTGCGAACTTGGATTCTCAACATTAACAAATATAAAAACTAAAAAACGAGAAAGACTTCTCGATTTAGAAGAGGAAATGAGGGTAGCAATATCTTTTATTAGACCCAACATTGGCGAAATATGTAAAACTCACCAGGCTCAAATATCCCATTGAATTTGTATTATATTTTGAATTTGTAACAATTTAGTTTTGTTAAATATATTGAATATATTTTATTTTTTGTATATTGTAGTTATTTGAGTTGAATAAATAAAAAAATAAAATACAAATTACTAGAATCAATGTTATTTGGTAAGGTGCTCCGTGAAGGTTTCATGTAATTAGAAGTGCTCCGTGAGCTCGAAAAGGTTAAGAACCACTGCTCTAGACTCTAGAGTCTACTTACTCTAATTCATCAAAAAAGTAGCTATTAAGAATCCTTTTTCTGTCGTTTTTAAAAACTGGACATTCGCACAGCAGGTGAAGGTCAGATTCTATTTCTTCAACGTCCCTACAGCTCCTGCAGCAATCCTTATGCAGCGTTGTATACCCAGTCATTCCGTGTGTACCTACGCTTATCACACAATTTTCAGTAATGACCCTTGTGAATATGCGAATATCTTTGCGAAAAAGCGAAACATCTGATGGGCGTGCTGCAAAAAACGAAGGCCAGAATTCAATAAATGTCATACCAAATACCAACGAATTTCAAGTCGAAACTCACCACCTATTCATAGACTTCAAAGCCGCGTATGATAGCATACATCGTCAGGAGCTCTATATGGCGATGGCCGAATTCGGAATCCCGGCAAAACTGATTCAGCTGTGTCACGTGCCGCTGGAAAACACGCGCTGCAGCGTGCAGTGTGGAAGTATCTCCTCCGAACTATTTCAAACATGCACCGGATTTCGGCAAGGAGATGCGCTATCATGCGACTTCTTCAATCTCGTACTGGAGCAGATAGTGCGCAGGGCAGCTGTCAACACGGAAGGCACTATCTTCAAAAGGTCCGTCCAGCTGCTAGGCTATGCGGACGATATTGACATCATCGGTCGCTTCCAGCGTGCCGTGATAGAAGCGTTCACGGCGATTGAAGAACAAGCGAAATCCGTTGGCCTTGAAGTAAATGAGGGCAAGACCAAGTACATGCTATCAACAAACAAACAAGCAACTGTCCACCGCCTAGGACAAAACGTCACTGTTGATTGCAAAAATTTCGAGGTATCTAAGGAGTTCACCTACCTCGGAGTAAACATAAACTCCACGAATGACACCATAGTGGAGATCCGGCGAAGAATTACCCTAGGAAACCGTTGCTACTTCGGTTTGGCAAAACAACTGGGTTCAAAACTCCTAACTCGAAGGACGAAATGTATGTTCTCTACAAGACCCTTATCTTGCCAGTCCTGCTTTATGGCGCCGAGTGCTGGACCATAGGCAAGAAGGGAGAGCTAATACTGGGCGAATTTTTGGTCCTGTGTGCGAGTAGGGCGAATGGAGGAGAAGATACAACCGCGAACTCTATGAGCTGTACCAAGATGTGGATGTAGTCCAAAAAGCCAAAACACGTCGACTACATTGGCGCGGCCATATCGAGCGAATGGACAATAATGCTCCGGCTAAGAGGATCTTCGAATCCCAGCCCCCAGGTTCAAGAAGAAAAGGAAGACCGAACCTCCGTTTCAAAGACCAAGCCATCGCGGATGCCAGAGCGCTTGGTTTGGACAACTGGAAGCAACGTAGAGGATGGAAGGCTGCAGTGTCTCAGGCAGAGACTCTTCACGGGTCGGGAGCCCGATAAGTAAGTAAGTAAGTAAGTAACTGTTCTTGCTTCATCAAATTACTTTTACAACATAGTCGAAATGCAATTTAAGTGTTTGCAAAAACAGCAGGGCCATACCGGTTTCTAAGTAAAGCATATAATTGGGGGTGTTAACTGGCAAGCTAAAAACTCTTTTAATGCCATAGCGGTCAACCGAAGTACATGTGTTGTATCCCCACATTTGAGCTCCATATAACAATATAGCTGTTGCAGTACCACAAATGATTTTTTGCTTCGAATTGTGTTCGATGTATTTATTTTTGATCCATTTTCCCAAAACTGAGCAAAGTGCGCGCTTAGCTTCTTTTAATTTGGTTTCAAGATGGTTATTCATATTTAAGTTTACCGAAATCAACACTCCTAGATACTTATAGTATTGAAGTATTTCTAAACGCTCTCTTCCATACCGCCAAGCTTCGTTTCTTGAGTATCGACCGCCGCCACTTCTGAATATCATAATCTTTGTTTTTCATAAGTTACAGATCCCATGTAGTACAGTAGCTTTGTATTCTGCTTATCATAAACTGCATGCTAGCTACAATTTTATAAGACAATATCGTACATTAATGCAGGGACATTTACACCACTAATTTGAACTCCGCCTCCAATATTGTCTGTGATATCGTCAATAAACATAATTAATAAGAGAGTACTTAGTATTTTGGGGAGCCCAGGACTCCAAAAAAAGACATTGGTCTTTGAGCTGACCGCACAACAAATAAAATTATCGAATATTCGGCTAAATTGGTTCCACAGAACTTCATCTATGAAGTACTTCAACTATGAAGTAACTCAGCAGAATTCAGTTCCTCAAGATCATTCGCGAGATAGTTCGTACTTTGTTCGAAAACGTTCAAAGAAAATGTTTACACGCCACAATAAAAATCGAAAAACCGTCAATCGATTCTGGCTTTGCTTTTCTCCAACTACGAATGCAGGCTTTTATTTTGGAGAAAACTCATTTATCGGCATTTTTACCATGTTGTGGTTGTGGTCAGTCTCTCGACTTTAGCTGCTTACCCTTGTCCATCGGTTGTTCAATTCTTTGAAAATTCTGACTGAAAAATTATCGGACACTCGTTAGTCTTGTCGGGCTGAAGCTCCCAAAGCCATTGTCAATCATTATTCTAAAAAATAGGAGTATACAGCATATCTTCTGAAAAGGAGCAAAAAGTTATCGTGGGGAACGAAGCATCGCACCTTTTACAAAAGACGAGTTGTCTCGAAACCGCTCTATTTGCTATATTTTGGAAAGTCATCTTGGAGCGATTCGATGCTACAAACAAGATGTTGCAGGACCCGAAAATCATTCTTGAATCTGACATGCGTACATTAGAATCATTGAAATCATTCGTTAAATCCAAAAGAGACGATGTTGATAAATACAAAGAAGCAGCTAAAGAAATTTGTCATACTAACCAATATGTGCAATCACGCACCAGAACTGGTGCACTGGAGAGCGCTCGTTTTCAAAAATGATAGCTATAGAAAAAGGCTCGAACTACAACGGAACAAAACCGTCTATCAAAGCTGTCCCAATTCAGCATTGAAAGCCATTCACTAAGAGAACTGAATTTCAGCGAAATCATCAAGGATTCAACTCTTATTTTTGTGTGTATTTATGTAGAAATGTTGGTTAAGATAATAGTTTATTTGGTTTCGCAATAAATTACTGAAACTCTAAAAAAAATTCATAATTCGGAACATAGGTAATAAGCCAGGGGGCCTGCTCTCATTTGTTACCCCAGGGCCTCCAAACCTCTAAATCCGGCCCTGCTTAGGATACATCCTTGCTTAACTCCCATGGTTGTCGCGAACTCCGCCGATGTGGTGCTCCCGTCCCACACCATTGTCATATTGTTTCCATACGTAGCTTAAAATTCCTATTTTGTAAAGTTTATAATACAGTGCTTCGCGTGCTATTGAGTCGAAGGCTGCACTGAAGTCAACAAATAAAGCATAAATCCTCTTCCTTCTTTGCTTGTAAATAAGCTGTAGTAAAACAAAGACTTTAGCGTATAAAAAATTCAATTGGCCTCCAAGACGGCTAGACTTCCTTTTGTAAGGTTATGTCTTGACGTCATAAGCGATATTATGGTAGATAAAGAAACGGGGGTTTAATAAATGACGAATTGACAAAGTATAAATAGCTGCATACATTTATGTGTATTCGATTATAGTTGAGCGGCAATTTGATTCCCAATCAGATAACTAGGAATTGCGAATGTACCTACTGTGATTACCTATAGGAGCGCCAATTAGTCAGAGCGTGTGACCCAAAACTTTATTCCAACAGTGTAGGTAAATTCATCTATGAATCAACATTTCTTTTTAATTTTAGCAGCGTAGGTATATTAGGTACACACAAACAAAGGCACACATAATACAGCTGAACGTTTTAAGGTATAAATATAAATACTGAGAAATAGACAGTAGACCCTCTAGCCAAGTATAAAACCAGTTTATCTCGAAAAGCCATCACCCACGGCATTGTACCGAATCTCTGCTTGCTTCATCGTCGTCGTCGTCGTCATGAAAGCGCGCTGCTGCAACGCCAAATTTAAACTAAAATGGCTACCCGCAAGTATACACAAACAACATAGGTACCTAGGCGAAAAAGCGAATAGAAATAAAATTCAACACGAAATGTTGTTTCTTTCTTTGTATATATTTTAACTAGGCATATAGGTAACCAACCACGATCACCAAGCAGCTCGAAAGTGGTTGCATGAATTTGCCTCACGTAAATAAACCTACCTTGCAACTTCTTTTCTGTCTCCCAAAATTTTTGCAATTCCGTAAAGTATTTATCCAGGATGAAAACTTTTGAAAGGCCTAATGTGGCCATCGTTTACATTGGTATCCAAAGTGTTGCTTATTATTAGGAAGATGCTATCACTCAAAATCTCAAAATCTATGAGATTTATTTATTTAAACACTTTTCACGTTAGCAATTAATTTTTTTTTGTGCACTATATCAATTGGGAGGGAGAATTTAGTCGAAAAAAATATATATTCGTTGGAATCTTATTTGAATTCACGTTTCGCGCATTACAAACACGCCACAAACACTTTTTCGATGTAATTTGGAAATTCCAACACAAAAGTAGAATACAAACACACGAGAACACACAAAGTTGGTAAATAACCAAACAAATCACTTTCATACCAAAACAGAGCCCAATAATATTTTATTTATTTATTTATTTTTCTTGAATTTTTCGCTTCTCTTTTCCTCCTCTTTTAATGCTTCACCACCACACGAAGATCACACACAAGGCAATGGTAAATATGCTGAATACGTATATGTACTGAATTAACCAATACTTGCACATGTATGGATTTTATAAATTCGTATATCCTTTAGATTGAAAACTTGCAAACGTAACAAAACTGTAATCTCAGTGCATTCTTTGTAAATTTATTAAAATTCTCCTTGAATTTCTTTAACATTTTTCACAAATTTAATTTTCACTCGCTCACACAACGAGCACATACGAACGACACGAAATGGGGACTTTCTGAAGTCTGAAACCAAACCTGGTAAAGGTTTCCTCAAAACTGAACCAATCGTGCATCTAACGAATAACAAAAGGTCCAAGACTCCATCCAAGCCCAAGATACAACTTTAATACTCTCTTTCTTCTTAGTAGAGGAAAACGGGGCGAACTTCTGCAGTGTGCAGAGCCCAGAGCTATATCCAATCCATACCTGGCCAACTATACCACCCATACACTGTAACCGCCATCAGCAATGGGTATAAGAAGGTTCATTTCATCGTCCGAATCCATTCAATTTTGAGTCTGCAGCGGGTTTGATGACGGTGCTGCTGCTTGATACTTTGGCAGGTAGATATTACAAACACACACCGCCGCACACATAAGGAGAGACTGCCGCACACAAATTAATTCAACAGGTAGAGTAGAACACAACAATACCTTACGCTTACCTACAATAAAAAGAGTAAGAGGTGGTAAGATTCAAACAAAAAACAACAACTGCAGCAGAGCTCCATCTAGCACCAGTCCAGTAAACAGCGGCTTAAGACGAACAGAAGAGAGCAGTGGTCTCAACGGCGAACGACGATATTTAAAATTGAGTACTGATCTAGGGGTGAGCATGGGCTTGAGTACAGTTTATCTTTTCGTCTTTGTAATTTTGTCCTATCAAAGTTAAATATACACACATTTGCTACTTGGATACAATTAATAATTATTTAAGCTGAGAATTTTAACTATTTGTTTAAAAAACACAGAAAAAGTTGTAGGTATTTATTTTGTATTTAAACAAATTAGATAGAATGACCATTCTTTCATAAGCGAAAAGTCTTTTGGGCCACAAGCGTTATTTGGGTTCGGGAGACTTTTCGAGTCAAGGGCCGAATCTGAAACTTAAATGAAGAAACTAAGAATCTGGACGCTGGACTTTACTACGATAAATAAATAAAATAAATAAATATTTTGGCGCGACAGGTCTATGGGACCCAAGGCCTAGCTCTCACAACCATTCGTTTTGTGTGGGTTTTCAAATTTTGGGACGAATGGAAGGGATCTACAATTTTACGCCGAGCCCAAACGGCTAATTTGAGAAGCTCTTTCATGACAGTTTTACTCTCGGATGTTTGTCAGACGTTCGCGAGAGATGGCGCAGTGGAAAAAAACCTTAAGATGTAATTTGGCCCTTTCGGGATTCGAACCTGGAACCCCTCGCTTAGTAGCCGAACACACTACCACTAAGCCACTGCGGCTGCAGTCGATCCAATCCGGAAAAGATCTTTGTTTAGCACTGTATAAAGAAGCTGGCACCAAGTAATTCAGCACTAAGTATCATACTTTCCCAGTTAGTTCTCGGAAATTGTGGACCACCAAAATTATCTCTAAGCACTAGTACCTACCTTCGCTTATTGTGCTAAACCAGGTACCCGTACCATATCCAAACGAAATAGCACACCACCGAAAATAAGACCAATATGACAATGACCCCCACCTGAACCACCACAATACTATGTATACCCGGATTCAAAAACACTGAGACCAATGCTGGAAATGATGCTTATTAGAATCTTAACAAAGCCCGCATTTAGATAAAGCCAACAGTTTTAATTATTAGTTAGCGCATTCTAAATGAGTTTTTAGTAAAAGAAAGTATGTACCTTACCTAGGTATATTAAAGTTTAACAAATATTTGTAACTCTTCCCTAGGTTCAGTGTAAATTATGAACACATCTTTCAAGCCCCAAATGTCTTTTCCAGAGACTAAAATTATGAGTCGTACCAAAGTAGGCTTACATTTTTCATATGCTGTGTCAGTTGAACATCAAAAATGGACCACGAGCAGATAATACAAAACCGATTGATCTTAAAATAAACGCCAGTATTCTTGCACCTGTTATACAAACAATAATAGGTACACGAAAAGAACAGAATCCATTGTCGGAACTTTTCCAATTATACGAAACAGAAAATCGTGCTAGGATAAGACTTCAACGTTTCGAAACAGCTTAAAACCTACCTTCTGCGTAGATCCTAAATAAAGTGCGAATACAATAGATTTATATTATTTGAATTCAGGGCAGTGGTAACTATGAATAATATTTCTACCACCAGATGTCTCTTGGAAATTTTCCCTTTCTTGTTTGGTAGAGGAATGCAAAAGAAAACCTGCAAAGTTAATGTTCTTCGTAAGTTTTGTTAAAAAAAAAATAGAAGCAGCACGAGATTAATAAGCTCTAATTTAAGAAGAAGGATGTAGATGTACGTAGGTATCCACCAACCGAAAAAAAGGACAACAGAAATGAGAGTACATAAATTGAAAATTGTTTTTGCAAGGGCACACGCTAACATTTTGAGGCCATTGTGATTCTGTGTAAAATATAAAAACAAAACATTTGCAAAAATCTCTCAGATTCGAGTGTAAAATTATTTAAATCACAACTCAATAAATAGCGATTGACAGCTTCCAAGCATTAGAACATATTTTCGAAAACAGTTTTTAGAATCACACATTTTGATGAGGATCTATGATTTAAAATTCGATACAATAGATCTTTATGGTCGCAGTGTCAGCCAATTTGACATGGGAATTTTAATTTAAAAAAAAATTGATTTAAAATAAAAATATACCTAGTACTGCGAAGAACAAAGTAAATTATCCTTTCCCAATTTGACAACTTTTATTTCTTACTAAGATATATGTTTTAGAATACATTATATATCCTAAATCAATCTATACCTTTTTTTCGTTTACCTTCTATAGTAGAATATTCTCTAATAAATTTAAAGTGTACCCTAAGTCCGCACCAACATCAGATATCCAGATCCAGACAAGTTTCAGGCCAAAAAAAGAATCGCCCAAAAACAAAACCATTAAGACGAGGTATAAGTTAAATGCTAAAATGCACACAAAATAGATGCCAGTTGCCATTTAATAAGTAGTGTGAAGAGAACCTGTTTTGAGTGTTTCTCTTTTCAATACCTAACTACGATTCAACGGGTACGTATTGGGCAAATACTTTCAGGCTAAATAAATCTATGAGACACACTGGTGTTGGTGACCCCTGGCTAGAGTTCAATACTAAACAAATTTGAAATGATTTCAAGGAAATCGAACCTATTTCCACTCACTTATATTTGTATAACGTCGAAAAGAGAAATGGAATTTCCTGTCTGCTATTTTGTTCAATAAAATTGTGAGGGTCCAAAAAAAGTACGGTAACGTGCGCCTATTGTTTTTTGATTGATTGCTTATCAAATGTTTGTACCTAATATTTTTCCATAGGTAAATAAATATTTGTCAGAAACAAAGCCGACGGAATATCAGTTGGCAAGTAAGGTTCCTATGCGCAAACAATGTTTCTACAAATTAAATTATACGTAGCTGCAATTTAGTCATACTTAAGCATGAACTACATGGAAACAAAAGTTGGAAAAAGTACAAAAAGACTTTGGAAGATTCCACAGGAATCAGAATTCCATGTATGCATTCCTGATCCTCAGGTGAATTAAAAACGCACATTTTAAATTTCTTTCATTATAGGTTTGTGTCCAAGACCAAATTTTCTTTTTCCAAAATGCCTAAAAGTATGCATTATTTTCTGTCTTAAATGTATTGTAATATGCTGACATACTTTTTGGAGCATTTTGGGCAACACCTGCAAATATCGGAATTTCTGTATGATTGAACATTTTTTAATTCATTTCATACGTTGATCTTATACGTTGACGTCGCTGCTCAATATCGACGAGTGCAAAGTCGATACCAGAGACAAATCATACTGAGACCCCAACTCGCAATCCACTTGCCGCTGGCCCCCTCAGTTTTTTTTTTTTCAAAATTTTGGCAGTTGGTCTTCCTATCGGTGTGATGTCAATCAGAATCTGTGTGACATACAATCAACATACAAAAAATAAAAAAAAATGCTAAAACCGCGAAAAAAAGCTACCAATTATGGTGGAATGTGATAGAGTTCGGGAATACTAGCTTTTAACAACAATGAATGCTATTGGTCAGTAAATACATATTGTTAAAAGCCTCTTATTTTGATTTGTTTGATTAATAAAAATATCTACAGGAGAAGTTTTACATATTTGAAACACATTTGGACTAATATGGTTACGTAATTACCACTTTTCGATATTATTAACATCGACTTTGTACATTTTTCTAAAAAAAAAACTGATGAAAGTTGGTTAAAAATGTTATTATTTTATTCCAACAATAATGCATTGTTTATTTTTCATAAACATTTTAAGCAAATGTACCCTTATTCCTAAAAAAAAATACTAACCACATGTAACGAATAATTTCAAACTCATCGGATAAAATTCTAACGCAACTAATCTTGTCAGCTCCGTAAAAATTTAGCTTGTAGGCAAATAACTGGGATCTCAGTATTGTCTTTGGTCGATATGTGTTTTGATATCGAAAACACGTTTTGTCAGTGAAAAAATTGTCCCAAATGTCTTATAACCGTGTGAACTTACAATTTTGTCTAACAATATTTGCCGACACCTAACAATGAAATTGTCAACGGGCTATTTTGTGTAAAATCCCTCCTGCTGTCGGCGGACAACACGCTGACGTTTGTGTGGTAAATTATCCCCCTCGCTGCTTTTCAATACGTACGCGGATAAAACGTGCATCATTTTGTTCAATTTCGTTTTTATTTTTCTATTTTCTATATTTCACGTTAGGTACGCAAGAAAAATTTCAGTTGACCGAATGAAAAACTATTTTTAATTTGTCTGAAAATGCCTGTCAACAAATGTTTGCAAATTTTTTGTAAACAAACATTTGTCAACCGTGTGAACTGGCAATGCCTGTTTTGGCGTACCTATGCTAATTCTCGAAATTCCTTCTTAGAAATGGTAAACAAGTGCACTTCCTCTTCCATATCATTGAGATATTTGGCCAACTCTTTTTCTGAAGGGACTGAAAAAACTGTTTTTTAATTTCAAACTTTCAGCTTTTTTACGAATCTTAGAGGAATTTCTTAGTTCCGGGTGGTTAAAGCTTATTTTATTTGTTACGAAGTCTGCAACAGCTCGTTATAACATAAGTGAAACTTTTTCCACCTCTATAAGTGAAACTTACACTGCCGATCAACCAAATAGACTCACAGCTAATTTTTTTTTTTAGAAAATGGAGTTTATTATATCATTTTGAGAATATAATTTAAAAAACGTATTTTTTATAATGCTCTATTCAATTCTTAAGTAAACAAAACAAAAATAAGCGTTCTAAATTCAATGTTAAATTTTTAAATTCTTTTTTTTTTGTCAGTGATCCTAAAAAGTTCACTTTTTATGGCCCCTATTATCGTTTGCGAAGCGAACACAATAGTATGCGAATGTTTTAAATCAGTATTACAATTCGCGAAATTTGAAAAATGCTTCGCCTTAAATGTCATAGTACTAGCGAATGTAAACCAAAGGAATTACCGTTCGCGAATAAAACAAATTCCTTCGCTTTAAAAGTCAAAAAAAGGCGAATGATAAAACTTGGTGACTATCGCGCGAATATTCGTTCATTTAGCACAATTTATTTTGTAAAAAGCAATATGAGTGCGCAAAAAGTTAAAAAAACGTAAGTAATTGACAATTTATGCATAAATTTTAAATATTCTAACATAAGAAATTTGTTTTTAGTATGAAAAAGACAAATTCCAATCAATTCCAAAAGCTGGTTGAATTGATGGAATGCAACCAGGACCTTGCGAAGGGCCTTGCAAAATTCGGCTCTTCGAAAAGAGAGAGTATGGGTATTTGGGAAACCTTTGCAGTGGAGCTAAATTCTTTGGGACCGCCTTATCGAAAGGGCAAGGAGTGGAACAAGGTATCTATTTTAATGCAAATGAAAACCGTTTTTTAAAGATTTTAAACATATTGTATTGTAGGTTTGGTTGGACTACAAGTTTTTATCCACTTAGCACAAATCCCGTTCTCTAAAATCCTTAGAACATCAGACAATATCACTGAAACTGTGGGCTGGGATAACCCTAAATTGAAATCATTTCCTACGCTTTTTTGGTAGCTTCCATCAGCAAAAAATCGCAAAGCACACGCAATTTTTATTATTGGTGGGATGGCACTAGAACGCGTAGAAACAAATTTGTCCTTGATCTCGTCCAGTAAGTATATAAAGGCTTCTTTGCTCAGCCTGAAATAAGAAACGAATCTGAAAATTTAAATACGCTTGATAGAAGTTGAATTTCTATCTTTGTAATAACTCACGTCGTATCAGGGAGCTCAAGAGGATTAGATGTGTCCCTTATATTTCTTCGCAGGCGCAACATGTTGGTTGTGGCAACCACATTCTCGTTCTCGTCATTATCACCATAAAACAGATCGATGGAGCTTATCATTTTGTTAAAAAATGTGAATGTAGCTCAATGAAAATACAAATTTTAATAAATTGTTTTCACTTTGACACTAATTGCAAACAAATTCAGTTTTTTTTTTTTTATTATTGTGGTGGCATTGAATTTAAAGCGAATAAGTTTATTCGCCAACGATAATACAAAAACACAGAACATTCGCTAAAGCGTTCGCCTCGAGACGAATTTTCGCTTTGAGTACTTTGAGTTTGAAGCTTCTTGAAGGATCATTCGCTCCTCGCAATTCTTAAGTGCTTTCCAAGAGGGTTTTTTCATATTTTTTCCGTAAGGCGATGGGTTTCTTTAAAAATGACAAACAACAGGCTGACTTCTAGAAATTTTTCCAGCAATTGGTCTGGTTGAAAGATTGCAGTCTCGATACGCCAATATTTTGCCTCTTTCTTCCGAAGTTAGGGCTGCTCCACGCCCCATTTTGTGTTAAATTATTCAGAATTTGATTAAGAAGACAATTTGACACTTTTCATTTGCACAGCTTATCTGAAACTAAAATTACAGCTCCTGAGTCTATTCTGATAATCGCCTAAAATGCACATTATTTCGGCATAAGCAAAGCAAAATAGAAAAATTTATAACTGTAAATTTTTTGCATTCAACTCTCATCGCTAAAATTAGTCTATTGCTTTGCTCTAAAAAAAAAACAACAACTATGGCGATAGCTTACAGCATAAAAAAGAAAATCAAAAAGGAAAAACAAAACTATGTTGAGTCTATTTGGTTGATCGGCAGTGTATGTTTTATAAATCAACCTCTGTAATTGGACCAGACTTAAAAAAAAATGTATTTTAACCTCTATAAGTGAGACAGACTTGCAACAAAAATGTTAAATAAATTTGTTTTTATAGCTGAATAGCTAAAATATGCATTATGTATTTCAATTACTTTGAAGGCCTCCTTAAGTGAAACGAATATTTTTTGCTCTACCTGGATAAGTGAGAAACTGGGTAGGTAACTGGAATACCCTCTATAAGTGAGATTTAAATAAATGGCCCATTGGATTCCAATAAACCAGGTTCGACGTATATCTATACAGCCTTGTATTTACTTACTTTTACAAATTCAACTTAATTGACCCTCATTTCACAAAACACACTTTCTCTCGCTTCAAAATAACTTTAACTCAATGAAATATTCTTTTAACCAATATACGGCACACAGACACATGTCACTTTTGTACAAAAAAAGGGTTTTTACATATCTGCCACCGATAATGTAAGGCAGACAGCCTACTTTCCGAGTTTCCACTTTACTCCACAAAGGCGTATAAAGGGGAGCCCCTTTTTGGCTCGGGTGATATGGCCCCGGGTTCCCCTGTATCAAACTTATAACAGCATAGATTTACTTGATTCAAGTATTTTAATTAGTCAAAAACAAGAGTGCTCTAAACTAAATAATTTTCCAAGGCTTTTCGCACACGATGCAACACAAAAGGCACAACACACGTTGCAAACATTTGTAATACCTCTTAATTTTTGAATAATATTTGATACGTGTCATGCACAATTATTTCTCATGGGTAAAACGATGTAATGTTATGTAACGTAAGTAATAGGCCCTGTACACTGCGACCAGAAGAGATCTATTGCGTTGGCCTCTATTATCGAACCTAGGGAGCTTTTGAGGCTCTTTATAAACCTCAGTACTACTCTTTTTGGTTCGCTATATCTGCAGGACTTTAAAACGCGTCTCTCCTCTTCTCCGCAGAGTCGACAGGAGTCATCGTCGGAAAGCCCCATTTTTTGAGATGGTATCTTAGTGGCCAGTGACCAGTAGAATAACCCGTTAGGATCCTTGAATCTTCTTTGCTCAAGTAACTTTTTTGTTTTACTACGAGCTGGGCTAAGGAATATTTTTGCCTGCCTCTGTCCTTTGCATTCCGTCCAAGGTCATCATCTCCCCATTTACTGAATTTTGAGTGCACGTAACTTAAAGGTAACCCGAAGTCCCGAAGTAGGGCTCAAGACCAGCGAGCAGGCGAGACTCGCCTCTTCTCGCCAGACAATTCACTCGTTCATTGCGTGTACCTCGGCTTGAAAGATACCTTACAGTGCTAAATTGCCAGTTCACAGGGTTGGCAGATGTTTGTTTACAAAAAATTTGCAGATCAGTGAAAGGCATTGTCAGACAAATTAAAAATGTTTTTTTATTTGGGCAACTGAAGTTTTTATTGAGAAAGGTGAAATAATAGAAAAATAAAAACGAAGTGGAACAAAAAGATGCACTTGCAACTGTTTTGGCCGTACGTATTGGAAAGCAGCGAGGAGGATTAATTACCACACAAGTTTATACATTCATACAGAAAACCTAAAATATGAAAATAAAGCAAACTCCTCAAGAACTCTTCACAACAAAATCATTTTCTTGTAAACTTTCTTATTCGTCCTCGTATTCGAAATTATTTATTTTATTCATTTTTCACCAATCTACAGAGAAATGTAAATTAATGAGCACGAAAAGTTTATTACAATCAAATATGAAAAATATTTGTCTGGCAATGAAAAATTTGCATATGTGATAAGCACATAGCACATCTGACAATAGCAAATGAGTCTGCAAATGTCCCAAGCGTCTGACAATGCTAAAATTGTGTGTTCAGACGATTTGCAGGTGGCAGTCTGACAGTTATCTGACAATGACTTTTCTGCAAATATGGTTAGACAAAATTGTAAGTTCACACGGTTGTAAGACATTTGGGACAAATTTTTCAATGACATATCTGTTTCGGAGATCAAACCGGGGGCCCCTCGCTTAGGAGTCCAACACAATAACCACTAAGCCACTAGTTACATTCGCCATTGGTAATAGACGTGTGGTATGATCCATTTCGTATGTAGACGTAGACGTAGCCTTTCTTTTATAAATTAACTCACCTGTTGATGTAGAAATGCTCGCCATTTTCCTTATTTTGGAAGCCGGTAAAGTGTATATGGCTGTTGACTTGCTAAACCGTTGCATAACCGGCGAGTCTTCGTTCTTCGGAACTTCCAAATTTCCCACCAATCGTTCATCTTCTTTGGGACTTTGGGACTTAGAATTAGGGGACGACAAACTGGAGCTGAAATATTGTTTAGAAGTTTTTATTACTTTTATTTTCTGTTAATAAATTCTGCTGCCTATTTTACCCAATTGCCTTCTGAAACTTGCAAAAGAAGTCTGGTCGTATGCGATACCGACAAAGGAATTCTTCGCATTCTCTAAGGACATCGGAGCTATTCGTGAGCGACTGTATGACATTGCTGTTGGTTTTGTTATCGGACACATAACTTTGACCAATTTGTTGCCCCGCAAATGCGAATGGGGGAAAGGACTCGCCAATATAGTCCGGAATATTGTTAAAGAACTCTGAAGTCTTTTCATAACTGCAATTTCTTGAGATTAGTTTTTGTTTTCTTGCTGTTGCTGTTGCTGCTGCTGAGTCACGTAAGATATTTCTTGTTTCCGTTTTCTTTTTAACCGCACGACCGTCCCTACTGGGCTTTTCATTTTGTTGCTCAAGCGAAGTCCTTGTTTTGATTTCAATATTTGTTATTTCAGCTGAATTAATCTCCTGCTCGTATGTTTCGTCTGGCAGCAACATATCACCATGATTACAATATATGTAAAGCGCACCTCAATACGTTACTGAATAGCACTAATCTGAAATTAAAAAAAGAAACTTTTTAATTGAGTCGCTATTTACTAACATTATTTTCAAATAGTATGCTAGGCGGTGTCTATGAAATAATAAACTTATTTCGGCATACTTCTTTTCAAATATTTTACTTTAAAAACAAGTAAATTTTAAGTTTAAAAGGAAACGCAAAACAAAATATTTTTTTAAAAATATACACCCTCAATAACTTTCTTTTATCGTCTTGAAACTGATTGGATTATATTTTGCAGCATTTCTGTGGGAACTTTATCCCAGAGCTTATTTAAATATTACTCTGAGTCAGAGAAACAGATTCATTTCCTTGTGACCTTTACTGGACGACGGGTATGTGTTTTTCGCGAGTGATTTTTAAACAAATCTTTTTTACGGTGAAGCTTAGTACGCTGCTCGAGGTAAACTTAATTTTAGCCGCTCTCCAGATTTTTTCTCCAAACATCAGCTAAAATCCTAGCTAAATTTTGACATAGCGAGTGCTGTGGATAAGTTTCACAAAAAACAGCTGTTCTTTGAAAAAACCTCCCTTGAATCATCAAAACCTGCAATCCTTCATGTCGATGGTTGTTGCTCCACCATCATCGCTAACATTTTCTGAGGACTTCTATGTTATTTAAATGAAAGACTCTAGCTTCCGGTACTCCTCATCGAGGTATTCATTAAAATCACTTATCTTTACACAACAGAGCAGAGCAATCTGTCAAAATTTAGCTTGAAAAAAATGTCCCCAGCCCCACCCATTAAATGGGAGAGATTTTGAGAGATTATTGAACGACATTCAGAAACAAAAGTTTGATTTTGGAGAGAGAATTTTGAATGGTAGCTAAAATTAAGGTCGAGCAGCGTACTTGGCTTGACTGATGAAACTTAAATGAACTCTTGTCCCTCCATAAAATTTGGTTCCAGAAGCTTAATAGTTCACTTACAGAATATGTCCAAAAATCAAATAAGCAAAAGGCCTATGAATTTTCGCCCGGTAGTTTAGTTTTTTGCAGTTTTTTTTTTAATTTCAAGCATAGCATTTTTATGAGTTAAATCTGTATTTTCAATTTACCCACTCGCTTTCGTATAAATTTTTAGTTTTCTAGTACGTGCTCAGGGTAAACTTTGCAAAGAGTTTGTCCTTGCAAAATTTATTAATATTGGAAATTTACAATTTGTCTCGATAAATTAAATTGTCCCCTTATTTTTCTACCATATTTAAGTCTGTTTTTTCACATATTTTAATCAAAACGGACCTGTACAATAAAATTCTATCATAAAAACTTTGACTAAAATGATAAAAATGTATTTCGCGAATCAAAACTTGAAAATTGTGTTCATCTAAAAACTTTTGGAAGTCAAAAAATACTTTAACCACAAATAGGTCTCAAATGATGGAAATATGTCTCAAGCGATGGAACTCAAATGATCTCATTCAAACACTCTCCTATACATCACGCAATATCCAATCCCTGAGTTAGAATAAGAACTAACAACGCTAAATCCGATATAGCCTAAAACGAATATAATTAATTTTTTAAATATCGTTCATGAATATCGTAACTAAAATTCTCATGGGGCTAATGAATTCAAGGCTAGCAAAATGGGTCAAAGAAAATAAGAAGTTGAGCCAGTTTCAGAGAAGGTTTCTTTACAGTGGATCAAATCTTTAACCTTACAAGTATAGCGGAAAGCTACCTAAATAAAGACAAAAAGCTTTACGCGTTTTTGATCGATTTTAGAGCCACATTTGACACTGTAAACAGAAACTGCCCGTTCTATAAACTGTCACGGGTCGGGGTATCAACGTTTAAAAAAGCTGTTATTAATTTATGGAAAAAATAAATCAGTGATATGGAATGTAAATGAGCTTTCGGACTCGTTTGAAATGAAAAGTGGAGTAAGACAAGGATGTCTCATAAGCCCTTTACTATTCTCCCTCTTTTTGGACGACATCACCGATTTCATAACCCGCTGAAAACGATTACAACTTTATTGTTTGCGGATGATATTGTCATTCTAGCAGAATCACCAAGCTCATTATAGCTTATGATAAAAAAGCCAGAAAACTACTGCGAGCTAAACGACCTGCAAATTAACACCGCAAAGTCAAAAGTTCTCATCTTTAGGAAAGGCAAGGAATGAAAAATGGAACTATGGCGGGGATGAATTAGAGGTTGTCCAGACGATCAAATATCTGGGAATAACCCTAAGTAACGACCTTTCACTGAAAAAACATTTCTCACTCAAGCTCTCCGATGCAAAGAAAGCTATCAATTAAACGTGTAAAAATCTTATGTCTAATTCGAGGATTGGAATACCAGCGAAAATTAATGTCTTTGAAGCTGTTATGAGATCGGTAATGTTTACGGTGCGCAAGTATGGGCAGGGAAATATTACGATGAAGTGGAAAAGTTACTGCGTTTCTTCCTGAAAAAAAACTGTTTCGGCTTCCATCGAGCACGCCAAACTAATTCCTACAAATTGAGAGCGGTATAGCGCCACTCCTGAATATGAGCTTTGTTCTAAAGGCTTTGAATTTATAAGACGATACACGACTGACAAAAATACTAGTGCGGAAAGCAATACAAACAAAATCGGTTTTCTTCAAGGACTGGGAAAACATCGCCACAAAATACAACATCAGGCTCGATTTAGAGGAGAATAATATTTCGGACTGGCAGAGGATTTCGCAAAAATTTATATTGGAGGTAGAACAGGCCATAAAAACTGAAAATGTTAGCCAAGCGAATAGCTGATGGCTGATGCTCACGCCGTTTATACAAACATCTCCAGCCACAACATCTGGCCTATCTGAATCACTGGTAATTCGAGCGCAGACCCTACTTCGAGTCATAGCCGCCTACCGGCATCACCAATCTCAAAAATTTTGTTTAATCTGTATAAAAATCTTCTGTCACAGTTTTAGTGTTCAAACTCCTCCGAAACGGCTTGACCGATTTTGATGTAATTTTATATGTATATTCATTGGGTATGAGAATCGGTTTATTTATAACTAATTTTTATACCCCTAAGTGTTAAGGGTGACTCATTGTTTGGACAATTTTTTTTTTTCGTTATTTTTGTATGGTGTGGCATTAAATTATACATGCGGTCTTAATTTTCACCCTTCTACCACTAGCCCCCACTTTTTAATGGCATTTAAATTTTTTTATTTCTACTGTATTATTCTTAAGGAAAAGTAATAAAAGAATCTGCAGGGCTGTCATTATTCATTCCTAATTTTTAAATAGATTCGTACCGACTACTAGATTTTTTTAAATATCCAAAAGTCAACACTATCTACCAAAAATCAAGGGGGCTCTGGCACTGCGGCCTCTTAAAGAAGCATATTGTGAGTTCCCTGGTAAAGTCCTAGAGCCATATTTTCAAATTTGTCTGGTGCAGTTCTGCAGTTTGACACCTCTTTTTTCAACCCGCTTGGTCATGCGCAATCACAGTACAGCGGGTGCAGGTATGTAATATGAGGTGTGTGGGCCGCTTCATACACTTTTACAACGCTTTGCCAAATTCTTATTTCATTTCATTGGCCGAATAGATTTTCATGATTTACATTTTGTTGGAAAGGTATTTTCTCAGTACTGGTTGTTTTAAAAAAAAAAGATCAAAAAAAATCTTTGCAAGTGTGTTGTCACTTTATAATTCATGAACGGTCAAATCGAATTCGATTAAATTTTTAGGGTTTGTTCGTATGGTCGTGTAGATGGTTTATCTAAAGTTTGCAATCGGTCGACGCGTTCGTGAGTTATGACTTTTCATGTCAACATTTTTTTTTTTTTTGTTGCGCCTGGAGGTGAGTAATCTTCAAAAGATACCAATGGCCCGTACCATTGGTTATGCCCGATTCAGATATATCTCGTCTGCCTACGGGCTAAACCTCACCCCTCAGAGGGGCACTATGAGATCCGGCCGCGCGAGCTCATAGTAGTATGAAATTTGTTCCTCTCATTTTTTAATTTTTTGTGATGACTACGACTAAGTTACCTTAACAAGTAGTTTACGCTTCTGTAGTGTTATTCGCGTTTGGTAGGTAGCTTTCCAGCGAACGCAACTTCTAATACTGACGCACCTACTAATACATGACGGTATATTAGTAGGTGCGTCAGTGACGGTATTAGTCATGTCAACATGTGATTTTGTCCATATAAATGCCCCGCCCATACAAAAAAAAAAACATTAAAAGTCTTATATTTCTAAAACACCCGAATCGATTGAGTTTAAAATTATACACAATCATAGGTATTGGCCCAGGAGTATCGATGTGAAGATTGGTCAAAACTGGACTAAGAGGCGTGGCACCGCTCATACAAATCAATATTTTATATCTCGGAAACTACCGAATCGTTGGATTTACCAGGATTGCCTCCGCATAATCTCCAAGTAAAAGTTGGAGTCACTATTATTATGCTTCGGAATATTAATCTACCCCGTTTGATTAATATCTTATGTAATCTAATTTAATATTTTAACTGGAAAATTTAAAGGCGAAGATGTATTTATACCATACGCTATACGCGTCCCAATGATTCCATCTGATATTCCATTTGAATTTGAACGACTTCAATTGTCTGTCCCCCTTGCGTTTGTGGTTACTATTAATAGGGCGCAAGGACAAATGCTAGGAGTTTGTGGAGTGAATTTAGAGTATTCAGTTTTCTCACATGGACAGTTATATGTAGCCTGTTGGGAAACCTTTGGTTTTGTATATTTACACCGAAAATGGAAAAACCAAAAATATTGTCTACCACAAAGCATTACAATAAAAACCATTTATTACTGATTTAAATGAATTTTAATTTTTATTAGTTTATATTTATATTTTGCACTACGAAGTGTGCAGGGGTCTATAAACAATAATAAAATAAAAATAAACCAACCAAACTGATGATATGAACGAGAAAGTTTCGTGCTACTAAGTGTAAACTTTTTTTGATTTCATGGGGCAGCGAGGACTAGGAGCTAGGACCGCTCTCCGTTGAGTTACGCCGTGCTATGCAAGAAGCACTGTTCCTTGCTGACATTAGTTTACTCCAGTTCCTTGCTATACTAACTTGTTTGTAGTAATTTTTGGCAAGTCAGAAAAATAGGTGTGCGTATTTTCAAGATTTTCACCTTCAAAACGACTGATATACGTCATAATACCCAATGTTGAAAGCAGCATGCATGCAGCAGTCACACAACTTGTAAAGTCGAAATAGAGTATCAAGTGTTAGTGTTCGCCATTCTTTTAACAAGAAAATACGACGTTACAAAACTACATACGGTAGTAATTTAGATAATGCATGGACACATTGCCATTTAAATCATCTTCACGTGCAGCTTCTGGATTACGTAAGATCCCTGGGGTTTGAGAGTAATTAAATACCACCATTTCACAACAAATTGCTGATACACGTAACACGTACTACACAGTTGTATACCTATATGTTCTAAAGGAATTCGCGCTATTGAAAGCATGTAAATCGCTTGTAACTTACTCTCGCGGTGCTTACAATTTAACAATATTTTATTGCTAGTATTTATTGCTAAAAGTGTAGACGACTCCTGGCCTCCTACCTCCTACCCGCAGTGCAGCGCTTACGCTTTATGCCAACAATTGGCTAATAAAGACACGGATTTTATTGAGCTCGGAACGTGTTCGTTTGCGAGACGCTCAAAGGGTCTATGTCTGAAGTGAATTCGGAGATAATATCGCGTTTCAATCTTGGCTATAACCACACATCTGTGCAAAGTAACCACCGACTATCCAATACAGCACCGACGCTGAGCTATCTTAAGTCGCTATTATGGCAAATAAATTGAATAGGATGACCGTCAACGTGAAAAGTAATTCGTATTGAACGCAATAACGTGTGTGAGGTCACATTTTAATGGATTCGATTAAAATGGATGCTTTACGGTCCACTGACCACACAGGAAGCAGATTCTTTCTGGATAAAAATATGTCGCTTACCGCCAGCCGATTGAAGTTATTGCAAAAGAAAGATGCATAAGCAATGTGTTTCTTACGTGAGAGCAAGGCAGCATTCGAAAAACGTGTTTTACGTACTCACGTGTGCTCATACGTATAGACTGATGAAATTATAGAAACGAGGTGACTAATGTTGGTGCAACTAATGATAGTTTTTATTTAAATTTAATTATTTAATCACTATATTCTTGTTAAGGGCATACCTATGCAATAAAAGGTGTTGTAAACATAATATTTCTCCGACATTTTGTAACGCATATCAGCGAATTACGTTAAAGTGCGATGAAGTGCTTTTTTTTCTTCAATTTTTGACAACTAGGTTCCGATATCTTTCGACAGAAATTGGTTGCGGAATTTGTTTACGATTTGGATTTGAGCTTCCGACAGAGTATGCGTTGCGGAGAATTTTCCGTTCCGACGGATACCTCGCTAGGGCCGATTGTCAATTTTTGATTAGTACTATAGTATTAGACGATAATATGTTGAATGAACATACGTATGCAGACAATCATATGCTAAAAATTCTCTGCAAATATGCACATGTTCGTCTGGCGTGCGATGCCCTATTACACGATATGTTGAATTTGTCCTAAAGCAGCAAATTGTTTGTTGACAGCATACGCTAACAAACAGTTTGCTATCACATTTTTCCAGCACACATGAAGCCCTATTACACGATATGCTGAATTCGGTATGCTGAAAAATTTGTAGATCTGTATGATTATAGGGTAACTTCGGGCATTATGGCGCAGGGGGCATTATGGCGAACCTCGTAAATACCACATATCCGATTCGCTCATAATAAATTAAACAATGAGAAAACTTTAGTATTCGTCAATCATGCGCCGTGTCAGGTTCCTGGGTTTACGCGATTTTTTATGTGTAAGTAAAAAAAAAAAATTGAAAAAAGTTTCTATTTTCTCACCCCCTTATATTTTTGCCTATTTCTCAACTGTGTGGTGCTTGGTAAGTATACAGCGCAAGTGTTTGGTGTGTATTGTGAAATGAAGAGAAATGTATCTGTTTTCGTTTGGTGACATTGAAAAGTAACAGGAAATGAACACTTGGCGATTTTTTTATGTGTTGTCCAAACGCGTATTTTTTGTTATATGGCGCACTTGCTGTAGGGGCAATATGGCAAGGATGCGCCATAATGCCCTTATGAAGTTTACATGTAAAGTCCGCCATATTGCCTTCATTGGAAATCGTTTAAGTACAGCAATATTTCACAGTCAACTACCAATATTGTATATTTTATTTCCATAGAAAAGGGCGGATCGAAAACAAAGACAAATAAAAAGCCCGACCTTATTCTTCGATTTCTGATGATGAGAACATCGAAATCCAGTTAGCCGACGAGTCCAATGGGCCGAAGATTTCCAAGAAAATATCTGTGCAGGTTGTGGGGAAGACTACAATAAAACAACAAAAAATATGAATAGATGCAGTTCATTATATTTAGTTTTTAGTCCCACGACTCCTGCACTCATTTTAAAAACACTGTGGCAAATCCAACCGCAAGTAAATCATCACGCCATATTGCCCACTAGGGTTCGCCATATTGCCCCATGCATAGGGCATTATGGTTTTTTATAGAGTACTTTTAACTAATTTTTTTTATCTATTATATCCCTGAATTTGTAGTTTTATTTAATTTGTTTTGGTTCTATGTTTCCTATAATTAATAAATCGTTTTGTTTTTTGATAAAAAAATTGTTCGTGTTAAAGTTATTTGGGAAAGAAGAAAAGTGCGCCATAATGCCCGAAGTTACCCTATGCTTAAAAATTTACAGATCCCGATTTTAGCATACATGCGTTGCGTATTATGTTATCTATTTTCTGCAGTTCTGGTGAAATGTACGTATATAGTGTAAAATTGGTTTGAATTCATTTAAAAAGAAAAAAGAAGAAGAATTGTATTATAAGTACGTATTCAATTCATCGTCATTTTAAATATGATTTTATTGATTAAACTGTATTTGTTTTATCGTTTTTGATTGGTTTAGTTAAAAAAAAAGGTAGATGTTTATTCAAAGCTTGCGCGATCATTCGGTGCCTCTGCTTGAGCTTCACGAGGTAATCGCATCCATGTCGGGTCGTATACCAATATCTGTGGAGAAAAAATGTTTATGACGCTATACGAGCGCAACATAGCCAGTGTGCTTGCCAAGTTTCCATCACAGCAAATCGCGAGCATTGATTGCCATGCTGCTACTTTACAAAAGCGAACTGACCGTGAGGAATAAATACGACATGTTGACGGTCGTCAATATGAAATTTTCTCATAAGCAAGTTTCAAGGAAGAATCTTCTGAGTAACGCTGCTCATCGAACACTTATGGGCCATAGAACCTGGACTAACCGACGAACTAGTCGGAACACACCAACTGGCATTTTAGCCACCATTTTGAGCTTTACTTTTACGACAAATTGGGAACAAGATGTGACTGGCTCAAATGCTCTTAATGCCAAAAATGAATGCACGAGGATTGCTTGGAAAATGGAAGCTGCCCGATATGTGCCATCGATGGAAATTAATTACCATGTTTGCTGGCATTTCACCCCTTGTTCTAAACTTTTCATTTACTATTTAATTTTATTTGTTTACTGTTAAGTGACTCACCCTGGATATGATGACAGAAATTTCGCTATTACACGATATGATTGCGACACATTTTTCAGCAAACGTATGCTGCTTCAACATATCGTCAAATACAAGCTTTACTCCCCAACGATTTTATAAAACGACAACAGTGGGTGTGATTGAACAAATTTTGTTTTTGTGCACCGATTTGCATACGAGCACCTATATTTTAGATTAAGGATTTTTTTCTGGTGGACATTTATGACAGATATTTGGCCAAAAATATAAAATAATAAACTTTTTTGGACTGATATTTGATGAAACTTTAAGGCCTTGTCAAACAGAGCGCGTTTTAACGCCCCTTTTTACCGCCCCGTTGTAATATACTGAATAACATAAATATCAACCGTCACCGTCAACCGTTTTCAACGCCGCCTTAAATCCATCGCAGCGTTGAAACGCTGTTAGAAATGTGTTAGAAATTACCCATGTTGTACGTTATGTCTTATGTGTGATGAATCGCATAAAAATACTGTTTTAAAGACTGAGATATGGGAGGAAATAGCAAAAGAATTTCTCTTTTTGTAAATTTCATGCTCCCGAATCCTTTTTTTTTAAATTACATATTAGGTGAAATAAAGCCAATAATTCTTCCTCCGAGCTGCTTGACATTTTGATAGAAAATGAAAACCGAGAGCCATGTACATTAATAAGAGCTTCCTGTTTGGCCTCGTCTAACACGGCGGTTTGAACGTAGCGTCAAAATAATCTTACCGTTGCGTAAATTAATCTCACCGCGGCGTTAAAAACGCGCTCTGTTTGGCGAAGCCTTTAGTCAGCCGGATTAGTATAAAATTCAGATCGGGGAAGAGAAAACGTTAAACCGGTGAAAAATATGAAGATTCATGTAAAAAACGACGATTCATTTATACGTCCATTCAATTTAATAGAAACAGCTAAAAAACATAAAAAAAAACTAAGAAAATTCCCTGCCAAAGCAAGCGGAGCTGCTGCAACCATAGCGCATGCATCTTGCATTGTAAGTGGGTGTTGGTGTTGGACCAAGACCATGATTAGGGACACATCAAAACAACAACTCAAGTACGGTTTGGTAAAATGAACACAAGTATGTACATACATACAAGAAATCTGCAGGCATAGATGTGAAAGAGATGCAACGAAGTAACGTTCCTTTGGGTTAACCATCGTTGCCGGTATCCCGATTGATTGATTTAATGGTATGTTCCCTTGAAAAATTCATGAATAGTTTATACGTGGTTGATTGGTAACTTTTGAAATGCTTATGTTTAACCATCGGCCACAACAACGCAATGTGCGGAACAAAGCACCGCAGCAAAATTACACGATTATCCACGGTTCTTCAGGTCTCCGGGCCATCCAAATAATTTTCAACGAAAACTTCTCCCAGAGTGAATAATTTCAATCAATTGATCGCAAATTTTCTTTCAAAAGGAATTTATGCGAGATGGTGTGGTGGACGCATATGAAGAAGAGGAGCAGGAGTATCTTCACTCAATAACTGGCTATTCGTATCTAGTTGAATATTTAAAATCACTTAATTCTCGTAATATGGTTTGGCAAAGAGATATATGCAGACCCTCCTATAATACATAACACTTACTGGTAACTGTCATTCGTAAGGGCCGAAATTATTCAGTTGCTGTGTGTAAGACAGATGGCACGATATATGTAAATTAGACTTTATTTTGTCGCCGAATAAGTTAAACGTAAAATAAAATCATTGGTGTAAGAAATGCTGGACGTTACATCAGCAACTCAATGTCAATTCGTAAATTTTGTATATCAATCATTGTAACTCAAAGTGATCGGTTTCGTGTTCGTGTCTTCAGCCCAGATGGGATGTGAGAGAATAGACTTCATTTAACAAAGAGACACAAGGGAAAACGATCGGCAATCAATTGAATAGAATAGAAGCTGCGAGCTAGAGAATGAAACAGAAATATTTAACTTCTGAAAGAAAAGTCAGCGGCAAGGAGCTATTTACGTTGTGAATGGTTTGAAGTCGCTGATTCAAAGAGGAAGCGAAAATATCACCATAAGTTTATAATGAAATATTTACGACTGTCGTGCTGATGTCGATGTCGGGTGGCTGGCAAATGATATCGTTTAATTTGTTTGCCCACGGTTGTTCTTCTAACTGCTGTCTTCCGTAGGAATTAATGTACATCGATCTCAATGTACGATGCAATTAGTTTTACCCCTGTTCAATAGATTTTCATTTGTTCGATGCGTTTATTATTCTGCGCATGTATTTCATATAATACGAGTGAATATTAAGTTGTTAGGGTGCAATTATAGCAACACGAAAATGCACCCGAAAAAAAATTCTTTTGCTTATTTTAACCACTTAAACTTAATTGTTGAACTCAATCTTGGTCTTAAAATGTTGCTTAGGAATTGTAAAGTTAGTTTATCAAAAAAAAAAAAGTTGTACTATTTGGTATTTTCGTGGGTGAACTTTCTGTCATTTTTCACAGGTTACTATAAAAGCCCTCCACCGTCATTTTAACAGTCTTTTCCATTTTTACTACAAAAAATAAACAGACCTAATGTTTGCGAGTAGTGACCTAATATTTCGCTAGAAACTTCTGCGCATGGTTACTACGTTTTATAAATTTTGAAATTGGGTGGGGTATGCTCTGAGTTCCTTTGTGCAAATATTTCCAACTAAATTCGTAAATGAGGGGTGCAAAATCGTATCATCGGAGTCGTCGGATGACATGACAGCTAGAAATTTCTGGCAAACTGTTCCTTCAATGTGAGAATAGGTTAAAATGCGTATTGCTTGTTGCCTCAGTGGGAGAGTCGCCTTATATGTTTGGGTGGCCGGGTATTGCTGTCCCCTGGAGGGGCTCGAACCTGCGCCGACCGGGTCACTAGCAATGACTCTATCCACTACACCATTGCCACTCCTCATCTACATGTACTTTGAAAAGTGCGGACTTTTGCTTTACGTGCCAGAATGAACAGGTCCATTGAGTTTTTAAATAAATACCTAATTCATTAGAAAACTTGAACATTCGAAGTATTGGTTACTTCCTTCTGCGGGTTTGTTCGTAATTGTTACGCGAAAGTTTAGGAAAAAATAAAAGTGAGAAAATTCTCAACAGGTGGCGCTGTAGGTGCATATTTCGTTTTTCAGTTCAATTCAATTACTGTTCAGCAGGCGGCGCTGTTCCTGTTGTCGATCTCCAAAACCGCTCAACAGATTTTATGAAACTTTTTGAATGCGTATGGTTGACTCAAACTTGAAAGATAGGATAGTTTTGTCCCTTATAGGTGGCACTGTTGCCGATAAAATTGTAATCAAATGGAAACAAAGTGCAATTTAAAACTATAAAAACAGAAAACCTTGGATTGAATTGCATTGTAAAAACTTAAATTAATAAATACACGATTACGCTATTTTTATAGTACCTATATTGTATCTATATTATATAAAACAAAGAGGCAAGAAATGTATGTTTCCCTCTGTCGCCCGTAATAAAAAACAAAAATATTAAGGGTATTCACTTAAACGCGTAAAACCCTCATAACCTGCGTAAACTGCAGAAATGTACCACCTCGTAAATGAACTGTCAGATTTTATATGGAGAATAGTTTACGCCTTATAATTTTCCGCGATCAATTTGACTCGGAAATCGACTGCGTAAAATTACGCAAATTTTCAAATGTCAAACTGGGACAAGTGGTCGTGTGAATTGTTTTTTTTTTGTTGATTGCCTGGAAATCAATAAAATTATGTTAATCGATTGTTATAAAAGCACACTTGATGAAAATATGAATTTTCCTTTGTTTAACTGCCAATTTCATCAAAAATTTACTTTCGGCATATCGATAATTTTGGGAAGTCTCAGAACAGCTGAGTTTGACAAGAGACTTGACAGTCGATTTACGTGAAATACGCAATGACATTTCCGAGGGGTGTTCACATAAAGCACTGCAGAAATTTATAAATTTACGAACGGCATAAAATTATGAGATTAAGGGGCCAGTTATAGCGATACGTAAATTGCAACCGAAAAAATGTTCTTTTACTTTTTTGGACCACTTAATACTTGAACTCAATCTTGTTCTTAAAATGTTGCTTATGAATTATAAAGTCAAAAATAAATAAAATAAATATTTTGGCACGACAGGTCTGTGGGACCCAAGGCCTAGCTTCTCACAACCATTCGTTTTGTGTGGGTTTTAAATTTTTGGAACGAATGGAAGGAATCTACAAACTACAATTTTACTCCGAGTCCAAACGGCTAATTGAGAAGCTCTTTCATGACAGTTTTACTTTTACTTACTTTTTTTATTCCTTAAAGCTCATCCTATACCGGCAAGTTTTTCTTTTTAGCTACGACTTTTCAAATTGTAAAAAAGTTAATTCGAAGTGGTTGCATTTTTTATGATATTAAGTGTATAAATTTATTTTATTTTGTGATTTTCGATTAGATGAAAAAGACAACACAGAAGAAATCGTATTGTGAAGTTTAGAACTTTGATCTGCGTTGCCTTAACAAAGCCATTTTCAAAAAAATAAGCGCGACAGAAAAACGGGATAGGTATGGCACATAAGAAAAGCACTTTACGAAATGGGCGGGACTTAATACAAAAAAACGATTTTAGATTTTTTCAATTTTCCCGACTGTTCCGAAGGATTTTCCTAAATTTTCCTTTTGTGAAAACCTTCTCCAGCCAATTACGAACAACTAAAAATCTATCATTATACATTATAAACATTACAAAATTATAAAATGCATTGCAACCTCTTTGAATAACGTGTACCTACCTGCATAAAACGTACATAAAGGTGCAATATCCTACAACATATTTGATGTACTATATGATAAGAAAATAATTATTGTTGCATTTAGGCCAGATCAAAATAGCGCTCCGGGGACAATAATTAATATAGGTATAGGAGTTGTTAGACAATACAAATTTGAAATTTTTTTTAAGTCTATAAGCACGCACTATTCAAAACCAGCGTTCCATTCGTGAAAGGTTTGTTTATCACTGTTTAATCAACTCCGTTGCTCCGGAACATATTTATTAGTCTATCCCCAGCCCCAGATTCGAAGCGATAACAATTTCGATGCAAGGTGCGCGCGTTCCTCTCACAGCAGATATTATGATGATTAATAGCTCCAAACGAACTCCTTGTGTGATACCACATGCCCACAAGCCGGTAAAACAAATTATGATGGAGGAGGAGGTATGCCACATAGCAAAGAAACGCATTAGGTCTTTTCTCATGATCCAAACCAGACTATTCCAACTCTTTCCATATAGCACGCTGCCTCAGTCTCCAACGTTTATAATTTTAATACGTATAAAAATAATAATCAAGGTTTGGGCAAGAGAAAAAGACAACATATGTATGTCTATTTCACATCGCAGCACACGGTCCAGTATCTTTCGTAAAGGGTACAGATCTTACCTACATGGCACTTCGAGTTCCCTGCGCAGCTCTTGGGCATTTTGATATTAGTTCCCTTCGCGGCTGTTAACTGCGGTAGAGGAAGATGTATAAATACATTCCGGCGAACAAAACAGAATAATTGCACCGGCACGAATTTTATCAGTGAACATCACAGCATACCTACTGCGAATGCGAACTGAGTTATCCGTGTATTTTAGTTTCTTGTTGACTCCCATCCGGCCGGAGTGGGAGATGAAGAAGAACTCGAAGGTGGTTTTCGCACGGAATGTGTACTGTAAAGATATGACCTATAGCACTGCGCAAACGCCAAGGCGTTGTTAGCCACTTTGCCTGCCCGATCTCATGATAATTTGAACTCTGTCTTATGCCATTCCAAACAATCGCAATAAACAAGCACTAAACCCTCGCTGTTCTAATGAAATGGGAAATGTTAAATAGACCGATAATCCACCTACGTTGGCGTTGCCGGAACAATGGATACCGTCTTTGTCAATTATTTGAAGCTGTGTTTGTTAAATTCAAATGTGTAAAGGGCCCAAGTTTGCCGAAGACATGACGCTGTATATGGTGAAGGTGTACTATATGCACGATCACTTTTTAGTTAGGCAAATTAAACACGAGTGCAAAACGTAGAAACAAATGTTTTATCTTGACATGGAATCAAATTTAATTGTAGGTGTAGGTGAAATGTTTTGAGCCTAGCGAATCTTTAGGGTGTCTAAATTTAATTGGCTTCGATATAAACGGCGGAGTGCTAAAATTAGGATTGACGGTATTGATTCATTTCAGCACTCTATAAATCGATAGTTACTTGAAATTTTATAGATACATGGACAGATTTTCAGTTTTGATATTCTTTACTCCTATGAAACTTACATTTAAGCTTTGAGCTAAAAAGAGGTTATGAAAGAAGAATACATGTTTCTTTACCGACAGGGTTAGGTTAAAAACTGGGTATAAGAAAGTATATGGTCCCATACGACACTAGGAACCTTGAGAACCAATGGTTACTCATACTTGCTTACTTACTTACTTTAGTTGGCGCTACAGTCCGGAGTGGACCTGGGTCTCAACCAATACGCCTCTCTAGTTCTCCAGTTGCGCACTCCAAGTTGGTTCAGGTCCCCTTCCACTTGCGCGCTCCACCTAAGGCAAGGTCTTCCTCTACTGTGTTTGAATCGAAGAGTCTTGGGGCCGGAGCGTTGGTGTCCATTCGCTCTACATGCAACGGCCATGTTAAACGACTGATGCGTACTTTTCTGACCAGGTGGTTGTCGCATAGAGCTCGTAGAGTTTTCTGTTAAATCTCCTCCTCCTAAGACCGTCAACGCAAGCGGGACCGAAAATCACTCGAAGAATTTTTCGTTCGAAACGACCAAGGAGATCTTCATCCGCCTTTGACAGCGTCCATGCTTTTGCAACATATAGCATGACTAGGATGATGAGGTTCTTATATAGAGTCTCCTTATAATGTTTCTCGACAAGGCCTTATTAATCAATTGTCTTCTTGGGCCGAGGTAACAGCGGTTGGCAAGTGTGATTCTTCGTTTGATTTCTGAGGTGATATCATTTTCAGAATTGATAGCGGAGCCGAGGTAGACAAAGTCCCTAACTACCTCAACGTTATAGCTGCCTATCGTGACATTCTGTATGATACGTCGATGTTGCGTGTCCCTTCTTGTTGACAGCATGTAGTATTTTGTTTTGTCCTCGTTTACCACTAAACCCATTTTTGCCGCTTCCGTACTAATACTTGCAATCGCGCCAGTGACAGCCCGCTGTGTTCTGCCCATAATGTCAATATCGTCCGCGTATGCAAGCAGTCGTACAGACTTTTGGAAAAATGTGCCTCTGGTGTTGGCTTGTGAGTTGCGCACAATGTTTTCAAGAATATGATGTTAAAGAAGTATGAAGAAGTATACAGAATGACAGACGTTACCTCATAGATAGCCTTAGGATACAGATAGAGTTCACGCGAAAAGCTAAGCGAAATCTAAAATTTAAGATTCTAAGCTTATAGGAAAACTTTTAAGAAGTGAAAAAAAAAATATTTTTGTATTAGTAATGATCGATTCCTTGGAAAAAAACAAACGTTTTTTATTAATGAATCTTTTTTGAGATATTTGTTTAAAGAAAACCCCTAACGGGATCAATAAATCGCTAATCGCAAGCCTGAAATATTTGCTAAATACTTCAGAATTTAAACATTTCATTGTAAAGATGAATTATATACTCGAAAAATGCTCAAAATCAATTGACAGCTGACAGACAAATGCGAAAGATAAGAGCCTATACGCGCAGTTTATTAAGCGTTAGCTTTGAATTCCTGGATTTAGCTTTTAGGACGCATGGTGAATAAAACTTTATAATAATAATAATTATCGGTATTAAATACCTGAAATATTTAATTTTTTTTTAAATAAAAGACAATGGCCAATAGTACAAACATATTATAAGAAAAAGCTATTTAAGAAAAATGTAATATTTTAATAAATTATACGAACGTTTAGTCGGCGCAGTGGCTTATTGGTTTGTGTGTTGGACGGTTTGAATCCCGAAAGAACCAAATTACATCTTAAGGTTTTTCACACTGCGCCGTCTCTCGCGAACGTCTGACAAACATCCGAGAGTAAAACTGTCATGAAAGAGCTTCTCATTCCTTCCAAAAATTGAAAACTCACACAAAACGAATGGTTGTGAGAAGGTAGGCCTTGGGTCTCACAGACCTGTCGCACCAAAAAAAGAAGTTTCAACCAACAAATGAAAATAACATTTAAATTTTAGATAAGCACATTTGTCCAATCAGATAAAATATACAAATTTCAAAATATCATTTTTAGTTAAGATAATAAAAATTACTTTATTTCACTAAAATGTCAAACAAAAAAGTCTAAGCGAATCTGTGACACACTGTTCACAAAGTCCAAACGATGATCTTCAATGGATTCATTCGGTAGAGGAAAACGTACAAAACGTGATAACACCAAAAAAGACATCCTTGCATTGATGTTATTACACGGTCACGCAAATGGGTGAAGTCTCCTCCACCATTCGCATTAATTAATTTCTTGAGTTCTTTATTCAAGACTTAAGAATGTACCTACCTACCTACCGATGTTGGCTGGCACATTAATTCGCTTTTAAACAAGGAGCTGTCTGACGCCCAACAGTGTTTTCTTCGCAATATCTCTTTTTTGTCTTAAAGCAAATACGAACAATGCAAAAAGGTATTTTACCTTTTTAGTGTTACGCCTCTTGGTGATACCTAGCAATGAAAGTTCGTCATTTGCATACAGAACGGTTCTATGGGTTACAATCAGATAGCGTTCAATCCGGAAGTAATGTGTACTGTGTGCGGTAACGTTTTTTTTTAGCTACGTGCTTTGACGTTGCAGCTTTATTTGCTGAAAAATATGCCTCATGTTAAAGCAAGAAACAGAATTATAAAATTTGTAACTTAATATAGAAAATCTATTTTACAGAAGGACGGTTCGAAATTAGAGGTAGGCAAGAGCGGCGGATCAATAAAAGGAGCACAGCTTTGACGATACATTTAGAAGAGCGCTAAGAAAAAGGTCAAAAAAATACATCAGCATTCGTTAAAAACAAAGCCAAGTCTAGAGATCCCGGACAGAGATACCGTCGATGCTATGCTATAGTGAACTGATATACGTCAGTTATAAAGACCACTTTTGACTGCGCTAGTGAACAGCTTTTAGCGCCATTCACTTTCAGCAAGCGGGATTTATTAGATCGATGAATCAAACTAAAAGTCGGACACACAAGAAAATATACCAGTTTATACCACTTTTCCACAAATGTGACTGAAGAAGTTTTCGCTTTCATTTACCTTTCTTTGCTTTACTTTTTTCGCTGAAATAGATGTTCAATAAAACGCGCCCAAAATGACTCGTGATACCTGTCAGCAATTCAGAATTGTCATAGTAGTTCAATGGTTCGAGAAACTGATTCCTTCAAATTGTCTACAGACTTTGGTTCGGTTTACCTTTCGACACTTCCAGCTCAACTGCTCGACACTTGTGTGCCCTCTTGCTTTATCGGAGAAGCGTATGTTATCCTTTTTTGTCTTAATCATCTATAGAAAGTAATTAAATACAAAAGACATAGGTATGTCTAGAAGTGTCAAACCCCAATGAAACTCGTTCCTTTACACCTGATGACGATGAAGAACAATTTCTAAGCACTTGACCAAAACCTATCTTCGAGGTAGCTTTCAGAAGAGTTAGGGAAAAACCAGCACAGAATCGCTATCGCTGTGTCGTGTTGTGATATCGAGATTCAATAGACTGCAAAATCCGCGCGTCAAAAACTCAACACTAGTTGGCGTCATAAATGTGACAACGATTATCAAAGTCGGATCAAACGATGGTTTTGGGTGCATTTAGTGTTAACTGAGCGCTGGACTCTATTCTGGTGCAGCAGTACACACATTCAAAAAACTAGTTATCGTAAGTCGACTATAGAGGGAATGGATGTAGCCTAAACGCAAAAACCAGATTGGTCGGGAACGTCACTTTTTCTACGTCAGCCACATTTATGCGAACTGTCAACTTAGTAGTCAGTCACGAATTTCATGACTGGATTCGTCGGCTACTCCTCCATAGACGACAAATGAAACATCTGTTCATGTGACCGATCTAGGCCAATCAAAACTGAGACATTCCAAATCAGCCAGCTGTCAGACTTACTTTTATTAAAAATTGGCATTGATGAAATGTGCATACCTAATGTAGCCAAACCTTCCACTCCAATGTTTGTAATCAGTCGTTTATAATTTCCTTGCTACAACCATAAATAAATAATAGCCACAACTAAATAACGTAAGGACCTAGTAGAAATTAAAATTAATAAATATGGTTTGTTTTCAGAATATTCTCCGAAAGGGAAGAATCATCTTTCGGTACATATTTACTATATTTAATAAGGACCAATTCAAATTTTTGTTTTACCAATTTGAAGCGATCCACTCTTAGATGTGTCGAAAAGAATAATAATTTGAAAAAAGTATTTGCAAAATAGGTAAAATAATGTTTTTAAATTAACTTGGTTGCAACAACAACACTGTGCGCATACAGAGAAAGAACTTTATGGTCGATTTTCGACCACTGGGCGAGTATAGTACATAATTATTTAAAAATAAATAGTACTAAGTGTGCACTTAGAGCTTATAATAAATATTTATGTTGCCACGAAAATGACAGAGGTATAAATTAATTAAAAAAATAATAGGTTCCTTTTTCCTTGAGGATTTTGGAGAATTGGCAACCACAAACCAACTTGCGATTCATTTACATCCGCCCACTATCTACATCATAACCTATAAGTTCATCTACCGATCACGAAGTCCTTCGTCATTCTCAATCTATTGGAGATGTACAATGGAGCAATAAATAATATTTAAAAGAAAATTTAGATCATTTATGAAAATAGAGATCAACTCCAGGCTTAGTTTGAATGAAAGTGTTTATTATCTTGAGGATTTTGTCTACATGATCAGCACTGATCGCAAAATGAAACACGTACAAACATTTCAAATCATATAAAATCTTAGATAGATAGATAGTTTTATTTCGTATATAAATTTACAGTAGGTTTTGTTACCACACATTTTACAATTCAGAGATATGATAATTTGTATCTTTCTTCTGAAACATTATTTAATTTAAGAAATTTTATTGGGCAAGAAATATAACTTCTGAAGGAAAATACGAAAAAACCTTCAATTTAAGTAAAAGAAAAAAAAAAAAAAATCAGGTACAAATAGATAAATAAATAATTAAATAAATATAAATAATAAATAATAAATAATAAATAATAAATAATAAATAATAAATAATAAATAATAAATAATAAATAATAAATAATAAATAATAAATAATAAATAATAAATAATAAATAATAAATAATAAATAATAAATAATAAATAATAAATAATAAATAATAAATAATAAATAATAAATAATAAATAATAAATAATAAATAATAAATAATAAATAATAAATAATAAATAATAAATAATAAATAATAAATTTAAAAATAAACTATTACATAAATAAATCAATAAATAAATAAATAAACAAATAAATAAATAAACATATAAGTAAATAAATAAGTAACAAATTAATGAATTAAAAAAATAAACAAACAAATAAATAAGTAAATAAATAAACAATTAAATAAATAAGTAAGTAACAAATTAATGAATTAATAAATAAACAAACAAATAAATAAGTTAACAAATATATTAATTAATTGATCAATAAATAAATAAATAACAATAATAATACAAAAAACAAAAAGCTATTATTAACTATCGAGTAAGATATAATTCGTATTTAAAACATTTACAAGGGGATTATCAGCAAAATCACAGCGTTCTAAGAAGCGTTGCTTTAATTTTTGAATTCTTTGAAAGATCAATTCAACATTCGCTTTATCGTGAGTATCCAGAGTCGAGTGATGCCACGGTAGATTAAGCATCATTTTTAATAGTTTATTTTGAGAAACCTGTAGTTTTTTAACATGACACATTGCACAGTTTCCCCAGACTTAAATAAAATCTTTGCCATTACAGAAGATATTGCTCTTTAAAGGATGAGACAGTCCGGCCTTGGGTGTAAGTTTGAGCTTGTCATTGCATAATATACCTACCTACGTGATTAAAAAAAACACCGATCAATGCCTGACTTTGTTCTAGAAGCAGGACCCAATTATGCATTCCTTGTAGATCTGTTGATGTCTTTTTAGTGTCCGATCGAAAATTCACTTAGCATATCTGCATTTTTCATCAATTTGTTAAATATAACTAAATAAAGCTAACTTTACCTCTTAATTCACTCTTAACTTGACTTAGTTTGAACGCTCACGCATTTTTCTAATAGCTTCAACCTGCGCAACTGCAAATTATACTATCAAGAAACTCTTATTTTCCTTTGACGAACATTGAAATAAATATGGTTTTATTGATAACCTACCTAGTGAAAGTAGTGACCAACCACTCATTTAAAATTATTGCTGTGGAGTGATAGTATATCCTTTCAATGTGTCAAGCTTTCTTTTTGACACTGTTTACGCTTGCATCATTTATCACATTAGTCGCACTACTCCCATGCACGTTAATTTTATACAAAAAAGGGAGTTTTTTCACATTTCACTGTCACGCATACGGCATATAATTGTAATAACTTTTATAAGGCAAACGTGCAATCAGTTAACCAAGCTAATTTATTTTCCCTTTCATTCACTGCGATTTTTTGTTGAATTCTTTTTAAATTTAGAAACTAAACACGAATTAAGCGACAACACTTTGAAATGCTATTGTTTACCTTTGGTCAGAACACAACCACGGCCATCAGGAACAGGTATCGCATTTCTTATTACATATAAACAAATATTTATAAACACAAGAAAACGACATTCGCGGGTAAGTCGTTGTCGTAGCGGTCCGAACGATGTGAGGTCTGAATTCAATCTGACAGATAGAAGATGTGGGTTTAATTCCATCAGCCACAGTCTTCGTTTGGTAGCAGTTAACAGATCACATCAGTTGCAGGCATAACATGCAGGCAGCCGCAAACAGAACCGTCGTCGTCCGAACGGAATGAAAGTGGTACGAACAAATTTATCTTCTTCTTTTTCTAAGTTGCTGCTTGCCTCCTTCTTCTATGCGAAAAACGAAACAAAACAAATCAAACCTAAAGCGGGAGCAGTAGTGAAGTGATGTTGCATTGGCCTTGTTTCCTTCAATCAACCTGTGGCTTAGACCTATTGGACATTTTATTCCTAAGCGATGCATCTGTGTATGCCCTTTGCACAGCTAAGGCACAATGGTGCGGTTGCCTTGAATCTGACTTACTTGGTGTCTAAACAGACAATAGGCATGGCTTGGTGGTTGGTGGTTCATCTTATTGAATTCGTGCAGATGGGTTGGATTTTGCTCTACTTCGGCGTATGGTCATGCACTAGAGCACGTCGCGCCGGGGACAATATTTCGTGTGACATCGGCGCTCGAGACCAAACGAGGCGTAACACATATTCCTATGATTAAGAAGTTTCGAAAAGTTATATTTACACGTAACCGAACTTTTTATGTAAAAAATCATTAGTAGGTAATTGTGCTGCTACTCGAGAAAAAAAAACTAATAGTAATAAGACCCCACTTCGGAAGTTCGTCAACTGAAGCCAAATGCTGAACCATCGAAAAATGCAATAATTGTAATAACAGCTTAAAAACGACTATCTTGTTGGAATTCTAAAACAATGTGCTGAACGTGAAAAATTATAATTGCTTTTAGCAAAAGAAACTGAAGCTTTTCGTAAACAAACAGTGCCAGGAAAGTCCAACATCGACCAAATATTTACACTGCGGCAGATTTTAAAGATAACCCAGAAACTTCAAATCGATACCCAAACCACCTTTTCATCGAATTTAAGGCAGCATATTGTGACAGCATTTATAGAACGTGATGTCAATGGTGCGTTTGTGAGTATTGAGACTGAGGCGGAGGCGAAGATGGGCTTGGCAGTCAATGAGTTCAAGACTGGACACCTAACACCGACATCTCGGACAGAACGTCACAATATAGACAGATATGACTTGAGGCGGTTGGGTACCTAGACTCCGCTATATGACCTCAGACATAATGGCACCGCAGCTCTGATGTTAAACGTAGAATAACTCTTGCCAATCGCTGTTTCTTTGGGCTAAGGAGGAAATTGAGTAGCAAAGCCCTCTCTCGAACAACTAAAGTGACCCTTAGTAATACCCTAATCATCCTAGTCCTGCTCTAGGCGCAGAGGCATGACCTCTATCAAAAGCTGATGCGATAACTCCTGGTTGTTTCGAAAGTAAGTAAGTTTAGTATTTTTTGGTTCAGTCTGCAAAGACGGTGAATGGAAGAGCAGATGACTGTCTGCAGGCGCTTAGTGGTTAAGGCCCAAGTCCATAACTAAGTCCACCCCGCACTGTAGTGCCACCTGAAATAAGTAAGTAAGAATATAAGAGGCTGGAGCAGTATCCACTTCCGATGGGTACTTCGCAAGGTAGGCTCGTGGCAATTTTTTTATTTTTTTTTTTTCGAGGCAGGTGGAAATCTTCAAAAAGTCACTATGAGGACAGGCGGCGCGTACTCATAGTAGTGTGAAATTTTTACTCTCTAAAACCACCTCCCACAAATTTATTTCGTACTGCAACTAAGTTATGACTTATCAAGCAATTTTTTTTATCACGTTTGGCAGGCAACATTCCGGCGATAGATCCTGCTCGTTCCGCAATTTTAACGCGGCGGATAATATTATCGGGCTAAGTCGAATGGTTTAGTTCGTTGTAGACGCCGCAATAAATTTGTTTCATCGAGAATTTCACGGATCGAGTTATTATCGTGTCCTAACAGTCGATTTCTATGCTTTCGAGCACAAGTTTTTGTTTCATCCTTAACCGTGGGAATTCCGAGGTATCTATCGAATATTTTCTATGGAATATTTTCCGAGTAACCAATAAAGTTTTCTATATTTGTTTTTAAGTTCTTCTTCTTTCTTTCTTTTTTACATGCGGTTTCCATTTCAACTTTGTGTCGAGAGTCATTCCGAGATATTTGGCCTCATTTGCAAATGGAACTTGTAGCGTATTTATAAATACAGGCAAGTTACTTGTTTGCTTATATGTAAAATCCACGTGGACCGGTTTCATTAATAGCGATGCTCCAAGATATTGTTCATTCATTGACTTGCTTCCCTGCGGCACACCTGCCCTTATTTCCTTAAATTCCGAATATTCGTTTCCGTGTTTGACACTAAAGAGTCTGTTCTCTAGATACGAATCTAGAATTTTCCATAACCGTTCGGGGAGAACTTGTCTTAATTTGCACTCCAGGCCTTCATGCCACACCTTTTCAAAAGCTTGCGAAACGTCCAAGAAGTAGATTTTATTTTCTTCTATCACGTCAGTTATCCGATGCACTTGGTCGATCGTCGAATGTTTGCATCTAAACCCATACTGGTGGTCAGGGATAATATGGTTTTCTTCTTTGATTGATTGTAAGCGTCTGAGGAATATTCTCTCAATTTATTCGGTGGTTTCCCTGGTTTTAGAACCATTACATTATGAACTCTGCGATTCCATTCACTCGGAATGTATTGTAATCTGATCGCGGTGTTTATAATGTGCAGAAGCTTTCCGAGGTAACATTTGTAGGACTTCTCTCGTAATCAGGTCGTAACCCGGAGCTTTTTAGGCTTGAGTTCATTTATTTCTTGCTCGAGCTCGGTGAGTGTAGCGCTTCTTACTGTATTATTTTTATATGTTCTGTCCGATTTTTCATTAAGCGCTTGACCATCGAACGGCCTAAAGGTTGCTTCTAAGTGGGCGGCGAAAACGTCCGCCTTTTCTTAATCGCATTTTGCCCAAACGTCGTGGGTTATCTTAATTGGTGGCACTGCGATCTTCGGCCTTTTTGTGGCTTTAATAGCCTTCCAAAGCGAGTAATTGGATTCTTTTCCAGCTGTTAGGCTTTCGAGGTTACTTCTGGTCTCGTAATTTTTAAAATCTTTAATTAGCAAGTCGATTTAAGTGCGCTTTATCTTGCGGGGCTCGACTTTGTTGTTTAGGATTGTCCTGGACATCTTTTTTAGCAAATTATTTTAATTACAGTGTATTATTTTTACACATTCTTTTACAATATCATAAAGACCCTTTTTCCACAATAAAACATTTTTTTTGTTAACAAGTTTCACTAGCAGATTCAAATACTGCAGAGCATATTTATCGCTTGCTAGACATTTCAAAATATTTGTCTTTGGGTTAATTTATTAAATATATACCGTAATAAATTAAATCAAGTCATTTGCATAATTCAATGCGTTATTAGTATGATCATCTTCTCTCAGTCCATTTAACCCACACTCTTTACACACATAAATTAGTTAAATTTAAATAATGTGTCATGTATATCATTCTAATAATGTTTCTTCGTAAGTGGTTTTTATAACTGCTAATGAACGAAAATATAAACAATGAAAGATACACTGAAACCAGCAGATAACTAAAAGAGGCTTTAGATGGAAATTTCTAATTATGCAATCGATGTGGAGGCCATGGACTAGGACTAGGAGTGGTGCGTAACCTTTAATGAAAACCTAAGAACTTATTAAAATTCTGTATTGAAAACATAAATAAAGGAGTTACAAATTATGCACTACTTAGATCAGACATTTAAAAATATATAAAAGACGGTATGATCAAGCTAGTGCACTAGATACTGCTTACGAAGTTGCAATTACTCCTATGTCGCGTTGATCGGCCCTAGCGAGGTAACCGTCGGAACGGAAAATTCTCCGCAACGCATACTCTGTCGGAGGCTCAAATCCAAATCGTAAACAAATTCCGCAACCAATTTCCGTCGGAGGATATCGGAACCTAGCTGTCAAAAATTGAAGAAAAAAATGCACTTCATCGCACTTCAATGTAATTCGCCAATATGCGTTACGGAGAAATATTCCGAATAGATGTTCCGAAGAATACCTCGAAGCAAAAAACCTCCGAATCGTATGAAATCGGAGAATTTTTTGTTCAAACGGATACCTCGCTAGGGCCGAACATTGATACATAGAAATTTGTATTGACGAATGCTACGTAACTTTAAAAATTAGGTGTCGCCTATCGCGAACAAATTCCGATGAAAATGTTTCCCTTTTTGGCAATGTAAATCAGATTGCTGAATAAAACATTTCGGGGGAAATAGTATTCTCGATAGGGGTGAATTTGGTGATATTGACCACTTCCGCTGTGGGCAACGTTGGTGGCACCATTTTATCCGTTGAGTTTAAAATTATTCGTTACATGTGGTGGTAGTTTATTTAGGAAGAAGTGTGCATTTGCTTAAAATGTTTATGAAAAATAAACAAAGCAGTATATTGTTGTAAGAAAATAGTAACATTTTGAGCTAACCTTCATCAGTTATTTAAGTAAATTGTAGGTACCTACACAATGCAGTCAATGTTAATGATTTCGAAAAGTGGTTTGTCCTTATTCGTTTTAAATATGTAAGACATCTGACGTAGATAGTTTTATTAATTAAACAAATCAAATTATTCGCCGTTTAACAGTGGAATAATGAAACTTACCAATAGAATTCAGTAATTTTGTAAAATAGTGTTCCCTAACATGACGGTTGTTTTATTCTTCTAATTCTTTCTTTATTCTAATTGACACATGTTCAGACATTTTGGATGCAGTGCTGCAGAAAATTGTTTGACAAACATTGCATCCACTAATACGGCTACTGTCACTCGCCAAATAAGCTCATGATGTTTTTTTGGAAATTTGTAAATTTGTAAAAGGTATTTGTTTCAACAATCCAACGATTGGAACACAACTCGGGGATCTTTATTCTCAACTTGTGAAATTGTTTTTATGTGTAAACAAATGGGTTTTTGGAGGAATTTACATACGAAAGATATCCATCTCTTTTAAACATTCATCTCTATGCAAAATAACAACAAACACGATTAGAAAATGTCAGAAGCCGATGATGCCAAATCTTTGAAATTAAAAGTCATTTTCTTTGTGTTGTTGTACGTTTAAATTTTGCAGCAAATTTAAGAAAAAAGATATGTTGCAGTGCTGCGGTAAGTGCAGAATGAACTAATCTTTAAATTTTTTTTGTGGACATTGGGATGGTTGGACAGCATCTGGTAACCCCAAAAAATGTTTCCACATTGTTCAAGAAAGGTAGCGCCAGCCACGCAAATAAATATGAAGAATATCGTTTATGGACTTCATTAGGTACAAAAATGTTCACCTGGAGCGCATAAGAGAGAATTCGGTAAAATCACTTACTAAGTGAATTTCAAGCAGGCTTAAGAAAAGGATATTCAACAGTGGATAACATATTTCCACTGACAATCATTGTAAGGACTTATCTCGATTAAGGTACAAATCTGTTTGTCTTTAATGCTGATTTCTAGACTGCATTTGACCGCGATGCGCTTTTTAACAAGCTGAGCAAATTAGGAGTTTCACCATAAGGTTATTCAAAATTTCCTCGACCTTTTCATAACTTGATTTTCTGCCCTTTTAAAACTACCAACTTCTTCAATCGCACGATTTTAGTGTTCTTTCGTTTCATCCCTAAGGACCCGGTATTTCTCCCGTCTCCTTTACTCGTATAGCTGCAAAACTTCTGATTCTTTTTAGAAGACCTTCTTCAAATACATTTTCTTCTGCTGCGTCTGCCCCTGGTCTTCCGCACTAGCTGTACAGATACCATTATTTTAAAACAAATCCCCCCCATTACTGCCTGGTATGTAAACGATTATTCCCAAGACTTCTTGCCAGTCTTCTTTTAAAAAAATATATACGCATATAAATAACAGCTGCGGTCGAATCGCGTCGTCCGTGAACGAACATTACGTTCAAGGAATTAAGTTGATTTTACATGTAAAGCAAAAATAAATTCAGTCACGTAATGCTCGTTCACGGACTACGCTATTCGACCACTGATTTGGCTCTCTGCGGCACACTAAGCTTGAGAGCTTTCCGGATCTCTGTAGCTCACAAACTGTAGTTTGTTAAACTATTTCGCTTGAAGTGTTTGGTGAATGTATCCTAGACGGCAACCGCCTGTCAGTTTTATTATTTTCAAAACCATCAAAAATGCTTCTTCTGATAGATGGAAGCGTTAAATAAAACTTCTTAGATAAAAAAATTTGGGATGAATTGCAATTTTAAATGCCGATAGCCTGCCCACAAAATCCGTGACTGCTTGGAGAAAGTGATATTTATGTTTCTTAGTACCTACATTGGACTACATTGTTTTTGTTTTTGGGGTAAATACATAAAGAAATCATTATCTGTACAAACCATTTTTCATTTCATCCCTTATTTTTAGCACCAACTCCTTCATCCGGTTGGTTCCAATTCCAACTTGCACATTCTTCGTTTAGTTAGTTGTCTTCGCCAAGTTTCCGTTTTCAATTGCCGTAATGTTATCTTGGAAAGCAAAGCTATCGTCGAAACGCTATCGTCTGACGATAATCGACTTACGGAATGAGTGCCTGGATGACCGTTCTGTCACCCTTGTACCTATCTAGGGCCTCCACTAGTTGTTTCGGCTGCACGAGTCTTATTTAAGGCTCCAGACATTCAATGCGTAGATCCGAAGTTTATTTTTGTTATTTCGTTTGCTAAGGTCATCAACATTTTTACCATATATATCCGAGTTTTTAGCAGTTGCATAACTTTATTTGTCGGTGGAAGGAAAGTAATCCCAAAAGACCTTAGCTTCAAAAACGTCGAAGAAGCTCACGAAGGTATCTGTCAAGTTGACTGTTGACGCCACCGTTGATTGAATCGAGTATCTTCATTCACCGGACTCCCCCTTACCATGTTAGGACTTAAGAGATCCGGACAAACAGTCAATTGCAATAGGACACTGTTAGTCTCCTCTTCCTCCTCATCTCTACAGCTTCTACAGAAATCGTTAGATCAAACTCTTAGAGATTTCAAATTCAGCACTGGACAGAACTCTTTTGTCGCTAAGCACGTGCTTTAATTTGAGTTTGCATGTAGCGATACCTTTATGTACTTTGTCTAGTGAAGTAGGTATAGTTGTTCCACGTTTGGCGAGTTCATCAGCCATGCAGTTACCTGGAATATCCCTATGCACCCAATAGAGATGAATGAAAAACTGCTCCGCCATCTCTGACAGAGACGATCGGCAATCTAAAGCTACCTTAGAATTATTTGAGACGGATCCCAGCGATTTAATAACGGCTTGGCTGTCTGAAAAGATGCAGATATTACGGTTTTATTGAGCCAAGATTTGAAGTCTTTTATCGCAATTAGTTCCGCCTGGAACACGCTATAGTGATATTGAGTCTAACACCACCACCCACCTCCTCGACTACTATTAAATTTCAAAATGGATTCCTAAATGTATGGTTTGCAGGGAAATTAGAGAAAAAATTCAAGTCAAAGTATGACAAAATTTTGGTTGCCAAGCAAAAACCGAAAAGAAAAAATTAAGTTCAAGTAGGTAATGTAGGTAAAGGTAATGCCCAAAACACAAAGTCAGCCCTGTACTGAATTCTGACTGGATTTGAGATCGTTGAGTTGGTGTTCTTCTGTAAAATATATTTTTTTTGACACATTTTAAAAGTCAAACATCACAGAGTCTCGACTCCCGATTATCAGGATATGTGTTTGCCAATCATACGGTAAAGTCAAAAAGCCAAGCCTTAAGCGAATTATAAACTTCAAAGCAGTAGCTCTTCAAAGTGATACTGATAGTGAAAACCTATTGCCAAAGAAATATATTCAGCCTTACTGCGAGTTTCGCCCGGAAAACATTGCACCTGGCCAAATGCTGTCCGCCCATAAATAAGGCTGATTATCTTTGCTATTACAGTGGGCTTGACAGTATTATTTCCTTTGTAGAGCTCTTCAAATGCATCTTAATAAGTCTTGAAGAAACAACGAACAGAATGTGGGCGATGTATTCGAAAGCATCAACACTGTTGGCAGCGGTCCAAAAAAGTGACTTCCTAGTAAGCCTGATTGTATGCGAAAAACTATTCAGTTTAAAGCTTCCCTTATCAGTTTTCCTACTGAACAAATCCTTAGACTTCGATTCTGCAATCGACCGCACAAAAGAAGTTGTGAATTCTCTTAAGAACATCAGAGAAAATGCCGACGATTTCTTCAGAGATGCTTTTTAATCCGCATCCCAACTTGCCGAGGACCTATTTGAAGTTCAATTAAGAGCTTCAAGAACTTCATTGAAACAGACAATGCGTTCCAATCCAGAAACCTCTTCTACTAAAGAATATTTTAGACTGTCTCCTTGAACAGATTCGTTAATACGAAATCTTACGGACAGATTCATGGTAAACGAAGACGTTCTGCCATCGTTTCAAGCTCTGCTCCCAGGTTTTGCTGTAGTTACTTTAATAATTTAAATTCGTTGTTAGTTGTAAAAGCTGAGTACATTCTTTGGTGCGAAAAAATATCGTCGAGTGATCCTTGTACCGAAGTTTTGAAATTGTTATATATATTTGTGACAAGACGTACTTAAGAGGTGTAAATTTTTTGCTGTCGGTTTTGGTCACGCTTCCAGTGACCACAGCTAGTGTTGAAAGAAGCTTTTCAACTATGAAAAGGATTAAAACAGTAACCCAAAGCGTTATGAAGAATGCCAGATTAAGATCACTTGCTATGATATCTGTTCATTCGGACATTATTGTTGATTCAGATAAGGTGATTGATCTTATGTCAAAAAAAATTAAGACGTCTTCTGCTTTAAAAAAATAATTTAAGTACCCATATTCGTTTAAGTATATACAATTGAAAAACTAATAAAAATCAATGAATTGGAATGTACCTATAGTTTTTTGTTTAAAGAATTTCTCGTAAGATTTGGGAGCAAGCCCCCCCGGAAACAAAATCCTGGCTACGGCCCTGGTCCCAGCAAAAATTAATAATACCGAAATAAAAACGAACAGAAATGTTATCCGTTTACGAATAGGGGGAATACAAAGTCTGGCACAGATCTTCAGTTACAACAGACAACGTTTGCACCAATAAGCTTAGAAAACAATACAATACTTATCACTTTTCCAGTAACCTAATTGTTTACCTAACCTAATATTTTTTCTGGATTTATTAATTCGACTCGTCTACGATTACACATAGCAACACATTTGGTGTAAATTTTACCAAATTAAAGTCCTGAATGATATAAATAAATGTGTATTCAAATTAACTTATAATTTACAAGTGACGTTCAAATGAATTTGCCCCTGAAATCGTCCTTTAACTGCTAAAATGTCATCCCATGAACCCAGAGAAATGGTTGCACGTAAAGAATATTTTATGTATAAATAGGCATAGACAAATAGCTAAGAACCACTTGAACTGCCTTAAACACAACCTTTTCGCTTGATTTTTGTTGGAAAGATTGTGTAGAGACGCAATGCTGACTGTAATTTGTTTTCCAATATTTTATGTATGACAGGTGACCATAATGGTAGAATTTCTACCACTGGGCGAACTCAAGTTTTCATAAATACATAATCATTAGCTTATATGTTACACCCCAAGTTTGGGCGTTGTATAACTGATCTGATCTGATCTTAACTGAAAGCAGACGCATATCCACCTGCCGACTATTATGCATTCAAACTACTCTAACCTAACCTGGTCCAATTCGTGAATTTTGAAAAGCTAAGTAGAGAAATGTACTAAGTTTCCCGATTGATATTAAAATGTTGAAGTGAGGCGATTGTACGTCTCCCTGGATATTTTAGATACATAGATACCCTCAAACTCAGCTTTTAGCCAGTGACAAATATAGATATCATAAATCTGCAACGAAATACTTTTAATGATAATGATATGAATAAGTGTTTATTTGGTTAATTTGATAAGAAAACCTCTTATTAAACTGCCGACTGCAGGTTATGTTTTCCATTCCAGGTTAACCGGTTTAATAGAAAAACGGATTGTCGTCGAAGTAGCAAGTCTTCAAATGAAAAGCAAAGGACTAATTTTCATAATGATGTTCCAATATACATAAATGATTTATGTAACAAATCGGAAAATCAATATTTTTGATTCAAATTCTCTGCGAATAAATAAATATCTTAACAAGCAGGCATATTGCATATTTTTTACACTTCACATCCTGAAATCGATACTCAAAGCAACCCACGAAACAAAAATTCCATCAACCCTACACACTAAAACAGTCTCGTTTTTCTATGAAGAGCGCCAGGCAGTTGTCGTGGCGTTCGCCATCGCCACCAGTGTTGATTCGACGAGATACCAACAAAACGGCGTCGGTTCACAGTTTAGTAAACGAAACGGCCATGGCATGACAACATAAAGAAGCCCCCAGTCAGAGTGTGTGTGCCATCCACGGTGGTAGTTCTCCGTGCAGTGCTGAAGACAATTGAAGTTTAATAAATCGTGCGATTCTGTTTCTCATCTTTGGAGAAAAAAAAACATTAAAACAACAATTACGCTTTGCTATACTCACAAAACATATGAAATAGTTGGTTAAATATGGTTGAAATTAATTTATCTGAATCCAACCTGCCCACTTTGTGCAGGCTCTGTCTAAAAAATGACGACTTCGTAGTCGATATATTTAGTCATTTGGATTCAGACTCAGAAGAACCATTGCCAGATAGGATTGCTGATCTATATCAAGTCAAGGTAAGTGTTCAAGTGTAATTGCAAATGTAAAATATACTGCATGCATAATAAAAATGTGTTTTTTGAACGTGATTGAAAAAAAAAATACGCGCCATATTTGATTCACGAGAAAATTGTAAAAATCATGCGCATTGCGAACAAATGACAGCCAGTTTTTTTTGTTTGTTGATTTTTGTTTCGAGGCTCGAAGGGAATACAGTCGAGCCCTGATAAAATAACATCGCTTAAGTGGTTATTCTCCCGGTTTGCGTTTCGAAAAAAGAAATAGGCGCGTTTATTTGAACATTTTATTTCGCGAAAGTAGACGAATGCGCAACTAAAACTAAACGGCTTCAGTCACATTTGTGATGTAAAGGCTAGTACGCTGTTCAAGTGAAGTGAAATTTTCACTCCTCTCCAAAAAGTGCTGTGAAATTGAAAGTGAAATTTTTAAGACGAAATGGCATAAATTTAATGCGATGGACAACAAAAGCAAAGTGAAATAGCCCCACAAATCACTTTTTGAACAACTATTTTTCACTCGAAAAGCGTACTGCCTAGTGAAATTTTCACGTGTAAAGCTCATTTTGACAATTCGCAATGAAAATTTTGTATGAAAAATTGGATTTCACGTGAACTGCATACTAGGCTTAAACTGGTATATTTTGTCTTCTTGACGTTTTCTTAAAATCGATAGACGGATAGAGATATAAAATGTAAAAACAACTGACACTATCAAAATTGTATGCATTACTCAACCAAAATATTAAAGGTCTGTTCCCATACTTTTTGGGCCAATTTCGACAAAATGTCAGATATCAAGGAGTGGGGATATATTCTCTCAGAAAAAGATAATAGGTCTGTTCCCTTACTTTTTGGGCCAATTTCGACAAAATGTCAGATATCAAGGAGTGGGGATATATTCTCTCAGAAAAAGAGAATATAACCAAAACGTACAGGAACGAAAGTTTGGCATGACGTTTGTTGAAAACATATGCGAGCAATTCAGAAATAAACGTCAGTGGGTTTACAAAAATTACCACTTTGCAGACGTTGAAAAACATTCGGATTTAGTTTAATATTTATTTATTTTTGCGGATTTATCCACTTTTAGTAAGAAATTTCAGCACTTTAATAAAGCAAACCGAAATAAACTGCCAATTCAAATTGACTTTTGAGAGATTTGACAGCTTAATGCAGTTATAACAAACTATCCTAATACGGTGTCTCCACTTGCGATGAATTCAGAGTATGCGATAGAGCATGCTTTCAATATCGCAAGTGGAGACTATTATAGCAGCTTTATTTTCATAGTTAGCGATAGAAAGCATAATTTAAAGTATACCATCTATCTCATACTATAAACACAAGAAAAGCTGTCATTAAGCTGTCAATTAATTTTGAAATCGTAGTGTGCCTTTGAAATTCAAATAATTTTGAATTATTCAGCACCTAATCGCTTCAAAATGACGGATTGAAAAATAAATCGTATGTGCCAGCACGTTGCCATTCTCCGCTGCACCAAAAAAGTATGCTATAAAATGCCCATCAAACGAAATTTGACAGCTGCTCTGCTACGTGCTTTTTTGTTTGCTGTTGCTTTTTGCTTTAAATTTATAGCAAATGGAGACAGCGTGTAAAGAACTTTGTTGGGCTATTATTTGCAGGTTTTTTTATGAAGGGGAAATTGTTTTGTTCTCTCTTTGTCGCTCTTATCTGCCCAACTTTTGCGTAAAGGAACGAAATTTGACTGAATTTGAATATTGTGTTCGAATTTATTTAGAGCACAGACCTATTCGGCAGATTATTGTCATTTTCCATTGGTTTCATTCACTCATTCTGAAATCCAATGGAACAAGAAAACTGCTTCTGGTTGAATGCAGAAATGTATTGGTGAAATGCCAAAAAATAATCTACGGCCGCTGTCAGCTAGCTTGTATAAAATATACAAATTACACTTGTGTTAGTGCTTCTTGAGTGGATTCTGACTTCAAATCGAGAAGCGAATTTCTCTTCTCAGAATCACCGGAAGATTATTTTTTTTCTGTCAAAGGAACAGCAGAAAAGTGATTTTTTTTCCATTCCGGACTCTCCCGGACGCTTCTTTTTGTCCAATGGAACACGACATTACATAAAATTATATTTGAATTGTTTTCATAACTTTGAATTGAAAAACAAAGCTAATTATTTGTTATTTTCATTAAGTTTATTTAATTATCCATTTAAATGTATTGTATTTTCTGTATAAAAAAAAACCCTTTGAACTTACCCCTTTTGAATAATTGCATTTTTTGTTCTTATTTGCAGGTTGAAAAGCAAGATGGATTGCCAAAAAACATCTGCCACAGTTGTTTATATCTAACTGAATCATTTTCAGCTTTTCGAGAGAATATTAAGCTCTGCGAGTCCCAACTTAGAGCCCATTTAGATACGATAAAAGCAAAAGAGTGTCAACTCCAAGGAGAAACCCTAAGGCCGGATGGTAACCGTTACGAGGGGTTAAATGGATTTAACGGCTTTGTACCAGATGAAAATTGCGAAATTACTGTAGTCGATCCCAATCAGGAGTATGAAAGCTCGGATGATTGCTTTTCGATGGAGGATTCTGATACTGAGTATCCATCCAACAAAAGTGTTAATGGCCTTATTCCACGACCTGAGTCATTACAAACGGAAGCAAACAAACCTGAGAACGTTGCTCAGTCGTTGCCATTAAATTCTGGCGAAGTAGTGTGCGAACCAAAAAATACTTTCCTATGCCAGTACTGTGATATGGCATTTACAGCACAAATGGATTGCGCCGAACATGAGTCTCGTCACGATGCAGCTAATCCATTTATATGTAATTTTTGTCCGTTCCGCACAGTTAACAGACAAGTTCTCATTCATCACATCAAGGAATCCCACGACAATGAGCGTCCGTATGTCTGTGCCTTGTGCAACAAAGGCTTCTGCCGTCGGTCAGACCTAAAAAAGCACACAATCGTGCACACTGGTGTGCGCCCGTTTTCATGTCCTGTCTGTTCCAAGAGTTTCTCTCGCAATACAAATCTTACGAAACATATGCGAATCCATAGCGGTATAAAACCGCACGTATGTCAAAAATGTCCAAGATCATTTACTACCTCGGCGGATCTGGTACGTCATCAGCGCACGCACATGGAGGTCAAGCCTCATAAATGCTTTAAATGCTCTGCATCGTTCACCCGAAAGGATAAATTGCAAAAGCACTACCTTTCTCATTTGAGAAAAGAATCCGAACTGATTTCATTTAATGGGGAGAATAAAAAATCACCGTCTGAAAACATTGTAATTCCTCTCAATCCATTTGTTGGAATAAATCAACAGGACAATACATACCAGAACCGAGATAGTAATCAGCTTGACCGGCAAGTGGGATACCAAACCGTAGCTACAACAGGAAATTCCAAAGGAACGTCCAGTTTCGGGAACAGCTTGCTAGCAGCGCAACTGCAAAAACCACAAGCTGCAATGCAAATTCGTCATGATAACCCAACTGCGCCAAAGTCAAATGTGAAAGTTCACATTTGTCATATCTGTTCCAGGACCTTCACAAGGAAAAGGGAATTCCAACGTCATCAAGCGCTTCATTTAGACAGTCTGTATAAATGTAAGGTGTGCGGTAAAAACTTCAATCGAAAGGATAAACTCTTCCGTCATGAGGAAATTCATCATGCAGAGCAGTATAATTGTAATCAATGTAATATTAGCTTTTCGAAATTGGAAGCACTGCAAATGCATCTTAAAATTCATGAATTGCATAAATCTGTACCAAACGCCGCTGAAGGCTTACCCTTTTTCGGAAATGTACATGAACCGCCACCCATGGCTCTGGGATTTTATAGTGAAATAAAACCGGAAGAATGAAGTGGTCTTGCATGATAAGTTGTTTTGTTTTGTAACATATTTTATTAATAAATATGTAAAACTAGATTTTATTACCTGTACAAATTACCATATGCCTTTTCTTTACTTTTATTTAGTACACTTTTTCAGAGACTACATATATGATAGAAACAAGCTAGTTCAAACACCTGCCTGCATTGGAATGATAATCAGTTCAAGTTGGCATTCAAAATAGCATAGCAATACGAAAACGGTCAGTTTGCAGTCCTGAAATGATTCAACAATTGTCGATGGAGGATCTATCTACCCAGATCTAAGTATGGAATGTATCATCTATCGATTATCTTATCTGATGAAATAGAGAGGGTTTAATACAGAAACAAATCCCGAAAGTTTCGCCAAGAAGTTAAATGAAACCTGTAGAGATTAGAGATGACGTACTGAGAATATGAACAATTTCTTAAGTTGTGTAGGTACTCATGCAATTTATCATTAAACTTACTCTAGTGGTGGCGTTTTGAAGGTTAGGTTAGGTTGTTTGTCTTTATTTCAAATTTAGTTTTTTTAAAGTACGTAGGTACGCAAACGATATATTGTGATAGCCGATACATCGACGGCAAAATTGTCAAACATCGACATCGTTCAGTCATTTCGTTTAACATTGCCAATATGATTGCCAACAGATAGGTACCATCAGTAAAACAGAAGTTCAGATGTACCTGTCGTCTCCTGTTGCACCAATAAAAAGAGACGCTATTGCAATTTGGGAGGATATGAAATATATTTTTCCAAAGCTTTCAAAGATGGCAATGTTATATCTCGCCATCGTTGACACGTCTGTTCCAAGCGAGCGTTTGTTCTCGGAGGCTGGTGCAACCATCACTCAGGATAGAAATAGACTTCTGGGAACTAGATTATCCAAGCTTCTTTTCCTCAACTCCATTTCGCAGTTAATACATTCGAACAGATATGGACTAGTATATTTTATTGTTTAGGTAGGTACAGTACGTCCTAAATATAACCAACACTTTGTGTGATGGACAAGATCACACAAACATCGGAAAACATCGATGTATCGTTGTAAATACATACTGATGTGTTTTAACGTCGATGTTTGTCGGCGAACCACCGATGTTTTTAAGAACGAATCGCTTCCTTTCTAGGTTTGTAACAAGAGTAGTAGAGGAAGACCTATGGCCTGAAGTAGCACACACTTTTGTTTTGTTTCATCGAAAAATACACTTATTTTCAGGAGGATATTATACAAAACCATTGACATACTATACATGAACTGCTAGTTAAATGTCAGTTTCATACAAACCTGCGAGGAAAAATTAAGCAAAAATTAGCACTAGCCCTTTTGGTTCAGTGCGGCGAAAGTATGAAACCTCTGCGTGTCATTGCTATTTTTTCCATAGAACACAGTGCCATCCATTGTAGAGACTTTGCAACTGTGCAAAATAACGATTTATTCAAATTATTTCCAACTTTCTACAACAGATGGCATACTCAGCATATAAACAAAATCACACGAATTGGTGGATAACATTTGAGTGTTTCCCATTCTCTCCACCGTGAACCAAAAGAGCTAGTGCTAATGTTTGCTTAATTTTTCCTCGAAAAATTGGCTGCTAGCAGTCTATGTATAGTATGTCAATGGTTGGATAAATAGAAATTGGTACCCGTCTGAATGAAATCTGAAAGTTACAGCACTACCTAACACGTACAAATAAGTGATAGGTATTTTGGTCAGCCATCTTGTTTACGTGGTAGGAATTATGGGAAGCTCTGCATATTGATATTGGGGACGTTCAAGTATCTAATTTAGTAAGTCTGACAGCTGACTGACTTGATGTATCTCAGTTTTGATTGGCCTAGATCGGTCACATGGGCAGCTGTGTCAGTTGACGTTTATGGAGGGGTAGCCGACGAATCTAGTCAAGAAATTCGTGACTGAGTACTAAGTTGACAGTCCGCATATGTGGCTGACGTAGGAAAAGTGACGTTCCCGACCATTCTAGTTTTTACGTTCAGGTTACATCTCTTCCAGACCAATCTAGTCGACTTAAGATAACTAGTTTTTAAATGTGCCCTTTCTTAGTCAGTTTTTTTTTCAAAAAATATCAACCAACCGTTAGTTGAAACGTTGCGTATTATTCTTTAGGGAGGATAATTAAAATTATGTGGGTATGTATGAATATTCTTTTATTTATAGTTTCCTGTGGCTTAGCACAGCAATAACGCAATTTTATCGGATATCAGAAATAGATTGGATAATAATTTAATCAAATATTTCAGGAGATTTTAATCATACTCAAATAGCCCTTATAGAGCCACCATTAAGCACTAAGGGAGCGTTAACATTTTTTGAATGGATTTACCTGTAGCTTAAGCAAATTTACCTGCTCTAAAATACTAACAAAGGAACACGAAGCGTATCCAAAATCTAACCGCGAAGTGGTGCAAGGCGATACTTACCGTTTTGGGGTGATCCCCAAATTCTTATTTTTTACGGAGTGGACAAGATTAGGTGCGTTAGGTCGTGCGTACAGCGGCGCGAGAAAGCGATGCGTTGCGACTTGCGAGGTTCTGATAGACATAAAACCGATGAAAGCCAAACTGCAAGAGAACACAGCACCCCCTGAATTGGACCCTGGTCTAATTATACACTATTCCAGATTACTGTGTTGTATTACTTACCTCTGTGGCAGTTGGTTGAGATGCTCCAACTTTTTATAGTTGACCCATTATGAAATTAGGGAAAGAAGTAATTTAAAAAAAAAAACTGTCTATGTCATTTAAGACCTTTCGCAGCCGAAGCTACAAAAAAGAGATATAGCACCTCGAAGCAGAAACGTTAAGGCTGGGTGGCTGGCGTATACGTTTTTTCATCCCGATTTGGTTTCCAGAGTTTAAGAGATAATCGATCGGAGTAAACGGTGTTCAATAGTCGGTACAGAGTTACAGGTCGCTATTGAAGCACAATTTTAATTTTCGACTTTGACATTCCGTAAAGTGCCAAAAACACCCTTTTTTCGGTGTTTTTTCCTGCGCCCCGATGGGGCAATCCCTAGATGAAACTTTTTTATTTTTTTTATGATTTCATATCGTTGCCAATGGGCTTATGCAGGTAGTCATTGAGCCACATTTTCGATTTTTTTTGTTAAACGGCCTAAAACTGCAGTTTAATATGACTAAAAGTAATCAATCTTTGTGGAGGAACAAGGAGCTATTTTTTTATCTGTAAAAAAGAGAATGCTCCTTGAATATATGTTTATCTGCTCAATGAATAAAAATTACTTATTTGGTTCATTAAATAATTAAATTGGAATTTTGAAAAGTTTACTATTTTACTGCATTTTTAATTTTATTTCAGAGCTCACGCTCACATATGCAATATAGTTCACAAAATATCCGACAGGGCATAATTCTCTTTTTGAGTAATCTTACTCTCTAGGGAGAATCTGTAGTTTGCAGATTTTCGCTCGCTGAAGCTGTTTGAGCAGGGAATGACAAAAATTTGTTTATTTCGTTTCGTTTGGGTTTTCGGTAGATACATACTAGATATTGTTATTGTTGTTTGATAAAGTCAAGGAAGCAACAACGAGATATACGTTGATTAATGTGAGAAACATTGATATGAGAGTGGGTGGGAAATGGGTGATGATTTTTGTTGTTGTAGATGTATTTGAATTTGTTTGCTTTGTATTCAGATGTAGAAACCTAGTTTCAAATATTTTGTTTTATATTTTCTTCGAATAAGTAATTATTCAATATTTTCATTTGGATACAAATGCGTTCAATGTTTGGGGTTTCTTAATATCCTATCGCATTTATATTTGCTAACCCCTTTTCTTCTTTTAGCTTGTAATGGTGGAGATGCTTAGTATGTCCTTATTATATCAAAGAAAATATGTAGGTAATTGCTGTAAGCACTCTGGTTCCCATTGTGACTTCCCGCTTGAAAATCGAATGTAAAACCTAGTCGTTACATAGGTAAGAAATACATCGAACTGACTACATAATACGTACATTATTGTAATGTTATTGTCTTTTCTTTATTATGGAATGCTTATAAACTCTTATAACGAATTTAATGCACCTGAAGTTAGCAAACGTATGTTAAATACACCTTTACAAAAAACTTTTCTACATTGTTTATCTGTCATACTTAGCCAAACACGGAACTACACTACCTATGCTTCCAGTTAAGGATTCCTTAGGTATTCCAAGCGCTATACTTGTAAACTAATTATAAAGCTGGATGCCATCAATAGAACAAATCTTAGGTGGACAACCGGCTCGACATGTCTAGTAACAAAAGAGATCTGGCCAAAGCTGGATCTAAAACGTTCTAGATACTTGATCTCCCTTGGTAAGAAGCACATCAATGCTACAATAGGTGTCATCACAGGACACTGTCTCATAGGCAGGCATGCAAAAAGGCTTGGCGTATTTTTAAACCATTTTTGCAGAAGCTGTCTTGACGAGGAGGAGAAAGAAACTATTCTCCATCTCCTATGTACTTGTCCGGCTCTCTCACAAAGAAGAAAACTCCATTTGGGAGCATTCTATTATAGTGATCAGAACGATCCTAATAACATAGACATTCGAAATCTTCAAACGAAACGCTTCATTAGAAGCTCCAATTTTCTCAACAAGTAGGAAGAATTAAATTTTAGATTCATGTGGTATAACAAGGGACTTATAATGGTGTAAGTGTGTCAGCTACGACAGCCACTTTAATCAAACCTAACCTAACCTAGTGGTCAATATAATAGAATGGTAAAGATATCGCTACATCATCTGCAAAACCAGAAACGGTAAAATCTGCGTTTCTAGGACCCTAAAGAATGCCCTTGCTGGGAAGTTCCTAATATGTTATTGCCTCTCCTATACAAATCCGTCCAAATAGGCAGCCTGTGCAAATTACTTATGCTAAAAGGCTCTTTTCTGATGTTATAATTGCAGTTATTTTTAAGGGACATATTCCCTGCACCGGAGAACTTGTCCTATGTGTATGTATTTAATTGATGACTAGCTAACCAGCGCGCTCGCCTTGGTTCAACCGCCTGCCACTTTTAAGACAAAGAGTATTTTCATCGAACTACATCGAACAGTTTTTTTTTTTAAATATGTCCCTACCCGATGTTTTGCTCAGCTTCAGAACAACGCAGGAGGATGTTTTATATCTTGAATGAATCAGGGGGAAATTTAGTAAATTCACCTATTTTTTAATTTTTCAATCCGATAAGCCGTTACTCAGCTAGGTCTGTATAATTAGAATTTTCCTTACAGATATACAATTGTTTGACTGTTTTGTAAGAACCACGTTATATTCCGGGATAAAAAGTATCCTAGGCCACGATCCCGACCCAGAACATAAGCAATCTCTATGTTAAATTTCATCAAAATCCGTCAAGTTATTTCCGCGTGATGCGTGGTGCAGCATTTTTTATTCTACATTTTATTATATGAAGAGAAGAAAAGGCTACGGGGGATCACGGACTCCTTGTCTTCGATTTGAATATCTAAAGGCGATATCCTCTGGCGCACAGATGACTGTTCATTCCATAACATATCGTTTTTAGTTCCTAAATGTAAGTCATCCAACTTATCATTCAAATTCTGTAGGGTAATTAGGTATCCCCTTACGTAGTAGTACTGAATAGGTAATCAGTAGGTTAGGTTAGGTTATAGTGGCAGGCTACACACAAGTGCAGCCACACTTAGGCCAGAATTGGCCCATTGTGACACCACAGGATCCAATGATCTCAGACTACCCGTTGAACCAACAGGAGCTAAAGGTAAAGCGGCGGAGGCGATTGATATTAATAATATCGAGTTCACCAAGATTGTCAAAGAAGTACTCTCCGAGATGTAATCTTCTTCGAGTTGAAAGAGCAGGACAGGTGCATAGGAGGTGAAGAACGGACTCCTCCTCCTCCTCATCCATGCAACTTCTGCAGAAGTCATTAGCGGGAAGACCCAGCCTGAGGGCATGTCTGCCTATTAAGCAGTGCCCCGTGATCACCCCTACTAGGGTGCTTATGTCGGATCTCTTTAATCTTATAAGAGCGCTGGAGCGCTTGAGATCCAGCCTGGGCCAAATTTGTTTCGTGATAGAGCAAGTGGTGCAGTTTGCCCACCTGCGGTTGGTAGCGTTTATCGCGTTTTGTTTGATAAGAAGTTTACAAGTAGCGAGAGGCATGCAGAGATTCTCCTTTTCCGGTAGAATCGAGGCAGTTGTGCCATGTCTGGCGAGTTCGTCGGCCGTACAGTTGCCTGGAATGTCCCTATGGCCCGGCACCCAAATAAGGTGAATTTTGAATTGTTCCGCCATCTCGTTGAGAGATAGGCGGCAATTGAGGGCAGTCTTGGAGTTAAAGGTGACCGATTCCAAGGATTTAATCGCGGCTTGACTGTCGGTAAAAATAGTTATGTCCCTTGCAGATATTACATTATACCGCAACCACGACAGGGCCTCCTTGATCGCCATAATTTCCGCCTGGAACACGCTACAGTGGTTAGGAAGACGGAAGGAGATCTTACAATCCAGATCTTGGGAGAATACACCACCCCCCACTCCTGTTTCCGTTTTTGACCCATCTGTGTAAAAGCAGATGGATTCCCTTCGAGAACCTGCAACTCTCTCCCAGTCAGCTCTGGAGGGTATACAGGTTTCAAAGTGTTTGTTGAACTGAAGTTGAGGGAGGGTGTAATCAGTGTCTTTTGGTATACATCCTAAATTATTCAGAATGGACGAGTGGCCAGTTTGTCTGCTGGTCCACAGATGAATTGCCTTCAAGCGGGTGGCCGCGTTTGCTGCCACCTGTTTACAATAGATATCTAACGGTAGCATATGGAATAAAATGTCCAGAGCCGCCGTTGGAGTGGTTCTGAGAGCTCCGCTAATACAGATACATGCCGATCGTTGTACGCGACTGAGGCAGTTAAGGTGGATGGCCTTTTCAAGTGCCGACCACCAAACGATCACGCCGTACGTAAGTATAGGTCTTATGACCGATATGTAGAGCCAATGTGTAATGCGAGGTTGAAGCCCCCATTTACTTCCTATAGCTTTTTTACAGCAGTACAGAGCCGTAGTGGCTTTTTTAACTCTCTCCGAAATGTTAAGTTTCCAGCTCAACTTGCTGTCCAGAATGAGGCCTAAGTACTTGGCCTTATCAGTTATCACCAAGGAGATGCCATTTAGTTTTGGAGGAGCAAAGTAGGGAATTTTGTATTTCCTTGTGAAGAGGACTAGTTCCGTTCCTCTGCTGACGAATCTCCGAGCCGAGGCCTCGCCCAGCTTTGAGTTGATGAACCTGTTAGGTAATCAGTAACACAAAGGCCAAAAACGCAACGGTTGAGAAATTTGTATTTTTCTATCAACGTTTATAAAGTTACAAGGTAAAACAACTTTCGGTTTATTACTATATTTATGAAAAAATCCTGTATAAACGGTAAGAGAGATCTTGCAAACCCTTAGGCTAGAATTTTGTACAAGGACAATAGAACAGACATCTATGAATAGCGTATCGTCCTAGGTTTGGTTCGCTAGCCGTTCCTCATAGGTTTTATGTTTAACTATATACAAGAAACCCATCCCAACCCAAAAACAAAGCAATAGCAACAAACAAGTACAAACCGATTCTATATAATGAGCCAAAATCCAATGAACGAAAAATGAATAATAGATTTTGGATATAATATTATTTTTATTTGTGATTGGATTTGAGAATTTGGGATTGTACGTTATTCCTAGGAAAATTGATATCACACACACTACCGATTTCAGTCTATACATACAGTGTGTGCCACACAACTATAGTCTATCGCCCTAAACAGCCAGCCAGCTTGTCCTTTTTGTTGTTTTTTTGTATTTTGATTTGTTTTGATTCGTTGTGCAGCGAAATTTGTATTATTTTTATTTAGTGTTCGTTGAGCGAGTTCTCACTTTGCAGACTCTGTAGTCACAATTGTGATCCTGATAGGGGAGGGTGTGCTCGGCTATTTGAAATTCTGTGCACTAATACATGTAAACACGTTTACATGAGCTCGGAGTTCATAGCTGGGGGACACCCAGCCTTAAATCAATCATCATTATATTAATACGTAAACATCAAAAGTTTCCGTGCACTTTTTAAGTATTTGTCATGAATTGAGGAGAATGAAGCGTATATCATTCGAAAGGCACTGTGCGATAGATGTACTACTTACTTACTTATCGTGCTCCCGACCCGTGAAGAGTCTCTGCCTGAGACACTGCAGCCTTCCATCCTCTACGATCCCGGACACGTTGCTTCCAGTTGTCGAGACCAAGCGCTCTGGCATTCGCGATGGCTTGGTCTTTGAAACGAAGGTTCAGTCTTCCTTGTCTTCTCGAACCTGGGGGCTGGGAATCGAAGATCCTCTTAGCCGGAGCATTATTCTCCAATCGCTCGATGTGGCCGCGCCAATGTAGTCGACGTATTTTGGCTTAATTTAATGTAATTTTCTTAATACAAGCGCTAAAAAAAATCTTAAACAATCTAGTTAACTTAATACTAAAAATACAAAAATATAAATAAAAATACAAAAAGCAATTAGATTAATAAAGTGGTCAATGAAAGTTATGAAGCGCTTGTTTTAGGGTTGATTTGGAGCAGTTTAAGTCAAATGCATAGGGAAACTTATTTGCTTTTTGGACTACACATCTTGGTACAGCTCATAGAGTTCGCGGTTGTATCTTCTACTCCATACGCCCTCCTCGCACACAGGAACAAAAATCCGTCGAAGAATTTTTCTTTCGAAGGTCTGATAGAGGTGCAGAAACAAAAAATCGTAGGTATATGTCGCCATTAAGACTGGATTAGAACCCGTTGGAGAGTCTCATTAACACATAAAGGTATGCAATTTAATTACCCCTAAAAGCAATCATAAAATCTTATTTCAGGAGTTATCTACGAGGAACCGAACATTCATGTTGTGCCCTTTTCCATTCTTTTTTCATAGCGGAAAGGTATATGAATTAAGAATTAGCATATAAATAAATTAAAATAAATAATAAATGAATTATTTAAAAAACAAGTTGGCTTTCGTTACTTTATCTACAGACAACATTTTTCGAATTTCGGCCACGGGCGGTACTAGTAAAAATAAAAGGATTTAATTGAATTTAGTCGCAGATGTGTTTTCATAAATCATGAGAGACCCGGTTAAAAGCGTTCGAGTCTCCTTTTTTGTCAACAATATTCCATGTACTGGCTTTTTCACAAGCCAATCGTCCTACAGGACAAAAGCTTCTCAATTTAGCTGTAAAGAGGAAGGATATGATACAATTCCTTTGCGAACTAATGATATCTCACAGACTCCAACGTTTGCGTTTATCTACCTTTATTTTATTTAAATGCCCTAATAACGAGAGCTCGAGCCGCTATAGAAGGAAAGCGTTGGAAAGGAGGAACCAAAAAATACTGCGCCGTTATAACGCTTGATGTAAAAAACGCGTTAAATTCGGCGAATTGGGAACGTATCATGAGTTGTTTATACCGGATTGGAATACTGAACTATCTTCGTAGGATTATAATGAGTTACTTTTCGAGAGTTCTTCTATACGACTCTGATGAGGGAATAAAAGAGGATGAAGTAACGGGCGGTGTACCACAAGGTTCAGTTTTAGGCCCCTTGTTGTGGAATGTTATGTATGACGAAATTTATCGTCTACCGATTCCAAGAGAAGCGTCAATTATCGGCTTTGCAGACGACATAGCTGTGGTAGTTGTGGCAAAAACAATAGAAGAAGTCGAACTACACTGTAACGAGACAGTTGCAAATGTACGTAGATGGCTATCTAGCGCAGGTTTGAAACTTGCCGACCACAAAACGGATGCAGTACTTATTACGAGTTAGGAAAGTTCGGGAAACGAAAACGATTAGAGTAGGAGGGCATGAAGTAGTTTCCCAACCGTTTATTAAGTACCTCGGAGTAATTATAGACGCTCGCCTGAGCTTTAAACACCATATTGAATATGTATGCAAAAAGTCGTCAAAAACTGTTAGCGCGCTTTCAAGGCTGATGAGTAACATCGGGGGACCGAAACAAACAAAGAGAATTTTTCTTGCAGGGACTGCCAATTCTATTCTCATTTACGCGATAGAAATATGGTCAAGTGCAATGAAAGTTAAGTCTTACGTGAGGGGAGCCAAATCCATTCACCATCTTGGCGCATTAAGAGTCGCCTGTGCGTTTCGAACAGTTTCGAACGATGCCATACTCGTCGTATCTTTAATGTTGCCTATCGATATACTTGCTGAAGAAATGGTTAAATTAAAAACCGAGCGAGTCCGAAATGGTCGGGTAGATAACGACAAAAGAAAATACGAAAGGAGTCTGAGTATAGCAACCTGGCAACATGGAAACATGGTGAAACAAACTTCTATCTGACTCAGTTTTTGACGGGTCATGGCTGTTAATAGTTAATAATGCCATACGGCGGTTCCGCGGGGAAACTAATCGGTCTGTTCGGGAAGGGAGGTGGTTTTAGCCGGTAGGAATCCGGCACTATCAATGGACGTCGGACCATTGGTGTCTCATGCATGATTTCCATATTCCATCGCAAAAAAAAAAAACCTTTATTTATTTAGGTACTTTAAAAGATTTTTATTATTTATTTGAAGCCCTAGAAGTCAATATTTTATTGATTTCTTGCTATAATAATACATCGGCTAATACGCGTGTCAAATTATCGGAACTCCACTGTACCGGCATATTAGAGTCTCCCCCAAATAATCCGCAATATGTGCTTATATTAAATTGTAAATACTGCTACTTCCAATTTCCCATTAAGCCAAGATAAGAACTTATTATACATAATCATAGAAGAATTACCGATCAAATTGATGTTATTATAAAATGAAACAAAATAGTCTAACCCACGCAACTCACTGTACCCGGCTTTCACCCGACTCCCCTAAAAAATGAAGTACCTTCAACAAGCCAATCATCTGTTTTTCTGTGTGTATATGAATGAAGCTTTTGTACCCCATGCCCTACCCTGCCTGTTAGATTTGGGTGTTTTGATATCATTCCTTTTTATTTGTAGTATGGAGAGCAAGCATCAGACTGTCAGCTCTCAGTCAGGCAACGACAGTTAAATTTGCCGAAAGGCACTGTAGTTTTCTTTTTTTTCCTTTCGTTATATTAATTCAATTTGTTTATAATGGACTTGTACGCGTGTGTGATTATAAATTCAAATTAAAAACAATGTGTAATAAAACATAGTGAATGATTAGAGTCGTGTGGGTGGCAATTTGTCGCGTTTTGGTGAAATGCATAAAGTTCAGAAAATCAATCGCAATCTGAAATCAAACCTAAAAGTTCAATACTATTTGCGCGTACAACAAAATAATAGATAGAAATTGTATAACTACTTCATTGTGGTTTGTACAGAAAAATAATCATTAGTACCTACGTACATCGTACACTAATAATTAGTTGCATTGAAACAAGAGACTATCTGGAATTCAAGGAGGCCGCAAAAGGTATTACGTTATTATATGAACAATAAAAAGGATATGCCCGCATAACATTTTTTGCGTTGAGTCCTCTTCTCACTGACGGCAGTATTTTGATTGCCTGGGTAACACCGCAACAGCAACAAACAAAAGGCAAATTCGCCACTATTATGGAGTAGGGACTATGACAGTCCTTCTAGTTCTAAGCCGAAATGATTTACGTATAGGTACAAATTTGTGAAAAATACTAAACTTGGGACTTGATTAGTAACATCATTAGTGACCTCATCATCACTGATAGTGGAAGAAGTTGAAATATCATGTTTACCTACGACAAATTGATTTTTTTTTGGTTCTTGTTGTAGCCGGTAAACCGAATTTATAAGTTGTTATGTAATTATTATAATAATGCGGGCAGACATTTTTTCGTATGCAGTAAGGACTTTTAACACATGCCTAATTTGGAGTCGCAGACACGCTATGAGCATATTAAATTATCAATAATTGTAAGCAAAGTAGGTAGGTAGGTACACCCATAGTGGTATTGTACCTAGTACATAAGTTAATAATGTACGTAACTAATGAAGTTATGTATTTACAGTTTAATATTCGAAATTACAGTTGAATTCCCTTATAACGACGGTGAAGTGACCGTTGAAATAAGGTCATTATAACCGGCGGTCCCTATATCCGACTGCCTTCCACAAATGTTCAGGAATAAATAAAATAAAATGCTAAGGTATTTGTTAAAGGCGCGTAAACCACAAAAAAGCAGCTTGCAAGGCGACACATCAAATAAACTGCCATAATAATATCTCATTCCTTTGTTATAACCGACGACAAGGACCGATGTTTTCCGAAAAATTTGTCGTTATATCCGACATTTCGGTATATACGACGAGTCGACGACGTTATATCCAACGGTTAAATGGCTTAAAATATAATAAACCAAACAAATGAAATAAAAATGGACGTTATAAGCAACTGGTCGTTATAAGCGAGGTCGTTATGAGTGATTTCCACTGTATGTAACCCGGCTCACCGCTCACATTAACTTGTTAAGGCTGGTACGCTGTTCAAGTGAAGTCAAATTTTCACTCCTCTCCAAGAAATTGCTGTGAAATTGAAAGTGAAATTTTCACGCCGAAATGTTAAAAATTTAATGCGACGGACAATAAAAGCCAAGTGAAATTGCCTAAGTAACGCCCCCTACAAATCACTTTTTGAACAATTATTTTTCACTTCAACAGCGTACTGCCTAATGAAATTTTCATGTGAAAAGTTCATTTTGACATTTCGCTGTGAAAAATTTGTATGAAAAATTGGATTTTACTCGAACAGCGTACCAGGCTTTAGAGTAAAAGGGCTTCCAAACAACAAAACTGAAAGATAACTATAGGCTGATATTAAAATACGGAATCAGGACCTTTTTTGTATATTTCTTGTAATGTTTATTCGGATTCGTTCATTTTATCCAACACGCGATATCCAAATTAATATTTTGCTGAACACAGATGGCTAAAAAAAAACAACTGTCATTGTTGATCCCAGAGCTATTTATATAAAGCCCGATTTTATTATTCTAGTACCTAATCTGATCTAGATTTGGTTTTAGAATAAAACTCACAATAACAATAAGTAATCGAGGGCATTATCACATTCATTTTCGACGATTGCGTCGTCGAAGCGATAGTCATCGCAAATAAGCTTTTCCGTGCAAAGGTTACGAGTTTAAGAATATCATTAAGTGGGCACTAAAGGCCCGATAGTGCCCCTTCAAGTTCTCTAGTAAAGGCACTACGGACATTTTACAGAAACCAACTCAGGATGCCTTTGATTCCCCTCTTACTTCGGGAACAATTGAGCCAAACACTTAAGACTTGAAGCATTCACTAAGCCCATTAAAGGCATTGGTGGTTTTCAAGATACAGGGCTTCAAAAATCACCAAAATCGTTATTGACTGACTCACTCACTCATGACCATTAAAATTATTTAGCACTTGCTATAATCGTGAAATTTGGCTAAATGGTAGATCCTGTGGTTCATAAACTGGGAAACGTACGCCCGCTTTTAACAAATAGTTTTCCTTAGATAGAGTGGCTAACCTTGCAGTGTACAGAAGGAAATAAATAAAAAAGTTATTTTCCATCCAGGAGGCGTGGTATCCGACCACTTTTGAAAATCGATTATTATTATTCGGCTCTAGCGAGGTATCCGTCGGAACGGAAAATTCTCCGCAACGCATACTCTGTCGGAGGCTCAAATCCAAATCGTAAACAAATTCCGCAACCAATTTCTGTCGGAGGATATCGGAACCTAGCTGTCAAAAATTAAAGAAAAAAATGCACCTCATCGCACTTCGACGTAATTCGCCGATATGCGTTACAAAATGTCGGACAAATATTCCGAATAGATGTTCCGAAGAATACCTCGAAGCAAAAATACTCCGAATCGTATAAAATCGGAGAACTTTCCATTCCGACGGATACCTCGCTAGGGCCGACTATTTATTTGGTAGAGCGATAGGACCTAGCGTTGTACAAAAAGAAGAAAAAATCGTTAATAATCAATTTTCCGATTTAGGAAGAGTGGAATATGCCCACTTAAATCGATTTAATCGTATTGAATGAAATTTTAATGAATATTTAGAGTGATGACCAAAGTGACAGTAGTTGTAATCTTAGTGGGTTAGAGTCCCACACAAATAATTTCGTTGGTTTCTTCATGAAAATAAATGTAAAAAAAGGGCCAGGTTATCCTATACAGTCAAGCCCGCTTAAGTGAAATGACATTAACGCAGTTTACGTGAAATAAAAAATTCCAAAAATGCATTCAAAATTTTCACCGCCAATTGTCAGAATGAACTTCTCACTATGGAGTACGCTGTTCGAGTGAAAAATAATTGTTTAAAAATTGATTTGTAGGGGGCGTTACTTAAGCAATTTCACTTTTATTGTCCGTCGCATTAAATTCTTGACATTTCGGCGTTAAGGCTGGTACGCTGTTCAAGTGAAGTGAAATTTTCACTCCTCTCCAAAAAGCGCTGTGAAATTAAAAGTAAAATTTTCACGCCGAAGTTTCAAAAATTTAAAAAATAACGCCCTCTACATATCACTTTTTGAACAATTATTTTTCACTCGAACAGCGTACTGCCTGGTGAAATTTTCACTTGAAAAGTTCATTTTGACATTTCGCAGTGAAAAAATGTATGAAAAATTTCATTTCACTCGAACAGCGTACCAGGCTTTAGGTTTTCATAAGAATTTGAAAACTTGACCAGTGAACCTACCAATATGGCCAACGGTTTAGCATTTGTATATAAGGATAAGTGTTATAGATTTATTATATCAAAACATATGCCTTTCTTTAGCGCGAGAAGATTTCTCTCTACATATGCTAGAGGTGATCTTAAAGCGACACCTATTCCAACTAACCTTGACCGTCCAGATGTTCTCTAGACTCCGCTCAATTTAGTTACTACTAACTAAGAGGAATTTCTCATAACAATATTTATGATTAGGTACACATAGTAGAATGTACCTTATCGACAAAATCTAACATGGTATGAGATTCGTTGAAATAAAGTAATCCAATTATAGGTTGTTCACTTGTTCTTGTTAGCCTCGCATCGCATAATGTGACATAACAAAGAAAACCACTTACTATCTCATTGAACATGCGACTTCTTAATGTTGATACCTACACATAGCAGTGTGGATTATAGCGATCGGATGATTATGAATGACTGCATTGATACGAGTCCAAGTTATAAAGTTCAGCTTCTGAATGTGTACACACTTCTTTTATAGCATTGTTAAACTTTGTTACCGGAATAGATTAATAGATTATTTCACTTCATAATTGGCACCCGTAATTACTAATACCTTTCCAATAAGTTTATCATATTTCGCACGAAGTTGTATAATTCAGGGCCACCTTTATGTGAAATGAAGAGACCAAAAGTTACTTAACAGATTTTGGTTGTTTTAAGCTACCGAGCTGGGATGACTTCTTAGACAAATCATAAAAATAATCATTTAAATAATAAGCTAAGGGTTGTTTATTAGCAGGGTATATTGAGAAGGAATATATAGACAACAGTATCAAACAACCATTGCCCATTTAGAAATCTACTCATAATAGGTATCTAATCTTTAGGATTGATTTAAATACATAATCATTTATGGCAGTGTTTAATTGTGCTTGTAAATAAGTATTTTTAAAAAGCCATTAGCTAACTCAATTTAAAGGTAGTGTAAAATAGCGTTAAAGCGATATTTGTGACTCATATTATTTTGCCAATTTTGCTTGCGTGCGTTTATGGAAATCAAGATCCCGTGCAAAATTTATCATAACAAATAGATCCAAGTTATTTTATTTTTAATTTTAATTTTTTTTTAAAAAAGGGGCATTTAGATTTTGCGATAATGCATTTGTTATTGAAAAATCCGGAAAGAACATTAAATTAATAGTTACTTTTAAAATAATTATTATTATAGATTTAGAACTGTTTATTATTATTTTTTCAACATGGCTGAATAGTCTAATCGCCAGCGTATATGAACAGAAAAAATTTAAACATCAATACGTCAGTCAGGATATCAACACAATTTTTTAACGTTGTCCTTGATGTCCCATTCAATTAATATTGGAAAAATCGCGGGAAGTAAGGCTAGAAAATATAAATGTTCTGGACTAATTTTCAAACTACTTTTGGGAAAAGAGAAGAATATGTTATTTATTTGAAAATAAGATCGAGAGGAAAAATACTTTTTTAAATAAAACCTGCTTCCGTTAAAGGGCGCATTCGCATTTCAAAGTCGAGGGCCGCGGCGTGCTGCGCTGATAGTTTAAAATCTGTACGTATAGTTTTGGTTAGTTATTCTAATGTTCACTTAGTATACATTTACGGTACGAGGTACGAGAACGATCTCATTTCTCCAAATGTATGAAAAATGAAAGTGTGTGAATTTATTTAAAACAAATTCTTATTGCTTACTTAGCAGTTGCAGTTGGGCAGTAGTTACGCCAAAACGCATTGTCAACAAATTGTCAAATGTCAATAATATCTGCACTAATTTTCTGCTACTATTTTAATGAATAGCTATAGTGTTTGTTGGACTAATAAGCGAGGGGTCCCCGGTTCGAATCGCGAAAGACCCAAATTACATCTTAAGGTGTTTTGCCACCTCTCTCGAACGTCTGACAAATATCCTAGAGTACAACTGTCATGAAATAGCTTCTCAATTAGCCGTTTAAGCTTGGCGTGGGCATAATGGTTTTAATAATTGAAGCGTTTAGAATGAGAAGGTGTTAAGTGAAATTTTTTAAAATTTTGAGGTTTTTTATCTATTCGCCGAGACCCTACTGCACTTACTACAGGAGTTGGATTTAGATTAAGGTGGTAAGTCACTTTACCCCTTTGCACGCATAGAAATCCTTGTGTATAAAATGTATTTTGTGTATATGAAGGTGCTTACATAACACCTCCTTGAAAAAGTTTTACGCAAACCTGAAAAAGTATGCACAGCAGAACAATAAGGAAATAATAAGGATTAAACACTCGTGCAATTTATGAAAAAGCCATAGCTTCGGGCTCTAACGATATAAAAGTTGTTTGGCATACAAAATGAAACTGGCACTTTTAATATATTTTGAATACAAAAATGATTGTTTTGTTCAACAAAGAATTTTGCTCGCACAAAGAATAAACTGTGCAAATTATTTAAAACTTCCCGTTGATAGCAAAACTCTGTTAAAAACGGAAAAGGGACTTAACGAAAACGCAGCTATTTTTCAAAACGTTATAAATTATGCAGTTTTATTGCGAGAATGAACTGTTAGATTTGCAATTGATATGTTAATATACAATTTAAAGTGTAGAGATTTTTGACAAGTGTCAATTCAATGCTTCTGGCTGATTCACTGTGTTATTACTATTTATATTTACTTTACAATTATACTTTATGTTAAATACAACATATTTTCTTTTATATCCAGAACAATGATCATTACTATTTTTGCATTTGCATAAAGGCGTTAAAGGCCTTAATACGTATTTTTAATTTTACAAAAAAAATACCACTTATTACAATATTGCATAAACGAAGTTATATTTTCTAAAATTATATGTGCTCTGTTTACTTTTATTTCGTATTACCTATTTCCAATTGCTTTTATAGGGAAATTTCTGGGCAAACAACATTAAACCTTTCTCACTCGAAACTTAAAATTTGTCACTTAACCCCTTCTCATTCTAAACGCTTCAATTTTTCTGAGCTAAAAAAAAATTATGAACTACTCATTTTCAACTTGGTCAAAATTGAACAAAGGGGCGTAGCACCGCCCATAAAAAAAAACATTAAAAATCTTATATCTCTAAAACCATCGAATCATTGGATTTACCAGGATTGCCTCGATTAATCTCCAATTGAAAGTTGGAGTCACTAATATTATTCTTCGGAATAATAATCAACCCCGTTTGTGCAACGGTACAAGACTTTTTGTTAAAAGATAAATGGCTTATGTAATTCAAGCTGCTATTTTAACTGGAAAATTTTAAGGCGAAGTTGTATTCATACCACGCATTCTGGTTTTGTATATTTACACCAAAAATGGAAAATCCAAAAACATTGTGTACCAAAAAGCAATTAGATTTTTTTACATTTCTATTTTGCACAACGAAGTGTGCAGAGGTCCGCTAGTTTTTAATAAATGTTCTTCCCTATAAAAGTTTTTTTTTTATTATTCTTAACATGTATTTGCGGATTTTTTTAACAATAATCCTTAAGGTGCTCTTTATGCCCCAGCTTCCCTACTTTTGATAATTTTTTTTAGAAAAGGATACATTTTTCCAAAATTCTACGTTTCGTTTCATTTTCTATTGTTCATTATTTGAAATTTAAAAACAAGCTCACTGTAAATGAACGAACCATCTACAAGAAGTTACTGTTTGGTGCATATTTTGACCGGCGCGGGGGCACCATTGCTCCGTATTTTTTTCTTTTAATGACGTTATGGAGGTAGATGGTAGACTAGAAAGACGGGGCTATATACGTGCCAAACAGCAGATGGTACGCGTACGATAGACATTCTGTATGAACGACTTGTGTGTACCTATGGTTATCTTTGGCAATCTGCCGATGCCCTTAAAGCCAACATAACCGTTGCCATCGCTCAAATTCGGCCGGATCTATAAGTCACTAAAAATTCGACCACTGTAATCCCAACCGTGAGACATTTTAACAATGTTATGTTCCATACCTAACGTCATAACGCCCATTTCAGATATAAAATAAATATATTTCGTTAACAGCCAAGCACAGCCTGTTTTATCCCATTTCAACATCGACCTATTATTAAAAAAAAACTTTATAATTATACAAGTACAAGATACAATTTGCCCAATGTCAGTGCGTAGAGAAAATTACATTTTTGCACCAACCAACTAATTTCAAACAAAAAATCACATTTGTTTGCCTTCATGAATTTAATCATACACTGTTATTGCATAGTAGTAATAGTCACACAATCAAATCATATTAGGTACATTATGTAATTAAATTAAATTCTTTATTTTTTTAGGAAAATGGCCTGCGTATGCGAAATGATTGGCGCGGCATGTTTTGTTGCTGTTCTCCTAAGTCTTTCCTCAAAAGCACCATATCAACTCAAAATGGCAATTTACTTAATAGGATGCGGTGCGATTGTACTAATATCATTGCCCTTCATGATATTCCGGCCCAAGGACTACAGGAACGCATTGTAAAAATCTCGACTTATTTCCAACTTCAGTCCAACAGCAATAACTTGTCTCCTCTTTAATAGAATACCAGCGAAGGCATGTGTCTACTTATGCAGAGCATTAGGTGTTGCTATGGAAGTTCGTGGCCTTCAAAATGTACGAGTGCAACACGGAAGTGTTATAATTATGAATCACCAAAGTGCTTTAGATCTCTTAGGTAAATAAAGTTATAAACATTTATTGCAAACAACTTTTTTGAAATTGTTTTTTTTTTTTTAACAGTTTTGGCGTATCTCTGGCCAGTGATTGGTCGAGCAACTGTAGTTTCTAAAAGGGAAATCCTTTACCTTCCATTTTTCGGGGTCGGTGCCTGGCTCTGGGGCACTTTGTTTATTAACAGGTCTAGGAAAAATGATTCAATTAACTCTCTCATCAGAGAATCAAAAGCTATCAACGAAAGAAATTGCAAACTCCTGCTATTTCCAGAAGGCACAAGGAATTCCGGCGAAACATTATTACCATTTAAAAAAGGATCTTTTCATATCGCTTTACAAAGCAAATGTCCTATACAGCCAGTTGTAATATCAAAGTATTGGTTTTTAAATAGCGAAAAGAAAATTTTCAGACCTGGACGGGCAATAATTCACATCTTGCCTGAAATTTCAACTGAAGGTGTATCTAGAGACAACATGGACGAACTGATAGAAAGCTGCAGAAGCACTATGCAAACAGAGTATTACAAATTAAGTCAAGAAGTTAAATATCACAATCCTAAAACACAAACATAGATGTATGTTATTTTTTTACTCAGGGGTTTTCTTAAGCTTTATTAAAAATGTAATAGATTTTAGTATAAGCACTAAATAAACGGAAACAGGTAATTTCGAAACTTTGACTTTGATACACTTTGATAATGCGATTATGCAGAATGACTTACAAGTGGATTTTTATAAAAAAAAAAACTTGTTTAAACGTACAGTATAACAGCTACACCATACCCACTGCCTTAAAAGATTTGATATAGTGCTCTGAAACCGGAAAAATAATGGGCACTCTCAGAGTACTTTTTTTGCTCAGGTCACTTTTTATGTTCGTTTGGTACAAAATAAATTGTACTTGTGCGAATTTCGATTTTTTTAAAAGTTGCTTAAGTTTTACCAATGCAATCAACAGAAAAGAGAGCTAGGGACGTTTTTAAGTTCGATAAGACACATATGAAATCTGAAGCAGAATCTGAGGCCCAATCGAATACCATATAGATTTTTATGATCTTATTCGTTTTCAAGAAGGAGTATTACAATGGGTTTTTTGCAGGTATTAGGGTAGCTGAAAATACGTGTAACATAACATAAGAATAAGAGCTTGTCTGTCTCCAGCTCCACCCGTTTGGAGGGGCAATTTAAAAAAAAAAACGACAGTTTCAAAAGCCGGAAGTCTGATATTTTATATTCTTTTTCAAATCACCTTTTAAATTAAACGGTCTTTAAACTTAAAATTTAAGGAAAATAATTTAAAAAAAATTTGAAAATGCTTTGTGCTGATTTTTTTCAAAGTTATGGAGTTTTTTTTTAAACTTCTATCTCAGCAAAGTGAAGTTAGACAATAAATTTGTTTACAGTATTTACCAGAGACAATACTGAAATGGAGACCCCCAACTTCGGCCGATTTACAAATATTTGTCTACAAACTTAATTTTTCTCATTTCAATTTTAATAAAAGACTCTAGCTCCAAGTACACCTCGTCGAGGTATTCATCAAAATCACTCATCTTTTGTTGCAACCGTTGATTGTGAAGAATAATAATTAAACACGCGTTAATCCGGTTACAAAAGTTTATTAAGAATTCATATAATTTACGTACTAATTAACAAATAAAGAAAGGAGAAGAAAAGTGCAGCGTGCACCGATTGAAAAATGAAGGCAGACAGACAGATGAGATGACATCTGAGCTCGTCGTTCAGTGGCGGTGACAACCAGTGCAACCGGATGCAAATCTTTATACACCAGAACAACAGAGCAGAGCAATCTGTGAAAAATTAGCTTGAAAAACATGTCCCGACCCATTGAATGGGTGCGCTAAATTTTGACAAATACATGAAGTTTTATTTTGAGCTCGAGCTGCGTACCACTCGCCTAAAGGGAATTTTGTATGGTAGCTAAAATTAAGCTCGAGCAGCGTACTAAGCTTTACTAACCAATAGCATTCAATGCTGTTAAAAGGTAGTATTCCCGAACTCGCAGCATTTTTTTTTTATTTTTCGTATGTTTTTGCATGCCGCACGGATTTTGAGTGACACAACACCGATAAGAACCCCAACTGCCAGATTTTTGAAAAAAGTTGAGGCAAGTTGACATTCAGTTGACATTTTAAAGTTTCAAAATTCAAAAATAGATCACATTTTTACAACAACAACTAAACTTATGTACTGGGGACGTTCGGATACCTAGAAAATGTCAACTGAGTACGCAGGCAGGATTTTCTTTACTAGATTTGTCGGCTACCCCTCCATAAACGTCAACTGCAAAAACTAATCAGGTGACCAATCTGGACCAATAAAAACTCAAACACATCTAGTCAGTCAGCTGTCAGACTTACTAAACTAGGTATCCGAACGTCCTCACTTAGTTCACTCGTACGTATAACCACACTAGACAGATCTAGTTGACGTTTTACACATACTAGGTATACGAACGTCTCCATTTTAGCCACTGTTTTAAGAATTAATACTAGTTCTATGATATTTTTTTATGTAGGTAATTCTCCATTTTCTCAAAAACTAGAATAAATGAAACCATATGACATGAGTTCGAATATGAATTATATAAGGGCAGAGAATATGTATATTAATTATGGAAGATGATATAATATAATTCCTTCTTTTCTAAAAGAAATGCATTGAGGTGCTCCACAATGTTGAACTCCATTTGCTCTCTGCATTCACTTGTCATCAACACTCGCTTTACACTTTTAAGTAGTAATTTATTTAATAAATAGAGAGTTTAGATATTAAATATTTTATTTATATGTAGGTAATATATTTGAATCAAATTTTAATTTTGTATTTTCAATACAAATATGGCCCAACTGTCAAAATCTATAGCAACTTACCGATGCGAAAATTTACCGCCAGTTTTCAGGCTTCATTCGTCAACCAAGATTTGGCAGCACTTTAAAGCTTTAAATGTCAAATCAAAACTTATAGCTAGTCCGTCCCTTCTTGACTTCATGCTTATACATTTTAAACATTTTTTATTAATTTGCTGCTTGTGATATCTTTTATTTTAACTACTCAAGATCAAGTTCGAGAAATAAACTAAAATGGGAGTTACCGGTCTTTGGAAGTTAATCGAACCTTGTGGACAACCCGTACCTGTGGAGATGTTAGAAACTAAAATTCTTGCTATTGGCAAGTAAACAAACAATTGATTACATATATTTTTGTAATGTAAAATTATTTCCAAAACAGATATTTCCATTTGGCTCCATCAAGTCGTAAAGGGATTTCAAGACAACAAAGGATCAGCATTAGCTAACTCCCATCTTCTGGGCTTATTTCATCGTCTTTGTAAATTGATGTATTATCGCATAAAGCCGGTTTTTGTGTTTGATGGAAATGTCCCCTCGTTGAAGAAAGAAACGATTGTAAGTATTGCTCTGTAGTATCCGACGTCGATTATTTACTACCTTGAAATTAAAGAATATGCTAATTGCAGGCCAAGCGTAACCTTAAGCGAAATAAATTAATGAACGAAGCTGATAGAATACAAACGTTACTCTTACAATCGCTTGCCAAAGAAAAAGTTGTACAGCAAGCACTTGGATCAAAAACTGCAGCCGAGCTTCTTAAAGCATCTCCATCAAAAACAAGGTCTGTTCAAAAACGCCCTGATATAGATGACATGTTCAAACTTCCGGACTTGCCTGAAGTTAAGGAAACAAGCGAAGAAAGTGATTTGAATTCAACTGCCGATACTACATGCAGTACAGAAATAGATAGCTCATTTGAAGAATCCAAGCCTCGGCATTACAATCAAAATTTGCAGGCTATCGACGTCAAAAGCAAACATTTTCGTAATCTTCCCGCAGATATAAGGCATGAAATTCTTGTAGACATTAAGGAAACAAGAAAACAATCATCGTGGGGAAAATTACATGAACTGCCAACAAAAAGTAATGATTTCAGTTTATTCCAAATGAAGAGGCTATTGAAAAGACGTCAAGTTCAGGAGTGTTTGGACGAAACCGCAAAAGAAATGGATGGCGTACGAACGTTCACTATGAGTGAACTGGAGAATATTTTCAGCGAAGAGGGGATTATCGAACCGTCTTCCTTGCCCAATACAAAACACATATCCTCAGATTCGAATACTCGTTTTTTGTTAGTGCGCGATTTAAAAAGAACACTAGCAACTGTCGCAGAATCTGAAGAAGTCGAACCAAAACCAGAAACCTCTACATCTGCCATAGCAAAAACTGAAATCTTAAAGGATAACATTCAATCCGATCTGGGCGAGGAATATGATGATGACTTGCAAAAAGCAATAGAGATGTCCTTAGACCAATCTGCTGTTTACAGTGAAAGGGACTATGTCTTTAATGGAACAGTTAAACTAAGCAAGGAACAGCGAAAGCATTTAAAAGATGCTGCCGTCGGCCTTGCGAGGGCTTATATGATTGAACATGCTGGCATGAACGATGACGATGTACAGGGCTTACTAGAGCATACACAGGCTGTTTCGGGTGAGGATGAATTCGACGCTCTAGGGTAAGTATAATCTGCTAGATTTATGTTTTAAATATACTTTTGTGTACCTACACTTTCAAAACATGAGTTATTCAATTCCTGCCATTTGTTTTTGAAATGATATTGAGCCTATTTATAATTTTACAATTTTTGTTTTAAATTAGATTAAACGATGAGAAACCCCTCTTGGAATCGCTTGGAGACCAAACGAATTCACTTTCAACCCCAACAACTCCATCCCAATCCGTTCGTTTGGACTTAGAACAACAAAAAATCTCCGAGTTACAAATCGGTGCCTTAAATTCGCCTACAACAGAAAAAGAAGAGCATAAAAGCGACGAAGTTGGAGTAATTTCCGATTCGAATAGTGATTCCGATTTCGAAGAAGTTTGCCCCAACAAGCTCACTGCAAGTCCTATTACAACTGAGGACGCAACAAAGCAGAAAACTAATTTAGAAATATTTGTTGATACATCTAAAAGTATTGATCAGGATGAGGACATTTTTGCGGATGTATTCTCTTTACCCAAGGAAAATAAAGTTGAAATTAAACCATCCACTTCGGCTATAACGAAAATTCTTGAAGATCTGAAAAAACAAGCTTCAGAGGTCAGCAAAATCAGCTTAACTGATATTAAGCTAGATCCATCAATTATAGAAATATCCGACGATGACAGCGTGCGATTGAGTCAAAGTTTAGTCTATGAAACGGACAGTGACGCTTTAACCCAATCCCAAGGCAGTGCAATTAAAGACGAATTGGAAACCCAACCAGCAGCTGTAGACATGATTGAAGATCTCAAAGCGGAAACTTCTCAAACAACAAAATCAAATGATATTTCAGACGTAAAACTACCTCAAACTTGTGAAATTATTGAAATCATCGATGACCCAACAACAGCTGAAATACCACCAACCTATAAAACACCAACTAAAACCAAATCAATATCAGAGTTCTTCGAAACAAAGTACGTAGTCAAAAGGACACCAGAAAAACCTGCTGAAACAATTGAAGATGTACCCAAAGTTAAGTCTCCGTTCTTCATAAAGAAAACCCCAAGATCTAGCAGTGAAAAGAGTGGAAGAAAACGGAACGCAACTGATGACGAAGCGTCGCCAGTGAAAAAATCCAATAAAGCTGCTAAAATGTTATTTGAAAAGTCAGCTGGTAATGATTTGGAGATCGAACTTATTCAAGAAGATGCTGATCCGCTCACTAATATCCAAACCGCGGCTAATGCATTAAAACAAAATAAAACCCGCGAAGAGCTGGAAGATTGGGCGTCGAGCTTGGCTAAAGAAAAAGTAGATCTAGAAAAGGAAAGAAACCGTCAGGACAGAATGGGAATGACTATAACTGAAAGAATGAATTCAGAGTGCATGCAATTACTGCGTCTATTTGGTGTACCCTTTATTGTGGCTCCTATGGAGGCCGAGGCGCAATGTGCCTTTTTAGATGCCATACAGCTCACTAATGGGACCATAACGGATGACAGCGATATTTGGCTTTTTGGTGGGCGGACAGTTTATAAGAATTTCTTTGCTCAAAACAAACACGTTATGGAATTTAAATCCGACAGAATTGAGAGCTCATTCAATGTGAATCGACAGAAACTTATTCAGTTGGCTTTGTTGGTGGGAAGTGATTATACAACAGGTAACTACAGCAAAAAAAAAATGATAGCCATCTTTGAAAATTATATTCATTTTAGGAGTCCATGGAATAGGTGCTGTCACTGCGCTCGAAATACTTGCATCTTTTTCAGGCAGTGAGACAAAAGAAGCAATTGCAAATGAACAAACCGCAACGGTCCTTGCAACTTTGCGGAGTTTTCGCGACTGGTGGGCCAGTGCTAAGTCCAGCATAGTCATTGGAAACTCTACGCGACACCGGCTACGCAATAAATTGAAAAATATTGAATTGTATGAGGGATTTCCTAGTTCTGCGGTAAGTATTTCCTTTTGAAATGCGTTCTTGATTTTTAAAGTGATACACGCTCTTCAGGTCGTTGAAGCATATCTGAAGCCCACAGTCGACGACAGTAAGGAGGCATTTTGTTGGGGCTCGCCGGATGTCGAAGCAATAACGGAGTTTACTAGAAAGAATTTCGGATGGACTAAATTAAAAACCGACGAAATTTTAGGGCCGGTCTTAAAGAAATTAAACGAAAAGAAATCCCAGTCGACCATCAAGAATTACTTTGCTGTGAAGAGTTTATCCTCCGTAAAGCAACTGCCTGTAAGCAAGCGTGTACAAAGTGCAATCAATAAAATGTCTGTGGATTATAAATCCGACGAAGAAAAAACGAAAGCCAAATCTGATTCAAATGCAAAGCGGGGCAGGCGAAGAAAAAACCCCACTACGACAAATGAAGATATACCAAAAAAAAGTGGACGCATAATCAAACAAAATTTAACGACACCAAAACCGCTAGAAGTGATTCCGCAAAAACAAAAAGACATCGAAGATATGAAACAGAAGAAAAGCTTAGCAGCCGCAATTTTGAAAAAAGCTAAGAAATAAATGTATTTATTTTCTAGTTTAATGATTCTTTATTTGTTTTTTGTTCACATGCCAATTCTAAACAAACGAGATTATTATTTCGGCATCCAATGTAAATTCTACTGTCTAAAACGCAGGGCGATGAAAATATTTCGTTGTCCAGATTCAGCGTAAAAAGTATAGAACCAGTCATAAAATCCAGGATGTAAACTATTCCCACAGTCGAACAAGAAACCACAGCTAGAGCATCCGCAGATAGATGTAAAATAGCGGGCGTCGAATAAACAGCTGCATTTAACTGACTTTTCCAGTAGATATCCGGGTTTTTAGTAAGTTGTGTGGCTTTTAAACAGTATATATTGCGGTCATGGCTGCCAAAAACGATGAAACTGTCATCGGCCTTGCATTGCACAACTATACTGGAAAATATGTTGCCCTCCGTTTTCAGGCTCCAGATCTTAAAATACAGGAAAAGAAGGCGATATTTTATTAAATCAGTAAAACATATGCGATACGGGTAACAATAATTAGATCGGCCTAAGCAAAAACCAGAAACAGTGCACTGGGTAAATCATTCTATGATGAATTCTAGGCTATCCGAGGTATCTATTTCAATAACCACAGGCTGGTTTTAAGTTTATACAAGGTGGGCCAAAAGAAGTCATCCGATGTTGTTTGGCTCTCATTTTTTTTCTAAATGAAAAACTTCGATTCTGTTTTTTGATTATGTTTATGAACATGATATCGGCCAAATGGGCGTCGTCACAATTGATTGCCGTACGGGCTCGTTTTATGGCATTTTTCATCACTTCGGCAAGAACTTCGGGTGACAGATTCTCGCACGCGTGTCGAATGTTGTCCTTGAGGTCTTCTAGGGTCTCGGGCTTGTTTACGTAAATAAGGGACTTCAAAAAACCCCACAAAAAAAAGTCTGGAACGGTTAAATCGGGCGATAATTCGTCCAATTGCAGCAGAAAAAACTCGGTTAACATGGCCCTATAGCGCGCACCGTCCACTGTTGTCGTTTGATCAGCGGCGTTCTCAAAAAAAATGGCCCAATGACTTCTCCAGCGTGAACAGCGCACCATGCAGTAACTTTGAGCGGGTGTAATGGCTCCTTGTGCATTACTCGTGGAAGCGATAGTTTTGCTTGTTCACGTACTCGCTGAGGTGGAAATGAGCCTCATCGCTCATTATGATTTTGGTCGAAAAAATGTCCACTTCGCACTCGAGATTGAGGATGGCTTGTGCGAAGGTTACACGCGTTTGGCAGCAGCTGATGCACGGACTGAACTATGTATGGGAACATTCGGAAGTCTTTGACCAAAATCCGCCTTAGGGACGACCGGCTGATGGGTAATTGCAAGGCACGTCGTCTGGTCGATGTTTCCGGCGATAGCTCGACATCCTCGTCAACAGCGGCGATATTCTCGGCATAACGGGCGCTCCGAGGCCGGCCACTTTTGGCAACGTCTCGTATGGTTCCATACTCTTCAAGGTTGGTGGTCAAATGGCGCATCTTCCAATAGGGTGATACTTTTGGCCCACCTTGTATAACACACGTACTTCCTTGTGACCTGTTCGGCGCAAGTTCGAGCCCCGGCGGGGGACAGTAATGCAGTTGGCTATAATAACAGATTTGCTCTGCAGCATCGCTTGATATATGTCTGTGCCTTATGAAGGCGAATTTACATTATGAAAGAACTTTCAAGAAAAAGTGCGTCAGGAGAGGTAACTTTGGACAATGCTCGATTACGACAACGGATTTTTTGCAGGAAAATCAGTTTTTTTAAAGAGATTCGTTCCTCTTTATGTATCACAAGCAATGACTCTATTTCCTTTGGTCGATTTCGACATTTCGTGCGATGCATCATATCCAGAAAGGGATTAATGGCAAAAAGAAAAATTACCAAAACAAAGTGGAATAGCAATATATAGAGACGGCTCGAAAACAACATAAAGTAACTGGTATCGTAACCAAAAGGGAACATGGATTCATCAGGGAAGTATGACGCTATCCAATGCAAAATGTTCTATCGCAATTTACTTCAATTTGTTCTCTAGCAATTGCGATGAACTAATGTCATATGGCACATTACTCTCTCACCCCTAAACTGTCAACAAAGATACTTATGTCTAAACGAGAGGTGACTGGAAAAATTAAACGGAACAACCAATTGTTCCAGTACCTCTTTCCGTTGTCTATACTATTTAATTCCCACTCTGCCTGGCTTGGAAATAGGATAAGGATTCTAGAACTTAAATAATTAAAAAAAAAAGTTACCTCTGTTCCCAATGTGGCATTTAGACAGTGCAAAACTCCACTAACTTCAGCAACTAGTACTTCGTTTTCAGTCAGAATTGCAGGTGTAGAAAAAATCGGACTTTGGAATTGCGTTTTCCATATGACGTTTCCATTGTTAAAAAGTACACACACAGCTTCCCCAGAAAGCGTACAGGCCAAGAAGGAATGCTTAGTAATTTTTAATGTCGACGCAAAGATGCCCTTGGAACCAATTTGAATTCTCCACAAAGGTTTTTTTTCCTATAATTTTAACAACATTTTTATAACGCAAGAACTAGAAAAAATCATTCTACCTCTAAATGAAGGCAAACCAAATTCCCATTCAGAGAATAATTACCAATCACAGCAAGTTCGTTGTTTATCAAAGGCCTTGACTTGATCATTCCTTTACAGTCGTACTTCCATTCGACTTCGCCACACATATAATCTATGGTGTAAACGTTTCCATCATAACATCCGACTAAGAGTAGGCGATCATCTATAAAACTGACTTGACCTTCTATTCGATCCGGCAGCACGCATCTCGATACTTCTCGGCCGGACTTAGAATCCAAGGTAATTAGTAGATGAGAGTGCGAGCCAACACACACGACATCTCCATAGCATTTGGGTGTTGCATCCACACATTTGCCAGTATCAAACTGCCACTTTACTGTTAGCAATTCGTTTATTATCGAAGAATTGGAGCATACAGAAGAAATTGGTACTTTCGAGGGATTAGGCTGCATAGCACTGATATATTCCAGTATATTCGAGATCGATGTCTCTCCGTTCAGCATCATTTCTAGAAGTTTTGGTTCTGATCGGTCTAAAACACGCTCGATTTGTGTCGATAATGTAAGTGCCTGAAAGGATGTTCCTCCCCCATCTAAAAATGAAAGTTCTAGTGAAACTTTTCTCTGTTTTTGCTTGTTATTTTCAATGGACCGGTGAGAACCGCAATCCAGACAAAGAACATTTGCAATAAACCGTTCGAATATAGAAGTAGGAGAGTTTTTCGTTGAATCACCATACAAACGCAGCAGGTCTTTCTTTGAAATTTTTCCGTGCGATGTAACTGGAAATTGTTCCAAAAACTCTATATCATCAGGTTTTTCGAATTTTTGTAGATTCCCCAAGACTTCTCGTCGAATTTCTACTTCAGATTTGCTATCATTTTTAATGAGGAAACAAATCAACCGCACATTCTCTTCATCAAAAAGACAGTAACTATTAAGAACTGCATCTATCTCAAGAGTAATTCTCACTATTTGCTCCATGTTTACACGATGACCGTAACGTTTTATCATTTCAGTTTTCCTTCCGTGATAGAATATTGCCCCTTCAGAAATGTAGCCAATGTCCCCGGTTGATCGAAAGACGACATCCGTTGACAAGAAGTCAAATTGATTTTCATCGTCGATTATGCATTTGCGAGAAGCACTCCCTATCTGAATATCGCCGAATCCTTTGACCACAGGTTCGTTCACATCGTTTACAAGTCTTATTTGTGTTTCTGAATCTATGGGAAGGCCAATAGGAGCGAATTGTTCGGTATGTGGTGGTTTTACTTCGTGCAAGGTACTCCAACAAGATACTTCGGTTATTCCATAAATATTGAATACTCTTGTTTGACTGTGATTATTGGCTGTCCACAGTGAAATTTCCCGAATCGACGGAAAGCGTTCGCCACCTAGAAGAAGAATTCTTTAAACGGAGTAATGTTTGAAAACGATGCTGTGTAAATCTATGTCAATAATAATCTTGATATAAACAAATTCAATAAGGGTACGTCTCTAAATGTTCTTTTTCGAAGATGTAGGGTTAGGTTGATGACATTTTTTATTTGATATGTTATAAATAAGCGGCGGAAAGACTCGGAAATGTACTGCCAGCATGTACAGTTGTTGAAATTAAAACTTTATGAACAAGACTAGAGTAATGTGAGAATAGAATTGAAATGCAGAAAACAAAATGTTCATCCCTTCGTTCTTGTTATCAGACGGGCTACTTTTTTTCTATCTGGGAACTCTCGTTTCCAATAATAGTGCACAAAAGAAAATTGTCCTTCTTATTTCTGAAACAAACAATTTTTAAATGGAAGTGCAGTAATCAAATAGAAAAATAAATAGACTCCTACAAAAAAAAAAGTCGTTTAACGATAACCAGAATAGGAACGTTGTACTTTCTTTATTATTTTTGCTCTAGTAAACTCCAAACGGTGAAAGAAGTAATTAAGCAGATTAGATTTACATAGTAAAAACAACTGGTAGAAAATATCTACAGATTACCTACCTCAGCGAAGTATTGTGTCCCAAAATGGTATGTTGAATATTAGTAAGCTTAAATAAACGAAACAAAGACGGCGTCATCTGCACTATAGTTGCACCACGATTTTGTTTCGGTTGCAATACTACGGCAAGTTTATTTGGTGCCATTCGTATACTATCATCTGTGATGAGAAGTGAAGCCCCATTTCTCAGGGCCAGGAAAAATTCCACAACAAATGGATCAAATGTTATTGGTGATGCCATAAAAATTAGGTCTTTAGACGTTATATCCAGTAAATCGCTATGAAATAAATATATACACACATAAAAGCTGTTGCAGAGCATAAAATATCAACAACTTACCTTAACCCATTTATATTGGGCGCAATACATGAATACGGAACGCGAACTATTTTAGGATCACCTGTACTCCCAGAAGTTTTAATAGAATAACATTCCTTTTGCAGTTTTACCATTTGGGGCTCCTTTCCATCAATAGCTATTTTGTAGATGTAAGCATCGGTATTACAAATAGTTAGTCGCCCTAGTAGTTGAGCCTGGGCATTGTTCTCTGATAAACAAATATGCGAAATGAAGAACGGTGAGCCGTATTTTTTTACCGCGTTTAATGCCTCGATCTCATTGGCCTGATGTAAGACCGCACAGAACGAGCACTCAGCATTTAGAATACTAGATATTTGATGTAAAATTGTGTAAACAAATAAAACTATGTATAGGTACTTGCCTACCTTAAGAGTATAACGCAAAGCTGAGGACTGTGAGGACATTGTATGCTAATTCGAGTTTTTTCCACTTCCATTCCCTTGAACATTTCAAGCACATTTTGGCATTCGTTAATGATTTCAGAGTAGGTGTAGTTTGTCTGTTCATTTTCGGCTGTCCTGTGTATTAAAAATTCTTTATCTGAAAATGTTTTAAGTTTTTCAATGCTGAAAATTGCATCCAACATTATTTCACTCTACAAAAATGAAACAAAGATCCTTTTCATAGGTAGTCGGTTATGGGTTTTCTATTCTATTCTATTCTATTATTATTGTTTTTGTTTGTCTTTTGTCTATGGTTTTCGATTTTCGCTTCCGAAATGTCACTTGTCACATCACTTCACTACAGTATCCACCGCCACCCATAGATGAGCAATAAGAGAGACAAATAACTTTGCTGTGCAGTTGTGGCTTGTGGGTTGTGGGCAAAGATAAATAGGAGTATTGCCAAAAATTTCCAGTGGAAAGGGTAATTTGTTGCATGCGTTGACAACCGATGACACATCATATATGCAAGGGTTACAATAATTTATAGTCACAATGAGCTGCTCCTCAAACGCGTTCCTCGAAAAAATGTAGGTTACAAATATTATTATAACGAGTTCTTTAAAATCGTTGTTCGTTTTTATTGTACTCTCATCTGCTATTTCTATTTTCTCAATTTTTTCACCAATGAAAGTACCTGGTTCCTCTCCCGCTGTTTCAACTGTCATTGCAACGCGTGCGAAGCACAGAAAAGTGGGAACTAAACCTACTTTATCCGTCACATGAGGCAGGTGCGCTGCCACCTCCAGCTGCTGTGTGGTCTATCAACCTTTCAATACGTTGCAGCAACGGATGGGACGGATTCTATGGGTTGGGCGTTGGGCGTTGATATCACACTGCCTATATCTTTTCTAGGATATATGAGTTCATGAATTGGAATTTAATGCAAGAATTCGGATTCCGAAATGCTTATTTTTATTATTTTTCCTTAATTTAATCGAGGCCTTAAGCTTAGTATTCTGCTCTCCAACTTTTCTCGCTGTGGATAAGTGTCACAAAAAACAGCATCGCCAACTTTTTCTGAGGTCTTATTTGTCATATCAATGAAAGACTCTAGCTTCAGGTACTCCTCGTCGAGGTATTTATTAAAATCACTCATCTTTTTAAACACATCAGAACAACAGAGCGATCTGTCAAAATTTAGCTTGAAAAAAATTTCCCGACCCATTAAATGGGTGCGATAAATTTTGCCAGATACATGAGGGACATTCGAAAACAAAGGTTGATTTTTAGCTCGAGCTGCGTACCGCTTAAATTTAGCTCAGCTATATTTGGAGAGAATTTTGTATGTGAACTAGAATTAGGCTCGAGCAGCGTACTAAGCTTAAACAAAAACCAAACAAATTCAATACGAAACGCAACACAATTGAACAGCGCTTTTTTGTACCTAGGTCACAAGTATTCACAGTCATGGACATGAAATTACAAGTACAACAACGCCAACAAATTGGTTTTGGGGCGATAGCCATACAAAAGGGAACCCATCTCTTTTAATCATTGAGCACATTCAAAAACTTAGCTAACTTAAGTCGACTAGATTGGTCAGGAGATCTACTCCTGAACGCAAAAACTAGATTGGTCCGGAACGTCACTTTTCCCACGTCAGCCACATATGCGAATTGACAACTTAGTACTCAATCACGAATTTCTTGACTAGATTCGTCGGCTACTCCTTCATAAGCGTCAACTGACACAGCTGCACATGTGACCGATCTAGGCCAATCAAAACTGAGATAAATCAAGTCAGTCAGCTGTCAGACTTACTAAACTAGATAATTGAACGTGCCCATTCATTTTTGATGTAGACAGCCGCCTTCCACTGGAAAGTCATGTTTCCCTGTTCTGTTTTGTATGTGCTTCTTCAAATGTTAAATACCTCTTTAATAAGAAGTTCGCCGATTTCTGTCAAAATAATAAAACCTTGTGCATTCTATTGACAGTTTGAGACACTCAAAACATTTGCAATATTTATTAATTTATTATAACAATCTTGTTCTTAAGTGATTAAAAAAATGCCTAAAGTGGTATCCCGCAGTATAGTTTGTTCTGATTCTAAGGACCAAGAAGAATACAACGATGAAAAGCCCTTAAATATATATTACTGCCTCTGCGGGAAGTTATCATTAATTTTAGGTAGGTACATTTTGAAATTTAAGAGTTGAACTGCTATTTATTTTGCTTGATCACAGATTGTGTAATTGAGAAATTGCCATTGCGGAAAAGGGACTACGCTAGAGTTATCGATGGAAATTGTAGGGCACATAAGCTTACTTATAACATTGGTGAAACGGTTTACATTCAGCGAGAAGAAGGTGTGGAAAGACAATACAGGCTAAATGTAACGTACCTATCATAACACATATTATTATTGTATTTAAAATCGTAACTAGATTTAAGTAATCCAAAACATGTTTGTTTTACATCTACCTAACGCTTTTGAAAGCACTTATGCAGTTTATTGTTTTCCTCTCGAATTCATTACTTATTTATGACACGGCTGTAACAGCGGAGTCGTGTGGAAGAACGTATCAAATTAGGGCATATACGGTCGCCAAGACTACACTTTAACACGCACTTGAAAGGTGTCCAGGAATCTGTTTTTAGGATAAAAGTTACAAACGAATTTCAAGGGAATTGTCCAGAATGTTACGTTTTTTATGGACCAATTTGTAACAAGCGAAGTTTAAATTCTTCGAAAGTAGTGGATCATGATTCGGTCACGTTGAATTGCTGTATCGGCACATATTTAAATCTGTTCTTAAACATTTCGTTAGATACCAATATTTTGGTACCCAGATTAGTCCGATGAAAAAAAATGATTCTCAGAGGGCCCATAATGCAACTACAACTTAAATGTTAAGTCCTTTCTAGGGCTTTTACATTATTGCATTCTAATAAAAAAAATGTATCTAAATTACAGTGCAAATCGTGTAATCTACCTGTTTATTACCGCCATGTTCCCGATTCAAGCGTTACGTTCATATTCAAAGGGGCGCTGATAAAGAGTAAAAACGAAGCACAAATACGCTCGATAACAAAGTCGGAGGATGTTCTTGCTGAAGACCCTGGTCCAGGAACTTCACAAAAAGTAATGGTAACTCGTCACACCAAGAATATGGGCAAATTCAGTTCAGTTACTGTATCAACCATTGACGAAGAGGAGGATGAAATCGAAGCGGTTAGTACTATAAAATTCTTAGGAAGCTTATCATCTTATTGATTAATTATTTTGTTTTTTTCAGAGAGAAGTCGCAGACAGCTACGCAAATAATGCAAGAATAATTGAGAAGCAGTTGCTGAGAAAAGGTGGTAAACTTACAGACGTTGGCGTCAGAACTAAAACCAGTGATGAGGTTCCAGCTAAGAAACCGCGCGGAACATTACTAGATATTTAGTTCGTTTAGTACTAGGTTATAATCAAAAAAATATATTATACAATGAAATAAAAATAAGATTTTTTTTATTAAGAAAATTAAAAGTATTATTTATGTACCTAATTTTTTTATTTCCTATAGGAAGTGCGAAGAATGCATCATGCACCGTTAAGAGATTTAAATTTTCATTGGTGTGTCAGACTCTTACTGACTAAATTCCTCCTCTCCCTTTGGCTATCTTCAACAACCCCCTGGAACCACTATTCGTATTACTTCGGGGCCCGTTTTTTTTTCTCCTACCTCATAAACTTTCCTGTTCTTCTATGAGGGTGTGCTCTGGCTTTCTTCTCTCTTCTTGGTTTTGAGCATGGTTTTGATAAACGCTGATACCCGTTTCCAGCTGCGTTCGCTTGCGATCATCTTCCCAATGATATTTTCAGGCGAAATATATATAGTCTATCTCTGATTGCAAATCCTGTCTTTCCACGGTCCATCTGCTGCACGTGAAGAAGATATGAAAAGCGTCGTCTACCAATGAGTCGCCATACTGGCATGTTGGATGGTCTACTTTTCGCATCCTGTGTAAGTATTTATAAAAATATCCATGTCCGGTTAGAAACTGCGTGGTATAATAATCTATTTCTCCGTGTTTTCGCGTTGTCCATTCAGTGACATCTCTGATCAGCCTGGCTGTCTGGTCTATCTACCACTTGTCTCTATAGGAAATTAAAGTTCAAATAAATACCCCTAAGGTCAACAACCTTTTTACGTAAAAACTCCTTATATAAATTACGTTTTAGGCCGCTTTTGCGATTTGAAGTCAATTGCATTAATTGATTTTTGGTTTGTATATGTAACGACTGAATTCCAAAACGTAAAAAATGCGCATACTACTGCGAATATGCGATCATGATGTTTTTATACTGTGGTGGGATTCTGTAAAAAAAAAATGACACGGAAATAACTTTCGCATTTAAAAAACGAAAGAAAATTTGTTTTATGTAACTGCCTTCTTTTCTTTCGCAAGGGTCTAAGAAACGGTGTAATAAAAAAAATTAAGGATTGAGAAGCTGTATATGTACAGGGTGCGGCAAGAAAACTTGCTGATTTGTTTTTGGCGCCAAGCGGGCGGGAGTGGTCGGATGTGGGTGAAGAGTGTTTAATAGGGGACTTCCTGAAGTTTCATCTACGCCGCAGTCTGTCGACATCATGCATTGGACGAAAGAGCAACGCGCATTTGCCTGCGAGGCTTACTTTTCCAACAGTCGTTCCATGATTTATTGATTTCCACTCAACGTGCTTTCCGCACTCGCTTCAACATTCATCCCGCAGCCGCAGGTCGCGTTCCTGGCCGGCAGTCAATTGTTTCTTGGGTGAAACATGACGAAATCCCATCCAGCACACCGGAGAATCAGGACAGAGGAAAACATTGAAAGGGGGAGAGTTTCTGTCTTGCGATCTCCCCGGCGCGCGTTCGGCACGCAAACATGCAGTTGCTCTCTGCATATCTGATCGCACTGTGAGACGAATTCTTCACCAGAATCTTCAATTCCATCCTTACAAATTGGCTTTAGCGCAGGAGCTTCATAAACGCGATTTTGTTGCCCGCCGAAACGCTTGTGAAGCGCTCCAAGAAAACTTGCCTGACGTCGCGGTCGTGATCTTTAGCGACGAGGCTCACTTTTACATTTCGGTCTCGAATGTTAAATCATCTGAAGGACAACATTCGTGAAGCAATAGCGAACATACCCATCGATAAGCTTCGATGGTTTTATTTCCTTTGAAAATCAGCAAGTACATAATAATTATGTTGTTTTCATGGCTCAGTTAACCGCTTCCAATGTATATTTCGTTTGTTGATATTTATGTCGTAACTAAAGGTGAAACAGTTTATTTTACTTTAATTACATTTTTATAATACGTCAACAGCAATATAAACGCAACAAAATATTTATGATCGAGTGGATGGAGAAGTCAATTTAATAAACAAACCTTTCATCGGGCAGCGTTAGGGGATCCGAACAATCCTCCACATCGCTATCACCACTTATTATATTTTTTTTTTGTTGGTAGTCCTAGTCTATTGTACTGCCAAAACAGACCCCTTACATTGCTGTACTTAGTTTTCCCGTCGAAGAAAGATGAGAAGGAGCTTCAGTGATGAAGAGCTTAGATGTTCGGCACTCACCACGTCAGCCCCAAAGATCCGCCACATGATGCGAGCAAAGGCAGGACAACTACAGAGGAAGTGCTCCGCTGTTTCGTCATCCTCTCTACAAGCAGGACAGATGGTGGTGTCGCTCAAGCTCAATACATTTAAGTGTTTGGCAAAAGCTTGGTGGCTCGAAAGAACACTCACAAGCAATCTACAGTCGATTATCCTGAGAGACAGAAGGAAAGACGCGGACCTTTTGCCGATGCGCGGACGCAGTCGTTTGGTCTGTCCACACCCAGCATAGTCACGCCACCGACACTCGTGTTCACGAGAAACCCAAGTATCAATGGATGACCTAACCACAGATGCAGGCAGACCCAACGCAAGGTTCAGGTCCTGAGAGAGCTTCTTCTGAACCCAGCCTGGCACCAGTATGACCTGGGACCCAGACAAGTTTCACTGTGTTTAGCTTTCCGACCAAGTTCAGAGAAATCTTTAGTTCAAGCACTAACTTGGACGAGGTAAGAGGGTTGAGCTTCTAGCCCTCCACCTGTTTGTCACAATATAGTGCATAGCCATAAAGATAGCGAATATCTCCGCTTGGAAGACAGACGCATGGTTACTATCGCTTGTGATTAATAAATAATTTGCCAGTATATTTTTTGTGAAATAAAAATAGTCACAAGTCACAACCAAAAACTAGATAACCAATGTTAATGAGAAACGTCAAACAAATAACATTCGCTGTATTCCTTTCGCATGAAACGAAAACGAAAAGTCAATGAAAAAGCTTTCGCGCAAATAAAAATCATTTCGTTTTTGAATTTAAATGAAGCAAAACCTTCGTTTTAAAAGAAAATGATTGAACGTTCTCATCTTACAGAATCTCAACCCCTCCTCTCACCTTTCAGATTTCGCATGTCTCATTGCACATAAAAACGTCCAGCCTTATTGTGAGTTTCGCCCGAATAATATACCACCCGAAAAATTTATGTTTCACTTTTCGCTAATTATGCCTCTTATTGGCAGCACTGTTTCGGGCGGAATTTTCGAGCGGACAGGATTTCGCCATCTGCAATGGTTTTCCGGGCGAAACTCACAATAAAGGGCGCAACCCATAGAATTCGTCGCGTCCGTTGCGGCAACGTATTCTTCGACTGACAGGTTGATAGAATACACAGCAGCTTATGGAAAGTGACCCATAAGCATCGCACGTGCCGGATGCGACGTAAAGTAGGTTTACTTTCTACTTTTCTGTGTGCGGCATACGTTGACAGTTGGCACAGCGGGAGAGGAAGCTCTTTCATTGGTGGAAATATTGAGAGTGAGAGAAACTGTCATGGCCGTTTGGAAAAATTCAAAATAAAAATATTTTGTAGCGGGCAAACAACTATTTTAAAGAACTCATGTGAGTATATTGTGTTTTCAATGCAATTCGTAACCAAATTTCTTCGAGAAACATGTTTGGGGAGCATCTCATTGAGACTATGTATGAAGTGAAGTCATCGGTATCGGTAGTCAACATGTGCGAAGGATTCTATGGGAGTGTTCGTTCCGTGCCGTCGAATACGGCAATATTGCCGGATCCATCGCCGCAACGGACGCGACGGATTCTATGGGTTGGGCCCTTAAGGCTGGGGTCGAATTACCGCACCCGTTAGCGAGCGATACGTCACTGAATTTTGTTGATTTTACATGCAAAACAATAACAAATTCAGTCACGTATTGCTCGATCACGGATGCGGTAATTCAACCCCTGGTCGTTTGCTCTTTTTTTGTTGTTATTCGTGTGATTGGAATGGAATATGTGTAGCCTTCGGCACTTCTTCTCGTTTTCTATCGACCGGGTAAATTTTATGTTTAATCATTCGAAATTTGTACCAAATGAACAAATCCGGACCCGAAACGACAAAAAAAAAAGAGCTTTAAGAGAGCCGAATCAAATGCCACAATAGTCTTAGGTAAATAATAAAGATTTGTTACAAGACTGTGACTCTTTTTCTTAAATAAAACAACATTTTTATTATCAAATAAGTATTATTTTTTTATTGACGAACATTTTAAGCTGTTTCAAACAAAATAAAGTGCTTCGCACAATTTTATAAGGAATCATAAAAAATTGCAGTTCGATAAAATAGATGGTGTATGTATTTATATATCATAGTATATATATATTAATTAATGAAATACCCACAATATAAAGGTTCATTCATAATCAAAGGAAAACATTTGTTTTTAAACAGAAGGTCGTGATAAAATGCATGTTTCAAAAAAGAGCGGTATGCCAATTAGACACTGTAAAATTTGGTAATTTCAAATAATCCTTACGCTGACAAAGAGCTGTTAAATGAGACATGTGTAAGGAACAGATATAAAAATATGAAATGCATCCATAAAATAAAAGAAAAGCAAATCATACCGAGGAAAATTACATCGCTTGGGGGTTCCAAAGAAAACTGTTTATTTTTACTTAATACATGTTTTAAGGAATTACTTAGAGAACAAATTATAAGAGCGGACAATTGAAAGCGACGCTAGGAATGCCTACACTTTCGGTTATTTTTTTTTTACTGCTTGTGCTGCTTTCCTTTACAATATATTTATATCATCTATATCTGTTGAGTTTTCAAAATAAAGAATTACGTTTTTGATTTTTCTGTTATTTACTGCTCTTCTTCCCCTAATTCGTGCTTAATTTTAGAAAAATCGAACTCTTGCCCAGTACCACGTTTGAAGATATCCAATACATCTAAGCAAGTTGTCTCGAAATGTGTTGTTGCATCGTAAGATGTCGAAATGAAAACTTGGGAATCGATACCATCATTGTTTGGCTCCAAGTAATCGGAGATCGTTACAAACTTCTTTGTAATTGGCTCGAAGAGATCAAGACCGGGTTTGATTTCATTTTCTGGGTTATCGGTCTCCACAGTTGTCGATACCATACCGAGGAACCAGCCTTTAGCAGCTACCTGGTGCGTGTAGCTCACTAACGATACGTAGATATCAGACTTGCGACCAACCTGTTTCTGCGGAATGATTATTTGAGTGGATAGAGCATCTTTGGTGTTTGGAATGGGATGATCCAAAATGCAGATGCATCGAATGACTTGTCCAGTTTTGCGAACCTAACAGAAGAAAATATGTCATAAATTACCGAGTTTTACCAGGACATTAGTCTTACCTTGTTTGGAACATAGCTGGGATCACAATATACTTGCTTGCACTTGGCCACCTCTTCCCCAGAGCGGACGCCAACCACCTTGCCATCTTCACCAAGAACGATTTCATCAATTGGCTTATCCAGCATATATGTTCCACCATAAATGGCAGAGAGACGTGCGAAGCCTTGTGGCAATTCGCCTAGGCCGTACATCGGATACAGGTATGGAGATTTGCCATACCGAGCCAAAGAATCCGAGTACAACTTTATGCGACGTATTGTGTTCACAGCTGGTTCATTGAGATATTCATCGTCGCGGAAAAGCGCCAATGCATGCCCCGTAAAATCTTGGGTATTTTTATCTAGACCGAATTTGTCGTAAAGGGTTTGCATATTTGACTTGAAGGGGTCATAGTCTTTCCATGTCTTGGGGTCATCCTCTTTGAAGTCTTGAACGTAGACGAGGAAATTGCGAAAACGGCGTTTCTCAAACATTCCTGTAAAAAGAAAAGAATTGTTTGCTCATTTAGTAAAAGTAATTCGGTATGTTCGGTATTTGAAATGACTGTTTTAAAAACGAAAGGATATTTCCTAAATATGTATAAAATTCTTAAAATAAAAGCAAAATTCATCGCAAATGACAATCTGCAGCAGAAATAAAATCGAACATTGTTAAATCCTGTCGTGAAAGTTTAAGGCTCTTATAATACAGCAAAATGTATCACTCTAATGGCCCCCTGTACATGAAAGTCAATCAGAGAGCGGGTGAATTAACAAGACAAAAGTGTTTCAATAGAAGAACGCCAGATGGGCCACTATGACCGTCTTTTAAAGAAAACAAAACGACACCGAGAGGCCCCCATGAAAGGATCACCTATCCACAACATTCTGCAATACAAAATAATAACGTAATTTCTGTGTGCCGGTTGATAACTTTAACACACGATATTTCGCAAACTGTAACAGATTTCACGACTTTTTGAGCTCTCGCTGGCAGCCTAGAGGCAAACTGCGACTCAACATGCCTATTGGTGGAAATAGTTATACATACGTTCTCTTCATCACAAGGAGTGGATATACATCGATTGTATTCCTATACTCAACTGCAATCGCTAATGCACTTAAAGCTTGTTATGTAGCTAGCTTACTTAGTGAGTTGCTTAGTCACTAGCCGGGTTATCATTTTCAATGTGTGCGGGAAAACTACCAGAAGACCTGATAGAAGAAGAATCGTATATGCCTTAACACCTCTATTGAATTCTAACAATCTGCTCTGAACAAACTAAGTAGTTGGATAAATACCTCGCACTGTCCAGCTACAGCGAGGTTACGTAAAAAAAATCCTGGGGTGATACCAGACCTTACATGCCTAAGAATCGTGGAACTAAGCGACATCATGGAGTTCTCTAAACGAATAGACAGATTTGCCAATAACACAAACCCTACGTTCAGTGGCTACCAATAATTGAACCAACCCCCCCCCCCCCCCCCACACGACTCCTTTCCTTTTACACATCCCTATATATTATTTTACTTCTAACAGATAAAACAAGAGGGGAACACAACGGGCAAATCTGAGGCATCAGTGAAGAGCGGAAAGCTCACTCTCTCCAACCAAACAACCAATCCCTAACAAAACTTAACTTGTTCTCTCCTCCAGGAAATACAAAATTCAACAAATTGTTCCTGTATTGACCCTGAGGCTAGAGACATGCCATGAAATTGCAAGTAGAGCTACATATTCTACAATATAAAGGTGCCTTAGGAAATCGGGCCGCTACTACCAAACTCATTGTAAAACTGGATGCTGTCGAAAAACAAACCTAAGGTAGACAAAGTGTGCAACGTCAGACAAGATTTCCCTCCCGCACATTCAGCCCATAAGACAAAACAATTCTTAAGTTGGACATCCCAAGCTAAACTCTTCTATATTACAACAAAAAGTTGCGCTTACACCCAAAGTTGTTTTCAAGACAAATCAAATAGAGTTATAGTGGATCGTGAATCACCGAATTCCTTTCATACTACCAACAGAGGAGTGTATTGTTTAGTTCTTCTCATTATTAATTCCGTAATTTAAGCTTACACTACGGCAGATCCTGGAGAAAAGCCAAGAAATCCAAGTCGATACCCAACACCTGCTTATCGATTTTAAGGCCGCATATGACAGCACTTATAGAGACGAGGTATACAGAGTCATGTCTAGTTTTCGTCAGATTGTGCAGAATGACGATGGAGAACGCTCGCTGCTCCATAAAGGTCCTAAACAATCTCACAGAGACCTTTGATGTCAGAAAAGGATTTAGACAGGGTGACGCGCTGACATGTGACTTTTTTATCATCATTCTTGAGAAAATTGTGCGAATGCCAACATCAGAGGCACAATTTTCCAAAAGTCTGTACAACTACTTGCAACTTGCATACGCAGATGACATTGACAAAATTAACACAGCGAGCTGTATAGAAACAGAAGCGGCAAAAATGGGCTTAGAGGTTAACGAGGGCCAAACAAAATTTATGCTGTCGACAAGAAGGGACACACAACATCGACGAATCGGACAGAACGTCGCAATAGACAGATATAACTTTGAGGTAGTTAAGGACTTTGTCTACCTCGGCTCCGCTATCAACTCTGATAACGACACCACAGCAGAAATCAAACGAAGAGTTACACTTGCCAATCGTTGTTTCTTTGGACTAAGACGGCAATTGACTAGTAAGGCCTTGTCAAGAAACACTAAGTCGACTCTTTATAAGACCCTCATCATCCCAGTCCTGCTTTATGGCGTAGAATCGTGGACCCTAACAAAGGCGGATAAAGATTTTCTTGGCCGTTTCGAACGCAAAATTCTTCGAGTGATTTTCGGTCTCGTTTGCGTTGAAGGAGAAGATTTAACAGCGAACGAACTCTGTACAACGACACCGACCTGGTCAAAAAAATACGCATCAGTCGTCTAAGATGTAGAGCGAATGGACACCAACGCTCCGGCCTAAAGAGTCTTTGATTCCAACCCAGAGAGACAACCCATCAAAGGAATACCTCGCCTTAGGTGGCGCGCACAAGTGAAAGGGAACCTCAACCAACTTGGAGAGCGCAACTTGAGGCAGTTAGCCAAAGATCGCGCTAACTAGAGAGGCGTATTGGTTGAGGCCCAGATCCACCCCGGACTGTTGCGCCGCCTAAGTAAGTAATTAAGTAACTAAAGCTTAAAGTAAATAAAATTATGAAGAAACTTCATTTTTATGGATTTACTATTACTATCAGTAGAGTAGCTCATTCTTCTCTTTGTTTCTTCCAAAATGTACAAGGACATGAATAGCATTCCAAACTGCAGTTTGACCACAAAACGATATTTTCTAATTAAGGATTACGCTCGATGTACCACACCCCCTTTTTTTTAAAATGCATACCTACAACTAGAACAAAGTTGTGCAAACATTTCAAATCAAATATTGTTTTTCGTAAAAAGAATGGCCAAATTCGTAGAAAGGGTTATACAGCTTACATACTATCATTACTATTAATATGTAGGTACATTCCTTATATGCCTTTGCTCGAAATTCGAATTATGAATTAAGAAGTTTAGTTATTTTGGTGGCACATAAGTGCAACAATGAACAATTGATGAAAAACTTTTTTAAAATTAGTACTAGTTATTTTTAAAATACCAGCAAGTACCCATCTTCAATCCTACCATTCATAAATTATAAACAAATTTAATGTGGCTTAGGATTCAGTTTAATAAGATTCAAATCAATAGGTCTGTTCCCTTACAATAATTCATTTGAACAAATTAGCGAAACTCAGTCAAAGTTTGTTCCTTTCTATACAACTTTTGGGTAAGGGAACGAAGTTTGACTAATTTGTTCGAATGCATTATTGTTAGGGAACACACCAAACATTTCATCATAGAAATTAAAGGCTGAGTTATGTACAATGAATACGTAGGTGAAATAGATGATTTTAATTTATTTACACACGGATATTTGTATACCTACAGGTGTAAAAAGGAGTTGTCGATATTTGAACATATGCATATCCCTTTAAGCACCAATACACACTGTCATCCTACATATATATCTACCTATATATTCACTTCACACACACCCTGGTTATTATGACGTCACATAGAGCTGTCATAAACAGTAACAGACAAAAAGCGCAAATACTTAATTAATAAATAAAATATACAATAACAATAAAAATATTCAAGTCTGAAGTACATTATATCTATATAGCCAACGAACGAAGGACAAGGAAATTTAAGCAGCAATATAAATGAGGAACTCGCGATAATGGCCGGTGTATTCCGTTAGCTCAAGCATGAAATGTGCAATAGCAATTCATATATTTCTTCTTTCAACCATTAAATTTATAACTGCGAAATCCTACTGTCTTACAAAATGTATGAACCGTATTCCAATTGCTAAACAATTTGCAGAGATAATTCTGAATTTCATTGTCATTCCCAAAACCTGAATAAAGAAAATGATTCATCGGTTTGCTAGAACAATTCAATTAATTATAATTTCATACATATTTTGAGTCTCGCCCCTATCGGACAAAGTTTATATTTTTGATGTTGACGCTTTTAAAAATTTAGTGAAACAGAATTTTTTCCAAAATGAAATAAGCAGACATTATGGGGGTAAAACCGACAAGCGCACAGATGAGTTTTCCTTCCCCTACTAAAAAAGTTTGCGCACCACCATAATCGCCTAACTACGTGTCATGAATTTGAGCAATAACGAATAGTGAAAATGAAACAAAAAAAAAACGAGAAAAAATTACTGCAAAAAAAATATAGATGAAAAAGTATACTTATATGTAGTGTAGATAGACAGGTGAAGAAGTGGCAATTAAATGGAAAACGTACCCATCAAGTCGGAGGCAAGTGCTTCTTTTTGATCCACTGGCACTTTGGAAATTTTTCCACCTTTGTACACGTAACTGCCCTCAATTGACTTGAACTCCAAATATCGGGTCACACCCGTATGGATAAGTAATTTAACCAGCTGGCCATTGGCCATAAGGAATTTGGGGATTAGATCCACATTCCAATCGCGTCCGCGTCCAAATTCAGCGCCTGGCTCATTAGATAGGTTGAAGCGTTGATACAATTCATCCAAGGGAGTAATGGATGCAGACTCCCCCCCGTAGTACTTATTCCGATCGATGTGGAGCACCTTCTTTCCAGAGACCGATAGCATTCCACTTAGGATGCATTCTTTGAGGCCAGTGCCGAGGACGATGGCATCGTATTCATCATTCATGGCGGCGGCTGACAATAAATGTTTTTTTCTGTGGCGCACACGAAAGACAACTAGAGATTTATATTGTGCACGCTTTGGCTTATTGGAATATTTTTCTTAAGTTTTTTTTTGATTTTAGAAAACTTTCTTTTTTCTTTTTTATTAGTTTCAGATTAGAAGAAACCTCTGCGAATCTATTCACAAGTATGAAATATGAAATATATGTCCAACTTTTTCACTGGGAAGAAAAAGACGTCGTACGATTTGACGAAAAATGGGTTCGTTTCGAATCGAAATTAAACGAACAAAAGAAAGGGAGTAGGTAGTAAAACATGGCGGACTCAACGAAACTTCGATGATATGAAATGTAAGGGCAGGTGGTGTAAATAAACCACATAAAACTGTTCAGAAACGAAACTGTAGGAGATCCTACTGTTGTATATTGTAATAATCGTGTAGGTATTCATTTGGGTGAGTGCAAGTGACAAATGGCTAAGGACGTTATGGAAAGTCAATGGCATATCAATATAAAAGCATTACCTATCCCAAAGATTTAAAAGAAAAATCAATTCCTTTCTGCTCACCCATATTTCGTTAATTGTTTTATGGTACATTTCTTAAATTTGAGCGATATTTATTTGACCCTCTATTATCATCAAAACAAATAAGAGAAGAATCTTTAGCACACAAAAACACAAACACACTTTAAGCCTAGTACGCAGCTCGAGCTAAACTAAATTTTAGCTGCTCTCCAACTTTTCTCTCCAAACATCAGCTAAAATCCTAGCTAAATTTTGACATAGAGAGCCCTGTGGAGAAATGTCACAAAAAACAGCTGTTCTTTGAAAAAACCTCCCTTTATTCAAAATCTGCAAGTCTTCATGTCGATGACCATCGCTAGCTTTTTCTGAGGACTTCTCTGTTATTTAAATGAAAGACTCTAGCTCCCGGTACTCGTCATCGATGTATTTATTAAAATCACTCATCTTTACACAGCAGAACAACAGAGCAGACCAATCTGTCAAAATTTAGCTTGAACAAAATGTGCCGACCCATTAAATGGGTGCGCTAAATTTTGACAGATACATGAAGGACACTCGGAAACAAAATTTTGATTTTTAGCTCGAGCTGCGTACCACTCGGCTTAAGGGATTCGCTTAAATTTAGCTCAGCTAAATTTTGGAGAGAATTTTGTATGGTAGCTAAAATTAAGCTCGAGCAGCGTACTAGGCTTTACTTGTTATTTTAGTGATTCATTAATCCCCATTATAATAAACAGATGTACACAAGTTAGTTTGCTAGCAGACGTCAGTTGGTATACAAAAATTTTGACGTAACTGCTGTGTAACCAATTAATAACTTTTACGCAGCCTTTATTAATACGGGGGTAGGTATTTATCCCAAGACTCGATAGCAGCAGCTATCGAAAACATTTTTGAGATCGAAGATTTATGAGACGAGAAACACAACAAAATATATTTAAATTGGCTTTGCTAAAACAATAAAATAATAATAAAACTCGCCTAATGCTGGAATCTGTGAGTCTTGGACTACTAAGTGAGACAATGCTGTAGTGGATATAGTCATTGCTTGTTACCCGGGACAGCAATATATAGAAACGAATAGGTACCTAGTATGAAATTTTCTTCCTCACTTACGCCAAAAAAGACGTTTCTGCTTGGAAACCGGGATTAATCTGAGTACTCTAGGTTGAGAAAAGCGTGATAGCCAGCTATACACCGAAAGCAATTCGCGCATCTGCTAAAGGGAAGAGTATTGTCAGATTTATTCAGCCGATTTAAAGTACCTAACTTTCCTGGAACACATTCGGGATCATACAATATTTGTCTAAGGAAATAGTAACATTTTGACCCAACTTTCATCAGTTATTTAAGAAAAATGTACGTAAGCAGCCGAAACTCACCAATAGCATTCTATGCTGTAGAAAGTTGTACTCCCGAACACTATTACATTCTACCATGAATGTTTTTGTTTCTGCACGTCACCGAAAGGAAAACAAACTCAAATCCAAGAGAGAGGTCCCTTAGGTCCCGTCGAACCACCGAACTTCTTATCCAAGTTTCAAGATGTTATAGGTACTCGGTTTTTTAAAGCTTCTATCTCAGCAATAAGTAAAGTAAAGTGACAGCACTAGCTTATGTATGAGCCTAAAAGTCGAGACATACTTCTTTTTTTATAGAAATGTGACAGGAACTTATTTCTTGCGCTTTAATTTACTTTGATTTGCTGAGGTTGAAGCTCAAAAAATACACCTAATAATATACTAGAAATCCCTTTTTTGGTTATATCGCCTTGGGGGACAAAATCCTTTATTGGCCTTAAAACTAGGCGGTCGATAGATTAGGCATTTTTGTTAAGCCGAGTGATACGCAGCTTGAATAAAAAAAATCTGTTTGAAAATGTACCTAATAATGTCTCTGTCAAAATTTGCAAAATTTTTTTTTAATTTATGCGGAATGTTGTGCTGTTCTGTTATTTTTGTGTGTTTCGGAGAAAACGTCTCACGGACGGTTTAGACAGGGAGTGAGGGCGTGGGCATAATAATAAATAAGAAAGAATAGTTCTTTTTTATTGAGTAGGTACCTTCCTCGACAAGAAGTTCCTAGAATGCTGCAAAAGTAATTACGTCTTTCTCAATTTTATGTGCGTCCACTTTTGTTAAAGGCTGGTAAGCAGTTCACGTGAAATCCAATTTTTCCTACAAATTTTTCGCTGCGAATTATCAAAATGAACTTTCCACGTGAAGATTTCACTAGGCAGTACGCTGTTCGAGTGAAAAATAGTTGCTCAAAAAGTGATTTGTATGGTGCGTTACTAAAGCTATTTCACTTGGCTTTTATTGTCCGTCGCATTAAATTTTTGACAGCACTTTTTGGAGAAGAGTGAAAATTTCACTTCACTCGAACATCGTACCAGCCTTAAGGCACCAAATGACAAGGAACAGAAACTGAGACAGAACAGAAAGTTTTATCGTTCTGTAGTTAATTCTGGTTCTGTTTACGTTGCTCGATGAGCTACAAAGAACTGAAACAGAAACAGATCCATAAAAACATGGCAGCCGCCTATTCCGTCAAATTGTATAGCTTGTGTAGCTTTGACTTCAACGAAAAACATGGAACAGAATGAAATTGCATAAAATTTGGTGATTACTCACAAAATCTATTATTCTCTCCTCTTCGTCTACTAAAAACAATAGTACGATGCGAAACAAACAGATGCAAATAAATCCAAACAAAAAAAAAACCCGCCCCCCGCGATAAATTTGAAACAATCAATAAAGACTTGTTTGCGTTCTGTCCTCAAACAGCAATTTTTCTGTCGCTAAATTCTGTTGCTGAAAAATTAATTTTCTGTTCCCAATTCGGTTTCTGTTGCAAATGTATGGGATTCTGTTTCTGTTCTTTGTCACTTGGTGCCTTTAATGATTAAAGCCTAGTACGGTGATTTCGAAAAAATGGAGTCGAAAACTTTTTGATACGGTGGTGCCATTTGCTTTTTAATTCAAATTTAATCATGAGCCTGGCAGCACTTTTCGACGGTATGCATCTGGGACAATCGCATGTCAAATACATCTAGGTTGGCAAATGTCAATTATTTTGTTTTTTGCTCGAAAAGAACAGTTGTGTCTGATATTTTGTACTGCTAGGTGTGTACGTTTTCACCTGTTTTTTTTTTTGTTTTAAATCAAATTTCAGATAAATTAGTAATGAAATATTACTTTTGAAATTCTCTCGTGTGTGCATATTGTTTTTTTTTTTAATAATCGCTTAATCAAAAACACAATATTTTAAATTTCGAAACTCGCTTCTACGTTCATTTTCCACATGAAACAAACAAATAAAATATTGCAACGAAAATCTTGGTCTACGTGTAAGCAAGACACAAGTTTAGTTACCATTCATGCCTGTTAGCACAAATTAAGTTGAAGAGTTTAGTTGTGAATAATTAAGTGACTAATAAGGCAAAAAGAGAAAATTCAATTTTAGTGTAATATATTTATTCTTAGAAACTAAGAATAGTGAAATTAGAGAAAAAAGAGGTTAATAAATTGGATGTTCGGTGTTCGGAGCTTCATAGTTTAAATTTAGCCTCTGCGTTCACTTCTCTCAGATTCGGTGGCTTTTGAAGCGACAGAAAACCAGTCGAGCTTTGCTTTGCACATTTGTAAGCTAGAGCCATGGTACTGGCAGTAAAACATTGGATATATTATTCGTGACTACCTACATACCTATATAACAAACTACATACGTGTTGATGTTTGGATTGGACGAGCATTTTAGCTGCTTTTGCTGTTTGTTGCCGTGCTGCGGTGGTTTAAATGCAATTTTATTGGTATGAATTATTGTTACTAATTTATTTGTTTTTTTTTTCGCCGACATCTTTTGTTTGTGGAGCAAACAAAATACAAAATATAAACACGTGAACCAGTCACTCGATAAAAGAGAATAAATATACGAATACGTCAATACTAAATATCTATTAGCTACCACGTCGACAGAACTGAATTGAATTCTGTTATCAGGAACGGAAGGGAGAGTCAGAGTATCTAACTAACTACACCCAATAAGTTCTATTTTAAGCGATAATTTATCAAATTTGCAATGATATGAAACTAATTGAATTGAACGAGGATTGGTTAGACCTGCATTAATCGTTTTGATTGTGTTAATTTAATATTGTTTTAATACACAAATACAATACTCGTTTGCATAGATAAATTATTTTAAACCCAACTTAATAGGTATACACCTATAGCGAATTCTCACTCACTGATCGACTTCGTGAATCTCCTTAAGATGACAAGGTTTCCGCTTAATTTCTAAAATCTATTGTGCATCTGCTCAGTATCTGCTAGAAGATAAATCTGGGAATCTTGAAATATTAAGAAGATACACACGCGCTTTTTAATGACATAAGAATGTTCGGTCATTAATCGGTCATTAATCTCTCGGGGATTTCAACCCTTGGCGTACCGGCTAAAACTCCAAAAGTGTCTCGGTCATTTCCTCAGCTACCTCCTCTTGTTTTTTAATTTTCAGTAGGTATCTGGGTCAGATACGTGCTTATTTGCATCCACTGTACTTTTTTGTCCAGCATCTTCTGAATGATGTTGTCCTGGCTGATTTCGCCGGCGTTTCCACTTAATTCTTGACGGAGGGATTCCCATCTTTGTGATAGAGGTCGTTTGAAATCGAATCTCCGTATTGGCAGGAAGGGCTTCTCACTTTTTCTATCTTGCGTTGAAGTACCCGTGTCCGTTGAGTAACTGGGTAAACAATAGTTCACTTCACCATGTATCCGGTTACTCTATGTCTCTGATGAGCCTCGCAGTACAGCGCCCTCTTCTTTCCGACTCGCAGCGTTCTTGCCACTTGCGTTTTGTACGTCAGTAGTTTTCGTTTACTTGCAGATTGTCCACCTACGTTTGCCATCAACCTGGACAGAGATGCTGTCACTTTTGATGCGCGTTCTGCGGCCGTCCGTATCTGTTCCCAGAAGCTCAGCTTCGTGTCGAGTCTTAATCCCAGGTATTTTACCGCACTTTTACTCGTTATAACCTCGGTGTCGATGTGGAAGTCGATTATCGTGGGGATTCGTTGTCTCGTTAGGAGCACTACTTCGGTTTTCTCAGTTGCCAGAGACAGCCCGTGCCCCTCCATCCAGGAAATTGTCCTTCGCATGACCTGATTTAGCTTCCTCTGCGCGCTTTTGGTGTCTCTTGCTGTAATCACTGCAGCGACATCATCTGCGTATCCGACTAGAAACAAATCTTCCGGCATCTCCATGCAAAGGATATCATCGTAGGAGATGTTCCATAGATCTGGTCCTAGGATAGATCATTGAGCGGCTCTGGCTGTGATATCTTTTCTTCTTAATGCTTTCGTTGTTGTTGTCTCTCAAGTAGTTTTTTTACATCTGCAAGAGATACTCTGGGATTTCGAATTTTATTTCGAGTGCTCTTAGCATATCAATCCACCTGGCAGAGGTAAATGCATTCCGGACGTCCAGAGTTATCAGTAACACAATTTTTCGGGTGGAAGTGTAGCCTCGGTGGGTGATTTCGGCGGCTCTTACAACTTCTTTTATTGCTGCTATTGTAGAGCGACCTTTTCTGAAACCGTATTGTCGCTCAGACAAATCTCCTTTCTAGCAGCATAGATCAGCAGCATGACAAAGTATGTTCAAAGTACGTTCCGGGACGCGTCTCTCCCTTATTTTAGTTAGTCTATTTGTAAATTTTGTTGTTTGACTATTTGAGGAATGTTATAGTGTCGTTTGAAACAGCTTTGATAGTGTTTTGTCATTAGTTTCACTTTCTCATTTTGCTTTTACAAAATGCGCACATGGATTAATTGAATTTATCTAGGCTAGGTTAGGTTGAAGCGGCTGTCGGCTGTCGACACACTTAGACCATTATAAGGTCCCTTGTGATACTACATGAATCTAAAATTTAATTCTTTCTACTCGTTGAACCAGTTGGAGCTTCTGATGAAGCGTAGGAGATCACTATAATAGAAAGCTCCCAAATGGAGTTTCCGTCTTTGAGAGACAGCCGGACAAGTACATAGGAGACGGAGAAAAGTTTCTTCCTCCTCCTCGTCAAGACAGCTTCTGCAAAAATCGTTTGAAAATACGACAAGCCTTGTTGCATGCCTGCGTATGATAGAAGGTCTTAGATGTAGCTTTGGCCAGATCTGTTTTGTTACTAGACATTTCGAGCCGGTTGTCCACCAAAGATTTGTTCTATTGATGGCATCCAGCAACACCAGCCTTGCAGTTACCTGTGAATGTGATTTCTCTATATCCCGGCACCCAACAGATGTGTATTGAACTGCTCCGCCATCTCTCTGAGAGACGAGCGACAGTTTTGGGCTGTTAGAGAATTTGTAGAGACTGATTCCAGGCACTTGATAGCAGCTTGACTATCCGAGAAGATTCGGATATCATTAGCAGATATCACGTTTTCTTTCAGCCAAGATAAGACTTCTTTAATCGCCATTATTTCCCCCTGAAAAGCGCTACAGTGATGAGGAAGATGGAAGGAGAGACTAAGATTCAGTCTATCGGAGAAGACACCACCACCAACACCGTCCACAGTTTTCGAACCATCTGTGTAGAAATGGATTGATTTATCATCCAGGAATGCTTTCTCCTCCCAGAAAGATCTAGTGTGAATGGAGACCTGGAAGTTGTTATCGAAATATAATATTGGTGTGGTGTAGTCGATGTTTCCTGGAAGGTTATTAAAATCGATCAGGATAGCGGCATGGTCAGTTGTTTTACTGGTCCATTGTGAACGACTGCAGAAGCTGCCGTTTGCCTGCTGAAGATGTCAATGGGTGTCAGATGAAACAGGATGTCAAGTGCAGCGGAGGGGGTGGTACGAAGAGCCCCAACGATGCACAGGCAAGAAGTTCTTTGGACTTTGCTTAGCTTTTTCGCGATTAATCGCTTTGTCCAAAGCATTCCACCAGACAACCACACCGTATGTGAGTATCGGTCTTATGAGAGAGACGTATAGCGAGGCTGTAAGTCCCATTTGTTTCCTATGGCTTTTTTGCAAGAGTAAAGTGCCACAGTGGCTTTTTTTAACTCTTTCTTGAATGTTAGGTTTCCAGCTTAACTTCCTATCAAAAATAAGACCCAAGTATTTAGCTTCATTAGAGAATGTCAAACTGATGCCATTTATAGATGGAGGGTCAATGTGTGGAATTTTGTATTTCCTAGAAAGAGGACAAGTTCAGTTTTATGAGGGTTCACGTCTAACCCGCATTTATTTGCCCATTTTATTAGCTTGTTAAGAACATTTTGCAGGAGTTCTTTTAACGTATTTAAGTATTTTCCTGGCACGCAATGGCAACGGCGTCCGCATAGGCAATAGGCAGAGAAGGGGAGATGGGACGCCACCTTGTGGGGTTTCGCTACTGACAGATCTTCTGGTAGACATCTCACCCAGGCTCGAGTTGAAAATTCGGCTATTGAGTATCAAATTAATCAGCTCGTGAAGCGAGGTATCCACGTTCAGAGCTGCCAGTGCACCGGCGATCGCAGATGAGTCGACGTTGTTGAAGGCGCCTTCTATGTCTAGGAATGCAACCATTGTGTACTCCTTATGGCGAAGGGAATCTTCTATGGAGCGTGTTAGCGTGTGTAGAGCCGTTTCTACTGATTTTCCCTTAGAATAGGCATGTTGCGCCGTTAACAAAGATTTGTTTGTCAATACGTTTGCGTAAATGCATTTCAATCAGTCGTTCTAAAGTTTTTAGAAGAAATGATGAAAGACTAATAGGTTTGAGATCTTTCGGATTCACATGAGAGCATTTACCTGCTTTGGGTATGAAAACCATATTCACTTCTCTCCATAGCAGTGGGATGTACACCAGATCCAAACAGCTTCTTAGGATTATCATTAGCACTGGCATGATGATGTTCTCCGACTCTCTCTGTAGCAACTGCGAAGTAAGATCAGCGTGTTAAGAACTGCAGGAATAAGTTTTATTTGATTTTTTTGAATGCGCCATTGGATGTCGTAATCTTCTAAAGATGCACGATTCGCAAACCCGAATAATCGATGCCAGGATTGCGCCTACGTACTAAGCGACACCACAACGTCCTTCAACCACTCTGTTCGCAAGACTGCCGTCAAGTATTACTTCTCGGGGCTGGACAGCTTTTTATGCTGCATCTTGTATTATTGCAGCTGCTTTGGACGCTTCTGCTTGTAATGCTCTTCTGAACTTTTCTATTCTTCGTTCCTTTGAAGAGTCGTTACAAATCTGCACAATGTCATCCATTTGTCCCTCGACTGGAGCATTTGGTCTATGAAAAGCTCCGGGTTAGGCAGAATCTTCTGCAGTGGAAAATGCTCCGTATTCTCCTCTTGTTCTTGACAATCTGGGCTGAAGGGAGAGTCATCGTGTCCGAATCTATGAAGAAAGCCGCCGTGACCACTTAGGAACTGCGTAAGGTGGTAGTTGACGCTTCCATGTGATCCCTTTCTATAAATCTCAATGTTCGAGATCAGCTTGAAGGTCCATCTGCCTTTCGTAGTGTTGACCCACCTGGCTTGCTACAAGACGAGTGATGCAGTTCGAAATTCTAGCGATTTCTCGTTTCTCTTGTTGGCCCGAGGTTTTCCTGTTGTATCTTATCTGTTGTCCTTTGCATCTTATCTGCGAGGATATCTGCTGAGATCATACCCGCTATGGTTTCAAAACCACAGATCGCTGAGTCTGTATACGGAGGACAGTTTTCTTCTTGCTTCTTTTGTCACAAGTGCACACGTCGGGAATAGGTCTGCCTAAGGATCAATGGCACATAATGCCCATAGGTTGTAAACACATGAGCCTATTGTTTTGAAGCAGACGCCAATTAATGAAGTCGATCTGTTTGACATCCTGGCAAGTTTTGTATCAGTTGATGGCGGAATGGACCTAGACCTAGTAAAGCTCGCGTTTCATTTGATATTCTCACAAAGATGAGACCTGTGAACCCAATTTGAATCTGTGCAAAGAATTGCATGTGAAACCTGGAAATTCTCGACAAAAATCACACGCATACCTAGCGTTTTTTTAAGTTGAATTGTTAAAACTGAAATTAAAAAGCAGAGTTCTGCTAAATAAACATACTAAACTAAAAAAAATCCGAGGTGCGCTCCTGTGCCTACTTTAATTAAAGAAAGTGCCATCTTTTGTTCAATCCCAGCAACATACACGTTCCAATTTCTACAAGTTCAAGCCTAAAGCTAGTATTAGACGATATGCTGAATCAGCTGAAAAATGTGTCCCAATCACAACATATCGTGTAATATCGAAATTTCTGTCATCGTATGCTAAAACGTGTTTGTTGGCAAATTGTTGGCTAGTCGGCATAATGTATGTTGGCGACCTAAACATATCGTGTAATAGCTACCCCTTTTGGGACGGTATGCTAACATTCGGACAAATTTTCGGCGTATGCTGACTCGTATGATGTATGCTGACAAGCTAAAGTAAGATAATGAGCATACGTAACATTTTTTAGCATACGGCTTTGATATTTTTAAAGTTTCGATCAATTTTGAACGTGTTTTTTGTGTTTCTATTATCCTGATTTTTGTTGTTAGAAGCAAAATGGCATATCCCTCCGCTCAGCTACTCAGTTTTGTTCATGAGGATATGGTACTGTAAACTGCTGCTAAATTCGTCTACTATCATATTAATCTTAAAAGGCTTTGAGACGTGTATGTATTCACTTCAAGCAAACTATCCAGTGGCCGTTGCCTCCTGAAAAAACATCTTCATCGCATTGGCCTGACAAATCCTCTCTTCACATTCTTTTGTTTCAGGGAATGATCCTCGGCGAGGAAATCGTCGCATTGGCAAACCTTGCCGAAATTCTACCAGAGAAGATCCTCGTCCTTCTAAAATGGTATCAAAACGAAGATAAGTATTATAAGGATCCAAGGCATCCTGATGACTCACAGGAGTTCGATTGTAGTAAAAAAAAAATTTGATATGCATCGCACCAGTAAACCCGGCCAAGAAACCAACAAATCGACTGAGCCTGTTTGGAAGTATTTCAGGCAAATGTTTTTTTTAGAAGTTAACGATAAAATGAATTTAAACCAATTTTACACAACACGTACTTTTCGTAAAAAATCGATAAATACAAAAAGCGATCTGTAAATTTTTCAGCATATAATCATATGGGTCTTCAAATTTTTCAGCATACCGAATTCAACATATCGTGTAATAGGACATCATACGCCAGACGAACAGATGCGAAAGTTACCATCCTTACAGGAAGGAACGCTAACAAACATCCCAAGTTCAATGTCAATTCTTTACTAGGATCTAAAAATTAGATCAGCATGTCACAAACTTTTTTTTTTGAAAATGTTCTGTTTTACATTACAAGAAACTCAGATTTTTATACATGCAAAATTTCAAATAGATCTGTCTGGACTCTAAAGTCTAGACTAGGTACACGAAAGCATTACCTAAGCAACTTGAATTGTTTTTGTATTCTCGCAATTTGTTATGAATTTTAATACTTCGAAATGTCAATTGATTATGCGGCGGACTGGAAAAACTATAGTCTCTGCCAATACATCAAGTCCCTAGCGTCCCTATTTACACCCCGTTTCTGGCTTACCTCACTGATACCTAGGTTAGGTTGAAGTGGCTGTCGGCTAGCTTAGACCATTATAAGGTCATTATAAGGAGTCTAAAATTTAATTCTTTCTACTCATTGAACCAGTTGGAGCTTCTGATGAAGCGTAGGAGATTTCGAATGTCAATGTTATTTAGATCGTTCAAATCACTATGAATGAATGAATGTACTAGTCTATTCGGTAAGTTTTATTTCAAATTCATTTAAGTTATTGTTGTTCTTAATATTTAACGGGAGAGTGTTGAATCCTTGAAAACCCATGTAAAAGATGGTTCTTTGACCTCTGACTGTTCTTGTTCGCTGTATTCTTATAGAATTCTCCCAAATGGAGTTTTCGCCTTTGTGAGAGAGCCTAGTAAAGGGCACTAGAATGGTTTTGCTTGGATTTATGGATAGTCCATCTTTGGTGCACCATTCTGAAACATGTTGCAATGCCTTTTGCATGCTACGAGTAATGGTAGCACTGAGCTTACCCTTAACGATGATAGCCAGGTCATCTGCATAACCGATGACATTATAGCCTAGGCTATGAAGACTGACAGGTAGACTGTCGATGGCTAGTGACCATAGGAGGGGGGAGAGAACCCCACCTTGCGGGCAGCATTGTGCTGCTGTCACCGAGACAGACACATCCCTAGAGGAGGATGTAATAATTCGACTTTACAACATGGCTCTGATGCAGTGGTTGGTCGAATCTTCGATACCTTTACATCTGATTGCCTTAGCAATCGAGTCGTAACCGGTGTTATCAAAGGCACCCACAACGTCAAGGAAGGCACAAAGGGCGATATCCTTAGTCCGGAAAATTCCTTCTACCTTACTAACAAGATAATGAAGAGCACCTTCAGTAGATTTCCCCTTTCTGTACGAAAATTGACTAGAGTGTAGAGAGTTAGATATAGCTAACTGTTCTCTAATATGAACACCAATCAGTCTTTCCATGGTTTTAAGAATAAAAGATGTTAGACTAATAGGTCTGTATGATTTAGACAGTTCACTCGGCCTGTTGCCGTTTTTTGGGATAAAGATCACATTTACCTGTCTCCAAGAGATTGGTATATATCCCCAGTTGTAACTAGCTCAAGATAAGGCGATAAACATTGGCGTTTGAGTTATCGTGTGCTACACGAAAATACGAACCAGGGAAATGGACCTGAAGTCTATGTTATTTAGATCGTTCAGATTACTATAATAGAATTCTCCCAAATGGAGTTTTCGTCTTAAAGAGAGAGCCGGACAAGTGCAGAGAAAATGGAGAACAGTCTGCATGCTTACCCATATAAGAGAGTGTCCTGTGATGACACCTATTGCAGCACTGATGTGCTTCCTATCGAGGGAGATCAACCAACACCAACACCGTCCATAGTCTTCGAACCGTCTGTGAAAAAATGGATTGCTTCATCCTACAGGAATGCTTCATCCACCCAGAATGATTTAGTGGGAATGAAGACCTAGAAGTTTCTATCCAATTTAAGTACTGGTGTAGTATAGTCAACGTTTCCTTGAAGGTTCCTGAAGTTGTTCAGGATAGCGGTATTGCCAGTTGTTTTGCTGATCCAGAAGCTGCCGTTTGCCTGCTGAAGGTGACAAATGGTGTCAGATGAAACAGGATGTCAAGTGGCTGCCGTATGTCCTCGATAGATTCACGAATTCCATCTTTGAGGTCTTGAATCGACGCTGGGCTGTTGGCGTAGACCTTATCTTTCACGTGGCCGCAAAGGAAGAAGTCGCAAGGTGTTAAATCACAAGATCTCGGTGGCCAATTGTGATCACCTCTTCGAGAGATAACACGATCCGGAAACTTTTCCCGTAAAAGATCAATGGTTTCGTTGCTTGTGTCATTGCCTTATTTTCTTGCAATCTAAGTATGTAATTCGAAATCGATATAAACTAGAGTTGCATATTAAATGCGGATTTGGTATTACTTATTAGTGGTAACCCATACTTTTTCTTTAAAGTCTATTATGTAGATCAATCTTTAATTCCACATCAATAAATACATCTAGATATTTTATATGACCAAGTAGAGGTCAAAAAATTTATTGTCTACACTTATTTTTAATGTGGGTTTGCTTAAAAATAGTTGCAAAACTCGTCGACACAAGACCATTCACTTTTTTTCTTGGATATTTGTTATAAAGGAATGATTTAAACGAGTTGAGTTCTTGGGTTTTAAAATAACATACGCTCAATTTAAGTATATTAATGTTCATTTAGTAAACACAATTTTACAAAATATTTTTACATGTATAAAATATGTTTTATTTATTTTTCAACGTGGATTAATAATTATTTCTTACAACATTTTAGTTGTTTTTTATTTAAGTCAGAAACCTTTGTAGGCGTGAAGCAAATAGGGAACAGATATACAGACAAGACTTAGTTAGGCGGCGCTACTGTCCGGGTGGACCTGGGCCTCAACCAATACGGCTCTCCTGTTAGCTATGGCTAACTACCTCCAGTTGCGCACTTCAAGTACTTAGGTTGAGGCCCCAGTTATATTAGATGACTGATGTGTACTTTTCTGAACAGGTCGGTGTCGTTGTACAGCTCGTAGAGTTCGCCGTTAAATCTTCTCCTCCAAAGCCCGTCAGCGCAAACGGGACCAAAAATCACTTAAAATATTGTTCGTTCGAAGCGGCCAAGAAGATTTTCATCCGCCTTTGATAACGACTAAGTTTCAACACCATAGAGCAAGACTGGTATGATGAGGGTCTTATATAGAGTCTCCTGTGTTTCTCTAGATTCTAGAAAGCCTTCTTAGGCAGAGCAGAGTATTAGCGGTAGGCAAGTGTGACTCTTCGCTTGATTTTCGAGATGATGTCATTTTCAGTTTTGATTGCGGAGCCGAGGTAAACAGAGTCCCTCACTACCTCAAAGTTATAGCTGTCTATTGTGAAGATCTGTCCGATTAGTCTATTTTGTGTGTCCCTTCTTGTTGACAGCACTGATACTGGTACTGATACTTTCATACGCATCAGTGACAACTCTGTGTTCTGCCAATGATACCGATGATATGCGATTGTTGCCATGACACGTTCTTTTTACCTTTTGGTAAAACTTCCGAACATTGTTCCTGAAGTAACATCTCTCTATTTTCTCGATCGCTATTTCTCTCGGGAAGCCGGTGTTCTTCTTCCCTCCTCTTTTGATCGTAGATCTCATCAACTGCGCTCTCGTCCTCTGTGCAGTTCCGCTTTGTAGGTACGTCGTTTTGATGTGCTGCATGCGCTTGCCGGCTGAAGAGTGCCGGGAAACAGGGATTTTCAATGGGGTGGTTTGGTAAAACCAAGCTCATCGATGCCGCTGGTCTTCAGCACTTGATGCTGGCTGTGTAGGACTTCGCGAGAGGTTGAGGGATACGCGAATACTGGAGGAGTGCCGTCGATGGCAAAATGGTCAAATTGATTGACGGTTTGATGATCCGGTGACCGCCATGTTCCTTTGTTCCCATGTAGTGTTGAATACATTTTCAAGGTTAACTTTAACATTTCTTATACAGCACCCTCAAATTGCCTGTTTCATATTTAATATATCGTTGACTCGAATAGATTTAGGCAATCAACTACGTAAGAAAACCGTTCTTAACCGATTTTTCTTCGTGTAACTTATACCTATAGTTATAGGATAGGTATAAGTTACACATATATTCCAAACTTATCTCCTTAATTTAAAAATTATTAAAATCAATTTTTCTTTCCAGATTTCACGTGCCCAGAATTAGTGCCTTTTGTCACATTGAAAACTAACTGAAGCCTTATTTTCTACAAAGCTGTTTTCGCATTTTCCCAATGTATAATGATGCGTGGATTTAAATCAACAGAAAGTTAGTAACTACATTATATTGGTCAACTAAATGGTGTCTTGTCAAGATGTCTTTGAATTCCGAAGAAATACGGAAAAAGTTCACGGCTGTTCAGCAAAAATCTGCGCCGCCCTCATTTGGTGCGCCCGGACCAACGCGAATAAACAGCAGCGCGCTAGAAATGCCAATTGTAAGCATCTCAAATCGAAGCGCCCCTGCGTCGTCTGACGTACAATCATTAATTAGCACATCGGAACCGGAAAGAACATACGTTTTTCCAGCAACAAACATATCTAGTGCATCTGGCAACATCCTCGGTAATAGAATGGAGAGTATTCCTGGTGGAAGTGGACAATCAGCGTTAGCTGTCGGAGGAACGACTAACCGCGGTCATGCTCGGTCTGTAAGTCATGGAGGGGGATCGATTCTAACGCCTGGCGGAAGACCCCTAAAATCGGCCATTAAAGGACACCAACGTGCATTTTCTCATGGTCAGATCACTGATTCGCCCAATGCAGGTGTATCACGCGGTCATAGTCGGGTCGGATCAAAAACAGACTTCATTCTTCCGCCCGGTCATAAGGAAGAAGTCGGAAATCGTGATTTTGGGCCCTCTGTGCCATCGTCAGCCCGCGGGGGGCATTCCAGACAAGCGTCGCGATCCGAATCGATTTACACATTGCGACGTACGGAAACACCTCCCTGGTGGAAAAGGTTCGGCATTTGTCAGAATGATAAGTTCGAGGAACGTAGTTATCGTATCGTTGTGCCAAATCACACAGTACCACCAAAAACACCCAAACGGGACCACCCCAACGGACTTTACATTGGCAATAAAATACGTACCACTAAATACACGCTGCTGTCGTTCATACCGAAAAATTTGCTAGAACAGTTTCATCGGGTGGCAAATTTATATTTCATTTTTATCGTTTTACTTAATTGGTTTCCGGCAATTAACGCGTTTGGCAAAGAAGTCGCGATGATACCGGTGCTTTTTGTTCTGGGTGTTACAGCTATTAAGGATTTGTTTGAGGACAGGCGAAGGAGATACTCTGACAAAAGGATCAACAATACAACATGCAGAGTTTACGATGGGTAAGTACACAATCAGTTTAAATTTATACATAAACAGACAAGGGCACACCATACCAGATATTACAAAGCTGATATTTAGTTGTAAGTGTGAACATTCTACATATCAATGTACTAGCTGTACCCCCACGGCTTTGCCCGTGCCTTTCGCCCCGCCCACATTTCGCAAAGTGCTTTATTTTTAAGGAAGGTGCTCCCGGCTTCCTTTTTGAATACTGCCGCATTGTGTAGAACGCCATTAACAAAATGTCAAGGCTTTATAAATGTCCAGATATAGTATTTTAATAATTTTGTTGTATGGAAAGTGCCATATCCCGTTTTACTATCGCTCTAATTTTTTTTCCAAATGGCTTTGTTGTGTGTAGTGTAGTGAAACTCATCAAAATATATCTAAATTAATTTTTTTTAGAGGTATAGAACTTCGAATTGAAATAAAACACAAGAAAATCGTTTTAATGTCGATCAATTTGGCTTTATTGAAAGAATAATTTTATGCCATTAATGTTTAAATAAATGATTTCTGGCATGTGGCTGGTTCAAAATAAAGCCAAGTCTAAAGGTACAATTTTCAACCTTTTTTCGAGCATTTGGGGCTGTATGTCGGCAATAACGCCACGAATGTTGGCTTCCAAGTCCCCTAACGTTTCTGGTTTGTTGGCGTAGGCGAGCGACTTCACATATTCCCAAAGAAAATAATCCAATGGTGTCAAATCACACGATCTTGGTGGTCAATTGAGAGGTCCATTCCGCGAAAATATGCGCTCATCGAATGTTTCCTTCAATAAATCGATTGTGACGTGCGCTGTGTGGCATGTAGCGCCGTCTTGTTGGAACCACATCTCATCCACATTCATGCCATCCAATTCGGGAACAAAATAGTCGGTTATCATGGCTCTATACCGGTCTCCATTAACGGTAACTGACTCTCCAGCATCATTTCGTAAGAAGTATGGCCAAATGACTCTACCAGCCCATAGAGCACACCAAACAGTCAGTTTTTGTGGATATAAGGCGTCTCAGGGGTCTCTTGTGGATTCTCTTCACTCCAAATGCGGCAATTTTGCTTGTTGACGTGGCCATTCAATCAAAAATGAGCCTCATCACTGAACAAAATTTTGCGATGTAAACTTTGCGAGCTTATCCATTATTTTCGAAATAAATTCGAACGATTTGCAAGCGTTCTTCATTGGTCAACCTTTGCATGATGAAATGGCAAACCAAACTGAACATAAATGGCATTAGAGTTGCCAAATTTGACCACAAAATGTCAGTTTTATCTCTATTCGAAAAACCAACCTCTAAAAAAAACACCCTGTATGAGTATCTACGATTAAAAAGTGCAACAAAGAAAGCTCAGAGACTTTTTGTTGTGTTTCAAATTTACAAAAGCAATCTAACCAAATTGTGTAAATTTTTTAGCCTATAAATTGATCACTGTAATTATCGACATTTAAAAAAATCAACTAAATTATTTGAAAATTACGGGCGGCAGAGGGAAAAATACACTTTTTGCCTCTTCGGTTTATGTAATAGAGTATTGTATTATATAAAAATAAGATTGGAATCCAATCCAAGGTTTTCTATTTTTATAGTTTTTGATTGCACTTTATTTCCATTTGGTTAGAATTTCATCGGCAACAGTGCCACCTATATAGGGCTCAAAACTATATCTACTAGGTATCTTTCAAGTTGAAAGCAACCATACGCATTTACAAAGTTTCATTGAAATCGGTTGAGCAGTTTTGGAGATCGACAACAGCGCGCGCCTGTTGAACAGTAATTGAATTGAAAAACCTCCAGCGCCACCTGTTGAGAATTTTCTTTTTTCCTAAACCTTCGTGTTCAATTTAGAACAAACCCGCAGAAGGAAGTAACCAATACTTCGAACCTTCAAGTTTTCTAACGAATTGTACAAGGCGGGCCAAAAGAAGTCATCCGATGTTTTTTGGCTCTAATTTTTTTTCTGAATAAAAAACTTCGATTCTGTTTTTGATTATTTTTATTTGAACCTTTAGAATTTTATTGGTCAAGTCGAGAAGATGATATCGGCCAAATGGGCGACGTCACACTTGATTGCCATACGGGCTCGTTTTATGGCATTTTTCATCACTTCGGCGAGAACTTCGGTCGACAGATTCTCGCACTCGTGTCGAATGTTGTTCTTGAGGGCTTTTAGGGTTTCGGGCTTGTTCACGTAAACACGGGACTTTAAAAAACCACACAAAAAAAGTCTGGAACGGTTAAATCGGGCGATCTTGCGAGCCAGTGCAAATCGCCAAAACGAGAGATGAGGCGATCCGGGAACGCCGCCTTCAGAATATCAGTTGTGGCTCGCGCAGTCTGGTCGATGTTTCCGGCGACAGCTCGACATCCTCCTCAACAACACGATTATTCCGCGTTCTTGGGGAGTGTATCGCTCCATGGCTTGTTCACTTGTATTATACATCTGTCTAGTCCACAAATGTCAAAACAGATTTGACATTGGCGGCTATTGGCAAAAACAAGAGCATCTTCGAATAGGGTGATCTCTCTTGGCGCACCTTGTATTGGGTATTTATTTAAAAACTTAATGGACCTCTTCAATTTGGCATTTAAAGCAAGAGTCCACACTTTTCAAAGTACCTACCTCTGTATCTACCAATAAACAAATCGTCAAAAATTGTCACAACGTTACCTAAACATAAACGTCATCTATCATGTAGATTAGGGGTGGCAATTATGTATTGGATAGAGTCATTGCTTGTGACCCCGTCGGCGCAGGTCACAAGCAATACCCGGCCACCCAAACATATAAAAGAAACGAGCAACATCAGAGTTACCCCCCTACGCCAAAAAAGGGGTTTCTGCTTGGAGTATAATGGACATGCATTGATCTAGACTGAGTGCTCCAGAACTATTTGGGTATTCTTCTTGGTTGGCCGGAGACCAGTCCGAATTGGTGCGAATCATCGAAATCGGTCCAGGCGTTCTTAAGTTGTTGTAAGCGTAGTAAATAACGTCACTTTCTGTTATATAAGGTATATAAATTGATCATGCTTATATGTTCGGCTACAGTGCAATTCGAGACATACCACTTCGTTTGTGTAGAAGATGACCAAAGAGATTATACGTATTTTAAGCCAATAAAAGACAAATTCTAGTCCGCACCTTACATTTATGAAAGGTTACTATTGGCTTAAAAATGCATATAAATATGAATTTACATTGAGGAAATTTCGTTGTGTACCTAATTAAAAAACTACCTACATAAGAATCTTACACTTCATTCAAGCAAGCGCTTTCAAGTTCTTTATTTACTTTTACATGAAAGACAAACTTCCAAATTATGATGCCGATAACCCCAGCCCCCAAAATAACACCACTTAATTGATGTCAACACAGCAATTAACATGACTAATTTTATGATTACCCAGTGAGAATTGAATCGGCATAGAAGAGATAGGCGTGCTTCATATTTTGATTGTGACAGTTTTTACTACTTGGTGTTATTACGCGATTACGTTTTTTATTTGATAATAAGATACAAATATAAAGTACTTGGATTAGGGTGTATTAAATTTATGCGTATATATATTTATGATAAAATGCTACTGAAGACGACAGATTTGCTTGAGTTTGTTAAATCTATAAAACTATAAAAACCTTTTGCATTACTGTGGTATTATATAAATCCATAATGTTTAGTTCTTTGCGTTTGTTATCCTTGGCAATTCTTATTTTAGAATGACATTTTTTAATGCAGTTCAAATCTAGCTCCAATTTCGTTCAGTTCAGATTGGATTTCTTAGTAACTTCTTTTTCTATATACCTTTGGAAAGAAAAGTGTTACATCTTCGTCGACGTTATAGTGTTGGTGTGGTTACTAGGTATTTTTGGATAGACCTACAAACAGCATGAATTACTATTCATTATATGTATTTTTAACACAATCCTTATACATTCAATATGCTTTGCAAATGTCATATTCGTGGTACAGAAGGAGTTTGTATTTCTACGATTAAAAGTTTACAAGTATACCTAATGATTTTTCCAAATTCGCCCCTATTCTTGTTATATAATTAACCGTTTGATTTGAAGAGCATATACATCACTAATCAAAATAAAGTGCAAAAAAAGTAGGCACCCTATTTTAACTCCAAAAATCGTCAAAAAATACTTCAAAAGTTGTTTACCGTAGAAAATTTGACGAGCTTAGGCATGCATTTAGCGATAGAGCTGTCGAATTGTTTAAGTTATATTTACGTATGTAAAGCAGGCAGATTTTGCAGTCAAAATTATTTTACACTAGCTGTTGGCAGCGGCTTCGCTCGCATTAATGCCGATATTGTCAATCACTTCAAGTAAACTTAAGGAACCCTTTGTCCTTTTCTGCAGTACTTATTAAAAAAAACCAATTTAACAGGAAGAAAATAATAAAGACAGAAAAAATATTGATATTATTTAATTACAGTCTTTTTTAATCTATATTTCAACATGTTAAAACACTTTTGTATACAATATTCTATGCCCTAAAATTTTCTACCAATATGTGTAAGTTTTGGGGATTCGATATTCTCGACTCGAGCAGCCGACATAAAGCTGTCCGTGTGAGAAGCACGGATTGCCCAAATGAATTCCTGTGACATAAATCCGAGGCCCAAATTAATTTATATTCATTGAAAACGCCAACTTTAAGGAAAATTGCAATCTTTTAAACTGAAAGGACAAATTATTTGGTATATCTAATTGGGATCCGTGGAATCAAAATGCACTCTCCTTTAGCTGATTCGTTAATAATAGTGTTCTTTATGATATTCCTCAAAAACTCTGTGACACGTGTCCTGGTGCCATTACACAATCTCGGTGCATCAAGATTACGCATCAGCAGTACTGGGACGCCAACTTTTAGCTCCAATTTATGAGAAGGCTTTCTGTTAATTCCTAACTGTTGAAAAATTCTACTGAGTATTTTTTTGGAGCACTGCCCTCTCGCATAGTCACAGTTATTTATAATGATTTCTATGTCTGGAAGAAAGGTGGATATAAGTTAATCGTCCGTCATTACTGCATTGCAAAAATCATTGGTTAATTCAATTTTACCATTTACATTTTTTTCAAGACGACCCTCACCGATTTGCAGCAGCTTATACCATGTACCCACCGACATGAATTAGCTGAAGTAATTTATAAATCACGATAGGCGTTCCCACCGAACTTTAAGTGTTTTAGTGTGACAATTACGTCAATTGTCAAACCTGACACCATTTGACATCTCCAGCAGGCAAACGGCAGCTTCTGGATAAGCAAAGCGACTGGCCATACCGCTATCCTGAACAACTTCAGTAACCTTTCAGGAAACGTTGACAATACTACACCAGTACTAAAATTGGATAGACACTTCCAGGTCTCCATTCCCACTAGATCATTCTGGGTGGATGAAGCATTCCTGTAGGATGAAGCAATCCATTTTTTCACAGATGGTTCGAAAACTGTGGACGGTGTTGGTGGTGGTGTCTTCTTCGATAGACTGAATCTTAGTCTCTCCTTCCGTCTTCCTGATCACTGTAGCCTTTTTCTGGTGGAAATAATGGCGATAAAAGAAGTCTTATCTTGGATGAAATAAAACGTGGTATTTGCAAAAGATATCCGTATTTTCTCGGATAGTCAAGCTGCTATCAAGCGCCTGGAGTCATTCTCTACAAACTCTATAACAGCCCAAGACTGTCGTTCATCTTTCAGAGAGATGGCTGAACACTGAGCAGTTCAACAATATGGGGACATAGAGACATCACATGAACTCGCCAAAGACGGAACTAAACTACCTTTGCTTCCAACTAAGGATTCTGTAGGTATTCCAATAGCTGCTGGTAAACTTTTAATAAAGCTGGATGCTATCGAAAGTATAAATCTTAGATGGAAAACAGGCTCGACTTGTCTAGCGACAAAGCAGATCTGGCCAAAGCTGGATCTAAAATATAGATTCATGTGGTATCACAATATACCTTATAATGGTCTAAGTGTGTCGGCTAGTTGCGACCACCGACTCGGAATTTGGTAGAAAATTTTAATTAAACGTTTTTCCTTCTTGTACTTTACCATGATGAAAATGTTGATTTTACTGAATATTTTGACAATGATAGTTCGGTAATCGGTTAAGGGTGCGTTCACACTGAAAGTTTGAAGTTGTCAAGTCGCTAACGAAAGACCCTTTAGCCTTTACAACAGGTCAGTCTATCTATTAAAGGTAGTATACGTAAACAATAAATTTTCTTTTTGAGTATTCGCAAAGTTTTTTATTTCATTATAATCTTACCGCCGTCGTCAATGGTTAGGTCATGTTAGGCGCATGTCCCAACCTCAAGACTAAAACAGCACTCATCTGAGTTGCTTTGTTAAGGCCAGACATTGAGAAATCCAAATGTTTTCGATATAAATTAATTCTGATAAATTTATTAAGATTAAAGTGAATCGCGCTATCTGCTCCTTAATCCGTATACGTGACAGCACACGTCGCCGCAGCGACACGCTTAATGGCTGGACGGATTTCCTTCAATCTGTGTATTTTGGGTCATTGGGCTATTATTGTTTTTTTGATTATGAGTTTTGTGGAAATAAGAAGTACCTAGTACCTTCTAATGCTAATCGAAACTGTAGGGCTTTTAAACAGAAAGGGTTTTTCAATACGTTATTGTTGAAATGGAATAGGTTAGGTTAGATAAGGTGAGTGGATTAACGAGACAGGGTAAACCCACACTTATATTAATGTGGATTCGTTGTGATGCCTTGGGCCCCAAACGATGGGAACCTATGAGAAACCTACGTATTGGCGAGCCATCCCGAGGCATTTACAAATCCAACCAGGTCATTTATAGACCTGTTGGTAATTTCTTCAAGGTACTCGAAAAAGTATCTTCAAGGGTTCTGTTGTGACATAGAAAGTGTGGGCTGTCCTATGCACCTGATCGTCGTCTGTGCTGATTTAATTTTCTTTGTATGGTATTTTAGCATTATGTCCTGTGATAACACCCACGAGAGAGGACAACGATTTTTTGTTCATTTGTGGGATTCTCTCTGTTTGGTGCTTGTTATAGAGTTGCCACATTTTTCTGGTAATGATACAGGCGTACGGGTATCGAGCTTAATCCATCTTTTATTTGTCGCCTCCTATCTGAGATTACAGGGAGGAATAATTTATTGTCCGCCGCGGCTTCTAATGGTGGCTCGGATCCAATTTTGAATCACTCTACCGCAGATATGGCTCAATGCGAGCGATGGCACTGGTTTTGTTGGTTAAGGTCATCGGTCGATTGCCGCATTTAAACATGGACCTGCGACTTCGGGAAAACCCACAAGAAAAAGTCTAGCGGCGTCAAATCGCACGATCTTTGTAGCCAATTCACGTTTTCAATTCAATATCGTTCATGCAGAATTTCCAGTCCATCGTGATGGAGTCTGTTCTGTCTCTGTGGCAATTGGCCCCGTCGTGCTGGAACCACATGTCGTCTACCTGATTTGGCATCAGTGGCTGAACAATAAACACCAGGGGTCGAATCGCGTCGTCCGTGATCGAGCATTACGTTCACGGAATTAGGTTGATTTAAATGTGACACAAAAACAAATTCCGTCACGCTCGTTCACGGATGACGCGATTCGACCCCAGATGAGACGGACGCCACTGCCAACATTCACCCGTCCTGAAAAATCATTTATTATTAAGTTCATGCGGACTTTTTTTTTGGGGCCAATAGTTGGACATTTACCCAATTCTAGTCAAGTCTGTCTAAATTTTAATTTCAGACACAAACATTGCCTGCTTCGTGAGTCCAACTAACAAACATGCTTCAATTAATTCCGCTTTAGTTTTCAAGTTCAAACGAAGTGAATAATATACAATAACTATGGATAGGTGAAAGGAAATCGCCAATGGCAAGGTTATTTCAATGTATTTAAGCTGAACTTCCACAAGATACTAAAACGATATAAGGTCTTTTATGCTTGTATTTATTTCTAAGGGGATTAAAAGGGATATACAATTCAAACGGCTGAACTGAGAAGCTTTATCGGAATAGTTGATCGGATCTCGAATGTTTGCTGCAGGTGTTGGCAAGCGGTGACGGCATCGAACAAATACTTTCCGATTGTTGAACCCGAGGCCGCTTTTGAGCTCAGTTGTCCCGCCACTAATCTGAGCAACTTCGCCATACAAATGTTTGTCCATTGATTGTCATACACCATATTAACAACGTCCAATACAAGTAAACACTAATTCCTTTTGTGTGTATTGAATTTTTAACTAGAGATGCAAGTCGATTAAAAATCAAATTTGCCACTAAAAAGGTATCACCGCACACTTGACATGATAAACAATTAACAGAACAGAATTATTAATAATATATTGTTATATAATCCAACAAATGCATGTTCACAGTTTCGACAATAGACACCATGCAATGTAGGAATATATGAACCAAACCAACGCATAAACATGCACATGTTATATACTGGTGTCTGCTTTTAACATCTAGCGACAGCGAGCCTCTGTCAAGGCCGACAACTTTTTAGCTCTACAATAACCCAGAGTAGTACAAGCTGTCGCTTTTTGCTTCATCGCCGACGCGACGGTGTGCATTCACTCACAGTCACAATTGAATATGACTCAGTGGAAATCGGTTTGACATATTTTTTTGTTGCCCCATTTGGGTTTATGGCATGCCGCCCATTTATTGACAATATTACATCCGTGTGTGAATTTCCCCCCACACACGTATACATATTAATTTTCACACTTAGGGGCTTAGTAATGGTCACTGTCAGTCGTGTTGTTTTCGTAGAAAGTAAGTTCGATTGAAGCAACGAAAGTAAGATTTGGCTGGCCACTCTAAAGTGGAAAAAATAAAATAAACGTTTAAATGACCTAGTTCTTGTCTTGCTTTCTCATAATTATTCTGGTATCCATTTAACTGTTCATTGTGGTTTTATCATAATTTGGGAGATTGTTAGACGTAGAATTTTGATGATTTTAAGCTGATTGGTAATTTAAATCGATTGCACGGTAAGAATGCTCTAAATATAAAAAAACATGTTTTGCTTTTACTATTGGAGTATTTACGTATAGTTATTGAATTAGAGATGTTAAAGGGGTCCAAAAAATCGGTCTGTCGGGAATATTTTATTTAATTTTATTTTTTTCCAAAATCTTCTATTTTGTCAGGACACTCATTCCGTATGTCGATTATCGTCAGACGATAGCGTTTCGACGATAGCTTTGCTTTCACGTAACTCAATAATCGTTGAAACGCTATCACCCAGACGATACAGTCGTGAGGTGTCGTTTTTCATTAATTTGTATGTTTTGCAAACAACTAATAATTTTTAAATCAATTTCAAAGAGAATAAATGACTTTAGATATTTTACAACGCTACCGAATATCCACTTATCCACCAAAATGTTTCGGCTAATCAATTTTTTGTTGCTACAAATTGAAAACGAAAATAATAAAAAAATACAAATAATGGATACGAAGAAGGAGATACTACAAGCACATAATTAATTTCTTTCTTTTAAAAGACGAATCCGATCCATTTTCTCTTCCATCGCAAATTACAAACTATTTATTGTTTTTTTAATATTTACTTTAAATCTAAGTAGTTTAATTCAACTCTTTTATCTCTCAGAAGAAGCATTATTGATGGTTTTGGAAACAATAAACCTGACAGGCGGTTGCCGTCTAGGATACCTACATTCACCAAACACTTCAACCGAAATCGTTTAACAAACTACAGTTTGTGAGCTACATAAGCTAGGCAAGTTCGCCAAATGTCATAGTTTATGCATTTTCTTATTAGGTTCCCTATGGTTTCACAGGCAATTCAAAACATTTATTGTGATAAATACAAGGTCCGCGGTTCGAATCCAAATTACTTCTTAAAGTTTTTTCCACTGCGCCACCTCTCGCGAACATCTGACAAATATCCGAGAGCAAAATTGTCATGTAAGAGCTTCTCAATTAGCCCAAAAATTTAAAACTCACACAAAACGAATGGTTGTGAGAAGCTAGGCCTTGAGTCCCACAGACCTGTCGCGCCAAAATATTTATTTATTTATTTTATAAGCAAGGCAATTCTACACAGATAAATTCCCACTGTATTTATCAAGCTTTGCTTCAAAAGTAAGTAAGCTCAAAATGGAGAGAGGTCTTTTTTAACTTTACACCGGATTTAGGTAAATTTAACACACATTTTTCGCTGAGTGTTCTTAAAATTGTAATACAAATTAAATGGAGGGATTTTTTTCATAATGATCAAGCGAAGTTAACAACGAATTTTACATCGTAAGCAGTTTGTCACCACTAAACATATACATATACAGTCGAGCGCAGATAAAATCGTATCACGTGTCGTTTTTTTAACACTTTATACCGACACAAAACTTTTATCGCTTAAAAGCACATTTATTATACACACAAATGCAAAAGTATAGTACTTTTTCTGCAGTACCCATATATTTTAATATGTCTAACCCAACCATGTATATGCGGGATGGCGATAGAAGTTCGTGGATGTTTCCTCTGCTTTTAATAATTGCATGTGTTTCTTTCCAGTTTTTATTTTTTAAATACTGTTAACTTCTTTTGGGTTTATGCACTTTCGGATAAAATAACAACAGGATCGTATAGGTGTAAGATGGATATATCCCTAAAATTTTATTAGTATTAGTAAAGCACATTATGCTCGAACCATAGCGCACGTCTTGTGTAATTGAAATCCTACACCGCCATTTTCAAATAAATACGTTGTTATGTTATGTTATGTTAAAAAGAGGCTAGTGGCTCTCGGTGAGAGAAACACTTAGGCCGTAAGTCGGTCCATTGTGCATGTGCATACCACTGGTGTTGGGGGCTCCTTAACCGGTTACTCATGTAAACCATTTGCTACCATTGATAACGCTAAGAATATTTGCAGCGCTGATGAAGCTTGGATCTCTTAGATAATTGAGGAAGTAGTTACCTAAGTCAGCCCTCCTTAAACTGGATAGGGCGGGGCAGCTGCAGAGGAGGTGAGAGAGAGACTCATCTTCCTTCTCATCCATGCAACTTCTGCAAAAGTCATTGTATGGCAGTCCGAGTCTACGCGCGTGTCTACCCAGAATACAATGGCCGGTAATGACATTAGCGACTAGCGAGATACTAGATCTGTTGAGTCGCAGAAGCGCCTTGCTTCTTTTAGTGTCCAGGGTTGGCAAAGTAAGCCTAAAAACGTCGCAGTATCCTATCCTGTTTCCATCTATGACTTGCTTTACCTGTTGCGTCCGCGTGAATGAGTTGTTTAGCGTAGGACAGCGGTGCACTATCAACACCGAAAGAGCCTTTTCTCGCCAGTTCGTCAGCTGCACAGTTCCGTAGGATATCACTGTGTCCCGGAACCCAGCAAAGGGTGAGGTTGTTCTGCTTAGCTATCTTGTTGAGAGATACACGGCATTCTTCCAACGACTTAGATTTAAAATAAATACTTATCTCTTCTCTTCTTCTTCTCTTCTGTTCTCTTCTCTACATATAATAAAACTGTAGAATGAAAAATGCCTGACCGCGCATCAGGCAGAAACTACTGGACGGATTTTGATGAAACTTGGCATAGTGATTGTTTTGTTCTGGGTCGGGCTTTAGGATACTTTTTAACCCAGAATATAACTGAATTTTTACAAAATGGTGAAAAAAAAAACCGATATATGTAAGGAAAATTCTGTTTATACAGACCTAGCTCAGCAATGGCATATCGGATTGGAATATAAAAAATAAGTGAAATTATTTCTCTAACGTGATCATTTGTTTTCCACTTTAATGGGCAGTCGTCTTTTTTAAGCGCATACATTCAGGTTGAACACGTTTTCAGTTGCTTTTCATTGGGAAATGGGCTGGGGTGGGGTTCGTGTGTCAATGTCAAGTTGTTTCATTCGTGTTGCTTCTTTTCGCCGACAGTTGAGGTGGATAAGAGGGAACAAATAACAGAACTTTGCGGAAATCTTTTTTGTGTAGACTTTTTAGTAGGAATTAAAATTATGTTTTTATTGTCTTTGTTTTTGCCTTATATTGCTTTTAGAAAGGTTCAAGGGAGGGAACATATTTCTAAAAAAACGGCGGGTGAAGCAAGGCGAGCACGGGTCAGCTAGTAACATATTATGAGTCTGTTGCGAATCAGCGAAGTAATATTTAACAAAACAAAAAAAAAACGGAAATATGACTTATCAAACAACATTACACACCAGTACAATAAATAATAATCCTAGTATTTAAGGTACATACGATAGCTGTTTCATTCTTCCATCGTAATCGAATTTAAACTTATTTATGTATGTGTTTGTATCTGGTTTATATCAGAATTCTCTTATCTATTTCATCGTTAGAGCTACATGTGTAAAGCTAAATAAAAGCATAATCCCGAAAATGATTTACTCGCGGGTAGTACAAAACCTCATGAGAATAATTTTCTCAGCATGAAAAGACAACTACGAACAATTCTATTCTTAGATTTAGCAAGTTTGGTTTTGGTATATACCACAATTTCAATTCTATCAGTTTATCCCTATTCGAAACATGTAATCTATTTTATACAGATTTTTAGAGTTCTTTGGCGGCAAACTGAAATAAATACCCAGAACCATCGAAATTGGGTTAATTGTATGCACCTAAATGTTTATTTTTTTCTTTGCTTATACATATTTTGAGGTTTCATCCATACTAATAAGTATTCCGTGCTCGCACTTGACTACATTCGAACTTAGATCTACATAAATGTTCGTATACATATTGCACATCCATACTGAACGCTGCAAGTGTTTAGAGTTCGCTTTTCTAATTATTAGTGAGGCGCAGTTCACTGCCAAATAAATTTCCAATTGACGCGCGGATTTTTCTTTATAGCACGTTCGAACAAATTGTTTGTTTACATTCGAAAAGTGTTATGCTATTATGTACTACTGTGTATTACTTATACCGCTTTGTACATAATAATTATCCTCATTAGTGTTTAAATCAACGATTTAGGATTCGTACAAAAACTTTCTACATTGCACAACACTGATTGGTTGTTTTAATATTGTCGAGGAGACATAATTTTGGAGTGAAGCGGCTATAAAAATGCTGTATAACATATTTAAATTGTGTGCAAACGAGTGTTGTAAGACGTGGTTAGAATAGAATATTTGCGATGGATTAATATTCACTTCATATGGCTAATTCTAACGGCGATTGAGAATAATGAGCTGTACAATAATAATTGAAACATTGAAAGTGATTAAGTGTGTATGTGATACTAGCAGTTAGGTACCCGCGACTTGTCCGCGTGGCACTCTATTAAAAAGTCCTTTTTTGAAAAAAAAATTGTTACTTAAATTGCGTTTTTTTAAGGACGGCAGTAATATATAACAACCCCGATCAATGTAATAGCTTCAATTAAATTTTTATGTAAAGCTTAGTGCCATTACATAGTTTTAGTTTTACCGAAGGATCATATCATGTGAGTTCTTTCGAAGAGTTGGTCCATGGTATGGAATACCCGATTGTTTAAGGGAATTTAAAAACTCTACCGGATAGTTAACGGCTTCATCTACGTTGCAAACAGTGTTCATTGATTTGTAGACTACTTCTTCCCCGTCAAAGGACATAAGTAAGGTGTCATTAATGAACTTGATCATTCTTCGGAGTCAAAATTGGTCGTTTGCAATGCGAAACCTCTCCGGGACAACAAATTTATAATCAGATATATTATAAGCATTTATGTTTGTAAACTTTGTCTGAAAGATGTTAAATAGGTACCATTTTCGACCTGTCGTTCAATCTGTCATTTAAAATCTTCTGATAAATGCTGCATAAGGGCGCTCGCGCAAATTATACCTACATACATATCCATCCATCCATACGCCATGAGAATGAAACTGAACAAAAATTGAACTGAAACTGACATGATAAGCACATTCTAACTCAGCCTCCTGCACTTCAGCCAACACCAAACCCACAGCGGCCAGCAGCCACAGCAAATACCTAGCCATGTACGCAACTACGCATTGGTTGCTATGGACGTGGAGTAGACTGCGATTAGTATTCATTTTAGGCATACTCGCAAGTCGCCTGATGCCCGCCACCGCCACATACAACCCTAAGTCCCAAACCGATACGGAATAAAGTATGGAACGTCAAATCGTAAAAATATTAATAAAAAAACTGTTGAGAAACGGAACGCATTGGGTCTGTGATGTGTATCCATCTACAATGCTTTCCCTGTGTACGGTAGACTCAACCTACCCACCCCCCAGCAGAGCTGGCAATCGAGGAATCAATCTTAATTTCTCGTCGATTAAATAGCATCTGTATTTAATTTCTTCCAGCTCAGCCTCAGTTTGAGTTAGGTAATATTAAAACAAAAAAGTTTGCAACTTCTTTTTCAACCTTTATAAGACGAATTTTGAAAGAAAAGGCCGAGATAGGTATTCGATGGTTTTCTATTTTCTATAAACATACAAAATTTCAAGTTTATACGACTAACGGGTGAGTAACAGAAAAACCTTTCTAAAAGGGGTAGTGGGCGCCCTTCTTAGTGGAACATATCCTGAAATGATTAATTATATCGATATGACTGCATGACACTTTTCAATTGGTTCTAGCATAATTTAATTTCCCGATGATTTGTTTGCCAACACGCGAACAGGCTACATATAACTGTAGGTACATTTAAGAAAACTGGATACTCTTCATTCCCTCCACAAATTCTAAACGTTTGCTCTTGCACCTTTCTAATAGTAACCGCAAACGCAAGGCGAACAGAAAACTGAAGTTGTTTAAATTCAAATGAAATATCAGGTGGAATCATTTGGATGCATGGTATGAATACATCCTCGCCTTTAAATTTTCAATTAAAATAGTAGCTTCATTTATAAGCCATTAATCTTTTAACAGAAAGTCTTGTACCATTACACAAACGGCGTTGATTAATGTTCCGAAGCATATTAATAGTGACAACTTTTAATTGGAGATTATGCGGAGGCAATATCCACAGACTTGTACGAAACCAAATCGCCAGGAATCTTGGATTGTATAGCCATGTTTAATGTTAGGGAAAACACTTTCAACCAATTCCTCTTCTGACAGTACAAAGCGGCAAAAATCATTTGGCAATGTTATCAATCCAGTTTCATCAACTGGCATCGCACCATTTACAATTTTCAGCAATTGCTTAGAGAATCTTTCAGCAGATGGATCATTCTGCTACTGAACACGAACGTTGATAGTAAGTTTCGACTTAACAAATCTCCATAAATATGACGACTTTAAGAACCCGTTATTTTCATCAGCAGGCAATGTTTGTCGAAATCGCCTGACAATAAAATCAACCTCGGAAAGGTTCATGCCCTTTTCCAGAACTACCTCGGATTGCAGTTCCATTCAGAAATGTGTTTGAGGATCATCGCTCTGTCTTAGCCCCGGCAAGAATATCGACTTTAGAACACTTCATCTAGTCCAGTTTCTTTTATGAATCTGAGAATGAGAAGCGGGTCTACGGTCTGTTGATGTTGATCCTCTTGCGGGTCAGTGCCCCACAGTGTTCCAGAATGTGATCTGGGGTCTCAGCGCTCTCATCACAGAATCTCTGGTTGTGACTAGCTACAGCTCCGTATGTGATTATAGGTCTCACAATTCCAATGTACATCCATCGTAGGATACTTGGGCTGCATCCCCGCTTAGCGCTTACAAATCATAAGAGCGCGTGTTTCCTAACTTGAAATCTCCTCTGTGTGTTTACGCCAGATGAGTTTACTATCAAGGTGTAATCCTACATATTTTACTTCGTTGACTGGTATCAGTATCGTGTCTGATAATCGTATTGCTTTCAGTCTCTGAAGTTTTTTTTTCCTTGTGAATGGTACAATAGTTTTTTTTGGCGGATTGATGTTTAATCTTGCTGCACCTTTCTTGAGTTGCTCTTAATCCTCTCTGTATGATGTCACAGAGGGTCTCTTCAAACTTTCCCCTAGCAATCAACACTATATCATCGGCATAAGCCTGACAGTCGATGCCAAGGTTGGTAAGTTTTTCTAGTAGTTCGTCAACAACTAGGCTCCACATTAAGGGTGATAATACCCCTCCTTGTGGACATCCTCTAGACCTATTAATTTTCCTATTTAACTTTAGGTTACCACCTTCCTCGACAACGTCTGCGTTGAACATCCATTTTCTTCTAGGAACGTCCTCATCTCTGTTGAGCTTCTTCAACCATTGCACTTTGAAAAGTTCAGTGGAGTTTCACGACTGTCGTCAAATGTTTACACATAAAGTGGCCTTCACCATCACTTCAAAGTTCGTATAGGCCGGTGTCGTGGATGGGGTCATCAGAAGACGCCCACCGCACATCTGTTCTAGACGCACTGTCTACTCGATGTTTACAGAGACGGGGGTCACTAAATGTGTAAACATTTGATGACAATCATAAGACTCGACTAAATTTATTCATTTCATGACATGATTAGTTTGTTGAAAAAGGTCATTTCACTTTGAAATTAAAAATAAAAATAACGCGATTGCAGATTCCGCTGTCAAATGAAAATGACAGACGGGCGAGAATCCAGATGGCGGAGGCTAACAAAAGGGAAAATCGTGTCGCTTTTAGTCGTTAGCTGGGGTGGGTTCAAAAATTAAATGCAGAAACGATGCAATAGGAAAGGAATTGTTAAACCTGTTTTAGATAATGACAACGATGATTGCTGTAAGGTCAAATATAAATCAAAGACAAGTTGCGTAATAAAATCTCAGTGAGAGCACGGCTAGGCCCAGGTCCACCCCGGACTGTAGCGCCACCTTAAGTTAAGAGCACGGCTATTTATTAATTGTATATGAGGTTAACTAAACTTTTATTGCGATGGTTCGTTATATAAAAGAACATTTTCGGGTGCGACAAATGGAATTTTTGGAATTTACGGAAAGGGTCGAAAGAAATACTTTCAATTCAAGTAAATATCTACCTAACTAAAGTTCTATTTTATTCCACTCTACTTATCTTCTTTTGGGTTCCTCTTCCTTGCCCTCCACTACTCTCCGTGTTAGCATTTTCTATACTTCCTACACCTGGTCCTGTCACTATTCCTCCTTTTTCCCGCTCTCCTTCTTTTTCTTTCTTTTATTTTTGTTTCCACAAAATTATTTCTGTTCGTATCCGTACACTTAGGACTTAAAACTCTTTCACTGTCTCCTTTCAAATCACTGGCCAACCAAGAAGTGATTATTTTCCCAGATCTTTCTTTGTTCCTTCTCGAACCTCACACATTCATTATTCACAGGTTTTCCCCAATGGTCAATGCCTACTCTCATTCGTTCCACTCATATCGGAAAATTTCGGGTGCCTGACCCCCTGACGCTTCGATGGACGAGTACCTACAGAACAATTTCTGTTTTTGATGTGAAACATCTTATGGCGCGACTTGGGAGTAAAATCGATTCATGAAAGCGGAAATGACCAAACGGAAGTGCGAGACGGAAATTGGCCTGTCGCCATCGCTATGCCGCCGCCTAAAACTCCTTAACCACTCAACCGATTCGAATGAAATTTTGTGGGTGGGTATGGTTGGTTGTAACTTGATGGATAAGATAGTTTTGGAACCGATAGGTGGCGCTGTTGTCGATCTTTTTAACCACTCAACCGATTTCAATGTAATTTTGTGGGAGGGTATGGTTGGTTGTAACTTGATGGATAGGATAGTTTTGGACCCGATAGGTGGCGCTGTTGTCGATATTTTTAACCACTCAACCGATTTCAATGAAATTTTGTGGGTGGGTATGGTTGGTTGTAACTTGATGGATAAGATAGTTTTGGAACCGATAGGTGGCGCTGTTGTCGATCTTTTTAACCACTCAACCGATTTCAATGTAATTTTGTGGGAGGGTATGGTTGGTTGTAACTTGATGGATAGGATAGTTTTGGACCCGATAGGTGGCGCTGTTGTCGATATTTTTAACCACTCAACCGATTTCAATGAAATTTTGTGGGTGGGTATGGTTGGTTGTAACTTGATGGATAAGATAGTTTTGGAACCGATAGGTGGCGCTGTTGTCGATCTTTTTAACCACTCAACCAATTTTAATGAGATTTTGTTGGTTTGTATGGTTGTTGGAAAGATATATTTTTAAAATATTTACACACACACTAAACTACTGAATCATTTGACGATATGAAAACAAAATGTAAACAAAAACTTTCGACATAGAAATAGAAAACTTTGGATTGGATTGTGTTATGAAAACTTTTTAAATTAATGAGCATAATTATCTTCTGCGCTGAATTAAGATTATAATATTATAAAGATTTGGTTTTTAAATTAAATTTCTTAATGAAACTCAACTACATACAACACAGTTCAATTTAACATCCACATTTAGCGAGAAAAGTTTCACATCTGGCGTGTGGTCACAAGCACGCTCTCTTCTTTTTTATTTTGTTGATTCGTCAGTGGGGCCAAATTGCCTAAGACCTTTAAAACCGAGGTAGTTATATATTAATACATATATTGTTTTCAAATTATCTATATATTAATCACCGACACAATTTCTTTCGATACATATTTACCCTACTTAATAAGGACCAATTCTAATTTCCTTTTTACCAAATTGAAGTGATCCACTCAAAGATGTGTCGAAAATAATGGTAATTTGAAAAAAGTATTTGCAAAATAGGTAAAATAATGTTTTTATATTACCTTGGTTAGAACAACAACACCCTAGTTAATATTATTTCCCCAACAATGTAAACTAGTTAAATAAAATTAAAAAAGGATAGTAGAGGTTCATGGAGACGTTATTTTGGGGACGCCGGAATGTTTTGATTGTTCGCTCTTTGGTAGTGCAGCTGGAGAATAACGAAGATTCAACTACGCTGGACCTCCGCGCAGATTTGGGATGACGAGACTCGCAGACAACGTGCCAATTCCTTACAACATAATTAGTGGATAGGGTGGGCTCTCGGCCATTCGAGTTAATGTTGTGTTGGTATTCGTGCGGTACTATGGATCGCACTTTCGTTGGGGTGTCTGCTTAAGAGATCATCCCTTCCCCCGTTCATCAGTACTTTGGAGTGTTGGTTCTGGGGGAACGTCATTCCCCCACTCATTGTTGAGAGGTTCCCGACCGTCTGTCTAGGTTCGACCTGCTTTGACTAGCGAGAGCGCTGAATTTTAAACAATTGACTCCTTGTCCGCGTGAAAAAAAAACGCGTAGAAAAAAAATTATGTGGTTTGGAGAGGAGGGGTGGAAGTTGAATTGGGTCTTTGTAGCGTTTTTGTAACGCAACAGTTCGGAACTTATGTTGAGATGTTGAATGGCTCACTCTTACCGGACGTTGTTTAACAACTTTCCAAATTTCCAACAACGTTATAGTGACTCTTCGACCCTTTCCTTATTCTACACTGCAGGATAATGTTCTGGACCTCGGACTGTATTTGTGCAATGTTCGCACAGTTCTCCAAATAAAATACATATTTTAGGTATTCCACGTGTCCTGTCGTATTTAATTAAAACAAATGCAGAATTGGTTTGGTCAGTAAAGCACCAAAGTAAATGATAAATGTAGATATGTAGAGCGTTCCGACCTTCCGTTCCTTTTTAAATCCAACAAAAGAGGACTACGTCTTCTGACCGATGGCGTTGACAAGAAGTGGAAGAATGCCTCAAATTTGTGCGTAAAACTGAAAGCTTTACTTCGCAGTGCATTGGCATTTATTAAAATAATAACAGACTTGTACATGTACGTGCGGGTTGAGCTTAATTGCTCTGCAAACTTATATCCAAATAAATTTTCTTTGCAAAACAGTGCGTCTAATTAACAATTCCGTTCGTATGTGTAGACGCGTTTGCATAAGGCAATGCAGAGAAAGTGACTCAAATATGGATTTACCGGTATGTACTATCGTGCATGTCAAATGTGTTGGAAAAATGAAAAAGAATTTATAGGGTCGTCCGTTAAACGTCAATAGGTAATCATCAAGAAGCGTTAAATGAGATTGCGTGCGAATCCGCCCTGTGAATGCGAACAGCGAACACCATTCCATGACAAATCATCCATAAAACAAAACCAGTTAGATACACTTCCTAATTAATATTTTCAATGTCATAAACCACATTTTCTGAATAGCTTGTTGCCGCTAGAGGCTAGACATTAACAGACTCATACACACATAGCTTCATATTACACAAAAAAAGAAGCAAAACACATTTTAACCTTAGCAGTACATTTTCGAGGGTAGGGAAATGAACAAACTGAAATAATTTTATTCATCATCGGTTCGTCGTCTTTGTTTTTGTATTTCTGTATCGTTTGTTTCGTAGACCGTTTGCGGTTCACTGAAGCAATCTGATTGTACTTTAATTCAACAAGTTGTAATACACAGAATAGTAAAATTGCGTTAAACTGTTGTCAAGGTTAACGTGTTAAGCGAATGCTACAGCGATGAGTTTATTGGTGCGTTGACTATCGCACTTCTTTATCGTATTTCGCATACCGTACCGATTCATAAAACAAAACAATGTTCTGCACGCATAAAGGCCTTGACTTGCGGCGGTGTGGGTAGGCAACGAAAAGATAATCAGTCATCGGCCGGGCCGGTAATTTCAATGACCGTTATTTTGCGTACAAGCATAGAATATGGAAATGTGTAAATTACTATTACTATTCAAAGACATATTCCCTTTTTGCTACTTGCTACTTTCTCCCTGATATATATATATTTAAAAGAAAATGTCTGCATATTTGTATGTGTGTGTGCGTATAAGTTGAATTAGGTCAATATTTGTATTCATATATCAGAGAGCATTAGTATTCCACTCAGAATGCAAAAGATGACTTTTGAAAAGTTAACAGATCAGTTACGTACTACAATCTGCTGACATATGAGTACATATTGCTGCTGTTGCGTTGTCATAAAAGACAAGCACATTTGTTGCACGGAGCTGCACCTAAATCGTGTTGCTGACAGTCCTCTGGAACTTTTTCTTCAGGAAAAAGAAAGGAGATGGGCATTGTCAAGAGTGTTAGTGGATTAGTTCTGGACATTTTATTCCACATGCTACCGTTAGATATCTATTGTAAACAGGTGGCAGCAAACGCGGTCACCCGCTTGAAGGCAATTCATCTGTGGACCAGTAGACAAACTGGCCACTTGTCCATTCTAAATAAAATAGGATGTATATTGTATACCAAAAGACACTGATTATACCCTTCCTCAACTTCAGTTTAATAAACATTTGAAACCGCTATACCTTCCAGAGTTGACTGGGAGAGAGTAGAAGATTCTCGAAGGGAATCCATCTGCTCTTACACAGATGGGTCCAAAACAGAACCAGGAGTGGGGGTTGGTGTATTCTCGCAAGATCTGGATTGTAAGATTTCCTTCCGACTTCCTAATCACTGTAGCGTTTTTCATTCGGAAATTATGGCGATCAATTTCGTGGTTGCGGTATAATGTAATATCTGCAAGGGACATCACTATTTTTACCGACAGTCAAGCCACGATTAAGTCCTTGGAATCGGTCACCTTCAACTCCAAGACTGCCCTCAATTGCCGCCTATCTCTCAACGAGATGGCGGAACAATTCAAAATTCACCTCTCGCTACTTGCAACCTTCTAATCAAACAAAACGCGATGAACGCTACTAACCGCAGGTGAGCAAACTGCACCACTTGCTCTATCACGAAACAAATTTGGCCCAGGCTGGATCTCAAGCGCTCCAGCACTCTTATAAGATTAAAGAGATCCGATATAAGCACCCTAGTAGGTGTGATCACGGGGCACTGCATAATGGGCAGACATGCCCTCAGGCTGGGTCTTCCCGCTAATGACTTCTGCAGAAGTTGCATGGACGAGGAGGAGGAAAAGTCCATTCTTCACCTCCTATGCACCTGTCCTGCTCCTTCTACTCGAAGAAGATTACATCTCGGAGAATACTTCTTTGAAAATCTTGATGAACTCGATATTATTAATATTAATCGCCTCCGCCGCTTTACTTTGAGCTCCTGTTGGTTCAACTTGTTTGTAGCCTGCCACTATAATCTTACCTAACCTAACCTAGTGCACTAGTTGTATTTCTTTTTAAGGGAGTTATTTATTTATTTTCAATCAATCAAATGAGTACATCTACTGTTCTCGTTAGATTACAAAAAAATATGCTTAAAAATTACCTAAAAATTACCACCAAAGCCACAGAAAAGAATTAATCCCTAAATGAATCCCTACTAAGATTAAAATCGAATATGTACAATATTTATTGGATTATATGTCGCATTACGAGGAATAATCGCGTGAGTTTCTTTGGAGCTTCAGCAATGGAAGAATATAATATATTCCATAGGTATTATGGAATATGAGCAGGAACACTATTTCTAATAGTAAAAAAATACCTAGTTGTTTGTGACTATTTTAATTTTAATGTCAATATTAATAGTTAAAATAGTTATATGTGACTATTTTGATTGTCATTTGAGTTTTTCCAAAATCAACTAGCAAGTTTTTTTTAACTATTCAAGCATTATATAGATTAAAGATATATATCTATGTGTAGTTACTTTTAAAAAAGTCAAATTTAGCTATGAACGTAGTTAAATTTAACTATACTTAACTATACTTGTATCAAAAGGAACACTTCTCACCCCTTCCAACTTTTCGCTGCAGCATCAGGATCTAAAGATCGAAGGTTGTATGATAATGTATAACAGTAATCCTCGCATTGTTGCGTCGGCGAAAATGTAAAATTTTCAACACATTTATCCGAAAAACGCAATTACGAGAATCCCGCTTAAGTGCATAATCGACGCAATAAAGCATTGACAATTGATGTGCTTTGTTTTCATTAAAGCTGTTAGCACAAACAAGTTTTCAGTGCTTTGGTTGTGTGTGTTCACTTCTTAATCGCGAGATTTTGTATGACGTTTGTAACACGGTTAAGCGGGACGCATTTTAACCTAAAAAGTTATGCACATTTCTTATGGATTGATTTTTTGCTTAGTTTTCGGATGAATTTAAAGAGCAATGCTATCATTTAAACTAAATATGCATGCCAAGTATCATCATCCGTAATCGGTTGAGAAGAAGTTGTCAAAAAGACGATTGCAAGATTTGAAAAAAAAACCAAATGTTTGTTGTTAAATTGTTTTTTTAAATTATATAATTTTGCACTTTATTAACCTAAGTAAAAATAGCTCGTGCGAATTTTGAACTATTATTTTCTCAAATTTCTCAAATGTTTAGGTTAATAGAATCAGAAGAGGTTTCTGCTTGGAGTACAATGGACCGGGATTGGTCTGAGTGCTCCAGGATTTTGAAAGCAATGTAACGAGAAATTCGAGAAAATAGTGATTCCAAAATTAGTGCGACAAGTTAATAGTTAAAATAATAGCCCTAGTCCTACATATGACCTGAATGTACCTATTTATAAACTCAAAGCGAAAAAGGGCTTTACTTAAGCAATAAGGCCGAACTTGGAAATTTGAGTTTTGGAATTCTGCGTTTTTTCGTTCGGCTTTATTTCACGGCACTGTGCGTTTGACTACTGAACGAGGGGTTCAAATCAACCAAATTGAATTGAAATATAAACTGCTTACGTTTTAAATTTCCACCTGCAAATTTACGAAGGAAATATTCCGGGGGGAACTTTTGTTCGCGTTATTAATTTTTTCCGGGGGGAATATTTTCCCTTTTTCGAAATTCATTGCCGATACCTATTTTAAAAAATGGGAAATGTTTCGGGGGGAATTTTGTTCACGATAGCCCTGATAGTAAAAGCCTTTTTTGAATTTGGTTTTTATATAATAGACTCGAGCTATAAAGGGTATGACGACCCCTATATAATTTAGTGTGAAATACATAGCACGAACTTAAGGGCAGATAAGATAGTATAATTTGTAAAGCATTCCACATTAATGGCTGTTGGCGTATGAATGAATTTCTAGGGTTAAGATAAGAGTGAACTGGTGAGAATTCCTAACATGCGACGAGTATTGCTGTTGAAGTGAAGGAATGCAACTGACGATTTCATAAATTTCTGCGAAATTTCACCGAATTCATTTCACCTGGCGAAATGCTGTCCGCCCTAAAATGGAAAAGCTATTGCAAGTTTCGCCCGAAATTTAACATAAATTTTCAATTTTTTGTCTCTAAAAAAAGAATGGAAAATTTATGTTGTAAATAGCAGCATATTCCGCCCGAAACAGTGCTGCCAATAAGGGGCATTTTTTCGAACACCAACAATTTTTCGCCCGGAACTCATAGCGAAAAGTGAAATGTCAACTTTTCGGGTGGAAAATTGTTCGGGCGAAACTCACAATAAGGCTAAGTCTTATTTTATTATTTAAACAAACTTTAAAACGACTACAAATAACGTTTTCACAAAAAAAGCGACGAAATGATTGCAAAATTGTTAAAAATTAAATTAGTAACGTGAAGCAAAAAAAAAAAACGATCGTCAAATCATTTCGTCGACCATTGTTTTCTAGTTGTTACTCGAAGTAGACGCAACGTCGAGACGGTGTCATTTAATCGTTTTGTCCTCACTCGATTATAGATTTAACTGTAGATTGGTATTTAACGCCACTTCTCTGTCAGCTGTCAAATTATTACACAGTCCCAAAAATATTGACTAGATTCGTCGGCTATCCCGCCATAAACGTCAACTAAAAAAGCTGCTCATGTGATCGATCTAGGCCAATCAAAACTGAGACACACCAAGTCAGTCAGCTGTCAGGCTATACATGAGCGTTCCCTAAGTAAAAATTATATTTTCGTATAAGTCAGAGAACAATGAACTTCTTTCATAACAGACAATATGCATGTTTGTGTGTAGTTTTTGGGTGAATTTTTCAGTTTAAATATAGCTGAACTTAATTGTATTAATGCGTGCGTCAGAAACTCCTTAAAACGCAGTTACGGTGTGATTTTTCCTTAATTACTTTATGTAAGTTAGCACAAATTAGACTTTACCACTTTGTGGCACATTCTCTTTGTTGGTTAAGCTCAAGTTTTATTTATATATCTTAATTTGTTCACTTTGATTAGTCACAAAAGAGTACCTGTTGAGTTCAATGGACACCAGGGGTCCGACATCCGACTAACTGTCTCCGTATTTGCTCACACGTGTATCGTGCTATCGCGGTTTATTCTTATTGCAAAGCAAATGCGCCATTTCACATTTTTTCCTTTTACATTCCCTTTCTAATGTTTATTTAAAAATCAGACCAATAATAATTTAATTATAAAGAGTTTTGTAAGGAAAGAATGAGTAAAATACTTGTGTGAGATGCGTTCGCTGTAGGTGCAAGTCTAATATCTAAACACAAACACAGATTAGAACTGAACACAACAATTTAAACAATTCTAGACCATATGGCATGTGTGTATCTGTATATGTAGGAACATATTGCGATACTACTATGTCTGCAAATAATTATGATGAAATATTATTGATTCCCTAACGAGTGAATGATTTTAGATTTCGTTCGTTGTTCTGATTCGGCACAATAATTCTTATCTAGGGTTTTGTTATCGTTCCATTCCAGTTATATCGAATTGAGACTACATATCAATTACTTTTCCAAGAACATGTATGGCGAATACTTTCGTGGTTTCCAATTTGATTTTCATTAGATAATGTGTGTGTATTCTTCTTGGTAGATATAGATATGGGTACGCCAGTTAAATGTCACGTGTGATAATGCATTAGGTGAAAAGAAAACACACCTAAGTGATTGTTAATTTCCGATTTCTTAATGTCAAACCTGGGTAAAGTGAGTGTCAGTTCAAAAACATTTCATTTTTACTTCACACATGCATTAATTATGTGCCCCTCTGTTAACAATAGGCGACATATGTGTGTGTATGGGTCCCACGATAGACATGATAAAATTACTATAGAAAGAACACCAGCTGTCAGCTGAATATTCGCATCACTATGCAAACTTTTAGTGCATTATTATTTATGTATCGAGGTTTATTGGCGTTATTCAATGGATTACATAGTTTTCCTTTTAAATAACTAAAGTTCGACAGCAAAACCGACCGCAATTACGCTTTCAACTTTGTTTATACTTTTTAATGTTTTAACATTTTAATCAATACCTATATGCATTTTGTATGAACAAACTCGCCTGCTCTATTATTTATTTTGAAAACATCCACCTGCGCAATTTGCAAGCTGTTGCACCTTATACTATTTTATGAAAAATTAAAAAAAATCGATTACAGCTGTAGGTAGGTTCGAAGAATACTTTATAAGCCTTATACTTATAATAAAAAAAAAATCATTTAAAATCCATTTAATCATTTACAAGTTTGTCTGTTAAACTTATTCAAGGCCAGTTGCCTGCGTAGTAATATACTAAAATAAAATCAATATTCCAGTGGTTTTTTTTTGCCTGCGAAAAAATATTAGCAGGTGGATAACCTGTTTATTGTTGATTGTGCATACTTAGTTAAAATAAATCAATATCAATTGTTGCAATGTACATTTTTGGTTGTAACCAAAACAGCTACAGGTTTGGGTAGGTTCGTAAACAAGTCCCAAACATGAATGATCGATCGATCAATTTTTGAATTACATATTTAGAACTGTTCGTTTTCACTTAATCTATTTAATGCATTGTGTATTTGGTATTTAAAAAAGAGGAGGCCAGAAATTACCTCGAAAGCCTTACAGTTGGAAAAGGATCCAATTACTCGCTTTGGAAGGTTATTAAAGCCACAAAAAGGCCGAAGATCGCAGCGCCAACAGTTAAGATAACCCAAAACGTTAAGCAAAAAGCGATAAAGAAAAGGAGTACTTTTTCGCCGCCCATTTAGAAGCAACCTTTAGGCCGTTCGATAGTCAAGCGCTTAATGGAAATATTAATGCATCGGACAGAACACATGAAAATAATGCAGTAAGAAGCGCTACACTCACCGAGCTCGAGCAAGAAATAAAGAAACTCAAGCCTAAAAAAGCTCCGGGTTACGACCTGATTACAGGTGAAGTCCTGCAAATGTTACCTCGGAAAGCTTCTGCACATTATAAACACCGCGATCAGATTACAATACATTCCGAGTCAATAGAATCGCAGAGTTCATAATGCAATGGTTCTAAAACCAGGGAAACCACCGAATGAAAAAAAGTCTTACAGACCCATCTCGCTTCTTCCATTTATTTCCAAAGTTTTTGAGAGGATACTCAGACGCTTACAACTAATCATAGAAAAAAAACATCTTATCCCTGACCACCAGTTTGGGTTTAGATGCAAACATTCGACGATCGACCAACTGCATAACTGACGTAATAGAGAAAGCTCTAGAAGAAAGTGTCGCATGAAGGCTTCAAGTGCAAATTAAGACAAGTTCTCCCCGAACGGTTACGGAAAATTCTAGACGGAAACGAATATTTGGAATTTAAGGAAATAAGGGCAGGTGGTCCGCAGGGAAGAGTCCTTGGGCCGATCCTGTACCTGTTTTTTACGCGTTATATGCCACAAACAGAAGGTACTACCGTGGCCACTTTTGCCGATGACACTGCTATTCTAGCAGTGGGTGCAACAAAGAAACAAACAAAATATTACAAGGTGCGCTTAACCGGGTCAACGAATGGACAATATCTTGGAGGATCGCTCTTAACGAAACGGAATCGGTCCACGTGGATTTTACATATAAACAAACAAGTATTTTTGCCTGTATTTATAAATGCGGTACAAGTTCCATTTGCAAATGAGGCCAAATACCTCGGAATGACTCTCGGCACAAAGTTGAAATGGAAACCGCATGTAAAAAATAAATGCGAAGAACTTAAAAACAAATATAGAGAACTTTATTGGTTACTCGGAAAATATTCCAAGCTTAACCTTAGAGACCTCGGAATTCCAACGGTTAAGGATGAAACGAAAAGTTGCGCTTGAAAGCATAGAAATCGAATATTAGGACACGCTTAACTCGGTCCGTGAAATTCTCGATGAAACAAATTTATTGCGGCATCTACAACTAACTAAACCTTTCGACTTAGCCCGACTCAGCCGCGTTAAAATTGCGGAACGAGCAGGAACTATCGCCGGAATGTTGCCTGCCAAACGTGTAAAACTCGTGATAAATTTGTGGGAGGTGGTTTTAGTGAGTAAAAATCTCACACTACTCACTGTCCTCCTCTTTTTGAAGATTTCCACCTGCCTCGGAAAAGAAATCTGTATGTAGTATATTTATACTTAATTTATCACAGGTAGCAAATAATAAAAAAATCTTTAAAGGATACTCCTGAAAGTTAACAAGTTAAAATAAGGTAAGCACTACGGTGAATTTAAAATCCACGTAAATTTGAATTTGAGCTACATTGATACACTGTTGACTTTCGAGTGTTATTCCATCGTGTGGGTGTGACATGGGGCAAAACGTTAGTGCTTTGTATTATTAATTTCCTGCTTATTGAATTGAATTTTATTTCGTACTAGCTGACCCCCTGCACACTTCGTAGTGCAAAATAGAAATATTAAATATAAATAAATAAATAAATAAAATATTTTGGCGCGACAGCTCTATGAGACTTCTCACAACCATTCGTTTTGTGTGGGTTTTCAATTTTTGGGACGAATGGAAGGGATCTACAATTTTACGCCGAGTCTAAACGGCTAATTGAGAAGCTCATTCACGACAGTTTTACTCTCGGATGTTTGTCAGACGTTCGCGAGAGGTGGCGCAGTGGAAAAAAACCTAAAGATGTAATTTGGCCCTTTCGGGACTCGAACCTGGAACCCCTCGCTTTGTAGCCCAACACACTACCACTAAGCCAAATTCGCTTAAAGGCCTCGTCAAACAGAGCGCGTTTTAACGCCCCGTTTTACCGCCGCGTTTCAGAATATTTTTGGTTTTTCCATTTTCGGTGTAAATATTCAAAACCGATTGTTTGCCAACACGTTAACAGGCTACATATAACTGTCCTAGTGAGAAAACGAAATACTCTAAATTAACTTCACAAATTCCTAACGTTTGCCCTTGCGCCTTATTAATAGTAACCTATTTCTCTTAACAAAAAGTCTTGTACCATTTCACAAACGGGGTTGATTATTATTCCGAAACATAATAATAGTGACTCTAACTTTCAATTGAAGATTATGCGGACGCAATCCTGGTAAGTCCAGCGAATTCAAAAATTTTGTTGGATAATTCACAACATCTTTTTCATTAGTAACTGTATCCACTTGTACGAAACCAAGTCACCAGGAATCTTCGGTTGTATAGCCATGTTTAATTCTCTGACATCTTTGTTCTTAGCAGTTAAAATTGCTCTATCACTCAACCACGCATGGCATTTATAATGTTGTGATATGTTAGGGAAAACACTTTCAATCAAGGCGCATCTAGAAAATAAAATTAACAGGTATCGCTATTGACAGCTTGCATAATAGTATCGTACGCCTTTTTTGCTCCGCATTCACTGTCGAAAGATTTTCTTGAGCAAAAGCATTCAATTCGTTGCGATCGTATTGCATGCATTAGGTGATGGCATTCCCAACTGTGCTACTGCTCTATTAGCGATCGACAAACAGAAATTTTCAATACAAATCAATACTTCATTGTAAATTTTTCGGCGTGAAGACCATTACAGGATTACGATTAACTTGACGCACTCGAATCAGAAATCGATTTGGTAGCTTTCGAAATATAAGATTTTGACTGTTTTTTTTTTTTTGAATGGGCGGTGCCACGCCTTTTTGTTCAATTTTGACCAATCTTCACAGAAATACTCCTGGGCCAATACCTAAGATTGCGTGTAAATTTCAACTCAATCGATTGCGAGGTTTTTGAAATATAAGTTTTGAATGCATTTTTTGTATTGGAGGTGCCACGCCTCTTTGTCCAATTTTGAACAATCTCCACAGGAATACTCCAGCGCCAATACCTAAGATTGTGTGTAAATTTGAACTCAATCTATTTTGTGATTTTCGAAATATAATGTTTTGAATGCAGTTTTTGTATGGGAGGTGCCACGCCCCTATAACTCATGAACCAATACACCTACAAAGACCGTATTAACGTCACCTTTCATGGGAAATTTTCAGAATCAAAATCGGTTCACGCATTACAGAGAACATTGGCGACAAACACAATTCAACTTATTTTTATATATATTTCGTATAAAGAATGTTACAGGATTACTGTTATTGCACATTTTACAGAGTTTTGATAATTTAGATTTTATCTTGTTAGTTGAAGGGAAATACTAAAAAAAAACTTCATTATAGGAAAAAAAAAAGAAACTCAAAGTATATTAGACATAATAATTGTATTAAATGTAAATTAAATAGATACACCAAATAACTTTGTATAAACAAGATAAAGTAGTTATTACTTACTTACTTTAGGTGGCGCTACAGTCCGGGGTGGACCTGGGCCTCAACCAATACGCCTCTCCAGTTAGCTCGATCTTTGGCTAACTGCCTCCAGTTGCGCACTCCAAGTTGGTTGAGGTCCCCTTCCACTTGTGCGCGTCACCTAAGGCGAGGTCTTCCTCTACTGCGTTGTCCCTCCGGGTTGGAATCGAAGACTCTTCGGGCCGGAGCGTTGGTGTCCATTCGCTCTACATGTCCTAGCCATCTTAGACGACAGATGCGTATTTTTCTGACCAGGTCGGTGTCGTTGTACAGCTCGTAGAGTTCGCTGTTAAATCTTCTCCTCCAAATCAGTCGAAGAATCTTGCGTTCGAAACGGCCAAGAAGATCTTCATCCGCCTTTGTTAGGGTCCATGCTTCTGCGCCATAGAGGATGATGATGGTCTTATATAGAATCGACTTAGTGTTGCTTGACAATGCCTTACTAGTCAATTGCCGTCTCAGTCCAAAGAAACAGCGATTGTTTGACAGCATATATTTTGTCTTGCCCTCATTCACCACTAAACCCATTCTTGCCGCTTCCGTACTAATACTTGCAAACGCGCCAGTGACAGCTCGCTGTGTTCTGCCAATAATGTCAATATCGTCCGCGTATGCAAGCAGTTGCACAGACTTATGGAAAATTGTGCCTCTGGTGTTGGCTTGTGAGTTGCGCACAATTTTCTCAAGAATGATGTTAAAGAAGTCACATGACAGCGCATCACCCTGTCTAAATCGTTTAGTAGTTATTAAAAAAATAAAAAAAAGACAAATAAATAAATAATTTAATAAATAAATAAATAAATAAATAAAATAAACAAATAAAATAAACAAATAAAATAAACAAATAAATAAGTAAATAAACAAATAAATAAATAAAAAATAAATAAATGAATAGATAATAATTGTTACATGAATATGGAATTAAATATTAAATACAAAATTTCCTGCTTAGTTTTTCAAAACACTATGCAATAATTCAATTCTTTCGCTACCATTTTTTAGAGCACCAAAAAGTCCAACACTCGCAGCTAACAAATTTTTATTTTTCAAAACCAAGCTTAATTAAATATTTGTTATTTTTTTATTAAATATTTAATAGCACTTGAAATCACGTCGAAGGATATTCCATATAAATGTGCTAACCAAGCCCGTCGATAGTGTGGTGGAATTCATGAAAAATTCCATTATTTTCTAACATACACACGACTATTCGAACATGTGAACTTGTAACTATTTACTGACCCTGACATCAGCAATGAATAAACATTAAGTGCTCAGCTAGCCTACCTAGATAAAAGAACAAAATGTCCATTTGTCTATCATTCCAACTACGGGCAGTCGTGTATGTGTGCCAAGACAACAAGGATAGGTCATTATCTCTTGTTTGCTATAGACAACACATGGTCTCGCATGAAGTTGTGTAACAACCACACAATCCTTGCATGTTCAGGGAGTGTCAAAAGTTTGTCGGTTTGGAAGTTTTATATTTTTTTTATAGCTGACTATTACACTTCGGATATGGTTGGACACATTCTTTGTAGCTATTAAGTTCGCTCACCGAAACAACACCCATTATATTGATTTGATAAAAGTACAATGAGTTTGTAATTGGGTCATTACAAATTTTATGATTGATTTTGTACGCTGGCGTTTACTCTACTTGTCAATTACCTGCATGTACCTGTACATATGAGCCGGGGCGAGTTTGTTTGGGTGAGCTTGGGGCAATGAGTCCTTCCCTTGAGTCAGTCAAGGAATGCCTTAGATCAATTCCTTAATAATTAACGAGGTCGGCTAGGCGCACCAATTTTTCCCTTTTGATTAGACGTAAATCATGCTGCAGTAAAAGGGGAATTTAGTCAGGTAATGAACTAAAGAAGATTGTCAATAATTGTGACTATAGTTGAGATGTTTATGGGAAAACCATTAGTTTTGTTCTTTTTTCCTAAATTATTGTCAATTTTAATTAATTTATTGAGCGATTTGTTTGTTATATTAACACCCGTGATTTGTATGGATGTAGGTAATAAACAATAATTTGTATTTTAGCTATATTTTTGCATACAGAAATTTTGAACTTTCTCGCATAGGTACACGTAGTAAGAGAAAGTTATTGTATTCGTACAAAATTTCGAACTCGATATGTTAATCAATTCTGACATGAAGGTCTGTCTGTCCGTATGCTCCTGCGGCCTGCAGTCTACAGCCTATATTAATAGTACTTTTACTTTCCATATAACTTTTTCAAACCAGTGTGATTTGTCGAAAACGGCTTAAACGATTTCGACTAAAATTGATATTTGAGCTTAAGTGGGTTAGGTTACCATGGCTGTATACCCATTTCCTTTCTAAAATAACGGTAGGCACTTTTGAAATTTCGATATTTCTATTTCGAAAACGATCCATACGATTTTAACAAAAATTCATTCCTTGCTGCGCAGGCTACAGAATCAGAAGAAGCTGCAGCTAGGGGCGACAGCAAAACCGTTTACAGAATCACCAAAGAGATTATAGGTGGCCGAAACTCTTCTTAACACCCAGTAAAAGGCCTAGAAGGTTCGTTGCACATATCGGATGTGGAACAGCTCAAGAGATGGAAGGAGCATTTTGCTTCGGTCTTGAACGGAGTATTCGTCAGGAATATGCACCCAAGTCAGACTGAGGAGCCCGTGGAAAGAAATTCCCGAATTCTCATCACTACTCCCAGTAAGGAAGAGATCATCACCGCGATCAAAGCACTGAAAACCAATAAGGCGGTAGGACCTGATGGCATACCCGCAGAGCTTTTTCGAGCTGCGCCAGCTGGATCGGCTGAGCTACTGCTCCAACTTGTTGGGAGAGCCTGGGAGGCCGAGAGCTTTCCGGATGAGTGGAAGAAGAGAATGATCGGCAACCTAATGCAGTGCGAAAACTGGAGAGGCATCTGCGTGCTGCCTGCTGTGGCAAGAATTATTCGGGAGCGAATTAAAGAACACCTTGAAGACTCAATCAACGCCGAACAAGCAGGTTTCCGCTCTGGTCCCTCCTCTGTCAACACCCTGCGGATCATCATCGAGCAGTGCGTTGAATATCGATCGCCACTCAACCTGCTGTTCATCGATTTCAAAAAGGCGTTTGATAGTGTCAATCGGGAATTTATTTGGCGTGCCTTGCGCAGGAGAGGTATTCCAGATAAATTAATAGCAATTATCAAGGCTACGTACGATGGATCTATATGTCTCGTTTTGCACAAAGGAAAGCTGTATGAGGAATTATTTTTATTGGTGATCAGCGATGTGCTAAATGCGGCTTTATCGATGGGAAATGGAGGAATTCGATGGACTCTTACATCTGAACTCAAACACCTCAACTACGCTGACGATGTATGCCTACTATCTCACAGAATAATGGATCTTCACCAAATGACAGCAAATGTGGAGAGGGAAGCAGACATGCGTTGTTGGGCTTAAAATTAACTCGGCAAAAACAAAAATGATCAGCCTGACACCGAACTCATCAACTCATGGATGTAGTACTTGGAGAGTGACCACTACTATCACAAGAAAGCTGCAAACATTCGTTAATAGGTGCCTGCGTAAAATCTTAAGGATTTTCTGGCCAAGCCGTATCTCGAACGAACAGCTTTATGAGAGAACCGGCCAAGAAACTATTGGCACAACCATACAACGATGAAAGTGACAGTGGATTGGTCACACTTTCCGAAAAGGTGACAGGTCCATAGCTAACCACAGGATGCAATGGAATCCGCTTACTCAGGATGGCAGGATACGAGGCGGTCCTAGAAGAACATGGCGTAGAACAGTCGAGAAGGAAGCACGGCAACTGGGAAAGAGTTGGGGAGAGCTGAGGCACATTGCCAGAAACCGAGGCCCTAAGACCCACAAGGGGATATAGGACATAAGTAAGAAGTAGGTAATAATGCCATTTTTCACTCGATAGCAAACTCTGGGGTCATGACGGAATTTGTTTTTGTTTCAAATCAAATAAGTAGGAATGAGAAACTCTCACTTCATTTGCACGCTCATCGGCAAATTCAAATTTGCGAAAATAAAGTAAAGTGGATTTTATTTTACATCATCCCTATATTTTATTTTATCTACGGTTGCTTTTGTAACTAATTGACGGTAACAGAAAAGCTCAACTTTTGATTTACGAGATAGTTTTGTGCGACCCAGTCGTGCACTTTATTTTCTGTTGCGTAAAGTTTAAGTTGAAAATCAACAAACGACATCGCACTAGAAAAACCCAGAGAAGGCATGATTTTATCATTCTCTCAATAATCGCACACTCGCCAAGTAATCAGTAATTTTTTCACATATACTTGAAAAAAAAAATACGTTATAAGGAACCACCTGCAGTCAGTTACCTTTTTCTTTGAATACGTTATCAGTTTTTTATTGTTTGATTGTATATTATTGTATATGGCCTACTGTATTTTTTATTTTATTTTTTAATATTTGGCAGTACAAAATATTGATTGTTACAAATCAGAAAAAAAATTTCTACGCCAGGAAAGTAACTAATCTCTAGAAGATGTTACACTCAACATAGAATCTTAATTCTTTGGAATGCAGTATTTCGCTCAAAAGAATTTACTTCTAGTTTCGTAAGGGCCTGTATGTACATTGGCCTGTTCTAGACCTCTGACAAATGTCGTGACATATTTTGACTCATAATAATTTATGTGCTCGTCGAAATAATAACCGGATATTCCATCATTGGAAACTTGGCCAACAATTAAGGCATCTTTTTCCAAACACCTCCGCAGCGATGAAGAGTGAACAAAATCTTCCGTGTGACTGACTGCCCACCACTTCATGAAAGCCACTTCTCTTGGGTGGGAGCATATAGTTCTTTGATAGCATGGACGATCTTTCAAGGAAACAAACCACTACCAGATTTTGGAAGATTTAAATATGAACGCATCTTGGTATATTTTTTTTAGTGGAACACACATGAAAGGAAAATAACAATGGGCTTCTGAGTAAAAATTGTACAAGGAGCAAACTGACATTTTTTTTCATATCCATTGAATATGAGATCGTGTGCCGAATTTGCAATACAAAAACCTTCACGGGTTTCGGTCCATTAAAGATAGTTTCTGACCTTTACTGGAAAGTTATCCAGCTTTTTCGCTATTTGAGTTTTGTTTCTTTTATTTGGAAGACTTAAATGCATGCTCGCCCCATTTAAAACAGAATTATAGGTATGGTTAACGCATTCTTTGATCGCATAGAGCTCTGCCTCAAATACACTGAGGCTTTTCTTCTATAGTATCAAGACTCTTTTGGTTTTTACGTCTCATTTTTGAGCCATTCCTTTACAACTTTACGGCCGATTCGGCAGTTTCTTATGATATGCGAACCCATGCTTCTCTGGTTATCCATTTCATCTTTTTTGAAGTCTTTGGGAAGACGTCTCTAACCACGCAGATCATATATTAAGTTCGGGATATTCTTCAGAGGATAGACTCAATAATGCTCATCATGGTAAAGCACACGAAGGAACAACGTTTTACGGCCGTATCGGTCGAAGTGTGCGGCCTAGGCGTTAAAAATTGTGTTGAACCTTGAACGTATCGATCGTTGCCGTGGTCGACATCTGAACGAAGTCGAATTATATTTATAAATGTTTTGATAGTAATTCAAAACCTTTTTTGATATATCGCGAGTAGTTTACATTTTATTTGAAAAAGAAGTTCTCAAATCCTTAATGAAAGATCACAAAATACAAATGAAATCAAATTTTTAGATACAAACTGGCATTTGAATCATTTGACAACCATCTGTCCATAATCAACTGTAGTCTAAAAAAAATCCTTTGGGCTAAAATGAGCAGGCCATTTTAAATGTTTTGTTTTTTTCTACCCAACTCTTGTTTCTTGTATAAGGGAATTGAAGTTTAACTAAATTTGATTAATGTGTTCGAATGCATTAGCGTATGAGAACGGGTCTATTGTATTATCTTAATTTTACTTTTGTGAAACAATCGCATAAGTTCACATGAATAGCGCCTGTTAAAGTATGAGCGCCATTACACATCTCTCTGTGTAAATCAGTATTTCACAACTAAGTTAAGTATTTTCCGGAGGAGGATTTTTTTAATTAACAAAGTATTAAATAAGAGGAGCTAATAATAATTTTATTTTGAACTGTTTCAACGCTTTGTAGACATTTTTTCTCTCACTAGCAAAATTTTTCAGATTCCTATTTGTTAGGTTTATTTAGGCCATATACAGTCCGTAACATCCTTTTTGTTTTGTAACGAAGTGTTACCTTTGCTTCTTTCATGATTCCAATGTACCTACACGAAAAAATTCATATTTTTGTGACTGCAAGTAAAATTGGTTCCGAAAGCTCTGTTACCTTGAAATTTCTGAAATCCTCAAGTCTCACGCAGTTTTTTTTTGTTTTAATTCTACAATATTTATCAAACCCACCCTGGGGAAACTAATTGCACAATAATTAAATGATATATTATGTTTATATCGTAAAAATAATTTGGGATAGTTGATAAATGACGCTTTTCCCAAAAAGCTAATAAAATTTGCCTGTTTTTTTTCTCACTCGATTACGAACAGTAGCTTAAACTACCTGTTAGATATGGTAAAAAAAACATTACAAAATTTGTTTATATAAATAAATGTTGGTTTTATTTAAAAAGTAGCAATAGTTTTTAGTATCACTTCACTTCAAGTAGCCTGCTGTGTAGACTGTAGAGAATTATAGAGTGCTGTTAAATAATCTAGCGAAATTTCGGACCGGGCTCATTTTATGGCTTCAATAATCTCTTCATCACATTGTCTTCCTTCTTCGTATATTTTTCTTTAAAGCCAACCCCACACGTTTACCATGATGTTCAGGTCGGGTGAATATAGCGGCCATGCAAGTAGGTATACATTGTGGTTCAGGAATCGCGTCATCCGTGAACGAGCATTACGTGACGGAATTTGTTTTTGTTTCACGTGTAAATCAACTTAATTCCGTGAACGGATTCGACCCAAGGCTTTTGTTGTCCGTGCGGTATGTATCGGTGCATTGTCTTGTTGTAAAGTCTATCGCTGTCCACGAAATATCTCCGAAAACTGCGGAAAAGATCTTTTCAGCTTTATCTATCAGGTCAGGTCCGTCCAAATTACATTTTTTTCATCAGAATAGACGACGGTATGTCACTGTCGATTCCATCTGATGTGACATGTTGCACAATGAAGCCGCTGGATTTTACGTGCCGCATTCAATCATGATTTCCTCTTTATTTTTGGATGGCGAATATAGCTTGCCTTCTATATAACTCGATGAACAGTCGAGCTCCCAATTGTAACTCCAACTTTTACTTACGGAGAGCCTTGAATTTGAAGCAGTCTCTCTCTCAGTATCACCCACCTTCCCTGACATGTTGTTACTTTGCTGACTCTTCCATTGCGGTTTTTCCATACTTCTCTGGGTCCTTACTAAAGCGGTGTACAACCGTGGCGCCTCTTCCAATCGTGCTGGCTATGGAACGGATGGATTTTCCTTGTTCCCGGTAAGCTCGAATTTGGTCTATTTTCCATTGGTAAATGTGTCTTTCCTTTACCCATAGTTGTTGATTGTATGGAGTTATTTCTTGAAATAAGCTCCCTAATACTCGAAGGATCCTTTTATTTGACTTAAAACATTGTAACAGGTACATGGAATTAGCTACTGTTCGTAATCAAGTGAGAGCAATCCCAATTTTTTTTATTTTGCGATTGATTTTTCCCAGATTAGCGAAGGGTTTGAAAAATATCGTAAAATTAAAACAAAAAACTGTCAACTGAGGGACTTACAATGTTCCAAATTTGTATCATACAAAAAGTCAATTTATATTTATTTGCATTGCTTCTTTTTTTTTTTGAACAACCCTCGGACATAAAATATCTCTAAAAGGCTTAGCAATAGCTCAAATGTAAAACGGTTAAGCAGACCACTATTTGATAACTAATACATTTGCCAAGATGACATATTGCAAATCATTAGCCCTGTAAATGACTTAGATATTAGGTCTGTTCCTTGTTCCCGATAATGAATTCGAACACATTAGTCAAATTTAGTCAAACTTCGTTCCTTTACACAAATTTGGGTAGATGAGCCACAAAGAGAGAACACAACATTTCCGCTTCATAAAAAACCTGCAAATAAAAGCCCAAGAAATTTCGTTAGGCTAGTTTGTTATAACTGACTTTAGTTGTCAAATCTCACAAAAGTCAATTTGAATTGGCTGTTTATTTCGGTTTGGTTTATTGAATGCTGAAATTTGTTACTAAAAATGGATAAATCGGCAAAAAAAAATAATATTAAACTGAATCCGAGTGATTTTCAACGTCTGCAAACTGGTAATTTTTTTAAACCCACTGACGTTTATTTTTGAATATTATTTTTCTTTCTTGCATTTTTTTTAAACAAAAGTCATGCAAAACTTCCGTTCCTGTACTTTTAAGTTATACTCTTTTTTTCTGAGAGAATATATCCCCACTCTGACATTTTGCCGAAATTGGCCAAAAAAGTAAGGAAACAGACCCATTGTTTTTCACTTGTGGATTAACTCATTATGTAGTCCAATAGAGCAAAAACCTGACAGTGGTTTCGGGCTTGCATAAAATTTAAAATTTCATTTGCACCTGTGTTTTTTGAGTGAAATTTGACTTCAAATTGTTTGGCTTCTTCTTAAACGACATTAGTGCTCTCCTATATGTCGGCGCAGTGGCTTAGTGGTAGTGTGGGCTACTAAGCGAGGGGTCTCAGGTTCGAATCCCGAAAGGGCCAAATTACATCTTAAGGTTTTTTTTCCACTGCGCCACCTCTCGCGAACGTCTGACAAACATCCGAGAGTAAAACTGTCATGAATGAGCTTCTCAATTAGCCGTTTGGACTCGGCGTAAAATTGTAGATTCCTTCCATTCGTCCCAAAAATTGAAAACCCACACAAAACGAATGGTTGTGAGAAGCTAGCCCTTGGGTCCCATAGACCTGTCGCGCCAAAATATTTATTTGTTATATTTATTTGTGTTTCTCTTTAATTTGTTGTTAATTTTTAATGGGCTTTAGATTAGATGAATGGACCTTAAACTTGTTAAGCTGGGCGTGCATGCCAAAAAAGACTTGGTTACAAAATTTCGTGTTCTGCTACATTCTATAAGATCCATAAGAGATCTATTCCATTTGTGTCTGCTACAAATTGAATATTGCATTTCTATTACTATATTCATATTAAAATTAGCACTTATTGCACTTATTGCTTTTTTAACCCAATGCTTTCTTTAATTTCAGAGAATCGGAAAGGTATAAGAAAATCAAGTGGCAAGATGTTCGCGTTGGTGATATTATACATTTATCTAACAATGAAACGGTTCCGGCAGATATTCTACTTCTTAGAACGAGTAACTCGCATGGTGTTTGCTATATAGATACCTGTGATTTGGATGGCGAAACAAATTTAAAAAGACGAGAGGTTAGTTCAAAAGACGAGAGAGTTATTTAAATATTGTCGATCCATTTAATGGAAGTTGTTGACAGCAAATGCCGCTTTTTAAGTCACAATAGCTAATGTTGTACAGAAAATATTGTTTCTATATATTAATGACTTTTAATCCTAAACGTTTGCATTTTTCTATTCATTTACAGGTAGTACGGGGCTTTACAGATAAGCAATTAGTTTTTACACCTAGTAAGTTTGTTAGCCGAATCGAAGCAGACGCACCAACTACAAAATTGTACCGATTTCATGGTGCATTGATTCACCCATCTGGGGAAAGAGTGCCAATAGCAACCGAAAGTCTTTTACTCCGCGAAAGTAGACTAAAGGTAAACGATATACATATAAACAAGCTATTTCAAGTTGTGAATCTCTATTTTCAAATTTCAGAATACAGACTTTATCGAAGGTTTTGTAGTTTATGCCGGTCACGAAACTAAATCCATGCTAAATAATAGCGGCCCAAGGTATAAGCGATCTCAAGTAGAACAACAAATGAACATTGATGTGATATGGTAAGAAGAGCTGTTAGTACGCGTTATATATATAAAAACATCTTCTCTTTTGATATAATTTGCAGGTGTGTGATTATTTTATTGATTTTATGTGTAATCGGTGCTGTGGGATGCAAAATGTGGCTTAGCTCATTTGATACCTTCCCGATACCTTATCTGCCATTTGAAGTTAACCCAGACTACGAAGGTCTGCTAACGTTTTGGACATATATCATAATATTGCAGGTTATGATCCCGCTGTCGTTATATGTGACCATCGAACTCTGTAAAATACTTCAAGTATATCATATACACAACAATATTGATCTTTTTGATCTTGACACTAACAAAAAGACTGAATGTCGCGCCATGAATATCACAGAAGAACTTGGACAGGTGCAACATATCTTTTCGGATAAAACTGGTACACTGACGGAGAATAAAATGCTTTTTCGTCGATGCACTGTAAACGGCAACGATTACAATCATCCGGCGTCGGAGCTGGAGAAAAGTTATTCAAAGCCAGGAGCCCCGGCTCCACCAGTTATAGCAAATTCCACACTGGTAGACGATATGGCACAGTTGATTTCTGGTCAGTATTTCTCTCAAAATGCTCAGCGTGTGCAGGAGTTTCTACTGGTATTGGCCATATGTAACACAGTCGTTGTGAGCGCAGGACCTCATCGCGACATGATGAATGCTAGTGGTGTTATAGAAGTACAACAGCAACAGCAGAACGCTTCATCAAACTCAAAGATGTTTACGGCTTCAAATCGGACCAGTACAGCGAGTAGCACATCATTGCCAAATGGTGGGCCGTCAGCGATTTCTGCCGATCGTTATACACGGCTTACGGAATCTCGTTCGATTACACCATCGCCCCCACCGAATTTATTATTTACATTACCAACGCAAAATCACGTCCCTTCACTATCGCCCATAAGTAGCTCAGCGGAATCGACGCCATCATCCGAAAGTCCACCTATGAAACTTAAATCAGTTCCGAATTGCGTATCGCCGACCGGTCGCGCAAAGGCAGCTATAAATTCCAAACTAAACAGCATCACTGCGTTCTTGAACACAAAAACTCCAGTTAAACGTCTCACGAATAGACTAAAGTAAGTACAGTTGAAAATGCCAGCGTTTTTTTCTAATAGTATCTCTCTTTTCTAGACAACCAACAATTCAATCCGATTTTCAATTGAACGACGGCCGTCCGCTGTACGAGGCAGAGAGTCCTGACGAATTAGCCTTAGTTAATGCGGCCTTTAGCTATGAATGCTGTTTAATCAACCGTAGCCCTAATCATATATTGGTCAATGTACCAGGTACAGGTGTTGTGGAGTATGAAGTTTTGAAAATTCTTCCCTTTGACTCAAGTAGAAAATGTATGTCAATCGTTTTGCGACGAACGGGAACACAGGAGATCGTCTTGTACTCCAAGGGCGCCGATAGTACACTCTTGCCAGCGTTATCTCCGTGTGCCCCGCACTCTACTGAAGGTATGTACATATAAAATGTTGTATTAAGTGTGAAAATTAATAACACTTCTCTTAGGTATCCTAAGGGAAAAAACGCAACAACAGCTCGACTCGTATGCACGACAAGGTCTGAGAATTTTGGTCATGGCGAAGAAGAACCTTAATGCCGCTGAATACACTGATTGGTGGGCCAGGCATCAGGAAATTGAAATGTCGCTGGAGAATCGTGAACGTAGACTTCGTGACTCGTTTGCGAAGTTAGAAAACAATTTGACTTTGTTGGGGGCTACTGGAATCGAGGACCGATTACAGGATGGCGTTCCTGAAGCTATAGCTTCGCTATTATCTGCAGGTTTAATTGAATCAACAACTTTGACTATTTCCTTCTTAATTGTGTGTTTTTGTAGGTATCGCGATATGGGTTTTAACAGGGGATAAGCCGGAAACAGCGATAAACGTCGCTTATTCAGCCAAACTTTTTAGTTCACAAATGGAAGTTATTAGGTAAGCACAATAAATCCACAAATCCTAACGGGGAATGTAATGAATGGAAATTCTCTTTGAAGGTTGACGGCGCGATCGAGAGATGCAGCTGAATCCGCAATTATGTTTTACCTTTCCGAGATAGAAACAGCAAGGACAAACAACTATGAGATGAGCACGCGTATAAAACCTCGAGCTCTAGTAGTTGATGGGAAAACACTAACATTTATTTTGGATCCAAGGTATTATTAAAAAAAAGGGTCGAAACAATAATTATTCGAATTTCGAACAACACCACCAATTCATCCGACAGTGCAACTGGCAGAAATTTCGAAAACAACTTTTTTTTATTAGATTTTTGTTTTGTGGCTATTTTCGAGATCTTAATTTAAGGATTTTTTTTCCTGTTGGGGGAGGAGAAATGCTTTACGCACCATAAGGAGGCCTGTTTGCGTTGGCCGTTCCCGTGTTTCCGGCTCTCTTAGCATGCTTACGGGGCATACGGACTAAAACTCCTCCCAACCCTATGGTTTCTGACACAAGGCTGTGCGCTGTGTTTCCCATCTTCCGCTAGGAGATCGATGGGGGTCACTCCTGCGACTACAAGGACGGCTGGTTCCGACACCGTTAGGTAAGAGCAAGCCACGCGTAGAGCTCCACGTCGTTGCACTGCCGCTATCTGCTTTCGGTACTTTTTTTTGTTGAAGCGCTTTTGCCCAGATCTCACTTCAAGATTGGAGAATTGCATGCGTTGTCGTCATTAATAGCCTGCGCTTGCTTGGCGATGGGCCGCCTATGTTCGCCATTAATCTGCTGAGCGATGTTGTAACTCTAGACGCTCGATCCCAGATACCTCACCGCATCCTTGCTCTTAATGAGTTCAGAGCCAATTTGGAAGTCGATTTGCATAGGGATTCTCTTCTTCGTCAGGAGCGCTATCTAGGTTTTCTCTGTTCCCAGACTGAAACCGCGTTCATCCATCCAGAAGGTTGTTCGTCGCATGACTTGGTTCAACTTTCTTTGCGCGTTTTCAGAGTTTTGATTTTGATTTTGATCTCTCTAAACAGAGTGGGTTAAAAGACAAAGCCAATTGCTCCGCCTTCTTAAATACGTATAGCTTCTGCAAACATCATCACTCCACAGAGTGTTTGTCTGCATCATAATAGTGTCTCGTTTAGTAAGCCTCCTGTGCCCTTTGTTGTCGACAGATAGCCAGATGGGTCGTGTTAAGTCGCAATGGACCCATTTAAGTTTGCTTTAAACAAACAAGTAAGGAGGATTTCTATCTTTACGTATCCCAACGGAGGGTTAACTTTCTTTGCAAAGGATACACATATAGAGGAGCCACATCTGGCAAATTTATCGGCTCTCTCATTTCCCTTTATGTTTCTATGGCCGGAAACCCAGACGAGAGTGATCTTAAACCGATGACATTCCCTGGACAGTGTCTCCCTTAAGCCCACAACAAGATTGGATGTATATCTGTTAAAATCGAGATCTTTTAATCGCGGCCTGGGTCTCTATTTTTGTTCTGGGTGTCGACAGATTCATGAGACCTTTCTAGTAGAAACTTATCGAGTATTAGCAAATATTTGGGTGAACTAATTCTAAGTTGTAAACGTTTTAAAAACGATTTTTGAATTTCAATTCCTGTTCCAGATATTTATTTTATGTACATTCCTTATGTTTGCTTGTTAAAACAATATTGCTGTGTATTAAATTCTACCTATTTCTTTTAGGTCGAACTTGACGAGGCCTTTTTTGAAGCTTGCGAAAAACTGTGCATCTGTTCTGTGCTGTAGATCAACACCATTGCAGAAGGCATTCCTGGTGAAAGTTGTGAAAGAAGAACTGCATATCTGCACATTAGCAATTGGAGACGGCGCAAATGATGTTTCAATGATTCAAGTAAGATGATGTTGCAAAAATAGATTGATTAAGTATGACTTTGTTGTGGGTATAGAGGGTTTCTAGTCCAAGCCGCATCAATTTTGAGCTGGGTTGCACTTGGTGAGGGTATGACAGAAATTATTCTACAAATCTGAAAGCACCTAATTACAAAACAACTTCGAATTTATTGCCACTTTACCAAACCCAAAAGTACATTAAAAAAAACCATAGCGAAAAGCTAATTTTCTAAATGTCTGCCTAATGTTATATAATCAGTAGCTAAAGCGTGCCGGGCGGTGCATTCTTGCCTGGCAAGTATAATTTGCATAAGAGAATATTGAAACAGATGTGACACGAATTGGTTGCGCTATTGCCGTGCTGTGTTTGTCCATCTGTGTTTTCAGGCTATGAAAGGAACAGGCATGACGCCATTACAAAGTACGGATCTTTGCATGGCAGTTCTGGAATCATTTTAAAGCGAATAATTTGAAAGAACAATTTTCCCGCTGAATTATAATTGAAAGTGATAAAGACTGAAAATCTTCGTATGTATATCATTTTGTACCGTGTTTATTAACATAAAACTGGGAGCTCAATCGGCACCACCTTCTAAATATAAACGAAGTTAAGATGGAGAGCATTGTAAACACTCTTTTTCCAACTCATCCGGTCAGGACTCCCGACAACACACCAGCCCGACGCAAGGAAACTCCAGGCTTTAGCAAAGAAGAGCTGAGAATAGCTGTGCAGACAATGCAAAACAGAAGAGCACCCGGTACAGACGGAATTACAGCGGAAGCAATAAAAGTGACTGTCTGGAAGAATAAGCCTTCCCAAAGAACTGGAAAAAACAAAGACTGGTACTGATCAGCAAAGGATAAGGAGATCCAGACTTTCCATCTGCATATCCTTATGTATGCTGGACACTGCGGGGAAGCTTATGGAAAAGTTGCTGAAATCACGACCAACAGATGTAGTACAAAGAGCAGGTGACTTGGCAGAGGGGCAGTATGGTTTCAGGAAAGGACGCTCTACGGTAGGAGCTATAGAAGAAGTGGTGAAGGCTGCCGAACAGTGAAGCAATCGCTCTAAGAAGATCGTTCTGCTGGCAACCCTGGACGTAAGAAATGCTTTCAATTCAACTAGGTGGCGCGACATACTAAATGCGCTAGAAAATAGATTCAACATTCCAGCTTATCTATTAAATATGGTGAAGGACTACCTCAGGGATCGGGAGCTGATTTACGCGACCACAGAAGGCCCACGAAGGAAGGATGTAACATCTGGAGCAGTACAGGGATCAATTTTAGGACTAGACTTCTGGAATATTTCCTATGATGGCATACTGCGGATAGAGATGCCCAAAGACAGCTTCCTCGTTGGGTACGCAGATGACATCGCGGCAGTTTTAACGGCAAGAGACTCTGAAAACGCGCAAAGAAAGTTGAACCAATTCATGCGACGAAGAACCTCCTGGATGGATGAACGCGGTTTCAGACTGGCAACAGAGAAAACCGAGATAGTCCTCCTGACGAAGAAGAGCCCTACGTAAATCGACTTCCAAATTGGCTCTGAACTCATTAAGATCAAGGATGCGGTGAGGTATCTGGGATTGAGGCTCGACACAAAACTAACCTTCTGACAACAGATAAAGTTCGCAGCGGAACGAGCCTCTAGACTACAACATCGCTCAGCAGATTAATGGCGAACATAGGCGGCCCAACGCCAAGCAAGCGCAGACTATTAATGACGACAACGCATGCAATTCTCCTATATGGAAGTGAGATATGTGCAGCCGCGCTTCAACAAAAAAAGTACCGGAAGCAGATGGCGGCAGTGCAACGATGTGGACCTCTACGCGTGTCTTGCTCTTACCGAACGTTGTCGGAACCAGCGTCCTTGTAGTCGCAGAAGTGACCCCCATCGATCTCCTAGCGGCAGGAAGTACGTCCACGACAACGAGGCGGAAATCGGATTGCCAGCGGCAATCGATCAAGCAGCGCAACAAACGATGCGGAAGTGGCAAGAGCTCTGGAGCTCGGAAAGCGGAGGAAGGTGGGCAGCGAGGCTGATAAGAAACGTGGCTGAGTGGAACGACCGGTAACACCGAGATCAACTATTTCGTCACACAGTTCCTCACCGGACACGGAAATTTCAACGCCTTTCTCCATAAGATTGGCAAAACGGATAGTCCCGCCTGCCAGTGTGGCGATTCTGCAACAGACAACACACAGCACACATTTTTTTGCCTGCTGAAGATGGGAACACAACGCACAGCCTTGGAAAGCAGCATTGGTGCCTTTAAGCCTGAAAACATAGTTGACCAAATCTGACAAGCGACTTGAACTGGAAAAAAATCAGTCTGTGGAAGATGTTCTCAGAAGAAAGAAACGAGAAGAAGAACAATACCGGGAAAGCACGTGAACCTGAAAGGGCGTATGATTACAGCCCCCTTGAAGTAATGCGAAGAACGGCCCCGGGGGGTGTGTCAGAAACCATAGGGTTGGGAATAGTTTTAGTCCGTATGCCCCGTAAGCATGCGGAGAGAGCCGGATACACGGGGACGGCCTCCTTATGGTGCGTAAAGCATTTCTCCTCCCCCCAACAGAAAAAAAGAACTTGAATAACCAGGGGTCGAATTATAGCACCCGTGGGCGAGCGATACGTAACTGAATTTTGTTGATTTAACATGCAAAACAATAACAAATTTAGTCACGTATTGCTCGATCACGGATGCGGTAATTCAACCCCATGTCTTTCTGTAACGTTACTGGCGTCAATTAAAATATATATTTACTTTTATAATAAGAGGATTTGATTTTGTCCACTATATACTTTATTTAACTGCAAAGGTTAACTCTTGGATATACATTATATTATTAAATGTTACAGATGGCAGACATAGGCATTGGCATATCCGGACAAGAAGGAATGCAAGCCGTTATGGCTTCTGACTTTACTTTGGCTCGATTTAAATACCTCGAAGGTCTTTTGCTTACCCATGGCTATTGGTGTTATGATCGTTTAGCAAGAATGATTTTGTATTTCTTTTATAAAAATGCGGTTAGTAATAAACGTGCGAAGACATGTAGCAAATTATTAATAATTTATCTTGTGCAGGCCTTTGTGTTCCTAATATTTTGGTATCAACTATATTGTGGTTTTTCCGGATCTGTTATGATGGATCAGATGTATTTGATGTTATATAACTTAATATTTACATCTTTACCCCCTTTGGCGATTGGAGTGTATGACAAAAGAGTTCCCGAGGAATTACTGATGGGCCATCCGTATCTTTACAAACACGTACGCAAATGTTTTAAGTTTTAAAGACAATACAATATTTGATTCCATACAATGTATTTACAGGGACGACTGGGTAACTCGTACAAACCTCATGATTTTTGGATAGTTCTTTTAGATGCTCTGTATCAAAGTCTTGTGATATTTTTCATGGCACAGTGCGCTTATTGGGATAGCGATGTGGGAATTTGGGAATTCGGTGCGACAATAACTGCGTCATGCCTCTATACAAATTTAATACACGGAGCCATTGAAATTCGCTCGTGGGTGAGTTTCTAAAAATTTAAAATACTTTGAATCTTCCGAGTTTAATGAGTTGTATTTTCTTTCAGACAATTCTCCATGTTATGTCCATAGTTTTCAGTCTGGGTTCATTCTATGTGTTTTCAATAATGTACAACTCGTTGTGCGTAAATTGCTTTGGCCTACCATCGAGCTACTGGGTAATTTTCCGCTGCATGCGCTCATCAGTCCACTGGTTAGTTATTGCGATATCATCCGTGGTGAGCATAATGCCGAGGTAAGTTCATGAAATGAAATATTTAATATCTAAAATAAACCTATTGCTATCGCTTAGATTACTCATAACGACGCTGAAGACCACCCTTTGTCCAGACGATAGTACAAATGTGTTAAGGCAAAGTAAAAGAGCTCGAAGTAGAGGTGAGGAATTATTAGTTACTTGGTCACGATCGACATCTGCTTCATCGATATATAGGTAAAGACACACAACTGGTTTTCATTTAAATGCACTCTGTACAATACACAATGTTTTCCACTGTTAGATACGCAATTTGTTACTGTTATTTTTTGTTGCATTGTAGTTAAATAGTTGATTGTTTTTGCACACAAAAAATAAGTGATCTTCTATTATATAATTTTGCATGAATCATGCGTAAAATGTTAAACATTTATATGCACTTGTTGTTTGCATTTTGGAGATTCCATTATCGAGTACTTTAGTATTATTATTTATAGGTTATTGCCTGATAAAGCACGTATAAAAAACAAATGAAACATATTTGCATTTTATTTATTTACCACAAGAGTGTAGCATGAGTTATTTTGTTAAATATAGTTTCGAAGGTGTCTGACAGAGAAATACGAATTTTTTATCAGTTTGATTTGGATAATGCGGCAGTCTTGAGTTGCAGGAAGGAAGACGCATTTCAAGGTTCTTGCCAACTGATCCGAAACTGGTCTTAACACGTGCCTACACCTACACATATTAGCAATACCTGCAAATTAATGTAATACTGATTTTGATTTGGTTCAGCAAATATAAGCCAATTTGATCCGGAAGTTTGAATCTATAAGGCGGTGGGCGATCTAAATGTATGCGGAAGAGGGTTTATGCGTATATGCTACAACAAAACAAATATTTTTTTCCGTTTTTGGTGGATCATTATTTAATAATTCGTTAGACTATTCTGACTTCATGGCGGTGTAGCTTAACTTTTTATGAAACAACTACCCTTACTGCAACGATTTGCTTTTCTCTAAGAAACCTCTTGCGGAAATTGTTTATACGGTAGTTGGTATTATTAAAATATGAAAGATTCACACGCAGTGCTGCCCCGTTTTCTTCTACTGGAAAAGCTGGCTGCCATGTCCAAGTAATCGGTGCTAAAATAAACGCAAACACGAAAATGTGCTAAATGGATGAATTTCAAAAAAGTTAAATAACTGTAGGTACTCAATGAAAATGTGTAGACCCTAATTAAAGGTTTTAATATGCAGGCCAACATATAAACAAGAAAGCGCATTTTCACGCATACACGGGGAACGCTTGAGGGTAATCGATATAAAAGTATTTCATATTAGTCTGAGACAACACGACACTGCAGTCGCATGTTTAAATCAGATCAATAATGAGAAAATATCTGCCTTCGTGAATAGTGATATGGAAACAGTTTCGAAACACCAGCTATTCGGCCCTGGCCAGGTATCCGTCGGAACGGAAAATTCTCCGATTTTATACTATTCGGAGGAATTTTGCTTCGAGGTATTCTTCGGAACATCTATTCGGAATATTTTTCCGACATTTTGTAACGCATATCGGCGAATTACGTTGAAATGCGATGAAGTGCACTTTTTTCTTCAATTTTTGACAGCTGGTTCCGATATCCTCCGACAGAAATTGGTTGCGGAATTTTTTTACGATTTAGACTTGAGCCTCCGACAGAGTATGTGTTGCGAAAATTTTCCGTTCCGACGGATACCTCGCTAGGGCCGATTTATTAAAGAAATGTGGGCATTGAACGACCTTTCTTAACTGTTATTTTGCTATGCGTATCGGTCTTCCATTCGGATGTAAGGATTTAAGTTTGAGCCAATCTAACTCAAGAATGTTGCGATTCGTTGAACTATTGTTCGCAATTTTAAATTTGTTGATGTAATAACTTCGCAAGTTGTTTAGCCATCAGCATAAAATGGTAGGTCTCTCCCATTCGTTCAAAAAGTAAAAAACACTCATCCAAACAGACGGTCATAACAAGTTTAACCTTATATCCTATTTGCAATTGTTGCTCCTATTTATCTTTTTCGTTAACAAGAATTTAGCATTTTCTCAAATAAAATTCTTTTTGATAACCATTTTATTCGAAATGGTACCTAAGGCACAAAGTACGGAATATACGCCAACGGCTTTTTGTAACCCTGCACAAAGGGTGCATTTTATTTCCTAACCAAAAGCAAATATACAGTGCGACCTCAATAAAAGCAACTTATAGAAATTTTGGGCAGTTACTTTTATTGAGTTTGTTGCAATAATCGAGTCAAAAAATTGTATAGGCGCCAAAAATGAGACAAAAAGTTAAACACCTCATAATAATCGAAAAAGCGTGGCTTAACAGACCAAAACTGATAACTTAATTCATGTTTAAAATAAACAATAAGAAAAAAACAGCTAACGAAAAAAGAGTTCTTGCCATTATCGAGTCACCTTTTTTTGCAATTACTGAGTCAACAATCATAAGAGGTGTTGCTTTAATCGAGAAGTTGCACGTATCGAGGGTTGCTTTTATTGAGGTCGCACTGTATATAAATATATTCAAGAACTCGTGTGTGAGTGGCTTGCATAGGGCGATATCCACACCACATATTTTGAATCAAGGGTCGAATCGCTCGTTCACGGAATTTAGTTGATTTTACATGCGAAACAAAAACAAATTCCGTCACGTAATGCTTGTTCATGGACGACGCAATTCGAACCCAGACTTCTCAAATCATCATAATAGCCTATTCATTGGAGTAAATGCGTGGTACTCTCTATCGCCCTGTTATCGGTAATGTTAACTTGTTGCGCTGCATCGTACATAAATTTGAAAATGTATGTATATTTTTAAAACAATACTGCATTTGTGGAATTATGGTTGGCAGTTGTGCAGCTACAAAATATATTTAGAGACTGTTAAGGCCAGCCTGGAAAACATATACCCTAAGTTATATTTTCCATATAGATATGGAACACGTCTCCAAAATAGTAGCTCAACCCTTTTGGGAGCTCACAAAGACGAGTACATCTTACACTAAGACCATACTTACAACCGCTGGGCCACATAAAACTAGAAAACGTATATCTTTTTTAATTGTACTTTCTTGACAGGTTTCTCTAGTAACTTTACGAGATTATTACTCAAAATGCACCCTCTAAGGCAGACAAATAAGTTAGATTTCTTAACAATACACTTGACTACCGTCAGGACTCTATTGCATATGACTCCTTTATTATAGGACGAGCTAACCTTGTAATTTAGTTTAGTAATTTTATTTATTAAATAACTTCAATAAGTCAATAAAAATTTATACCCAACCAATTTAACTATTATAAATTTTGTTATGCTCCCGATTTTTTATTTTTTTTAAGAATTTTAGCTACTAAACAAGTTTTACTTTGCGCATTTAAACAAATTGTTGTGTGCCTTTTATTTAGTTTGCATTGCTGATCGTAGATTCTTTTTATTTCAAGTATATATCTGTTGGTTCAGCAAAAAGACTTTTAGGATGATTATTAATTTGTTTGTTGTTTTTATTTTTTCGTTACAGAATCTCCAATACTGGGGCTAAGAATCAGATTGTGACATCCATAACATGATCATCTATTGTAGATGATTGCAAAGCATCACATAAACCTGTCAAATTACGCTACATGGCTAAAACGCTGCTGAATACTTTTACTTGACCAAATAAGCGACGTCGACTTCGAAAGCCTTAGAAAAGTAGATCAGTAACAAATTATAATATTTATTATAGCACGACAATAAGAAACGACACTGCACTATTTCGAAAATGTAAAAATCAGTTGTTATAAATTTGTTAATAGCATATTGTTATTCAACGTCAACGCATGTAGGATGTTGGTAGCATTTTATACAAATTAATTGTAAGCTTTAAACCTTATTTTAGGATGTACACAATATCTAGGGAGTGAATCGAAAAACAATGAGTAATGGCCAAGAAAGTGTTCTGCTTGAAAGTTGAAAATATAAGAACGTACTTTGAATGTTTGAGTCGAAAATAGTTCTCATTAAAAGGTTATTAAAACAGTATTAAAAAATGTTTGAGTACAACAAAATCCTAGTAAATATATTTGAGTACGAATTTATATTATGTACCAAGCAAATTAATCAAATGAAACACTTTTTTTGCCATAATTCAATGAAAACTACCAAGAAAATCGTAAGCTCGGTTTGGACTTACTTCGTATTAAAGAATAAAACTTAGCAGCCTCCTGCTTTAGTTTTATGGCGAATTTCTAGTAAATGTTGTATTATATTTTACATATTGTAGTTTAATGATGTCAGTATAAGTTACTTCAATTATAATCGTGGCCTTACTATAGCAAAAGACTTAAAACAATTAATTTGAAGAGAAAAAGGTTTCATTTATCATTCGAACCAATATGCAAGTATTAAATTTACGTTTACATTGCAATGGAGTGTCTTATTGAGTGTAATAAAACAAATGAAGACTAAGCTACATTTGCAAAAAGGAAAAGAAAATACTTACATCATAATGTACCTGTCCTGTACCGTCAATCAAATGCAATACACAATTGCCAATGATTTTCTTCGTCTCTGTTTAGTGAATTAATTTGTTGTAATTTGTTACATTTTACATTGGCAGTTTGCTGAACTTTGAAAATACAGTAATACACATTGGGTATGCTACAAACTTATGTGAATCAAATACAATGCGACTTATGCCCTTTCCTTGTTGAATAAGTGCCGGAAAGTTTTCCTATGATAATATTTTACATTTTTATATCCGCCATTATTCAGAATTTTCCTTATCTCAAAAGGTTGATATTCCTATTATTTCATGAAATACAATTTAAACCACTTTGTTTATTTCATTGTTCCACTTAAAGTATTTGGATATAATATATTTTCAGCGCTTTTATGGTATTCCTTGTATACAACTATTGGCGATTGTAAATTAGTCGACAAGGATTACAACGATTTTCTGTCTTTTTTCTGATCAATGTAGTTTCGTCTTCATTTCAAGACAAATAATTTAAGTTAATTGTATTGTAAATATTTAATAAATGCGTTAATATTATGTAGGTACATATGTACCTGCTTTTTTCTAACTAAAATGATAGCTGAAATTAAGAAGTTTAGCACTAGTGTATCCTATTTTCGTATTAAGTGTAAACTATTTAAATATGTATATAATTTTTATTAAGAAATCCAATTTATAATTAAGATTTTAAAGACTGGCTGTGATGGTTGACAAACAATTAATGATAGAATTTTTGAGTGCATTTTAGAGAATAATAAATGTTGAATATAATAATGTAATAGCGACAGAAATCAATTCAGACTCGATGTTTTCCAATGAAGTGAATAGGGAAGTTATGCATTGAAATAAGTTTATTGCTAATAACAATCGGTTAAGATGTTATAACTGGAACAGAAATCAAAACTATAGCTAATAGAATTGTTAAATGAATGAAAATACATTTATTTTCCTAGTGTTAATTGTGTGTGTTTTATTCTATTTATTGCTGGAGACATTTTAAGTTTTATTTTCTCATGGTAGATTTATGCTATTTACATTGGATGCATTTGGATTTTGACGTGAAATGTTGTTCGAAACTTAAACAGGCCGAGTGCAGACGAACAATTGGTGGAAGGCACAATAAGGATGAAAAACTGACAGTTACCATGGCGAGTGCCGCATGGTGCAACGTCTGCGGTTATTTATATGCGGATTTGTTATTAGAGGAAGACTTGGGCAAAAAGTTTTAGATTTCGCAACGTAAGAGAGCGCCTGGTCACAAAACGCATCAGGGCTAAATTCGAAAATGTAACGCTGATTTTTGCTCACGACCCCACAGAGAAGAAAGATGACACAGCCAAGGAAGCATGCTACAAACTTCCTGAGACGACTTATGATAAGTGTACGACGTCAATTATTATTATTCTTGGGGCTTCAACGATAAAATTCGGAAAGGAAGGTATCTTTGGCTCAACAATCGAAAAGCACAGCCTGTACGAGAACACTTCCGGAAACGGACTCAGGGGTCGAATTACCACATCCGTTATCGAGTGAGTGAAATGCATACGTTATCGAATGATCGTGTAACTACATTGGTATGATCACATACGAACGGTCACGTATCGAGTGCACATTAAAAATTGTACCAATTGTACTAGCACAATTCTGCTACATTCATGGTTGATCGGTGACAAATGTCAAATGTATTGTTTTTTTGTGAAGGTTTCGAAAAGAAATTGGTGTATTTATAAATTATTAAACATTTAATTGAGTATTTGCTGTATTTTTCATCTTCCAAATCAAAAGATGGTTATTGTGAATCCATTTAACGAAGACGTTTTAGAGATAAAAAGCAATTCTTTGTCTTTACAAAACTCTGCGCACGTATAATCAATGAAATTATAATTTTCTTGAAAGTTTTAGAGTGAATAAGAGTGCATTCATATTCAAAATGGACAAACTTTATTTAAGTGGAAGTAACACTACCGCCTCCCCAGTTTTATTGAAACTAGGTGCAACTTTGTTCTTACAAGAAAGTGGAGGATATCAACATTGGTGTGGTTTAACTTATTCACTAATATTTCAATTGTAAAAACATTGAACAAAGGTTTTTTTAAGCTAACGATTATAAATCGGAATGTGAAAATAACAAAATAAAAATATCTTTCATTTTCTCTACTGAAAGTGCATCCACTCGACAGCACAAACCCTACCGTATGAAAATATGCTCGATCACTGATGACAGAATACCAAAATTCGATACTCGATACTCGATACCGTGTGCGATCATACCAAATCAACATTCATCAGTCAAGTTTGACTCGATAACTGATGTGGTAATTCGACCCCAGGTTAATCGACTTTGCGGTGGTTAAAATGTCATTATAACCAGCACGCGTTTACCGCATCCCAATATACAAAAGGGGAGGTGGCGGTCTCCAGATCAACAAACCGTCAACCAAATTGAAAATGTCGCTATCGACGACAGACATGCGTCGAGTATCTTGGATGTGTGAACGTTCCGAACGGCTAACAAAGACTCACTGCTTGGCAATGGCCAAATGGCGTATAAAGATATCCATAGCGCCGCAACAATGAGCGGATACTGTGCGAAGGTTTGACGTAGCAAGACTACTATCACGAGAGACCGCCAAAAACTTTGTTGACCGCGTCTCGCTTAACCTCTCGTCGTTTCGCTAGACGACGACAACGAAACCTGTGGTTTGACAAAGGTTGCCGACAGGCACATGCAGCCAAGAACGAGGTTTTTAAGCAAGGGAACATTTGCAGGTTTGTTTTTCCATTGTAGTTTACTTCAATTAGCCCCCTAAGGATTGCGATGTGCGTTATCTCATACCCCTTTTTAACCTGACTTTACCTAATATAACTACAAATATAACGCATCTATCCTTGTAGTCGTTGATTAATTATACGTGGAATGCTAGTAGCCAACTTCACGTTGGTTCCAACATTAGCGCTAGCTCTCGTGGTTCCGAGCAGAATAAATTGGAAACTCGCACTTTTTTCAGATTTTATTTACCTACATCTGTTATTTTGTTATTTATATAATGAAACATAATTCTCATGTACTTGAATGTGATATTCTTGAGAATCATAAATATTTATTAATCCGAAATGTAATTGAAATATGTAGGTATACGCCAAAGTGATATCACATTATATTTCCCAAAAAAAAAAAAAAAAAACAATTGACAAATAACATAAAAAACTGCATCCGTCGTGTCGACGCGTTAACGGAATCAACGGAACGAGCAGTCCCATAGAATCCGTCGCACATGTAAACTACCGATGACTTCACTTCATACATAGCCTCAATGAGATGCTCCTCAAACATGTTTCTCGAAGAAATTTGGGTACGAATTGTATTGAAAACACAATAAACTCACATAAGTTCTTTAAAATAGTTGTTTGCCCGCCACAAAATGTTTTTATTTTGAATTTTTCCAAACGACCATGACAGTTTCTCTCACTCTCAGTATTTCCCCTAATGAAAGAGCTTCCGCTTCCGCTGTGCCAACTGTCAACACATGCCGCACTCCGCACACAGAAAAGTAGAAAGTAAACCTACTTAATCCGTCGCTTCCGGCACGTGCGATGCATATGGGTCACTTTCTAAAAGCTGCTGTGTATTCTATCAACCTGTCAGTCGAATACGTTGCCGCAACGGACGCGACGGATTCTATGGGTTGGGCCCTTAAACCTACCTACTTTATCCGTCTGGTTGCACATATTATTTGCTTTTGGGAACAAATAGAAATTAGTTTCCCCTATTATATTTTTTCCATTTGTTTAAGGCCTCGTCCCACAGAGCGCGTTTTCAACGCTTCGTTGAATTCACCACGGCGTTTGAACGCGGCGGTGAAACGCGGCGGTGAAACGCGGGGTTGTGGAAAATTACAGATTATTTTATGACGCGGCGCGTTTGAAATAATTTTTCATGATTTTATATTCTAAAAAACGGAAAAATGAATCAAATGTGTTTGAAATTACCCATATTTGTGCGTTATGTGTGAGAATCGTATACAAATGCAGTTTTAAAGGCTGAGATATTGGAGGCAATATCAAAAGAATTTCTCTTTTTGTAAATTTCTTGCACTTAAATCCATTTTATTTTTCGGAAACTACATATCACGGCAAATAAATGCAATAATTCTTCCTCCGAGCTGATTGACATTTTTTTAGACAATGAAAACCAAGAGTCATGGATATTAATGCGTAGAATGTTATAAAATTATTGTGCAGAGTTTATTACCTGTACCTATCTACCTGCTACAGGATGTGAAGAAGCAAAAAATTGCACAGACTGCCAATATTTAAGTGATAAACCCTGCTGTTCAGAAAAGGGCGGGGACCGTTTAAGTACACATTTTCTTACTTTACTGTGATGAGATGGAAACTCAAAACGCCTATAGATAGTTAAACTTTGAATGCACCGCAGTTCCATACAAAATAAAAAAAGAAGCCCATCTAGCGTGCACATTAGTTGACGATTCCCAAAAGACCCATTCACAATCACAATATGAAAAGTCAGAATTAAAAAAAAAACAAAGAAGACAGTTATCAAATGTCGCTCAGTTTCGCCGCGGCAGTTGTTGAGATTGGTTGTTTTTGGTGTTTTGAGATTACCTGTATTGTGTTTTCCAACAAGCGAGGCTCGCTAAAATCACGAATCCAAAGTGTTTTCCCAATATCTCTTTAAATTTAATATTCTCCTCTCATTGTGCATTCTTTATAGAACCCAAGTTATGTGGTGAACCAACTAAATTACGTATACGTTTTTATAGATATCGAAACAAATAGACTTGCCCTTATTAGCGCTCGCGAAAAAATACGAAACAGAAACTAATATCCACCACCAAGGAATCATCAACTCAATAGTCCCGGAACAAACTTTAGATTATTACCTGCCAAAAAAAGCGTACTTATATTTCGCCAGCACAAAGCGATGGCTGCAGTATCAGCGGCGGCTACAAGTGTTGTTGTCTTGGATCGTGGCAATAACACAACTTGCACTATTAATTTACATGGTTAGTACTATTTACATGAACAATGCTTACACAATTTTTAAGGGAATAAGGGGAAGCTATCCCAAGCAACAGGAAGGGATAATATGAATTGCCTGTTAAGCCTCGGCTTGGCTTAATATTCAAATTGGTTCTAATTAACCTCACTCATGAGACTACTCCACTGACATCTCATTCAATATTTATTTCAATAGGTGAGGTATCCGGATCAGGCTTACCTCCACACTCCACTGCAAATAAAGCATTTTGTACCGTGTTTTAACTTGAAAACACATGTTGTCTGTAGTGATGTAGGTATAAATAAGCAATTAGAAAAACCTACTGTGCATTCAATTGCGATTGCCTGTGCGGCAAGTGCTGCGTAGTTAAATATTATTAATTGCCATAATCTATGCGGGTCAAAAGATGAACTAAAACGTCATGCTTCGTTAAATAGAAATTTGATTTGATTCCAACGCAAGTTCTATGTGACAATAATTGCTACCCATTTGAATGTTATCACGCCTAAAATTGTTAATGCAAACTAGTTTTCAATATTTGCTTATCATTTACTTATGTAAAGTGTTAGTTAATGGATTTAAGTCTAATTTTGTTGACTTTCTGCACTAATCGTCCTCAAATTAAAATAAAAAAGGCAGCCCGCGATGATATAAGTGGCTAGGTTGCATTAGCTGCTGCACTTCTAGCCAATAATGTCCTAGGTGGAAGAACGGTTTTTATTTTCTTTATGCCAAACTTACTTGTAATTTCCGGGTCTGTGTTTTAAAAACGAAATGTTCACCAGATTGTTATGGTTCTAAAAAAGTTTGCTTCCTTAGAACGAAATAATTGCAAAAGTATGAAAGACTCAGCTGGCTCAAGTTGATGTATTGTTCATATAGCATCGATCTTAAATGCATTCCCATGGTCCACGGAACTTCGGGTTCAAATTGCAGATCCACACTATTTTCGGACACAAATTAGTTAGTTAGTTAGTTAGATTTATTTATTTAGCAGGGCTCTGCTATTAAAATTCAATATTACAATATTACAAATAAACTTAAACTAAGACAGCCTTTGTACACAATGCTATTTTGGGAAACATTATCTAGGTAGGAAGGTAGTCTAAAGTCACTTCCGTTTCTTAAATTATAAAGCTGCAAATCTCTTATATATCTTAGGTATTTCTTTAAATAGTTAGGTAGCATTCCATATTTGATGTTAAAAACAAAACACAATACATTTACATAGACTCTTTGTTTTACACTTAACCACATAAGCATATCTAACATAAATCGTATTGGCGTATATCGATTATATTTTAATATGCTTCTCATGGCTCTATTTTGCAAGAGTTGCAGCTTCATTAAGGCATTATTACTACATAGATACAATATTGACGAATAGTACTCAAAGTGTGGCTTAATCATTACATGTAGATGTTTATGGCACACAGGATTGATATCCTATTTCTTATTCTATTGAAAAACCCGACTACTTTCTTAACTAGGTAATCTATGGGAAAGTCAAACCTTAATTTAGGTAGAGTCAATGATTATCCCTAGGTACTTTATTTGATTAACCTGCTCTATGGCCTCATTATCAATTTTTAGATTTAGGATAAAGTTATGCTTTAAAACCATACTTTTGGTTTTATTGACATTTAATTTCAATTTATTTGATCTTAGCCATATGCTTACTCTAGCTAAGTCTTCCTGCAACCATCGCGTACACTCGTCGGGTTGGTTCCGGAAATAAAGAGAAGTGCATCATCAGCAAAGAGGGCTATCTGGGAATGTCTGAGTTTATTTTTAATATCGTTTATATATATTATGAAAAGCAATGCGCCAAGAACAGATCCCTGTGGTACTCCATACGTAGTTTGGAACTGGACATAGTTCCATTTACGTTTGTGGTTTGTGATCTACCATTTAGGAACGTCTTGAACCAATTTAGCTCGTCCCCTTGGATACCATATCCGTGCATTTTGGCCAGTAGAATTTTCCGGTCAAATTTGAACATAGATAGATCTTGGTGTTGTTATAGATAATAAAATTAATTTAAAAGCTAATATAGATTACGTATGTAAAAAAGTGTCTAAAAAATATACTTCTTTGCTAGACTAAAATCAAAGATCTCGACAAGGACGGCAATACAAGTTAAAACGCTATTATAAGGCCTCATTTTCAGTACTTCACTACAATTTTATATCTTTCAACAGAATCAGACCTAACAAGATTGCAGAAACTCCAGAATAGGGCAATTAGGGTAATACTAAAATGTCATAGGTTAACACACATCAAATATATGTTGGATAAACTAGGGTAGTTGAATGTTAGACAAGAAATCAAATTTAGTGTATTAGTATTTATATTTAAAATGAAAAATGACTTGGTACAGCTACCAGATTATCTGACTTACAATTTAAACTATATTAGTGAAAATCAACCATAAAACCTGACAGGAGGACACAACTTTAGACTGCAGCTTAAATCTACAGTGCGTGCTCAAAACACCGTAATGTTTAAGGGGATAAATATGTTCAACAACCTTCCGAATGCACTCAAAACGCTTACAAATGTTACCAATTTAAAAAAAAAATAAAGAACAATTAATAAAAATTATAAAATCAGACAATCAAGTATAATTATAAATAAATAGATAAATTATATAAATAACTGGCTTCTTAAGCCAAATAATGAGTCACACACTCATAAAACAAAATAAATTTTACATAAAATAATAAGAAAATCACTAAAAATAATAAATAAATAAATAAAGGTCCGTCTCACGCGCGGTTTAGACGGGTAGTTAGGACGTGGGCATAATAATAATAAAAAAAATAAATAAAAAGTCTAGAGTAGGATGGAGGTGAATACAAAAACAGGTCCTTAATTCCTATCATGCAAACAAACGCGCACCCATGTAGAGTGCTCCTCTGGCTGCATTAATTTGCCTTAACAATATTTCCCTTATGTATTTTACTGCTTTAGCTTACGGTTGCTACTCTTATTATAAAGTATAAACAACAATCAATCCAATATTACAACATTTTCAGTAGTAAATCTGATTATTATTAACCTGCCTCCTTGGATGCTTTTACAGATCTTCTCCAATGTTTTGGATGGATTAGTTATTTTGGCGTGATCTTTGTTTTCGACGCAAAAAACCGATATTTTTTTGAAGATGAAAACCCTATTCTTTGTCAAATAAGGGGAAATAAACTTAAGGGCGATAGGTTTTTGGTAGCACCATGGTTTAAATAATTATTGAATTGTTGATTGGACAAATAGAACTGAAAACACTTCGTCAGTGGGGCTTTGAAGCTGATTGCACGTAATTTCGGATATTCATTTGTGTTACTTTCAGGTCCTAACAGATTTTGTTAAAATGTTGTCCATGATTCGCGTCAAGTTCAATTTAATGCGGTTTGATTATATCTGCTCCATTCCCCATAGTGTTTTTTGCGTTTTAATAATCTGTTTGGCATCAAGTCTTTGTAGGGTGATGGCACCCGTCGTCAGCCCTCTAACTTTTTTTTGTGTTTGATTGATTCTTGAAAATCCATTTTTCAAATATAATCAAATATTTGATTCTTCTTAATGTTTAAAGTCTGTAGATAAGAAAATACTATCCATCCTGAAAACCACTTATGAAAACCGTACACAGACATATATTTTTTACGCGCGAACTACCACCTGTTAGCGTTGTACTTTGTATGTCAGAGGCTGACTATTGGAGGGGCTGAACTTACGTGCCATCTTGGCTGCTTGGGTAATTTTTAAACTAGCAGCCGTATTTATTAGATTCCCTTATGATGCCTCTACGATGTTATATATATCGCGTAAAAATCTACGCAGCCTCTACGTGCCTTTTCTGAAATTGTTATTTATAAACTCTACTAAACGGGGCTTGTGTCTGAATAAGTAAGAATTCGGGTAAACTATTACAAAAAACACCGAAATCTATTACTTTTTGCTCTGAAATCGACATCAGATGTTTGTTGGTTTTAATATCGAAGGCCTGGCCAAAGGTAAAATCCCGAAAAAACATAAACAAAATGACATTTCAAAAACTAAAAAAATGTGAAAGCTTTATGCAACCTCGTTTAAAGTTACGAAGCCTCACGTTTTCCCGCGTAAGGACATTGTAAAGGATGCGTAAAGTTAAGTAAACAGACTCTACGCTAGGGTTTATAAATAAGGCTGTAGGTATTTAATACTAGCTCAATTCACACTGCATAGCTCGAAGGCATACACTAATTAACCCTGCAATAAGAACCGATATATATAGGTACATACTTTATTTAGAAATTCGTTGTGGAGTGAAAGCTGAAAGCTCTTGAAATGCATCTTTATACTCTTGTTGTTCAAGATGTATTCCTGCATGTTTTAAATTTCATCTTCCTAGGTCTAATGGTTTTCGAGTTTAACCATTTGATAAGCCATTGATCATTTTTATTTAAGGACTTTATAACTTGCAAAAGCGACTCACCCTTTACTCTAGTTTTAGCTGTGATAAGCCTTTTCAATGTTCGGTGAAAGTAATGCAAGGTCCGGGATATTGCCTGGTAGGTGGGGTAACTGCTTCTGGCACTGACACTGTCTTCTCCTTTAATGGGAATCTTTGAAATAACTTTAAGACGTTTTTTTTGTCAAGAACTCAGGGTCTTGGAATGCTCTTATTTCATGAGTCATTAGGTCTGTTCCTTTACTTTTAAATCTTTCGAATTTTTTCGAATTCTTACGTATTTTACTCAATTGTCGTTCCTCAACTCGAAAAATTCGTAAAAGAGGGCGGCTTCGAGAGAGCAAGATTATTTCCCTCTTACTAGTTTTCACTCAACAAATTTCTTTGCGTAAGAATTGAAACAACTGTCAGTCGCCTGAAAATTGACAGTTGATTTGAATTTGTTGTTCTTTTTGGCATTTGGGTGGAATATTCACATCTGTCATTTTTTACAGTTTAATACAAAAGCGTTCCTTAACTTTTGCGTAAGTTTCCCCTTTTTGAGAGAGAATTCATCCCCTCCGCTGTGATTTTGACAGTCTTTTCCATTTTTACCACAAAAGTAAAGGAACAGATCTATTGTTGATCCATTGTGATTTTTTCTTTAATATTCTAAAGTGAATCAAAAAAACCGGTATTGCGAATTGCTATCAACAATTTTGGTGTCAGCTGGAACTTTTTCTTTCAATCGTAAATTTGCAGTTGACGAGTTCGTGCTGCTTACAAAAATAACTAAAATAGTGATCAAATTTTTAATTTGTTTATTTCCAAAGGTCTCTCAATAAGAATTAAGCAACCAATCATTACCCAAACTCAACTGGTAGTTCCCATGCGCACAGAATCTTAGCACTGCTGTTAGTCTCAAAATGTTTGGCACAGGTCGAATGTTTTTGCAGGGCTTCAATTCATCCTCAATTTCTTGGAAAAGATCAATAAATGCATCCTGCGATAGAATTGGATGCATCCCCAAAACTTCTCCGCATTCTTGCCATTTCAACGATAGCAGGATCATCCAATTTTGTATTATTTCCTTTTTAATTATTTTTCTTTTACGTGAACCTATTTTTTGTCAACACATCTAGTTTTTAATTTAATTGATTTAATTGATTTTAAAGATTTTTGATGATTTTCTCAATTTTTTCTCAAAAATAAATAAATAAACACCTCTCAGACGCACATTCCTATTCACAGTAATAGACATATTTTAAAGACATTCACAACAGCACAATATTTTATCAATTCATTTTCACAATACCAATTTTTAATTCAGTTGATAAATTCTATCAACCGTCAATCGGTTGATAGTTGATCTTCGCAATAAGGCTGATTAATTAAATTGATATGTAAAAAAAAAAACGATGGTGCTTGTGCGTGAACTCTTGCGTAGTAAAATTCAACTTGCTAAATGCTGTTAGGGTCGCAGGTCTTAATTCGGATACACCATACAACGTATGACATACGTCATAAGCATAACTGAAACAAACAAATTATTGCGAAAAATTAGACCTAAGGTCCTACAGGGATTGCTAACGTTAAAATTTCCCATTCTCATAAATTTTTTGATTGTATTTCTTTGAATATTAATAAAATAACCATTACTTTTCTTTTTAGGAGCTACAGTTGTGTCCTGGAGAGTTAACAACCAAGAGCAACTTTTTGTCAGGTATGTAGTACGCCATTTATTTATTTATTTAAGTCTGTTGCATGCACATGTACTTTTTATTTACATTTGAAGAGGTTACAGAATAATCGTGCGATAAGATAAAATTATTAAATCAATCAGCTAACGGATGTATACATTAGTCGCGTCGAAAGGTTTCTACGATACAGTAAAACGTGGTTATAAAACTTGCTTTTAAATTGGAAATCCCCGACTCTATTGACGTTTCATTATTGCTCAAATACAAAGATCTAGTTGCTGTCGATATTATTGCAATTTACTTTTTCTTTTTGGAGTGGACTGATCTTTGTAAATGGTTTTCAAATAAGAGGTGTTATTTTGATATTTAAAGAAAGATGCTATTTTTTGAGATAAATGATCGGATATTTATTTCAAAATAAAGAGGAAGGTATGGGCAAATGGCCACCACAACCACGCTTACAGGACCATATCCTTTTCATGAAATTTTCCATAACAAAATCGCAAAGTGGCTGCCCTATGTCCTCGATAGACTCACGAATTACATCTTTGAGGTCTTGAATCGACGCTAGGATGTTGGCGTAGACCTTATCTTTCACGTGGCCCCAAAGGAAGAAGTCGCAAGGTGTTAAATCACAAGATCTCGGTGGCCAATTATGATCACCTCTTCGAGAGATAACACGGTCCGGAAACTTTTCCCGTAAAAGATCAATGGTTTCGTTGCTTGTGTGGCACGTCTTGTTGAAAGTAAACGTTGTCCAGATGAATACCATCCAACTCCGGCCATAAAAAATCCTTAATCACCCAATTCCAAAGAACGACGAGGAATGGACAAACCTGGGTTTTCTTCAACACTTTGGGCTACAGCAGCAATATTCTCAGTTGTTCTTGAGCGACGTGCGCGGGTTTTATTCTTCACATCACTAACTTGTTCCAACAGCTCGAATTTTTCCACCGACAAGGTGCTTCACGACGACCCAAAAATGCTTTAGTTTTGCGAACTGTGACTTTTTTTCACCATTTTTGAAGTGAATTTTTGTAACTTCAATGCGTTGTTGAAGTGTGTATAGTTCCATTTTTAGTAATAGCGTAGTTTATACTTGTCAAATGTCAAAAAATAACAGCTTCAAAAGAGACAGCTACCGAAATAGCGGATTATTCAAAATAACACCTCTTATTGGAAGACCCTTTAATTGCTTTCACTTTTTAAACTTTTAACATAACTAGAGTTCGCCCAGTGTTAGAAATTCTACCATTATAATGACCTGGCTTACACACATTATATTGGAAAAGAAATTACCAACAGCATTGAATCTCTGAACCATCTTCCCAACAAAAACGCAGTAAAAGTGGTTCTCAACTATTTTCCTTCGCCCAGTTCCGTAGCCAAGAGTTTGTTTCTTAAACGAACAAGCTTAAATTATTTTTTACACACATTTTTTCAAAGCAGAAAACGTCTTGATTTTTTGACATGTGATCAATCACCTTAGGTCTGTTCCTTTACTTTTAAATCTTACGAATTTTTACAAATTCTTACGCGTTTTACTCAATTGTCGTTCCTCAAATCGAAAAATTCGTAAAAGAGAGCGGCTTCCAGAGAGCAAGGTATGTCCCCTCTTACTAGTTTTTACTCAACACATTTTTTTGCGTAAGAATTGAAACAACTGCCAGTCACCGGAAAATCGACAGCTGATTTGAATTTCTTGTTCTATTTGGCATGAACTCTCTGCCATTTTTCACAGGTTACTGCAAAAGCGTTGCCTAACTTTTACGTAAGTTTTCCTCTTTGAGAGAGAATTCATCCCCTCCAATGTCATTTTGACAGTCTTTTCCATTTTTACTAGAAAAGTAAAGGAACGGACCTCTTATCTAGATCCACATTAATATCCGAATGAACAGATATCATAGGAAGTGAGCTTAATCTTGATTCCCCATAATCCGGACACTATTTTAATCTTTTTTATAGTTGAAAAGGTTTTTCAACACTAGCTGTGGTTGAATTTGAATTTTGGTTAAACCATTTGCGGCAATTTTGTTGATTTGCGTTGCATTTGAGGTGAAAATGGTACTCATCGCTGATTATGAGTGTGAATAAACTCGTTGCTCCATTGGAAGTCGGAAACAATTCTTGAAAACGCCGAGCATATTGAGTTGATAATTTGTTTTTAACTCGTGAACCAATTGAATGTTATGGGGTAAACAGGACTGCCCTCAAGGTGGTGTTCTATCTCCCCTTTTATGGTGTATGGTAGTAGACTCTCAGCTAAAGGTTCTCAATCTTCCTGGAACATACACACAAGCCTACGCGGACGATGTCGCCGTTCCGTCTGTCGGTTCAAACCTAAGGACTGTCTGCTCTCTGGCGCAGAGATCCTTGGGATTGATCGATGATTGGTGCACAAGAAATGGGTTTTCAGTGCATCCTCTTAAAACTAAGGTTGTTCTCTTTATGAGAAGGAGGAAGGTCACTGGTCTGATTCAACTTGTGCTAAAGGGTGTCTCTATCCCGATCTCTGATGAAGTGGCTTTTGGTACCACGCGCATTGGCCACCAAGCTTTTGCCAAACACTTAAATGTATTGGGCTTGAGCTACACCACCATCTGTCCTGCTTGTAGTGAGGATAACGAAACTGCGGAGCACTTCCTCTGTAGTTGTCCTACCTTTGCTCGCATCAGGCTGCGGATCTTTGGGGCTGACGTGGTGAATGCCGAACATCTAAGCTCTTCATCACTGAAGCTCCTTCTCATCTTTCTTCGAAAGACGGGAAAACAATGTAAGGCGTCTGTTTTGGCAGTACAATGGACCAGTGGTTGTGTCTGAGTGCTCCATCGGAAAGTAGCAACCTCCAACAAAAAAAAAAGAAGAGTTTTATATGAAAGAATGTGTATGCGTAATTGCCGTGACCGCAAAGACCGCCTCGACTTAACCAACTACTAGGAACGTCGCCTGGTTCAAGTTTCAGGGTACACTTCAATACTTGCGTACACCCGAGCAATGTTCACTTCATTTCGAACTGCACGAGGTCTTCCAGCAAGCGTAAGATCAGATACAATGAACCAATCAGTAAATCGTTGGACCACTGGACGCATTTCAAAAATTAAAAAATTTCGATATGCCGACTTTTAAAATAAAACTGAATTCACAAGTTTTTCAAAGTTAATTCTAAAAAAAAAACCTTATTATACAATAATTAAAACATAACGGTCCGTATGCGGCACCTTGTATAATTATGAGTCCTTCAATCCCGGGTGGGGCATAAGGCGGCGACAAACTTCCTCCATCCTTCTCGATCGCGGCCAGATACTTCAGCTGTGGCCACTGTGTTGCTGCTTCGGCCAAAACCGTAGATATCCACGTTTTTCTTCCAACTCGCCGTGTCCCTTTAGGATTCCATTCGAAGGACTGCTTCGCTTTTGTCGTTTGGTCTCCCCAACGTGTATGCCAATCCAGCGCCACTTCCGCTGCTTAATTTCGACATTCAAAAGCTTTTGACCCGTTATGCGCCACAATTCCCGGATCTTAAGAATGTATCGAAGGCAGCGGTTTATATATGCCTGTAATCTTCTCGAGATAGAGGTAGAGACTTTCCAGGTTTCACAGGCATACAGCATTACGGATTTGACGTTGGAATTGAAGAGCCTTAACTTGGTGCGTTGGGAAATTTGACTGCAATTCAATACTGAAGACAACATTCCAAAAGCGTTGCGGGATTTACTTATTCTGCTATTAACATCCAGATCCGTTCCTCCCTCCGACGATACAAAACTGCCTAGATAGTTAAATTGTTTTTTTTTTTTGCATTTTTAATTCATTTTTATTTATTCCTTATTTAAACTTAATTCTAGACAAAAACGATTAAATCTAATTAAAAACTAGCAATGGTCTTAATTCTAGCTTACTGGCTCCAAGCGAGCACTCTAAACTTAACATTATGCTTAAAACTATTGCCTTTCGGCCTTAAATCTATCGATATTTATTTTTGCTTGTTTTTTTATTTTTCCAGAAACTGATAAAAACTGGAATTCTTTATTATTTGTTTTATTTAAACCTACTTAAAACTACTTAAAACTACCTAATCTTCTTAACCTACATTACCTCAGAATGGGGAGCAATCTTAAGGATTGGTCACCATCCTGATCGCGTCCATGGGTGCCTGGCAGTCGCCAACTGGGTTCATCTGCGCCGCCGGGACTCGAGCGAGGCCATAAGCGTCGGTCAAGTCCCGCAGGCACGATAGTTAAATTGTTTGAACTGCTCAATGGGCGCCTGTCTCAGAACCTTGTATACGCCATGTAAATTATCTTTACTAAAATAAAAACCTGAATGTTTCTATGTCTAAACACTGACCTAGCTTAAGTTTATTTTTTAACGTCATTGTTACAATGAGTGTACTTGAAAACTCTGGAAATACATATACATAAATCAAAAAAAAAACACGTGATAATTTATAAAGAAATTGGTTTGTGTTTCGCAAAATTAAATAAAAACGTTTTCCCCATTGTAAATGCAGCTATAATGAAGCTAGAATTCTTTTTGTGTGTTTGTGTGTAGTGTATGCCTACTAACAGCACGATTTAACGTGTGTATACTAGTCCATATGACATCATTATAAATTATAATTAAACACACCGCGACGCAAACGCGGTACAGCATCAATAGTTTTACATATATTCATCATCAGTTGGGTTTCCTCACAAACCGTCAGGTCATTAGTCAAAGAGACCAGAAATATTGTAGTACACAATGTTTAAGAATGGAGTTTGTACACTCGACAACAGATACAAACTATTGAAGACAAAAACAAATAAATACACAATATAACGCTCCATTGCGTCGTCGTTACTGGTACTGGTAGTTGAGGGTATAAGACAAAAATTCCAGTTTCGCTCGGATGTTTTGGTTTTTGCTCAATCAAACAAAAAACGCTTAATGTTATTTTTCGCCGTTCATTGTTCTATGTCTACTTTTTACAGATGTTATGTGTTTCTGCTTAATTTTTTTTTGTAAAGTAATTAGGGATGAACATTTAAAGCTGTTCAGTGTAATTAAAAAATGCATTCACCTGATTTTTATAAATTGCATAATTTTCTCGACACACGTGATTGATTACAAATATAGTTGTTTGTTTAAAAATGTTAAGCTGGTTTATGTAGTTATAATGGGACATTTCGCGAAGCTATCCCTTTCACAAGTGGGCTGCCTCTTTTGTCTATGCATAACCTCACTTGTGGGACAAAAAAAACAACAACATATTTTATATATTTGATTGTTTTTATTTATTATACCAATAATAAATAAAAACAATTGAGAGGGGAGATGCTGATTAGACTTGGCGGTGCCCAGTTCTTAAAACGGTTTCACACACATCAATTGTGGTCTTTAAAGGAAGCGGCAATGGCCACAAGACCCTTGGCTACGACTTTAGTCTAAAAAGGACTTCCCATCGGCAATCAAGCGAAAAGTCACACTTGCGAGTCACTGATTCTTTTGCCTTAGAATGCACAAGGCCCTGCCAGAAAACATTAAGGAGACTATTATGAAAGTCTTTATCAATATAGTCCTGCAAACGGCGCAGAAGCATATAGATACTACCAAAGCCAGAAGGTAGCGTTACATCAGGTCGATGAATTTTACGCTTAAAACTATGAAGATATCTTTAGTGGACTGATTTTTGTTCGGTTTGCGTTGATGGGGCCTAGAAAAGGAGAACTAACGGCGAACTCTTCGAGCTGTACAGAGACATCCATTTGGTCAGAGAATTGCGATTGAGTAGCTCTGCCCCGAAGAGTCTTCGACTCAAACTCAGAGAAAAAAAACAGTAAAAGAAGAACCCAAACAAATTTAAGTGGGTAAGACATTTAGCTAAGACGGGGCTCCTTAGTCGAGGCCCAGGTTCATTCTGAACTGAAGGTTTTCCCTCTTTTTGTGGTCGCTCGTCATAGACTGCCTACTAGTCAGACTACATAATCTAGGTTATGACGTCATCGGCTACGCCGACGATCTGGCAATTATCATAACTGGTAAGCATTGCTCTGCCATTAATAGTGGTATGAGAAATGCTCTACTACATGTTTTAAAATGGTGCAATATGGAAGGTTTATCCATCAATCCAAATAAAACTATTCTAGTTCCCTTCTTAAATGGCACTACATTAAGTTACTCCAATGAGGTAAAATATCTTGGAATTATCCTCGATAAGAAGTCATGTGGGCCTCTGTAGATGTCTGTATGGCAGGACTTAGGGTCTTAATCCCAGTATGATAAACTGGTTGTATACAATGACGATCGGAGCCATTATCTCGTATGCGGCAATCGTTTGGTGGCCGAAACCGCAACCGCGAAACCGAACTACCGCAAATAAGCTTTAGAAAATACAAAGGATGGCCTGTCTTGGCATCACTGGGCAATGCGCACTTGCCCTACAACAGCACTTGAGACCATTATTTGGCTTTCGCCCCTTCAATTGTTCATTATGAAGACGGCCGCCAGATGTGCCATCAAACTACAACTAGAACACAAGTTTAAACCAGGTGATCTTGTGGCACACCTGAAAATACTTAATCAAATCCCAAGCATGGACATGTTCTGCTCTATGGTTAGGGAGTACAGCTTTGGGAAATTATTCAAGGTAGAACTACTGGAACGTGCTAGTTGGGCCAACGGTATTCCTACATTGGAGACAAAAAGCATAGTCTGGTACACCGATGGATCAAATATGGACTCCGGAGTTGGAGCTGGTGTCTTTGGACCCAACACCAAAGTTGGGATACCCATGGGAATGCGCCCCACGTTTTTTCAAGCGGAAATCCACGCTATCGAAACTTGCGCTGATTAAATCTCGAAAAAGGGATTAAAATTTTAAATCAGTAAAAAGTTGTCACTATTTTTGCCAACCCTAGGAGGGTAAAACTTGGATGGGTACTTGGTCATCAGGGCATTGAAGGCAACGAACATGCAGACAAACTAGCCAGGGCAGGTTCCGAAACCGTTCTCTTTGGACCAGAACCATCCTGCTCAGTCAATTGGACTACTGCACTAAGGCTAATTAATGAATGGGAAACCAACTTCATCTTGAGCACTGGGAAAATGTCCCGGATCTAAGACAATCCAAACTATTAGTTAGGCCTTACTCCTACAAGAAAATCCTTAGGCTCAGTAAGGAAAATATAAAAAAAATTTGTGTGCTTCCTCACAGGCCACTGTGGTCTAAAATACCACCTCAACAAAAGGAGCCTATGCCCGGACACTGAATGCAGATTCTGTTTGGAGGATGTCGAAAACATCTTCTGTGACTGCCCGGCTTTTCATTGGTTGAGAAAACGAGTCTTCAACAGAGAGACTCGTACACCGGCAGACATACAAAAATCTGGGAGGTCACACGGTCTTAGAGTAACCTTACACCATCGATACAATAGAATTTTTGGGTCGCAGTGTCATCCATTTGGGCCTGAGAATTAAAAAAAACAAGGTTTTTGCCAAAGTCGAAAATTATGACACACAAAATATAAGTTACAAAATCACAACACATTGGATGATACTTAGTACGACTGTTACTTAGTGTAGGTAACACTTCTGTTTCATAGCCAAGTCGAAAGTGAAAAGAATATAATGTTTGGGCGTCGCAGCTATGCGCAGCAACTTAAAGCGCTAAATAATAGAATAGATGTCAGGCTTTAAAATGCATATAGTCTCCCATCCGAACAACACTGAACACATAAAGTTTTTCTCTCATAAAGGCAAAAATTGGCAAAAAAAAACATTTTTTTTTTTAATTTAACAAAAAAGAAATATTATAAGCACCCTATGGAATGTAGTTTTTTTTTACTTTCCAGTTTCTTGATATTGTTTTTTTATAAAATCCAAACAAAATTTTCAATAAATAACACCTTAAGTACTCGTAAAAAAATAAAATCAAAACTACCTTCACAAGCCAATTTTCATTGAAATTATAAGCAACTGCAACTTCAAGCCCAATTATTTTTGTTTTACATAACTCCCACATACAGTTCTTTCATAATCGCTTAGTAGAAGGTTTAAGCTGCAGCCGAAACCGGTTTTTACATCAATTTGTGCAAGTCATTTTTTGAAAATGGAAATCTTGCCTAAATGTTGAGACATCACCCTTTATAGTTAGAGCTGTTTTCGAGGAAATCTTACCGTGAAAGATTTAAGGTTTGTGAACAAACAAACAGCTTATACGCGCGCGCCACCTAAGGCGAGGTCTTCCTCTACTGCGTTGTCCCGCCGGGACAGTGACCCCAAGTAGGGGGTGGCAGGGGGGCAGCATGCCCGCCATACCTCACTGACATTGACCCCAAGCAGGGGCAACATGCCCCCTTATACGTAACTCACTGTTAAACTTTATAAACCAATGTATGCATTTATGTCGATATACGTATGTATTAAGAATGTATGAATGTGAATAGTCGGCGCAGTGGCTTAGTGGTAGTGTGTTGGGCTACTAAGCGAGGGGCTCAGGTTCGAATCCCGAAAGGGCCAAATTACATCTTAAGGTTTTTTCCACTGCGCCACCTCTCGCGAACGTCTGACAAACATCCGAGAGTAAAACTGTCATGAATGAGCTTCTCAATTAGCCGTTTGGACTCGGCGTAAAATTGTAGATCCCTTCCATTCGTCCCAAAAATTGAAAACCTACACAAAGCGAATGGTTGCGAGAAGCTAGGCCTTGGGTCCCATTGACCTGTCGCGCCAAAATATTTATTTATTTTTTTTTATGTGAATTAACACCATATGGCATAACTTACTTAGGTGGCGCTACAGTCCGGGGTGGACCTGGGCCTCAACTAATACGCCTCTCCAATTAGCACGATCTTTGGCTAGCTGATTCCAATTGCGCACTCTAAGTTGGTTGAGGTCCCCTTCCACTTGTGCGCGTCACCTAAGGCGAGGTCTTCCTCTACTGCGTTGTCCCTCCGGGTTGGAATCGAAGACTCTTCGGGCCGGAGCGTTGGTGTCCATTCGCTCTACATGTCCTAGCCATCTTAGACGACAGATGCCTATTTTTCTGACCAGGTCGGTGTCGTTGTACAGCTCGTAGAGTTCGCTGTTAAATCTTCTCCTCCAAAGCCCGTCAACGCAGACGGGACCAAACATCAGTCGAAGAATCTTGCGTTCGAAACGGCCAAGAAGATCTTCATCCGCCTTTGTTAGGGTCCATGCTTCTGCGCCACTGGGACTGGGATGATGAGGGTCTTATAAAGAGTCGACTTAGTGTTTCTTGACAAGGCCTTACTAGTCAATTGCCGTCTCAGTCCAAAGAAACAGCGATTGGCAAGTATAACTCTTCTTTTGATTTCTGCTGTGGTGTCGTTATCAGAATTGATAGCGGAGCCGAGGTAGACAAAGTCCCTAACTACCTCAAAATTATAGAAGTCTATTGTGACTTTCTGTCCGATACGTCGATGTTGCGTGTCTCTTCTTATTGACAGCATATATTTTGTTTTACCCTCGTTTACCACTAAACCCATTTTTGCCGCTTCTGTTTCTATACATGCAAACGCACCAGTGACAGCTCGCTGTGTTCTACCAATTATGTCAAAGTCATCTGCGTATGCAAGTAGTTGTACAGACTTTTGGAAAATTGTGCCTCTGGTGTTGGCTTGTGAGTTGCGCACAATTTTCTCAAGAATGATGTTAAAGAAGTCACATGACAGCGCATCACCTTGCCTAAATCCTTTTTTGACATCAAAGGTCTCGGTGAGATTGTTTCCGACCTTAATGGAGCAGCGAGAATTCTCCATTGTCATTCTGCACAATCTGACGAGTTTGACAGGGATGCTAAAACTAGACATGGCTCTATATAGCTCGTCTCTATTAATGCTGTCATATGCGGCCTTAAAATCAACTTGAAATGCATGTTTCTCTTTTTTAAACGTGCGTAAACATCTGCTGTAGGCAACATTTAAAATGTTTAATATCAATTCAATGAGACTTCTAATGCTACATGTCCCATCGGACATGTCGCTGAACAACCAGCAGACCATCAGTTTATAAACGCAAAAAGTTTAAGGCAACCCATTTATTATTTAGTTTCCGTTATGTGGATCTTTTTGCTTTACCCTTTACCTACATTTATATATTGCATTACTCTCTTTTGAAGGTTTTTTTTTGTGCTCTTACTGTTGTTGTGTTTCAAAATTCATTTATTTTCCGTTACTTTGCCACAATGTTAGCCATGGCATGCGGTATCCGTATCCGTACCGTACACCACCAACCGCTCGCGAAAATGGCCAAATCAACATCAGCTTGAATGTTTCTGTTTTTGCTAACTACCAGAGTTTATACAAGCAGCGGTTATCGACAGTCCCTTAGTTGCTACCCGTTTAGATACCCGCACTGGTGATGTTAAGCTATATCAGCGCAACAATAGCATTGCAATACAGTAAAGCATAGCAGCATTACTCTCGTTTTGTTGCCGTCTTTCGTTGCCCAATTTATCGCAAAGTCGTCCTTCTACGTGCTTGAGTTGTGTGGTATAGTCAAATGCCAATGTGTACAACAAGCCAGCAGCGATGCTTCTGCTTGTATCCTCACAATGGAAGCGTATAGCAGACACAAAAACCAACCGCCCAACACCATCAAAACAATGCCATGGTTTTTATGAATGGAATTGCTCGCTTAGAGGAATCTAAATCGATAAATCCTGGTGAATCCGGCTTCTCTCTTTTTGGTACAACTTTTTCAAATGTTTTTTCTGAACTAGTCACAAACTCACAACAAAATGAGTTATAGAGTTGGTATAAATTTCCAAGATGTGTGTATCCGTGTGTTTGTATATAATGTATTAGATGCTGGCTAAAGTAGGTATGTGCGGTTTTTTTGTTTAACGTGAAACTATACATTTGTTGAAGCTTAATATAAATTGGAAAATAATATGATATGAATCCACAAAAATGAACTTAACTCGTAGCCCAATGCACATCCATTTGCGCATAATTCCACACCGGCAGCCATCCACAAACGATATAAATGCAACTTGTATTTAGCTCTTGATTCATTTTTTTTCCTGCTAGCTGCTACACCAAATGCTTGCTACCGCTTTGCGCTTTGCCTGTGATGCGACGACGACGTCCTTTGCTGAATGTTGTATATGGACGGGACGTATACACAACACTAATGTGTATAATGTAATAAATGCTCCCTCATCCAAATGATAGATAGTTTTTATAAATGCGTATAGTTTTGTTGAAATTTCATTAAGCAAAAAACTAAACGATGCGGCATGTATAATACATGTGGCTGTGTATAGCAATAGCAAGCCTTATATTCGAGTGTGGAGTGTTGATATATACATACATGCTGCTACTGCTCGGGGGGGGCCATTGCCTGTACGCGCCGCGCCGATTGTGCTGGATGATGTGCTTGTGCTGTATAACAGAAGCATTTGCTGTTCACAGACAGTTTTTTGTCAATTTACAGAGAAAGAGAGCCTGTGCATTTCTAAGAGTCTGGCAGTTCTTTCCATTTTCAAAAAAAAAACGAAAAAAACATTCTCAAATGCGTGCTTCGTGCATTCTGGCACTTTTTAAATTGCTGCAGGGGAAAAAAATGAATTTTGTTGCCTTGTGAGATATTAAAATTCTGAATGTGAGTCATAAATGAATGCTAATTTTTCTTTAATTGCCTCTAACTTATAATGCTTATTCCCACACACGCATAAATAGATTGTGCAATTGGAGTTGTTCTTTAAGCCTCGATTGTCGATTGGTGTTGAAAGTGCCTACGGCTAGATAACCAGTTTTACTCTACACAAGACATTTGATCACCAATTTTAAAATAAAAAAGTTCATAGCCAATGTCATATATTTTGTTTCTAGATTGATTAATAATACGAGTTTAATTTATTCATTTTTAGTTTGAGGCATGTATTGGGCTATGCAGAACTCAGGTAATACTCGTAGGCATAATGAGTGCGCGATGCTAGATGGGTTATATAAGCTCAGTTTGATTAACTATTACATACTATTTGACATCTACAAATGAAAAGTAGTTATTTGGATGCCTACAACTTATATGCATACGCAAATTCAAACGTACCTACTCATATTTTATTCAATGTGTTGTGGTAGGGTTAAGGCACTAGTATCCGGACAGTTAACGTATTTGGTAACTTTGACTTCCAACAGTTTTGTCACTATTAAAGTAAATATATTTGTTAAAGTGACTATTTTGACTAATAATAATACATTAACATTTTTTTCAACTGTTGCGTTCTAAATATTTATAAAAAAAAAATTCAAAAAAGTTAGATTTTCACTAGTACCGGACACTTTTTTTAGTATCCGGACACAAAAGTTTTATATAAAGATTCAGTCCTTTTTGCCTTTATTAAATTAAATTAAATTAGACGCTTTTATTTTTTTAAACATAGGTACTTTAATTCATTTATGTATTACTAGCTGACCCATGCTCGCCTTGCTTCACCCTCCGTTTTTTTATAAATATGTTCCCTCCTTTCTAAAAGCAATAAAAAGCAAAAACAAAGACAATAAAAACATAATTTTAATTCCTACTAAAAACTCTACACAAAAAAGATTTCCGCAAAGTTCTGTTATTTGTTCCCTCTTAGGCCCCAGTTATAGCTATTATTGAAATGCATCATTGAAAATTTAGATTTTCGATTTTAAGACGATTAATCAAACTATATTGGCTTTAATTGGTATCAAAATGAAGCTAATCAATTATATAATTTTTTTACAAAAGAAATTACTTAATTCTGATTAAAACTTTTCTTTAAATCCACTTTTATTATTTCACTGATTGAAATCGATTTCAATGAACAGCTGATTTTCGTTTCCCAAATTTGGAACCCAATCGTTTCACTGATGTGTTCGATTCTCTTTCTATTCCCAGCTGTCAGTTGTGCGTTCAATGATCAACTCTAACCTCGAAACCTGCAAACCTGTGTTCAATTTCACTGACAGGTCCTTCCACTGACACCAATTTTTCAATGATTGCTATAACTGACTTGTCTTAAAATGAAACCACGATTCCACTGATTTGTTCCAATGATGCATTTCAATGATAGCTATAACTGGGGCCTTATCCACCTCAAATGTCGGCGAAAAGAATCAACACGAATGAAACAACTTGACATTGACACACGAACCCTACCCAGCCCATTTTCAAACGTTTCCCAATGAACAGCACCCGAAAAAGTGTTCAACCTGTATGTATGCGCTGGAAAGACGACTGCCGATTGAAGTGCAAAACATGATCACGTTAGAGCGCGCACATAATAATCACACACACACTACTGCAACTATACTCACTGCTGCATGACTACTGACAGTTGTATCCACTGAAAGAAAATTGTGGGCGATGTTTTGAATAACTGTTTTGAATTGCTCAGCTTCAGGACAACGCAGGAGGATATTTTATATCTTAAATGATTCAGCAGAAAATTTACTAAATTAACCTGTTTTTTTTTATTTTTCAATCCGATAAGCCATTACTGAGCTAGGTCTGTATAAACAGAATTTTCCTTACATATATCCGTTTTTTTGACTATTTTATAAAAACCAAGTTATATTCCGGGTTAAAAAAGTATCCTAAAGCTCGACCCAGAACATAAGCAATCACTATGCCAGGTTTCTTCAAAATCCGTCCAGTAGTTTCTGCGTGATGCTCGGTCTGGCAATTTTTATTCTACAGTTTTATTATATGTAGAGATTTTATTATATGTAGAGAAGAGAAGAGAAGAGATGTAGGTACCCATTCAGTACATATACTCCGAGTCCTCCTTGGAACCCCAAGTTCATCATCCACTGTTATGTTCAGTTTTGCAGTTATCTTGTTTGACGATTTTGACTCTTCTTATAAACTTCAACATTTCTTAATTGTTCTGACAGTGCCTCAATCACCAGGGTTAAATACGACTCATGCCTATCTATCTATCTATCTATCAGCAACCGGTTTTGAACACAATGGGCGACATATTCGAAAAGCGTTTCGCTTCTCATCCAATCGCTTTTGCTTCTTCCCAAAAAACATAATTTTGGCATGCTGTCAACGATGTCTTTTGGCGGACGCTTGTATGGAAATACCACCATGGGTTCAAAAAGGGTTCCGTCTGCTGAAAAAACAATTAGCACCAGTAGTGTCTCTTTCTCATTTGCAGCAGCAATTTGGTTACTTTTTTGTAACCGTTGGGGCTATGTTTTTGACAGTTTTTGAACAGAGGCAATAACTGCTTTCGTCACGATTTTAAGGTGTTTTTCTTTTTGAATCCTTTATGATTTTTTGCACCGTATTTAACAGATCGCCGATTCCAAGACGAAATCCACACTTGCAAAGATCGGCACACCACTGAGTAAACCGTTTCTCCTCTTCATTTGTCAAATTTTCGTACTTCTTTAACCGATAATGGGATGTTAAGCGATATAATCCATATATTTTTTTGCTGCTTTACGACTACTTAATTAGTCTGACCTTATATCATCTAAGGCCTTAGCCATACTTTCTGCAATCATTGTTTAAAAAAGAACTAAAATTGCATTCAAAAAAACAAGCCCGGAAACTGAAACTGTAATCTCATCTCACATTTTTAGTATCCGGAAACACTGTGTCCGGATACTGAAAATGTTCTTCAATTTTAGTTTTAGTATCCGGACACTAAAAATCAGGCCAACAAAATAATTTTATTCTCTATCTTTTGAGTGCTGCGACGATGCGCATTTTCCATCAACCATCCAAACTATCAACAAGGTCTTGAAAAATTGGAACGACAGAATGCGAAGCCAGCCGAGGCAGCCACTTGAATGACGTTGTATTCCATAATTAATGGGAGTGTTTCCTATTAAAAGCCATAATACATAATACATGGAAAACAAATAATTTTGTTCTTTTTATTGCATTTTTAAATAGAAACTTGTATTTGACCCACCGTGTACCTCGTTAAGTCTCTTGTGTAGTCCATCTAACGTTCGCCTCTCTTGTGGCTTTTCTCCCTGCTTCAAGCTTTAGTGTACAAGGCGGGATATTCACAGAGGGATCAGCTGGTTCTGAAACAGCTGTCGAACTTAGTTTTGCTAATTCGTCCGCTTTCTCGTTGCCTGGAATGCCTTCATGTCCCGGTACCCAGCAGAGCGATACCTTGTGCTGAGTGCCAATAACCTTGAGTTCTTCGCTACAGCATTTCATAAGCTTGGATTTAATTTCTGGTGCAGTTAAGGCTTTTATTGCTGCCTGGCTGTCGATAAAGAAGGTAATACCTTCAGGTGGTATTGCCCTTGCCACAGACTCACGGGCTGCTGTTGTCACTGCCAGGACCTCTGCTTGGAAGACACTACTGTGTCTGTATCGGGAAGACGTACCGATTTTGATATGCCCAGCATTTCGGAGAAGGCGCCTGACCCCACCCCGGTGTCCATTTTAGATCCGTCTGTAAACACGGCTACGGATTGCGGGATAGGTACGAGTCCGTCTCTCCATTCTCCCCTACTAGGATAGGTGCTCGAGAAAGGTCTTGTAAATTCTAAAGTACCGATTACACAGCCATTTTTTCGCGTCCTTTAAATGACGCTCTGACGTCAAAGTCGCGTCACAAAGCCGTCATTTAAATGTCGTTGTGTGTGATCGCCATTTTTGGGATAATATTTTCGGCGTCATTTAAATGACTAGGGAAATGGCAGACCAAATGACATGATTTTTGTGCCATTAAAATGACGGAAAAAAAATGACCGTGTGATCGCCCTTTAAGGACGCCTAGGACAAATGACCAAACTTTTTGGCTGTTGCGCCATTTAAATGGCAGCCTCCAAAAAATGACTATACACGAAATTCACGGCATGCCATTTTTCTATGCAAATGACAAATGACGCAGTATTTAATATGATATCTGTGCTTTCAATTGGTGTTTTGCTCGTGGCGAAAGGACGTGTCGCATTTCGGTAAAAATTAATAAACTGATTTTTGTTTGTTTTGTTGTATTGTGTTGTTCGGTATAATGGTATCAAATAGCATACAGCACACACCTCAATAAACTCAGCGATAAGAACCTTGTAAATAGCGTCGAGAACTACCGGAACGATGCACGTTATCGTTGGCTGCGATACGCGGAAAAGGAATCGCAGCGATCGAAAACTCTCACCAGTGCCCAAGTAGCGCAGCGTGATCACCAGTCGCGCTTCCGCTGAAACGCTGTCTCGCATATTTGTGTTCTGTTTTTCGATGTGTGGCTTCACCAACCTCAACAAATAATCGAATTGATTGGCTAACATACGAAGGACATTGCGATACAGTTCAGGTTCTTCTTCGCGCAATTCGAGCAGTAATTCAGCACAAAATCCACTTTTCTCGCGATGGCTCAACCACTTCTTTTGCCAAATACTCCGCTTTCGTCGCGTTGGCACGGTGTCAATATCGTCTTCACTGCTTTCCAGCATACATGTTGCCAAATACGCCGTCTCCGCAATTTCCAGCATCATCGCAAAAGTTATTTTTGCCATATTTTATTTATTGTAATAATTTTTCTTTCCCCTGTTATTTAATTTAATTAAAAAAATCTTAGCACACGTATTCGTCTTCGCCGAGAGAAAAACACTCAATGACAGTAGCTATATTTTTCTCATCGGTCATTACCGTCTGATCACAAAACAGATAAATGACGCAAAATCGAAATAATACGAAAGGTGACATTTGTCATTTTGGTGTGGCATGTCCTTACCGTGTGATCGTCATTTTTTCGTTCGTCATTTAATGGCATCCCAACGGAAAATTCTAAATGACGCGCAGTGTCCGTCATTTTATTTTGGGACAAAAATGACGTTGATGGTCATTTCGTGTGATCGCCATTTTTTCACAAATGACCAATGACGAATCGTAGCTTGAAAGTGACTCTAATGCGACATTTTTTCCTGATGTCACAGCGTCATTTAAATGACTCGAAAAAATGGCCGTGTAATCGCACCTTAAGTATGGTTTGATGAAGTCCGTGATAGGTACACAACCAAAGTTTTTCTGTAGGATCGACAAGTGACCCTTTGCATTCGGTTTCCATGTTACTGATTGGCTGATTCGCACGGCAGTAATGACGGCTGATGATTGAATAAAGATGTCTAGCGGAATCAGATTGAGGATAGCCTCAAGTCCTGCGGTTGGAGTTGTTCTCATCGCACTGGTGGTGCCGATGCACGCTAGTCTTTGAACTTTTTTAGAAGCCTTTAAGCAGGTGGCTTTATTAGTTGCCGGCCACCATTTTTACGTAATTAGATCTTTAACCCTCTAGCAGAACAATTTTTGTTTTTGATGAATAAATTATGGTTGGTAAATTTTAGTGAATAGACCATTAAAATAAAGTCGAAAATAAGATTTGACCAATGTTATGAGTTGCAGGTGAGAAAATAGGTAGACCGCCAAAAGGCGGGTAGTCCAGTATACCAGTACAAAAAGCCGAGAGTTTTTTTTTCATTAGTAATATAGAAAAGATACAAAGTAACAAATATTTAAACAAAGGATGATTAGTTTGAAAAATAAGAAAGGTTAAAATAATGTGATGCATTGGTATAGTTAATTTGGTAAGATTTCTTGTTTGCATCTTCCTAATATTAAGGCCCGTTTCCTAAAACAATCTTATTGGTCCGGCATATAGCCGATATCATCGCAACGGGAATTCAATTCCAATTCATACGATTTTTTAAAGGCCAGATGGTTTTACGTTTGGTTTACTGATCGCTTGTCTGGCTTTTGCTGATAGTTTTAAACAAGAGTGTTGGCAAAACGGGGTAAATCTATATCAATGTAGATCCTTTTTGAAGCCCTTGGGGTATATGACCTCCACACTATGGGAAGCTATGAGAAACTTACGGACTGGCAAGCCATCTTGAGGCATTTACAATTTGAAGCAGATTATTTATAGACCTATCGGTAAGTTCTTCTGGGTCCTCAAAAAAGTATCTTCCAAGGGTTTTGTTTCTTATGTGGCAGAGTGGTAGGGTGTCTTTATGCACCTCTATTGACTATTGCCATGTCAATAATATTTATATGAAGGGTAATTTGTCTAAATGCGGATGTGGTATCCTTTATTAGACTGTCCATAAGATCTACGCCCCCATATGGAAGTTATAGTCCATTATAATGCTGCGACATCCAACTCCTATCATATTTTTATGTTGCTATATCATGATCATGATTGTGGCGAAACGGGACAATCTGGATAGTTAAAATTGTTTTCATCATTGAAACCGCCAATGGAGTCACTATCATTTTAAGACAGAGGGCGTTATATATACGATTTTACTTTCGCAGTGTGCTAACTCGTCAAGCGCCCTTGGAGTCAGGTACGAACTGCGATCTTAGCTCAATAGTCTGACTTACTTGACGAGTAGCATTATACAGTCCTATATTAATACTATCATACCTTTGGGCAGCAAGAATTTGCCTGCTCACTGAAGCTGTACCTGCTTTACAGGATAACAGTAGGAACTGAGTTCATCATTCTCTCGATCTGTTCCTCATTCATTTTAAATAGATGAAAAATATCCGTCGTCGTTCATTCTGAAAATAAACCACGATGTTCTTCACGTTTTCCATTTTATCAGACATTTTGTGCCGAAAACCGCAAACACACTTCCATTTGACAGATAATACGAATATACAGAGCTATCCATGCATGACAAGAACGAAATTCGTGTAAAATTCGAATAAACTGTATATTTTCTATCAGGAAATGCGCAGTATACAGGTACACAAAACTTCACGTCACGTGGATTACCCGCCTTAAGGCAGGATGCATTTAATTATCGGATATTGATGAAATATTTAGCGAAGAATCATAAACTACATTTATAATCAAAATAATACTCTTTTTCCTATTTGCAAGTAATTTTTTTAACTGTAAGAAACAACAACATTTTTAAAAAATGTTTAAACTTTCACTTTATAGACAAATAATTTTTTGTTGACGTGGACTGAAAATTTGAATCTAAATGACAATACCAGCCAAACGTATTGTACAATAACCATTAAACGTATATTAGTGCACAGAGAAAAACCAAATAGTACGCAAGGTTGTACGCCAAAGCAAACAGAAAATTTCATTGAGAAATGATTGGGTTAGGTTGTTGCCCGCCAAAAGGCGGTCAATCCTGCTAGAGGGTTAAAAGCGTTTGTTATGGAGAACCCATTAATTTCAATGTCCCGTCTATCCATTACAAAAGTCCTGGTAAAAGCTTCTATTTTGTTGTCTGTAAAGTTTTGTGTAAGATTGGCACAAATAAAATTTATTGTTTAACAATTAATTAAGGTACCTACGCCTTTGATAGAAAACATATTGATCACACGTCTAGGTTCTTACTCGATGTGTAACAGCTCGTATAGTTCGTTTTTGAATCTTGTCCTTTAAAGCCCGTCAACGCAACGGGACGACAATTTTACAAAGAATCTTCCTCTCAAAGAAAAAGATTTTCAGCCGTATTAATAATAAAACTCAAACCGTTCTCTAACTCATTTGTTTCGTAACTGCTAGTTAAAAATTTAACACATTAGTTACATTTTCTTATTAATAAAGAAATATAACCCATATATTTACTAATTGACGTATTTCCTATTATCGTGTGTTTGCATTGGCAGCACTTCCCCAAATCACTTGCAAATCGACGGGAATGGTCTCCTTTTCTGCTGCCATCCTTCTCTTACTAAAGAAATACATTTTTTTCATATTTGGTTTTGAAAATCCATATTTATTTTTGAATATTTTATTTGTATCTAGTATTCTCATAGAATTTTTTTCGTTTTTTTTACGCTTTTTTCGTAATGGTGCAGTGATGAAAACCGAATCATCCTCCAGCACATTCAAATTATGAAATACGGTGGGCCATTTTGCTCCACAATTTTCAAAATTTATTCAATATTATTTGTCACCATTTGATATTTTGCGCGGCAACCATGTTTTGCAAGGCTAACAAATCGCTAACACACCAACCACCGTGAGTTAGTTATGTAGAAGTTACAAAAGCTTAGTTATCTTCTAAAAATGTTTATTAATAGGAATTTGAGTTTAACCAATGTGTTAGGTCTTAGTTAAGGATAACACGATGTTCCGCAGCTATTATTAATACGGCTGTTAATGTTCATTTGCTTGAGACCAAGTTCAAGGTTCAGGTTATCGGGTTCTTTGCGGAATTTTGTTTGTTGTTCACACAGTTTCCGTTCCTATAATAGCAAGCACACCAGTCACCAGTGACAACACTCTGTATTCTACTAATTAGTACGATATCATCAGCGTAAACAAGTAATTGAGCGAACTTCTATATGATCGTGCCTTGTGTGTTTACCTGCTAGTTTCTATCAAATACGGTTGCATTAATGCTCATCGCCTTAAATATCCAACAGATAATGTTTGCTTCATCATATTTAGGTCACTTACTAATCTATTGATGGAAATTGTATACAGACCCGTCATATCCAGAGTTTCTGCTTTGGTCAACTCACAGAAAACAGTTAATAATCTGAACCACTCATGGCCTTCATTACCTGTATCCATCACACGAACTCCTTAAAAATCTTTTCAAATACTTGGTCAGGAATAATTAGTGATCTTTTAAAGTAAACATAGTTTTTAGGTATTCTAGGTTTATATAAAATGTTTTTTATATGTTTATTTAAAATCACATTTTTAACATCGTCTTAAATTACCTATACGATAACTGGGCATGAACGATTCACTTCCTCACCATTGCGTCATTTGTCAACGAACTGATTGGTGTGCTTTCAGACCCCGATAGTCTATTTTTTTCGTTCAAAATCTACATATACCATGGGAATAATCGTATAGCTAAGAACTGTTTATAAATACAGTATCTACTTTAGGTTTATTTATATAAATTTCGAGAGATAATCGAATCAGACCACCAATGTCGTGTCTCTTTTCGTCTCTCTACCACTACAAAACTTACCCAGAGAGGCTCTCTGGATTTCCCAAGAGTTCTTCCCTGGGCTCGATTCCTAGTGTTAACGCTAGCATCTGTTTATGGGAGATCTCTTTCATCGATTGGGTCTCGACTTAATGATGTCCCAAGATCCTCATTCTTCTGCCAGCCAACGCCGGACATCGGCACAGTATATGCGCGCTGCCTCAGATTCCTCCAGGCATAGTTTACAGGTATCATCTTCTCTAAGGCCCATCTGCCTTAAGTGATACCCGAAATCCTGTTGATAAAGCCACCACCCATTTCAGTGTTCGTCGAGTCATGCTTTAAACCCTTCTTTGAGTGGAGAAGGTCGGCCACTTAAATGCCAGTTTAGCTGGTCTATAATTCCTTTTCCAATTGAAGAGAATGGTTCTGGTCCTAACAATTTTCCAGTTAACCCCTATTTTGCAAGGGAGTCCGCCTTTTCGTTGCCTTAGTTCCCTATGTGTCCTCGTACCCAGGTCAGTGTTACCTAATTTTTAGATGAACTCTTATTGAACTTGAGTTCACATTCCAGTGCGAATGATGTTGTGATATTTGTCTGTTCCATGCGTCTGATCACCACCTGATTGTCCAGTGCTGACCCTCAAGCAAGTAGTCCAACGCATGCAGCAATGCAATCACGTCAGTCTGGTATACAGAAGTATGTTTCCCGAGGTTGACGCTACGGGCTACTGCCAGCTCTTCTGAATAGATACCGGCACCCACTTAGCCATCCATCATGGATCCATCTGTGAAAGTAGCTATTTCACTACTCCTTCTTTCTGGAAGTTATCCGGTTTACTTAAGGTTTAATATAGATAAATTGTATATTATCTCTATTAAATATATAAAAATGTTGTGAAAAATGTATAGTGGATCATAAATTGAGAACGGCTAGGTCGACTTAGCTCAAATTTTGTTTCAGTTGTTCGTAATTGCCAAGAGATTATTGTTACGAAAACCCTCCGGGAAAGTCTGGAAATTGGATAATTCGAAATTTGATTTTTTTGTATGGAATTTTTTGTGCAATTGTTCCGAAATGGCTTTCCGAATGGAAAAATAAGAAAATCTTAGTGGAAAATTTAAAAAATTCCGGAAAAACAGGAAAAATTTTATTTTTTTTTTCGAAATTTTTTTGCATTTTATCGCATGATTTATAGCTTTTGGTAAATATTAGACGCCCTACACCCTTCGATTCCCTGCGTACTGTACATGGTGTGTTCTGCGCCACTTTCGGGAGCTTTACCAATGTTTAAATTTGCTCGAAAACGATACACATTGTAACTCATCTCTCGCCGATGAACATTTTTCTACGCCAACGACATTTCATCCCTCGAACCCGACCGCGATGTGGCTGACGACATTTTGCACAGAGTTCGCATGACAACTTTGAATTTAGATCTTAAAATTAGTTCTGATCGAAGCCACGTGCGTACTCATGTGCTGCTGTCGAAATTGGGAATGCCAACGCAAAATCGTTCGATGCACAATGCATTCAATAGCGAATTGCAACGGGTGGAAGACTATGATCGGGATGAGCTGGCCAAAAGAGTGCAAACAAATGTGCCGCTGTTGAACGATTCGCTGATGAGGGTTGTTGACGATGAAACGGGAGGCATTTACTTTCTCGATGCTCCTGGTGGGACAGGCAAGACATTTGTCATTTCGCTGATTTTTCCAACAATTCGGCCATGATCTTTAATTCCGATGGTTGTTGTATCCTCCGGCATTGCTGCCACACTGTTGGAAGGCGGCCGAACTGCACATTCCGCTTTGAAGCTGCCGATGAATCTTCTCACGGTTTACAAGAAAAAGTGAACCATGTCCAAATTTTTGCGAGTTCATATTATCGAAGGAGGAAATGATCTCTAAAGTGTTTCCCGGCTTTGCACAAAATTATAAAAATCTCGATTGGATTAGTGAACGGGCGAATAATAAGGACGTCAATAACTTGAATTTGATTATTCAAAGTCGCTGGAGAATTGCATTCGTACAAATCCGTTGACCGCGTGACCGACGAGGACGAAGCGACCAACTGTCCGACGGAATTTTTGAGCTCGCTTGATTTACCATCAGGAACTCCGCCGCATAATTTACAGCTGAAATCATCCGAAATTTTGCAACGGTACGCGGTTGTCCGTCAAGAAACTGATGAATGTGATTCAAGCGACGATCATCAAGGACAAATTCAAAGGAGAGGAAGTCCTTATCCCAATAATTCCGATTATTTGATCTTCCATTCCAGTTCAAGCGGATTCCGTTTCCCGTTCGATTGGCTTTTGCGTTAACAATCAATAAGTCGCAAGGCCAATCGTTGCAAGTCTTTGGGATTAATTTCGAATTTCCCTGCTTTCGGATGGTCAGCTGTACGTTGCATGTTCGCTTGTTGGCAAACCATCTTCGTTTTTTGTTTTGGCCCCGGAAAACAAATCGAAAACCATTGTTTATCATATCGCTCTCTACTGATTTCGATTCAATTCAAATAAATTACATTGGAATTTTAGCTATCTGTGTTTTATTATCCCTCTGGAGTTTATATGAAGGCGTAAAATTGGGGCGAGACGAAATTCGCCGGGTCCGCTAGTTATAATAATATAAATTAAATGCTCCAGTTAAAATAATTTTTCAAAGTTCTCATATGTATCAGAATATAATATTTAATTGTGTTTCATTTGTTTCAGTAAACTAGCATCTTTTGATGGAAAAAAGGCTATTCGAGGAGGCATTCCTTTTGTATTTCGTAAGTCGTTTTTGGGCCCTAAAATCTGTCCTACAGGACTTAGTTTTTTTTCTTCTTTTTTGCAGCTCAATTTGGACCGTGGTCCTTTGGGCCGCAACATGGATTTGCAAGGATAACTAGATGGACACTCGAGAGGCCACCAGAGAGGCTACATAATGGTGATGTTGAGGCTCTTTTCTCTCTAATGGATAACGAATTTACTAGATCCATGTGGAACTATCCGTAAGCTTAATTAAAATGCGAAAGACAAAAAGTTGAATATTTATACAAAAAACAATTTCAGATTTCGGATAACCTATCGTCTTATTCTTCGTGAAAAAGAACTCCATTTCCACATCGGTGTATATAATCCCAGTAAAGATCTCACGTTTTCCTTTAATTTACTATTACACACTTATTTAAAAGTTCCTGATGTTCGACGTTGTCAAATAACTGGACTACATGGTTGTACATTTATTGATAAGGTATATATATATCTTTTATGCATTGTTGAGCACATCATTTTATATAATTAACTTACGCAGACTCGGGAGGGAGCACTTTATCAAGAAGGACGGGAAGTGGTAACAATTGGAGAATGGACAGATAGAATTTATCAGCAAACGCCACAGGAACATGTTATAACAAATGTCGTATCTGGAAGGAAAATGCGGCTGCACAAATACAATTTCCCCGACACGGGTAAGCATATGGTTTCAGTTAAATTATAAAATATATGATGAAATTTAAGTATGTATGGCTGTATTCCAAATTCAAACAGTGGTGGAACAAGGAGTTAGACTCCAAAAGAAGACAAGTTAGGCATTTCTACAACAGGGCCAAAGTTGTGGGGGGACAATGTTACATGGGATCTTGTATAGAAAGTAAGAACTGCGTTGGGCCATCAAGTCCTTCGCTCCGTTCAAATCGCCTGGCCCTGATGGCATTATACCGGACATGCTCCAGGGGCAGTTATGAACTTGATCGGGATATATTTATACATTGCCTTCGATAAGGCTATGTACTTAGGGCATGGAGAGAAGTACGAGTGGTTTTTATACCTAAAGCAGGTAAACCAAGCCATACTTCAGCTAAAGGCTTCAGACCTTTCAGTTTGTCGTCATTTCTCCTTAAGACACTTGAAAGACTTATTGACATTCATATAAGAAACAAGTGTTGCAACGGAACTTTATGCAATGCTCAACATGCATACTTAAAAGGTAAAATAGAGGGCAGCCTTCACCAAAAAGAATACGCACTGGCGGCCATTTTGGACATTGAGGGGGCATTTAATAATGTCAAGAGGGAGGCCATCAAAAGTTCCTTGGAAAAGATTAACGTTGAGCATAGTATTACCAATTGGCAATATTAGATGCTCTCTACAAGAAATTTCAACTCCAATCTCGGAACCAGTTCAATAAGAAGATCTGTTACTAGAGGCACCCCCATGGAGGGGTCATCTCTCCCCTTCTCTGGGTGCTAGTCATAGATAATATACTTAAAGAACTATGTAAACAATGCAGGTTTCAGCGTCACTGCAAACGCGGATGACGTAGTTATTCGGCCCTAGCTAGGTATCCGTCGGAACGGAAAATTCTCCGATTTTATACGATTCGGATGATTTTTGCTTCGAGGTATTCTTCGGAACATCTATTCGGAATATTTCTCCGACACAGTTTGTAACGCATATCGGCGGATTACGTTGAAGTGCGATGAAGTGCATTTTTTCCTTCAATTTTTGACAGCTATGTTCCGGTATCCTCCGACAGAAATTGGTTGCGGAATTCGGTTACGATTTGTACTTGAGCCTCCAACAGAGTATGCGTTGCGGAGAATTTTCCATTCCGACGGATACCTCGCTAGGTCCGATTATTATCCAAGGAAAATTTCTTAATGAGCTCATGGAAACAGCCCTCAACAACAGACTCAGAGTATGGGCTGAAGGATTTGGACGGAGAAAACGGAACTTGTAATATTTAGCACGAAATACAAGATACCGCTTTTCAAGATGCCCAGACTTGCTGAAGTGGAGCTCATGCTCTCGGAAAGCGCCAAATATCTTGGTACGGTACTAGACAAAAAACTAAATTGGAAACTTAATTTCCAGGAAAGAGTCCGCAAGGCTCACAATGCTCTCTTTGCTTGTAAGAGGACAGCAGGGTTTTTAAATAATAATTAAATTATAGGTTATAGAAATATCTTAAGGGAAGCGTTCTCTGATATCCCTGTAAAGACGGATGAAAGTCTTTGTACACTTGTTCTACCCTGACAGAGACGATTGGTCTACGAACTTAATTCATCGGGAAAACGAGGCATCAGTATGCACTGAAAAGTCCTTTGAAAAAGTCCTTAATAAAGCGACAACAAGATGGTCACAATTAGAAGGGCATAAGGTTTCAAAGGCACTGTGGCCTATTTTAAATCGGAAGAAGACTGAACAATTAATCAATTTCAGCAGAACAAAGTTGAGAACAACGATAGGAATACTCTCCGGGCACTGCCTTATTAGAAAGCATGCCATGAGACTAGGCCTAGCTAATACGGATACATGCAGGTACTGTGAGGAGCTACAGGTCGCGGAAGACATCACACACCTTATTTGTGAATGTCAAGCAATTGCTCGGAGTAGGAGAAAGTACCTCGGCATGTACTTCTTTAATAACTTGGAAGAGGTTGGTTCCTCAAATAGTATTGAGGCCATACTTAAGTTTTGTATGGCGATGGGCCCGATATGGTGCTTGGTCTATTGTGACGATCTCACAACCCCCATCAAAACCACAGCTGTACAAAATATACATAACAGAATCAGGTAAAACACCAAGCATCATTGCAACCGAAGCTGACTTTACACCATAACGCCCAGAAGCCAGATAAGGATTTATGCGTACCCGAAACTTCAGTTTGGGTATCTGATTTCTTCAAGTGCTTACTCGTAATGTCAGATTCGAAAGACGAGATGCAAAATTATGAGATTCGCTAATTAAAGGGCCCAACCCATAGAATCCGTCGCGTCCGTTGCAGCAACGTATTCGACTGACAGGTTGATAGAATACACAGCAGCTTATGGAAAGTCACCCATAGGCATCGCACGTGCCGGATGCGACCGATTAAGTAGGTTTACTTTCTACTTTTCTGTGTGCGGCATGCGTTGACAGTTGGCACAGCGGGAAAGGAAGCTCTTTCATTGGTGGAAATATTGAGAGTGAGAGAAATATTTTGTAGTGGGCCCGGACAAAGGCAAACAACTATTTTAAAGAACTCATATTGTGTTTTCAATGTAATCCGTACCCAAATTTCTTCGAGAAACATGTTTGAGGAGCATCTCATTGAGACTATGTATGAAGTGAAATCATCGTGAGACTTAAAAACAAGATTTCACTAGTGTAGTCTTCACGCTAAAAAGTACTAAAGTATATTAGTTCCTAGATTTATGAGTTAATTCATGTTAATCTTGAAGTAGGTAACCATTAATAGAATGCATTTTTAAAATGATTTCATATTTTAACCCATACATTCTTGCATTACTTAAAAAGTAGCTCATGTTTTTCGTAAATCCGTCACAAATTTCAATCGATTATTTGGTAATCTTTTTTATTTTTTGATTACTTAATTAGTCATATGGAATCCATGGATAGACCAAGCTCGGGAAATAGCTGATTTCGGCGACGATGAGTATCCAAACATGCTCTGTGTGGAATCGGGACATGTATCAACTCCAGTCATACTATTACCAGGAACAGCATTCGAAGCTAGCCAAATCTTACAAGTAAGTAAAATTATTATTTTCAAAATAAACTGGTTGCCTATCCTTGTTGGTGCTGCCATCTTTATCAGAAAATAATCTCATTTCACATACACATGCTTAAAACTATTGCCTTTCAGCCTTAAATATATCTAAAATTTGTTTTGTTTGTTATTGTTCAAGAAACTTTAGAAAACTTCAATTCTTTATTATTTGTTTTATTTAAACCTACTTAAAACTACCCAATCTACTTAACCTAAATTACCTTTAATCAAAGTGGTAAGCACCCTGCTCACCTGGCTGGCAGCCGCCAACAGGGTTCACCCTGGCCGCCGGCCGTCGGGACTCGAGCGAGGCCATAAGCGTCGATCAAGTCTCGGAAGCACTCATTAATGTTGACGAGTCCGGCCCTTCCAAAAACCCCCTTAGCTAAACCTATCTAACTGAAATCTAGCTTCAAACTAAGGAGAATGATACGTTAGGATCGCACTGACCCGGGAGACGTATCTAACCTCACGTCTTCGTTAAGCCACCAAAATTCGATGAATTGCTTTACCGTTGTCCTGATCCGCAATTGCGGTCCTAAAATGAAGGAGCTTCTGATCATTGGCGGCGTACCCGTCGTGGGTGAGCCGCTTATCCCGCGCGGTGGCTGTGGTACAATACCGGCACACCATATTTTTGCTGCACTAACCCTTTCATATCAACATGCAGTAATGCCAGACCGAAGGTACTTTCGTGGTACATTAAATTGGGGTAATAAGCGCCTGAGATCGGGTTGTTATTGCTGACCATCACCCTTGCAACGTACTTTTTCATCGCAATACCTCTTATTTAATCGAAGTCACGCTGCAAAAGCACGATATCGTCTACATACGCTAAAGTATGTCTGAGGGAACCCACCAGATCGCTTGTGTAAAAAAATATTAAACAAGTTTGGAGAATTTATCGTTCCCTGTTGTAAGCCGTTTTTCATTTCATAGACCCTGTTAAAAATCGTACTGCCAGCTTTAAAAACAAATTTCTTTTTCATAAGCGTGTCATAAGTCATATATAGCAATAGTCATGACTCTAAAATACCCAAACTGGTTAGCTTATAGAAGAGCCACTATAACCATACGATATAAAGTCAACCAGGCAGGCATTGTTTCTTAATTTTAATCTTAATTTTTTTCATGTCCCGAAATAATTATATTTTCTTCAATCCATCTCCTGCTCTTGGAAATTTACAGAAGCAGTATCATACTAAATCATATTCCTCAGTCGTGGATGCAAATATGAGTAATTTTTTATTCCGAAGGTCGGCAAAATTGGTCTCGAGTCCGCGAAGGACTTCGGTCATACCTAACCCTAAACTCAACTGAAGGTCTAACATCGAACACCGAGTGCGGAAGGTAAGCAAAGCCTTCTTCGCCTGTAGCAAAACTTTCGACAAGAAGTGGGGACTTCGGCGCAGGGACATAAGTCCCCGGGACATAAGTCCCAATTTTTACAATTGGGACTTATGTCCCATTTAAGTGAGACATAAGTGCCAGATTCGATTTGGGACTTATGTCTTGCTTAAGTGGGGCATAAGTCCCAAACAAAAATGTTGGGCCTTTTGTCCCACCTGACTCTGCAAAATAAGACCCCAATGAAATAAATGAAATAAGGCCCAAAAATGTATACAGGAAACAACAACACGATTTTTAACAGAATTTGGGGTGTTATTTCCTTTTTTGATCCCTTATTTCCTAATAAAAATTGGGGTCTTATTTCATTTTTATTATTTTTGCCAAACTATGACATATAATCTAAGAACTCCATTAACAGTTAAGTTTCTTATCTGTTCTTAGACTAAGTATTTTATTCGCGGATTTTTTTTACCGATGTACAAAGTACCGTTTTAAAATTAGTTCAGTGATAGGTTTGTATTTTTTTAAGACCAAAAACATGCTTTTTGTATATTTTCGCCCCTAAAAATATTAAGCGAAATACCTAAAGGAAAATAGACCATCGCCGAATAGAAGATATTTAATGGGCGGAACTTTGAAAATAGTTCCCAAAGGTTGTTTAACCAGCTTCTAGTCTTCTATATTTAATATTGAATATTGAAGAGGTAAGAGGACGTTATTTTAATTAAATGAATTGATATAACCTTAGCGCCGCAGGCGAAAATTTGGTACAAAAAATCGCGCGATTTTTTGTACCAAATTTTCATTATTCTTAATGTTTAGTTTATTTTGTTAAAAATCAAAATTTAAAAATATTTTCAAATTTGTGTTTAGGTACCTATTTCCGTAAATTTTCATTTTAATGAATGCAAATGTTGCAATATATAAAAGAGAATGCAAGTCCTTATTTAATTAAAAATATGTACATAAAGATTGTAAATTTATTTCTAAAAAGACGATATATTGAAAAAGCTATGAAATATCAACAAAAAAAAAAAAAAACAACAAAAAATTGGGGTGTTATTTCATTTTTGAAATTGGGGTGTTATTTCATTTTGAAGAAACAGCCCAAATTTGGGGCCTTATTTCATTTCTTTTTTTTCTCAAATTCTCAAAAGAAAGGAACTCATAAAATTTTAGCTTTTGAAAATTTGCGAAAATAAAACTAAAAAATCTTAAATTCTCAAAAACAAAATAAAATTCCTTTGCTTGAGTAAAGAAATACGAAAATTTGGGACTTATGTCCCATCTTCGACAACAAAATTTTGGAACTTATGTCCCGATGGTGTGGGACATACTTCCCAAATTCGATTAGGGACTTATATCTCACTTAAGTGGGTCATAAGTCCCAAAATTACAAATTGGGAGTTATGTCCCGGGGACTTATGTCCCTGCGCCGGGGACTTCAACCAAAAATGGTTCGTTGGATCTGAACAGCGGTGGTACGTCCTATCCTCACATATGGATCACTCGTTTGGTGGCCCGCCTTAAGTAAAGCCTATAACATCACGAAACTAAGTAGAGTCAAAAAAAAGCTGGAATTGGAATCACGGGAGCCCTACGGTCTAGTCCGACCGAGGCAATCAACGTGATTCTAAATCTCTTGCCAGTGGATCTGCATATTAAAAACATTGTAGCTTGTGGTGCTGCTATATATTAAGGAAATTAAATTGCTGGTCAGAAAGGCATTACGGCCATACCAACAACCTACTTTCACTCCCCGCTGGGATAGGACGTATATCTATAGACTACATTATATGCAAACTTAACTTCTATAAAAATTTCTCAGTTAGATTTCCCTCTAGATCAGAATGGGAACGAATGGAATGAATTCGATATACCCATTTTCACAGATGGTTCCAAAATGAACTGTGGAGTGGGCTTGCGTTTTTTCATCCGTTCTATATGTTTCTATGTCTTTTCGCCTACCCAACACAGCCAGCGTCTTTCAGGCAGAAGTTCTGGCTATTGGGGAGGTGTGTAGTCTAGTTATGAACCGTGCGACAACCGATAAAAAAATAGGCATCTTCGTTGATAGTCAGGCCGCGACTAAGACGGCCAGGTTTTTTTATCTAAACTTGTTGTAGACTGCAGGGAGAAACTGGCCAGAGCAGGTCATTGGTTTCAAATCACTCTTGCCTGGGTTCCCGGCCATAGATACATTGGAATGAGAAAGCTGATGAACTTGCCAGACGTATCTCATGCTAGGGAAATTTTTCCTCCGCTGGGATACGTAAAGAGAGAAATCCTCCTTCACTACGCCGTGACTTGATGGGTGAACCTTACAAACTGCGTCATTTCTAGAAAGATTTGGCCAACATTCGACGAAGCCAGAACAAACAACCTCCTTTCCAGAATGCGTGCAGATGTCGCTAGCCTTACGGCGATTAGTGCGGGCCACTGGTCACTAGGAACTCACGCAGCCAAGCTCGACATCCCCCACAACACCCACTGTCGTAGCTGCGCTGACACTAACAAGAGTGAAACAGTGTTCCACCTTCTTTGCGAATGTCCGGCTCTAGCTAAAACCAGATACAGTGCCCTGGTTAGTCCTTTCCTTGACGACCTATCGGCCATCCGAGGCATCCAGTTCAACAACATCATTAAATTTCTCAACTCCTCAGGCTGGTTTTGAGCTATCATAACATACGTCTCTATTTCCAGGTTCTACTAGTTGTGGTCTCAAAACGGCGCTTAAGCGCTACTTGTGTTTTTTCCTCATCAGGATGGAGGAAAAGCAACCACCTAAAACAACCAACCAATTCATCTTAAAAGAGCTCTTTTTACAAATCAAATATGTACCTTGCTAACATTCGGAAGCAAACTAATTGACCGAAGATTTGCAGGGCTTGTCATATTCTTATATTTTTTCGGGATAGGGTTTACCACCGCTGTCTTCCAATATGCATTATTCAGCGCATTGTTAAACAGCGTGGTGAAGATATTTATCACTTCCAAAGGCAGGTGTCATAATACAACATGTGGGACAATAACAAATAAAAATATAGGTTCGTTTACAAAAGCTCACGTCTAGCTATTTATAACATTTCTCACCTCGTATTTCTCATTGTAATTTTACTTTAAAATGGTAAATTTATTACAAATTTCAGTTTGAAATTACTAGCTGAATTCCGCGATTGGTTATTTAACTTTTAATTGGTTAGAATAACCTTTCTCTAATAATATCTACATTCGCCTTAGACAGAGGCTTCTTCAGAGCAGTACTGAGATGATCAAGGTCTACAGAATCTTCTTCGATGTTCGCGGTAGGGCTCTACTGTTCAATAGCTTTTTCAGCCCAAAGAAACAGTGAATGGAAAGAGCTATTCGTAGTTTATTTTATGCTGAACTGTAACACCTGTCGATTGTGACACTTCTTGTTGTTGATAGCATATATTATGTATGTAGGTACTAGCTTTCACCCTCGTTAACAACATATGCCATTTTAGCCCCTTCTGTATACTAACAAACGCACCAGTCACAGCCCAATCAACCAATTATGTCAATCGGCCCTAGCGAGGTATCCGTAGGAACGGAAAATTCTCCGAACGCATACATACTCTGGCGGAGGCTCAAATCCAAGTAAACAAATTTCGCAACCAATTTCTGCCGGAGGATGTCGGAACCTAGCTGTCAAATATTGAAGAAAAAATGCACTTCATCGCACTTCAACGTAATTCGCCGATATGCGTTACAAAATGTCGGAGAAATATTCCGCATAGATGTTCCGAAGAATAGCTCAAAGCAAAAAACCTCCGAATCGTATAAAATCGGAGAATTTTCCGTTCCGACGGATACCTCGCTAGGGCCGAATATCATCGGTGTATGCAAGTAATTACACAGGCTGATAGTATTTTGCGATTCAAGCCTTATCATCTCACAGTAGGTCTGTTCCCTTACAATAATGCATTTCAACAAATAAGTCAAACTTCGTACCCTAACCCAAAAGTTGTATACTTAATTACTTACTTTAGGTGGCGCTACAGTCCGGGGTGGACCTGGGCCTCAACCAATACGCCTCTCCAGTTAGCGCGATCTTTGACTAATTGCCCCCAGTTGTGCACTACAAGTCGGTTGAGGTCCCCTTCCACTTGTGCGCGCCACCTAAGGCGAGGTCTTCCTCTACTGCGTTGTCCCTCCGTGTTGGAATCGTATAAAATCTTCGTGCCGGAGCGTTGGTGTCCATTCGCTCTACATGTCCGGTCCGCGTCCGTTTGGCCGCTTTGATAATTCAAGCATAAAGAATACTGGGGGCAGTGCCTTACGTCGACAATAACATGATCAATTTGGTTGACGATCTTATTTAAATCGGTCAAAGCCATGTTCTTTTATAAATGTTGAGGTGAGAAAACCGTGTGCTCGCCAAGTAACGTTACGCCCCGCTGTAAATTACTCAAGGACTCAATTCCATTTCCAGGCGTTTTGTCATAAAGGCTAATCTGTCCGATCGTACTACCAAAGATGCCTCCTGGCGTAAAAATCACAATCGGCGATTTAATGTCATACTTAGGACATTGCTAACATATTTGTTCGAGGAGCCATTGAAGCAATATGTGGAAGCAATGTCTCTTCTGCCTAATCACCGTAATGAATGTCACAATTTTTCATCGGCTCTTTCTCCGGGCTATACCATTTAACTTCCTGTATTTGAGATATGTCTGCTTTGTCTAGGGTAGTGCCTTCGCTAATTGCTCTGCCACGTGCAGATCCCAATGTCCTCACCACCTCCTTTTCAACAATCTGATTAGTCCTGAAAAATCCTTACTAACCTCAGTTCCAGAGAAGGTTGTCTCTTGTCTACTGACGAGACGATTCATTTAGCCAGCCAATTTGCTAGGCTAATATTTAATTCGTATTCAGCACTAGCGCCTACATGTTTAGCAAGTCTGCGAATTAAGATAAGCACAATTGATATGTATACAACATTAAATCGCCTGCGAAATGGGCCAAGTTGTTTTTGCGCCTTGCTATTTATATATTAAAAATATTATTCTATTTTTTTCTAGATTATCATTGAAGGAAATGTCAGCAGAAAAACAAAACGGAATCGCTAGCAATTATAGCATAGAAATCCTCTAAGGTAAAGTGTTATACCTTAATACCTGCAAGCAGTAACTGCAAGTAAATTTTCTTGCCATTGACAACAAATAAACTTGTCAATTTCATCAGATGTTTATTATTAAACATGTTCCTTTCCAGTGAAATGAATTCCTACAAAATTCCATTAATTAAAAAAGCAAATCGTTTGTCAGAAAATTATTTTATTGGTTTAGCTGTACTATAAGTTAACGAAATATCAATATAAAAATTTAAAAGAGTTTTGACAGTGGTAATAACATTTTAGATTTCTGTAAAAGTTGTAAAAACAAATTTCATATGTTGAAAACAAACATAAAATTCTTGCATTTTTCATTTATACTTTATAGTTTTATCTAATTCTAGTGCCTATGCATAAATAAAACTTAATTTTACGCACAAAACGGTCAATTTGATTGATTCGTATTCTACAATTATTTTTTATGTGATTATGCTATATGAAACAAAGTTTATTAGTTTAACTAGAAACTTAAACGGCCACTTCAAGACACAACAGTAAATATAAAATAAGCAAAGGAAACTTATATAACGATTGTGATAGTGTATTTAAAATATAATAAAACTAAACAATTAAACCAATTTCAATTAAATGTCAAAATACATCGTCCTAGCTATATAGAAGTTAAGATTTTTAATAAGAAATTGTTTGAACACATTTTGTTTGAATAATAAGTGAACGTTTTGAAGCGAAACTGAACTAACTGTAGGCTCTTAGTAAATAGAGGTAGATATCAATAAGTTAGAATGTTTCAATAAACTTAATTTGTACAAACCATGCATTGGTGACTGACAAATTTTAGAAACGTTGTTACTAAAAATTAGATGGCGAAAATCAATTACTAATCCACTATCTTTCCCAGGAATTAATGTATACGAATAAATTTAAAAATAATTTTACGATTTTAATAAAGTTTTAATGTTTTACATTGTTTTTTCTTAATTCCCTCCTGTTTGAGCTGAAAAAACCTGTCTCCAAACTGTAAAAGAACAGATAAGGTCTGTTCCTTTACTTTTGAATCTTACGAATTTTTACTAATTCTTACGAATTTTACTCAAATGCCGTTCCCTAACTCGAAAAATTCGTAAAAGAGAGCGTCATCGAGAGAGCAAGATATTACCCCTCCACTGAGAATCTTACGAATTTTTACTCAACAAATTTCTTGGTGTACGAAGTGGAAAAGCTGTCAGTCACAGCTGATTTGAAATTTCTTGTCTTTTTTGACATTCGATTGCATTTGTTTTGATTTTTTGTGCATTAAAATGGTATCAACAGGCGGCTAAATAAATATTGAATGTTCACCTCTAACATTCCATCGTATTGAAAATGGTAAGTAGACATTAGAGAATATGAAATAAAAATTTATTGAATTTAGTATCTGTCATATCTGTCATTAATCATAGTTTACTACAAAAGCGTTCCCTAACTTTTTCGTTAGTGACTCTCTCTGTGAGAGAATTTATCCCCACCACTGCCATTTTGACAGTCTTTTCCATTCTTACTACAAAAGTAAAGGAACAGACCTATTAATTATAAAGAGTTAAATTGCTGCGTCACTTACTCAATTTCGCGCCAAAATTGATATCGCCGTAAGTGACAAAGTTTTGCCAAACGTCATTAAAATGTCGGTACTTAAAACCTGTCACTTAAAACTTTCCCTCTTTTTGCCACGAGGCACGGAATAAGACTCATTAAAAATTAAAACTAAAAAAGAAATAATTAGAAATATAAAGAGACTATGTTTTGTAACTTGGTATCACCAGAAAATTTTGTTGTTAATTGCCTTGTTAATAAAGGAGTTTCTGCTGCAGCCGACTTGCTGCAACTTCTTACAAAACATATATTTACAATAAAGGTTCCCATATATGGCACCGAGGAGGAGGAACGCCGCAACCTTTCGGCGAATCCAGCAAAACGCCAAGATCTCCAGCCAAAAAGCCACCCAATCCGCGGATGTAGCAGTGAAGAACCGGACTCTGTTGGAAATATGGTCCAATGCGATCGGTGCGATGAGACATATTTATGCAATGTGTGCACAGGTAAGAGTAAGTGTTAAGCTAACCTTTCAGGAACGGGTGTACCGTATCTGCTGTGAGATACGAGATCATCGCGAACACTTTTAACTGAAAGACGAACGAAAACAGACAGACATTACTGACTGCTGGCATAAGTCCGGAAAGTGCTGAATCGAACGACGGTTTTTTCGTGGTCGAAGACCCGCAGGAGAGGGTGGATTTGGTGGGAGCTTTCTTTGAGACTGTGTATACGGTGAACAATCCTGTTCGCTGTAACCGCGATCTCGAGGAGAGAGCCTTTCTGAACCACTTTTACCTGCGGACCGAAATTCAAAATTGGCGATCCGAGAACAACGGTTTCACCAGGTTCAATGACGACAACCGTGCAAATGGCACAATCGCCGATGTTAATTCTCATCTGTTCGTGAGAAAAGATGAACTTCGGTGCATCTTTGAGTCACTAAAGAATAAAAAGTCGGCGGGAGTTGACGGTGTCCCAAACGTCGTATTAAGACACCTGCCACTAGAGGCGATAGATATCTTCACCACGCTGTTTAACAATGCGCTGAATAATGCATATTATCCGGTGCATTGGAAGACAGCGGTGGTACATCCTATCCCCAAAAAGGATAAGGACAGGACAAACCCTGCTAATCTTCGGTCAATTAGTTTGCTCCCGAATGTTAGCAAGGTATTCGAAAAAGTTGTCAATAGATCTCTTTTAAGATGGGTTGAAGAAAACAAAATAATTCCGGAAAATCAGTTTGGCTTTAGATCGGGGCATGACACTATTCATGCCGCGTCGAAACTGGTCTCCGACATACAGTGGAACAAAGGCAAGAACCAATGCACGGGTGCCTGCTTGGTTGACTTTGAGAAGGCATTCGATACCGTATGGTTGGAGGGGCTCTTCTATAAGTTGACCAGATTGGGCATCCAAAAGCCATTGCTATATATTATTTATGACATGCTTATGGGAAAGAAGTTCGTTGTCAAATCTGGCAACGTGACTTCGAGCAGGGTCTTCGAAATTAAAAACGGCTTACAACAGGGAGCGGTGAATTCTCCGATCCTATTTAATATTTACACAAGCGATCTGGTGGGTTCCCTCAGACATGCTATAGCGTACGCAGACGATTTGGTGGCGTACAGGTCAGGTCCTAAAATCGAGGTCATCAACGTGCTTTTGCAGCGTGACTTTGAACAAATTAAGAGGTATTGTGATGATTGGAAGTTGAAAATCAATTTCCAAAAATCAGAAACAATCCTGTTCAGAACTCCATTGGCTGGGGCCTCTAGGGATACCAGAAAAAACTGGAGAAAATTGGCCATTATTGGACAGCATGGGCGACCATTGGCGGTGAGAAACGTGGTCAGGTATCTTGGCATCCGGCTTGACCAGTATCTATATTTTGACAAACATATAGATGCTTGTCTTGCTGGGGCTAAGAGGGCTTACGCTCTGACAAGGAGACTGTTTCGCAGCAGTCAACTTAACGCCAGGGTGAAGGTCATTTGCTACGTGGCCCTTATAAGGCCGATCATCGCTTATGGTTGTCCCATGTGGTTCAATATAGCGCCGTATTATATGGAAAAGATTCGGGTGTTTGAGAGGCAATGCCTCAGGGCCTGTCTAGGGTTGTTTAGAACTCCCGAGTACATGCACTACTATCCCAACAAGACCCTATACAATGGGGCTCGACTGAATAGGATTGACAATTTCCTAATTAAGGCGATTCGGAGGCACATTGCAAGGGCGATGGCCAGCGATAATAGCCTGATGGGCTTACTACCCCAATATAATGTACCACGAGAGTACGCTACGGTCTGGCTTTGTCCCGCCTGAAGCATTTCTTCATGCAGACATGAAAGGGTTAGTGCAGACAAGGGATGGTGTGCCGGTAATTTACCACAGCCACCGCGGCGCGAGGGATAAGCGGCTCATCCACGACGGGAACGCCGCCAATGCTCAGGAGCTCCTCCGATTTAGCACCGCAATAGCGGATCGGGACATAATCGATACGGTCAAGCAATTCGCCGAATTTTGGTGGCTTGAGGAAGGGGTGAGGTTAGATACGCTCTCCCGGGCCGGTGCGCTACTTATGTAGCATCCTCTTTAGTTTTAAGCTAGTTATAAGTTAGTTAGGTTAGACTAGGGGGTCTTTGGGAGGGGCCGGGCTCGTCAATATGATGAGTGCCTCCGAGATTTGACCGACGCCTATGGCCTCGCTCGAGTCCCGGCGGCGCAGATGAACCCAATTGGCGACTGCCAGGCACCCATGGACGCGATCAGGATGGTGATCAATCCTTAAGATTGCTCACCACCCTGATTATAGGTAATGTAGGTTAAGTAGATTAGGTAGTTTTAAGTAGTTTTAACTAGTTTTAAGTAGGATTAATATAGATAGATTTAAGGCCGAAAGGCAATATAGTTTTAAGCATAATGTTAAGTTTAGAGTGCTCGCTTGGAGCCAGTAAACTAGAATTAAGATCAATGTTAGTTTTTAATTAGATTTAATCGTTTTTGTCTAGGCTTAAGTTTATTGAATAACACAAATAAAAATGAATTAAAAAGTAAAGTAAAAGTAAGTACTGCTAAGTGCACAACAAGCGCAGTCAAAATTACCCCGCAAGTAGTTTTCGATGGTTCTGCCGCGTGTAAAAACTCGCCAGTTGTCACGTGGATCGACCCTCCTTAACTGGAATTACCATCCGTATCAAGTGCAGCAACATCTGCCACGAGCGCGGTAGTCCTTCCACGTTCCTCGCAGCAGGCGTCCAAAGTTACCGCCATGTGTAAAAATCTACAAACCGTGGCAATAGCCGATAATTCTCCCAGATTGCAGCTACAATCAGCACCGAACACGGTTACATAAAGTGCTGCAACAGCTACTGCGCAGAATGTGGCCCAAGTTGCTTCTGAAAGCACCGTGCCGCCACAATATATACTGAACCTCTCGTCCCGAACCCCAATGGGCTCAAAAAGTAATCGGTTTACCCCCTTTGCCACCGTCGTCGTCGTCGTCGTCTTCAGCTGTGGATTCTTCAGAGGATGATGATGAAGCCCCCAAAAGGTAGAAACTGTACACACAGACCAACAGTCATCATGCTCACGCTTCGCGTCACCAGCTACTCAATACGCTAAACCGCGGATTAGCGTCGGAGCACAACAGCTTGACCCTTTCATAAGGAGCATCAGCAGCCTAACGTACAAGTACCACAGCCCGTGTATCAGTTTGCAAGTCAACAAATGGCTCCTAATCTTCTAACTAAGAACCATTTACCCGCACGACACTTAATGTCGCGTGACCTGCCGGACTTTGACGGAAATCCGGTGGAGCGGGCGCTCTTCATTGCAACCTTCCATAAAAGTACTGGATTGTGTGGATTTATCAACGAGGAAAACTTTATACGGCTTCATAAAGCTCTTAAAGGCGACGCACTGGAATCGGTAAGAAGCCTTAATCCAACCAAACTGTGTTCGACGGGTGATTGATACTTTGAGGATGCTGTACGGACGGTCAGAATTAGTTATTAATACACTTCTTCGCGCAATTAACACCACGCCCTCCTTAAAGGCAGACAAATTCGAAACCATCGTCACTTTCGCTATAGCAGTGCAAAACTTATGCGCTGCTATGGTGGCATCCGGTCTAGTTGATCACCTTAACATTCCATGCTGAACTCGCTTCCGCCTTCGCTGTGGCTTAATTGGGCTATCCATAAAGCAAACACTACCAATATGTACGCTTGTGCATTTCAGTACGTGGGTGTAAAAAGTGGCCGAAGCCGCCAATGTAGTTATTCTCCCGACACAATGATGAAAGGGAATCGGCCTCGTCTCAAACGAATGCTGGAACTTTTGGGGTGATCGATTCCATTCGAAAGTTGCTCCGATTCTACTTTCGAAGAGAACTGTTGTATTTGCTGCACATATTTGTCGATGATAGCGAAAGTGGCTTCGCTGCGGTAGCTTACGTACGAAACGTATACCTACAACATAATAGTGGATGTAAGCCTAGTAGGAGCAAAAACCCGAGTGGCCGCCTTCAAATTGCTGTCAATCCCATGCTTAGAACTGCAGTGCCTCGCAGATTCGCACCGAATCACGATAAGCCGACGATACTTTCGGTCAGTTTCCAAAACTGTCCTAATCTGGCTCAGATCTGACCATAGAAGGTATCGGCAGTATGTGGCCTTTCGAGTTAGCGAAATTCTGGAGGTCACTGATATCGCTGACTGGCGATGGATACCTACTAAGGGTGCAATTATAGGGACACGAAAAATGCAACCGAAAAAATTTCTTTTGCTTTTTTAACCACTTAAACTTAATTGTTGAACTCAATCTTGGCCTTAAAATGTTGCTTATGAATTTTAAAGTAAGTTTATAAATAAAAAATAAGCAAAAAAATCTTAAATTTTCGAAAAAAACAACATTTATTAATTTTTCTGTACGTACAATTAATGAATTCTTTTTTTAGAAAAATTGAAGATAATTTACTTACGTTTTTTTTGATAAACTAACTTCACTAATGTCGTTTTCCATTGGGCAAAAAGAATCGTCCGGGAGAGTCCGGAATCGAAAAAATCACTTCTGAAACCGTTCCATTGGCACAAAAAATACTCTTCTGGTGATTCTGAGGAGAGAAATTCGCTTCTCGATTTGAAGTCAGAATCCACTCAAGGAGCACTCACACATATGTAATTTATGTATTTTACACAAGTCATCTGACAGCAGCCGTAGATTATTTTTTGGCATTTCACCAATACATTTCTGCATTCAACCAGAAGCACTTTTCTTGTTCCATTGGAGTTCAGAATGAGTGAATCCCCGAGTGAAACCAATGGAAAACGACATAACTGGGCACTAGTGCTAGCCACGTCGAACAAACCTATATACATGTTCAAAAGCTTCCTGACCGACATCTGTTCACTGTTCGCTAACGTCCGACAGTTTCAATGAATGAAATTTGAAATCATACAGAAATCAAGTGTTACTCCCTCTGCAGTCATTCTGCTGGATTCAATGATTGGGGAGATTATTATTATTATTTATTAAAAATGAATATTAAAATACACTGCTAATGATTTTTTAACGAGCGCTTGCTGCAGAGGCTTTCTCAAGAATGCTTTAATATAAAGTTAAACCAGTGAATGGAAAACACATAGATACCAAGACAAACTATCTAAGGCTACACACTTTGACATACTATACATGGACTGCTAGCAAAATGTAAGTTTCACACAAACCGGCGAGGAAAAGTGGCGCAAAAATAAGCACTTGCCCTTTTGGTTCAGTGCGGCGAAAGTATGAAATCCCTGTGCGCCATTGCTATTTTTTTTACATCGAACACAGTGTCATCCGTTGTAGAAAAATTGCAACTGCGCAAAAAAACGATTTATTCGAATTATTTCCATCTTTCTACAACAGATGGCATACACAGCACAAAATACAAATCGCACAAGTTGCTCGATGACATTTGAGTGTTTCCGATTCTCTCTACCGTGAACCAAAAGATCTAGTGCTTATGTTTGCTTCAACGAAAAATTGGCTGCTAGCAGTCAATGTATAGTATGTCAATGGCTACACACATTTATATTCCAATCGCACGAATATATCAACAAAAAAGAAAGCAAATCGGGAAATCTGAGAGCAGAATCGGAGAAGCCTAATCGTATACCACATTTGATAAAACAAACAAGGCCAATGAGCTCTATGCTACGTTACGCTACCTTACATTTGATTTGACATTGCAGACTTTTGGCAAGTGACAGTACTCTTCTTCGCGGCATAGCTTTAATAAAATTTCTGAAGAAATAGAAAACTTTTATAGTTTTTTTTTTGTTTTTAGTCATGAAGGTGATATTTTTATATTCTATTTAGAAAATCAATTTATTATTTGCAATTGTAATATGTTTAGAAAAAGTTTCCCTATTAAGAATTAACAAACTATTGCATCGATGACACGACAAAAAGAAATTGTTTATCCTGATATTTTAAAGTTTCTTTTCTCATTGCAGAGTATACTACTTGTATATGCACTTCTAGTAAAATGTATACAAGGTTTCTATGTGCCCGGAGTGGCACCGGTAGAATTCGTCAAAGGCCAAAAAATTGACGTCAAGGCAGTAAAAATGACTAGCAGCAGAACCCAGCTGCCCTATCAATACTATTCTCTTCAGTTCTGCCTACCAAAAAATGGCACTCTAATTTACAAATCTGAAAACTTGGGCGAAGTGCTGCGAGGAGATCGAATCGTAAATACCCCGTACGAAGTGCGAATGGCCGAAAATGTCAACTGTAAACTCTTGTGCAATAAGAAAGATCAGCCTATGAATTGGGACAAGTATCAATCGGCAAAGGTCGCCGAACGAATTGAACATGAATATTTTGTGCATTTGTATACATATTTTTGATATTGTATGTTTCCTCTGTTGCAATGAAAGTATTTTCAGATTAGTTGATAACCTGCCAGTTGCGACAAGAATTATAAATCCAGTAACGGGGGACGTTTCATTTGAACATGGCTACCGTCTGGGACTGGTCGAGGCCAACAACATGTACATTAACAACCATCTGAAGTTTATTCTTTCATATCATATGCATACAAAGTAAGTGCAAATGAAAAACTATTTCTCGTATGATTTATTTAAATATTTGTCGTTCATAGAAATAAATACAGAGTTGTGGGATTTGAAGTTGAGACTGCTTCTATCAGTTATAAGGATGTGAAATTCGAAGGGGACACTTGCAATTTTCCGGATAGTCTACGTCCACAACAGGTATGTGCTCCTCAATTCATATTTCATACATGATTAACTTAGACAAGTGTTTTATAAAAGATCGCAAATTTCATTTCTTCCTGTACAAACTTCTGTTTGGTACTACGCTTTTAACTATTTTGAACATGAGATGTATATATCTTGTGGTTCACAGTTCCTTAAAAAAGGGAAATAATGTGGTAAACATTTGCGCCTACGTTTTCTAGTTAGTCGTTGTTATTTTCTCGTACTGAGAGGAATGTGACCACAAAGTATAGGCAGACCTATTTTATGCAATTTTTATATTATTTACATTTTAATTGATACATTGAACGCGATGGGAATTCTATTTTTGTCAGAGGCATTCCAGGAATTCATTGTTATAATGTTGATGACTTAATACAATGTATAGACATCAATTGTTTACAGAAACGGATCCGATCGGTCCCATTTTTGATAGCCCAGTCCAACATTTGCGGCTTACTGACGATTTTTGGCTTCCAAATGATGCAATATCATAATTGTCGGAACCCATCGGCATTTCAAGAAGGAATATTTTTGAATACCTATCTTAACTAAAGTTGTAAGCTCATCGTTATTGTATATACACATAAATATTAGGTCTGTTCCTTTACTTTTGTAGTAAAGATGGAAAAGACTGTCAAAATGAAAGTGGAGGGAAACTTAGGTACGCAAAAGTTAAGGAACGCTTTTGTAGTAACCTGTGAAAAATGACAGAGGCGAATATTCCACTCAAATGCCAAATAGAACAACAACTTCAAAACAGCTGTCAATTTTCAGGTGACTGACAGTTGTTTCAATTCTTACGCAAAGAAATTTCTTGAGTAAAAACTAGTAAGAGGGGAAATATCTTGCTCTCTCGAAGCCGCTCTCTTTTACGAATCTTTCGAGTTGAGGAACGACAATTGAGTAAAATGCGTAAGAATTCGTAAGATTTAAAAGTTAAGAAATAGACCTATTAACACACTCGCAAAGGACAGTTACAAAATCAATATTCAAAGGAGGCTCGCTATAATTTAGGATGTACTTTTTTTCGTAGGGTAGGTATCTGCGATTTGTTTCCAATACTAAACTTATTCGGCCCTAGCGAGGTATCCGTCGGAACGGGAAATTCTCCGATTTTATACGATTCGGAGGTTTTTTGCTTCGAGGTATTCTTGGGAACATCTATTCGGAATATTTTTCCGACATTTTGTAACGCATATCGGCAAATTACGTTGAAGTGCGTTTTTTTCTTCAATTTTTGACAGCTAGGTTCCGATATCCTCCGACAGAAATTGGTTGCGGAATTTGTTTACGATTTGGTTTTGAGTCTCCGACAGAGTATGCGTTGCGGAGAATTTTCCGTTCCGATGGATACCTCGCTAGGGCCGATTATATAGTAATATTTTTATTGCGTAAGGTACCCTATACGGAAATACGTCCTTTTTATAGAACTATTATTTCTTGGTTATGATGCCAAGGTCAATTGGATTAGCATAATTGAGCATGTTTATTTATTATTCTGATTAAAACATCAATTTATTTTTACCTTAGTCCCTTCATCGTGTTCTATTTGGTGAAAGAAGTTATTAGAACCACGATATTTCTAACTAATTCTATTTTTTATGATGTTTCTACGACCTCTCTATATTTCACGCACAATTTTTTTTTAATTAAAAGAATTTTCATTTATTATGTAGGTTTCGTCGAACACGAACACACAATTGTACTTCACATATTCCGTGGAATGGAAGGAATCTGCAGTGAGCTGGGCATCCCGTTGGGATATCTATTTGGGCATGAATGATGTCCAAATTCATTGGTTCAGTATAATAAACTCGTTGGTGGTAGTGTTCTTCCTTTCAGGTAAATGTACTTAATATTTATAGTAAACGTTTGGGTATGCCTCATTTTTATTTGTAGGTATATTGACAATGATTATGATCCGCACATTGCGACGCGATATCGCTCGTTACAATACAGATGACAATATTGAAGATACATTGGAAGAAACTGGATGGAAACTTGTACACGGTGATGTGTTCCGTCCACCTAGGAACTCGCGACTTTTTTCAGCCGTTATCGGAAGCGGAATTCAGATATTCTTTATGGCACTAATAACGATCTGTAAGTTTTAAATTTAAATAATTTAAATAAGTAGGTTTGTTTGACGTGGGCCCTATGGCACTCAACTCGCCCTGGTACTGAGAAACTGTATTCTACATGACTTCTATTGCGCCCTAGTTGTGCCCTGAACTGACCCCAGTAAATTTGTCGGGGCAAGAATTCAGTGCTGAGTTTCTCTGTCATTTTGCTTGTTGTCATTTATTTTTCAATGTAAAACTGACACCTCTCAGTGCGCACTTGTGGGCACTAGTGCTATCCACATCAAACAAACCTAGTTTTGTAGTTAATTTACCTACCCTGACCGTTGGTGCATTTTGTATTTATGTTTATTTATTTCAGTCTTTGCTATGTTGGGAATGCTTTCACCATCATCACGTGGAGCGCTTATGACCTCGGGTATCTTTATGTACGTTTTTATGGGTACCATAGCTGGATATTTTTCCGCCAGACTTTACAAGACCATGAAGGGACGTGAATGGAAAAGATCAGCATTTCTCACGGCTACATTGTATCCTGGAATTGTTTTTGGGTGAGTCACTACATTTCACATTTTCAAAACCATAGCACAAGTACACTAGAATTAATTAAACATTGGTTTAAATAATTTAACAAACTAGTTTTATGGTGAAAAAATGCATACTGGAATTGTTTTTACCTATGCAAATGTTGTTTTCCATTTCTCAGGACGGGATTCTTTTTGAATTTCTTCATTTGGGACAAGCATTCGAGTGGAGCTGTCCCTTTCAGCACCATGGTATCCCTTCTTCTCTTGTGGTTTGGCATTTCAGTTCCATTGGTTTATCTGGGCTATTATTTTGGATACAGGAAACAACCGTATCAACATCCAGTCAGAACAAATATGATTCCCAGACAAGTTCCATCACAGCAGTGGTACATGAACATTGCGTTAAGGTAGGCTTATTTTTTTTGACTTCTGCAGAACTATTTAACTAACACTATTTGTTATTTCAGTACGCTTATGGCTGGTCTTTTGCCATTTGGGGCAGTTTTCATAGAACTCTTTTTCGTGTTCACGGCGATTTGGCAAAATCAGTTCTATTACCTGTTTGGATTTCTTTTTTTGGTATTTTGCATTTTAGTGGTTAGCTGTGGACAAATATCAATCGTCATGACATATTTTCAACTCTGTGGAGAGGTATGATTTATCAAGAAAATGCTATACAATTAAATTAAAACTTTATTACGCACAGGACTACCGATGGTGGTGGAGAAGTTTTATCGTATCCGGTGGTTCGGCAGCCTACGTTCTCTTTTATAGTATATTCTATTTCTTTACAAAATTAGAAATAACCGAATTTATACCTACATTGCTCTATTTGGGTTACACTGGTAAGTTACCAAAGTAATATATGCGTTCTAATTTGTCTTATCGCATCGATTTGCAGGTCTAATGGTAATAACATTTTGGTTGCTAACCGGCACTATTGGCTTCTTTGCGGCATACAGTTTTATAAGAAAAATATATGGTGCTGTTAAAATCGATTGATGGACTTCTACAACAGAGCTTTTTTTAATCTCACAATATTATTATTATTTATTGTACTCAAAACAACTCTATTGCTATTAAATTATGTTATAATTTAAATGATTTTGCAATTTCGTGACTGTATAAATACATTCTTATTATCTAATTTAAGTAATTTTTGTGTACTTGTTGCTAGTATCCAAATTGTTTTGTTTAGCTCTACGATGTTTAAATTAACATAATAAAAAAAATACTTAATGCAACAATAAGAGTAAGGTATTCCCTAATAATAACCTTTCCGCTGAACGTGAACATACTATTGTTTAATTAGAAGACATAAATTAAAAAAAAATAATACACGACTTAAGTTTAACACATTTCTTGTATTTGTATTACTTTATCATTCGGTTGCCTTTGTGGGAAGCAAAATATAAAAAAAATGAATGCGTGATGGTTTCTCCGGAAACGGGTTGAGTTTATTAGATTTGTGACAACCATTGCATACTTTCAGCGAAAGTGCGGATGTTAATATCAAATCAACATAATGCGTTAGCGTATTATAAAAATGTTGTAGATAACAGAATAAAAAAATGTGTAGCTTGTGTCATGGAAGTCAAAGATACTATCACCCTTATTGCGAAGATCAACTATCAATTCATAGTTGATACTTATCAATCAATTTTTTGAAATGGTATTTTGACTGTCAACTATCAATATTGTTGATCCATTTTGATATTTTCTTTAATATTTTACTGTGAATCAAAAAAATCGGTTTTGCGATCAACAATTTTCATCAATTTTGTTGTCAGCTGTCAATTTTTCTTTCAATCGTAAATTTGCAGTTGATGAGTTCGTGCTGCTTACAAAAATAACTAAAAAATGTAAGTTTCGAGTTAAATAAGTGATACCATTTTTAATTTCTTTATTTCCAAAGGTCTCTCAATAAGAATTAAGCAACAAATCATTTCCCAAACTCAACTGGTAGTTCCCATGTGCACAGAATCTTAGCACTGCTGACAGTTTCAAAATGTTTGGCACAGCTCGAATGTGTTTGCAGGGCTTCAATTTGTCCTCAATTTTTTGGAAAAGATAAAAGAAATGCATCCTTCGATAGGATTGGATGCATCCCTCAAACTTCTTCGCATTTTTTCCATTTCAACGATAGATAGATTTAAAAAATTATTAATTATAAACATCTGTCAGACCCACATTCCCATTCACAGTAATAGAAATATTTTGAAGGTACCTACCTATTCACAAAAGCATAATTTTATCAATTCATTTTCACAATACCAATTTTTAGTTCAAATGATAAATTCTATCAACTGTCAATCGGTTGATAGTTGATCTTCGCAATAAGGTTGTATATATATAAACCACCTAAGAGTAGACCATTTGTATACGATTGGAATAGGGCAAAGCCGAAATTCGTATAGCTATTTTAGAAGAACGCTCAGAAGCTTTGTTTGAAATCTTACTAGATTTAAAATGAAGCTGTCGTACAAAAGTCATTTCTAAACTGATGATAGGTAAATAATAATTCAAGTGTAAAACAAGTCTACTAAATTTATTACAATTCCCCGAATGATATGGACATCATCAACTGCAAAGGCTGCAGGCAGATGATATAAAGTGAATAGTCACACAGAACACCTCACACAAATGGCATAAATTCAGAGCACCATTCTATTTGTTAGAAAACTACCAATAAAATTGAAGGCTCCGTAACCAAAATGTTAAAGAATGTCATTTTGTGCAGATGCGGATGTGGTTTTCTTTGCTGGGGTCTGAAAACGATTTAATGGACAAGATCATGACTCGTTTTATCTGCATTAGATTTAGATCTCGACAGTGCAATTATTGGCTAACTGCAAAACATAGTAAACAACTATGTATTTCTTATTTCCGGTCTGTTGGCAAATAAATGTTATATTTGTTTTTGTGGTAAGCTGGACAACTCCACATAGGTGAAGCTGGGTCCGCCAGTTTGGAATTTCGCCAATGGATTTGCGCATACGATGATTTATCATACATTTTCATGATTACTTACTACGTGACTTATACGTGACGTGATTTATACGTGTTTAATTTTTAATTACGTGCAAATCCACACAAAATAAGACCGAACATACACAAAATATAATCAAACAGACACAAATAAAATCAAACAGACCTGCTATCGACTTTAGCAGGTCAAGCCTAGTACGCTGCTCGAGCTTAATTTTATGTCGTTTTCCATTGGTTTCACTCGGGGATTCACTCATTCCGAAATCCAAAGGAACAAGAAAACTGCTTCTGGTTGATTCCATATTTGTATTGGTGAAATGCCAAAAAATAATCTACGGCTGCCGTCATCTGACTTGTATAAAATACACAAATTACACTTGTGTGAGTGCTTCTTGAGTGGATTCTGACTTCAAATCGAGAAGCGAATTTCTCTTCTCAGAATCACCAGAAGAGTATTTTTTGTGCCAAAGGAACGGTTTCAGAAGTGATTTTTTCGATTCCGGACTCTCCCGGACGCTTCTTTTTGCCCAATGGAAAACGACATAACTAAACTAAACCTGCAAACCTCTGTTCAATTTCACTGACAGGTCCTTCCACTGACACCAATTTTTCAATGATTGCTATAACTGACTTGTCATAAAAATGAAACCACGATTACACTGATTTGTTCCAATGATGCATTTCAATGATAGCTATAACTGGGGCCTAAAGATGAGTGATTTTAATGAATACATCGATGAGGAGTACCGGGAGCTACAGTCTTTTATTTAAATAACCTCAGAAAAAGCTAGCGATGGTGGTGGAGCAACAACCATCGACATGAAGACTTGCAGATTTTGAATAAAGGGAGTTTTTTCAAAGAACAGCTGTTTTTTGTGACATTTCTCCACAGGGCTCTCTATGTCAAAATTTAGCTAGGATTTTAGCTGATGTTTGGAGAGAAAAGTTGGAGAGCAGCTAAAATTTAGTTTAGCTCGAGCTGCGTACTAGGCTTTACACTAAAACACTTAAAAGTCCGGTGGAAACGCCTATCGTGATTAGTAAATTACTTCAGCTAAATCTCGTTGGTGGGAACATGGTATTAGTAAGTCTGACAACTGCCTGACTAGATGTGTTTGAGTTTTTATTGGCCCAGATTGGTCACGTGATTAGTTTATGCAGTTGACGTTTATGGAGGGGTAGCCAACAAATCTAGTCAAGAATATCCTGCCTGCGTAGTCAGTTGACATTTTAAAGTGTCAAAATTCAAAAATAAAACACAAGTTTACAACAACAACTCAACTTACTTTAGTTAAGGCGTACGTATCAAGTTGACGTTTTACACAAACTACTTATCCGAACGTCCCCATTTTTTCGGGGATCCTGAAATTTTGACGACAGCCATAATTTATAATAATTGATAGAAATTATATTTAAAATTTTACAGTTACTGGTGCTTATGGTCAGAGATGGAACAAGAAAACTGCTTCTAGATGAATCCACAAATGTATTGGTGAAATGCCAAAAAATAATCGTCGACTGCTGTCAGCTGGCTTGTATCAAATACATAAATTACACTTGTGTTAGTGCTTCTTGAGTGGATTCTTAGTTCTGACTTCTGACTTCAATTCAAATCGAGAAGAGAAATTCTCTTCTCAGAATCACCAGAAGAATATTTTTGGTGCCAATGGAATGGTGTGATTTTTTCGATTCCGGATCCGGACTCTCCCGGATGATTCTTTTTGTCCAATGGAAAACGACATTAGTGGCGCCAGAAAGTGATGTCGAATGCAGGTTTTCAGTACCTAGGTACAGCGTTACCGTTGAAGAATTTTGAAAAGTAGCAAGAAAAAGAGCCATGGGGAAAAAAAGGCCCAAAATTAAACACAAAAAACAAACAAGTTATTGTATTGGTAATTTTTTATTAAAGTTATAACAATTCAGTCGATAAAACATACCATACACACATGAAGTAGGTTTTTATTACTTTTTTATTACTGTGCTTCTGTAGGTACTTATTGACAAGATCAGAACTTGGCTCCCAATCTTCCAAATCTGTACATGTTATCAAATTTTATGCAGAAAGCATTGATTCAGCAGAAACCTGTTGTTTTTTTTTTTTCATTAGCGCTAATTTTGAAAACACGCGATCAGCACAGGCACTTATGTGTGGCAATGTCAGTACATATTTGGACTACAAAATTATACAAGTTTGATGAATATCAATGTGATATTCATATATATTTGCCCGACTCTGTACCAAAACTGTTCCAAATCCGCTCAGTGACAAACCAATCAATGCGTGTCAATGAGCCACTTTAGCGTAATTAATTTATGTAAAAGTAATTAGCTCATCTTCAATTGAAAGTTTCAAGCGTTTATTGTTCCAAATTGTGAAAAAGGGGCGAAATCGTTAAATTTTAAAAAAGGAGTCTCATTGTGCCAAGGTGTAAAAAAAGTGCCAAATTGCAACTTTAGTGTCAGAACGGTCACGCTGCCTAGGTACCTACCAGGGCGAGTGGAGTGCTATTTCGAACACATTAGGTTTGTTCGACGTGGGCCGTAGTGCGCACTAAACTAGATACTTGAACGTCCCCATCTCTGAATTGTCAAACAATTCTCAAAACATTTGTTTTTGTTTGTGTTTGACATTTATGGTCTTGGGTTCTTAAACGAAAATCGCGAATTGTAGCTTGTGGGCTATAAGCTGTTTTAAGATACATTTCCCGCCTGTTTTGAAATGATTAAAATATGTAAACAATTTCATACAAGTAAAGGCACAGTTCGTCTATTCGCAACACAAATAAAAGGAAAAATGAAGTATCTCAATGTAGCTGAAAAGAATGATGCAGCCAAAACTATTGCCGGTCTCCTATCTAATGGTGCCGCCCGAAGAGTAATTTTCCAGTGAATGTTTTCTATAAGCCTTTGCTTTAAATCTATTACGTTTCAGCGAGAAGGAATTTCGGTTTATAATAAGATCTACGAATTCGAAACTACCGTCCGTGGCACCAACTCTAAAATGGTGATGACATCAGTTTCTGGGCACCTATTGCAGTTTGAATTTCTAGGTTCATATAAAGGCTGGAAAAATTGTGACCCGCTACAATTATTCGATGCTACCGTACGAAAGAGCTGCAATGAAGACTTCTTGCCAATTAAGAAAACGTTGGAGAGAGAAATAAGATCCTGCCAAGGATTAATTGTTTGGACTGATTGTGATCGGGAAGGCGAAAACATTGGCTTTGAAATAATTGATGTTTGCAAAGCGATAAAGCCCAATATAACTGTGTATAGAGCCAAGTTCTCAGAGATTACTACTGCATCTGTACGAAGGGCTTTAGCAAATCTAATACAGCCAGATAAACTTCAAAGTGATGCGGTTGACGTGCGATCAGAATTAGATCTAAGGACGGGAGCAGCTATCACTCGATTGCAGACAATGCGACTACAACGGCTATTTCCGGAAAAAATTGCTAACAAACTCATATCATACGGAAGTTGTCAGATTCCCACGCTTGGCTTTGTAGCAGAGCGATATAAAGAGGTCGAGGCTTTTGTTTCGGAACCGTTTTGGAAAATTAAAGGTAGGTGTATTGTTGGCTTAATTTGTTTACCTCAAATAAACATTTGTTAAATTAATAGTTACGCACACTATTGACGATTTAACTGTCGATTTCAATTGGGCAAGGAACCGTCTATTTGATAAAGAAGCCTGTGAGGATTTTTTAATGCTTTGCTTAGCTGACCCAAAGGCGACAGTTGAAAATGTTACTACAAAACCTAAAAACAAGTGGCGTCCCACACCTTTAGACACTGTTGAAATGGAAAAACTTGGATCAAGAAAATTGAAACTCTCTGCAAAGGAAACAATGACCATTGCAGAAAAGTTGTATACTCAGGGTATTATCAGCTATCCCAGAACGGAAACAAACATGTTCTCAAAGGAAATTGATTTAAAGTAAGCAGTTTAGTTTTCTTTTCGCAAATTAAAAAAAAATCAATGTTTTTTTCCAGAAATTTAGTAGAACAACAATTACCACAATCTGTATGGGGTGACTTTGCTCAAAGAGTCATTGAATGGGGTCCCAATCCAAGAAATGGAAACAAATCAGACCAAGCTCACCCTCCGATTCACCCAACAAAATTGGTAACAAGTATGGAATATAAGTCAACAAATTTATTGCAATTCTAAGTCTATAATCATGTTAATAGACCTAACCGGTAATGAAGCACGAGTATACGAGCTTATAGTACGACATTTCCTTGCTTGTGTGAGCAAGGATGCAACAGGTTCTGAAACAATAGTCAACATCAACATTGCTGGGGAGAAATTTACAGCTACAGGCCTTTGTATTTATGAGCGAAACTATTTGGATGTGTATATCTATGATAAGTGGAACGCGAAGCAGATTCACAGATACGAAATTGGTAGGTAGCTTGAGTTGTTTCTTGTCCTTTCCCTTGCGTAAATCTCTGCAAATTAGGTTAAGTCTTGTATTTGTTAACCTATTTAATTATACATTTAACTTTCTTCCGTTAAGGACAAATTTTTGATCCGACTGATATTTCAATGCAAGAAGGAGCTACAACTGCACCGCCATTGCTTACCGAAGCTGATTTAATTGCCCTAATGGAGAAACATGGGATAGGCACAGATGCTACTCATGCTGAACATATAAACACCATAAAGGAAAGGGGTAAAAGTAACTTCTACAATTAAGACGCTCACAATTTATAATACGTCTTTTGATAAGGTTACATTGGTGAAGCTGATCGAGGATGCCTCGTACCAGGTGTTATTGGCATGGGACTTTATGAAGGTTACGATGCGATGGAACTGGTGCTTGCAAAACCTATGCTCCGAGCTGAATTTGAAGCCGATTTAAAAGAGATCTGTCTTGGTAAAAAGAATCCACACGCAGTACTACGAGATCAAATTCAAAAGTATAAAGAAGCCTACAAAGTTATTACGGATAAGATTGCATCCATGGACGAGAAAATGGCATTGAGGTTAGTATTTTTCATAGACGAAGTTTTAAGTGTGAAATTGCAAAGAGTTAAATATTTTTACTTAATTTTCAGAATCAACGAAACTCCTTGTGTGAACACTACAAATGTGTCAGTATTTGCCAATGAAAATCGAGTACAGGAATTATTTAAATGCCCAAAATGCCTTACTTCTCAAATGGGTCTAAAAAAGAAAAAGGATTCGTCTAGCTATTATATAGGATGTTTAAATTTTCCAGACTGTAAGAACGTTGTTTGGCTTTCGGATGAGCTAAAGGAGGTGTCATCAACTGAAGAAAATTGTAGACGCTGTGGGGCAGCTTCGAAAATGTTGAAATTCAAATTAAATGCAGCCTACTACCGCAGCCTTTTTGATGTACCTGATGGCTGGTACAGCACATGTTTACTCTGTGATAAAAAATTCCGTGAAACATTTAATATTAACGCCGATCAAGTATTGCGAGTTGGGGCTATTGTAGGTGATACCTCTTCAAACAGGAACCGCGGTCCAAGTTTAAGTAATCCAAGAGTAAACGCAATAGCTAGTCATTCCGCGCAAAATATGAATTCGACGGTACCTTGTTCTAGTTCTGGAGTAGATCGTCAAAATAATGGACGGGCTAATCAGGCAAAAAGTAAAAAAAATGCTACCAAGGCAGGAGGAAGTAAAACTCTTGAAAGTATACGAAAGTTTACAACAGACTCTCGCGTACCAGCCCAAATTGAAACTACTCCTCTCGTCGAAGATACCAATGATTTCTTTGACACGAACGATGGTTTCGATGATATGCTTTTGAATGCAGTTGATGTGATTAATGTGGCGCCACGGGTGGTAGAGAGATCACAAATGCTGAATCCATTGGACGAAGATTTGAGCTCTATGCTTTTGAATGATGATTTCGAAGAGTTTAGTTGGGGAACAGCTGGTAGAAGTAACGCTGCAATAAGTTCTCCAGTACCTAAACGGACGCGTGTAGAATCAGAGCAAGTCCATCGACGAGAAAGGCAAAGTTTACAACGAATAAACAGCGAAAGAAACTCCGTGGTCCGCTCAGAGGATAGCTACGAATGGGGAACCTCAGGACCGCACGGAAATAATGCAATTACAGAAGCTGTAAATACTGAACAAGCATATCAATGGGGTTCATCAGAAACCCAAGGAAGTAATAGATCAGATTTTGTTAGACAGCAACAGCAGGATACGCGTCAATCCCAAACACAGCCCACTTCTCGCAGTCAGAACAGCACAACAGTGAAATGTACTGGATGTCATCAATTGGCGAAAGAGTTGGTGAACTCAAACACTGCTTAACTTTTTTTACCCTTGCACTCTTTCCAGATTAACTGTGAGAAAAGAAGGACCTAACACGGGAAGACCGTTTTATGCCTGTCCAAAACCAAATGCATGTAAATTTTTCCAGTGGGCCGATGTTACCGCAGAATCCCAAGACAACAATTTACAGCCTAGAAGTACAAACACCGGAACATTAACGACAGAGTGTGAAATTGTTAACTGTAACTGTGAAATACCAGCAAGCAGGTATTTTTTTTTATGCTTACATAATTTCCAGAAATAGTTTGTCTTCAATTGTGCTTTTAAAAAGTCTTGTAGTTCGAAAGGAAGGCCCAAATCAAGGTCGGTCGTTCTATGCCTGTTCTAATCGAAATAAGTCCTGTGGATTCTTCAAATGGGCCAATGAGGATACTTTAGTTGACAAAAATGAATGTAAATTTAGTCTGCTAATTTAAAAGTAAATATGTATCGAAGATTTCATTTCAGCATCATGGGGAACGCGTAATGCGCCAAACTCTAGAGTAGAGCAAAATAACAGTAAGCATGCTTGTGAATTATGGGTTAACGATAATAGCGAAAAACACGAAGGAATACATATCCTAGTGAAATCCTATTACTGTTGACAGTTTTACCTGAAGATGGATATTAAAAAAATTTCTATTTTTAAAATTGTAGGGCCTAGCACGAGCGGAAGATCATCTGGCGGTTCTCAGAATGACCCAAAGAAAAGAAAGTGTGGCATTTGCCGGCAGGAAGGACATACAAAGGCAAAATGTCCGCGTAAACATGAGTTTCAAATGAATTTGTGATTAACCTACATGTGTGTATATACTGGTTTTTGTCATAATTTGGTTTAAGGATAATAAAAAGGATGTTGTGAGGATATCCATCGTCTATGTCAGAGACAATACTGGTTTGTCTCTGGTCTATGTTAAATGGTTCATTCTGCCTCGCAGTGGCATTTTATTTATCGTCACTGTTTAACAGTCCGCGGAAGCAGTTCTTCCATATCCTCGGCTGCGACAATGTCCCTTGTTCGTCCTTACAGGCTTCGGTTCGAGATCTGGGGGCCAACTATGTAATTTGATTCTACTTTCGATTCTATTCGAAAGGTGTTCCGATTCTACTTTCAAATAGAACAGTTGTCTTTGAAAGCAGAATTGGAACTATTTTCGAATAGAATCAGAAGTAGAATCGAATTACATAGTGTCTATCCGTGGAGGCTATTTTTACCATTTGGTGAAATTTTCAAACCTCATTCCTGCAGTAACTTCTCTCTAATTCCTCGATTGTGCGCTTCTCATGCGTTTTTCTTTTCCTCCTGAGAAGCCGGTTTTCGTCTCTTTTCTTTTGCGCCACTGCTCGTACGTTTTTTGTAAGAGCAAATAGAACCTCTCTTTGATGTCGTTGTCTATCTCCTCCGTGGCAGGTGACAGCATGCGCGCATATTAGGCTTATTTTCGCGAATTTAGCCTTGATACGTTTGTCCTGAAAAAAATATCTTTTACTTGGTACCTTAAAGGTTCGCAACGTCCCGCATTCTTTGTGGAGTTTGTACGAATTTTTTATGATTTGCAGAGTGGTAAAATTTTGTTGATGGTTCACCACTAAACCGCGAGCGAAAGGTCTTATTCCACTATTGTTTGGAACCGCCATAATCAATAATGACCATCAGGGAAATATGAAAAAACGCCTGTGGATGACTTAGCCCCCAGAATCTACTCAAGAGGCACTCACACATGTGTAATATATGTATTTTATACAAGCCCGCACCAATACAAATGTGGTTTCAACCAGAAGCAATTTTCTTGTTCCATTGGATTTCAGAATGAGTTAATCATCGAGTGAAACCAATGGAAAACGACATTAAATTCATAAAAACGAAGTTTGGATATTCCGAATCACTTTCATAGCTAAAATGAATCAAATTAACAAACTCTTCGTATTTAAAAGGCATTTTAAAGACTTTTGTGTACCATTTTGTAAATTTCTTAATTATGTTGACGGTTTTTTGATTGCCTGTTCTGTTTGAATGCAATTAAGGCCCAAATGTGAACTACGTTTGATTGTGTGTACCTACGAAGTTGCAGTTCAGCAGTTTCTAGGAATTCAAATTGAGCGAAGTCAACCGAGAGGACCATTGGCAATACATCAACATCAATTCAATATATGCGAGAACTTCTATGTCGACACCGAATGGATGCATGTAAGCCATGTTTTACCCCACTCGACCCTGAATGAATGAATTAGTGAAGTGTCGCAGTGAGACGAACCAGAAAGAGGATCCAAGCTACTACCAATCCATAGTGGGCGCTATTATGTATTTAGTATTCAGTTTCTACGAGGCCGGATATTAATCACATCAGGTAATTTTCCCGCCTATCCAAAACCCTGCATGACCCTGAAAATTCGTTTACTATATCGAACACAAAATAATGCTGCCCTGAAATTTTACTTTGAAAAATGAATGACAGCAAGCAAAATGACAGCGAAACTCAACTGAATTCTTGCCCCGACAAATTAACTGGGGTCAGTTCAGGGCACAACTAGGGCGCCCTAGAAGTCATTTCGAATGCAGGTTTTCAGCACCAGGGCGAGTTGAGTGCTACTATATCGAACACATTATGCTTAACCCAGTGCGCACTTTTGCGCCTAGGGCCCACGTCGAACAAACCTACTATCAGCAAACTTTCGAAAATGTGTTCACTTACCAACCGCGAGTGTGGGGTTTATTGACTCTTCTTTGATCTTCTTCTAACAAATTATTTACCTTTTTTTTTTTTATACCTAGTTTACTAAAAAAGCGTTTCTTAGGTTTTTTGTAACTATCTCGCCGCTGAGAGATTTAATCCCCTCCAGCACCAGCCACAACTACCATTTCGATAGTCTTTTCCATTATGGTAAAGAAAAATACCGAGTTAATTATCAAATGCAACAGAACTATGCAATTATATTCTGGCAATGATGTAGCGGAGTCAGCTGTCACCAGTCACTTTAATCATAGCACTTTTCAAACTGAAGGAAAAATAAATAATAATATAGATCAGATGTCATCTACTACTGCTAGCTAAGCTAGGTAGAAATTTAGAAATATAAGTCTATAGTCTACAAATTTTCCAGTTAAAATCAATTCAAATGAAAACGAAAGCAGCTTTCTTGAAAGAGTCCGCTAGCCTCATTATACTCGCAAAGGACAATGCTATCAACAAAACATTCAACTACAATGTAAAAATTTCTATTTTGTATTACAAACCACTTGTTGGAAATTAAAATTTTCGTCTGCATCGGTTATTAGGTGCTGATGTTTAATCGCTCCGAAAGGACGTCTTTCATGCCTAATCATGCAGTCTTCCCAGGAGGTGTAAAGGAACGGACCGATGAGTCTGTCCTTTGGTTAAAGTATTTTAAGAAATTCGGTATTGAAGACAAGTTCCTGGAACATTTGACTAATGTTTCTGGACCGCGACCTGCGATTTTCAGAAAATCTGGAGCTGACTGCATTGAAAAGTAAATACATTATCTGAAACGCTATTTAGTTATACAACATACGCATACCAGATGCCACATTCCAATTTAGTTGGAACCATTCTCAATTTAAATTTGCTTACTGAAATGTATGATTATGATATAATCGGTACTTATACTAGTCGAACTTTGGAATGACTGCTACAAAGTACATAATTATTTGTTTCAGATGTTGGAGTTTGTACTTCGGTATTTACTAAGTACTTAAGTTTTTTTTTTCACCAGGTTAGGAACCCTAATTATGTGTTTATCTTTTCAGAGAAATAGCCCTGCGAATAACAGCTATTAGGGAAACATTTGAAGAAGTTGGTGTGTTTTTGTGCCGCGGAAAGGCAGACATAGGTAAAAACAACCAATATGGAACATTTAGAGATAACTTTGACAAAAAGCGTTGGCAAAAAGAGGTGCACAACGATTCTACGAAATTTCTACAAATGTGCGAAGAACTTAACGTTGTACCGGACTTGTGGAGTTTGCACGAATGGTCAACATGGATAACACCGCCTTCATTCCAAAAGAGGTAAAATAATAAAAATTAAATTAAATACTAAATAAATAGATGCCGACAGGAAAACGTATGGAGGTATGTAAGCTGCGAAAGGCCTATCATTCGGCTTCAGTAATTTTAAGTTATTACTTATTACAAGTCGGCAATTACGAATATTTTAGACCGCACTCGAAAGTTTTAAAGCCATCTGTGATGAAATGAAGGTAAAAGTGAACAGATGTGTTATAATTTTACTACCTATGTCTTTTTGTCAAGCTCAGGCTAAAACAGATTTTGAATATTGCTTCCATAATAAATATGAAGCTTCATCCCAAAACTCTCATTTGTACCCACGTAATAGCAAACAGTTCGAACAAGTGATCCCGCCTACAATACAAATAAATTTGTAAGTCGCTTCCTAGGGACATCTTTCCAGAGGACTACAATTTACAACAATTAAAACAGAATTAAAACTTAACTTTAAACATCTGGGAGGCTGTAGAAGCGTTACAGGTTCGCCTTTCTCGAGAGAAATATCAAAAAAAGAAATTTGTGTAGGATTGGGGAGGCTGGGTTGATTTTAATACCGCCAGGTCCTGAGGTGTGCTCGTTCACGGACGAGTCTAACCTGACCTTTATAGATAATAAGGAGCTTTGAGCTGAAGAACATCTTTGCGCTCTAAATAGAAAACTTAACGTTGAGGACGCTGATCTTGTTGCATAGATTCCTTGGTATGGATGGGTTGGTTATCGATGGTTATCGATTACTTTTCTTACCGATAGCAGTGCTAAAGACTTCTTGTCAACTAGTCGGTCCAGTTACAGTTATGAACAATACCAAACCAAAGAATCTATCGACACAATCGATTATATTTTTGAGGTTATGTTAACAAAAACTTAATTTTACTAAATGTTTTTTGTTTCTTATCTAATTATTTGAAAATTGGTAGAATGTGCATAACTTAAATTTTATGACTTGATATATCTATTTAGGTTTGAGACCGCATTTTACTTGGTGGCCTTAAATGAGGTGCCTACCCTAATAGCCGAAGAAACGGAGGTGTCCAAATGTTTGGTAATGAATTGATTATAATTCAAAAGGAACTTAACTTATCCAATGGCTTTGCAGTGGAAAAATCCAATAGAGTTTTTTGAAGCCTACCGTGAAGGGGAAGTGTGGCTACCGCCACCGCAATGTTATGAGCTTTCACGTTTGGCTAATCTATACGAACTGGAAGAAGTTAGAAAGTTTGCATCCGAGAGAAGTTCATTGGGCACAACTGAATTGCTTCCTGTGCAACATAAGTGCAATGACGGAATAGTGGGAGTACTTCCAGGTAAGCTAGATATTTACAATAAAAAAGTATATACTTTATTAATATTGATTTACTTAATCTTAGGAGACGATAGTTATCCCGAAAATCCCAATGAGTGTACAGATATAATACAAGTTGATAAAAGTGTCGATGAATTTTGTTCAACTGTTAAAAAATGTCACCGTGCAGTTTATGCCGGCGTGAATGAAAGCTGGATTTCGCTAAATTTTAAGCCGTTTGACGGACATTTAGTTCCTTTAGATATAAGAAAAATATGTAGCAAATTGTGAGTCGGCTCAAAAAGAAGCAAACGGTTATACATCAGGTTTTAAATAATGATGCATGTAAATTATTAGACAATTAGACAAAAAATACAGAAAAACTACACTAATACTTATTCCTTAACTTTTATCAAATCATATCTATGGTTATATACAGTGAGTACGCATGGCCTGCTTAAAAAGTAGCCTCTGCGACTGGATTGCATACTTGCTAGGCACGCGCCGGATAAAGTCACATCTAGGGGACGTGACCATTGGACGGAAAGTCAGCAGAGAAACGCCACAAGGTGGAGTCCCCTCTCCGCTCATATGGTTGCTCGTAGTTGATGAACTTCTTAAAACACTGGAACAGGAAGGATTCATTGTGAACGCATACGCAGATGATGTCGTAATTCTAGTCACAGGTAAATTCACTCTAGGCCTCAGCGAACGGCTCAATTACGCACTCTTACTAGTCAATAATTGGGTTGCAGGACTGGGGGTGAATCCCTCAAAGACAAAAATTTTGGTGTTTACGAGGAGAAGGACGATCTTCGCTTTCAATCCCTCAAGGATGGGCGGGTCGATCTAGAAATATCAAAGACGGCGAGATATCTGGCATGTGGTTCACTGGTTGTATACAGCAGTATTTAGGCCCATACTAACATATGGTACAGTTGTGTGGTAGAAGGCCTTGGAGAAGAAATATAATCCCTTAAGCCTTACCATAGTCCAGAGGACGGAATGCATCGGAATAACAGGTTCCCTAGGGACCACACCCACCTCAGCAATGGAGCTGATGCTAAACCTCACACAACTGGATATTTACTGCAGTAGCTAGGCGGTCAAAACCGCGATCAGGCTGAGAGACTCTGGATTATGGTCATCCAAACTGTATGGACCAACTTCGGAGTTGATTCGAAAGAGAGAGTTGAGCGGTTGAAAATTGCTTATATTCAGTAATTTAATTTTCAACTCCGCAGTAGAAAATCAAAAGATTCAGATTCTATAATATCCCTGGACCCTGGGATATTTGTGACACATGGCACACAATATGACAGTTTTAACTTTGGATTTGAATTTCGCACGCCATTTTTGTCATCCTATGCAGAGCATACTTTGTATTTTTATTTTAAGGAGTACATATCCATAAAAAAAGTCGATTTGAAAATTTTATTTTTCATGTGAGCAAAACCTGCTCGTTGCACAAACCATTTGGACGTTTTACCTTCACGAAAAAATCACATACTGCGTTTCCGGCATACAAAAGCACAAGATTGGCAATTGCTTTCGACACTTGTTTACACAAAAATGCTCGGTTGCAATGCTTACCGCAATGCAATCGGCCGAGGAGAACCACGAAGTTCAATAAAATGCACTATGCACTCAAAACTTTTGGTGATGCACAATATCTTATCTTGACGTAGAGCAATGAATTCGTTATATGTATACGCATCATCATTGTCATCCGGTTTGAGATGAAGTCAAATTTTTCAAGCTCGTGGTAGCATCCCGTATTGCTGTCTCGCACAGACCAAATTTTCCTAATCTCCATCAACTTCGCTGCTCGAATTTAGCGATGGTCAATCCTCCAAGAAAATTGTTTAAATTAATATTTTATTGTTTTCACCACTTGATTTTTTAAACTTCGCACAGTCAAATACAGGAATATCCAAAGTTGAGCTTGTCAACTTTGAGTGAATAAAAACAATTTCACAAGTTGAGAAAAATAATCCCCGAGTTGTGCTCAACTTCGAGTGAATAAAATGGGCCTAATTATATTATCAATGTATTTCAAACCAAACTCAACTCTGGCGTAAGCTGGCCAATATATGTAGATACTTATATACACCTATCGTGTCCAAAACGATCCTATCTTTCAAGTTGCAACCAACCATACCCACCAAAAAATTTAATTGAAATCGGTTTATACTGGTTTAGAAGATCGGTTGAGACTTTAGAATTGTGTCGATTACAGTGTCGCGAATTCAATGGTTTTTTCTCATCTCAAAAATGCTAACTAGAAAGTCGAAACATAGGTAAATTTTTCGAAAACGAAATGCAGGAATATATTTTGGGTTCTTAAGAAAACAAAAAACAACTGTTACCCTGTAAAACATGTACAGCTTCATTGAGCAGGGAAATCCCTCCTGCTCAAAGGTATAGTAGGGTTAGTGTAGGAATGCACAAAGCAGCTCGTCAAGTGAGTCAAGCGTATTGAGTTAAGATCGCAGCTCGTTTTTGACTATCAAGGGCGCTTGGCGAGTTCGCGCGGTGCGTGTAAATACAACCATTATTGGCCTTTCCCAGATACGATGTCATCAAAAGGTTTGATTTCCAAAAGAACTTTGTTACAAAGCTCAGTACAAAATGGTACACAGATGCGTCTAGAACTGATGAGGAAACTGGAGCGGAAGTATATTCTGAACCAATGCCATCTATGCCATAGACAGATCAACCTCGACAGAAACAAAACCAACTGTGATAATAGCAACCAGGCCTCGCAATTCTGTCCGTCTGTTCCTGAGATCCAAAGCGCAAACGACTGGACGGATTTCTTTCAAACTTCGGATTTCATGTTTGTGGGCTTACAGTTCGGGGCCTTTTTTTGCACGTTAACCTTATTATTAACACTTCCCATATAACAAGTTTGTTTTTTTTGAAAACGGCTCTAACGATTTCAACCAAAATGTATGCTTGCGCTACGATACACGGTACTTTTAATAATTGGTTTTATTTCGAAAACGGTGAATACGGCAGTAACAAAAATTAATTATTAATGTAATATGGTCAGTCGTAACATGATAGCAAACTCAGTTTTTCTCTAAATTGTCTATAATGGATTCTTGAAAAAGTCATATTTTGAGAATTTGGTTTTCTTTGGTTTACCTATATGAAAACGGCTAAAACGATTTTGACCAAATTGCATACTTGGATTAAAACTAATGTTTTCAATATTATTGCGTGCTTTATTTTCGATTCGAATGACCGGAGACGCTGATATTGACTGTTCATATCTCGAAAGCGCCATTTTCGATTTGAATAAAACTTTAAAAACCAAGTAAATAGTTGAAGGCTAAATAGTTGAGCAAGCATATTTTTTGAACTAAACTTTGCAATATTTGTTACTATTTTGTCTGCGTAATTTTCCAAAAATCGCTCTGACGGTTTTGACCAAAATCCCCTTTTAAGGATAACATAAGTAGTATTCTATTAATAACAACCCTTACTTAGTTACACTTACACCTGATAAAAACTCCTTTTTAGAAAATATTACCCACTTTTTCTATTTATAACCATATTAGAGAAAAAAATGAACCTTAACATAATTGCAACCACTTAGAACTCAGACAAACAAGTCAAAGGCATATACAATTTATAACTGCCAGTGCAAATTCAAAAACAAATCTCTGGATTCTTACATTATAAATCTATGTCAAGCTATCGGTTTATCACAAACCTTACTTCGAGTCATAGCCACCTTCCAGCATCACCATTCTATCCCAGGCAAAATCATGAACATGCCATAACAGATCAGAAACTCCTTTGCATTTGGCGCTTAAAACGTTTGTACCAGAACTTTTGAAAATGCTTTTTACTGAGAGCTTAAGCCTCACTTTATTACTTGATATGCACTGCCATCTGAAATAAATATCTTAAAACCAAAAACCAATTTATTTAAGTATATTAATATGTTTTCTGTACGGTTTATCTAGCTTCTGAGTTTTTTCCCTAATAAAAAGTAATAAAATAAAAATAAACCGACCAAAGTTAAAAACTAAACCTATATAACATTTAACATTTTTATTTTGAATCTCGCGACCCTGTAACATTTCCCACAGCTTAACAAACAGAGTGGTTTGGATATAGTAACCAACATCCTTCCTATACAAATCAGGACATAATTAAATATATACAACTTAATAATTAACTTAAAAAATCCTTGCGCATCCAAGTAGAAAATAATAATACAAATTTGCATGGGTCACACGCCACACCATTGCCCAAACCGAAATCTTTAAAACGAGAAAAGAAAAGCCTCTTACAGTTGCTCGATAAATCAGAATTTCTGACGTTTAAATTAAGATCTTCCACCCCAACCAAAGCGAACGAATTATGTTATTGCAATAATTGGGGGAAGAAAAACATCTTAAGGAAAGAGAGGGTAAACAGCTCGGTAGATGAATTGTCGGCTTTGTATATTTATGCAAATTAATTTACCTACTCCTTTGCAGTGATAAGTAACGATTATGGCAACTTATTTTCACCGATAATTATTTTCTCATAAAGTAATGAATGATTTGAATATATTATGCATGCAGGTGGGCCTAATACCAATATGTATATTCGGTATTTTTAAAGTAATTAGTGCGACACTTCTCTTTAATTTACACATTACACAAGCGGTAGGGTCAAATCAATTTCAAATGTATCGCTAGAACGAATCTGTGCAAGCCACAACGCCGAAATGAATTGGAATTTTATAAATATTCTTGGTAGCACAGAGCGCGTGCTTGCAAGTTGTTATTTCCTTGTGCAAACTCATTTTATTAATCAAAATTTTTTAAATAATGTAGTTAAGTGACGCCCTCCATTGCCATACGCTGAATAAGCTAAAAATAAAAAAATTGTTGGCGCAACATGTCTGTGGGACCCTAGGCCATAAACACTAGGACTAGCTTTTCACAACCATTTTAAATTTTTAGGACGAATGGAAGGGATCTACAGTTGTATGGCGAGTCCTAACGGCTAATTGAGAAGCTCTTTCATGACAGTTTTACTCTCGGATGCTTGTCAGACGTTCGCGAGAGGTGGCGCCGTAAAAGGAAAAACCGTAAAGGGCCCAACCCATAGAATCCGTCGCGACCGTTGCGGCAACGTATTCAACTGACAGGTTGATACAATTATCAAATTGCTTAAATGAACTAAATAATAAACTCGACGAAGGCTCTGCGCTATCAAGGGTAGGTAAAGGTAGCTCACAGTTATGACTTTCATAGCACTTTCTATAGAGCCAACTACAGACTTATGCGAGACTGTTTTCCTTCAGGAATTCAATGACACCTATATCTTCGCCCAGATTTATTGCTAGTGCTACACTTTATAGGTACCTACCCAATCACGGTTTTGAACCAAATCGCTGGAGTAGAGCTCTGTGATTTTAACACTATTTACTTCTTCACAGTTTCCTAGTCTTACTAGTGTTACTCTAGTGCTATTTCCACCGGAACTTCTTACTTGTCCAAAGAAGTGCTCTAGACAATCTTGGTTAAGATGGCCAGTTAATACGAACTTAAACTCGCATGCTGCTAGGTATTGCCACAAAGAAATGAGTGAAGAAATATTAAGAAGCCAACCTTTTAAAAACGAGAATTTGCATGTGACTACCCTGCCTTCGCAATTCAACACTTTTATGGACCTCAGATTTGTTGTTGCTTGCTGTAGAAACTGTGTTTGTATATCATTCTCATGGAAAGCTCGCTTATAGTGGTTAGGATGTTTAATAAAGGACGAATTAAAAACGTCAAACAAATTATTGAAAAACCCACAAAATTCGGCTGTACCCGCCATGGTCTCAGAATCCTGACCAGACGCAAGAAAGACTGAAAGGCCTGCGGAGACCGTATTACTTCATACTTGGGAGGCATACTTTACCTTCATCCGTTGAAAATTATTCGGTCGCACATATGGTTCAGTTAGTTTTGGAGCAATCCGAATATTATTCTTGGAATCAGCGTTATAGAAACGCAAAATATCTTTCCAAGCTGCTTTCGAATATGATGTCATTTTTTGATAAGCAATTTCTCGCACTCTTAAGTAAATGTGGAGAGTCTTCGAAATATGGCTTTTCAGGATTAACTCCCAACAAACTCGCCAGGCCTCTAAAATTTGATCATAAGACGCGAACAACTATTGACAAAGTAGTATGCAAGTGGATGTTTCCATCTGCTTGCCACTCCCTGTGCCATTAGCACAAAACGTTATTTGCGAGTAAATTGGATCGATATTCATCTCTTCCGAAGTCTTCCAACCCTATTATTGTATCGCTTTTCCTGCAGTAAGCTAGGTGGGTATTTTAAAGACATTTCGTCAGCTGAATCAAAGAGTATTTAAATATAGGTACTGGGTAGCTGAGATGTTTTAAGTTCTAAACTTTTGACGTTGAAGTCAATATTTATCGGAGATTTTGGCCAAGAAGCAATATATTTATGCAATGTCGCGATTGTTGGAAGGTTAAAAGGTTCTCGAAGACTTCTAAAGCTTGCCGGAGAAGTAAAATGAATTGAAAGTGCCAGCATTTTAAGATAATCTGTATATCTATTGCCCTTCGCGCATCTGTTAACATTTTTTTTTAAATTTGAAACTAATGTTTGGGCTTCATCAGGGAATTCCTAAAAAAATTTGCTCTCCCTTTTTCTTGAATTCTTGGATAGTGGTATGTAAACGACTTTGGAGGCTCAAGATGATAACGTTTTTGTCGCTAATTTCACTTTTAAGAATTTTGCATTTGTTAGCCATTTGAACAAAGTTTTCCTCAGCAACATTTAGTCTTTGTTTTAAAGACATCTTTTTTGGAGTCGAATGGTCCGTAGTAACAGATTTTCTTATTTCTGCTAGCGAGAGTATCTCTTTGTTGGAGATACATCGTCTTAAGCAGTGAAGTGCCCGGAAATTACAGAGGAGGTGCTCAGAGGATTCCTCATCCTCTGACATGTGAGTTCCAGTTAAGCTATCTATCTAGGATTATTTCGAGATATTTGAGCTCGTTGAAGTAGTTTAAAGTGCAAGGTTCGAAAGGGTTCTCCTGGTAAAAGGCACTAGGATGGTCTTACTTGGATTGATGGATAGTCCTTCAAATTAGTATAAACCATTTTAAAAAATGTAGCAATAACGCATTGCATGCACTGCATGCCGAGAATAATAGCCAGATGATGTCAATGATATGTCAATGACCACTGGCCACAAAAGCGGGGAAAGTACCCCACCTTGAGGGCAGCCTTTTGATGCTGTCACTGAACAGACTGACTGATCCAATGGTTGATCGAGTCTTCCCTACCTTTACACCTGATCGAGTCGTAGCCGGTATATTGTCGAAAGTACCCTCAACTCAATGTCCAAGAAGGCCCAAATTGCAATATATTTATATTCGTTAAGTCAATAAAATATCTTATTTAAATAGCCATTTTTCTTAAACGACTTGTGATCTAAATCGGTGAAGCTATTTGTTTTTTTTTTTATTGTTGCGGACACATTCCCGAGGCTCGCAACATACACCCCATACATACATCTGGTAGAGAGAAGAATAAGAAGTTTTGTGGAATTTGTTTTGTACAATGTAAATCATTGTAAGGGGCCAGTTATAGCGACACGAAAAATGCAGCCGAAAAAAATATCTTTTGCTTTTTTTAACCACTTAAACTTAATTGTCGAACTCAATCTTGGTCTTAAAATGAATTTTTGAAAAAAAGAACATTTATTAATTTTAAAGAAATATTTATGAATTCTTTTTCTAGAAAAATTGAAGATAATTTACTTACTTTTTTTGATAAACTAACTTCACAATTCCTAAGCAACATTTTAAGACTAAGATTCAATAATTATGTAGATATATGTGGTTAAAAAAAGCAAAATAAATTTTTTGCGGTTGAATTTTTCGTGTCGCTATAATTGCACCCTAAGTGGGCGAAAAAAATCGACCTTAAGCCGACTCGATTTATCTGGACTCTAGGTTATCTGAACGTAAAAACTGGTTTTGTTGGTAACATCACTTTCAAAGTTAAATTCTAAGTTGTCCTTATCAAAAGGAAAAATGGTGTAGTGCCGATTGTAAAGGCTATTGATTGGCAATATGCATCGGTTGTCTGCCTTGTGGGCCGATCTTTTGTCGCATTCATCTGTTAGCAGCTGTTGATTTGATATAAGTCTAAAGTCTCCTATTACTAAAACTTGAGGCCTGGCCTAACCTGCGTTAAGGCTGTGTCAGGCTGAAGAAGGTCTTTGCTCTAAGTGGCGATATTGAATAAATGGTATTGATATGATGATGGTCTACAATACCCTAAATGTGAGGGTTTATAAATACTGTCAGTAAGAGCATTTGTTTGACATACCTGGCCTGGCGACGCTTGCTCAAAACAGATACGACCCCAAATCTACGAACTGGAATAAGTATCGAGAACTTGTTCTCTCTAAAACAGATATGTTTGTCTCACCAATTGAGTCTATATGGGACCTTTATGAAGCAGCATACATGCTCAACAATGCGCTACTAACCTCCTACCAAGGTAGTTGTGTCAGTAAAACCAGCTTAAACAAACGCAAGGTTCCCTGGTGGAATGACAAACTTGCCAAACTCAGGAAGAAGGTTAGGAAACTCTTTAAACTAAATTAACCAAAATGTGGGACGAATATAGGTCCGCTCTTACAAAATACAACCCAGAATTGAGACGATCAAAAAGGTCCTCATGTTGCGAAGACAGATCAGATATGCCAGTTGAAGCACGATTCCATAAGGCCCTGAGAAAAGATCATTCGAACTGTGTAGGCCTACATACGAAAACAGATGGAACGGGAACCTACACGACGAACCGAACGGAAACAACCAAAATCTTGCTTCAAGTTCACATCCCAGATTCGTCCATTCGTGAAACACACGAAAGCTCAAATGATACTGATCTCAGAGTCTTTGCATCTAGAAGAGTTAAAAGTCTATCTGGAAAATCTGGGCGGTTGGCTCCTTCAAACCTTTTTAAGCCCCTGGTGGTGACGGTATTATCAAAAGAACCCTCAACGTCTAAGTTTCCTTATGATGAAAGGCTTTCTCTACCTTACTAACAAGATGATGAAAAACACCCTCAGTGAACTTGCCCTTTCTGTACACAAATGGACTTGAGTGTAGAGGGTTAGATATTACGGTAATCAGTAATAAGGGTATAGAAGACTCGACAAACCGATGGATTCGTTTCATTCTGGAAAGTTGAATAATAACATCCTCGTCAGGAGGAGTTGGAGATGGAGTCCGGAGTTGGAGCTGGTGTGTTTGGACCCAACACCAAAGTCTCGCTACCCATGGGAATGTGCCCCACGGTTTTTCAAGCGGGAGTCCACGCTGTCGAAAATTGCGCTGATATAATCGCGAAAAAAGGGATTAAAGGAGCGACTATACAAATTTAATCACACAGCCAAGCAGCTCTGCAAGCTTTAGCATCCAATAACAGGGTTAAACTTGGATGGGTACCCGGTCATCAGGGCAGACAAACTAGCCAGGGCAGGTTCCGAATCCATTCTCTTTGGACCAGAACCATACTGCTCAGTCAATTTGACTACTGCACTAAGCCTAATTAATGAATGGGAAACCAACTTCGTCTTGAGCACCGGGAAAAGGTCCCGGGTCTAAGACAATCCAAACTTGTTATTAGGCCTTACTCCTACAAGGAAATCCTTAGGCTCAGTAAGGAAAATATAAGAAAGCTAGTTGGCTTCCTCACAGGCCACTGTGGTCTAAAATACCCGGACACAGAATTTAGATTCTGTTTGGAGGATGTCGAATCCTCTGAACACATCTTCTGTGACTGCCCGGCTTTTCACTGGTTGAGAAAACGAGTCTTCAACAGAGAGACTCGTACACCGGCAGACATACAAAAATCTGCTACTAAAGACCTATTGACCTTCATCAGGGAGGCCACACGTCTCTTAGAGTAACCTTATCCAATCGATCATCCTATTGATAGTAAATTATCATGAAACCGTCAGGTAGAACGAACTGTTAATAGGGCTACCAGATCGTTATGGACCTGTCGTCGAGTCTGTGGTAATAACTGGGGCCTTAGACCGCGGATGATGTACTGGCTATATTCGCTTGTGGTTAGACCAGCGATTCCCTCCTAGGGAAGACTGGGAAAAACTCAACCGAATCCACCAAGTCTTGACCTAGTGTGGTATACAGTTCTAAGATGGAGTCAGGGTTTGGATTTGGTATATATGGAGAGTCACCTCCAGTAAACTTGTCAGTTAGCCTTGGAAATAACATATCTATTTTCCAAGCTGAAGTCCTTGCAAACAACCACTGTGTTAGAATAAACCTAAGTTCTAACACTCGTGGAAAAACTATATTCATATTTTCAGACAGCCAAGCAGCTCTCAAAGCTGTGAAACATTCTTGGCCATCTATGAACTTTCCAAGAAAACCTAGTCATTTTCCATTGGATGCCAGCCCATAAGGGCTTTGCTGGTAACGAAGATGCTGACTCACTGGCTAAAATCAGCGCTACAATTCCGCTTATCGGACCTGAACCCTTCTGTGGAGTCAGCTAAAACCATTTCAGGGGTTTCATCAAAAAGATTTCATATATTGAATCCAATGTAGTCTGGCTTAAAACTTCTGGGTAGAACTGCACCAGACAATTTTTCCCCAAATACTCTCCCAGGAAATCCTACTTTCTGATTAACTTAGACAAAAATAACCTAAGAATTCTAACAGGAATAATCAGTGGCCACGGCCTCATGAAAAAACAGAGTCTCTGGATCCAACATGTAGACTATGTCTTGAGAGTGATATCCTCTCTTCACATACTCATGGAATGTCCGGCTCTACTCAACCTTAGGAAAAAAATATTTGGCGAGGAAACCGTCACTTCAAAAACTCTCGCTAATATACACCCAAAGAAAATTATTTTCTTATAGACTGCCTCCGGAGTGGCATTTGTCTTACAGGGCTCCACTCTATTACATCGCAAAATGCCATCATATTTCAGAGACCAATCGAGGAATCACAAGAAAATTTCTAACAAGTGAAGTCCTCTCCCATAGAACCGAGGAGAAATCATACAAGACCCTAGCATGGACTTTGTGAGAAGCCTGCGAAGAGAAGGATATTTGTCCGGTACTATTTGGTCTGTTTGTGACTGTACAAGCTCTTTAACGACTATAAGCTTTAAATGCAATGGCTGAGGTATCTTGTACGAGTCAAGGTTACCGAAAGCGTGGCCAGTATTAGAATACATTCTACATTTGTGAGGTTACGCAGTAATGGATACAAACCCATTTTATCTGCTGGTTCCTTGCAGCGATCGCCCATCCCCATCGTTGATATCGATATTTAGCATACAAAATTAGTACTATGGGATATTTGCAGGTTATTAGTCCAAAAGTTGAGGTGAAGCGGCCATCGTCTTTTCCAAGTCCAAGTCTTCTAACCAGTATTTGATTTTTTTTTATTTTCGTTCGTATGTGCTTACTTGTAATCAAATAACATGCAAGTAGAGATAGAATGACTGATAGAAACAAGTTCTTCAGTTCCAACTGACATTTGGACAAATATTGATTTTCGCTTGTTTTTTTCTGATTCTATTATTTGAGTTTAATATAAACTAACAGAGATGATTCATAACATTTTGTTTTGCATATCGTTATCACTTTGTCAATATCCTGCTGATCCATTCTCCGTTTGATGATAACGCATTCAGTCTGAGAGGGGCAACAGGTCATCGAAATCGATGCATATATAAACACTTGTCATTGGGAAGATGTGATCAATATCAAACGACAGCCTCGAAGTGCGTTGGTCGAAGAACATTTCGAACATTAGTTTACTATAATATTAAGTAGTAAATAAGTAGGCAATTATTTATTAACAATTTGCCTCTTAGATGCTACTTTATATTATAGGAACAAAGTCATCTATTTAGTGCGCAGAAGACATCCGCATATACCTACATTGTAAAGTGACAAAATATACTATTAAGTAGACGATATGGTAGGTGATGCTTAAAATTCACCTTATATCAGCTACTTATCAGAATATTTTTCATCTCAACGGTTAGGTTATATATATCTATTTGATTTTGGGTTTCGATCGGAATTGTGAAATTAATAACAACTAATAAACAACCTCTTTAAAAAAAATCATTTTACATTTTAGAATATGTGATAAGATATTAATGGGATATACTTCGGTAAGAAAATTGTTTTTTTTTTTGAAACAATAAGGGTATTCACTTAAACGCCTAAAACCCTCATAAACTGCAGATATTCACCACCTCGTAAATGAACTGTCAGATTGTGTATTGAGAAAAGTTTACGCAGGCTTCATAATTTTCCCGGGGTCAGATTGATTCGGAAATCGGCTGCGGAAATTTACGCAAATTTTCAAATGTCAAACTGTGACAAGCGGTCGTGTGAATGGTTTTTTAATTGGAGTTGCAGCAATGACGGTAAGAATTTATTTAGCTAAATATATTATATTTTATTGCTTTATTGTTATTTGCAGCAACGCAAAAAATTTAGATTTAAGCGAAATCGGTTGAACTCCACTGACCGTTGGTCGAAAGCACAATGGCGAGATCTTTTGGAAGCGGTCGTGGATCAAGTCAAAGACAATCCTGAATCATTTGAGGTAAATAATTTGTATAAGTTTTGCTTTATGGAGGTATCCAACAATAACCACAATTCGTTATATGAAGAAACCAACAGCGCAAATATTTTATAGCAAATTATCTGTAAAAGCAATTTCACTAAAAGATATTGGATACCTATGAAAAGGAAAGGTTCGATACTTAAAGTCAAGATTTATAACAGAAACACTTGAAAAGGCCACACAGGCTCTGGACTCTTAGCCAACGGAGAAGAAAAAAGTATCTTAGGTGTGGCGTTTTATTTTTGTGAATGCATATATACATTTTATTAACTTATAAATATTGAAGAGCATATTGCAAAACTATGCTCTTATTACAACATACTGGAACAAATATTTGGCCAAAGGAAAGGTGTTAACCCCAATGAAGTTTTCGGTACCTACAACTAGAGATGACATTTATTGTTTCGGGATCCACCTTTATATGAGGTCATTTATGAGACTAGTGATAATGTGCCAGAATCTCAAATACAAAACCATGAAACGCAAGCTTCAACAAGCTCTCTTCTAAATAATACTGAAACCAGTTTCAAACTTTAAAAAAAAACTTACCTAATTGCACAGAAGGCTACGAAAAAAACCAATTCAACTTTGCTCCTGGCTTCAATCCAAGAAAAAAAATTGGATTTCGAAAAAAGTAAATGGGAACAGCAACTGGAGCTAGAAACCAAGCAATTGGATTTAGCCAAGGAATGGAAAAAAAACGAAGTGGAATTGAGTAAGCTCAAATTAGAAAAGGAAATATAAATAAAAAAACTGTAATTAGAAAAGGATGAAAGGCTTGCAATGGCTAAAATGAAACTTTAAGCTGAGTCACAGAAACGTATTAAGAAAATTGAACTTCAATTAAAATTAAATACAAGTACAAATGATTGCTTGTAGGACTCTACAATGTTTATTTTTGCATGTAGATATTATGTACATAAAAACTTTGTAAATACAAATTTATAATTAATGGAGTTTGATTTAATAATTAGGTACACTCCTTTAAGAATGACTTCTCCTTCAACAACAGAAAAATGTTCGATTGTGTTTTCAGGTTCATCGCTCCATCCTCCATGTTACAAACTTGAATCAGATATTACCTCAAAGGCATCATCCTTTTCATCTCGGTTTACTACAATGTTATGTAGTATAGCAAATTTCACATTCCGGTCTCCGTTTATGGAAATTTGTAGTTCTTTAAACTACTGAATCGTTCCTTTAGCTGAACAAAGCAGTGTTCAATTCTTATTCGATATGTACTTACTTACTTACTTACTTACTTAAGGTGGCGCTACAGTCCGGGGTGGACCTGGGGCTCAACCAATACGCCTCTCCAGTTAGCGCGATCTTTTGCTAACTGCCTCCAGTTGCGCACTCCAAGTTGGTTGAGGTCCCCTTCCACTTGTGCGCGCCACCTAAGGCGAGGTCTTCCTCTACTGCGTTGTCCCTCCGGGTTGGAATCGAAGACTCTTCGGGCCGGAGCGTTGGTGTCCATTCGCTCTACATGTCCTAGCCATCTTAGACGACAGATGCGTATTTTTCTGACCAGGTTGGTGTCGTTGTACAGCTCGTAGAGTTCGCTGTTAAATCTTCTCCTCCAAAGCCCGTCAACGCAAACGGGACCAAAAATCACTCGAAGAATCTTGCGTTCGAAACGGCGAAGAAGATCTTCATCGGCCTTTGTTAGGGTCCATGCTTCTGCGCCGTAGAGCAGGACTGGGATGATGAGGGTCTTATATAGAATCGACTTAGTGTTTCTTGACAAGGCCTTACTAAACAATTGCCGTCTTAGTCCAAAGAAACAGCGATTGGCAAGTGTAATTCTTCGTTTGATTTCTGCTGTGGTGTCATTATCAGAGTTTATAGCGGAGCCGAGGTAGACAAAGTCCCTAACTACCTCAAAATTATAGCTGTCTATCGTGACGTTCTGTCCGATTCGTCGATGTTGTGCGTCCCTTCTTGTTGACAGCATATATTTTGTCTTGCCCTCATTCACCACTAAACCCATTCTTGCCGCTTCCGTACTAATACTTGCAAACGCGCCAGTGACAGCCCGCTGTGTTCTGCCAATAATGTCAATATCGTCCGCGTATGCAAGCAGTTGCACAGACTTATGGAAAATTGTGCCTCTGGTGTTGGCTTGTGAGTTGCGCACAATTTTCTCTCAGAATGATGTTAAAGAAGTCACATGACAGCGCATCACCTTGTCTAAATCCTTTTCTGACATCAAAGGTCTCGGTGAGATTGTTTCCGACCTTAATGGAGCAGCGAGCGTTCTCCATCGTCATTCTGCACAATCTGACGAGTTTGGCAGGGATGCCATAACTAGACATGGCTCTGTATAGCTCGTCTCTATAAATGCTGTCATATGCGGCCTTAAAATCGATGAACAGATGGTGGGTATCGATTTGGACTTCTTGGGTTTTCTCCAGGATCTGCCGTAGTGTGAAAATTTGGTCGGTTGTGGACTTTCCGGGCCTAAAACCGCACTGATAGGGACCTATCAGATCGTTGACGAATGGTTTAAGGCGTTCACACAGTATAGCAGATATGATGTTATATGCAGTGTTAAGGAGACTGATGCCTCTATAGTTGGCGCAGTTTAGAGGGTCTCCTTTCTTGTGGATCGGGCAAACGATGCTGAGGTTCCATTCATCAGGCATACTTTCTTCTGACCAAATCTTGGAAACGAGTTGGTGTATGCTCTCCACCAAGCCAGCTCCCGCTGCCTTAAAAAGCTCGGCAGTTAAGCCGTCCGGTCCAGCAGCCTTGTTGGACCTTAGCTTAGATATTGCTATCCTCACTTCACTTTGGTCAGGTGGACGGAAGTCTTGGCTGTCATCGTCCAGGTTGAATGGTTCATTCTGCCTGACAGCGGAATTTGTGTCGTCTTCGCCGTTTAACAGTCTGCAGAAATGGTTTTTCCATATCCTCAGCACCGACTGTGATTCTACTACAAGGTTTCCTTCTTCGTCTCTACAGGCTTCTGTTCGGGTTTTGTTGCCCTGACACGTTCTTTTTACCTTTTGGTAAAACTTCCGAACATTATTCCTGGAGTAGCACCTCTCTATATCCTCGATCGCGCGCTTCTCATGCTCTCTCTTCTTTCTCCGGAGAAGCCGGTGTTCTTCCCTCCTTTTTTGCTCGTAGAGCTGACGAGCTGCTCTCGTCCTTCTGTGCAGCGCCGCTTCATAGGCACGTCGTTTTGCTGCATGCGCTTGCCGGCATTCTTCGTCAAACCAGGGGTTTCGAGGGGGTGGACTGGTGAAACCGAGCACATCAGTTGCGGCATTTTTGATGGCTTCTTGGCATCGGCGCCACTGGTCTTCGGCACTTGATGCTGGCAGCGTAGGACTTCTCGAGAGGTTTAGGGATACGCGATCGGCAAAGGCTCTGGCAGTTTGTTGCGTTTGTAGCCGTCCAACGTTAAATCTCCTCACAGTATTATCTCGTTGTTTTGGCGTTTGGGATATCCGCATCCGTACCTTGGCTACAACCAGGTAGTGGTCCGAGTCAATGTTGGCCCCTCGGAAAGTTCGGACATCTAGAATACTGTAGGAGTGCCTTACGTCGATCGCAACATGATCAATTTGGTTGACGGTTTGATGATCTGGTGACCGCCATGTTCCTTTATGTATATCGAGGTAAGGAAACCGTGAGCTAGCTATGGTAACATTACGTCCCGCAGCAAAATCAATCAGCCTTAGTCCGTTTTCAGACGTGGTGTCATGTAGGCTGTATTTTCCGATTGTGCTACCAAAGAGGTCCTCCTTTCCTATTTTGGCGTTAAAATCACCTAAGACGATTTTAACGTCATATTTAGGACATTGCTCATATGTTTTGTCGAGGAGCTCGTAGAAACAATCTTTGGTAGCATCGTCTTTATCTTCTGTGGGGGCGTGAGCGCATATTAGGCTGATGTTGGCGAATTTAGCCTTGATGCGAATAGTTGTAAGGCGTTCACTCACGTGTCGAAAGCTCAAGTAGCCCATTGAGGTATCTGTCATGTCGACTGTTGACGCCACCGTTGATTCAGCCATGTGAATTCATCCGCCGTACGTCCTCTTTCTGAGGGGCTCATGTTAGACTTCTGAGACTCGAGCAGACAGTCAATCCGACAGAGCATTATAGTGTTGCTATTTTCTTCGTGTTCAACACTCGCGCTTATAAGTTTAGCAAGTCAAGTCCGGATGGACATAGACCAGTACCCGGTGGTGACCACGGGGAGGTAAAATAAGCACAATTGGTGAGTGTGAGATAGTTGCGACACTGGACATCGCCAAGTTGATGCCAATCAGATGCCCATCCCTATTCACACAACACCCAACCCATTCGATATGTACTTAACGATTTATTAAAATTAGTTCGTTCTTCTAGGGTCCCTTTAGTTAAATTTGATCAGTGCGGAGGATAACAGATGATGTCAACTTGTAGACACTACCAACCATCCAAATCCTACCGTCTTGCACGCTTCCGGGGTAACCGATAACCATTTATCCGGTGAATGCTTTTCTTATAGTCACACACTGATTGCACTTTTATAGAATATTGCTGCTTTCGAGAATAGTAAGCCTCGGGATCAACGTATCAAACCTCGTCATTTCGAGTTGATCAAGAACGAATGCTAAATTTGTCCAAATTAGGCGTATTAACGCTCTTAATCTACCTTCATTCAAGTTCGGTAAAATGTTGTTTAAAAAATGTTTGCATTTTGACACAGAATCAATAAGAACTCTAGCGGCATATCGGAAAAATGTTGAGCAATTCCCAGTGAATAAATTAACTCGTCCAAAATCAATAGAATTATGTCAATCGATTATTATTATCGCCAAAAACTTCCAAAACAAGTAACTCATTTACTGCCAATTTCTTCAATAATGTAATCAGCTGTTTCTTTTCGCTTACTTTCGGTATTTCGATAATTTTGGGAAGTCTAAGAACAGCTGAGTTTGACAACGGGCTTGACAGTCGATTTACGCGAAATATACGCAATGGCATTTCCGAGGGGTGTTCACTAAAAGCACCGCAGAAATTTATGAATACCCTTACAGCCGTATTTATAAACCCAGCGTAGAGTCTGCTTATCTTTACGCATCCTCTACAATGCCCTTACGCGGGGAAACGTGATTTATAAACACAAAGAACGTTGCCTTGAGGCTGATATGGCTGTTAATATTTAAGTGCATTTTGTAAACGAATTAATCGGACTGTGTTCGCATGGTCCCTTTATTTAGAGATCAATGCAGGGTCAGTTTCCAAAACGATTGCGGCTAGTTACCTTTAGACATTTGAGGTTTTTTTTTATTTTAAATTTGGGAACAGCATCACAACAATTCCCAAGTCTTCCCAAGTTTTATTCATTTAATTTGTTAGATCGGAACGTAAGCAATAGATTCAAATGTTTCCTACATTTAAATTGTCAACGTTGTTTACGTTTTCCGTTTTCAGTTAACACACACACACACACTTAACGCATTATGTTTTCCTCCAGACAGATTGTTGCAAAGAAATTACGGAAAACGGGATACTCAATTATAGAAATATGGGAAAAGTTATAGCCAACTTCCGCCGACACTGAAACACAATCGCCCAATCAATTTAAAATTTTCTTTCAAGTTGCTCTGATTTTATTAGGGTTGATAGTGGTAAAAACGAAGAGAGACATACGTATGGATGGATATATCGAACTTATTAATAAAGTTATACGAAAATTTGGGGGGCTGTAACAAATAGTGATTTATGCAAGTAGGATGCCAATAAATAATGGATTTTAAAAGATTTGATGTAGTATTGTTATTGTTTGCAAAAATAACTATAGAATTTTGTTACAGTCGAACTAGTTCGGAACGCGGAAAACTTTACTTCTTCTTACTTATGTCCTGTATCCTCTTGTGGGTCCTAGGGCCTCTACAACGCCTACGCGCCATCGTGTGCGGTTTCTGGCAATGTGCCTCAGCTCTCCCCAACTCTTTCCCAGTTGCCGTGCTTCCTTCTCGACTGTTCTACGCCATGTTCTTCTAGGACCTGCCATCCTAAGTAAGCGGATTCCATTGCATCGCGTGGTTAGCTATGGACCTGTCACCTTTTCGGAAAGTGTGACCAATCCACTGCCACTTTCGTCGTTGTATGGTTGTGCCAATAGGTTCTGGGCCGATTTGTGCCGAATTAATTTTCTACCCAACGACGCGACGCGACGTCTGCTTCCCTCTCCACATTTGCTGTCATTTGGTGAAGGTCCATTATTCTGTGAGATAGTATAGACATACATCGTCGGAACGCGGAAAAATTCCATCATGAACCTTCGAATAAAAATAAGAAGTATAAAACAAACACCTGACATATTATATTCACACGATATTAAAATTAATATGTATTAGAAAATCTAAAAACACATATTATTTAAATAAAATTAGAAAAAAGTTTTACACAAAAACGTTTAGGTATAGGTACAAAAAACAATTATGTGCTAACATTTTTTCTTTTACTTACCGAGTTCCCGATTAGTTTATTTGATTTTTTTTATTACAATACTAGCTGTACGGATTTGCCCGTGTTTTTTTTTTTTTTAAGCAGGTGCAGCGGCGCCCTTTTGGAATATTGCCCCATTGTGTAGAACGCCATTTACTAAATTTCAAGTCTTCATAAATCTCCAGATATAGTATTTTAATAATTTTGTTATATGGTAGATAAGTGCTATATCCCGTTTTCCTATCTCTCAATTTTTTTATTGCAAATGTCTTTGTTAAGTCAAGTTTTCTAATTTTATAGTTTTTGATTGCACTTTGTTTCTATTTGGTTACAATTTTATCGGCACCAGTGCCACCTAGGGGCACAACACTGTACTATCTTTAAAGTTGGAAGCAACCATATGCATTCACAAAGTTTCGTTGAAATCGGTTGAGCGGTTTTGGAGATCGGCAACAGCACTGTTGAATTGTAATTGGATTGAACTGAAAAACGAAATGTTCACCTTCAGTGCCACCTGTTGAGAATTTTCCTACTTTTCTTTTTTCCTAACCCGCGGAAGGAATTAACCAATACTTGTGATCCGGATGCGCAGGTTCGAGCTCCACCGGGAGACAGCAATACTCGACCACCAAAACATAAACATTTGTAATCCCCTTTAAAAAAAAATCATGAAGATGGCGTCGTTAGATCGCTCCATACAAAATGTACGGGAAAATTAACTTTCTTCATAATTTTTTGTTCGGGTAATTTTTCTGGAATTTTTGTTGGTAGGTATTCTTCTTCTTTGGCCGGAAATCAGTCCGAATTGATGCGAATTATTGAAATCGATTCAGGCGCTCTTGAGTTAAAAGCGTAGTAAATAACGTCACTTTCTTTTATATAAATAAGAATTTTTAATAAGCAGAAGATATTATGCTTAAAGGTAAATTCTCTTTATAAGGAAATAATTTTTTTGGCCCAAAAGCAAAAATGTTACCTTATAACGAAATGTCAAATTTGAAAACAAAGCTTCCTATGACTTTGATTATTGAAAAAAATAAAAGGAGAGAAAACAAAAAAGATGTTACAGAAAAATTTAGTGTTTCATTTAGTACATTTTCGACAATTTTGAAGAATGGGCATGGAGCGTTTCGGCTTCATTAATCTAATTGACCGCATACGCATAAGAACCGATCAGTTCGACTAACAAATCTAGAGCTGGTAATGTATAGAAGCTTAGAGTAATAAATGTTTAGAGGTAGTTACTTCTCGAAATTATTTCTCGAAATGCGCCCTAAAGCCCCATTTAGATGATCAGTTATCAGTTCAGTTATCAGTTCAGTTGTCAGTTCAGTTAAAAAAGGCATTGTATTTAGACGTCAGTCCGGTATTCAGTTCAGCTTTCATTTTACTCGTGAGCAGTCAGAAGAAATATATTGCGTAATGGACGAAGAAAACCTAATTGCAATGGCTATAGCTTTGTCGCTTAATAAATCACAAAAAATAAGAAGCAAATGGAGCAAAGATTGGTATTTAAACTGAAACGTATTTACACATCACTTTAACTGATAGCTGAACTGAAAACTTATGGGAATTCCATCAGTTTCGGTCTCAGTTTCAGTTTCAGTTAAACGCTTCAATTTTTGCATTTAAACATCAGTTTAACTGAATGCTTAACTGATAGCTCAACTGAAACTGAAACTGAAATGATCGTCTGAATGGGCCTTTAAGACACATCAGTTTTCAGTACCCCCTTTGTGATCTTTCTGGAATCTATCTGGACGAAATGAAAAAAGGCAAAAGAAAATTGAAGAGCTCAAAGCTCAAGTCGAAGCTGCACAAAAATATCGGGAGCAAAAAGATGAAGAAAGGAAACATCGCATCAAGCCGATTTTTCGATTTCACGGAAAACATTTCCAGAACTAACACCTATCTGCCGATCTCGAAGTAATGCTAAGCGCTAAGGTCATGTTTGCCTTTCCCTAAAGAAGTTCATTTGAAAAAAGAAATTATGCATCGACTAATTTACAAAAATGGCTGAAGCATTTTTTATGCCTCTTTTACATCGCACGCAACACAAAAAATACGTAACAGACAAAGCCACCGCCTGTCTTCTTGAATTAATTGTTTTACTTCCTGAAGCAATGGTATAGAACAATGGCCTGAATAATCTGCGGAATGAAGTCGATTATGTGCTGTGAATGTGGATTTCCACTTGGTGTCGTTTTGTTAGTGCATTCCCCCTTGCCCAAACCGCATGCTTACAGCCCTTGTAATGCAATCACCACCGCGCCACCACCACCACCCGATGATGCCAAAACGAGAATGAATTGACTTATTTAGCGGCACCATTTCAAACGTGAAAATACACCCGCACTTAATGTACCACCGAGCTGAGCATTTAACCATTCATTCATTTACCAACCACAAATCAGACAATTTTATCCCATTAAGGACGCATTTAAATCACTTTACCATCAACTTGAAACACTCGCCCTCTCGCCAATTGCTCGGAGCTCAAGAGCTCGGTGTTGCCTCTTCCTCGATCACCCCTGTTTAAAATTATTGCAAAACGAAATGGGGAATTTGTTCGTGCCTTTGTCGAGTTTTGTCCTCGACACTGGTGTTGCGGGGGTATTTACGTATCTGCAGGACACCGGCAGTTAGGGAATTTCCGTTGTTTTTTTTTTAACATCTTTTTTGTTGTTACTTTAATTTGACATGAAGAAAGAGCTCGTTGTTCTCGTGATTTCAACTTGGTGCCAAGAAAAAACGGTATAGATTGCCACCCTAACACGGTAGAATTTAGTATCTGTGAACTTTGATTGTACTTCGTGCGTATGGGTTGTGGCAGTTGCTCCCTGGAGCGTGGACTTTTTACTTGTGGCGATTAAAATACAGGGGTTGTCCTTGTTCCTGCCCTCACTCGTCGTAGTCGTATGTCCTTCCTTTCGTGCTTGAACAGACACACAGTTTAAAATTGATTATTATATTGCAGAGAGCATTGAAAGTGAAACCCTTGAGAAGCAAGGTTCGCCTTTTTTTTTCTTCTATAATGTAGTTGACCCCATAATAAAGTCAATGCAAAGATATGGCTGTGCTGTGATTTCCTTTTCAACGCTCAGATACAAATTTGATTCATAAAAAAAAAATCACGAATTTTGGCTACGGGGTATCTGTTGTCGTAGTGAATCCCTTCAGACATAATTGAATGAAACAGAGTGGTTATAATTTTATTTAGCAATTAAGTTTATTCCGAGTTATTTGACGAATTTCGAGGGATTAAAGATGAGATTTTGAGAATTTTGTGCGACTGGATTTAACTTTCATCTAAGAAATTAAACGTCAGGACGTTAAGGCAATTATATCTTCTTAAGTATTTTCGGTGGGCGTTATGTCCTTATCGGTGCGTGACAGAATCTTGTTTATCTTTTTATGATCTTATTATTTGACCATATTTTCTAAAAAGTAATGGTTTAATAAACTCTGGTTAGAGGGCTTATATTTCAAGCAATAAGATAGAAGTGCATAATTACTTTGTCTATTTAGGAATATTTGTCTATGGATTAGTATACCACACGTTTTTTACGCCTTGAAGAGTTGTGGAGACCTTATACCTACATAGGACATTATGCGTTCGGTTAGATTAAGATTTTACCGATATAGACAAAAACAGAGTGCGGATGTTTAATTGAACTGTGTTGTAAGTATAGCTGAATTTCATTGAGAAATTTAATTTAAAAAAACTAAATTTATAATATTATAATCTTAAAACAGCTCAGTAGATAATTATGTTCATTAATTTAAAAAGTTTTCATAACACAATCAAATCCAAAGTTTTCTGTTTCTATTTCGGGAGTTTTTGTTTACATTTTGTTTTCATATCGTCAACTGTTTCAGTAGTCTAGTGTCTGTGTAAAACCCAGCTTCTTCACTTGAGAATTCAGTTAAAAAAATTAACAAAATATAGTATGTTTCCATACAACCATACAAACCCAAAAAATTTCATTGAAATCGGTTGAGTGGTTAAGAAGATCGACAACAGCGCCACCTATTGGGTCCAAAACTATCCTATCCATCAAGTTACAACCAACCATACCCATCCACAAAATTTCATTAAAATCGGTTGAGTGGTTAAGGAGTTTAAGCGGCGCGCGGCTAGTGATGGAGACATGCCAATTTCCGTCATGCACTACCGCTTGGTCATTTCCGTCTTAGAAGAATCGATTTTACTCCCAAGTCGGGCCATAAGATGTTTCACATCAAAAATCTAATAGTATAAAATAAGTAATAATCCTTAGGTTATGTTAAGTTAGGTGACTGTCGTGAAAGACGCACTTACTACAGCTGTAGGTCCATCGTTAAACCACTTATCACATGAATAAGGGCAAGGAAAGGTGGACAGAAATCCTAGACCGTACATGACTTCCGTGAAAAGGCCGAAAGGTGACTGTAGCAGTCTACCGCCGCCTTAACACTCAGAAAACTGTAGAGCTAAGCCCTATTTAATGTGCTAGCTCCGTTTTGTGTAGGCGCACATTACCTGCTAACTTTGTGGCTATTATAACCAAAAGTAAGCTGTGATTCCATCAGTAAGATAGCTGCAGCACATTGCACAAGACTATACGGGAACCAACAAACAATATTTCAAAATAAGCTATCATACCCGTATAGAGCTACTAAAACCTTTTCAGAGAGCTGATGAGGACATATCGGAATCTGCCATAGCCCCTCAGACCATTTTTAGTATCTACCCCTACCCATATAAAGAGTTACATTTTAGAAACAAATTAGAGAATGCCTTGGGCCGCTTCTCTATCTGTTCTTTTTATACTCGCCGACGACAAGCAAGTGCTAAAGCCGGTGTGGACCTACTGTATACAACTTTGGGGTGTTACCAAGAAAACGAATGCAAATATTTTACAAACTTTCCAAAATAAAGTGCTTAGAGAGATTGTACAAGCACAATGGTACATTAGAAACGGCGATATCCACAGGGATATCGGAATTCCAACAGTCGAAGCTGAAACTAGAAGCTTCGCGAGAAAGCATAGAAACCGACTAATCGGACGTATCAACAATACAGTCCGACAAATTTTGGATGAGAGCAATTTATTGCGCCGACTACAAAGAACGAAACCGTTCGACTTGACAAGATAAAATTAACCGCGTCTAAATTGCGGAACATGCAGGATCTTTCATTGGAAAGTAACCTGCCAAAAGTTATTATTTCGTGATAGAAAAATTGCTTGATAAGTTATATTTTAGTAGCAGTATTTAACAATCTATTGAAGGGTGATGTTTTTAGTCAGTAAAAATCTGACATTACTATGAGCACGCGCTTGCTATTCTCATAGTGTCTTTGGAAGATTTTCACCTACCCTCGGGAAAAAAAATTTGAGAAATTGTGCCTAGTAAAATTTTTAGTTTGTACAATAACTTCAGAGATCTATTAAGCCCACAGCTGTCATAGTCCCTTGAAACCCTGTAAATACATTCATATGCGTATCTAGGGAAGTTTGGAAAAACACTGCCTAAAAATATGCGTACATAATTTTAGAACGCATTCAAAAGAAAATAATAGTATTATATTTGTTCCTGGAGTGTTGGAGACCTGGACTGTGACATAGGAAGTGAAACCCTAGGCTTAGCTTCTCACAATCATTCGTTTTGTGTGAGTTTTTCATTTTTGGAACGAATGGACGGGATCTGCAATTTTACGCCGAGTCCAAACGGCTAATTGAGAAGTTTTTTCATGACAGTTTTACTCTCGGATCTTTGTCAGACGTTCGCGAGAGGTGGCGCAGTTTAAAAAAAACCTTAAGGTGTAATCTAGTTCTTTTTCGGGACTCGAACCGGAGACCCCTCGCTTGGTAGTCCAACACACTAACCACTAAGCCACTGCGCCTACAAGGAAGTTCGCTGTGACCTCAAAAACTCCCTCATCATGGCTGTCCATCTGGAGTTCGCCTCTCCTGTGGCTATTTTCCCAACTTTGAGGTTTCAGTGTATACAGAGCGAAATATTCACAGACGGACATAGTTGTTCTAGAACATAGCCCGAACCTTATCGTGCTAGTTCATCAGCTTTCTCATTGCCTGGAATACCTTAATGCCCATAAGGATCCCGTAGAGTAATATACCTTGTGCTATGTTTTAAGAGCCTCAAGCTCTTCGTGATAGCTTTGATTTTATTACAAGTGCAGTAAAGACTTTCATAGGTGGCTCGCTATCGCTATTCATAAAGAAGATACATACCTTCGGAATGTGTTGCCCTTATCGCGGACTAATGGGTTGCTCTTGTCACTGCCATGGTAACGATTTTGAGATACTGAGACCAGCGGTTCAGAGAAGATGCCTGACCCTACCATGGTTTCCAATTTCGATAACTTCTTTTCCCTTTTATTTTAAGTTTACTAGCTGACCCGGCAAGCGTTGTTTTGCCATATGAATGATTTCTAGAGCAGTCGATGTTAATGATATCGAAAAGTGGTATATAAGTAACCATGTTTGATATATTCTCTCAGAAAAAAAAATAAAGCCAAAAATCACAGAAACGAAAGTTTTGCCTGTCTTTTGTTAAAAACATATGCGAGAACGAAAAATAATATTTAAAAATAAACTTCAGTGGGTTTAAAAAATTACCAGTTTGCAGACGCTGAAAAACACTCGACTCGGATTCAATTTAATTTTTGTTTTATTTTCAGATTTATCCATTTTTAATACCTATGTGCACCATTTTGTGAATATCGAATTCTTGATCGGACTTTATGCATAAGTGAATTTGGTTTTTGGTCGATTTTGACGGCCCTGCAGATTCTTTTATTATTTTTCATTAAGAATAATACAGTAGAAATAAAAAAATATAAAATGCTAAAAAGTGGATAGTGGTAGGAGGGTAAAAATTAAGGACAGACTGTATTTTTTTTCGCCACACCATACAAAAGTTAAAAAAAAATTCCAAAAAATGAATTTTTTTTTTTAGGGTGAACCCACCTAAGCACTTACGGCTGTATTATTCACTCGGCTTAAGAAGTGTTTTAATTAAGACCGTGGTTTAAGTTTTGTTTAAACCATATAAGTTCGTAATTCCGCATTATTCACTCGATTTAATCCTTATAAACGTAATTTTTTAAACCTTTTATCAGATAAACCGCACTCCGACGACCGGTTTATGTAGTTTTTCTGAAGGTTTAAATCAGTTTCCATAATATTCACTCAATTTTTTGTCTGAAGTTGAAGAGTCGATGATGCTCTCATCAGAAGAGGAAGACGTGCGGTTCGACGCCCTTACCGTATATATATTTACTTTGACGGACGTGCTAAAGTCGACGATTTCGACCACATCCATTTCCTTGAATACTTCCGGCTCCAGAAAGAAGCGTTTTATTTTATTGCCTTTCGTGTAGCCATTTTATAAATTTTACAAATTGTTCCTGTAAAATAAACGAAAACCACAACTAAAAATGAATTGAAACACTTCAGAATATTCTCATACCTTCATTATAACAGGCATTCTTTTTCCGAACTGTCAAACGCAAGGTTAAAAATACTTTTTAGTACTTTAAAAATAAACCAAAAGCTTAAACCAGGCAAACCGAGTGAATATTACGTAGGCAGGTTTTCGGGTTTAAAAGCGTATGGTTCATGGCCATATTATTCACTCCCTTTAATCCGGGTAAAGGATACAAAAATTAAACCCAAGTCCATAATATTCAGTCGTTAAACCCAAACATAAACCCAGTTTTTTATACTTGACAGCGTTTAATCCGATTTAATTTAAACTGCACTTCGGAGACCAGCTTAAGCATGGAAGTCACTTATAACGACCAGTTGCTTATAACGTCCACTTTCATTTCATTTGGTTAGTTCATTAGTCCGCCTAAAACGGACGGACGGAAAAAATGCTCGATTTTCTACTCAAAATACAGATAAATTTACTATCCACAAAGATTCACATCTCGAACTTATTTAATTATACTTTCTAAGTTTACCTAGTGATTTCAAAAACTCCGAATTGGGATCAGAGTACCTAGATAAATATGCTTAAATTATTGTGCAATCTTATTGAGTATATAATGCAGTAACGTACATATAAAGTACGACTTTTGTAGACACAGATATATATAGAAGTCCCATGTCATTTACAAGAAATCGATCCTGACCTAACAATTGCTTAACACACATTGAAATTACCGATAACGTAAAAATCCCCTTTTCTTATGGATATTTACCTAACGTTTCTCCATTATTCTCATCACGTTCATCTATCTCTACACACCCAATTTGTGATATTGGTTTTACTTTTTACATGTTATCAACACACCCCCTGGTGGACACGTCTATTAATTTGTAGTCAACCTTTTGTTCGCAAGTTTGGTTGACACGTCTATTTATTTCGGTTTTTTCTTCTTCTTTTTTTGGTAGGAAAAAAATGCATTTTGTTTTTAACCAGCATAATACCCACTTATGATTTGCTGTTTGCGATGAAATGCCTTTAAAACACATAAAAGTATTTAATTCATTAATAAGGTATCTAAGTTACCTAATCGAACGGTTTCTACAAAGTTGTTCCAAACTAAATCTTTCTAATCGACTTTATACAGTATTCACCCTCCTTACAGGGCACTGTTTTCGACAGAGGATTTATTGCAGTAATTTCCAGAAACACTATGAATTGATGAGTGAGAATTTGTTCGGAAATGGAGCGTAATTTGTCACTTGTCCTTAAGCTTCTGTAATCCCTGTGGGAATTCGCATTAGAGCATTTCAGTTGGGGGTTGAAAAAGTTAGAGAGGTCATGGCGTCTAATTTATTTGACATTATCGTCGCAGTGTCAATGTTTCTAATTAACCCCATATACTATTCTATCTATTCGCACAAACCGAATAGACAGAAGAGAGTAGGGATGTATGGGGGAGTGGAAAAAGCTATCACACATATGGTTCATTAATTGTAGACTATATGTTTTTTATTTCGAATTGTATTGATCATTACGACTGGTGTTCCCCGAACAAATGTTCTCTATGAGTTTTCACTAGGAAACATAATATACATATTACTAGCGGACCCGACAGACGTTGTCCTGCATGCTTTTTGAAGCCACGTATGATTAATATAATTAGCTTGTAAATCGGGAAATATGCTTTCAATCAAAGCATCTTTCGTATTTTCCATGTTGCAGAAGTTGTCCGGCAATTTGATGCATTGTGTGTCTCCATGCAATGGTATTGCTCCATTTCCAGTGTTGAGCAATTGCTCGGAGAATGATAGTGCCAATGGATCGTTTTGTAGTTGAACTCTTACATTTGTGTTAAGACGTAATGTACAGACATTTCGCCATAGATGATTGTTTTATACATGCGTTAATTTCGTCCGCATATGTAGCGCGTGGAATGACCGGCAATGTCTCTCTAAAATCACCGGACAGCAGCAGTAAAGCACCACCAAAAAGCCTGGTGTTATTACTTAGATCTTTGATCATTCTATCGAGAGTTTCAAGTGAATGCTTGTGTGCCATAGTGCATTCATCCCAGATAATAATTTTGCATTTTTGCAAAAAAAAAAAACGGTTCTAAAATACCCACAATTTGTCTCTTCTCCATCTGCTCGATATGGTTGTACTGGCAGCGTGCGTTTATGTGCTGTTCCTCATCACCCATGAAGTAAATTTGGAGAAATTTTGAATCGGTATTAGGCATCGGCATTAAAGAACCAATTTGATGATACACTTGGCCCTGAATCTTAAAAGTTGATTGAAAATTGCGACCATCCGCGTTCTGAACGATTTTTGTTGCTCCAAATGAAGTCATTTGAAATTGAATTTGCGAATTTTACGCAAAAACAATTTGGATTGTGATGTAGCTCCAGCCAATAGTGCTTTCAATGGTTCTGGCGGCGAATTCAATGGTGACAATACAAATTTTCCAGACGCGCAGCAGAAACCGGCCGATTCACCTTTGTATTTGAGTGCATGACAGTATTGGCATTGTTTGTTCATAGAACCGATTACAATTTGTGAATATGACGAATAGTCGATGTCCGACTCATATTCAAACGCAAGGTGAAGAAGTGATGCACGTGTCAATGCGCGATACACTTGCAAACGCTGTTGTTCACGTGTTCTAAATGTATCGGTGACTCTTTGACATGCCAGTCTTTGTCTTAATGCATTAGCTCGAAGACGTTGGCATTGTTGTATGTATAATACACTTAATATTCATTGAAATGCACTGTGTTTGTATGTTCCGTATGAACAGTGGAGTGTGATATTGTTCCAACTTTTTTTGTCTTATATACTCCAAATAAATCAATTTTGTATTTTACTTAATAACTCGCAGTCACGATTCGGTTGCTTTTGAAATACGTATAAGATTTTGAATGTAATTTTTGTATGGGCAGTGCCACGCCCCTTTGTCCAATTTTGAACAATCTTCACAGGAATACTCCTGGGCCAATACCTAAGACTATGTGTAAATTTGAACCCGATCGATTCGGTGGTTTTCAAGATATTAGATTTTGAATGTAATTTTTGTATGGGCGGTACCACGCTCCTTTGTCCAATGTTGACCAATCTTCACAGGAATACTCCTGGGCTAATACCTAAGACTATGTGTAAATTTTACCTCGATCGATTCGGTGGTTTTCGAGATATAAGATGTTGAATGTATTTTTTATATGGGCGGTTCCACGCCCCTTTGTCCAATTTTGACCAATCTTCACAGAAATATTCTTGGGCCAATACCTAAGATTATGTGTAAATTTGAACTCGATCGATGCGGTTGTTTTCAAGATATACGATTTTGAATGTAATTTTTGTATGGGCGGTACCACGCCCCTTTATCCAATGTTGACCAATCGGCTTCTAAACCATCCAGGGCGCCACCCAAATGCATACAAAAAAATTTATTCAAATCGGTCCAGCCGTTTAGGAGGAGTTCAGTGACATACACACGTACAGTAGAATTATATATATAAAGATATTATAATAGTTTAGACTTTTTAGAGAATTTCAGCCGGCAAGTTCTGATAAATATGTCAAATCCACAAATTTCACACAAATTCAAAATCCGACAAACGTCATGCGCACAAAAAATGTGCGAAAATAAAGAAAATTCCATTTTGGTAGAATGATCTCCCTGAACGTTTCATTTGTTGCAAAATGGTAAGTTATATATTTATTTGTGATGTTTTTAAAACATTTTATTTTCAGATCCTAAATATATGGCAAATGTGTCCCAAGATATCACACATTCACCGGAGGACTTTGTGCCTATTGAAGAGGAATATGATCCACTGGACACGTTTGAATACGATTACCCAGAAGTAATCAAACCATAAAAATACAGGCGCATATGTTTATTCGCTGGTAATCGTATCTGGACGCAGGTTTTTTTATAATCTTCAGAGCATTCAAACTTGATGCATAAGGTTTCGAACAGTGATCTTCTTAGGCGAATATGTTTTTTGAATTCCGCTTCGCTGTAAAAAGGCACTACTTCTTCCAAATAATTGGTGATACTCGTCCTTTTGTTTTTATTCATAAATCCCCTTGCGATGTTCACCACACATGCCTCATCTTCTGCATTTTCTTCTTCTAACAAAAATTCGAATTCGTCATTATTAAAATAAGCTTTTACTTTACTACTCTGTACGCACAACTTATCAGTTGTTTTATTTCTGACCTAGTAGATGTCAAAGATGTAAGTGGCTCAAAGTAGCTAGAAATCTATACACGTACTTTGGAGCATGTTTTTCGCTCTCTGGGAGAATTTTCGTAGTTTGACCGATGTTTAGTGCTTAGCTCGGGAAAGTACGCGAATAGACCTAATATGTAATTACTGACCAATAGCATTCATTGTTGTTAAAAGCTAGTATTCCCGAACTCTATCACATTCCACCACGATTGGTAGGGTATTTTTATTTTTTGCATGTTTTTATGTCACACAGATTCTAATTGACAGAACACCGATAGGAAGCCCAACGGCTAAAATTTCAATGGTCTAACGATCTGGCAACAGCTCGTAACGATAAAGAATATTATTGGATTAGTGATTATATTTATCTTTCCTGTTTTCCTTGAAATTTTGAATTTTTGAAATAAATTTTTAATAAATTATTTGAATTGAAGGTCTGTTTACAGCTAGTATACAGATGATTTGAAAATAGCGGTTTTTGGCATCTAACAATCTAACTCTGTTTTTGAAAATGGGGATTGACAATTAAGAACGAGAAAGTTAAATATGTTTAAGGCATTTCATGTAAGATGAAGGTAATCTCTAAATTCCTTCAAATCAGATCTACCCTTGCACAACTGAACGGAGGAAATTTTGAATTTTGTGCTTCTTTCATTTACAACGCTGCAATTATTGACTATAAAATGCTTCCTTAAAATTCTATTCCTTTTAAAGCAATGTATACCTGAGTTAATCGCCGAAGCTTGTAGTACATTTTTACAAAACTAAATCTTAACCAATTAAGTGTTTTTCCTTATAGCAAATTGAAGTTTATCACTCATAGATTTGTGAAAAAGAATAATATTGTTTCAAAATAGGTAAAACATTTTAGTATTTTAAGTCAGTCAGTCAGAGCTCAGAAAACGACTGAGCGTAGCCGAAGTAGGTATGCCCTATGCGTGCTTGTCACTTGTATAATTGTTACAATTTACAAAAAGTATGTACTTTCAAGTTTAGAAATTGCTTATCAGCCTTCACGACCCTTCGACATTGGTGGAGAAGGATTTAATAACTGAACATTAGTGCATCTTAATGAATGCATTCCATGTTGTCATGAGTTGCTACTACCTAAATACAATAATTTAAAAATGTGCGCATTAAAAACACCGCCGTAAGAAATTTCATCCCTTAGTTGCAGAAGGTTCCTATTATACGCAGCTTACTTCATTTTTTCTCTCCATATATGTTTTTAGAGTATCTAATTACATGATGTGTGCTCTATCTACATACCTATCTGCATTACTGAATTCCAAAAGATCTATCTGTTGATGTTTGATATTATTATCAATATAAAATGTGAATAAACCCAGTGTAAGCTCAGGGAAAAATCAACATTGGATGAGTATCATGCAAATAATATATCCTTTTTTGATTAAGCTGAAAGATATTCCATATACAGTGCTGTACCAATACCTATAGCTCTCAGACACATAGCTCAACACGCACACATGCATATTGTATTATAATTAATTCTGGCATACTCTTCACAGAAAATGGAGGCCGACAGGTAGTATGTTCACCCTATTTGTAGTACCATTGTGTCTAGTACAGGTGCTAAATATAAAGGACATCGAATGGGGGAACAGGATAACCATCTCGCTGGAGCTTAAAGCTTTTGATTTAATGGGCGGAGCTCACTACTGTTGGGTGTGTTCTGCTTGTGTAATACACATTGTGTATCTTTAAGTATTCATGAACTATATACATATTGCATGGTGTGATTTTATGTGAGTTTTAACATTTTTTTTCTCATTTTCGGAGCACTTGCGCGAAGGATCGTCACAGCAGGAAATAAGGTCGATGCATCTGTAGCTGCGGAAGTTAAAAAAAATGGTGTGTCATTTATAGGTATGTAACTACATGTGGATATTTGAAACCCTAACTGTGTGTTTTGGAACTCTATGGTAATTATTTTTGACCTTGTTTTTACAACACTCGACTTAGAACTTTAATTGAATCTTTTTGGCTTTGATTAGGCGATAAAAACGTATTTAGAGATAGGTACTAAGGTTGTTACCTAAACTACAATATTTATAATATTATATCATCTACCTACACGACTTTTAAAAATATTCCGACAGGATTATTGAATTGATTTTTTTGTGAAATCAAATGGGTGTAGAAAAAAACAATATAATTATTGCAGATTTTTTTTCCAACAAATCCTTTACTATTGGTACTGCAATAGGAAATTGTACCTACTAACCTAGTTCACCATGGCCCTTATCACGTATTTTTTGACTATCATTGAAACGGTAGACGTCCAAAACGAGTGACTTAGTGTAAAGAATTAGATTTTAAGAGCTTCATCTAGTTAATTCTCCACAAATGTATAGTTTACGATAATCAAAAAAAAAACATCGTCCTGAACATAACTTATTTTGATCATCAAAATTACGAAAAAGATATCGTCTAGCTCTAGACGATAATCATCTTATGTGATTTGCTCCAAGACTACCCCGTTCAGAGATATACATAAAAGAGTAGCGTGATTGAGATGACAGACATCGTACAGGCCAAGCCGCTAATCGCAGGTTCATGAAACTTTCAGGATATTTTCCTCTAAACTTGAAATTTTGTATGTTTAAAGAAAATAGAAAACCATCGAATACCTAACTCCGTTTTTTTTTTTTTTTTTCAAAATTCGTCTTATAAAGGTTGAAAAAGAGGTTGCAAACTTTTTTATTTTAACATTACCGAACTCAAACTGCAATAGAACTTGTTCAGTCTATAAAATCTTAAACTGCTCTTTAGCCAATATTTCCCCGGGTATTTTAAGCCATTACTTATCTTTCTGCTCCTTCCAGAGGCTAAGGTAGAAGAATTTAAAGACAGAGGCTATTTAAGCAACGAGAATTTAAGATTGATTCCTCGATTGCCAGCTCTGCTTGGGGGTGGGTGGGTTGAGTATACTGAACCGAATGGAAAGCATTGTAGAGGGATACACACCACAGGTCCACAGCCCCGGTGCGTTCCTTTTTTCAACAATTGTTTCTTTTGATAATACTGTTACGACTTGACGTTCCATATTCCATTCCGTATCGGTTTGGGACTTAGGGTTGTATTCGGCTGGCATGAGGTATCATTTACGCGAGTGACTTTATGCAACATTTATCTAAAAATGGCAGATTGAACAACAGGTCGAAAATGGTACCAATTTAACATCTCTTCGACAAAGTGTACAAACATAAATGCTTATAATATATCTGATTATAAATATGTTGTCCCGGAGAGGTTTCGCATTGCAAACGACCAATTTTGACTCCAAAGAATGATCAAGTTCATTAATGACATCTCACTTAAGTCCTTTGACGGGAAAGACGTCGTCTACAAATCGATGGACACTGTTTGCAATGTAAATGAAGCCGTTAACTACCTATCCGGTAGAGTTTTTAAATTCCCTTAAGCAATCGGGTATTCCATTCCATAGACTAACTCTTTGGAAGAACTCAAATGTAATGATCCTTCGGTACTTAAAACCACCAAAACTATTTAATGAAACTAGATTGCAAATAAAAGCTTTACATACAAATTGAACTGAAGCTATTAAATTGATCGGTTGTATTGTTATCTACTGTTGTCCTTTTAAAAAAACACTTTTTAAGTGACAATTTTTTTGAAAAAGTGCTTTTGAACTGCTAGTTCAATATAAAAAAAATTATTCTCGTAACAATAAACAGTATCTATGTATTATTTAATAAAAATGCTTAAAAATCTTATTTTGTCTCAAATTTAGGCATTGTCTTCCGTGATTCTATTTTTGACGTTATTGCGTCCAGTGCCAGACTTTTGGTCTCCAAACAAATCATGAACAAATACCTCATCGAGAAGAGTGACCTAGTGGTCAAGTTCACAGTCTACAACGTAGGCAATGGAGCTGCTGTGAACGTGAAACTAGTAGACAATGGATTCCATCCAGAAGCTTTCGAAGTGGTTGGTGGACAGCTGAGTGCTAATGTGGATCATATCGCTCCCCAGACCAACTATACCCATGTAGTTATTGTTCGTCCAAAGTCGTACGGATACTTTAACTTCACAGCCGCTGAGGTCAGCTATAAGCCAGTTGAGGAAGCCGAAAAGATCCAATTGGCAATCAGTTCCGAACCAGGTGAGGGTGGTATCGTCAATTTGACCGAGTTCAATAAGCGTTTCTCCTCACATTTCTTCGATTGGGTTGCCTTCGCCATCATGACTCTGCCATCGTTGGCCATTCCATTGCCTTTGTGGCACTCATCCAAGAGCAAATACGAGAAGTACAACTCTCGTATTTGCTCTCGCTTGCCGAGCTGATTAATTTGATGCTCAATAGCCGAATTTTCAACTTGAGCCTGGGTTAGATGTCTACCAGAAGATCTGTCAGTAGAGGAACCGCACAAGGTGGCGTCCTATCTCCCCTTCTCTGGAATATAGTGGTGAATGAACTGCGAATATGCCTGGAAGCGGGAGGTCACAATGTGATTGCCTATACGGATGACGTTGCTCTTGCCGTGTCAGGAAAATTCTTAAACACGTGAAAGGAACTCCTGCAAAATGTTCTTAACAAGATAAATAAATGGGCTCTTCGTACCACCCCCTCCGCTGCACTTGACATCCTGTTTTATCTGACACCCATTGACATCTTCAGCAGGCAAACAGCAGCTTCTGCAGCCGTATGCCTCAAAGCTACTTCACAATGGATCAGTAAAACAACTGGCCATGCCGCTATCCTGAACGATTTTAATAACCTTCCAGGAAACACTGACTACACCACACCAATATTACAGTTTGATAAAAACTTCCAGGTCTCCATTCCTACTGGGTCTTTCTGGGAGGAGGAAGCATTCCTAGAGGATGAAGCAATCCTATTTTCACAGATGGTTCGAAGACGGTGATGGTGGTGGTGTCATTTCCGACAGACTTATAATCTTAGTCTCTTTTTCCGACTTCCTGATCACTGTAACGTTTTTCAGGCAGAAATAATGGCGATAAAAGAAGTCTTATCTTGGCTAAAAGAAAACGTGATACCTATCTGCTAAGGATATCCGTATCTTTTCGGATAGTCAAGCTGCTATCAAGTGCCTGGAATCAGTCTCTACAAATTCTATAACAGCCCAAAACTGTCGTTCGTCTCTCAGAGAGATAACCGAGCAGTTTAATATTCACCTCTGTTGGGTGCCGGACATAGAGAAATCACATTCACAGGTAACTGCAAGGCTGACGTTGCTGGATGCTATCGAATGAACAAATTTTAGGTGGACAACCGGCTCGACATGTCTAGTAACAAAACAGATCTGGCCAAAGCTGGGTCTTAAACGTTCTAGATACTTGATCTCCCTCGATAGGAAGCACATCAGTGCTACAATAGGTGTCATTACATGACACTGTCTCATAGGCAGGCATGCAACAAGGCTTGGCGTATTTTCAAACGATTTTTGCAAAAGCTGTCTTGATGAGGAGGATGAAGAAACTATTCTCCATCTCTTATCTCCTATATATATATTATTATTATACTTGTCCGCCTCTCTCACAAAGACGAAAACTTCATTTGGGAGAATTCTATTATAGTGATCTGAACGATCTAAATAACATAAACATTCGAAATCTCCTACGCTTCGTCAATCAATCAATCAATCGCAAGGGATCTTATAATGGTCTAAGTGTGTCGGCTAGCCGACAGCCACTTCAATCTAACCTAACCTAACCTTTGGAATAAATCCTTTTTGAACAACAAATGTGAAGTTCGGGCTACCAAATTTTGTTCTATGTTAAAAAGCTAAAGTATAAGTATCACAAATTGCTTAAGATTGTGAAAAGATACTAACTAAACAATCCTTGGTCCTTCCTTTGTTTCCAAAGTCCATTTTATAAAACATATCCACTCGTACATATATGTGTGCATCCAACAACTTCATTCGCCACTAATGGCGGCCGACTCGTACTTAAGTGTAAATACAAGCGTTCACTGTTTTTCAATGCATGTATAATTAATAAGACAACATTATTTTGTAAATAAACAGAAGGATGCTATACTCGACGGTATGAAGTTATTAATTACTAAAATTGTTTCTCGTCTGCCAGAGAGTGCGTGCGTGTATGCGGAATGGCAGCGATCTGATTCTGAATATTAACACGCATATTGATGGTAATTTATACGATTTCAATGGCATATCTCATGGTAATAAAATCGTATCTTTACTGGTTAACCCTCTTGCTAGCCGTATCCGTACCGAATGGCAATAGATTAAATTATCTGCCGTTCCGGAAATTTGTTGGCATGTCGACTAATTAAGAGATGGCTACATTGTGCTACAATACTAGGAGCTATTTAGATGTGTATGTAGTATGTACATCACACAAGAAAGTTTTTGGGGTAGCGCTGTAGTTGTTGTATTGGATAATACCATGTGATTTCATAAACCGCATAAATTGACCATTACTATGAGTCGTATACTCATTTCTGTTTATTAACTCTTAATGCTAACATTTATTAATTGTCCATTGAGGTTTTCTTATTGGATACAGTATTGGATTTGATTCAAATTACTTTATGGTGGTGCATTTATATGACTTGCTCGTTTTTTACTCCCTTTCTATTGTAATACAATTTGCGTCTTTCAGGCAATTGATTCAGTCCTAAAGAACATCGTTAAAGGGTTTCCCTGCGATAAAAATGTCGAATTCTAAATTGACTTTGTTTCCGCACGTATTAGGAATAAGACTCTATCGAAATTTTCTGCTTGAGTAAATTTCATATTTTCAATTTTTCACACTTTCTTTTTCCGGTTCAATTACAGGCACGTGCGATGTCTAAAATTTTGATTTGGTGAACATGAGCATTGAACATATAGATGCTCCCATAAAGGAGAGGATATGATAGACTGATGGAAGATTGAAGGTAGGCATTCATTTATGGTTGAGGAACACAAGTGTGGTTATAGGGGGTAGCATTTTGAGTTGTTGCCCTCACGCGTATAGAGTTGGTATACGACCTTAACTGCAACTGGAAATGTTTCGAATATAGAAGTTTAACAGCTTATATAATTGAGAACAAATGTATAGTGTTTTATAAAAATATTGTTGTAGTATAGATCCACATTTAAACAATTTTAACAAATGACGGGTCAAGCAGATTTCCCGATTCCCCTAATGCTGAATCGATTTTTCACCCGAAAATGTATCATACCCCTTCAAGTGGTCAAGAAGGATACGGCCATTACAGGCCCACGGGGAATTAAAATGTGATGCGATGCTGCTACTTTCAGAATTTACTTCGTTGTGGAATATGTTATCTTACCTATAGCAGAAAACTATTTTTTTTTTTAAACTACAATACTAATGTCACAGTTAATCACTAATGAACAGTTTCTAAAAAGCTTATTAATAGAACATACTGTTTACATTATTTTCTTTCAATATTTTTTTTAATTGAATTTTGAAAGATTAAAATCAATTAAAATCCCTCATTAGGTTATTGATGGAGCCAATACTCCCATAGTTACATCGAGATGTCCTTTGATATACACAAATTGGGTTTCTTGTTGTCCTCGGTCTGGTATTGATGTTTATGGAATTGAGAACATATGTGGAGATGACGTTACCAGTCAGAACGCAAAACAGGAATATAACATTTGATGTCTCTCTTCGTTTTGCCAAAGTTTAAAGATTTAACAACTTTAACCGACTTATGTAGGGTTGGAGACGACTTTCGGGGTTCCAAGGCAAATCACGTAATGCGAAAAAAAGAAACTACTTTTGAATACTTTCAATTCTTGCGATTCCAAATTCATAGGACGGACACCAAACAGGACTACAGTATTCCAAAACAGGTTGGACGAGAAAACAGTATAGAGTTTTGGTAACATAGGGATCCTTAAATTCCTTTGAGAAACTTTCAATGGATTCCAAATGAAGATTGAAGGTGATTTTTTTTTGGTCAAAGACCACACCACATTTTATTAAAGCAATCCACACTTTCAACAGATTCCTCACTAATAAAATAAATTGGGGCAGTTGAAACTTGGCGTTTTGTGAAGGTCATGATTTTACACTTTTTAAGATTAAGCTGCATATAGTTCTTCTTACACCATTCCTGCATGCGGTCAATATCATGCTGTAGGAAAATATAACCTTGTGGGTTGCCATAAGAATAGATCAGCTTACAGTCATCTGCAAATAGCAAAATCTTTGAATATGTTATAAGAGGACATAGATCGTTAATAAATATAAGGAACAGGAGTGGACTAAAGTGGCTGCTTTGGTACACCAAAATGGACGACAATATTTTTAGACAAACAGTTATTAAATTTTAAACTTTGCGTGCGATTACATTGATATGAAGAAATCCATTTCAAATCCAAATCCATAAAATTCAAGTTTTTTTAACAGTTAACTTTGTCGAATGCTTTACAAAAATCAACATAAAACACATCTGTTTGTAACCATTCATCATGATTGATTTTTTGGGCAAAACCATGTTGCTCATCAGCAAAAATGTTAGAGCAGTGAAATCGCACGTAGTTACAAATAATTATCTCAACAAGTTTAGGTACCTATACAGTTTTGCGATTCCTCTATAATTTTTCATGTGATGCTTGTTACCATTTTTATGTAGAAAAAAAATAAATAAATATTTTGGCACGACAGATATGTGGGGCCCAAGGCCTAGCTTCTCACAAGCTTTCGATTTGTGTGAGTTTTCAATTTTTGGGACAAAGGGAAGGGATCTACAATTTTACGCCGAGTCCAAACGGCTAATTGAGAAGCTCTTTCATGAAAGTTTTACTCTTGGATGTTTGTAGGGTTGCCAGTTTGAAATCAGTACATATCTGGACATATCTGATGTTGAAATTCCGGGACTCGTCTGGACATTTCAAAGTTCGCCTATTTTAGACTTATTTTTATTAATAAAAAAGAGAAATAATTTGTTTTATTAATGTGCAAATAAGCGTATTTATTTCAATAAAAAAAAAAACCAAAAAATTATTACAAAAATAAAACAAACTAAGTTTTTACATTTCTCTTCATATTGACATTTACATTTATTATGTCGTAGTCAAACACTGATGTTTAGTCATTCCTAGGGTCAAAAAATACACCAGTCAAAGGCCGAAATAAAACCCCTTAATTTCGACCTTTGACTGAAGTACTAGCTGTGTTTCTTTCGTCTCCGTCACGGCTATAGGATAAGTAAAATACAAAAATCCCTTGTTAAATACAACAAATGCTTAGCCTGGATAATTATCGGGGTTAACAGCTTCGCGGGGATAGAGAAAAGCGTAGCCAACACGAATTTGTGTATGTTATCGATAACTTGTATAAAAATTCATAAATGACATTTGACATGTTGACAAAAATTAAAATTGAAAATTAAATTTTTGGAAAAATGTCTCAGCAAGCGGACGAAAAAAGGTAAATTACTAAGAAATGCAAAATCTGAAACAATTTAAAATATGTTTGTGTTAACTTGATTCATTTTGTATTTGAATTAAAATGTTTTAGTACCACTGCTTCATTAGAATTTTCCATAATAATATTTTATCAAATTTAATTTTCAAATGTCAATGTCAGATGGATGCGTTACCAACTCATGTCTTTATTCTTCAATGTTCGTTTTTTCGGCAATTGTTGATAGAGACGCTGATAGCGACAAAAGAAACACAGCTATTATTTTATTAGCCAAACAGCAAATTGAAAATTCAAAACAAAACATGACAGGGTTTGATGGTAGCGTGCAACTTAAATTTGAAATTGATTGCAATTTCGTTAAGTGAATGAGTTCAGTCAAATCCTTACGATTCGATATAAAAATATTTTACAGTGATTGAATTTTTTTAATTTTTTAATTTAATGAATTTGGAAATACATAGGTACATATTACATACACATTTTTAAATAAGTGATGGAATTTGAAAAATAAGTTTTGGCGACACTTTTGACTGGACAACTCATTTTAAACCGGGACTCTGGACACCGCTTAAAATATCTGGACAATCCCGGCGAGTCCCGGCCGTCTGGCAACCTTAGATGTTTGTCAGACGTTCGCGAGAGGTGGCGCAGTGGAAAAAAAACCTTAAGATGTAATTTGGTTCTTTCCAACACACTAACTCTAAGCCACTGCGTCAGCTTTTTCCTCTCCTCTCTGTTTGAGTTGTCGAAGAGTTCCAATGAAGTAAACATTGCACTTTATGAATTTTCAAATTTCAATAAAATTTTTGAATCGATTCTTCAAAGCGGAAATGACCAAGCGGAAGTGCGTGACGGAAATTGGCCTGTCGCCATCACTAGCCGGCGCGCCGCCTAAAACTCCTTAACCACTTAACCGATTTTAATGAAATTTTGTGGGTGGGTATGGTTGGTTGTAACTTGATGGATCGGATAGTTTTGGACCCGATAGGTGGCGCTGTTGTCGATCTTCTTAACCACTCAACCGATTTCAATGAAACGATATGAAAACAAAATGTAAACAAAAACTCTCGAAAAAGAAAACTTTGGATTGGATTGCGTTATGAAAACTTTTTAAATTAATGAACATAATTATATACTGCGTAGGGGCATACCTATGAAAATGGCACAAATGTATGAAAGCGACACCTTAATAGCTTAATTGATCGCAAAAAGCGATTGCCAATTTGATAATCACCTTACGTGCTTACGTGGACGTGAAGCGATGATTTTGATTGTCAACTATCAACACCTTGTATGTTATGTATGTTAAAGTGGCTCTCGGTGAGAGAAGCACTTAGGCCGTAAGTCGGCCCATTGTGCATACCACTGGTGTGGGGGGGGTTCCTTAACCGGTTACTCATGTAAACCATTTGCTGCCCTTGATAAAGCTAAGAATATTAGCCGCGCTGATGGAGCTTAGATCACTTAGATCATTGAGGAAGTAGTTTCCTAAGTAAGCCCTCCTTAAACTGGATAGGGCGGGGCAGTTGCAGAGGAGGTGGGTGACAGACTCGTCTTCCTCCTCGTCCATGCAACTTCTGCAAAAGTCATTATATGGCAGTCCGAGTCTACACGCGTGTCTGCCCAGAATACAATGCCCGGTAATGACATTAGCGACTAGCGAGATACTAGATCTGTTGAGTCGCAGAAGCGCCTTGGTTCTTTTAATGTCCAGGGTTGGCCAAGTAAGCCTAGCAACATCGCAGTATCCTAGATGTTTCCATCTATGACTTGCTTTACCTGTTGCGTCCGCGTGAATGAGTTGTTTAGCGAAAGACAGCGGAGCATGCACGTTGTGCAGACTGATACTATCAACGCCGATAGAGCCTTTTCTCGCCAGTTCGTCAGCTGCACAGTTCCCCGGGATGTCACTGTGTCCCGGAACCCAGCAAAGGGTGAGGTTGTTCTGTTTGGCTATCTCGTTAAGAGATACGCGGCAATCTTCCACCGCCTTAGATTTTAATACGCTGGATACTAGGGATCTAATGGCAGCCTGGCTGTCTATGTATATAACTATATCCCTACTTGATACTGCATTAATCGACAGCCAAGCTGTGGCTTGACGAATGGCTGTGATTTCGGCTTGAAAGACACTACAGTGCTTTGGTAGGGAGAAGGAGAGACCCAGGCTTAGTTCTTCTGAGAAGACTCCGGCTCCGACTCCCTCTAATGTTTTGGAACCGTCCGTGAATATTGACAGTGCTCCTTCGTGTAGGACATTCAGAGTGTCCCATTGGGATCTGTCCGGTATTTCAATTGAGAAGCCTTTTTCGAAGTCTGTCTTCGTAGGCAAGTAATCAGTAGTGATAGGTAGGGGGTTAATCGACCGGCTGATGCTGGCATGACCGGTTGATTGTTCTCTCCAGTGCCCCCCTTCCCTTAGTCTGATTGCCGCGTTTGCGGCGTATTCCTTACTGACGATGTCTAGAGGAAGAAGATTGAGCATTGTTTGTAGAGCTGCGGTGGGAGAAGTCCTCAGTGCGCCAGTGATGCTAATACAAGCCAAGCGTTGAGTCTTCTCGAGGACCTTCAGATTGGAGCTCTTCTCCAAGGCCGGCCACCATGCCACTATGCCGTATAGGATAATCGGTCTAATGACCGCGGTGTAAAGCCAATGCATTATGCTTGGTTGGAGGCCCCATCTCGAGCCTACAGCCCTTCTACAGGAGTACAGAGCCACCAGGGATTTTCTGGCTCGCTCGGCAATGTTATCTTTCCATAGAAGTTTGCTGTCTAAAATCAGCCCCAGGTATTTGGCGCTTTTTGAGAACACGAGTGGAGTGCCGTTGAGATTAGGAGGGATAACTACAGGTGTCTTAACCCTTCTGGTGAATAGAACTAGCTCCGTTTTCGTCGGATTAACGCTAAGACCGCAGGTTTTGGTCCAGGAGACTAGTTTGCGTAAAGCGAGTTGCAGTATATCTGAAAGTGTCTGAGGATACTTTCCTGAAGTAATTAAGGCGACATCGTCCGCGTAGGCCACAACTTTGCATCCGGAAAGCTCCATTGAGATCAATAGTTCATTGAGAACTAAGTTCCACAGTAATGGAGATAGCACTCCCCCTTGGGGGGTGCCTCGGTGCACAAGTTTTTCAAAAGCGCTGCTGCCTAAGGTAGCTGTCACCCTTCTGCGGGTGAGAATGTGGCCGATTAAGCGGCAAATTTGCCCGTCAATGTTCAGCTTTTTTAGTGCTTGGATAATCGATCGGGTCTCTACGTTATTAAAGGCCCCCTCTATATCCAGGAAGATAGCCATAGCATATTCCTTAAATGAGAGGGACCTTTCGATCGAACCGACGATTGAGTGGAGTGCAGTCTCGGTGGACTTACCCTTTTGATAGGCATGTTGAGAACTAGAAATAAGCGTTTGGTCAACTGTGCCTTTGATATGAAGGTCGATGATCCTCTCAAGTGTTTTTAGGAGAAAGGAGGACAAACTGATTGGTCTGAAGTCCTTTGGAAGTGTGTGTGAGGTCTTCCCTGCCTTTGGGATGAAAACTACCTTGACCGCCGTCCAGCTTGAGGGGATACTGCCCAGCGCTATGCAGCCGGCCAAAATCAGCCTGAGACTGTCCTTGACGATGTCGAAGGCGTTCTGCAGTTGCGCGGGGAAGATACCGTCGGGACCTGGTGACTTATGCGGTTCAAAGCTATTTACAGCCCACTTTAGCTTATCCTCACCGATGGTGATTGTTGTAGGAAGGGACCCATAAGGACCATCCCTGCTAAAGTCAGGGTAGCCAGTTATAGGCGTACAGCCTGGAAAGTGGGCATCCATGAGCAGATTCAGCGATTGCTCTTCAGATTCTGCCCATTGGCCGTTGGGATCCATTAGTACGCTGGGTACCGAGGGAGATTTCGAAAGGATTTTGAGCAGTCTTGAGCTCTCATTAGTGTTACTAATGTCCTCACAGAAGTTACGCCAGGAGCTACGTTGTGCCTTTCTGACTTCCTTTTTGAAGAGTCTTAGGCTAACATACATACATACATCAACACCTTAACCGAATTCACCTTAAATTCTGTGATGAGTTATGTTCCAGAACAATTATACTGTGATCTTGCGGGGAACTGACCCACTAATGACCGAAATACTTGGGCACCCTACTTAAATTCTGGATTAGGAAGAGTAGATACTATCAATTTCGTTCACGTAAGAGGACAATAGTACAACACATTCAAAATTTATTCCGAAAGTAATCTCAATCCGAGGAAAATTGTCATGATGAAATATACCTCTTTATGGTATTCAACAAACCGTCGCTGTACTGAAGTCTGAGTTGATTTCAGTGTGTTCTTCAAATACGTGTGTCAATAAAAGGTCATTCGTATTAAGGTGCATCCGACGCAATCTACATCATGCTAAGGTCGCCTCGGCAGTTGTCCTCAGACGTAAATTTAAAAAGAAGACATATTTTCTTACGAACCAGGTAAATGGATTTTCAGCTGAGTAATAACATGATTCGACTAGCTCTGAAAAACCCAGAGAGTTGGTAAACGCTATATTTAAAAAAAACGACTCATTTGCATACAAATTGGGTATGCCCTAGGCCCCTAGCTCCTAGGTTCATTGGTCAGCAAAATAAAATTAATTTTCAAATCAAATCAAATTGTGGACATCTCTTTCTCAAAACTAAATTTTTATACCATCAAAAGAAATGGATTAGAAACATTATTGAATGAAAAGGTTTTCAGTTCGATTATACTCAGATCGCATTAAATGTTGTTAAATTGAATTTCTTTTTGCATCACTCATGCGTTTAATTTGAAAATATTTCTTTGATAATTCGCAACGTATTGAGTAATGATATATTTTCCTTTACTGGCGGTACAAAAGGCTCCGTTAAAGGAAAAAAAACATATTTCACTGCTCGCACATGACGTATTTGAAAAGAGAGCAATTTGATGCGGGTGAAGCTGTTTTTAGGAGAATAATAGTTAAAATGGTGTGCTATTAATATACGGCACTTATTTTTCATTACAATAACAATTTTCCAGTTAGTTTCATTGCAGACCATGTTCGTTGATTTCTAGTGCTAACATTATACAGTCGTGTCTCTTACGATGACTACACAACGAGATAGCATCTACTTGGAGAACATCTCACTTAAAATACGTATTACGGGTTTTCACTTGCTTGTATCATTGGCAATCTATTACAAAAGAGATGGGTGCCAAGTTGTCGTGGCGAAGCTGAAGCAGAAGGGAATAACCGATGCCGGCTAAGAAATATGCAACCCCTTTTTCTTCAGATTTCGATTAACCCCATCAAATGGCAACGACTTGAGACGGTAAAAGTTCACCCGCAAAATTTATAGAACTGCTGGTATACGTATAGAGGTACTCGTTTTCCAGTTTGGCTTTCGAATAAGGAAGAAACGAAGAACGATTCTGTTCGGGGGTTTATTATTTATATGATTCTAAAAATATGCTTGGATTCTATTGAAATTGAGATTTCCCCCTATCACCGATGCTCGTGGGGTTGATATGGCATTTTAAACGGATTACACATTCTTTTATGAAGGATGTAGTGGGTAGGAAAGTATTTAAATGAGGATAATTCCAGAGCTATAAAAATAAAAAGTTCGTATTTAAGCAAATAGGTTTTTTTTCTTAAATAATATAATAACGTACCATTTAAGAGGCGTGAGGAACTGGAGGTATGTATGTGGCTGTAATCTGCTCGATAGTATGTGTTCACTTAATCTTTTTCCCGTTAATTCCTCTATACCTACTCACTTTTAAGATACCTGTAGCACGATACTTGATGTTTTCTTTGTTAGTGAAGCCACAAAGAAGCTCTTCTATGATCAATTGTCAGCTCCAGGGTTCTCAAAACACGATCTGATCTATGTATATTACCTTCGATTTTAAATATCAGAAATAACCTAATTCATTTGAGTTTCGAGACTTTAGATACATCGACTACTTGGTTTTAGAAGGTGATGTGCGCAGCATGAATTATTATTGCACGTCTTCTTCAAATCAACAAGTTGAATTCATACAAACTAATGTTAATCAACTATTTAATATTCACGTGTCACTTAAAACTAAAGTAGTAAAACATACCACTAATTCATGGTTTACTCATGATATCCGCGAGCTAATGAAAAGGCGTGATAAAGGGTATAATCAATAGAAGTGCTTATAGAAGATCACCACAGGTCATACCGTGCTCTTCGTAATATCGTGGTTTGCAAAATTCGCGCTGCAAAAAGACGCCTTTTCTCTGAACGCTTAAACGCATCATTCACGGAAAACAGCTGTGGAAAAACTTGAAGTAAATTGGTGTAGAAAAGCCAAAGAAAAAATGTTAATAGTGACGAACTAAATCTATCCTTTGAGTCTTGCACTCATGCTACTGCTTCATCTACCTCGCATGTTTCGAATATCATCATCAACAACAGCACCATTTTTCCCTATGAAGCTTTCGGCTTTTCCCTTGTGAAACAGGACGATGTGGTTGAGAGTTTACTCTCGATCAAATCCAGCCCTGCTGGAGTAGACGATATTCATCCTAAGTTTATCAATGTTATTCTGCCATCATACTACCTTATAGGGCTAAAAGAGATCACCCTATTCGAAGATGCTCTTATTTTTACAAATGGCCGCCAATGTCAAATTCTGTTTTTTTTTTGCGTAACAACTCGTCTGTAGTGTTGGCGTAGCGCGAATTCCGTCGCCGATTCCACGGCCGTCCGACACCGACTGCGCAAACACTGCGCCGTTTGGCCACCAACCTTGAAGAGTATGGGACCACACGAGACGTTGCCAAGAGCGCCCGTTGTGCCGAGAATATCGCCGCTGTTGACGAGGATGTCTAGCTGTCGCCTCGCAATTAGCCATCAGCCGGTCGTTCCTAAGGCGAATTTTAGCCAAAGACTTGCGCATGTTCCCGTACCTGCCTGTCGACTGCCAAACGCGTGTAACCTACGCCCAAGTCATCCTCAATCTCGAGGACGAAGTGGACGATTTTTCGACCAAAATCATAATGAGCGGTGAGGCTCATTTCCACCTCAGCGGGTACGTGAACAAGCGAAACTTTCGCTTCTATGGCACCGAAAATCCACGAGTAATACACGAGGAGCCATAACACCCGCTCAAAGTTACTGCATGGTGTACTGTTCATGCTGGAGGAGTCATCGGGAAATTTTTTTCGAGAACGCCGCTGGTCAAACGACAACAGTGGACCGTGCGCACTATAGGGCCATGTTAACAGAGTTATATCTGCCGCAATTGGACGAATTAGGACTGGATGACATGTGGTTCCAACAGGACGGAGCTACTGCGTACACTGCGCGAGCCACAACCGATATTCTCAAGGCGGCGTTCCCGGGAAGCCTCATCTCTCGTTTTGGCGATTTGCACTGGCCCTCAAGATCGCACGATTTAACCGTTCCAGAACATTTTTTGTGGGGTTTTTTGAAGTCCCGTATTTACGTGAACAAGCCCGAGACCCTAGCAGCCCTCAAGGACAACATTCGACACGAGTGCGAGAATCTGTCGCCCGAAGTTCTCGCCCCGAAGTGAGGAAAAATGCCATAAAACGAGCCCGTATGGCAGTCAATTGTGACGGCTGCCATTTGGCCGATATCATCTTCTCGACTTGATCAATATAATTCTAAAGCTTCAAGTAAACATAATCAAAATCGAATCGAATCGAAGAATCGAAGTTTTTCATTCAGAAACAAAATGAGAGCCAAACAACATGGAATGACTTCTTTTGGCCCACCTTGTATATATATATTTTTATTTGTTATAATTTTCGTTTAATGGTAGTATTTATTGTTTCTTTTAAATTCATTATTTAGCTTATCAATATTTCAAAAGATAACTATAACTTAATGTTAATTAATAAAAATAAATAAAAAAAATAAAAATCATAACGAGTTCTAATAATTTACCGTCCAGACTGCAGGAATCTTATTTACTCTTCTTTTGATAGTTCTCTTCCCGCGCTGTCAGTCTTGAGTAGAGCTGGGTATTTTTCGTGCTGGAACATTGATGTCCATAAGCTCTGTGTGTCAGCCGTTTTACCGAATAAATTTGAATCTTCTTAGCAAGGCCTATTAATCGTTGTAGGTATAGTTCTTTAGTCTTGTCCTCTAGACTAATGCGATGCAAACTCAACCAAAGATCGCATTCATCCGCTCTTGCCGCAGGGTCCACGCCTATCTAGGTAGAAGAATAGGGATGACAAGGGTCTTCTACAACACCTGTGTGGTTGCTCGCGAGCGCCTTTGCTATATACTCAATAGGCCTTTAAGCCCATATAAACAGTAATTGTCGAGAGTAGTTGCTGGAGTTCGCCAACTGAGAGCTGGCCGAGTTCATTCAATTATGTCAATAACACCGGTCGGCGTAAGCGAGTAATTGCACAGACTACGGAAAGATTGCACCTCTGGAGTTGGCACGTGAGTTTTGTACAATTGTTTCTAGTAAAACACAAATGAAATCATGTTATAAAGTGCGCCACTTACTTAAGGACTTTTTCGAAAGATAACCAGGTCGTTGGTATTCTTACCGACGTTTATGGTAAGAACGGACTAGATTGGCGAGTTTTCCAAAACTAGAAAAGACATTGCTCCCAACACGCTGTCAAAGGCAACATTAAAGTCAATGAAGACATTGTAGTTGTCAATTTAAAATTCCTGTGGGTTCTTCAAGATCCGACGGAATTAATTACCCATAAACCACAGTGAGGCAACAAGTCTCTCTCTGCAGCAATCCGTGAATACATTAACCCGATGGTCAACAACCTGATAGGTCATTATCTTAGTGAATCACAGACCTCTAAATCTTTCAATTTAACGAACATAAAGTATTAAAAAGAGGGGTTTCAGCTGACACCCAGCTTAAAGAGTACCGACTTATGACCTCTCAAAGGAAACATGCGACCGTAACCGTAAAAATATGCCTTTTAACATTACATCTGATATACTCCTATTAACAAGTCACAAAAAAAACGCTTGCAGGTATTTAACTTTTTAACAGCCTTGATAACAAACGCATTGCGCTCTTGCGAATGGCAGGCAATGCTGAAATAACCAACTTTTGGACTCGTTTATGCTAGTACATTGTGGGTATGTTTGATAGTTGATATTTTTGCAATATTAAAGACGTTTTAGAAGACGGCAACGGCTTACGGCATGCAGTAAAAACCTATATCGAGAACTTATTCGGGCCCCTGTTGGTCATGCAAGTATATTTGTGTGTTGTGATAATCAACTTACTTCTCACATGACGAAAAAAATTCACAAAAAAGCTAAGAACTCCAATACATTTATCACTTTCTTTTTGAACCTTTGAGGTCAGAAGGCGAAATATGACTGCCATTTAGTTGATTTTTTTTTATTTACTACACATTGTATTGTTCAGTAAACCTTTATCCAAGGGAAGCCATTCTTGCAAGATTTCTTTTGATCATTCAACATATTAAATTTATCTAGCACCATCCAGCTGGCACATACACTGAACCATGTTAACACCAAATAAATATTGCGAATTGCGATTTCTATCTGCAAATTTATAATACGGTCGATCAATTTACTGACCACGACATTAAATAGCTGTAGATAAGAAAGGATATCCCTCATAAAAATTCATCCCCTGTTGTAGACACAACGAGGTATTATGCTTGTGGCATACAAATTACACCACCGCACTTAGGTACATGTGTGAACAGTGGTTACACAAGTCCGAGAATCTGGGGTGGATTTCCTTCAAATAAAGTGTGTGAAGCATGCCTAAAATTTTAGATCAAGGAGAACGTCAACATATAAATAGGCTGGTCAATTTTCATCGGGATGTGTTTTATCATACGGGAGTTATAATCAGAACGTTAATATCACCAGTGTCAGTAACATTGTGTGTAGCTGTTTAACCCTTTAGAAATTCTATTATAGCCCCTGTATAGATGTCATGTGGGTGGCACAGTGACACAAAATATTTGAATGGTAACACACATATGCATACAATTTTAGCACGTCCGACCTAAAGTCCACAGTTATGGTCAAGAGTTAATTTTATTCATTACACGCTGTATAAACAACCTTAACAATAAATTGGTATTTAGCGCAAGGGAAGAGCAATTGGTTTGCGCTATCTTTGGTGCACAATGAAAGCAACGTTTGTTGCTATCGAGCAACCTGATAATGGGATACATGTATTATATATCTATGTATGTAAAGGGATATGTAATTATTATGTATTTTATTAAATGAATATGTTGCTTAAATAAAATGGAGGTTGGGTGATGTGTAAGAGCAGTTCATTTGTAGCTCTTAACAATAAAAAAAAATATTTAACGCAACAGGTCCGGGCTCGATCCTAAGATCTCTCGATCACTAGGACAGAACACTTGTCATTGAAAAACACGATTGCCGTTTTAGTGACTTCGTCGTTATAATATGTACTGGAATTTTCAAAAATTTAGTGACAAAAATGTTTCACTAAAACATTTTAGTCACTTTTCTAGTGATTATTTGCAAAAACAGGTTTTTCTAAACTATTACGCCACTGGTGTGGTGATGTTACATCCCTGTCCCTGGTTCTCGAGTTTGACACTTGCAATATTCAGTTATCACATTTTTTACCACGACCACTAGTAATTTCTTTGATTTTTTGCGTGTTGTTGATTTGTTTCGACTGGTGTGAAGATTTTGGATTTGCGAATATTGGGGTAAATGAAACTGATGAAGATGCAATCGATATAATTATTTGTGATCTTTTAAAAACTGCATTAGACGCTCGATATGTTCACTATATCGAAATTGTTCACTATATATAAATATAAATAAAATTATTTTTTTTTTCATTTTAGATAATATATTTATGAGGTAATTAAATATTTTAAAATAAAAAACAACAAAATCACTAAAATAGGTAACAAAAAAATTAATTTTATCAGTTTTTACATAACATAAAAATAATTACGTTTTTGAAAAATAATCTGTTATCTGTTTCATTTGTCTCTTCTTTAGATTTAAATTTAGTTGTACGGTTTTTTCTTGAAGGTGTTTTAAAACTAAAATATACGAACAATCTGCGTTTATACCTACTAACAGCCGCATTATTCACTCGGTTTGAAAACGAGGTTTTTTTTTTTTTTTTTTTGTTGGAGGTTGCTACTATCCGATGGAGCACTCAGACACAACTACTGGTCCATTGTACTGCCAAAACAGACACCTTACATTGCTGTACTTAGTTTGCCCGTCTTTCGAAGAAAGATGAGAAGGAGCTTCAGTGATGAAGAGCTTAGATGTTCGGCACTCACCACGTCAGCCCCAAAGATCCGCCACCTGATGCGAGCAAAGGCAGGACAACTACAGAGGAAGTGTTCCGCTGTATCGTCATCCTCTCCACAAGCAGGGCAGATGGTGGTGTCGCTCAAGCCCAACACATTTAAGTGTTTGGCAAAAGCTTGGTGGCCCGAAAGGACACCCACAAGCAGTCTACAATCGATTCTCCTGAGAGACAGAAGGAAAGATGCTGACCTTTTGCAGATGTCCGGTCGCAGTCGTTTGGTCTGTCTGCATCCAGCACAGTCACGCCACCGACACCCGTGTTCACGAGAAACCCAAGTATCAATGGATGACCTTACCGCAGATGCTGGCAGACCCAACGCAGGTTCAGGCCCTGAGAGAGCTTCTTCGGAACCCAGCCTGGCAAGCTCATCAGCGATCTCGTTTCCCTGGATACCAGTGTGGCCTGGGACCCAGACAAGTTTCACTGTGTTTAGCCTACCGACCAAGTTTAGAGAAAGCTTGAGTTCAAGCACTAACTTGGACGAGGTAAGAGGGTTGAGCAGCGCTTTTAGAGCAGCTTGGCTATCACTGCAAACGCAAATGCTTCTAGCTCTCCACCTGTTTGTCACAATATAGTGCATAGCCATAAGGATAGCGAAAATCTCCGCTTGGAAGACAGACGCATGGTTCCCTAAGGGGTAGTGTAGTCTAACGCTCTCGCTTTCCACGAAGACTCCCGAACCTGACCCCTGTCCGGTTCTGGAGCCATCCGTGAAAACACGATGGCATTCTTTCCCTGGCTCAGAGTCTGGCCGAAGCCATTCCGTTGCCTGAGGAAAGTAGACGTGATAGTTTTGTCGCAGTAGGATTTCTGGTGTCATTGCGTCAGACGGCATATCCATAAGACAGGGGTCAAAGGATAATTCTCGCACAAGTTCATCAAAATTCCAATGCGCGTGGTACCAAAAGCCGCATCTTTTTAACCGAGAGATGGATTTCAGCGTTCACACCATGATAAAAATATGAAGGGGGGGAGGTTCATCATAGCATCTAGAAAACGAGGTTAAAACGCTTTTAAACCAAGAAAATAAACCTGACTAAACCATACGCTTTTAAATCCGAAAATTTTAAACCTTCCTACGTAATATTTACTCAGTTTACCTGGTTTGAGGTTTTGGTTTACATTAGTTTATTTTAAGTACTACAAACTATTTTAAATGTCGCGTTTTTTTATTATGAAGGTATGAGAACATTCTGAAGTGTTTCAATTCATTTTTGGTTGTACTTTTTATTTATTTTATAGGAACAATTTGTAAAATTTTTAAAATGGCTACACGAAAGGCAATAAAATAAAACGCTTCTTTTTGGAGCCGGAAGTATTCACGGAAATCGACGTCGTCGAAATCGTCGACTTTAGCACGTCTGTCTAAGTCTATATATATAGGTACGGTAAGGGCGTCGAACCGCACGTTCCACCTGACGCACGTCTTCCTATTCTGATAAGGACATCATCGATTCTTCATCTTCAGACAACGAATTGAGTGAATATCATGGAAACTGATTTAAGCCTTCAGAAGAACTACGTAAACCGCTCGTCGGAGTGCGGTTTTAAATCGAATTGGTTTATCTGGTTGAAATCGAGTGAATAATGCGGAATTACGAACTTATATGGTTAAACAAAACTTGAACATCGGTCTAAATTATACCATTTTTTAAACCGAGTAAATAATACGGCCGTGGTAGGCTGTGTAAAATGTTGGTGGTTCACTATGCAGAATGTTCACTATACCGAGCGTCTACTGTAATTTGTTTTGTATTGAAAAACTTTGAGACAGAATTTGTTTTTTTCTTTTTTAAGTAAAAATATGTATTTACATATCTATTGCAATTTGTAAGTTTTTGATTGATTGTTCAAAATTATTTTTTTTATTTTTTACTCGTAGTGACATTTTTTTCTATTGACTTTAAAAAAATAGCATCTAGTGGATTTCAAGGGATTTTAGTGAAATTGTAATTTCCCACTGAATATTTAAGAAAAAGGTTACGTATACATACTTGTATGAGTGGTAGAAGTTTATCCTTTTTGGCGTGATTGAGATCAATAATTTTTGCAAACTTGCTGAAAATGTATGTATAGAGGTTATAGAGTAACTTTTATTAAGCGCTTACTATCTTTTAATTTCAATTAAACAAAGTGTGCGTGAGATATCATCGAAATTTTGTATTCGTTTGAAAGGCATATCGATGCCATTATTTACCTATGCAAAAATATTAAATCATTCAAATGTCCGTCGCACCTTGCCTAAGTGACGCGCATCCGTAATGTCAAATTTTTTTTTACAATGGCGCATAAATCTTCAATTTAGTGAACTGTTCAACACTTGTTTTTTCTTAAAGTGGTAGAAATATTATTATCAGTTTGTAGGTACTGAAATACTATCTATAAACATCGGAATAACATCAGTTGCATAGTACCATTGTTGGGTTGTTTTCGAATGTTTTAATTAGATTTTAGTTGAAGAATTTCGAAATTAAAAAAACCATGTAACTCATGTAAATCATGTAACTTCTTTGGTTTTCTTCTTTTCGGGTTTAAGGTGTGACAAAAAAATAAAGGTTTCAGAAGCTGTATATATCAAATAAGTTATTTTGAGGGCTTAGCTAACCGCTTTTAATGTAAACATTTCGTTTCTTGATTTTTTTGTTGTTTCAAACAATGTTAGTAGGTACTATTACCAATTATTAATGACACACAAACAGTTTATTTTAATTAATAACATTTTTATAGGACTTTAATAAAACTACAAACGCAATAAAATATGATTGAGTGGATGATGAAGTAAATTTTATAAACAAACCTTTTATCTGTTTTTTTTTTTTTTTAATTTACACAATCCTTCCCATCGCTATCATCACTATCGCTTGCTATTATTAAATAAATCGCCAGCATATTTTTGTGAAAAAAAATTGTCACAACCACTAATAATTTTTACCCCTCCACTGAAAATCTTAAGAATTTTTACTCAACAAATTTCTTGGAGTAAGCATTGGAAAAGCTGTCAGCCAGCTGCCAATTAACAGATGATTTCAAATTCGGTGTCCTACTTGGCATACCCGTGAGTATGTTCTGTTTTCCTAAGTGTTAAAAAGATATCATTTTTGGAATGTTCTCCTCAAAATTCGTTTAGCAGTTCTCGAATTCATCGCTAAATAAATCAACTATTAAATTAGCCAATTTTTCCCATTTATCTTTTCTTTATGAACCACTTTTTGAATTTTTGAATTATTTGCCCGTATTTTTTACAAATTACTAAAAAAGCCCTAACTTTTTCGTACATTAGTGTCTCTTAATTTTTGCCTTTCTAACTACAAAAGTAAAGTAACAGACCTATTGCGTTTTCAAAAAATAATAGAGAAATATGTCCAAATATTTTTTTTGGATTTCTAAAACGCGCTAAAATACACTTTCGGCTACAATAATCCGCTCTCCGTCTTTTAATTCAAAAATGAATTTTGTTTATGAAGACTCCCATCATTCAACATAACAGAATCATCGATTTGCCTGGAACAAGTTCAAAATAAAAAGTAAAACCAAATCATATCTAGGTATTGAAAAGTAGTGTGTTCAAATGGCGTATATGGATTATGGATCAAAATACTACCCAATGTCAAGAAACTACCTTTCCTAAACGATTGATGCTGAAAGTCCGGTACACTCTCCCGTAACGTCCTAATTTCGTCAAAATAAGTGCCCAACACATGCGTTACCGCGTTTCATTGAAATTTTTAGTTTCTGCCGAAAGACCTGCCGCTTTTTCGTTTCATCGGAGTTCAGAATTACTGCCACAGGACTTAAGGAGTCATAAGAAGTCGAACTGTCACTTTTTCGTTTCATCGGAGTCTGAAATTACGTCCCAATGAACCATTAGAATTAAAACGTTTCCCTTAAAAAAAACTGCTTTAACCACATTCCAATTCACACTCACTGAAACCGCAGTTCTGTTTCGCAGTTACACTTTAATTGGATATGCAAAACCTAGGGGGTGGTTTTTCTTTCAAACAGTGCTGTAATTCCTTGACATTTATGTTTAGTACTCTCTTTATCTGACACATAAAGATGTTCAAGTATCTAGTTAAGTAAGTCTGACAGATGACTATCTCAGTTTTAATTGGTCTTGATCGGTCACATGGGCAGCTGTGTCAGTTGACGTTTATGGAGGAGTACCCGACGAATCTAGTCAAGAAATTCGTGACTGAGTACTAAGTTGAAAAGTGACGTTCCCGACCAATCTAGTTTTTGCGTTCAGGCTACATCTATTCCAGACCAATCTAGTCGATTTAAGATAACTTAGTTTTTGAATGTGCCCATTCTCAACAGTTCTTTGACATTTATGTTAAGTACTGTCTTCGTCTGACACATAAAAGTGAAAAGTTTTAAGAGAGAATATAAAAAAGCAATGCGCACTTGGCTCAATGGGTTTATGAAATAGCTGAATTTCCACTGCAAGTTATGCACGGTGTGGCGTTGTTATCACGCCGACGCCGAAATCAATATAAAAGCAGGCCATTTTGATATCTGATTTTTGTTGTAAATTAAAATAATTCTCTTATTACTTGATTGATACAAATTAGGGTCACCATAACTCATTGACAAAACAAAGTTACTGTGTTACTGTCAATGCTAACACTAACGATATTCTTTGATGGGGAAATCGAATTCTGAGCTAAATGTCATTGAGTTGTCCATAGATATGTTTATGTATATGTACACTATTTAAGTATAGCGCATGCAGTTGCTACAATTGTGCAATAGCTTTCCGACGACATCCTTTCTATGGTATCTATTATATCGTTAATTTACCTTCATTTATATCTACTGTTGGGGATTATTGCCTGTTTTACATGTGTGAATTGGCTACACAGACACACGTAAACGCACACAAGTAACTGTGTGCATGGTTTATTTGGTATTGGTATACGTAAATAGTGAATGGAAAGCAAGTGGTAACCGACATCCGTCCTCGAATTGCTCTTTGCCACTGGCAAATGTATATTATTGGGTTAATCTTTTAATGACTTTAGGGTTTAGTGGGGAATCGTTAATGTATACCTGCATAATTAGAAGTGCGATAAACGCTCCACAAAATGTGTGTTAATAATCCGAAAACAATGTCGTCCTTTGTTTTCTAGTGCAATCTCAAAGCAGTTTGAACCTGAGTATATTAGATTTACCGCGCACTTTGTCTCCCCTGTTCGTCATGACTTTGCAATTATTTATTGCAAATACAACACTTCAGCGGTCATTGCTCCCAAGAACACTTGAAACTTATTGCAATACTATACTGCAATAACCTCATTAAAAATGTCTTTCCCACTTGCTTAATAAGTTATTTTGAAATGTATGTATTTATTATAGCCTTGTCAGCATTATGTGATGCATTTAACGAAAATAGGGTTCAATTAACACGAGCGCGGTTCAGAATGCACTTTTTTTTATAAAATTATTAATCTAAGTTGATAGCACAAAATCAGAATTGATTAAGACTTGTTAATGAAGTTCACTATATTTATAAACAGCAAACATCAATTCTTGACTAAGAGATGTGGAGATAATAGCAATTGAATTTGAGTTGCGACACATCAAATATAAGTAGCTAAGGTGAATTGTGTATGAGCTTTTAATGAACTATAATTGAAGTCTGCAGTAGTATGTCGTTGGCAGCTTGTTTTGAATGACTTTCAATAGCGGAAATGAACTCATTTTATTATATTACCTATTGCAGAACTTCATTAGCTTGAAAGAGTGGACTTAAAACAATAATGCAATAAAGCATGCATTTCTTATCTACTGTTTATTTAGGATTGGTTGTATATTTGTTTCGCGTAAAAAGGAAAGTTTTCTTTCCGAATCCGCAGCATGTCAGGAAAGCACACTTCTCTAGACTGTTTAACTAGGAAGAAGACCTCAACTATTGTCAGATAGAACGATGAACTATTGTCTGGACCATGAAATCCAGCATTGCCAGCCACCCGACATACAGGAAATGAGGATAGCGATAACCAAATTTAAGTTTAAACTGCGGGAGTAGATGGCCTACCGGCCGGGCTTTTTAAAGGAGTGGGAGAGATGAGTTGGTATAAGGAGCATGCACCAACATGCCTCTATAAAATTTGGTCTGATGAGAGCACACAAGACGAATGGAACCTCAGCATCGTGTGCCTCATCCACAAGAAAGGAGATGCTCTGAACTGCGGGGACTATACAGAGGAATAACTCTTCGAATAGCACATATAAAATCTTGTCGGCTGTATTGAATGAATGTCTTAAACATTTCGCTAACATAACCAGATCGGGTCATTTAAGTGCGGTTTAAGGTGTGGAAAGCCCACCATCGACCATGTTTTCACACCCCGATAGATCTTAGAAGAAACAGAAATTTCAGGTTCAGATTGATTGAAAGGTAGCATCTATATAAAGGCGCAGTGGCTTAGTGGTAGTGTGTTGGGCTACTAAGCGAGGGGCTCAGGTTCGAATCCCGAGAGGGCCAAATTACATCTTAAGGTTTTTTTCCACTGCGCCACCTCTCGCGAACGTCTGACAAACATCCGAGAGTAAAACTGTCATGAATGAGCTTCTCATTTAGCCGTTTGGACTCGGCGTAAAATTGTAGATCCCTTCCATTCGTCCCAAAAATTGAAAACCCACACAAAGCGAATGGTTGCGAGAAGCTAGGCCTTGGGTCGCATAGACCTGTCGCGCCAAAATATTTATTTATTTTTATCTATATAAAGCCATGCCAAGTTTCGGCATTCCTGCCAAATTTTGTTCGTTTGTGCAGAATAACGAAGGATGCATTTCGCTGCTTTGTCAAAATCGGCAAGAACATTACCGAGCCCTTAAATTAAGAAATATGTTTGAGACAAGGCGACATGGTACAATTTTTCAAAAGGGCGTTTAACTGCTTGCATATGCGCTGACTGTATTGAAATTATTGGAAGCTCGCAGCGAGCTGTCAATTCAGCATTTGCAAGTATTGAAACGGTGGCGGCGAAGATGGGATTGGCTGTAAAGGAAAACAAAAAGAAGCATAGCTTCCTGTGAAAGTAAGTTCGATGCCATTATGTATGGAACTCGATTTCTTTTGCATGGCCACCACAGGCACGCTTGCAGAAGTCCAGACGCTGAACCCAATTTTCAACGGTTTTCAAACATAAATCGGCCGATACTGCGAACGATTTCACGTTCGATATTTGTACGAAGTTCATCAATCGTCACTGGCTTGTTGGCATAGACCATAGACTTGACGTAGCCCCACAGGAAATAGTCTAACGGCGTCAAATCGCACGACCGAGGCGGCCCAGCTACTGGACCATTTCGTGAGATAACACGTTCTCCAAACTTGGTTTCCAATAAATTGATTGTGACATTCGCTGTGTGGCTTGTGGCGCCGTCCTGTTGGAACCACATGTCCTCCAAGTCCATATCATCCAATTGGGGCCAAAAATATTCGGTTATCATTGAACGGTAGCGATTCCCATTCACAGTAACAGAGAACGACGTGTGAGAGACACATTTGGACTTTCTTCAACTGAAGCCTCAGCGGCAGCACGCAGCAATGTTCTCGACACTACGGGTACTTCCTTATCTCACTGGCACGGGAGCATTTTGTACTGTGCCTGTGGATTCAAATTTTTCCACTAGACGCTCAATTGTTGATCTGCTAGGACGATTATAACGACCATAAATTGGACGTAGCGCTCTTAACGTTGAGGCCACTGACTCCGAATTTCAGTAGTAAATTTAAATAGTTTCGACTCGTTGTTGGCTCGTATATCTTTCCACCATAGAATTGCAAGAAATGTCAAAAGAGCGGCAAGAAATTCGGCATCGTTTGCTGTCCCTGTCGCTCTACTTTTGTAGCTTTTCTGTTGAAAAACCCTATACAACTTCGAAGTAGTTAAATTCTTTGTCTTCCTGGGCTCCACTATATTTTTGCAAAATGACATCAATGCAGAGAGCAAACGAAGAATCACTCTTGCGAACCGCTGTTTCTTAGGGCTAGCTAAAGAGGCACATATAAGAGGTAAAGTCCTCTCCCAGAGACGCAAGAGCATATTATACTAGACCATAAAAACTCCTGTAGCATTGTGCAGAAGCATGGACTGTTTAAAAGTTTGTACCGATGCAGAGTGGAGGAAAAGTTTTAACGTACTTTATGGGCTATTTACTTTCTTAGGCGGCGCTACAGCTCGGGATGGACTTGAACCTCAACCCATACGCCTCTTCAGTTAGCGCGATTTTTGGCGAACTGCCTCCAGTTGCGCACTTCAAGTTGTTTGAGGTCGCCTTTCACTTGCGTTCTCCACCTAAGTTGAGGTGTTCCTCTACTGCGTTGTCCTTGCGGGACGGAATGTAAGACTCTTCGATTCGCTCTACATGTCGCAGCCATACTAGACGACTGATGCGTACTTTTCTGACCAGGTCAGGTTGAACTTCCTCTTCTAAAACTGGTCAACGCACAAAAGTTTTTAAATGAACTTTACAGAAGATAATTGATGCACTGATCATATCACACACTATACACACTATCCTTGCTCTGGAACGTTATGAATGGCGAAGGTTTGCAGACAAAATCGCCGTAGTGAGTGCGGAAAAAAAGATAGAACGTGTCGAATTGCACTGCAACGAGACGAGTTTCAACTCTACGTTGTTGGCTATAGCTACACCAGTTTGCAACTCGCAGATCATAAAACGGAGGCAGTGCTTATTACGAGTATAGGAAAGATCGATAAACGATAACGTTAAGCTTAATAGGGCATGAAGTAGATCTTCAACCGTTTAACTATTTAGGAGTGATTATGGATGCTCGTCTAAGTTTTAAATTCCTTCTAGAGTTTGATTGCCATATACGGCACCACGACTTGATATTCAAAACGTCCTAAATGATCTTGATGAACAATGATATTGTATTTAGGAATGCAGGTATTCAATATACGAATCACATGGAAATCTTCTTCAATATATGACCCTCAGTTTAAAGATAGTTCAATTGGTTGCAACGAAATTACCTTAAGCAATATGGATATTCCAAATTAAATTTCATAAGACTTATCATCAGTTAAATTAGGTTAAACAAACAGGTACCTAGGTAGAACAGGGTTCACCATGCAATACCACATTTAGGTCCTCGTCGACCCATTGTGATGCCCTTTTTTGGGGTTTAACCGCTGGTATTGAATCGGTTGTCCTCTTTTCTTTCCTCATTGTAGTTAACAGAAGCTGTCAAGCCATCCCGATGTCCTCAAAAACCTGTAAAGATCAGACAGTGAGATATCAGAAAGTTCTTGTATGTCTTGGAAGTAGTATCTTCCAAGTGTTCTGCTCCTCAAGTGACTGAGACTCGGACAGGAACAAAGGAAGTGAGGTGTGTCCTCGTGGACTTCTTCGTCTCCGCAGCCTCTACATATGTCGTCATCTTTGAGATTCAGTTTAATTGTGTGGAAGTTATGACAAGTTAGAGCCCCTACTAGGGTAGATAGCGAAGACCTGTTTAACTGTAACAGCCACTGTTATATTCTGGCCAAAGCTTCCGCGATATTTCACAGGTAGGTAGTTCTTTCCACCTGTTGTTGGTTTTCATACGAATCTTGTTTTCCACCCGCTCTCTAAGATTGCAAAGCGGTGGCTGAAGTGCTCTATCACGATCCATTGCGGACCCAATTCTCGCCAGTTCGTCCGAGCTCGCATTACCAGTTTTGTCTCTGTGTCCAGGGACCCAGCAATATCTGATTTAGTCTTTAGGGTATTAATTCCCTCCAGAGTTGTTGTTTCGAATTGCGGGGTTATTCTTTTATTCGTGAACAAGACAAGCTCAATTTTCTGAGGGTTGGCCCCAAGGCCGCATTGTTTTGTCTATGTACTTAACACCCTAAGTGATGCGATTTTTTAACAGGTCGCTTATGGTCGGTTAGAATTTCCTTTTAGCAAGTATAACTACATCATTTGCATATGCATTTACCTTGACTTCCATGTTATTGAATTTCATTAGTATATCGTTAATGACAAGGACCCAGAGTAAGGGGAAGATGACTCCTCCTTGTGGAGTGCCTATCGACGCAATTACTCGGAGGTCAGCATCGCCTAAGTTTGCGTTGCCGTTACTTTAACTGGACAAGCTCACGATTACATTACTCTCTTTACTGCACAAGTTTTAACATTATTGAAGGCTCCTTCACAGTCCAGGAACGCAGGTAGCTTCATAAGTTAACAAAACAATTTACCTAAAGTTTTCAGTCATTTCATTGTAATTTCTCAAAGATAATTTCAAACTATTTAAAATTAAATGACACACTGTTTCAGTAAATATATTGCAATAAAAGAAAAAAAATATTAAAATAGTTTAACTAGACGACATTCACTTGATGAAGCATTTTATCCTCTTAAGAAATATTGTTGACTCATGAATTGCCCATTAGGTTAATGAGAATTCAACCCTTAAGAAAGTTGCTACTTTGTGAATCAGTAGTTAAGCACGAGCATAAATTATTTCCATTGAATACCATAAATCACTTATAGAATAAGTCATGTAAATATAGGCAAAAGGCGATAAAAGAAATCTTTGGAAATACGTACTCATACATATCTAAATGTTTTTAGTTATAAAAGTGATGAAAACTTTTCGGGATTCATTAATGTTTCGCACAATAAAGATAAATTAAGATATAGGTATATAATGCTTAAGGTTGGTGTAAAAAGGTACTGTATACAATATGCATGTTACGAAACAAAAACATTATAAGAATGTACTCCGATTAAGAGTGGGTGGACCGACACATCATAACGAACACTTACGCGCAGAGTAAATTAGAGCGGTTCAGTTTGAGGTAAAATAAAGAGTAGGGGTTCGCATTGGGATTAATCAAAGTTTGGTTTCGGTTTGGTGGAGTATATACGATGTAAAAGTTAAATTTAGATACTTCAGTGTTCAGTAGCAGAATCGGAAGGAAAAACCTCCTGGACCGGATAACAGCTACCGACTATAGACTTGGCTCTTCCCAGATGGACAACCCGCCAAAAATACCGATCATTTGTGTTGATTAATGTGATTTTTTACCTAGCAAACTAACTGCCAACTGGACATCATAAAGATAATTCGATAAGAAGAAAACAAACGTACCGAATCAATGAAAAACCAGTTGCGCCACCCAAGACCACTTAAGACCTATTAGGCCGCCGACTCTGATAGTTTACCAGGGGAGCTCTTCATCAGGGCGGAGATATACCAATATCCCAACCTTCGGGCGATTTACAGTTACTTGCCTAAAAGCAATTAAAATAAATAAAATAAATAAATTCATCAAACCGAGACAAAGAACGACGTGGCGTGCTTTCTGCATAAATATTTTCAAATGAATAAAAAAATATCAAAAGTATTTAAGAGAACAAACCTTTTTAGTTTCGACTTTAAATTTTAAAAATTCCCAAAACCTAGCTATATTTTTCTGAAAAATTCCAAAATTATTGTAAGCTTTCGTTAATTAAAACGGGAACTAGAATTTGCAGTACCTAAGTACGGCGCTATTAATTTTCAAGTAGTCTCAAGTCACATAATAAAATTGTATGGAAAAAAAGAAAACTGATTGGGGATAACTTGGTGGGGAGCGGACTGGCTATCAAATCCTATCCAACACTTTTTTTTTAACTTTTATAAAAAAGGAATGAAAGTGTAAAACAATAAAGTCGCAAGGCTTAATCCTTGAATGCTGCTAAGGGAGATTCTGCGGGTGACAAATAACTAGGCTGTTTAAGAGGGATTATGTGTAAAATACAAGTGGATATAAATCTGGATATAATCCAGCACAACCAATTGGCCATTACCTCATCTCATTTGAAGTTGAATGCGAGCTGTTAAAGGTGCATAAAACTGTCGAAAAGTTCTTGTTGGTACTTAATCTATAAGCCTACAGTCTACGAGGCATAGTTAAACTCTACGTGCCATGATGAAGCAGCACATAAGATCAAATATCATAACTTGCCCTAAAAAGTATACTGTTACTGAAAATGGTGAAAAACTTTAAGTAACCACAGTCGATAAGAAGAGATTTATGTAAATAGCCCCGCCCTTTGCTAATTGCCTCCAGTTGGACACTCCAAGTTAGTTGAGGTTCTTTTCCACTTGTGCGACCTTAGGCGAAGCCTTCTTCTCCTGGCGTTGACCTTTCCGGTTGGAATCAAAGACTCTGCAGGCCGCAACATTGATGTCCATATACCCTCTACAATCTACATGTCCTAGCAATCTTAAACGTCCAATGCACAGTTTTTTGACTAGGTTGATGTCGCTGTACAGCTAGTATAATTCGTTGTTAAATTGTCTCACAAACGGTACCGAATAGTTTTTTCTCAAAACGACCAAGGATATCTTCATCCGCTTTTAAAAGAGTCCATGCATCCGATCCTATAGCAGGACTAGGATTATTAAGGTTTTATACAGATTGTGGCGCAGTGGCTTAGTGGTAGTGTGATGGGCTACTAAGCGAGGGGTGCCCGGTTCGAATCCCGAAAGAACCAATTACATTTTAAGGTTTTTTCCACTGCGCCACCTCTCGCGAACGTCTGACAAACATCCGAGAGTAAAACTGTCTGAAAGAGCTTCTCAATTAGCCGTTTGGACTCGGCGCAAAATTGTAGATTCCTTCCATTCGTCCCAAAAATTGAAAACTCACACAAAACGAATGGTTGTGAGAAGCTAGGAATTGGGTCCCACAGACCTGTCGCGCCAAAATATTTATTTATTTATAAAATGTCATGCCTTATGGATGAAAATTAACAACTAACTTATTTGCTTAACTAATGTGTCTTAGTTTAAAATCGACCACATCAGTTATTATAAAACTCTTTATAGTTTATACACATGCACATGTTTCCAATATCTATTCATGAGCAACCTATAAGAAATTGACCGGCCACTCTCTTACATTACATCTGTTAAGATGTAACTCCCTTTACTGCTGGTCGCAGATCAGTACTTAGCTACGTCTATATAGAGAGTTTCGAATGATTGCCATTGCGAAATCACCCCTCTTAACACAATGGCAAAATGAACCTTTCCCTTTTCCAAATGAAAGGAGTCACAAGAAGTTATTCGCTTGAATTAGATCAATTTATTCTATTGGTCATTACGGAAGTTATGTTTCGCGTAAAAAACATAAAACCATCCCCTAGCCTGAGGACCAGACGACCAAGATGCATTAAGTACACAAGTATTTGTCCATTGAATCGACACAGATAATGCAGTCCTCATCAAGTCCACAGCATTCCGTAATAGAAATGGCCTCAAAACACTTGCCTACATTTTCTTAATACCACCCAGAGGGATGTAAAAAAAAAGTTGAAGATTTCCTTAATCTATTTATCGATGAACGGAGATAAAAAAAAGAAACAGAATAAAACTTAAAGTCATGTAGATGATATCTCTTCTCATCCTGAACCAGACAAATCAAGATTGTTGTTTCCTCTGACCAAAGATACAAATTACAGATGAATTATTTTACTTACTGACTGACGCAGAAGATTATTCTGGTCCGACTTTCTTACCCTAAAGTTAAACGCATAACACGGTTCATCCTTCACTGTGGGGCATTCTATCGTATACACTGGCAATCGCAATTGGGCAAGCACGCAGATCCCTTCGAATCCTGAAATGTTTCGAAATAATATGCTGGGAAGATGGGTAAAGGGAAGACATGTCAATAAAAAAAAGAAAGAAATTTATACACTTTGTGACAGTTCTTTGAATGCGTTCCCCATACACGCACCCCCAGCAGCACATTGTGGACATAATCAGACCCATCGGACGTGTAGCGTCTTTATTATCTTCACACACTGTGATGCTTCCTTTTTTATGACTGCCTTTGGCGGTACTTTGGAGTGGGTGTGGATGGTGATGGTTCATGAAGGACAGCCGTGGAAGAATAGTTTTAGTATGCCAAACTGGTGCCGTCTCATTTAATCGTTGAATCGATACACGTTCAAATTCGATTTTGCACACAGGTTTCATTCAGATCGCATTCCCCTTTTTTATTAAGTGTGTGGTATTGTCACATTTAATTGGCAGAATGGAGTTGAAATCAATGTCCGGTCATTGTTAGCAAATGTAATTGGAGTCTGGTAATTGGGGGCAAGTCCAATAGAATTCATAGATAGATTTATGCAAGACAAGTCCAATATTTTAATATTGGCAGGAAATTTGACGGAAATTTTATGTTTTGTGTAATCTTGTAAGCTTGATTCTCCTTCGATTGATTGAATTTCACTTTTCTTTTATCCGTTTAAACTTTAATAACTTTGTTTGGTATGTTAATGCTTAGTTGTTATAGCTTTTTAGGTCAAATAGGTTTATCTGTTTATAGGAGGACTGAAGTTGGTGTCAAAGCTAAGCCAGCAGGAACACAGGAATCAGTCTCCTCAACATCGCATACAAGATCTTATCTGCCATATTGTGTGAACGCCTAAAACCTTTTCGGCCTTACCAATAATCAACTTTAGTCTGGCAGTTAACGCAAAGACTCCAGACTTTTCAAAATCGCCTTACCATTAAACAAATTTATGTTATCCTTAACTGTAGGGTTAAATATTAATGGTCAGAAAGCTATGTTTATGTCTTACACTAACCCAAATTATTATTCTGTCACAATTCGTTCTGCAAAGGAATGTTGCCAGGCATACTAATTTTAGTAGTAAATCAAAATATGGTATTATGTCTAAGGAGCAATAATTAGTGTCAATCGCGAACTTCAAGTAACTACAATTTTTGATATAATTAAATAAAACTGTGTAATGGCGTTTTCGATTGAAGAAAAGAATTGGCCTTTCTATGAAAAGAGCAAATCTAGAAGTGATCTTTCTATGTTTTTCATGTTTCATTGAAAAAGAAAGTGCACTTCCAGGTCAATTCTCAACACGAAAGAAATGTCCAGAATATTTTTATAGAAGTGCCCTGAATTCACCAACACACACAAGCAAAATGTCAGATGGAAATAAAATTTTGTGCTACGTGATCGAAAAATTTCAAATTTTGAGTGCAAATGTAAATTTCAAATGAAATGTATTGATTTGGCCAATGGAAACATTCATATTTAATGTACAACGCAAAAAAAGTAGCAAAAGAAAACCAAAGGAAAAGAGAGAATGCAAAAACTGTACCCAAATGTAACATTTTAAAAACACATATAAACGAATATGTCCCGACAGTTTTGAGGAAACTCTTCTGCAACCGGTTAAAAACTTTTACAAAACGTTTATTAATACGGAGGTAGTTAAACTCGGTTATATAAACTAAGCATTATTTGTCACGAAGCATTTTTTCACAATTTTCGTGCGAATTACTCCGCTTAACTGAAAAGCCTGGTTAACTGAAGAAAAAATAAACTGAACAACATAAATTATTAATTCATTTAATCAAAAATATAACAACTGAAGTCAATTCGTTTGTTTACATTTTTGTTTGTTTTGCTCTATTTACACATTTTCGATGCCTCGTTTTGTTTTGAGTTTTATTTTATAAAATCTTGACATAGATACCTATTAGAAATAAATGTGTTTTTTTATATTTAAGCTGATTCATGGTTTAGTTTTCGTCTGAGCTCCTAAAATATCCGAAATTCGTTTAAAAGAAAATTCCGCTTAAGTGAAAAAATAATTGTTGCAAATTGATGTCTCAGTTAATGTTTACTATTTTCTATTAGAAAAGCCAAAAATGAAAATAAATAAAATGAAACGACCAAATAAATTAAAATACCGTATTAAACAATAGGAACATAATATCCTATATCCACACGTAGACACTTAAAACAAATTGGCAACACCAGTCCCATAAACAGATCCTAGATCTGACGCAACGAACTGATTTGATCGTTTTGATAGAATCCTTTCCATAGGTATCGTATTGCAACTTATACCTACTAATGCTTCCACCGAAAGTGCTCCTCTGCGATTTGTCTGTGGAGCAAGTTCTTCCCTTACGATTTCCACAATAAAGCGCATTGTCGGTTCATCAAATCTATTAATAGTTTAAACTTTTTGCCAAATACTACACACCACCATTAATAAACAAACCTATAATGGCAAAAGAACTCTCGTTCGTCATATTTTGTATCCTTTGAGAGGTTGCCGATTCTTCAACAGATATAAGGTCCATAAAAATATCTTCGTCTCGACTTGAATTCATTTTTAACCTTTATTAACTTTTGCGAAAAACAAACTACCTGCATGAAAACAAAAACAGATTTGTCATCTGATAACTGACAACGAATGACAGCAAATTTGTAATAGATTCAACAGAAAGTCTTCGTACTAGTAAAGGTGGAGGTTAAATTGTTTATTGGTACCATTTCAAAAATGCAATACATTTCAATTTAAGCTAGCAGCCAACTAAAATCGACATTAGTGTATGATTATTAGTAAGGCTGATTGCCCCCAACCCCAATAACTTCTGCTCATTATCAGTGAGTTCGAAACGTTTTTTTTTGATTTGATTTGTTGTATAGTTCAATAGTTTATTCGTTTTGCTATAGATACTTATCCCGTTAAATTTCTTTCACTTGGGAAGAAGTACCAAACCAGCATGTAAGGATTAATACCATGTACACAATAATATATTTGAAAAGAATGCAAAATACATTTGAAGCACCTTATAAAGTTAGCTATGCCTACTGTGAACGAGGGCATTAAACTAATTTAAATGCAACTTTAGAAAGATTGCGATTAGTCCGACCGACAGTATATACACTAACTGTACAAGTATATTATATAAAATACATAAACTTGCCTTGCTAACTTCCTGTTGTCATAAGACATTCCACAACATCTGAATGCCAAAGTAATAAACAAAAGACTGAACAACACCCAACCTCATATAACAGGTGGTCGGACAGATTTGCAAGCTTGCAAAAAGATTCTGAGAAGCTCCGTCTGCACTGCATTCTATGCACTCAAATTGTAATCTGTATATTTTCATCAAGTTAGCATTTAAATAAGTATACATAATGACAGTTTGGATTTCATACGAGAATTTTTGAAATAAGACACTTCCTGTATAATCTAAATGCCGGTTCCTGCAAACTTTTATTAGCTTGATGTGTCTTTTGAAACCATCACAAAAAAGATATCGTTTCACAGAATGGACTGGCGAGAGTGGCACTTCGATAATCGTCCAAAGGCCATGAGCAAATAAACTTTTCCTTAAATCAACACCGAAGAGTTGCGGACTATAGTGGTGTCGGTGTGGTGACTGGTGAAGGCGACCGACCCACGGTTTATTATTATTATTCAGATCTCCGCGTCAATTTAATGGGCATCGTCATGAGGGGTAGCTCTGGTGGCGGCCACCAACACAGTAGTCGGTTCTTTTACTTTGTTTATGTTGATGTTGCTTCTAATTGAGTTCGTTTTCTCCTTGTATTTTATTTATAAACAGTTTGTGACAAAAGATAATCTTAAATTTCGGTAGATAGCGCGATTAGGAGTTATCTGCATATTATTTGTTTTCAATGAATAATGAATTGATGTTTAAATATTTGATTTGACTGGTAGGTGGTACCTATCTACATCCATGCGATACTTTATCCCAAAGAAGGTAAAGAGTATTTCAGTCGTATTACAATGAATATTCTATTTATAATATGATGGACTTGAAAAAAAAAAATATTTCTACAATTTGATTAATAAAAAAACGCTTAGCATTGCCGTCTGTCTGAGTGACATCAAATTAAACTTTAAACAGAAAAAATTTAAATGTAAATAAATATTGTTACATCTAGAAATGTATCTACCTACATATTTAATGGATTTTGATTTAAAAAGATTAAAAGTTCTCATTTAGGATTTTGTCCCTAAAACTTATGGCTGATTCGCTATGGGAAAGAAGTCGTTTTCAAAATTGAAGAGTGCTATAAGTAGTTCCTTCTAATTTCCTTGAGAATAGGCTGCAGTAAATTGGTAAGTCGGGACGATGCGACAGCCTTGTGTTATACTTACGTGTTACGTGTGGATGACTGTAAAGTCTCGGACAAACTTGTCACTGCGGATGCCTTTAACAGCATCTTCACAAATATAGCTAGCAGCTCTCAGCCGTGCACCGTCCTGCCGCTCTGTAATTTCTCTTTCCTTTTAGCAGCTCTATTGTAGTGATTAACGATAACAGATTTGTTTTTGATCCTATAAGCTATAACTCGTCTTGAGGTATTAAAAGTAATTGGAGCTGATGGTGTTTCTGCCTTGATTGTAAAAAATGTTGCATGTTTCATAGTGGAGGTTTTAGCAGATATTTTTAATTCCAGAAGCACTCAAATGTGCTGATGTTGTTCCCTTATTTAAAAAAGGTTGTCCTGAAACATGTTATTTTAAGGTCCCTTGTGATATCTAATATAGTTAAGTTTTTAAATAGGGACGATATTACCTATTTATTTTCTGTTGTTATATTTGAAGTAGTTCTTATCACACAAATTATGATTTAAGATGCTGTATATAGTAAATGTATGCACTGATGATGTAGCCATATTGAGACAATCTTCTTTATACTTTTCGTGCACTTTTCCAATGATATTATATAGCACATCACTGAAATATCTTCCAGCCCCATCTATGAAGTTGATTTCTATTCCGCAATACCACAGGATTCTCCTGTGCCGTTATAGCGATACGGAAAACGAAACCGCAAAAAATGTTCCTATCCTCTTTTTACCCACTTAAAATTAATGGTTGACAATATTGTTTTTTATTCGGGCAACAGAAGTTTGAAACAATATGCAAAAGTGTGGAAGGATGTTTACGGAAATCAAACATCATGAAGCATCACATGAGAATTTTTATTTTTATTATTTGAATTGTAAAAAAGGATTCAATGCCATTAAAAAAACAAATTCATTTGACATTGTAAACAAAATTATAGCGCAATATTTTTTGCAAAAAATGCATCTCTCCAAAGGCAACATAAGTGTATGTTTCCTTTAAATATTTGTAAATACTTCCCTCAGAGCGAATCAAAATGACAAAATTCACCAAAAACTATCAAACGATTGCAAAATCGTTATACGAAGCATAAGTTCAATCGTTCAAAACGACGATTTAAGTGTTAGATAATCTACCTTCAGATCCCTTTTAAAAAATCATAATTTTTGATTTTTCGATGTTTACTTTAAAATTCCATAATTGACAGTAGGTACAAATCAAGACGAGTAATCAAAAGTTGTAGAGACTCTGGTGGTGATTCTGGCAACCTCAATACCTCCTGGAGGGAAGTCCACAAGGTCGTCTATGTACATGGCGAAGAGATTCGGGCTAAGTGCACATTCTTGTCTTACTCCTGATGTTGTTGCGAGCCACTCCGAAGTCTCGATTCTGCTCCATACTGTTGAATGATTTTGCTCATAATTGTTTTCGAGGTCCCAAATTTGAATTCGGAATGTCGCAAGCACTAAAACCTTTCAACTTTACACAAGTAATGGACTGGCGAGGAGTACTGCGTGCCACACTTACGTCAATACTGAGCAATTGTAATGCCCATGGGGGAAAAGGATGCCCCTTACCCATTTTAACCCTGTCTATAAAAAAAACTGTAAATTAAATACTCATACAAACTGTCCTGTGGATTTATTACAGCCATTTATCTAGTCTAGATGGTGGAAGAAATGTCTAACCTGTAACTGTTGTGGTGGAGATCTGGACACTGACATAAGAGCTTCCTCATCACCGAAACCTTTACAAAATTTCTTCTTCTGTCAACCGCATTTTATTCATATGATACCGCGGAGTGGTGTGCCCCGTTGCGATTCCGTCAAAGATGGAAAGCGATTTTTGTCCTTCCGTATGAGACGCTCGGTTCTGGCATCATTAAAGGTTGAAGGTTGGCCATCGCGTTCTTGTGGTATGACGAGTTTCTAGTGATGAAAATGTAACGTTCACCTCTCTTGTGACAATTCTACCTGGTTTTAGCTTAAATCTGCAAGGCGGGATATTCGCAGCTTGTCCTGATACTTCTGTTGAACATTGCCTTGCTATAGATGCTCAAGAAAGGGCTTGTAAACTGTAAGCTTGGTGTGATAAAGTCCGTGATTGGTCCATAGCCAAAGTATTTCTTTAGGGCCGACAAATGACCCGTTGCTGCATCAGTAAAACTGCATTAGCAAAACTGCATCCGCAAAACTTTTGGAAAGACTATATCTGCAAATACTTCGGATGTTACCCTGGTAAAAGCCTCGCACTTAATGTATACAACATCCGATTTTCAATAGTCGCAATTGTCTAATCCAAAGAACTAAACTATGGCAATGCCTCTATTAGAGAGCAAGAACAATTATAGTAGTCCAAGCTTGGAGAGCAGCTTATAAGAGCTGTTTTAAGTCTGTCTTTCTTTGGATTTTCTCCAAAGTTGGTATTTTAGATTTGTGTGGCTTTCAGTTGTAGTCCTTTTTCACATCTTTATTTTAGTCTCAATATAAATGCAACTTCTCCCATGAGCAGTTTTGTAAGAGTTAGAATTTCAAGGTCGAGGATCTATATAGGCAAACTGCCGAAACGAGATTCTATCTCTGTTTTCCAAGCCAAAGTACTTCCACTTAAACATGCATACATTATATCTTAACCCAGCAATTAATTTTTTCCACAGTTAAAAGTGCGACATTTGCACAACCAGCCTGTAACTGAAAAATAGTTTAATGCTTTTCTTATTTTCTAAGAAATTACCAAATTTGACCAATTTAATTCTTTTCAAATTCTACAAGCGAAGAGTTATAAAACGAATCTCAGAACTTTTGGGATAGGTACAGGACATGGCAAATCAAACTGTAAAATACGGAACTAATGTTTTTCGAAGTCCATCCTTAAGTGCATGCAAGACAAAAACGACTGCAGGAAAATGTGCAAGCCTGTGATGAACTTCTCAGAACTAGACTTTCTACGCAGATTTTCTAGATCTTCAAGCCAAAAGTGCTTTAATGTCACTAATCTGTGCATTCAAACCCATTTAGGAACCACATCTTTGCCGTAGTATATACATTAGCCCCCAGTCCTAAACGAAGGAGCAATGTCGGACGGTTCCAAAACACCAGAAGGAGTCGGAGTCGGGGTCTTTTCATAAGAACTGAATCTGGGCCTCTCCTTCTCGCTCCCAAAACACTTTAGTCTCTTTAAAGCCGAAATCACAGCCATTCGCCAAGCTACAGTGTGGCTGTCAATTAATACAGTATCACACAGGGATATAGTTATATACATCGACAGCCAGGCTGAAAAGAAAACACTTCACTCCAAATCGTTCACAAATTACGCAACCAATTTCTTTCGGAGGATATCGGAAACTAGCTGTCAAAAATTTAGCAAAAAAAATAATCGCTCCATCGCACTTGAACGTAATTCGCCGATATGCGTTACAAAATGTCGGAAAAATATTCCGAATAGATGTTCCCAAGATAACCTCGAAGCAAAAAACCTCCGAATCGTATAAAATCGGAGAATTTTCCGTTCTGACGGATACCACGCTAGGGCCGATTTAATTATTTGAAATTTACGCCCTGATCAATTTCTAAATATTTGTGCATATAAATAATTCGAAAAAGAAATAAATCCACCCGCTGCAATGTGTTGCCTTGCTGTTGAAGAATTCCTCAGAAACGTAAACAAACGCCATAGTTGTCAAACTCATAAACACTTGCATTCGTAGATCTCAAGCAACTCTGAAAAAATATCCAGTTTCGAAAAACTGCTCTGAAATCGAAAATCTACCCAATCGAAAACCGTATTAGATCATACCTTTCAAATTGCATTTATTTGTAAGGAAATAGTTGTGACAGAGTGATAGCTCGGTTATAGACCAGTTTTCTTGTATTATTTTGAAGGCCTATTGCATAAAATAACAACACTGATAAATATCTACCTATCTTCACTCGAAGATAGTCCAAACGGCTAATTGAGAAGCTCTTTCATGACAGTTTTACTCTCGGATGTTTGTCCGAAGTTCGCAAGAGGTGGCGCAGTGGAAAAAACCTTAAGATGTAATTTGGATCCTTCGAACCGGGGACCCCTCGCTTAGTAGTGTTATAGGTGAACGAAATAGCTATATGTACATCAATTCCCGATCGTTTAATTTTTTTTTAATAATACCAAAATTCGAGCTAAGTTGCGGATGTTCAAAGCGTTTAAAAATTGGAAACGATCGGATGAATTAGCGTAAACAAACCATCGGGGCACATTTCACGATATCTTATACTGGTGCCAGCGCACCAGTTTGGATTTAGAAATAAACACTCTAAACCAGGTGCATAGGATCACAGATAAGATCGAAAAAACATTTGAAGAGAAAAAAGTGTGCTCTTCAATATTTCTTGATATAGTACAAGCTTTCGATGAAGTCTGGCACAAAGGACTGATCCACAAACTACAAAAGCAACTGCTGAAGCAGTATTCGACAATTATGGAGTCACACATATCTGATCGGTTTTTTCAGAATTGACACAGATTACTCAACCTTAAGAGAAATTAAAGCTGAGGTACCACAAGGCAGTGTTCTAGGTCCACTTCTATACCTCTTATTCACTAGTGATCTGCCTGTAAGTGTAGAAACCACTGTAGTAACATTTGCAGATGACACTGCTGTACTTGCTGTGGAAGCCGTCGAAATAGCGACAAAAAAGCTTCAAACGGCGATAAACAGTATATCAGAATGGACTCACATACAGCAAAATATCTAGGCATGACTCTTGACAGAAAAAAACAGACGAGTTAAACATGCGATACAGTAAAATGCATTGGCTTATTGGGAGATATTCATCCCTATCCAACTACAACAAGTTATTGCTATACAAGCAAATTCTGGACCTATGGGCTCCAGTTGTGGGCATGCACATGCCAAACAAATATACAAAAACATTCAGGTCTTCCAAAATAAATTACTAAGGAACACAGTCAATGCATCTTGGTACATACGTAACGCTGATCTACATAGAGATCTAAATATTGAAATGGTTGAAGATGAAGTCAGAAAAGTTGCTCAAATGCACAGAAGTAGGCTTCTCAACCACGTTAACTTAGAAATAACCGAATTATTAAATTCAGACAATGCAATCAGGAGATTAAGACGGATAAAACCTCTTGATTTTATGTCTTAATGTGTAAGCATTAAATGCAATGAAATGAAATGAAATCTACAAAAATTAGCTGATATATTTTCCAAAAAGATTGAGAAACCCGACAATTTTTCAAACAATTCCAAAAATAAATTGCCAATTAGTCGAACGACTAGGTGCAATCCCATTTGGGATGATGAAAGTCATTACCCCAGGGAGGGTTTTTAGATGGGTTAAAGTCCCTCACTATTGCAGAAGCATCCCTCGCGTTTTAGCTCTGCAATGCCTTTCGGTGATTTTCTTTTCCAGCGAAACCAAAAAAAAATATATATATATCATATACCGAAATTGACGTTTAAAACCGCTCCTTTGACTATTAATGGAACCCCAAAAATTTCTCTTAATGTTCCGTCGGTAATTGCAGTTCCCAGCAATGTCCATTTGAAGATTTTTAAAGGATCCAACTTGCGAAGCTCCATTTAGTACGAGTTTAAATAGTCCTGCTCATGGCCCAGCGTATTCACAAACATTAGAGTTTCTCTTTTAATCAGTAAAACCCGGATAAGTGCCCAACCCGCATAAGTACCTTTTTTTGAGAACCAAAACTCTGAGCACTTAAGGCGGATTTTTGTTATAACTGCCTTACCCGCATAAGCGCCTATCAAAACGGGAATTTAAGGTGAGGCACTTATCCGGGTTTCACTGTACCATGCTCACAATTCGAATGTGAAGTGAAGATTTTTGCGTACCATACAGAGTCGTGCATTACTCAAATGCTCTGACGCGCTGTGATACTGTGATAGATACTGCACCCGTGAAAATACAAATTTAAGGCACACGAATATGTTTTAATAGGCTTTTATTTAACTTAACAGTTGATAATAGTATCTATAATCAATAATATTGTTTTATAATTCACATAGGTATTTACAAATTTTCACAAGTCTCATCATTATAATCTACAGTTTCTTTATCCTTCTGTTCTCTTAGACTACGGATGTTTTTTTTTTACAATAATGTAATAATCAATTTAGGTTCGCGTTGCATTCTCATTGGCAACTCTTTTTTCCTTAAAGTATTTCTATAGGTAGGTATATATCAAAATTCATTTTTAAATAACACAACCTTAATAATATCAAAAGTAAGAAACTCAAAAATATGATTACTTTCATAAGTAGGTATACAAAAATGTATGAAAATGGAAATAATCGTGCGATTAGATGGTATTAGTTTGGATGTAGGTACAGAAATTAGCATGCATGTGGAAAAAAACAAAAAACAAAAACCATTTGAGTCATATTGGGGATTTAAAATCTATAATACTAGAACTAATCAACAAATAAAGCAAGTTTAATTCAATATGTAATACAATGTATGCTTATTATTTGATAACGATTGACATTGATTATCATGTTGCTGCCTTAACTTATTATTCAATTTTTATATTTTCATTACACGCTTCAAAATGCAGTTGGAAACTGTTGTTATTAAAAAAAAAAGCAAAAAAAAACGAGTCCGAAATACAATTTTATAGAATTGAGATTTTTCTTTAAAAAAAAATGATACGCAAACACTTTGATTTCGTCCACTCTCGTTTGTTTATACACATAATTATTATTGTCCCGATTTTGTAAAGAATAAAGGGATATTCGATAAACTGAAATTAGTTTCAAATCGTCGTAATGGGTTTAGTACTATACCTAACGCATCTTATTCCCGCTCAAGCTGGCTGCTGCTGTTGCTGCTGATGGTATCTGGACCATTGGTGATTAGGAACACCAAGCTGTCGTCATAGATAGAATTCGGGTGAACTGTGCCCGTCGGAGTGTAGATCCTGCTGTTGGCCAGCGACAGCGGGTGGTTGGCGTATCTGCAGGCGCTGTTTTAGTTGATCCCTCTCCTGGCAAACGCGCGTTAATTCCATTTTCAATCGATGCAATTCGTTGGATAGTTGGCGATTCATCTTTTCAAGCTCGTGACGCTGTTGCAGTCTCTTGGAGCGGCAGTTTTGTGCGTAGCCACGGTTTTTGAGTGTCCTGCGCTTCTGCTTCAGTCTGACCACTTCTTCGCGGGGACAGCCGTGCAGACGCTTGTTCAGTTCTCTTACTGTCAGCGTGGTCAGTAGATCGTCATTGATAAATTCGTCGGCTCCGGTGTTGCTTGAGGTACTATACTGACCGGAGCATGTTCGAGGAGTAGCCGTCGATGACCTGGTTGAGCTGACAGACATAGGCCGGTTATGTTGGCTGGCGCTGCTATGATACGGAGTGTGCATATTGATTGGAGTAAGATGTTCAATTTGCTGAAAATGATGCGTAGGGATAATGTGGCCATGATTGGAAACGGAAGTGACATGCATGTATTCGCGTTGTCGTTCCCATTCCTCTTCTTGTAGCGAACAGTTTAGGGGCCTTAGGTCCAGCGGTTGCGGTTCCGTTCGCATAGACTGCGGCAGCCACATCATTTCCTGTGCTAGTCCCGTCGTTGTTGGCGGCCTATGTACATAGTGACTGGGGGGGTATCCTTGGGCGCAGATACTGCCAGTGGGTGATCCAATAACTGGTGGTGTTTCAGGTGGGGTAGATGGTACCCCAGGAACTGGTGCGGTAACCACAATCGCTTGGCTGGCTATCGGCCCATGGGTGTATAACTCTGGCGGCGGCGACAGAGCTTGGAAACGGCGATCATCGTGATGCCAACCGGGACCGGCGCTAGGGTGTCCATTAGGAAAAGCTCTCATTTTGGGAATCGGTGTGTCTTCCTCCTCTTGCACGGTATTCCAAGTAACTTTTGCTGCTGTTGGAGGGCTCTGATCTTCACGTTTTACTCCGATTGCCGCCGATGCGGCGTCCTCTAAGTGATCAAGGACAAATTCTTGTACGTATTGTTCAGCTAGATTCGGATCTTCCATTTTCATTTGGCACTGCTGTTGTCAACGAAATTCTTCAGCTAACGATCGCGAGATCGAGAGCAACCGAACTATGCATTCAAATGCGTGTTTTTTTTTCTCTTCGATTTATATCACTCAATTTAGCTTGGATTGACTTTATCAAAATAATATGATCACTATATTTCAATCACTTCACGAAATTTATCTTCGTTAATATGTGTGCGCACTGATAATCTATATATTCTCTGTATTAAATTTGTTGGGTTTTTTTTTAGCTAAATGTATAAAAGAAAAATTAAAACAAAACAAAAATTCAAAATTCTATTCGGTGGACCAATTTGAAAAGCGACCACACACTGACAAAAAGTTTCGCACGCAGCGCGATTTTTTCAACCACCGTGAAAGAGTTAATAGTAGCAACTAAAGGAGGGTGCCGTTTAGTAACCACGGAATACCCCTTGTTGAATACACTCTGACTAAAGTCCCCACGCTCTAAGGCAACTCTTTGCACTAACGTGCCCGTATGTAGGTATTCTGTGCGCGGCGGCATGTATAAGAACACACTTGTTAGCTACACGGGAAGTATCTATGCTGTAGTATTTCGTACGAGTAGATACATTGGTGTCTTCACTGAAGTCAGAGCTTTTTCCTTATTTCGTCAGTTGGCACAGAAAGCTTCACTACTTCAAATTGAGGCAAATATGAGATTTCATCACAGGGACAGAGTATACCGGCAGTGTATGTGTTTTACCACTGGCGCTACCGGCACTTGTGGAAGAGTTGGTGACGGTGCTGGTTGTGGTGGTGGTGGAATCAAACTGGGCGTTTAATTCGTTGGCAATAAAATAACACAATGGGATAATATTCACCAGCTCCGCCCATTTGTTGTTTGCTTCCATAAGTATAAAACATAGCATAGCTGAGATTCCCATACAGATTCCAACCAACCCCGATTGACAAGTGTTTGGGTAGCTACAGGACAGTGTGACTTTTTGGGGTGCTATTCATTGCGCAGGATTCGGTTGGGTATTTCAACTCGGTGGTTTCATTTCGTAACCGTGGTAGATATTCGGCGTGCAAGAAAACAACATACTGATTACGAAATGTGGTGCCTACGAGTATCTAGGATGTTGGGTTCAAATGCAAGTGTTATACTTTATACATTATATTGGAGTATGTAGGTATGTATATAACCAAAGACGGTGTCTGGTATTATACCTAGATATATATAGATTATTATATGAAAATATTTTTTGTTCGTATAATAGATTTTTTTTACATTTCGCATTACATTGGGAATGAGTTTTTGAATATGTCTAAGGTATCTTCGAACATATGTACTCACTACTTAGAGCATCGAACTGAGTTAGTTTGAACTTTAATTGAATATTGACACAAATTTCATACCTGTCAAGGCATATATAGTTATGCCTAGACGTTTGTTTTTAAACTGGTACTTAAGTGTATTTGTATTCTTCTAAAAAAACAGACTTTCATAACCTTTTATTCATTGACTTGATGCAGTAAATGAAATAAGAGAAACCTGCTGAAAATTAACACCTATATACAACATGCAAGATGGCAGGCCCATGCTTCGCAAGGTCCTCACGGAACTTAAATTTGACTAATCAGGTCTGTTCCCTTACTTTTTGGGCCAATCTCGGCAAAATATCAGATATCAAGGAGTGGGGATATATTCTCTCAGAAAAAGGGAATATACCCAAAAATTACAGAAACGAAAGTTTTGCATGAAGTATGATAAAAACATATGCAAGAAAGAAAAATAGTATTCAAAAATAAACGTCAGTGGGTTTAAAAAAAAAACAGTTTGCAGATGTTGAAAAACACTCGGATTCAGTTTAATATTTATTTTTTTTGCAGATTTATCCATTTTTAGTAACAAATTTCAGCACTTAATAAACCAAACCGAAATAAACAGCCAATTCAAATTGACTTTTGAGAGATTTGACATCTGAAATCAGTTATAACAAACTAGCCCAAAGAAGTTTCTTGGGCTATTATTTGCAGGTTTTTTATAAAGGGAAAATGTTTTGTTCTCTGTTTGTGGCTCTCCTCTGCCCAACTTTTGAGTAAAGGAACGAAGTTTGACTAAATTTCGAATGTGTTTGAATTCTATTAGAATTATGCAGTTTGGAAATAAAAAGTCAACTCAAGTAAAACGAGAATGGCGAAGAAGTGAGGTTTTAATGTATCCATAAAAAGAAGAAAGAGATAAAAAAGAAAGAGAAAATACATGTTCATTTCATAAGTGTTAAATATTACGTTGATAAAGAGATGGCGCGCATTGCGCTTCCTAAGGTTGTGTTACATCTCAGGGTAGTGAATTGTAAATATCCAACATCCCCTCTCAATTTAGTGCCCGGAAAAAATTTGAAGTCCAAGTCCAAGCAAACAAGTTTCATGATTCAGCTTGGCCAATGGTTTGGTGAGAATGTCCGCTACCATTTCTTCCGTTGGTATGTATTCCAGTGATACGGGTAAATTTCTCAGCACATCACGGATGTAGTGGTATCTTATGTCGATGTGTTTAGATCGAGAGTGATACACAGGATTTTCAGCCAGCTTTCCAGCGCTTTGGTTATCATTATACATCCTTACTTTGCAGAGATTTTTGAATCCCAAATCCTTCAGAAACTTTAATAGAAAAACGGCTTCTCGGCTTGCGTCGCTTACAGCCATATACTCCGCCTCGGTTGAAGATAAGGCAACTGTGCGCTGCTTCCGGGATTCCCAGGATATCGTCGCTTTCCCAAGTATAAACACGGAGCCGGTGTAGGATCGACGATCTATTGAGCAATTTCCCCAATCTGCATCTACGTAGCATGACAGAATTTGGTCTTCGTCTCTTTTGAATTCCAGTCCATGATGACTTGTACCTCTGAGATAACGAAGTACGCGTTTGGCGGCGATCCAGTGAGAGTTGTTGTAGGAATTATTAAATTGACTGAGGGCACTTGCTGAATATGCTATGTCAGGGCGAGTGGCCACGGCAAGGTACATTAGGGCACCAACAAGCTCTCTGAATGGTACTTCAATTTGCTGATCCTTAGAATCTTGGTTTCCCTTTACAAGCTTACAATCAGCTGCCATTGGAGTAGCTACTGGCTTGCAATTTTCCATCCCGAATCTTTTTAGAATATCCTCTATATATCCGCTCTGTGACAGTTGGATCTTGTCCCCAGATCGTTTGATTTGAATCCCTAGACAGTAATTTGCTTCACCAAGATCGCGCACAGTGAAGGATTCGGACAGTGTGCGTTTAATGTGGTTTTCCATATTTGGATCGCTAGAAAATATTAAAATATCGTCAACATAAAGCAATATAAAAGTTTTCTTGACCTTGTCAGCGTATATACATGGATCGGAGTCCGTCGGGTATAGTCCAATTCTTCTCAATGTTTTGTCAATTTCGAGATTCCATTGACGTCCAGATTGTCGTAAACCGTACAAAGCCTTGTTGAGTTTGCAGACCTTGTCCTTTTCTCCTTGCAAATGTTTGAGCATGTCGCAAGCTTTCCGTCGAATATTTTTGTCATGTTCGGAGTTTGACATTCTTTCTAGCATTGCTTCCAATAGAATAGGTTTGTCCATGTAGATGTCCTCATCTATCTTCCCGTTTAGGTACGCTGATGTGATGTCTAACTGAGAAATTTTCATACGCTCCCTCGCAGCGAGAGCAGTTAACAGTCTCAACGAGGTTAACCTGGCGACTGGTGCAAATGTGTCATGAAAATCTACTCCTGGTCTCTGAGTATATCCTTTTGCTACGAGCCTTGCCTTACGCCTTTCAAGCAATCCATCAGCAGTCCATTTGTTCCGTAGTACCATCCTGCAGCCAATCGGCGTCATACCTTCCGGTTTGTTCACGATTGTCCAGGTGTCATTTGCTATTAGATTTTTAGTTTCGGTGTAGATAGCATTTTCCCAATCCATTTTATGGTCCCCCGACATTGCTTGTGAGAAGGGAACTTCGGAAGCGGTCATGGCAAGATTAGTTGCTTCCTCCTTCTGATCGTCCTGCAATTGATCGTTGATGTTATTTTCAGTGTCTGGAACCTGTTTGAATAATTTTCTTGGACGTCCTCGTTTCCCCGTTTTTAATTTAATTGGTCTTCCTGGAGCATACTTGTATTTCGGTAGCCTTCTTTGTACACGCTTGTTGTTAGGTGTAATGAATGATGTAGTCGTATTTATGTCCGTCGTTTCATTTTCCGACTTGACGTTCTCATATTCACCATCGGGTGTACTCTGATTAGCAATTATAGTGGTATGATTGTCCAAACTGTACCGCCCGTTCATGGTTTCCTCAAAGATAAAGTCTCCGAAATTACCTCGATTATGATGATCGAGAAATTTAATATCTCTTGACACTTGAATTTTCTTTTGAGATGGAACCCAGATCCTGTAGCCCTTCTGTGTATCAGGATAACCGACGAAAATCCCTTCAATTGCCCTGTCGTCAAATTTTCCCTTGCCAGGAGTCTTGTCCAGTATGTAAACTTTACTTCCGAATGGGTGGAAATAGTTTAATTTGGGTTGTTTGCCAGTCCATTTCTCGTAGGGTATTTCTCCTTCCAGACTTTTTGTAATACATCGGTTTCGAATGTGATTTGCTGCTGCGATAGCCTCAGCCCAGAAAGATGGTGGTAGTCCAGATTCCTTCATCATACATCGGGCTGATTCTACCAAGGTTCGGTTTTTTCTTTCGGCAACGCCGTTCTGTTCGGGAGTGTATACAGTTGTTAGGCGCCGCTTTATTCCGGAGCGCTTCAGGAGGTTGTCCATTTCTGTGTTGCAGTATTCAGTTCCATTGTCAGACTGCAGTGCTTTGATTTTTCGTCCAGTTTGTGCTTCTGCAAAATTTTTAAAATCGTTAAATTTGGAAATGACTTCGTTCTTACCGCGTATAAAGTATATCATGCAGAATCGACTTTTGTCGTCAACAAAGGTTACGAAATAACGAGATCCGCCCTGAGACTCTGTTCTCATTGGCCCGCAAACGTCGCTGTGTATGATGTCGAGCAGTTCTTTGGATCGTTCAATCCGACTTTGAAAAGGTGTGCGTGTAAGCTTCGCAGCTATACACGTTTCACATGATTTTGGATGTGCTTTGAATGTAGGTATCAATCCCTTTTTAGCCATGAGTGACAAGTCGTGAGCGTTCAGATGACCGAGATTTCGGTGCCACAAATCGGCGTCTCCAGATGGATTATTCGATATAATGTTACTTTCATTATGTTCCTCACTCAGGTAAAACAAATCTCCGTCGCGATCAGCTACGATTTTAGTTTTCCCGTATTTGTTTTGGACAAGGGGCCTTGTTCTTTGTAAAGAGTACTTGATCCCCCTTGTCGACTATCTTAGCTATTGAAATCAAGTTTGTGCGCAAATCTGGTACATGCAATGTGTTGTGAAGCTTCAGAGAAACATTCTTGTTACCATTCCATGTCGATATTGCTACGTCGCCTTTTGATGTCACACATGAGGATGTGGTTGTTGCTAGCTTTAGACTGGATTTTGTCGACTGAATATTTTCAAAAAGTATTTCATTTTTGCAGACGTGCGAAGTACAACCGCTGTCTAGACACCATCTTTCGTCAATAACGCAATCATTGGAACTGTCCGTGAAGTAAGAGGTGTTTGTTTGCTCCATCTTTGTTTTTGTGTCCTTCTTCTTAAAACAATCAACTGCCTTGTGACCTTTCTTTCCGCAGAAATTGCAGTTGTATTTGAAGTTAGCATTCGCTGTGTGGTTTTCGCTCTTACTTTTATTTTGCTTTCCGTAGTGATTCTCCTTAGAGTTTCGTGTGTTTCTCATGTTATGCTTGGCGAACAGTGCTCCAGATGGTCTATCCTGGGATTTCCGAACTCTTGCTTCGTATTCTTCTATTATTTTAATTTTTAGAGTTTCAATGTCAGGAAGGTTGTCCCGGGATTCAATTGCGCATCTGAAATTTTCGAAAGAGTCAGGAAGACTATATAGTAACAATAGTAACATGATTGCTAATAAATCGTCATTAATGTTGACTTCCATGTTTTGCAATTTGTCAACTGCATCGAAAAATTTAGAAAGATACTCCCTTATGTCGTCTCCTTCGGCCATCTTGTTCTGAGTTAATTTCTTCAGCAAGGTTGCTTTTCGGGCTGGTCCTTTGGATGCGTATGTTGATTCGAGTTTCAACCAAATTTCCCTCGAGGTTGTGCATCCGCGTATTTGACTGAGTTCTGATGGGCTGATAGCTAGAATTAAATCCGATTTTGCTTTTCGATCTTCGATTGTCCATGCGTCTTGAGCTTGTTGCGATTTCGCTAATTCATCTTCGTTTTGTCCTACAACTTCAGGTTTTGGTCTCTCTCCGCTGATATATATCCACGTTTCGTTCTTTACTAAAATGGCTTCAATTTGAATTTTCCATGTTTCATAATTGTGCTTGGATAAAGTTTCGATGCGAATCGAATTGGCGTGCGCCATGTTTGTTTTGTTAAAGATTAAAAGAAAATCGTCTCAGTTTTACTTGCTTCCACGGTGAGATGGATTTAATTGTTTTGAAATTAATGCGTTGAATTTTTATTTGGCACTGGGCCCATAACCTATTAGAATTATGCAGTTTGGAAATAAAAAGTCAACTCAAGTAAAACGAGAATGGCGAAGAAGTGAGGTTTTAATGTATCCATAAAAAGAAGAAAGAGATAAAAAAGAAAGAGAAAATACATGTTCATTTCATAAGTGTTAAATATTACGTTGATAAAGAGATGGCGCGCATTGCGCTTCCTAAGGTTGTGTTACATCTCAGGGTAGTGAATTGTAAATATCCAACAAATTCATTATCGTTAGGGAACAGACCTATCATAATAGTAACTTTTACAAACGGTTTTTGAGTTAAGCTATGTAATTTGATCACTTTCGTACTCGGAAAATTACAAATCAAGTTACCTCTGACGCCATAAATATCAAAAAATCTACCTTGACAAATAGGAAACTCGGTTTATGCCTGAATCAGACGTGCAGCAATGCGTACAGCGACGCATTGAAACAGACGTGCAGTAGTTACTGACCTTACATCGCATCAATTAATGACAAATAAATTAAAAAAAGTTACAGTTCTGCAAAAAGCTTGTCCCTTAAAAATATATTTTTATAATTCCTGTGTTTTTTATTAAATAAAAAATCTTTGTTTTTAATAAATTCTATAGGATTTGATGTTTGATTTTTTTTCAAATCGAAGCAAAATATTGTTTGCAGCAAAGTCGTGTGTTTGCTTGTATAGAAAACCATGTTCTCTAATTTTGATGCACGGTTTTTGCTCCACATCTGTTTCAGGCATTAAGCTTTCTCTAAAAGACTGCGAAGCGTTCATACAGATGCTCGCATACCTTTCGTAGTCCTGGATATCGCCCAAACATCTTAAAAACATTTATTTTCGCGCAATTGGGCTTGGCACATCGAAATTAACATATGAAGCAGCCTGACGAATAAATTTCCACCAAAGGAAATCATTGCAAAACATTTTGGCAAACAATTACTTTTGCTGAGTTAAGATAAACAGATACAGGGCAACGCAAATCGTTAATATTTTTAAATGATTTTTCTGTTTAGTTTGTTTAAATCATGTTGCTTTAAAATCATGTTGCAATTGAAATTCAACCGTTTTTATGTAATTTATCAGAGTCTTCAATAGATCTTCTAAAAATCAACGTTTTTTAACGATATGGACAGAAAACCGAATGCATGAGAAAGTGAATTCTTAAGCGAAGAGAATGAGAACTAAACAACGCGGTGTTGGGGCACTCCCTAGTAGACCAAACTTATACTATTCCAAAAGGAAATAAATATACACAAATTCTCGCCACTATAGATACGAGACGGCAGACAGGATACTATTGCACTCAAGGTGACATGAGAGAGTGCGAAATACAAGTCGATAAAAAAAGTCAACGAACGGGCAACGAAGGCAAATAATGTATTATGCACAGAATTTGAAAAAAAAAATACATAATAGAGAATGCTTTTCCTTCTGACTATATTTTGTCTTCCTCGTTGGACTTTTTGTAGACTTTTAAGGATTTCCGTTGAGGGAAGAATGGTACAGATACACACCTATAAACCACAAAAAAGCAAATCGACATATTGACCAAAGATGGCTTTTGAAACTGGTAAATAAATAAATAAATATTTTGGCGCGACAGGTCTGTGGGACCCCAGGCCTAGCTTCTCACAACCATTCGTTTTGTGTGTGTTTTCAATTTTTGGGACGAATGGAAGGGATCTACAATTTTACGCCGAGTCCAAACTGCTAAATGAGAAGCTCTTTCATGACAGTTTTACTCTCGGATGTTTGTCAGACGTTCGCGAGAGGTGGCGCAGTGGAAAAAAAAACCTTAAGATGTAATTTGGCCCTTTCGGGATTCGAACCTTTGAAACTGGTGCCGGTTTCTTATCAGAGGAATAAACCATAATCTACACTGATCATGCAGGCTTCTAATTGATATAGGTAGTTGTGCTCTTCTAGATCGATACTATTTACTCGAAATATATATAGATAACGGTATTTGTGAACAGATGAAATGGCTGAGGATCAAGCTAATCTTAAGAAGATGCCTATCTCTCCCCCTAAATGGGGATTGCTCTTGATGACTAAGAGTATAGGTGCCGGAAGATCGTCACCGAGAGTTGCAAGGGTTCACTTAAGCATATTATACCAGTGACCATTTTAATGGAAATTGAGAATAAATAAAGGAATGAATGAATGAACTATACCTGGACCTACAAACTTTTAAAATTGGAAAGAATATCGCTGTATGATGGTAATTTGTATGAATACCTACCTAAGACTCCAGAAAAATGTAAAGTAAAATTAAATCTCAAGAAAAGACGCAGGTGGATACACCTGACTTTACATGTCACTGACCAAAGTCTCTCTTACAACGAGCAGTCATTGATGATACTATTAGTATACGAACAGAAGCCAATCCGACAGATCGTCAAAACGAAAGTAAACAAACGACAGATGGAAACGCATTTTGAAAACTTTTTGTGCAGACAAGATTGGCATTGGCATCCCCACTAATTCATATTAGAAACTGTCGAAGATAGTGGAACTATTTTTGCGGATGTCCCACTCTTAGCTAAGTGTGTAAAACAAGTAAGTTTTGATATTTCCTCTTCTATTTCGTTCTTTTCATTCAGCTCTTGTGAGTTTTGGTCTTAAAACGACGATTTTGTGCTAATTATGTTTTAACCAGTACAAATCCAAATTAGTTTAATTTTAACCAACAAATAAAAAGGAAATCAAAGTCGCTAGATAGATAGTGAGTTAGGTACCTATAGGTTAAGTAGGAATTATTTTGCAAATTGTTATCGAACTAGAAGGCATTCAACACCCTACTTAAGCTTCAAATTAAACAAATTGGAGGTCACAATTTTTATTGAAAAAACTGTGGGTTTGTATAATTGAACCAATAGGCAGTGCTATGTGCCACTGCTATGGCGCAAAGAATTGCAGTTTGTACTATAAAAATACACATTAAGCGGTCATAGTTAACATTATGTGGCTAACACCCGAGGTCCTTTTTTTAATGGACCGGATTTACAGCTTATATTTGGAACTATTTTCATTTTTGGATAAATACATGCAAAACATGCGAGAACTTTCATTGAGGTGGCACCTTAGAAGACCATTTCCTCCTCGTCTTTTTTCATGCAATTGGGTGGGATACATAGCACCAGAGGCACGATCTTTAAAAATTCCACCTAATTACTCGCATACGCCGATGACGTTGACATAATTGTCAAAAGGCAGGGTGATGAAAACGGCGCGTTTGTGAATATTGAGACTAAGGCGGCGAAGATGGGTTTGGCGGTTAATGAGGGCAAGACGAAGTATATGCTGCCAACTAAAAAGGACACCCAACCCCAACAGCTCGGACAGAACGTCACAATAGACAGACATAACTTTGAGGTAGTTAGGGACTTTGTCTACCTCGGCTCCGCTATGAACTCAGACAATGACACCAGCGCTGAGATTAAACGTAAAATAACTCTTGCCAATCGTTGTTTCTTTGGGCTAAGTAGCAAAGCGCTGGCTGGAGGCGCTTGTTGGTTGAGGCCCAGGTCCACGCCGGATTGTAGTCAGCCACCTTAAGTAAGTAAGTAAGGGTGGGATACATTGCACCCAGTTTAGCACTGTCGCCTATTTGCTGATCAACTGAATAAGCCATTCACAAGAATTCGTGTGGGAGCTCACTCTGGCAACTAAGAGCTTCTCCCTCCTATTTCCTTACAAGTTCGTCTGCCTTATGATAGCATGACATTTTCAATACTTTTCTGACGTCCGGTCCTATCGATCTATTTTTCAGGGGTTGTTCTTGTTTGCTAATCTGAGAGATTGAATTGAGGAAAATGGAAATGATAAGGTACAGCCCGTACAGTATACAGCAACTGCAACTTCAAATCCGATTCCATCTATGAAATGATTTTCTTCCAATTGCGGTTGGTTGGGAATATAGCATAGCGTCTGTTTTAATGTCGATTGTCCGTTAGAATGATAGCTGGTCAAGAATGCATAGCTCCCTCAGTTACAAGGAAGAATTTGACCTCTGTTCTTGGAGTATACCTACAACTCTACTTTTCGCTAAAATGTCCCCGACCTCTTTTGTATTTAAGTCATATGAATCGATTTGTTGCATCTAAACGACCAATATTTTTGTTTAATATTAACACGGTATGTACAAACAATTGAAAATATATACAGAAAGAAAGAAATGTTAATGCATTTACTTAATTGTGTTAAGTAAATGCAAAGAGACGCCGAACAACATTGCAGCAATTTTGTGTATAAGAATCCACCAAAACCTTCAACGCCCTTCTTTCGCAAAGTTAACGTAGCGAAGAGGGTTAATTTGATTTCCTTCAATTTAATTTTTACAAGCTTCAATTGATCGGAGTTTTCTTGATGTAGGATTCCACCCCCATTCTATAATTTATTGACAACCATGGTATTGGGTATTGTCTGTTTTTGTGTTTATAGGTACAGACATTCCGATTGATTTGTTCAGCAACTTTCCCCCTTGGATAAGGATATTACATTTGCTAGACTTGTTGTAGCTTGTAGGTATTCCCGGAAGAGTACTTAGGAGGTCAAATTTGTGGTTTAAGATAATTCTGTCTTTGTGTCTTGTTTATATTTTTTTTGTTGCCTTACTTCTTTTCAGTGAAAGGCATACTGGAATATGGTACAGTTCGGTGTTTTGATTTATTTCACAAGGACTTCATTTCCGTATAGGGATAACCGGAGAAATTTAATTTTTTTATTATTCAAAATTTGACAACTTGTGTTTAAATTTGAAGGAATATAATTTTGGCAATAATTTCTTTTTCTGTTATCGAGTTATAACATAAGATGTTTTTATATATATATCTTACCCGTAAATACAAACAAATTTGACCATGTTCACTTAAAGGCGACCAAATTACCACACTTCAACTTTTTAAGCAATTTTGTAGCTGCCTTTATAAAGTTATTAACCAATTGACAAAATTTAAAGGCAATCATTTTGTCGGAATTTAAATATTCCTTTGACAGGTGCACAAAATTTTGTTTTTAAATGACACATCTTGCTAATGATTTGAGAGAACTTTCTTAGCCAAAATTAATTACAAAATTATTTAAATATATTAGGTATCCTCAAAAACATAAAATGGTTTACAACTGAAAACGAGAAAAGGCAAATTTCTTTTTAAAAGTACAATAACGTCTGTTCCTTTACTTTTGTAGTAAAAATGGAAAAGACTGTCAAAACGCCCTGTGGAGGGGATGAATTCTCTCTCAAAAAGGGAAACTTACGCAAAAGTTATGGAACGCTTTTGTAGTAACCTGTGCAAAACACATCGCGCATACTCCACCCAAATGCTAAATAGAAGAACAAATTCAAATCAGCTGTCAATTTTCAGGCGACTTACAGTTGTTTCAATTCTTACGCCAATAAACTGTAAACTGCGTAAGAATTCGTAAAAATTCGTAAGATTTAAAAATAAAGGAACAGACCTATAATAAACAAAATTACATTTTATTCCATGTACATATTTTGGCTTAATTAGTAAGAGCAAATATTCCCATTAACTATGGAACACAACGTCGTTCAAGTGGCTGCCTGGGCTGGCTTCGCAGGAGCAAGGAGCTTAATATGTCACTCCAATTTTCCAAGTCATTGTTGAGGGTTTCGGACTGTAGCTCACGGATGGCTTGGATGATATTGGCCTTAAGTGCTTGAATCGTTATCTGATTGTTGGCATAACATCGGTCCCTCACGGTTCCCCATAAAAAAATGTCTAAAGTTGTCAAATAGCAGCGAAGACGGCTGATAACACGATTTGGGAATTTGGTACGCAAAAGATGAATTATGGCATGGGTTGTGTGGCATGGCGCCCCATCCTGCATGAAACAGAGGTAGTCCAAATCCATTTCTTCAATTTCAGTATAAAAATGTCGGTTAACATGGCTCTGTAACGCCCACCGTTGACCGAAACGTTCCCAGCATCATTTTCAAAGAATAATGGTCCAATGATGCCACAACTCCGCAATCCGCACAAAACTTTTACTCTCTGTGGATGCATTGGCTTCTTGAAAATAACGTGAGTGTTTTCCGAGCCCCAGATGCGGCAATTTTGTTTGTAAACGTAGCCGCCGAGATGAAAATGCCAAAACTTATTTTCAAAGAGCGCACTGCTTGGGCCACACAGCACTCACTTTGGAAATAAGTTTTAAATATTTCACAACGTTGTTCAAGCGCTGTTTCGAGCGGAAAACCAGCTGTCAGTGTCAAAATAACCTATGATTAAGAAAAACCTCTAGATGGCGGTTTAAAAGGTTTGTTAAGTTAAAGTTATTAAGAAACCTTGATATGCAGCAAAGTTAACTATGAACTACATTTTAAACTTGGTACTTTTTTTTACTTTCTTAAATTAAGACTTTAGTGCTTTATGTTCCAGCTAGATTGTTCGGAAACATTAAATAAATAAGTAAAGAAGGCAACAGATGTCGCACCTTACACCAAATAGACAAAGCATACGGAGACCCAAATTCGGCAGATTTATAGTTACTTGCCTACAATCTATTTCAACGCACTCACACCTAATATTAATATTTGCCACTTTACTGCGGGTTAAGTGCTTAAAGTAGTTTTTCCGTAGAGTTTGCAAATATTCGATGCATGTGGATCAAGTGTAAACTCTCTTAAAATGTTTACGTAAAATAAACAATATTCAGAATAATTGTAAGAGCATGAAAATATTTTGAGAAAACTTTCATCAGTTTTTAAAAAAAAAAAATTACACGAGTAATCGACGTTAATGATATCGAAAAGTCTATATGTGACCATGGTCATGCATGTTTGATGCTTGTCCTCATAAGTTTTAAATATCTATGTAAAACATTGAGGTGGCCAGAGGCAAGAGGATTGCCAGTTGTGGTTCTCAGTATTATTTGTCTATGCCTTAACCTACCCACTACCATACGTTTCTTCGAGTCCTTATTTTTGGGACGAATCAGTAATTTTTCTGTATGGACTCAGCCTGCACCCACAAGATCTGCTTTTTGGAGAACGTGAATGGGAGGTATGGATGTTTCCTTTCTCATTTTCTTCAACGAAAAAATGAAAAAATTCTACCGCTTAATGAAACTACATAGTTCCTCAGACATGTTTCCGGTAACTAGTTCCATTTCAAAAAAACTATTTCGCGTAATTCTAGTATGGAAAGTGTTCATACAAATACGTATTTAATTCATTTTCCTATAGAAACAGAAAATGAATTAAATATTCACTTTAAAATGAGTTTTTTTTAATTAAATGTTAGTGTGTATCTATAGATTATTGCTACGAAAGCATTTAATTATAAAAAAAATTGTCGCAATACCCTAGATGCCGTTTCGCTAATCAAAAATATGTTGTCCAACATACATACCTACTTTTGTCAAAATTATAAACTTCATATTGGATGAAGTGATGTATTTGAAAAAGCAAAAATTGCAATATAATTAGGTATGACATGAGACAAAGCCAACCCACACGGGGTTCACCAGGTGGTTACTGTTTTGGCGAAATTGAATTGAATTGATCGATGCCCTAATAGAGCACTATGGAGGTTGGAGGTATATGATATTTGGTTCCGGCCAGGATGGGGCTTCTTGACAAACATTTCTAACTATGTATAGTTATTCAATGTCTATCCAAATTTATTAAAAAAAAAAGCTGACTGCTACTTTCAAACAGATAAGATAAGGTCTTAAGAAAAAGAAATAATGGTTTGCACTGCATTATTGCTGTCCGTCTTAAATCTTAAATAAGGCTGTGCTGCTCTTGGTTATACTTTGTGTCGAAAGAGTAGAGTCTGATGAAAAAGTCTAAAAGTACTGCAAGTTTAACTTATAAATGAAATGAACATCGATATTGATACAAAAATACAAGAAAATAAATTAGTAAATCCTCTTAAATGTTTGGTAATGAGAACACGAAAACTACAAGGGATGCCAGATGCATAAAGCATACTATTTTTTTTTAATTTCGAGTTTTCCTTATACTCCTGGTCATTACAGTTTTGTTGCGAATTCGTACAGTTCTGTAATCAATAAATTCACTAAGACAACATAAAGTTATTAATTTATGTATAGACATTGTTTTCTTAAATCACCAAACTGGAGAAAACTGTTTTTGGCATATCCTTTTGCCTTACAATACACCCCTCCTTACATCCTTTCAAAGCCGAACATCTGTTCAGTAAATCATTCAATTGACTGACGACATTTTCAGAAAAACTTTCGATATGTTTTGTCTGCCAACGTTGGACCGTCCATACATATTTTCGCAATAAATTTTTTAATCTCGTCCCTTAATCGCCAAATGGTGTTTTTTATTATCTGCAGTTTGATTTTCGTGTTTCCTATTCGGAGTCATTCCTCCAGTTGTCCCCTTTTTGTTTGCTTTTTTTTAAGAAAGAAGCGAAGTAATAAATAAATTCGCTCCGGTCAAACGGGGATGCACTTCCTTTTATTTGGGGTGCGTACACGCTTTGGATATATATATCCAATCGTTTATTGATTTATGCGAATAAGCTCGTATGAGGCTAGTCTTGTTTGTGAACAAAAGCTGAAATGACAGCTAATGCTAGGAGCGATTTTTGTGCTACTAGTGTCATCAAAGAGCATCATCGAAATTGAAAGCTCCATGTGCTGGATTGTATTTGTACCAAAACGATAACTTTTCCGCAAGTTATGTCCATAATTACCATAAAATCGCCAACATACGGTTGGGGTTGCGGGTAAAGGAAGGGACAGTGTGTGGCTTGATACAAATGTTCTTTGGTTTGCATATTATAATCATAAAATAAAGATGCTACTCTCTTCGAGTGGACAAAAGACTATAATACTGAGTTTTCTTTGGAGCAGATTTGTATTCCTATTGTCTGCCCTGTGGTTTTTTATTATATGATGTGCGGAGAGGACAGGTCATAAAAGATTGAATTTTTATATATATTTTGACAGCAGAAACAATTTCGAAGGCAAATAAATTAAAACGCCCACTTTGGTCAAACGGCCAAGTTTTATTTTTTTTTATTGTGAAATATGCACGCATATTACTAGCACGGATGAATCACTGATACTGGGAGTGATTTTGCGGTAGATACATTGGTTACCTACATAGTTTGAACTTTGAAGTGTAAAATTAGGCTCAAATTGGATGACAGTTTTAGGCCGGATTTTAACAGTTTGGTTAGTTTTTTTTTTAGTATTTTACTAGTTTTGGTTTAAGTAAAAAAAGTGCGCAATAATTACATTCACGATGAATTAGTCTCAAGTCAGTCAAATATACGTGCTACAACAAAAAGGATGCAGATTTTAGGTCTGTATCGTCTACCAATTTTTAAAGTCACGACATTTTATAAAAATAGTTGCAGGACGGTAGTTTGGTTCTTAATTATAGTGTGTCTACTAATAATTACTCTCAAATATAGTCTAGAACGAATGGAATAATTTTATTTTGTCAAATATTCGTAATACGGAAAAGTTGCACAGAAAATTCGGAAAAAAGTTCAAGTTTGTTTTATTCCATGCTATTTTTATATGAACTCGCGACCATAACTTACGATTCGATTGCGTAATTCTTTTTTTTTGTTTTCATGTAGCAGAAGGAAAATTGCAAAGAAAATTTAAATCTATATGTATAGTTACTATACATTAAAAGATGCTGTTCGTTTGTGTCCACGTAAATTACGATCGGTAGAACGTTTTTGTCTGAATTTTTTATTTTTTCCGTTGTTGTCTATCTATAAAAGGTTTCTTTCGAAAAAAAATAAGAAAAATCAGAAAATCATGAAAGATATATAAATAGTGTTTTGTATCGGAAGTTTGTAGGGAGAATGAACAGCACGATGAAATAAAGCAATTCTTGAACATCGGAATTGGGGAAAATCGTTGCGGATAATTTGACTGGACTAATGCGCCCATAGATTTTTTTTAATAATAACAGCGTGGCAAGAAAAGCAGTTTTACTGAACATTTTGCAACATTGCAAGACCCGCGCTTCCCTGTGCAAAAGTACTACGAAAAGCTGCAAGGAACAAAGATGTCAACGAACTTAATGCGGCATACGGCAAATAAAAACGCAATTTCTGGTAAGGTTGTACAGATCTGTGGACACATTAATGAATCAAGACGAAGTGCGCAATTATCGAACTAAGTTTTTGTATTCTCTCGAATTGACCGGTTTGGCACCATATAAAAAAAATCAATCGAAAAATCTGTATTGAATAGGTACGTTAAATTTAAAGGCAAAGGAAGAAAATAGTCGGGAACTTTCATAACCTTGATCTCTTTTCTTCCAGTTCCCAAATTTTATGACCGTTTTCTAATATGGTGTCGTGTAGGTCTAAATATCTCACTGGGAGCTCAATATATTATAATAACACTCTCCGCTGAAACTAAAGTTACATTTTTATAAATTTGTTCGTACTTAAAGTTTCGGAAAAGATGACAGAAAATGTCTATTTATTTAAAAAAAAAAAGTCGTGAATGTTGTGTTAATGTTTATACATTTTTTTTTTTAATATTTAGCAATTTATTTAAATTGGAACAAAACAAAACTGCAAAATTATAAATTTGATTTTCATTTATTTTTGCCAAACCTAAATACCTTTGAAAACATCTATTGCACATTATACACTAATATGTATATTGTTTTAACTTTTAAATTTGTGTTGAAACAGCTTTGAGAAAAAAAAACTGAATACGAATTATCCTCTACAAGGACGTACTAACGAGTGGCTGGGACGGGTGTAAAAATGGCTATCTCGAATTCTCCGGGAAGAGAAATACCCATGGATATGTCCATTGAGACGGAGGGTGGGTAGGTCAGGCCAGAGCCAACATCATCAGGCACGTCTCTTGGACGAGAGGCAAGACTAACCTCACCAAAGAGCGACCGTGGAAAGCTGCGGATGAAAATGAGTAGAATGAATTAGTTAGAACATTAAAGTTGAAGCAGTGTGTTGTAGTATGGTTAAGCTTACGTTACAGTACGGTAGTTAGAGTAGTTTGATTGCATCTGACTTTCTGGGCTCCTTAGTGAGGCATTCGTTGTTGAGCTTTCCTTTTCTTCTTTCCTTTCACTCTCTTCTCTTCCATTTTCCATCTTTGATCTGTCTGCCCGAAGTCATTTAAAGTTAGTTCTCCGTTGTTTTGAGCAAGTGGGTTAATCCAAGGGTTACAAGAAGTACCCTGTCCGACGAGCGATGGCCGTGCAACTGCAAGCGTGCCACCGGTCTCCTCCCCTACTCCATAAATACGCATGTGGTCAGCGTAGGCCGTAGACTCATAGAAAAATATATAAAACTTAACAGTTGGAAAAATGAAAACTACATTAGGTAAATGTTAATACGAATATGCATATTGTAAATTTATACATCATACATGGTATATAAATGTATTCTTCGTAAACAATTTTTACACTGTATATCATTTTATAAAGCTTAATCAAATCTATCTATACATTTCGTAAAAAAAAGTTGCATTGTCAGACTTTGAAGATGACGTAACAAAGTTGTTTTTTGAATACTGTGGTTTTTGGCTGCTTGGCCAATGGTTTCTTTATTAAATAAAACGCCGTCTATTGCCTCCTCTAACGACTTTTTATCCACAGCAGTTCTTTTAACGCCTAACTTGTTCCGTGGCATCTTTTAGTCCTTAAATAAACAATAATGGAAAGACTTTGCAATATAAAACCATATATCGCATTTCGCGGCGCAGGGTCATAAGTCCACAGGCCAAAAGTCCATAATGGAGTTTTGACTCACCTGAGTGGGTTTTAAGTCCACAAATAAATTGATTAATCTGGCACGTATATCGGTTTTTTTCAACTCAATATTTACTGATAACGAGTGTAACAAAGCAAGTGTTTGAAGCATACTTAAGTCAAATTTTAATAAAATTATTTAACATAAAATTCGAGTTTCATTCGGGTTTGAGTACAAAAAATATTGTTGTGGGTTGTGCTGTACACATGCTTCTTAAAAACTATAACTTAAGTACTTGCTTCCTTATATCAATATTTAAATATAGTTTCTAAGAAAAACTTCTTTCTTAGAAACTAAATTGCATTTATTTTAGTTTTTAAGAAAAATTCTAAGGTTATTTTGAAAAATTCGCGAAAAATTATTACAAAAACATATTTCAATTTAGTTTCTAAGAAAAATTCTAAAGTTATTTTGAAAATTGTATTAATTTTAGTTTCTAAGAAAAATTCTTAAGTTATTTTGAATAATTCGCGCGAATTTTTAAAATAACTTTAGAATTTTGCTTAGAAACTAAATTGAAATATGTTTTTGTATTAATTTTTGTTTGTAAAAAAAAATTCTAAAGTTATTTTGAACAATTCGTTCGAATTTTTCAAAATAATTTTATCATTTTCAACAACTAAGTTTAAATATTTATATAAGGAAGCAAGTTTTTAAGATATACTACATAGTATATAGTTTTTGAGAATCATGTGTACAGCACAACACTATTTCTCTCCAAACCCGAAAGAAACTCGAAGTTTTTGTTAAAAAGTTTTATTAAAATTTGTCTTAAGTATGCTTAAAACACTTGCTTTGTTACACTCGTTATCAGTTAATATTGAGTTTATATTAAGTTTGCCGGCATACACGGCTGACTGAAAAGAAACACTGTTTCACAGGTACTAAAGAAATTCTACGATAGTGAGCCAAAACACCACAACAGATGTGTCAAAAGTCCACAAGAATTTCGTGTGGATTTTTGGCCCACACTGGTGGGTCAAATGTCCATTATGGACTTTTGGCATGTGGACTTATGACCCTGCGCCGCATTTCGCAAGGAGCGTACCTTGGAACGTTCCAAATGTACCTCGATACAACAAGATACAAGACTTTCCCCTAATGTGTGTCAGAAAAAATTTGTTCTACAAATCATATTTTTTTATGGATTAACTTCTTAACGCCCGAAGTTTCTAACTTTCAATTCGAAAAATATAGCTATATTTCTTAAGAAGGGTACTTTACTATTTGGTAACAAAGTAATAATAAATCTTGCCTGTTAGCACTGAATAAACTACATATATTTGATTTATTTAACGGCAAAAAAGGAAACAGATTTGCATTGATTGAGCTTTTCTTTTATATAATGAATCGGAAGGTACAGGTTAAACAAATGAAGGAAGGAAGCATTTCATAAACTCATTGATATCCCTCTATTTAACTGATTAATTTTTCTCCGCTTGCCTGCACTATCTAAACACAATTATGCAAACTAATAACGTCAATAATAAAGGGTTAAATGTGAATAAATATTTGAGTTCAACCAATTAAAAATACTTCAACATTCGCCCCACCTAACGAAATGAACAATAAGGGCAAATAGTACTTAGCCATTTGCATTGCAATGGCTTAAAACTAAAACAAGTAGGTACAGAAAATGCTTCAACGTACGAATTCGGTTTCGGATATCCTTCGCAGTTTAGGAACATCCCTTCACTTTTGTAACTCGCGTAGATACCTATGTATGTATTCGCCCTCATACCGTAATGAGCATCTATTATTTGTTCATGCATTGTAGAAAGAATTCACTTTCTACGTTAATCCGAATATTTTCCTCTGCTCAATATCCGCATGCACATATTAGAATCGCTTTTCTCAAATCCCGCATTTTTTTCAACCAGAATCCAGAGACCGCCGAGCGGTTAAAAACGTAGACTTTTTTCTACAGCCACGTCATTACAGTCATAGGTACACACGTACAGTATAGGGGAAAGGAGAACGCATTGAAGAGTGTACTCCAGCATGACGTAAACCGTGGTTTATCTCAGACAATACAATGTAAATCAACTAGAAATCGATTTTTTAATACAGGCGACAAGCACATGACAAGAACAAAGACAAATACCACCATCTCATCATTGCAGGATAATATGCGATAGCAGAGGAATAAATTTTATAGACCTAAATATCCACGTTGATGTTTACATCACAATCGAACTCTGCACAGGAATGGAGATAAAAAGTTCATAAACATATTCAAGTACCCTGAATCATAAATGCTGAAGTGTTTGAAAAGTTTAGTTGACATTTAATATGTTCGTTTAAATTTTGTGGAAAAGAGCGCTCTCCAACTTGACGGGGTATGTATCTCTTCAGTTCACAGCAGAAGCAGGAGTAGCAACCAGCAATCTATTGAGGTATTTTAACTTCATCTGGTTGTACGATTCTTCAAAAGCGCAACCAAAGAGTAACACTTGCCAATCGCTGTTTCTTTGGACTAAGACGGCAATTGACTAGTAAGACCTTGTCAAGAAACACTTAGTCGACTGCATATAAGACCCTCATCATCCCAGTCCTGCTATATGGCGCAGAAGCATGGACCCTAACAAAGGCGGATGAAGATCTTCTTGGCCGTTTCGAGCGCAAAATTCTTCGAGTGATTTTTGGTCCCGTTTGCGTTGACGGACTTTGGAGCAGAATATTTAACAGCGAACTCTACGAGCTGTACAACGACACCGACCTGGTCAGAAAAATACGTGGGGTTGCAAATGAAGCGTGCGTTTCTGATTGCGTAAGGTAAGCTCTAGATGATTGCAATTATTTTAAAGCTTTATCTAAATCGAAAATGGCGTTATGGCCGTTATTAGATTTTTAAGCGAAAAACTGGGTATGCAGCCATGTTTACACTACGTAACTTAGGGAAAATATACATTTTGGTTGAAATCGTTAAAGCCATTTTCAAAAAAATCAAACTTGTTTAAAACCGTTATATAGGAAGTACCGTTGATAATAGGGTTTACGTGCAAAAAACAGAGAGCGTGCTTGTGACCACACGCCAGATGTAAAACTTCTCTCGCTAAATGTGGAGGTTAAATTGAACTGTGTTGTATGTAGTTGAATTTCATTAAGAAACTTAATTTAAAAACCAAATCTTTATAATGTTATAATCTTAATTCAGCGCATTAGATAATTATTGTTTGAGATTTTGTTAATATGTTTGAAAATTTGTTCTTAATTAGTAATGTTTGAGTTTTGTTTTTTTTCTATGCGTTGTTAAATTCATATATGCTAACTACATTTATTTAACCATATCGTTTTGTTCTGTTTACTTCAACGCAACCATTGTATAAGTTACCCTACTTTTGCAACAGTTTCAAATTGTGTAATTTGTTGTTTATACCATTTAATTTGCTCTCTTCATCAACTATGTATGTACATACTTTTCTTCAACTGATGTTACCGTTTGACACTGAGCTTGGACATGTTTTTGGCTTATCTCGGCCACTTGGATAACAGACGCTCAACTGGTAACATCAAATAAAACAATTATCTCGTCGCATTACCCTCGTGTTATTTTTTTGGGGAATTTCTACTCTCGCTTGGAGTCTGACTCGTGCTTTATTTTTTTCGCTGGATTATCCTACATTTTGGTCCATGTTCGAGCCGGATATATCCATGCAATTCGCAATATACAGTTCCTCAATTAATTATTCGGGTTCTCAGCTCTGTGGCAAATATTCGGCGAATCTTTAATTCGAAATAACCTCGTTGTGATTTCCTACGTGTGTAAAAATTTTCTATTTTATAATTAAAACTAATCGAGCGCCATCATGGCTGACTCTACATCTCTTGCTGCTCTTCGTTCAATACGCGGTCATGTAAAAGGGTCCTTAACTAAGTTAGGAACATACGCGGAGAAAATTAACGACGCTGTACCTATTACAGACCTAAAAGTGCGTTTCAACAAAGTTGAAGAATTGTGGAAGGAATTCGACTCATCTCAAAAATTAATGTACGAATTTGCGGGTAGCGAAGATTACGTAGATCCTCTGCCAGAATTCGGAGAGTTTGAGGATAAATGTTTATTGGTTAAATCCAAACTTCTAACCGAAATTACCAACCGCGAGAAATCTCAAAACAGCAAAGACATCGTAGGTCAGTTAGCTGTTCAACAGAAAATTTTAGTGGACACCCTAAGCAAATCAAACGCGGCCGCGAAAAACAATGACTTCTTTCTCCCACAACTACGAATCGAGCCATTCTCGGGCAACTATCGGGAGTGGCCAACCTTTCGGGACATGTTCGAAGGAGCAGTCCATAATAAAACAAGCCTAACCCCTATTCAAAAATTTCATTTTTTAAAGTCATGTCTTCGAAATGAAGCGCTTAGTCTGCTCAATCACTTACCGCTATGTGATGCCACATACGAGCAGGCGTGGGCTAGACTTGAATCGCGTTACGATCGGCCCCGTTATGTCATCAATAGTCACGTGAAAGCATTTATGGAACTACCATCATGCCATTCCTTGAACGCCAGTACTCTGCGAAAAATATCAGACGGAGCTGATGAAATTGTGAGAGGGTTAACAGCTCTCAATTCCTTAAATCGAGATCCGTGGCTTATTTTCATCCTGTTGAACAAACTGGATCCCGAAACTCGGCAAGCGTGGTCAGAAGACAGTGTGGATGAGGACTATCCTACAATTGACCAGTTTCTTAACTTCCTGGATCGTCGATGTGAGGCTCTAGAGAACTCTAAGTTCAACGTACGAGAATTTAGCCGAAATAAAAACCCGGCGGTTAAAAGTATGCACGCTTCGCCCTCTATCTCATGTGCTAAGTGTCATGCTAAGCATACTATATCTCAGTGTCCAGACTTCCTGGCAATGGCAGTGCAGGCTCGAAGGGATTTCGTAAAAACCACCAAACTGTGCTTTAACTGCTTGCGTGGTGGGCATTCGTCGGCTCGCTGCCAATCCAAATTTCGTTGTAGATTGTGCCACACCCGCCACCACAGTTTAGTCCACGACCAAATGGCTAATTCTTACCCGAATCAATCGACAAACGAACCCAGTAGTAATCCCTCAGACTGGGCGCAAACCCAGGAGTTTACTCCGCAAATCACAGCTAACTATTCGGATCTGCCCTCAACTTCAGCAGCAGCCCTCGTTAATAACCACTCGGTAAACAGCGCACCCCGTATTCCACAAGTGTTGCTACCCACAGCCATAGGCAAGGTAAAAGATGTAAACGGCAAATACCAGCACGTTAGAATCCTCATTGATTCAGGCTTACAGGTGTCTTTTGTTACTGAGTCCTGCATTCAAAAGCTCGGACTTAAAAGAAGATACGCTCGTATACCCATCAGCGGTATTGGATCTACTAACGCTGGTACATCCAGAGGCCTTACGACGCTGGTAATAAATTCACGCTGCGATTTATTTAGTATCTCGATCGATACATATATATTATCAAGCGTAACTACATATTTGCCACCCAATTCATTTTCCATCGATGATTGGGATCACTTAAATCGATTGGAGTTAGCTGATATCTCCTTTAATAAATCAAGTTCAGTAGACATACTGCTAGGAGCAGATAAAGCTTGGGAAATTCTGCAAGGACAGGTCGTTCAGAGTAGGCTCGGGTATCCCATAGCACAAAAAACCATTTTCGGTTGGGTGTTGGCTGGTCGCTTACCATCTAACGAAGAGACTCATCTTGTTTCGCATCACTGCCGGTTAGATGTTGATTCGATTTTGCAATCGTTTTGGACCATTGAAGAAGTGGATCCGAAATCGATTATATCTCACGATGATCGCATAATAGAAGATCACTTCCTTAAAACTCATCGCCGCAATTCGGATGGAAGATATGTTGTCGATCTTCCTTTCAAATCGGCTCCGCACTTCGATAATACCTTACGCGGCGCTATCTCGCGACTTCAATGGATGGAGAATAAGTTTTCTAAGAACAAGGAACTATTTGAGAACTACTCTCGTTTTCTTGACGAATACTTGGCGTTGGGACATATGACAAAAGTGCCTCTTTCGGATGTATCAAAGTCAAACGTGTTTTACCTTCCGCATCATGGTGTTCTGAAGCCGGAGAGCACAACTACTAAGCTTCGTGTCGTCTTCGATGGGTCACACATGGACGCTTCCGGTCGCAGCCTTAATGACTCACTCATGATCGGGCCACCCATTCAACGCAATCTCTTTTCGGTGTGCCTACGGTTTCGTCGGCACCAATTCGTTTTTACGGCAGATATTATCAAAATGTTTCGCCAAATTTTAGTGTCGGAAAAGGATATGGACTTTCAGCGAATCGTTTGGCGTAAATCACCCGTGGCACCCTTAGAACATTTTCGGTTGTCCACTGTAACGTACGGTACATCTTGCGCCCCTTTTTTGTCAGTTCGTGTCCTAGAACAACTCGCGAGAGACTACGAAACCGAATTTCCTATCGCGTCGGAGATAGTATTAAATGACTTTTACGTAGATGATGTAGTCTCAGGTGGTGATACGTTAGAGGAAGCTATTTTCAAACGCGATTCGCTTATCGAACTTCTCTCCAAAGGCGGTATGAAATTAAGCAAATGGCAAAGCAATTGTGCTGAACTTATTCGTGATACAGACAGTGGTTCCCGCGAAAATATATCTCTAGACACTGACGCGGATTCGTGGATCAAAGTGCTCGGTTTATATTGGAATTCAAAGTGTGATGTATTTAGTTTTTGTTTGAACTACACTCCCACTGAACTCATCACAAAGCGCCAAATTCTTCGAGATGTAGCCCGTATATTTGACCCCCTGGGTTTTCTTGCCCCTTCTGTCGTGCAATTAAAAATAATATTCCAAGAATTGTGGCACCGCAAACTGGATTGGGATGACAAAATCCCTATTTCCCTCGCAACAAACTGGAGGAAATATCGCGACGAACTAGTAATGTTCACTCAAATCCAAATACCCAGAACTATCGGTATCGGCAACGCAACATTTCAACTGCACGGATTTTCCGATGCATCGGCATCCGCATATGCCGCCGTGATTTATTCGCGTTACGAACACTCTAATGGTGACGTCAAAACAAACATTATCGCGGCAAAATCTCGCGTTGCCCCTCTGAAACAGCTCAGCATTCCCCGGCTAGAGCTCTGTGCAGCCGTTTTGTTATCTAGGCTGCTCGTTTCCGTCCAAAGCTCACTTAATATCACCTTCAGCAACGTTTACGCGTGGTCTGACTCAAAGGTAGTCCTCTCGTGGTTGTCGTCCCCTCCTCGCCGTTGGAATATATTCGTAGGTAATCGAACAGCTGAGATCCTCAATGCTATCCCGAGGAACAGGTGGTTTCACGTTCGTTCGGAATGCAATCCAGCCGATTGTGCTTCTCGAGGCATACCACCATCGCAACTCATCGAACACCCTATTTGGTGGACGGGCCCACATTGGCTTCGAGACAGAATGGAAAATTGGCCTATGATCAGCGACTCGGACGAGGATCCTAACTGCATAACTGAGGAGAAAAATACCAAACCAGAATCATACCTTGTAGTCAACGAGGTCGCCGTGCATCCCTTTGACGTGCTTTCCACACGGATTTCTTCATGGATAATATTGGTTCGCACTGTCGCACTTCTGTATCGTTTCATATCGCGGTGTCGAAAACGACCAGAAACTTCCTTTTGCCAACAGATCTTCGACGCCAAAATCCATCTGGTAAAATGGTTGCAGAATCGGTACTTTGGCGACTATGTCAAACACTACACCAAACATCGCTCCTTTCCTAATAATTGCCAAATTATAAATCTGTCTCCCTTTCTAGATGACAACAGCATCCTAAGAGTCGGAGGAAGAATCGAACATGCAGCGTTATCATACAATGTGAAGCACCCGGTCATATTACCTAATGGTCATGCCATTACGAAACTCATCGTCCTCGACGCACATAAACGGTATCTGCACCCAGGCATATCAACGCTCTTTGCCCTTATCAAGCAAGAATATTGGATCATCGGCGGTCGGAACTTGATACGCAAAATCACCCATGATTGTGTCACCTGTTTTCGTCAACGAAAGGCAACCACCAACCAACTAATGGGTAATCTCCCAGCTCAGCGAGTTCAAACGAGCCGACCGTTTGCCCAGTGTGGATGTGATTATGCCGGACCAATAGTTCTTAAAATCAAATCGGGTCGTAAGTCTATACTATCTAAAGGTTACATAATATCACTTTTCGTTTGTTTAGTAACAAAAGCAGTTCACCTCGAACTTGTAAGTGATTTAACGACAGACGCGTTCCTTGCCGCGTTCCGGCGATTTGTCGCACGCCGTGGGAAACCATCGCACCTTTACTCGGACAACGGCACTAACTTTCGAGGAGCGGCTCGAATGCTATCTGAAATGCATGCACTCGTTTTGTCCGAGCAGCATAATTCGTCGGTTGCAGAATCTTTAGCTCGGGATGGCATCTGCTGGCATTTTATTCCTCCTTCGGCACCACATTTTGGCGGTTTGTGGGAAGCAGGAATAAAGTCTGTTAAGCAGCACCTTCGGCGTGTCATCGGCACAGACAACCTGACATTTGAGCAATTTTATACGCTGTTGACTCAAATCGAGGCCATCTTAAACTCGCGACCCCTCTGTCAAATTTCCGATACTGAACTTGATCCTCTAACCCCCGCCCATTTCTTTCTAGGCGAATCCTATGCAGCTGTTCCGGAGCCAACACTAGCCATATCACCAAATCGCCTCTCCTGCTGGCAATTGTTGCAGTCAAAGATACAGGGTTATTGGAAACGATGGGCCATGGAGTATTTAACGTCCCTCCAACAACGACCTCGCTGGCAACAGACACAACCCAATCTCAAAATCAACGACCTAGTTGTTGTCAAGGATGCCAATCTACCCCCTGGGAAGTGGTTAATGGGCCGCGTCATCGCCACCCACCCGGGTAAAGACGACCATGTTCGAGTCGTTACATTGAAAACGGCCAACGGCAACTTAATGCGACCTGGGCCCTATTCCACAAAACAACTTTTCAACTTTTCACTCTACAATTATCAAATTTTTCGTCAATTTGCAAAACTTTGCGTTCCTCAGAACTATAAAATTTTATGACTGCAAAGTTGAAATGGAAAGTGTAATTTGCAAATTCTTTGCTATTTTTATATTCTCTTTGCAATTTCTGTTCCTCGTACGTTCTCTTGTACAAATTGCAAAGTTAATATTGAAAGGTGTAATTTGCAAAGAATTTGCAAATAATTATGCTGTTTCGTTCCACAAAAACCGCAAACTCTATTTTTGCAAAGCAAATTTTGATATATTTGTCAAAAGTTTGCAAGGAAAACGTTCGCTTTACAAATTCATATTGTTATAACTAGTGAAGCTTTTAAAATGTTAAGACGTGAGTTTTTGTTCGACGATAGTGAAGACGCGGTTATAACAAGAAATTATAGAGACGGGAATAATTTTTCGGGACTTCAAAACTTTAATTTTAAAGAGTGCTTTCGTTTAAATCGAATTCAAGTTGATTTCCTTTTGGATAAAATTGGAGAAAAATTAGAGCACAATACAATTTTCAGAAATTGCTTAGAGAATTTTTCAGCAGATGGATTATTCTGCAAGTGAACACGAACTTTGATAGAAAATTTCAATGACTTAACAAATCACCATAAATATGATGACTTTAAGCAACCGTTAATTTTATTAGCAGCTGTCGATCTAGAAATGACGGGCAATGTTTGTCTGAAATCGCCTGAGAATAAAATCAATGCACCACCAATTTTATTTATCCCAAATCATGATACCGCAACGTTTTCGCCGTTCCAGATGTTCTTGAAATGTTACATGTTGGAGTTTCATTAACTTGATAATTCAATGACAATTTCAAAGCAGAATGTGCTGTCCGACTACCATCTAACGAAGGTTACAATGCCAGAAGACGCAAATGCCAATGCAATTTTATGCTGGAAACGTCTCGGTGCCAATAGGTGCATCCAGAAAATAAAATCCACCGGCATCACTATTGACAGCTTGCATAATAGAATCGTACGCCTTTTTTTGCTCTGCATTCACTGTCTAAAGTTTTCAATTCGTTGCGATCGTATTGTAGTTCACGCTGCAATTCAAGATCAAAGATTTCATGCATTGCACGATTGGGTGATGGCATTCCCAACTGTGTTTTATTAGCAATCGACAAACAGAAATCTTCAATACAAATCAATGAGTCATTGCAAATTTCCGGCATGAAGTCCATTATAGGATTACGATTAACTTGAAGTAGGTACTCGAATCAGAAATCGATTTGGTGGTTTTCGAAATATAAGACTTTGACTATTTGGATGGAAAGTGCCACGCCCCTATAACTCATGAACCATATGCACTTAAAAACCATGGTATTAACGTCACCTTTCATGGGAAATTTTCAGAATCAAAATCACGCATTACAGAGAACATTGGCGATAAACACAATTCAACTTATTTTTATATAATACATATGTAAATATAGATACTTACATACTTCAGTGTTTGGAAAACTAGCAAATAAAACATTTTTTTTCTTTTACCGAATGTAACACTGCAAGTTTCGTTTGTTTAGCAATGCAAAGTAAAAAAAGATATGACAGAAATGCAAAGATGATTAAATGCTTTGTGGAACATTTTGCACGCTCACTTTGCAGGAGAGCGCAAAGAATTCGCAGGAGAGCGCAAATGCTTTGCAAAGAGTGCAACGACGTTGTAAAGAGTGCCAAATCTTTGCAAAAATATGTTAGCGCAAAGTGAGATTTGTAAAGAATATTGTGGAACAGAAACTCTTATTACTTTGCCAAAAAATTTTATTTATTAGCGCAAAGTGAAAAGTTGACAATTTGTTTTGTGGAATAGGGCCCAGTCCACAAATTGGCAGTTCTACCTGTATGCTGAAACTGTGTTCCAGGGGCCGCGGAATGTTTGAGATTTTGTTAATATGTTTGAAAATTTGTTCTTAATTAGTAATGTTTGAGTTTTGTTTTTTTTCTATGCGTTGTTAAATTCATATATGCTAACTACATTTATTTAACCATATCGTTTTGTTCTGTTTACTTCAACGCAACCATTGTATAAGTTACCCTACTTTTGCAACAGTTTCAAATTGTGTAATTTGTTGTTTATACCATTTAATTTGCTCTCTTCATCAACTATGTATGTACATACTTTTCTTCAACTGATGTTACCGTTTGACACTGAGCTTGGACATGTTTTTGGCTTATCTCGGCCACTTGGATAACAGACGCTCAACTGGTAACATCAAATAAAACAATTATCTCGTCGCATTACCCTCGTGTTATTTTTTTGGGGAATTTCTACTCTCGCTTGGAGTCTGACTCGTGCTTTATTTTTTTCGCTGGATTATCCTACAATTATGTTCATTAATCTAAAAAGTTTTCATAACACAATCCAATCCAAAGTTTTCTATTTCGAGAGTGTTTGTTTACATTTTGTTTTCATATCGTCAGCTGATTCAGTAGTCTAGTGTCTGTGTAAAACCAAGCTTTTTCAGTTCACTTCAGCGTGCCCATACATTCACTTTGAGAATTAAGTTGAAAAAATAAAAAAAATATATCTTTCCGTATAACCATACAAACCCACAAAATTTCATTGAAATCGGTTGAGTGGTTAAGAAGATCGACAACAGCTCCACCTATCGGGTCCAAAACTATTCTATCCATCAAGTTACAACCATCCATACCCAGCCATAAAATTTTATTAACTTAGTAGTTTATAAGGAGTTTTAGGCGGCATAGTGATGGCGACAGGCCAATTTCCGTCACGCACTTCCGCTTGGTCATTTCCGCTTTGAAGAATCGATTTCACTCCCAAGTCGCGCCATAAGATGTTTCACTTCAAAAAAGTGGCCCCGAACGGTAAGCCCACAAACTCCAAATCCGAAGTTTGAAAGAAGTCCGTTGAACCGTTTGCACTGTGAACCCCAGGAAATTACGGACAGAATTGCAAGACCCACTTTTTTTTAGTTTCTCCATCATCGCGAAATATAAGAATTAATTAAAACCTCGAGTTAGATTTTTTGTACGAATACAGTACCTACCTTTCTCTTACAACGTATAGGTACGAGAAAGTTAAAAAGACGAGTAATGTGAATGGAGGAAAATTTGTTGGCGCCGAAGATGAACAGAGAACAAGTAAAGCATTTTTATTTATTTTTGATATAAATTCATTTACAAATTATTTCTTTTTGAAAAACTTCCACGATGCGGCCATTAATTTTGACACTTTACGCTCATTCACAGTGGGCACATTCAAAAACTTAGTTATCTTAAGTCGACTAGATTGGTCTGGAAGAGATGTAACCTGAACGCAAAAACTAGAATGATCGGGAACGTCACTTTTCCTACGTCAGCCACACATGCGAACTGTAACTTAGTACTGAGTCACGAATTTCTAGACTAGATTCGTCGGCTACGGGCTACCCCTCCATAAGCGTCAACTGACACAGCTGCCCATGTCACTAGATACTTGAACGTCCCCAGTTTAGTTTGGATAGTCTTTGCACAGCAGTGGGTCACACCTATTTTTAAATACATTTTTAACTTTCTCGCATTACGTAGTAAGAGAAAGGTATTGTAATCGTACAAAAAATCGAACTCGAGATTTTAATCAAATCTAACATTACGATGCTAGAGGAACTCGAAAAAGTGGGTCTCGCAATTCTGTCCGTCTGTCCGTCTGTCCGTCCTTCCTGAGCTCTACAGCGCAAACGGCTGGACGGATTTCTTTCAAACTTCGGATTTGGAGTTGGTGGGCTTACAGTTCGGGGCCACTTTTTTTTTGCACGTTAAGTGTTGCCGTTCTAACGGTATTCAGCAATTTTGAGTTTTTCGTAAACGGCTCTAACGATTTCAACCAAAATTGTTATTTGGGCTTAAATAGGTGTAACTAAGATGGCTGCATACTCAATTTTTCGCAGAAAAATCGAATAACGGTAATTTTGAAAATTGGTCATATCTCAAAAACGGTCAAAACTATTTCGACAAAAATTCATATTTAAGGTAATACGCTCATTCCCAACATGATGGCAAACTCAGTTTTTCCCTAAATTATCGTTCAACGGACTATTTCGGAAAAATTTTGTTTTTTAAGACTTTATTTAATTATGGTTTACTTGAAAACACTTTAACGATTTTAACCAAAATGTATACTTGCACTACCATATATGGGGTTAACATGGCTGCATACCCAGTTTTTGGTTAAAAAGTCGAATAACGGTACTTTTGAAAGTGGCCTTATCTCGAAAACGATTGCAACAAAAATTCATTTTTAAGGTTATATAGTCATTTCTGACATGATAGCAAACTCTGTTTTTCTCTAAATTGTATATAATAGATTTTTGAAAAAAGGCATATTTTGAGAAATTGCTTTTCGTTGTACCCGTTTTCATGTAGGTAAAATACATGAAAACGGGTAAAACGATTTTGACCAAAATGCATACTTGGAGTAAAATTGACGTTTTCAACAATATTGCGTCCTAGATTTTCTATTCGAATCACCGGAAACGCTGATTTTAAAACTGTTCAAATCTCGAAAACGCCATTTTGGATTTTAATTAAACTTTGAAAATCATGTAATACTAACATTTTGAACAATACCCTATACTCAGTTTTAAGCTAAAGAGTTGAGCAAGATTATTTTTCGAACTCAACATTGCAATATTTGTAACTATTTTGTACGCACTATTTTCCAAAATCAGCTCTAAAGATTTTGACTAAAATGCTTATTTACGATAACATAAGTATTCTTAATAAAACCCCGTACTTAGTTTTTCTTAGAGAAATGCAAATAAAGCCGTATTATAAGCATTCCCGCACTACCAGTTAAAATGTAATCACAACTACTTGAAACTCCTTTTTAGAAAATATTTCCCACTTCTTCTTTTTCAACCATATTAATCATGAACCTCAAAATAATTCCAACCAATTGGAGTCCACACTATCAGAAACCCGCACTTCATTTACCCCCAAACACGTGTAAATTCAAAAACAAATCTCTGAATTCTTACATCACAAACCCTACTTCGAGTCATGGCCGGCGCAGGGACATAAGTCCCCGGGACATAAGTCCCAATTTTTACATTTGGGACTTATGTCCCAGTTAAGTGAGACATAAGTGCCAGATTCGATTTGGGACTTATGTCTTGCTTAAGTGGGGCATAAGTCCCAAACAAAAATGTTGGGCCTTATGTCCCACCTGACTCTGCGAAATAAGACCCCAATGATATAAGACTTCAAAAAAATAATAAGGCCCAAAAATTTATACAGGAAACAACAACACGATTTTTAACAAAATTTGGGGTGTTATTTTCTTTTTTGATCCCTTATTTTCTAATAAAAATTGGGGTCTTATTACATTTTTCTTATTTTTGCCAAACTATGAAATATAATCTAAGAACTCCATTAACAGTTAAGTTTCTTATCTGTTCTTAGACTAAGTATTTTATTCGCGGATTTTTTGTACCGATGAACAAAAGTACCGTTTCAAAATTAGTTCAGTGATAGGTTTGTATTTTTAAAGACCAAAAACATGCTTTTTGTATAGTTTCGCCCCTAAAAATATTAAGCGAAATACCTAAAGGAAAATAGACCATCGCCGAATAGAAGATATTTAATGGACGGAACTTTGAAAATAGTTCCCAAAGGTTGTTTAACCAGCTTCTAGTCATCTATATATGTAATATTGAATATTGAAGAGGTAATGACGTTATTTAAATTAAATGAATTGATATAACCTTAGCGCCGCAGGCGAAAATTTGGTACAAAAAATCGCGCGATTTTTTGTACCAAATTTTCATTATTCTTAATGTTTAGTTTATTTTGTTAAAAATCTAAATTTAAAAATATTTTCAAGTTTGTGTTTAGCTACCTATTTCCCTTAATTTTCATTTTAATGAATGAAAATGTTACAAAGAAATGTTGCAATATATAAAAGAAAATGCAAGTCCTTATTTAATTAAATATATATATATAGATAAAGATTGTAAATTTATTTCTAAAAAGACGATATATTGAAAAAGCTATGAAATATCAAAAAAAAAAAAAAAACAGAAAATTGGGGTGTTATTTCATTATGAAGAAACAGCCCAACTTTGGGGTCTTATTTCATTTCTTTTTTTTCTCAAATTCTCAAAAGAAAGGAACTCATAAAATTTTTGCTTTTGAAAATTTGCGAAAATAAAACTAAAAAATCTTAAATTCTCAAAAACAAAATAAAATTCCTTTGCTTGAGTAAAGAAATACGAAAATTTGGGACTTATGTCCCATCTTCGACAACAAAATGTTGGAACTTATGTCCCGATGGTGTGGGACATAAGTCCCAAATTCGATTAGGGACTTATATCTCACTTAAGTGGGTCATAAGTCCCAAAATTACAAATTGGGAGTTATGTCCCGGGGACTTATGTCCCTGCGCCGTCATGGCCACCTACCAGCATCAACAATTTGAAAAATTTTGTTTTATAGCCTATAAACAATAACAAAAGAAAAATAAACCACCAAACTGAAGATATGAACGAGAAAGTTTCGTGCGATCCAGTCGTGCACTTTATTTCTTTTTCATATGGTGCAGTTTAAATTATCCTTTAGTTTAACGGGGATTAACGTGCTGATGTACTCCTATGTACGACCAACTCAGTAACATCACTGGCTACAGTTTATGGGGTGGAATTATCGGACAATCTTTGTTATTGAGACGATAAATTTGAAACATTACCTACATATATCAAACAGACGCTGCCGAAAGGGTGGCAACGCATTTATAATATCATTCATTTCAATGTGCATTGAGCAATGTGACGTAAGATGTATTGGGTAGCCCGGAAAATTATTGTAGGATTCTGTAATTATGTTAGCAAGGTTAATATTTATAACTCCACCAGTCACGAATTAGCAGCCATTGTTTTTGTCAATTATTGAATGCTACAAATCTATTAACACGCAAACAATTCATATACGATATACCTATTAATAAAATTTGGAAAACAAAATAGGTTAGCTAAAGGTCGATAACTGGGTCGACTCTTCCCCCTTTGAAAGAAATAAAGAGAAAGATAAGGAGCCATATCAGAAGAACGACATATTGTATAGCATCCCTCTGTTGCTTTTGTTCTCATTTTAGTAAGATATATTGGGCCTAGTAATTTAATGGGCTATTATTTAAATCAGTTAGTCTAACAATAGAAATATATATTTCGAAAAATGTAGAATATTTGTAAGTAAGCATGCATACAAATAAATAAAGCCAATTGGCGATACATAAAATACATAAAATATTCACCATTCTCATGGTGATTTCGATTTTCGAAGGGTTCACATAATGCACGCTAATTTTAATATGCTTTGTATAAGGATGCTTTTGAGAGAGCGTGAGGTCCATTCGGCCGTATCGTGGTTTAGGAATTCATACTCGTTTCGATGCGTCTTTGATTTTTCCTTACTACAAAATGAAGAGTTGTGATCTTGTGATGTGCTAATATCATTCTTTCCATTCGCTGCATTATTGTATGTACTCGTATCATCTCATTTTTTATTTTATTTTTAATGGGTGACTCAAATGGACCCGATACTCAATTCGCCTTGAAATGGGGCGATGAACGCGTTTGTTGTTAGATCTGATACTACCTCTATGTGGACTGCCTTAGTAGCGAAGCAACAGAAGATTGCAATGTAGGCCTTTTGAAGACGGTTTCCCATAAGCTTAAGATTGGATTTGCTGATTGGACTGCTGATTGGGCTATTATTTTTTACTTGTTTTGTTGAGTTTTGTAATGGTACTACATTCTTTCTTATCAATCGATGGGACAAAGCGCGTAGCTTATTTACAAGCAATTACCTATCTTAATACAATGCAATTTAAACTTACTTTACTTAGTTTAGAGTCCTCAACCAATATGCCTCTCCAGTTAGCGCGATCTTTGGCTAACTGCCTCCAGTTGCGCACTCCAAGTTGGTTGAGGTCTCCTTCCACCTGCGCGCGGTACCTAAGTCGAGGTCTTCCTCTACTGCGTTGTCCCTCCAGGTTGGAATCGAAGACTCTTCGAGCCAGAGCGTTGGTGTCCATTCGCTCTACATGTTCTAGTTATCCTTGACGACTGATGCGTATTTTTCTGACCAGGTCGGTGTCGTTGTACAGCTCGTAGAGTTCGCTGTTAAATATTCTGCTCCAAAGTCCGTCAACGCAAACGGGACCAAAAATCACTCGAAGAATTTTGCGCTCGAAACGGCCAAGAAGATCTTCATCCGCCTTTGTTAGGGTCCATGCTTCTGCGCCATATAGCAGGACTGGGATGATGAGGGTCTTATATGCAGTCGACTAAGTGTTTCTTGACAAGGTCTTACTAGTCAATTGCCGTCTTAGTCCAAAGAAACAGCGATTGGCAAGTGTTACTCTCCGTTCGATTTCTGCTGTGGTGTCGTTATCAGAGTTGATAGCGGAGCCGAGGTAGACAAAGTCAAAGTTATAGCTGTCTATTATATCGTTCTGTGCGATACGTCGATGTTGCGTCTCCCTTCTTGTTGACAGCATAAACCCATTTTTGCCGCTTCCGTACTGATACTTGCAAACGCGCCAGTGACAGATCGTTGTGTTCTGCCAATAATATCGATGTCGTCAGCATATTATGCAAGTAGTTGTACAGACTTTTGGAAAATTATGCCTCTGGTGTTGGCTTGTGAGTTGCGCACAATTTTCTCAAGAATGATGTTAAAGAAGTCACATGACAGCGCATCACCTTGTCTAAATCCTTTTCTGACATCAAAGTTCTCGGTGAGATTGTTGCCGACCTTAATGGAGCAGCGAGAGTTCTAAATCGTCATTCTGCACAATCTGACGAGTTTGTCAGGGATGCCATGGCTCTGTATAGCTCGTCTCTATAAATGCTGTTATTTGCGGCGGGAGTAGGGAGAATAACTTGTGGTTAGTACGGGGTGGTAAGCTAAGCAGATGCGTAGTTCCTGTTACAACATCGCTAAGTTGATGTCGATTACAATATTACAAATTCATCCGCGTTGATCAAAATAGTTTTTCATATGATTTATATATGAATTTAATCCTCGGATGGCTCCTTTTAGTTGGCGCAAGGGGTCCGTAAGGAACCGTAGGCCCAGCTTCTTACTACCATTCGTTTTAGATGAGTTTTTAATTTTTGGGACGATTGAAAGGGTTATACAATTTTAAGCCAAGTCCAAACGGATGATTGCGAAGCTTTTTCATGACAGTTATACCCTCGGATGATGTTCGTGAGAGGTGTCGCAGTGGAAAACATATGTAGAGGCTGGTTTTTGCCGAAGGCTAACTTTCGCCCCATAAAAATCAACATTAGACTTTAGACCCCTGGCTAATTTGGCACTTAAGAAAAAGTAATACAAAAATTGACACTGTCTTCAAGCAAAGACTATCCAAATTAGTCTTTGAGAGGTGCTTGATGCGAAAGTATGATTGCCTAGATAACGAAACTTCCCTGAATGTGTTTTTTTTGCAAATCTTGTATCGAAGTAGGTAACGTGAAACTTCTGATTATATTCATTAGAAAATCATATAAGCACTTAACTGACATTTACAATTAATTTAAACCATAATGGCTGTAATTGACGGGGATATCTATTTGGGTAGTGGTATGCACTTTATATGCAAAAAATGTTTGTCTTCTTTAATGGTTAATTCATTTCTATTGCAGATGAAGAGGAATTAAGTGATCTGGCGGGTATATCGGAGGGAATTGAAGAATATGACATAGACAGCTTAACTGCGTCATCATTCAGGCACTTATCTTTACAGCCAGTCCCGCCTTGCCCTTCTAATGCGGCAATAAAATCAGAATCTTCATCAAACAATATTTCAACCGATATTCCGTCCTTTCGGTCGTCTTCTTCTCTAAACAGCACCTTTGGCCCTGCTTCATGGCCCACCGATATGAGTGATATATACCTGGAAACGTCAGCTGGTTTTACGGATAACAGTTCGTGTCCCAAATCTGATACATCATCTTCAGAGATCGACGAGCAAGGCCACATCTTTAACACTGAACGGTTTTCTAGGTCAACAGATGAGATTTCGAAAACAAAAACAAAGCCAAATAAACCAGATATGACGAGAAAAATTGCCAAGAATAAGAAGTCTGTTAATAAGAATCCGTTCTTGCATGACATTCTGGAATATGCTTTAGCTCAAATACCTTCTACTAAAGTGCACTTCTTAGAACATTTAAAATTATCGATCAACAAATCTGGCAGTCACCTAGATTCACCGCGGTTATCTCTTCCCGAAGACGACTTCGCAGGAGACTTCACTCTAAATGTTGAAGATACAACTGAAGGATGGTTTATTGAAAGTAACATTAACTTTAAAGAGGATGATTTCACTAACGAAATAAAAATGTTTTCTAAACTGACGAAGGATCTTAAATTAAAAGAGGAAAAGAGAACGGAAATTAGGTACAGCGACTATGACCGCAAGGTAATAAATTAAATTGCAATAATATTTTTCCTAAATATCTTTGAATCAATTCTGGTTTTCATCACACTCCGTAGTGCAAAATAGAAAATTAAAAAAATCAAAATACAAATTCATTTAAATCAGTGATAGGTAAATAGTTTTTATTGTAATGCTTTGTGGTACACAATATTTTTGGTTTTTCCATTTTCGGTGTAAATATACAAAACGCGAACAGGCGCCTTTTTAATAGTAACCGCAAACGCAAACGCAAGGCGAACAGAAAACTGAAGTCGTTTAAATTCAAATGGAATATCAGATAGAATCATTGGGATGCGTGGTATTTTAAATTTTCCGGTTAAAATAGTAGCTTCAATTACATAAGCCATTAATCTTCTAACAAAAAGTCTTGTATCATTACACAAACGGTGTTGATTAATAATCCGAAGCATTATAATAATGACTCAAACTTTCAATTGGAGATTATTCGGAGGCAATCCTGGTAAATCCAACGAATTCAAAAATTATGTCGGATAATTCACAACATCTTTATCATTAGTATCTTCATCCACAGACTTGTACGAAACCAAGTCGCCAGGAATTTTTGAAATTTTTAATTCACTGATATCTTTGTTCTTAGCAGCTATAAAACGGCAAAAATCATTTGGCAATGTTAGCAATTCAGTTTCACCAACAGACATCCCACCATTTTCAATTTTTAGCATTTGCTTGAACAAAGGCATTCAATTCGATGCGATCGTAATGTAGGTCACAGTGCAATTCTAAATCAAAAATTTCATGCATTGCACGATGAGGTGATGGCATTCCCAACTGTGCTAATACTTAATTAGCAATTGACAAACAGACATTTTCAATACAAATCAATGCTTCATTGTAAATTTCCGGCCTGAAGTCCACTATGATTACGATTAACTTGATGCTCTCGAATCTGAAATCGATTCGGTGGCTTCCGAGATATAAGATTTTGATTGTTTTTTTATATGAACGGTGCCACGCCTCCTTGTCTAATTCTGACCTTACTTCACAGAAATACTTCTGGGCCAATACCTTAGATTGTTTGTAAATTTGAACTCAATTGATTCGGTGACTTTCGAAATACAAGATTTTGAACGTATTTTTTGTATGGGCGGTACCACGCCCCTATAATTCATGAACCAATACACCTACAAGGACCGTATATGCCTACAAACCATGGTATTAACGTCACCTTTCATGGGGAGTTTTCAGAATCAAAATCGGTTCACGCATTACAGAGAACATTGGCGACAAACACAATTCAACTTATTTTTATATATATAGATTACATTTTTATATATTTAAAAACTTGTGTTTATTTATTTTCGATGAACTAAAGGGTTTTCCAGTAAGGACGGGCTGAAATGTAATAAAATATATTTTTTTTTTTTTGAAAGGCTCATCTATAGGCCGTAGCGACTTCCCACGGTGACATAGATCCAAGTGGTCCAATTTTTAACGACTCTACTGCATAGAGCCACTTGAATTTGATCAACGGCATTGGTTATGTTCGCTTTAAGGTAGAATGCGACATATTGACATAGACGATAGACCCCATAGGAAAGAGTCTATTGGGGGTCCAATCGTACGATCATTGTGGCCATTTCGCGGCATAAAACCATACTCATCTGCTCATACTTTGCTCGTCGTCTGCTGTGTTTCACGTAGCCCCGTCCTGCTGAAGCCACATAGGTTGACGACATATCGTTCAATTTGGGCCAGAACAAATCGTTTAGAATCGCTCTTTAGGGCTCGGCGTTATGCTGATGGCCTCAAAAACGTCATTTTTAAAAAAGTACGGACCAATAACACCGCCGGTCTTAAACTTTCTGTGGAAGCATTGGCACCTGGTGAACCTTGTGTGGATTGCCGTCGTTCCAAATACGAAAATATTGCTTGCCATTTATCTAAAAATGGATCGTCGCTAAAGATGATTTTTCGGTTAAAATTGAGGTCCTCTTTGAAACGCTCCGAAGCCCAGTCAAAGAACAAACGGCGTTATCTAGGATCATCAACTTTGAGCTCCTGGGTGAATTGGATCTTGTATATGGTTGTAGGCTCAAGTCCCGATGCGAAATTCGCCAAGTTAAAGTCTGCGAAAGGTTGGGTTTTTGTACACCGGCGAGGAATTGACTGCCTCGTGTTCACCTATGGCCGGATGGACTACATAGGGCACTATTTATGGTTTCTTTGAAGGAGGATTTCTCTCTTTATGTATCCCAGCGGAGGAAAAACTTCCCTCAGAGCCACGTCTGGCAAGTTCATCGGCTTTCTCATCGCCAGTTTCTCCCTGCAGTCAGGCCTTAATCGCGGCCTGACTATCATCGAAGATGCCTATTTTTTTATCGGATGTCGCACGGTTCATAACTATGTGTAGTTATCCCCAATACCCAAAACTTCTGCCTGAAAGCAAAAAGACATGGAAACATCGAGTACGGATACGCCCGCCCCCACTCCACAGTTCATTTTGGAACCATCTGTGAAAATGGGTATATCAAATTCATTTGCGAGCGCGTTCCTTTCCCATTCTGATCTAGAGGGAAGACTGACTGAGACATTTTTATGGAAGTTAAGTTTGGGTGTACTGTAGATATACGTCCTATCACGGCGGGGAGTGAAAGTAGGATGTTGGTATGGCCGTAGGGCCTTCCTGACCAGCATTTTGATTCCTTTAATCTAGCAGCACCACAAGCTATAATGTTTTTAATATGCAGATCCACTGGCAAGAGATTAAGAATCACGTTGAGTTCCTCGAGGAGGGCTCCCGTGATTCCAATTCCAGCTTTTTTTTTTTGACTCTACTTAGTTTCGTGATGTTATAGGCTTTACTTAAGACGGGCCACCAAACGAGTGATCCATATGTGAGGATAGGACGTTCCACCGCTGTGTACATCCAACGAACCATCTTTGGTTGAAGCCCTTCTTGCCGAAAGTTTTACTACAGGCGTAGAAAGCTATGCTTGCCTTCCGCACTCGGTATTCAATAAATATCCTAGATATTTGGCATTGGTAGATAGAGACAGAGTTTGGTTATTTAAGCGGGGTAGTGTAAAGGTTGATATTTGAATTTTTGTGGTGAATAGCATCAGTTCAGTTTTACTTGGGTTAACGCTCAGGCCACAACTGGCAGCAGAGACAATATGGTATGGTATGGTACAGTATGGTTTGTCTCTGACTGGCAGCCCAGACGCTAATCTTACCCAAGGCTCTTTCCATGATTTCGCTAATCGCGTCCGAAAACATCGCTGATATTAAAACAACCGCGTCATCCGCATACGCAACTACTTTAATACCTTCACTGTCAAAAATGTTGATAGGATTTTGTTGAGTTCCATAATCCATAAGAGAGGCGAGATCACCCCACCTTGAGGTGTACCTCTGCTTTCTGTTTTGGTTAAAAGAGTATTACCAAGTTTTTCTCGAATGATCCTTGTTTGAAGCATGGAGATAATCCATGAGGTAACGAAATCATCTACACGTAACTGTATGAGAGATTCCCGGATCGAAACGGTGTGAACGTTGTTGAAAGCTCCCTATATGTCTTAGAAGGTCGCTAAGGTATATTGGCGATGATAGAGTGACCTTTCAAGGATGCGCACTACTTCGGGAAGTGTGGTGTCCGTAGACTTACCCTTGTATGAAGGAGGTTAATCTAATAGGTCTGAAGTCCTACGCGGACTCGTGACCAATTTTGCCGACTTTCGGGATGAAAACTACTCGTACTTGCCTCCACTTTTTCTTGGTTATAATGCGCTCTATACCTTCCCTGTACGTGGGAAGATGCCCTCGCGGGTTAAACGGAACTCCGCAGTGGTCTTTGCAACCAGGAAAGTGTCTGTTAAGTAAGCTCTAAATATTCATCTGTAGATTCCGTCCGTTCTCTTAATGAAAGATGGACCAGAGTGTCCTTTCGATAGAATCTTACTGAGTCTGGTAGATTCCTTAAGAGTGTCGATCGATTGACATTATTCGGACCATGCTTGTGTCTTAGCTGATCTGATAGATTTTTTTGTAGAATTTTAGGCAGTCTTTGTAAGGTTGCCAGTACTTATGCCTGTAGCAGATATTAAAAAAGGTCTAACACATACGTGTTATAAAAGACTATTGTAAAAGTTGTTGCAAATATATTTTCTTTACTATTATCCGCGATCAAACTACTAAATTAACATTAATTTGGCGAAACAAAACGAAAAGAAACCCAAAATGCAGTCGCCACTGCCCGAGAGGAAAAAAATCGAATGGTTGTCTGACACTTGCCAGAGATCAGAAACGAAGATCGCGAACAATTTGCAACCGCAGCCTATGAGAGGGCTACGTTTAGCTACGCTCAGCGAAAGGGGTGGGTTCGATGACTTCGAGCGCACTTTACCAGTGTGCTTATCGTTTGGCCGTGCCACTCTAATAGTTGACAGAATCACTGTAACTTTCCTTTGTTTACCAAAAATGGGCGCCACGTAATTTTTTTTTGTTTGGATAATTACGAAACCGGATGAATTCTGAAATTTAAGAAGGAGCAAACTACAAGAAAAACCCAATGGTTTCAAAACGTTATAAGGCTCCGTTGGAGCGCGGTCTTTTATTAAAAATGGATTTTCTTTTGTATCTAAATGTTTGGCCGGCAAAATATTATAAAATTACGATACCGAACTTAATTGTGTAGACCGTTGAAGTGGTCCGCTATCACGTTGTCTCGAATATTCTCAACTGTTATTTACGGGTCGCGTGTCCCGCTTTTCTCGGGAATTTACCGAAACGAAAGCCTACTGAAATCTTGTTTCACAAAAACCTAACTACCGGATTTTACTGATAAAACCACTCTACTTATCTTCTTTCTCAATGCCTGTTGAATTCCTTGTTGCTTTTCCTCTGTTAGTGTCCTTCCGATACTTTTGTTTCTTTGTTTTCTCTGCTCTTTGTCCGTCCACTCTAACCTTCTTCTCTTGCACAATACCCGCCTCACTGTTTTCCTTTTTCACTAATACTTTACTTTACTATTAATTTACTTTACGATCCTGCCACGAATTATTACTTTTTCCAATGAAATAAATTAGCCAAAAACAAAATCTCAATTCTCGTTTTCTCAAACTTCAATTAAACAAACTTGATCACAAGCTGGTCAGCCAAGAAGTGCCTTCCAGGTTTTTTTCTTTGTTTTGAAGTCGCTTGGCTTCCCCACACACACTCTCTCATACATTCGCTGGTATTTGTACTGTGGGATCTTTAAAATGGCATTCAGCAATGCCTCCCACAGCCATTTACCACCACATTCAAACATACTAGCGGGCTAAACGGTCATTTGTGTGCGACACCAATGCGCTGCCGTAACCCGCTAGTCCTCTCAAACTTTCCATTTGTTTCTCTCTCTCTATATACTGGGATTCACTTTCTTGGGATCCTTCCAGTATCGCTGGAATGCCAGCCGACTTCAAACTTATTTCTCTCTTCAGAGTTCCCTTTTCTGTTTATGTGTTATCTTTGGTAGTTAGCCAAAGATAATAAAATTGTAAACAAATAATTCGTGGAAGAATTTTTTTTTCCGGCATTTTCCCACGAATTGTAATAATAATAATAATAATAATACTAATAATATTCAAAACAAAAAGAAAATAAAAGAAAAGAAGAATGGAGGTGGACAGAAATCAACCCCGACCCAGTTATACTTATTTCCCTCCCCGTGGGAACTCAAAACAACCCCTCGCAAGCTAACCAGGAATTCAACAGGTATTGTTTCCTTTCTAATTGTTTTACCGAAAGTTCTAATCTATTTCTGTGGGCTTTCGCGCAGATTTGGGGATGAGATTTGTAGATAGCAGACCATTCCTTACAAATTTGTTATATTTACGGTGGGCTCACGGCCATTAAGTGCAATCGCGATTTCTTGTGTTTAAGTTCTTGTTGTGTTGTTTTTGTGGTTGCCTTCTACTACTCGTGGTAGGATCGCCAATTAGTTTGTGTCGCTGTCGTCCAGTTTTGTGTTGTGTTGTCTCTCGTCACACTCTATTTCGTGTGGGTTCTATTTTTGGAGGCATGTTCTTATGTGGCGGTCCACCAACACACCCCTGTTGCTCCTCCGTTGCTCCATCGTCGGGGCATTGACTTAGGGATCGTCTTCCCTATGCCCATCGAACCTGACTCTCTACCGTGGGGACGGTAGTTTAAACGAAGAGTGTCTTTTAACTTGGCGGTCCGCCTACACTCCTCTGCTGCTCCTTCGTTGCTCCAGCGGCGGGGTGATTTGTGAAAGAGATCGTCGTCTCTCCACCCATCGAACTCAATGTTTTGTTTTCGTCACTTTGATGTGGTGTGACGATTGTTGGGGAGTTTACTTTGGCTGTCCGCCACCCCCTTTCTATAGACATGTCGAATTCTTTGTCTATATAATTATCCCCCGGTGGAGTGTTTGATAAGGGGATCGTCCTCCCCCCACTCTTTCGTCTTTGCGTGTCTCCATCCGACCCTTAATCGACGGTTGCGAGTCTCCCTTCCGTCCGAAGGGCTGCGCAACCGGAACTTTCGTCTTCTGCTATTCAGACCGCCCGTCTGAGTTTGTGACCGCCTTGTCACTTTTGTGTACCTGTTGGTGGTACCCTAAGGATCCGAGGAGGTGGTCCGAAGGTTGATGGGGACCTCGGATGCCCGTCCACATCCCGGGACCTCGAGCACCCACCCAAGAAACAGAGGGACCATGGTCAGGAAAGAAAGGAAAACGAGAGCAGACCTTGTTGCGGTAAAATTTAACGCAACAAACCCCACCCTCACCTCCTAGGAAATGTGCTTGGTTTTCAAAGAAACCCAAACCATTTCCAGAGGCCAAGGTTGACGCCACGACAAAGGAGAGACCTTCCCACCATTGGCCAAAATTGCCTGTCTAGATCAATTTAAAAAAACAAAACCAAAGTTAAAACAACAAAAAGTAAGTTAAAGCTACTCTACTGGGACTTCTAGACTATGCATCGTGATGAGACTTAAGGTCTTTCACGTGCCATGTTCCGCGGTCTTTTCCGCTCTCATCGACTAGCGTATATGTCCAAGGTGACACACGCTTGCTTATCCTGAAGGGACCGACGAATTTGGGAGCCAACTTTGCGGCATAATAATTAGCGGCATCTGATAACGCGAAATTTCTGCGCCATACAAGCTCGTTCGGGAGATATTGGGTATCTCGCCGTCGGAGGTTGTAGACTTTCGCGGACTTCTTGGCGGCAGCCGCTAACTTTCTACCTATATCTAACCTAAGCTCCCTAAATCGATGTTCTATCTCGGCCCTGTCTACATTTCTATCTCCTATATCTAAGTCCCTATCTCCTAAATCTAAATCTCTATCTTCTAAAGCTAAGTCCCTACTCGTCGATGGTGCCTCTGCACTACCCGAAGCTATTTCCCTACTCTCGACTTGATAACTTGTAGGAGCTGTCTCACGACCACAAGTCATCATGTCCCTACCAAAATTCGCGTAATATGGGGAAATCCCTAAAACATCGTGTTGGGCTGTGCGTATCGCGCACGCTACCTTCGCTAACTGCGAGTCCCAACTTCGGTGATTTTCCGAGACATACGCTCTCAGCGTTGTCTTTATTATCTGATTTATCCTCTCCGCAGGATTAGCCTGTGGATGATAATGTGCGGTGAATCTTATTTGTGACGCGTACGCCTGGCAAAGCGCTTTCAGTTCCTTACTACGGAACTGCGGGCCGTTGTCACATACGACCGCTGATGGAACGCCAAATAGAAGAAATACATTATCCTCTAACTCCTTACAAACTGCCTTTGCGGTAGCAGATCTCAACGCGAATAACAAGGGGAATTTGGTAAAGTAATCGACGACAGTCAGAATATAAATGAACCCCCTACTGGACTTGGGAAGAGGTCCTACCAAATCTACGCAGATCATTTCCCAAGGCCGCGAAACCCCTACACGTTCCCTCATTAGACCAGCGGGTTTCTCATTCACCGGCTTAACTTGTTGGCAAACTTTACAGTTCCTAACATACCTAGTTATATCCTGCCTCATTTTAGGCCAATAATATTTGCCTCCTACTCTAGCAAATGTTTTTCGGACTCCCATGTGTCCTGCTAATGGACTGTCATGGCAGTCTTTTAAAATCCCTAATCTACCTGATTTCCCTACCACTAATTTCCACTCATTACTATCCTCGTGGACTACAATGTGACTGGCTTTCACAAACTTGAAAAGCCGTCCATTTTCCACTCTCCACGCTGGGTATGCTAGCGGATTCAACTCAACCGCTGAAATCATTTTCACCAACCAAGGGTCCAAATCCGCATCCGAGATCTCGGCCACAACCGGAACTCCTCGCGACAACATGTCCGGGACGACATGTTCCTTCCCCTTGCGATGAATGACTTCAAAATCGAATTGCTGAAGCCTCACTGCCCAGCGCGCTAATCTACCCGACGGATCCTTAAGATTACTCAGCCATACCAGCGAGTAGTGATCCGTCACAACCGTAAACCGAACTCCTTCGATATACGGACGCAACTTCTCAACTGCCCATAGCACAGCCAAGCACTCCTTTTCGGTCGTCGAGTAGTTTCTCTCACACCTATTGAGAGACCTACTCAAATAACAAATTACCTTCTCTCCTTCCTCAAACTCCTGAGTTAATACGGCCCCGATACCAAAATCTGATGCGTCGGTTTGCACCACAAAAGGTCGCTGAAAATCCGGGCATGTCAAGATCGGTGCCGTAATCAAACATTCTTTCGCCTTCCTAAAACTTTCCTCACACTCATTCGACCATACAAATTTCCTACTTTTCTTTAACATATCTGTTAAAGGCCTAACTAAAGTGGCGAAATTGGGTACAAAGCGTCTGTACCACGAAACTGTCCCTATAAAGCTCCTAACTTCCTTCACATTCTTCGGTGCAGGAATCCTAACCATGCTTTCCACTTTTTCCGGATCAACATGTAATCCGTTCCTATCAACGACGTAACCTAGGAATTTTAAAGAGGGCCTACAAAAGTTACATTTTTCCCGACTAACTTTCAACCCCGCCTCACACAAGCGCTTAAAGACCTCTTCCAGTATTTCAAGATGTTGTTTGAAAGAATTTGTGACGATAATAATATCGTCTAAGTACACGAATACGTGTGGCTCCAAATCGGCACCTAAAACGCTGTCGATGAATCGTTGCCACGTCGCAGGCGCGTTATGTAAGCCGAATGGCATTCGCTTGAACTGGAATAGGCCTCTATTCGGAACCGTAAAGGCTGTGAGTGGGCGCGATCCCTCCTCCACAGGGATCTGCCAATAGGCCGACTTTATGTCTAACGATGATAAAAACTTCGCATCTCGAAGCTTGTCTAGGGTCGCTGAAATGTATGGAAGTGGATAAGCATCCCTATCTGTAACTTTATTGAGTTTCCTATAGTCGACACAGAACCTAAACGAACCATCCTTCTTTCTTATAAGGACTATTGGAGATGCCCACGGACTGTTTGATTTCTCAATAACTCCCGCATCCAGCATCTCCTGTAGCTCCTTATCAATATGTCCCTGCATTGCCGGTGAGACCGGATAATACCTCTGTTTGATTGGTTCTGCCGACGTCCTAATCTTGTGCTCTACCAATTGTGTGCAACCTAAGCCCTCTGGCATAGCTTCGAAAATTTTGTCTACCAAAATTTCGAGTTCCCTGACTTCGGCAACGTCCAACTCGGACTTCTCCCGAATTGCTGATATCGAGCCAACCGTCTGTTGACCCGAGAAACTCCAAACACCCGACCTCAAATCCGGGACTACTCCCGTAAGTGCCCAAAAATCTGCACCAAGTATTATCACGTGTGGTAGAGCTGGTATAACCAAACACTCTAACAACACCGTCTTCTCCTGCACAACAATTGGTAAAGAAACTACCCCTAAAACTTCTATACCTGCTCCATCTGCTAATGCAACTGATTTTATGTTGCCTCTACCTAATACTAGCCCTAAATCTTTTAAAATATTCCACCCGTCCCTACAAATGATCGTGCGTGAAGCGCCCGAATCCAAAAGTCCTAAAAACCTAATTCCATAAATTGAGACTCCTAAGTATGGTCGCCTATCTTCCCCGTTTGCCTCCAAAGTAAAGCCTAAATGAATTTGAGAATTCCCTAACTGGTCACCAGCAGGCGACCTCTCTAATTGCGCCGGCGCTCTTGTCCTGCTGACCCAAGAGACCGTTGCGCGTTTCCCGCACAGCGTCGACAATCCTTACGAGACGTACCTACTGCCCCACAACCAAAACAACACCTAGGAGCGGAGCAACGATTAGCGAAATGCCCTTCGCTATCGCAGTTAAAGCACCTCATTGGAGGTCGTTGAGGTCGACGCTGTTGGTTGTCTGGAACGACAACCGAAACCCTTGGTTCCTCCGAACCAATGTAGGCCAAATCCGGTTCCAGGAGATGCCTACTCCTCGATGTTGGAGGTGGAGCAAACGTTTCAACATTTGCTCGCACTGTTTCGAGCTTCCTTCCCAATGCGACCAAATCACTGACGCACTTGGGCTCTGCGAGTCCAAGCTGCGTCTGGTAAAATGGCGCAAGATTCCGCTGCAGGATCGACAGCTTCCTTTTCTCCGTAAGGGGATCGGAAAGTCTGCCGAACATGTTCTGCATGGTAGCAACGTAGACACCAATTGACTCATCCTTCCCTTGGGTACGTCGTCGAATCTCTTCTAAAAGAAGATCATCGTAGTTGGGAGGGAGAAACTCCAGTTTCAATTCCCTCACCAACTCTGGCCACGAGGAAACAGTCCGCCTAATCGCCCTAAACCAGAGAAGCGCCTTCCCAGTAAACAAATCCACAGACGACCTAAACAATTGGGATTCACTAATCCCCCTAGCTTCCCTAAGTTCCTCTACTCTTTCCAAAAATGAATTTACTGATGCCCCGCATCGTTCACCAGTAAATGTTATATTCCACTTGGAGAGGTTTTCGGGCTTCTCCGAGTGGATAAAAACGCGTTCATCAGCAAAGGTATTTGGATTAATACCCAAAACCGATGCTGACGTCGATGGTGTTACTCGTTGCGGCTCTACTGGCCTTTGTTGCTGTTGTTGTAGTTGTTGTTGTTGTTGGACGACATGTTTGTCGTTAAGAGTTGCGTCATTCTCGCAATCACTTTCTTCATCCTCGCTATCCTCTAACTCCCCGAGGATGTTGACCAGTTCGGTCTTCAACTCTTTCTTTAGCTCCGTCTCAGCTTCCGTCATAGCGCGAGACCTCCCTATCCTATTAACTGACCAATCTATTTTTGTCAGAATCTTCTTAAATTCTGGAGATCCCCGCTCAGGGTGGCTCGCTACGAGCGCTTTGATCTCCATAATCTTTTTCTCAACTGCGTCCCTATCCTGCTCAAAACTAAATGGATACGTGTCCGCTTCCACGACGGAACCACGTCGCTCCATTGCCCTAGCTGCCCTAAGCGATTTACGCATTGAGTCGACGTCGCCAACCGACAACCCTTTGCGCTCAATTTCGTAGACTAATTCGTCCCTAGCTAATCTATTTATTTCCATCGTGTACTTAATAATAATAAACGAAAGGAAAACGACCAAAAATTAAGCGATTCGATCAAAAAAGAAAAAAAAACCCAAAAGAGTATTGTTGTCGATGAAATGTCGATACAATAGACAGAACCAAAAGAATTACAACCGAATCACAAACGAAAAGTAGAAAAAAACACGAAGCAAAATATACAACCCAAGTTGGCAAAAAGTTAAAAACACTTTATGTTGGCAAATCCACCAACTTCCACAATTATCCCCAAATGATTCAATTGGAAAAGATTTAAAAATAAGAATCGTAAAAAGAAATCGTGAAAATAATCGTAACAAAATAAATCGTAAAAAGACCCAAAAAATTACACCGACGGCAACACTGTTGTGAAAGTATATCACAGAGTACCACTGGTTACGTATATATGTATATAGCAAATGAATAATCCCGCTTGAATAACTAATACGACTGTATAATTATATGTATATAATAGTTTAAATAGGTACTAATAAAATATGTATATATAGGTAATATAACGACTGTGCAATTAAAGCCGCAAAATTGAAAATCAAAAAAAAGAAAAACAAACCACCTACTTGGTTATTTCCACTGTGGGAAATCTTACTCTGCTTCTATTTCTTTCCACGGAAATCCAATAACAATTCCTCAGGATTTTCAAAACAGGAACTGCTTCCACTGCTTCAACTTTTAGGTTCCAGAGATATTTTTCCCACTTATTAAACGAATCCTAAAAGAAAAACAACAAAAGTAAATAGCACAAAATAGCAACACACAACACTTCCCTAAGAACAGCACACAAGAATAACACTTCACAAGTGAAAACTTTTGGGGTGGGAATTGTGTACCACACAAATTCCTTAGAAAGACACAATATATGCACAAAATTTTCCAAAAATTGCCCCACGTCGGGTGCCAAATGTTGCAAATATATTTTCTTTACTATTATCCGCGATCAAACTACTAAATTAACATTAATTTGGCGAAACAAAACGAAAAGAAACCCAAAATGCAGTCGCCACTGCCCGAGAGGAAAAAAATCGAATGGTTGTCTGACACTTGCCAGAGATCAGAAACGAAGATCGCGAACAATTTGCAACCGCAGCCTATGAGAGGGCTACGTTTAGCTACGCTCAGCGAAAGGGGTGGGTTCGATGACTTCGAGCGCACTTTACCAGTGTGCTTATCGTTTGGCCGTGCCACTCTAATAGTTGACAGAATCACTGTAACTTTCCTTTGTTTACCAAAAATGGGCGCCACGTAATTTTTTTTTGTTTGGATAATTACGAAACCGGATGAATTCTGAAATTTAAGAAGGAGCAAACTACAAGAAAAACCCAATGGTTTCAAAACGTTATAAGGCTCCGTTGGAGCGCGGTCTTTTATTAAAAATGGATTTTCTTTTGTATCTAAATGTTTGGCCGGCAAAATATTATAAAATTACGATACCGAACTTAATTGTGTAGACCGTTGAAGTGGTCCGCTATCACGTTGTCTCGAATATTCTCAACTGTTATTTACGGGTCGCGTGTCCCGCTTTTCTCGGGAATTTACCGAAACGAAAGCCTACTGAAATCTTGTTTCACAAAAACCTAACTACCGGATTTTACTGATAAAACCACTCTACTTATCTTCTTTCTCAATGCCTGTTGAATTCCTTGTTGCTTTTCCTCTGTTAGTGTCCTTCCGATACTTTTGTTTCTTTGTTTTCTCTGCTCTTTGTCCGTCCACTCTAACCTTCTTCTCTTGCACAATACCCGCCTCACTGTTTTCCTTTTTCACTAATACTTTACTTTACTATTAATTTACTTTACGATCCTGCCACGAATTATTACTTTTTCCAATGAAATAAATTAGCCAAAAACAAAATCTCAATTCTCGTTTTCTCAAACTTCAATTAAACAAACTTGATCACAAGCTGGTCAGCCAAGAAGTGCCTTCCAGGTTTTTTTCTTTGTTTTGAAGTCGCTTGGCTTCCCCACACACACTCTCTCATACATTCGCTGGTATTTGTACTGTGGGATCTTTAAAATGGCATTCAGCAATGCCTCCCACAGCCATTTACCACCACATTCAAACATACTAGCGGGCTAAACGGTCATTTGTGTGCGACACCAATGCGCTGCCGTAACCCGCTAGTCCTCTCAAACTTTCCATTTGTTTCTCTCTCTCTATATACTGGGATTCACTTTCTTGGGATCCTTCCAGTATCGCTGGAATGCCAGCCGACTTCAAACTTATTTCTCTCTTCAGAGTTCCCTTTTCTGTTTATGTGTTATCTTTGGTAGTTAGCCAAAGATAATAAAATTGTAAACAAATAATTCGTGGAAGAATTTTTTTTTCCGGCATTTTCCCACGAATTGTAATAATAATAATAATAATAATACTAATAATATTCAAAACAAAAAGAAAATAAAAGAAAAGAAGAATGGAGGTGGACAGAAATCAACCCCGACCCAGTTATACTTATTTCCCTCCCCGTGGGAACTCAAAACAACCCCTCGCAAGCTAACCAGGAATTCAACAGGTATTGTTTCCTTTCTAATTGTTTTACCGAAAGTTCTAATCTATTTCTGTGGGCTTTCGCGCAGATTTGGGGATGAGATTTGTAGATAGCAGACCATTCCTTACAAATTTGTTATATTTACGGTGGGCTCACGGCCATTAAGTGCAATCGCGATTTCTTGTGTTTAAGTTCTTGTTGTGTTGTTTTTGTGGTTGCCTTCTACTACTCGTGGTAGGATCGCCAATTAGTTTGTGTCGCTGTCGTCCAGTTTTGTGTTGTGTTGTCTCTCGTCACACTCTATTTCGTGTGGGTTCTATTTTTGGAGGCATGTTCTTATGTGGCGGTCCACCAACACACCCCTGTTGCTCCTCCGTTGCTCCATCGTCGGGGCATTGACTTAGGGATCGTCTTCCCTATGCCCATCGAACCTGACTCTCTACCGTGGGGACGGTAGTTTAAACGAAGAGTGTCTTTTAACTTGGCGGTCCGCCTACACTCCTCTGCTGCTCCTTCGTTGCTCCAGCGGCGGGGTGATTTGTGAAAGAGATCGTCGTCTCTCCACCCATCGAACTCAATGTTTTGTTTTCGTCACTTTGATGTGGTGTGACGATTGTTGGGGAGTTTACTTTGGCTGTCCGCCACCCCCTTTCTATAGACATGTCGAATTCTTTGTCTATATAATTATCCCCCGGTGGAGTGTTTGATAAGGGGATCGTCCTCCCCCCACTCTTTCGTCTTTGCGTGTCTCCATCCGACCCTTAATCGACGGTTGCGAGTCTCCCTTCCGTCCGAAGGGCTGCGCAACCGGAACTTTCGTCTTCTGCTATTCAGACCGCCCGTCTGAGTTTGTGACCGCCTTGTCACTTTTGTGTACCTGTTGGTGGTACCCTAAGGATCCGAGGAGGTGGTCCGAAGGTTGATGGGGACCTCGGATGCCCGTCCACATCCCGGGACCTCGAGCACCCACCCAAGAAACAGAGGGACCATGGTCAGGAAAGAAAGGAAAACGAGAGCAGACCTTGTTGCGGTAAAATTTAACGCAACAAAGTGATGCAGAGCATACAAACATACATGTACATTCACAACATGAATATTTCCTATACGAATTTAATTGCATTTTATAATTTCTTATAAAGGAAAAATCCTTACATGTCTTCGTTGAATATGACAACTTCATCGCCTATCGCACGAGCAAGGATAGAGGACTTGAACATAAATATCGTGGATGCATTTCTCTAACATGTCAAACTGACTTTGCCCTAGATGGCAGCATATTTGCTTTGATGAGGCTCCTAATCGCTATAAAATATTCTGGATCTTTTCAGTGCTATTCAATGAGCATTTCAGGTAAATATTTATAATTCTTATCAAAATTGCCTGTTGACGATTTGCTTTCTTTGTTTTTTAAGGGAGAGTATTAAGACAAGTTTTTTCTATCAGCGGAAAGGAATTCATTCAAATTAATCAACATACTATCGAAGTGATACGGGTGACAAGATCCACCTACGAATATGCAACCGGAAGAAAAACGGATGCCTCAGAAACGCTCTTCTTTCCCACAGGAGGCATGGTTTATCATACGTGGACAAATTCTCGATACATCGTACACATCGATCCAATACTGTTAGCCCATCAGCAGAAATTGAATCCCTGCATGGAACTTACATGGAAGTCAGACTCCATACTATATAGCATGTTTGAGTTCGAAACGGAGCAATTGAATTGTTCACTGCATAAATATTTGGACAGCTACCCTGAAGTCATGGAACTTCTGAATGATTATATGATAGCCTTATTCCAGAGAAAGCCAAAGTCGGTAGTAAAATTTACATGTGAATTTTTTGAACATGTTTGAATTTGAGGAAGTCACCCTAGAAACGAGAAACAAATTTGTTTGGCTTTGAAAACAACTTCTGAAAATGTTTTTCTATTATACGAGTATTGTTTAAATTGTGATTTTTCCGGAAAGTTTGTGGCTACATATTTGCAGATAATTACTGAAAAATCGAACTTCTTAAATATATCCCTCTGTTTCAAAATTACTATTGTACGTAACAAAAATATATTAACAATTTAATTCAATAAAAATATATGAATAAATAAATCTGTTGTAGGCAACGGTGAAGTTCCGCAATGTCAGGAGAAAATAATTCAAATCAAATGAGCGAGGTAAGCATTTTATTTTACAAAACATTCAGTTTAAATGCACAGAAGGACAGGGCTAGTATATTTTTAAGTGGCAAAGCCTTTCGTTTCCTTCGATAAGACATGTGCTTTAATTTCGTTAGACAAAGCTTGTAAGATCTCAAAGGAGTTTCATCTTCCCTAATGGCTTGGATAAAATAAGTCTCCGTGGCTGTAGACCCAATAAGCTCTGGTGCGTTCTTGTATTTACTAAAGCAACTGAATAATCAGGTCGGACACCTTTTAAAACACACATAAATAATTGTACGACCTTTTAAACCTATGCACTTACTTGAACTTAGGTCCTCCCATTTTTTTCGTCGTAACCGCCCTAGTCGAAAATTTTATGGACCGTGTTATTGACGGTCGATTATTATGATTACTTACTTACTTAAAGTGGCGCTACAGTCCGGGGTGGACCTGGGCCGGAGCATTCGTGATGTCCATTCGTCTACATAACCCAGCCACCTCAGTCGTTGGACCTTCACTCTTCTGACTAGGTCGATGTCGCTGTACAGTTCGTCGTTGTACCTCCTTTTACTTTTACCGTCAATGCAGACGGGACCAAAAATAACTAGGAGAATTTTTTTCTCGAAACAACCGAGAGTTACCTCATCCGATTTTGATAGAGTCCATGCCTCTGCGCCATATAACAGGACTGGGATGATTAGGGTGTTATAAAGGGTCACTTTAGTTGTTCGAGAGAGGGCCCAAAGAAAGCCCAAAGAAACAGCGATTGGCAAGAGTAATTCTACGTTTAACCTCAGCGTGTCGTTGTCTGAGTTCATAGCGGAGCCTAGGTAGACAAAGTCCTTAACCACCTCAAAGTTATATCTGTCTATTGTGACGTTCTGTCCGAGCCGTCGGTGTTGGGTGTCCTTTTTAGTTGACAGCATATACTTCGTCTTGCCCTCATCAACCGCCAAACACTTCTTCGCCGCCTCAGTCTCAATACTCACAAACGCGCCATTTACATCACGCTGATGCGTTCTGCCAATTATGTCAAAGTCGTCGGCGTACGCAAGTAATTGGACGGACTTTTGAGTTTTGCACTATTCTTTCAAGAACCATGTTGAAGAAGTCACATGACAGCGCATCCCCTTGTCTAAATCCTTTTTTGACATCGAAGGTCTCGGTGAGATCTTTACCTACCTTGATGGAGCAGCGTGCATTCTCCATCGTCATCCTTCACAAACGGACGAGTTTCGCAGGGCTGCCAAAACTAGACATTGCTCTGTATAGCTCGTCCCTATAAATGGTGTCATAGGTTAGGTTGGGTAGGGTGTGAGTTCGTCACAAGGACCAGGAACCATATTAGGCCCATCGCCATCCCTATAAAATAAATAAATAAAAAAATAAATGCTGTCATAGGCGGCCTTAAAATCGATGAAAAGGTGGTGGGTATTGATTTGAAGTTCCTGAGTTTTCTCCAAGATCTGCCGCAGTGTGAATATTTGGTCTATGGTGGACTTTCCTGGCCTGAAGCCACACTGATATGGACCAATCAGGATCATTGTGCTAACGTGCGAAATTTTTCGTTTCGTCATTAACGTAGGAATCCAGGGATCTCTATGCAGATCTTCCTTTCTGATATCCCACCGCGCGTTCACGAATTATGTTGTCACTTCAAAGGTCCGTATATATTTGCTTTTTTAAGTTATTCGCATTTCTTATTAACATGCGACTTCTATTTTAAATTTGCTTTAAATTTGCAATTTGGACCATATTTATAAATACAGGAAAGTTGTGAAAACCCACGTGTACCGAGTTTGGTTCATTAAGAGCAACTCGACGGATTTTGTCTGTTCATTGACCCGTTTGAGCGCCTTGTAATATTTAGCTTCTTTATTCCGTCAGTCATTGTACCGGCCGACAGTATTGCGGTAAATCACGTGTAAATTAATGTCGTTTTCCATTGGGCAAAAAGAAGCGTCCGGGAGAGTCCGGAATCGAAGAAATCACTTCTGAAACCGTTCCATTGGCACAAAAAATACTCTTCTGGTGATTCTGAGAAGAGAAATTCGCTTCTAGATTTGAAGTCAGAATCCACTCAAGAAGCACTAACACAAGTGAAATTTGTGTATTTTATACAAGTCAGCTGACGGCAGCCGTAGATTATTTTTTGGCATTTCACCAACACATTTGTGGATTCATCCAAAAGCAGTTTTCTTGTTCCATTGGTTTTCAGAATGAGTGAATCCCCGAGTGAAACCAATGGAAAACGACATAAGAGTACAAGAACGGCCCAAGAACGGCTCTAACGATTTCAACTAAAATTGAAATTTGAGCTTAAATAGAAAATTGTACTTATGACTTATCTTAAAAACGGCTTTTGACCAAAATAAGTAAGTATTCTTAGTAAGTGTTATAAGAACTTCTGAAAAATGATGACCAAATTCCAAAATCACCAAAGGTATATTTTTGTCAGCCTTACATTGTTTTTTGATTATGAAATACCATCTGAAATAAATACTCCTAAGCTAAAAGTGCTTAGCTATTTAGTTTAGCTTCTGATTTTTTTTTGCCTGCATACCTAAACAAATATAAAGAATCAAAATGTTTATATGAACGAGAAAGTTTCGTGTGACCCAGTCTTTTCCTCGAGATACGACTCTACATGGTTTGTTTATAAATATTCCAAGATATTGTTCTTATTTTGAACTTAAAGGCCTTCATGGCGCCTTATTCTTGAAAAGCTTTCAAGAATACGGGAAACTATAACTTTAGTTAACGGTAGCAGATCTTTTTTGGTTCTTTGCAAACAAACAGATGTAATTAAATAATCTTTAATCTTAAAGGCTGTTAAATACAAGTTTTTGCAACTTGTTCACGAAAAAATATTTGTGATCTCTTTCTGTTAATTCGAATATGGGAAGATTCCACTCATTTTCGAACTCGCCCCTCTCAGCTGCAGTTTTGATATGTCGGCTTTTATTCCCGCAATTTCTTAAAAGTAAAAATAAATCCCATAAATATTTTCTCCAATATAACCTATGTGTTTTTTTTGGCAATTACTAATTCAATATAACCTCTTGTAATAACCAAATATTTATTAATTTGTTGAAGTGCTTTAGGAAAGCTTCTAGAGTAATGCCTTGTTATTGAAAAAATAAATAAGATTTTGTGTCCAGATTTGCGTTTGCATTAGAAGTTTCAATAGTATACAAATTATTTTGCAGTGTCGAGTGCAAAATGTATACGAAAACTTATTGAATATATTTGGATATATTTCTGTTAAGTAACAGATTCTTCCATCCATGTTTGATTTTCCCCCTAAAACATCTGTTTTAGGACTACACAGTACACAGAGAGATGATTTATAGCTTAAATAACTTAGGATAAAGTACGTATAACCGCCTCATAGAGTTCTTTCCGAAGTTAGTGCTTCTATACAGCTTCCAATCACAAAAAGTTGACTCCATGACAGTTTATTGCTTCTAAAGAAGCTCCTCGAAAACGCTTCCAATCACAAGCTTTACCGAAACAATTTACTTTCCACATCTCATCACACATACAGGTCTAATAGAGATCTTACCGAAACTTATTTCCATATTCCTCTATAAGGCCTGTAAATATACTTCGCAAAGGTCTTACAGAAGTTATTTTCCGAAGCGATTACTTCGAAATTGCTCTACTTCGGTTAACAAGTACTATAGAAACTCTACCGAAGTTCTTGCCTACAGAAATTACAAATCTGAACCTTGCCGAAGTCAAATTGTTACTTGGGTCTTTCTTAAAACGATTCTAAAATCTGTATCAATTGTAGGTTTTATTTAACAGAATACGTATAGGTACTGTAAGTACGAAAAAAAAAACACTTGATACCTCTGCTGTAATAGGATGAAAGAATTTTAAAAACTGATAAAATAATTTATGAATCTGTTAAAATAAAAGCAAACTTTCAGAGGTATTTGAAATTAAGCTGCACCATTTGACATTTAAATATACTCCGAGAGTATTTCCAAATTTTTTTTTTAATTTGCCCTATATTTCATCCTCAAGTAAAAATTTTAAAAACCCTTGTAAACTTGTATCTGTTTTTTTTAACATTTTAGAAAACGGAAGCTAATAATATTGATAACTCAAAATTTGTTGCGTGCTATTTGCCACAACCGAATGATGATATTCCATCCAAGGATCATTTGCAACCAATGGGTCCCGTCAGCTATTGGGCAACTGGAAAGGTTGACTGGAGTCCGTTGGCGGGCCTAACGGGGACCAGACCCGTTGTTGATCGTTACTCAATAACTCGTTTCAGCACCAATGAATGGCGAGCGAAAAACAAAGAAATTATCGACAACGTATATAAAGTCTTAACAGATACTGACAAGTAATGAATCTGTACATTACTATTAAAATAAAATCAGAAATAAATATTGTTTTTCTATATAGAAATGCCTACAACTCGAAAGCAACCATGGCAAGGACGTTCGCTCTCGTCGAAAAAACCCAGGGGGAGAGTACAGCTAATATGAGGGAAAGAGCGAAACTTCTTAATAAGTGGAAAACTACACTAGAAAGAGCAATTTCTGCAATGATAGACGAACTTGCTACCCTTGAAGAGGAAAGGGTGAGAGTAAAAAAATCATTGGTCATATTGGGAATTCCTGAGTCGATTGGTATTGCTTCACCAAGATAATCAAATAATATTTATTTCTAATTGTTACTTACCTAACTCTTATGAAAAGCCAAGGAATGTATTGAGAAACGAGCTGGACGTCCGGAGACTGAACTAGTTCGCGACAATCCCGAGGAGGAACTGGTTAAGGAACTAGCCCTCATATCAGAAATACGAACAACTCTTAAGAAAACCCTTGCTGACATTGAAGAACAACAAATCGAAAATAGAACAGCACGTCAACGCTTGGAATATGACTGGAGTGACAAAAAGGAGTCCTACGATCTGGAATCTATTAACTGTGGTCTTAAAAATAACTCCACAACAATTATGTTTCGACCTGGAGTTACCAGAATGCCTGCTGAGTAAGTTTACAAAAAAAATGTATTTGTGTTTCTCTGCTGTCAAAAGTTATGTATTTGGTAACTGGTGTAGGGGTTGTCATCTTCATTCTTATATATAATACACATAATGTACTCGACACATTAATAGGCTTCATTTTGCCAACAATGCCCTTTTTAAAGTGATTGGCGCAATTTGTATACCTAGGGCCATAGGGTAGATAGCTTCCAAAATGTACAGTACAATTTGAAATTTGAAACAAATTTTAAAATAATCGTCCATAGCAATGCATCCGTCGGAAAGGAAAGATCTCCGCAGCGTCGAAACCTCAAATTACACTAGAGGTGTCCGATTTCCCACAACCGTTTTCGGAAAAGAATAATTTACTTCCAATGACGCATTGATTTTAAATTGCCTCGCTTAATTGACGAATGGAAAAGTTCTGCGACATCTGGTGTATAAAAAGAATATTTAGAGAATTATACCAGTCTGTTAATTTTGTCGAGAGTTTGTATGAGGAATAGGTGTATTTGATGTGAGTAAATAAAATATTTAAAATTTAAAAAAAAATGTAAACACTAGATATTTCTATTGTCAGGAATATGTTCAGTGCAATTTTATCGGGTAACACTACTAAAAAAGTAGTTCAAAGTGGAGTGAGCACAAACAATAAGTTGGCAATACTAGGTTCATTTTTTAGCTTTGTTTCTATGACTTCGTGGCTTTTTAACTATAAAATAAAAATAAATTACGGAAGATGGTTAACGTTCCCTCTATTTCAAAATGTTGAAATAAAGCCTGCATTCACATATCATCAACAATCTTCAAACTCACTTTTTAAGTAGAAATTCTTTTATTTTAATAGGGAGTTAAGATTGTAGGTTTTACAATAAATTTTTAGCAATCAATTCTGTATTAAATACAAATATGGCCCAGCTGCCGAAATCTATAGCAACTTACCGATGCAACCTCCAGGTTTCAGCCTGCATTCGTCAATTGTTTGTTCGCCACTGATTGTTGTCGAATGATTACTGAAAACAGTTGTTATTATAAAGCTGTCAAAAATGTCACTGAAAAACAAATGCAAAAGGCTGGAGTATTTCGAACAAATGTTCGGAAGAAAACTTCGATGCAAAAATCATCCGAATCGTATAAAATCCGAGAATTTTCACTAGGGCCGAATGTGTGAAGAAAGCATACCTTCTGATTAAAGGACAAGCTGCACTGAAAATAAAACCCTGATATATTTGATAGAAATGAGGCTTAATTCAACAATTGTTTTTTGTCGATATACGCCCAAAAAAATGTTTCTATCAGACTGATAAAATATTAGTAAGTCTTATCTTGTCTTAAAGCTTTTGTTGTGATAATAAAAAAAATTGCTGTGTTAACAAAAATGGTTTCTTGTACGTATAAAACTCTCTTGCTTTTACAAAGAAATTTGGTCTTTATATTTTGGTCAAATTAACAATAAATTGGTAGATAATAATATCAAAATAGTCTGTCTATTCTGTATTGTGTTTTGTTAAATTAACAGTAAATATTGTTGAGTGCACAGAAATATTTTCTGACTGCCGTTGAATCTATAACCAGATTGTTGGTTACATACAGCTAGGTTCCAGAATTCGAGTGAAATAAAATCGTAATCGAAATTGCAAATCCAGTGAATTCATTTTCAGCGTTCTACATTACGACCGATTTGGTCGCTTTGAATTTTTTTCGAAATCACTTTTCGTAAAATTGAAAAAAAGCTGAAATCTGTCATTTGAAACGTTACACAAATATAATTTTGATAAATAAAGTATGCTGAAGAAAAAATGAAAAGACGTAGGTATGCTGAGGGACCATTCAAATTCATTGGAAATTGCATTCTTCCACCCAGTCACGTCCTTCTGGGATGGACCATGGCTATTGAGATCGGTTTTAGCTCGTTCAACAGAGCATCTGCGGCAAAACATAAATTTAATGAATAGTGCATCCTGCGCAGTGTTCTTGATAAATTTATACAAAAATTGTTACCTATTCTATCCTGAAATTATTATAATTTAAATAAATAAATAATTATTATTGTTCACATACATTTTTAATGGTCTGTCGTCCGCTTTGCACTATTTCACCCTGATAGAGTTGAACGATTTGAAATCACTTGAAATTCGACGAAATCGAATTGTGGAACACAACAATTTCACTTTTTCTCAATTTCGAAAAATTTGAAATCGAAATCGATTATAGTGAAATGTATAACACAAAAATTTATTTTCGATCGATTTCGATTTCATTTCGAGTGAAAGTGAAATGTGGAACCTAGCACATTTTGTCCGCTCCAGCATTTTAATTTGTTGATTCAAGCTTAGTACGCTGCTCGAGCTAAACTAAATTGTAGCTGCTCTCCAACTTTTCTCTCCTAACATCAGCTAAAATCCTAGCTAAATTTTGACATAGAGAGCGCTGTGGATAAGTGTCACAAAAATCAGCTGTTCTTTGAAAAAACCTTCTTTGATTCAAAATCTGCAAGCCTTCATGTCGATGCTTGTTGCTCCACCACCATCACTAACTTTTTCTGAGGACTTCTCGGTTATTTAAATGAAAGACTCTAGCTCCCGGTACTCCTCATCGAGGTGCTCATTAAAATCAATTTACACAGCAGAACAACAGAGCAGAGCAATCTGCCAACATTTAGCTTGAAAAAATGTCCCGACCCATTAAATGCGTGCGCTAAATTTTGACAGATACATGAAGGACATTCGAGCTGCGTACCACTCGGCTAAAGGGATTCGCTTAAATTTAGCTCAGCTCTTTTAGTGGCGCAGTGGCTTAGAGTTAGTGTGTTGGACTACTAAGCGAGGGGTCCCCGGTTCGAATCCCGAAAGAACCAAATTACATCGCGAACGTCTGACAAACATCCGAGAGTAAAACTGTCACGAAAGAGCTTCTCAATTAGCCGTTTGGACTCGGCGTAAAATTGTAGATCCCTTCCATTCGTCCCAAAAATTGAAAACTCAGACAAAACGAATGTTTGTGAGAAGCTAGGCCTTGGGTCACAGACCTGTCGGGCCAAAATATTTATTTATTTTTTTATTTATTATTATTTATATTTTACAATATAGTTTAAAGCTATTTACATTTGGAGACCAAAAATTAAACACTGCTTGCAGCATTTGACGAAACAACTTTTCATTTCGTGATCTTACATTTACAGGCAAGCATCCGAACAATTTTGGGAGCACTTCACAAAAGAAACTCTGGAGGAATGTGAAAAATGCCGAATAAAGTCCATAACATTGCGTGGTACTTTGGCTTCTATATTGCTGAACGCAGCTAGAGACCTTCGGACCCAAGCCGATATTGTAGAAAAAGCTATGATCTGTCGCATTAATTGCACTCAGGAAAACGTTCAACGTTTGGAAAACGAATTAAGGGAGGTGAGTTTGCAACATTAACACATTTTTTAAGCAATGTTTAATATTGATTCTTACGAGTATGACCTTATATAGTTTTTCTCCTCACTGCGCAAGCTACCTAGTTAAAGCGTTAGTGTCCTTCATAGTAGACTACAGATACCATTTGTTTTTTTCTACACATGAACAAGCTTTTTTGAAAGTTGAAGATCAATTTGATTTATCTGAAACTGATTAAAGCTTTTTGATTTACAGTGGTTTTCAATTATAGTTTGAAAAATTTGTAAAATTATTAAAAAACATTTCTGCATGTCTATATTATTTGCATTATTCGTTTACAGTGTCTTAACAAACTGGCAGATACGGAGACTCGAATCGATAAAATGTTCAAAGCTGTACGGAGTTTTGATGCTGCTATGAAAGTGGCACACACTCGTCTTGACAATCGCAGTTATCGGCCACATGTTGAAAACTGCCGTGATCGAGCTCAATCGGCTCTCATAGATGAAGTCAGTACAATTCAGAATGGAGTATCGGGTATGTTAGCTGCCTTAAGCGAAGCAGAGAATATAAAGAACCAATTGATGCAAACTCGTGGAAGATTGGAGAGGGAAATCATGCTAAAGCGGCGAACACTTATGTTGGACAGAGAAAGGTGCATGCTCCTCAGATCCCATTATCCTTCTGCAACAGCATTAAGTGGGACAGTCAACATGTAAATAAACCATTACGATCAAAAGAACAAAATTATGCACAACACGGATGAAATAAAAAAGTTATAAAAAAAAATGTGTTGAATTTAGTCACAAAAGTTTGGTTAATTCTAAGGACACTCGTACTATATAATAGGTCTGATAATGAATTCGAAACACATCAGTCAAATTTAGTCAAACTTCGTTCCTTTACGCAAAAGTTGGGCAGAAAAGAGCCACAAAGAGAGAACAAAACATTTCCCCTTCATAAAAAACCTGCAAATAATAGCCCAAGAAATTTCTTCGGGCTATTTTGTTATAACTGACTCTAGCTGTCAAATCTCTCAAAAGTCAATTTGAATTGGCTGTTTATTTCGGTTTGGTTTATTGAGTGCTGAAATTTGTAATTAAAAATTTAAAAATCGGCAAGAAAAATAAATATTAAACTGTATCCGAGTGTTTTTCAACGTCTGCAAACTGGTATTTTTTTAAACCCACCAACGTTTATTTTTGAATATTATTTTTCTTTCCCGCACATCTTTTTAACAAACATGCGAAACTTTCGTTCCTGTACTTTTTGGTTATATTCTCTTTTTCTACATTTTGTAGATCTAATTCGTCGGTTGTATTTAAAAGATATTCGGCCCTAGCGAGGTATCCGTCGGAACGGAAAATTCTCCGATTTTATACGATTCGGAGGATTTTTGCTTCGAGGTATTCTTCGGAACATCTATTCGGAATATTTCTCCGACAGTTTGTAACTCATATCGGCATATTCCGTTGAAGTGCGATGAAGCGCATTTTTTTCTTCAATTTTTGACAGCTAGGTTCCGATATCTTCCGACAGAAATTGGTTGCGGAATTAGTTTACGATTTGGATTTGAGCCTCCGACAGAGTATGCGTTGAGGAGAATTTTCCGTTCCGACAGATACCTTGCTAGGGTTGATTAATTTCGGCTCTAGTGCGCAATTTGTTTACAATTTTTAACACTTTTACGGTTCGAGACAAACTTTGAATATTATAAAAATTAACACATGTTTGCTATGCCAAAATTATGAGTAAACCCTAGTATCCGGCTCGCGCTAAATCTAAGCGTCCCTAGTCTCCACTTCGATTCTCCACACACATGATGTAGATGAAACAAAAACCATATTTTCACGATAAATGGCTGTAAACTTAATTTGTTCATTTAATTGTAATTAGAATTTTCGATCGCAGTAGTTGAGGAGGTATCTCCAAAACTTCGATATACTCATTTTCACAGATGGTTCCAAAATTAACTGTGGAGTGTGGCAGGCGTCTTCTCATCCCGTACTAGATGTTTCCATGTCTTTTCGCCTACCCAACACAGCCAGCGTCTTTCTGGCTATTGGGGTGGCGTGTAGTCTAGTTATGAACCGTACGACATCCGATAAAAAAATAGGCGTTTCGTTGATAGTCAGGCCGCGATTAAGGCCTTGGTGTCGGTCAGGTCTTCATCTAAACTTGTTGTGGACTGCAGGGAGAAACTGGCCAGGGCAGGTCATCGGTTTGAGATCATTCTCGTCTGGGTTCCCGGCCATAGGAACATAGGGGACTGTGAAAGCCGATGAACTTGCCAGACGTGGCTCTGCTCTGAGTGTATCTCATGCAAGGGAAGTTTTTCCTCCGCTGGGATACGTAAAGAGAGAAATTCTCCTTCACTACACCGCAGGGGCCGTGTCTAGATGTGTGAATCACCTCACAAACTGCGTCATTTCTTGAAATATTTGGCCAACATTCGACGAAGCCAGAACAAACAACCTCCTTTCCAGAACGCGTGCAGATGTCGCTAAACTTACGGCGCACGCAGCCAAGCTCGGCATCCCCCACAACACCCACTGTCGTAGCTGCGCTGACGCTAACAAGAGTGTAACGGTTTTCCACCTTCTTTGTGAATGTCCGGCTCTAGCTTAAATCAGATACAGTGCCCTGGGTAGTCCTTTCTTTGACCATCTATCGGCCATCTGAGGCATCCATTTCAACAACATCATCAAATTTCTCAACTCCTCAGGCTGGTTTTGAGCTACCATTTCTGGATGGTGTATGTGCTGAGAGAATCCACAATAATATTAAAATAATAATGAATGAGTTCCCGTAATGTTTTCAAAACCAAAACTCATTTAACTATGCATTTTAAACTGCAGTGTTTCTTGAGTGAATAGAAAGAAATTTTGTTATGTAAAGTCTCGCTTTTGCGCGAATTTTTTCGTTATTTTGAACCGCGAAACTGCTTTTCCAACCGTTTTATATGACAGCTGCATTTTGTATCCGAAATCCGAATAGTTTTTGGTTCTGATTGTTCTGGTCAATTTTCTTATTCTGTACTGTCCGTGTGGAAGGAGTTAGAGAAATAATAGTGAAAGCCTTTAAAGGACACTTAGCATTTTGCAGAGACTGTCTGTTCCCGATGAGACTTCAAATCCACTCTTAAGAGAGAACTTCAGCCAAATTGAGCCCACAAATAGTGGCACGTAAGGTCATTTTGCTGTAACCTTCATAATACATCTTACCATCACTTCGTGTAATGAAATCTATTTCTTCTAGGTTATGTTTTATGTATTTCTAATTTGTCGTGGGCCTAAGGCTTAAGGCTGAGCAGCAAAAATTTAGGTAATATAACCAACCTAAGAATAGCATAGTAGATACAATTGTAGTCATCATTTTCGAAATTTTTGCTCAAGTAGGAACATTTAAATTCTGTGATAACGCGCAGCAAATCAATAAATTTCAACAAACCACTTTAATTATGTTTGTACATATTCTATTTATTCTATTAATCAACATTTACTATATAACCCAGCTGTTCCAATTCCCATTTGATCTTTTCATCGGATTTCAAACCCTCCAACCACATGGAATATGAATAGTCCTCATGGACGCCACCGTATCTATGTAAAATAGGCTTGAATGAATAAATAAACTTAATTTAGAATAATTGCTATGAATACATACCTCTTTGGCAAGCTTTTAGGATCAATAAACTTGTGCAGCGATTTCATGTCCGATCCATGGAGAAACAATTTTTCTTTCATTTTTGCGTCAAGTAGAGGCTTAAACATCTTTAATATGACATTAAAAATCCAACTTTGGTTGACCACATGTATAGCCGCAGTTCTCAATGGGTTGGACGTCTAAATTGAAACAAATGCATTTTTTTCTAATTTAAAACTCTGGCAAAAAGAAAAAAACACTGAAATTTTGTAAATTTTTATGGATCTCGAAATTGTTAGGTACAAACATTATAGACTATATAGACCTTAGAGCTTAGAATGGCCCGTACTCGAGCAGGATAAAAGAAAACAGAAAACAGACTGTATGTAAACCAGGGGTACCATTTTAAGTGTTCTCTTCCAAATTTATTGAAAAATTCGATATATGCAAGTAGGGCTTGCGATAAATCAAAATAAAAGAAAAGGTAAGTGGTATTTTATCAATATTTGGCTTTTGTAAAGCATATAACAAATAATAGAATTCTTTAAAATCTTTGACTTCAAAATTTTAATAAACTTATGTCCCTGCGCCTTGATTTAAAACCTTTAGATTTCTTTCTATGGATTTATTTAAAGTCAAAGATCAATGGCAACACCAAGAAGTTCACATCCATCCGTCCGTTGAAGAAGAGATTCACCGCTTCTTGAATCAAATTCAGCGGCATTTATGAAAATACCTAATTTAAATTTAAATTAAAACAATAATAAAGGGTTTTCCAATAAGAGGTGTTATTTTGATATTCAAAGAAAAATGTCTTTTTTTTTTTAGATAAATGATCGGATATTTATTTCATAATAAAGAGGAAGGTATGCCGTTAATAATGAAAAACAACATCAGCCAAAAGGCCACCAGGACCACGCTAACAGGACCATATCCTTTTCATGAAATTTTCCTTACCAAAATCGCAAAGTGGCTGCCCTATGTCCTCGATAGACTCACGAATTCCATCTTTGAAGTATTGAATCGACGCTGGGCTATTGGCGTAGAACTTACCTTTCACGTGGCCCCAAAGGAAGAAGTCGGAAGGTGTTAAATCACAAGATCTCGGTGTCCAATTGTGATCACCTCTTCGAGAGATAACACGGTCCGGAATCTTTTCCCGTAAAAGATCAATGGTTTCGTTGCTTGCGTGACACATAGCGCCGTCTTGTTGAACACTTTGGGCTACGGCAGCAATATTCTCAGTTGTTTTTAAGCGACGTGCACGGGTTTTATTCTTCACATCACTAACTTGTCCCAACAGCTCAAATTTTTCCACCAATTTCTGTATTGCAGTCCGACAAGGTGCTTCACGACGACCCAAAAATGCTTTTCAAATGTCAAAAAATAACAGCTTCAAAAGTGACAGCTACCGAAATAGCGGGCTATTCAAAATAACACCTTTTATTGGAAAACCCTTTATATAAGGGAGACAAAATCTGGTGTTTTCTATTTAATTCAAAACTTGCGTGCATTTTAAGGCACCCTTTACTTTTGACTACAGCAGCTTGTCGAGTATATTCTCGAATACATTTCGACATAGTCAATATAATTAAACATGTTTTAACTTTTAGGTAGCTGGCCAGATTTGGCCTAATAAAAATCCGTAAAAAAGCAACAGTTTTTATCAAGACCAATGAGTTTTTTCTTGAGAAGATAACCTATATTATGAACCGGTAAGTTATTTGTTTGAATACAGAGGCATACGATATTATTTCCCAAACCGAATTATGAATTAATAATATTAAAAAATAATTTAAAAAATATACGTAATCCAATATAGATATACATACCACGATAATCGCAATGATTTTTTGCGCAATACTTGGAGACAAATGGACAACATGATTCATGCTGAGACCACCCAAGTCAAATATTCCAACACCGCCAGTCACTTGGGAGATTGGTTCCATTGAGCCGATTTCAAGAATTATCATTATCAACTTAAAAATATCATCAGTTGACATTTTGGAGGGCTCCCAACTTCCGAAGCGTATAATCAAAACACGGCGTCCATGTTGATCTCTGTATGGAGAAACTGTCACCAACTTATATTCGGCTAGCTTGATTATGTCCATACAAGGAACTTTTTCATGATATTTACGATTTATTTGTCGAAATTCACAATAATTAAGTAGCTAGAATGAAATTAAAAAAATTATCTTTCATTATTTGCAATATAAGTAGTATAGGTAGTACATGGATGCTTTAACAGCCTCAGGGCCAAAAATAAATTGCTTGCCCTACTTCAAGGAGTTCGTTATAGGAGAAGCAAGTGCTGAATAGTTTTGGATAAACCGTCGATACCATCCCGATAACCCGAGAAATCTTCGGACCTGGCGAGGTGTCTTTGGTATTGGAAGATACTTTGTTCAAATTGGTTTTCAGGCACCCATCTCCAAGAATGAACCCAACAATGCAAAGGGCATAGTGTCTGTTTTTGCCGGCTTTCTTTCGCACTAGTACAACCGGGGAGCTCCAAGCACTGGAGATTTCCTAAATAACGTCTATCTGAAGCATGCGATCCACCTCAGCATAGAGTAGGCTTTGGATTGCTGGAGAGACGGAGTAGTGTCTTTGTTTTATTGGGACAGCATCACCGGTGTCAATGTAATGTACTTCTAACTTCGTCTGCCCTAGGCCATGATGGGCAAAGGACGGAAACAAAGACTTGACTTGTTCGAGATCCATTGACTGTACCTGCGTTAATAAATGCGCGTTTGGATTCAATGTTTTGTTTATGGGAACCTGAGCCAACTCCGGAACTATGTGGGGAGCTAGATAGAAGAGCTTCCAAAAATTAATGCCCAAATGAAGCTGTTGCTCTAAGGATGAAACGATAAGTAATTCCATTTCCTTTTCAATTTCATTGTATTTTAGTTTAACCTCAACTATACCAACGATTGCCTGTTTCTGACCGCTGATCGTACTGACGTTCGCAGCAAAAGGTTTGAAGGAAATCCAAGTCACCGGAACCCATGGTTGCTTCGGTATCTAAAAGGCCAAACACGGTGTGGGATCGTCAGCATTAAACACAGCCGTGGAGGCTATAGTTTTATGAAAGGTCTTTTCTGAGTAAAACGTTGCCTTAGTTTGAAGATTTTCGGCGGGATTTTTGTACTATGAAAAATTCGAAAGCGTGTTTCATAGTAATTTTTTAATCGCTTATGCAATGAAATCCGTTGTGGCATGGGTGGATTAGAGATGCTAGTTTTAGCCGGGAGGAGTCTAGATAGGATTTTTTTTGAGTTTGTGCTCATAGTTGGTAAGTTAATGTTATTGTATCTGCCAGTGAGACATGTTTTACTAAAGGTCCGGGCTTTTTGAGGGAGAGCAATTTTCCCCGGGCACCAGATTGCTACTCCGCCGGTTTTCCGAACACATGATGCAGTGAGGAGTAGTGGTATCCGGATGTCCACACCTGTAGCAAAATAGGACCCTTTGGGGACAAGGACATTGTTGATAATAATGACCAGTAGCTTTACAATTCCAGAACGATACATTGCTCATATCTTTAGGTCCCTTCAAGAATCTGGCGGGTTATTGATAAGATTAAGTTGGTTAACCCTTCTCGGGTACTGAGACTGGAACTGAGGCACTGCCCGAGTTCGTGTGTAATGTTCAATGCTGTATTTTCAATTGTACGGCGTGTATACACCATCTCCGCTAGTCTACAATCATCCATCTAGTAAGTCTCTAGGCTTCTAAACTGTTCGATGATAGCAATGCCGAGTTCTCGCCAACCTAATCGAGGGTGGGTTTGGATATATATCCAATACCATGATCTAACTTCACTATTAACTTTAATAAATACTTATGGAATAAAACAAAAGGGTATTAAATAATTTAATTCTTTAAATGTGTTACTTTATATGTTATTGGTTTATAACTAGAAACCTACGTATTTAAAGTTACTGCCAGTTCTGTTTGCCAGTGCAAGCCGCAGAAGAAAATAAAACTGCTACCCAATCTCATCTGGAGAGAAAGCAATTTATAACTGTTATCATCAAACTATAAAATAACAATATTATTTAAATTAAACAGGGAAAATGCGTTTTACAGCTTAATAAGTTAGCTGATAGAAGGTGTGTTTTATTGAACATCTATATCAGCAAGGCAAAGTAGAATCTTTAGCACGCAAGTTCAACAACTACACTCTACTTGATAGTTTCAAGTACCATAATATAAAAATATTTATCCCAAGTAGAAGTGACTTGACGTGAGCAGTTCATGTTGGATGATTCTAATGATTTATTTTTGAAATTGCCAGCAAACGCTTTAAGTCGCACTTTAAGTCGAAACACACACAAAATTATACCTGTTTATAACACCTTAGTAAAAACAAGACATATCTGTTTTAATTCATTCGTCTTCTTTACTACCTATTCAATACAGAGCCTAATCCAGTAAATATATTGCAGAAAACAAGTGGTTCGATGCAAAGTTCGATATTGATAAAAAACAAGTCAAGAAGGTAAAGGAGGTAACAAATAGTTTTTAGGTTAAAAAAGCGACATTCTTAAAACTTTTTAAGCAGAAAATAAACATGGTCCAAGATGACATTGAATGGGGGCAGATCGATAAAAAGACAAGCATCACTTATACCCAATAAAACGTTAGCAGGTTTCTTTTGAAATTTGTTCTGGTGGTTTAACCTTCAAATTTTTGTTTCGCAGTCTATCACACTACCAACCGCGTTCATAACAACAACTATCCTAGACTTACCAATTTATAACTTTGCTCAGTGTTCCAATATCGCGCACGTAGAAACTTCATAAGATATTCGTCATCCATTCGATGTGGCGTAAATTCGGATTTTTCTGAAAGTCAAGCTACGTATTATATTTTACAAATAGGATTCTACTTACGTAAAATTAGTCCGCGTAGCTGTTCAATAAGCTTCAACTTGGTTTCTTCATTTTCTCCCTGCGCTTTGGCTACTTCTTTAATATCAGCCGGCAGTTCTTGATTTAAGTTCAATTTAAATACAACACAGTTCGTCATTCTTCACTAAAAATATTTGTATTCTAAACAAGGTAACGGTATTTTTAATGAGACAATAATTGGCAACACGCTTTCTCCGAAAATCCAAAACGCCCACAAGTTTGAAGTCTTAGCCAAAATCATAACATCACCCAACTTGGTAAATGACGCAAGTGACATACAACGTATTAACTTTAACTAAATGACAACCTTCACAAATTTCGTAATACATAAATATATAATAAATAAAACTAAATCGCTATTTATCGGATACCAATGAAAATACGATGCAACGTAGTGGCAGTTGTGGTACGCGTACGAATACGTCTTCGCAAATAAAATAATAATTCTAAAGCTTTGCTTGCATGACAAACAAGTTTTGACCCTGACTAAGTTTTTTTCGCTGATACGAGTTTATCCGCAATAGAAATTTATTTTATATGCATTTGTTTTTGTTTTGCTTTTTGTGTTTTTCTTTGTTTAAACATAAACACTTGATTCTTAGTAAGATCTTCTCAGCATCTCTCGCAAATTTTGTTCCCGACAATATTTGATAAGGAGCCTGATAATGTCGACGTCATCTTATGATGCTTCATAGGTGACAGCTGAGAAACATTTTTAAGTATCTGTTGAAAATGTACTGGGTCCACCATTGATTTGTGATAATGTTACACATTGGCATTGACATTGGCATTGGCATGGTATGTAAGCTTTGTATTATTGATATAGCGTGCTTGGAAAAATGGTTGAAGGACATTTTAAGATCAAATCAAATGCGTTTCGTTTATGTCTGAATGACATTCGGATAAAGCCAGGCAAAGGCAGACTTTGAGCATGAACCGGCTGAGTAAGTGTTCTTGACCTATACGACTATAGATATAAATTGCAGCTTCTCCTAAATATGCATATTCTGGTGTTTAAGTTTGTAAGATAACGTTCTTTAAGCATCTATATAATGTAACATAACACACAATATTATAAAACTGATAATGAGGTTTGTGTTATTGAGCACCTTTCTTGATTTTGACTGGGATAGATTAGTGAAGCTGCTTTTAGTTGGAAGTAGGGTTTGTGATATACGTGACCGATGTCTTAATATAGATATATATTATTTCGGAACTCAGAGATGGCCCATGTACAATGTCCAAGATATTGTCCTCCTGGCTCAGAAACAAGTACAACATGTTCTTGGACTGAAATTTTCCAAAATGAATGTTTCCAAGACCATGGTTCATGGAGATTTTTTTGTGTCTCTTAGATTGTTTCGCTTTTTTCGTTTAAGATCCTTCTGAATTTTGCGCTCGTTTCTTTTTAACTTTCTCGCATTATCTACGTAGTAAGAGAAAGGTATTGTTATTGTACAAAAAATCGAACTCGAGATTTTAATCAAATCTGAAATTACGATGATAGAGGAACTCAAAAAAGTGGGCCTCGCAATTCTGTCCGTCTGTCCGTCTGTCTGTCCTCCCCGAGCTCTACAGCGGATTTCTTTCAAACTTCGGATTTGGAGTTGGTGGGATTACAGTTCGGGGCCATTTGGCACGTTAAGAGTTGCCGTTGTAACGGTATTCAGCAGTTTCGAGTTTTTTCGAAAACAGCTCTAACGATTTTAACCAAAGTTGATATTTGGGTTTAAGTAGGTGTAACTAAGAAGTCTGCATACCCAGTTTTTCGCAGAAAATCGAATAACGGTAATTTTGAAAATTGGTCATATCTCAAAAACGGTTAAAACTATTTCGACAAAAATTCATATTTAAGGTAATACGGTCATTCCCAACATGATGGAAAACTCAGTTTTTCTCTTAATTGTCTAAAATGGATTTTTGAAAAAAGGCATATTTTGAGATTTTGATTTTCTTTTTTTTTACCTATATGAAAACGACTTAAACGATTTTGACCAAAATGCATACTTGATGTACAATTGACGTTTTCAACATTATTGCCTACTTAGTTTTCCATTCGAATCACCGGAAACCCTGATTTTGAAAACTGTTCATATCTCGAAAACGCGATTTTGGACTTGGATAAAACTTTAAAAACCAAGTAATACTAACATCTTGAACAATACCCTATACTCAGTTTTTAGCTAAATAGTTGAGCCAAATTAATTTTCGAACCAACCATTGCAATATTTGTTTCTATTTTGTAAGCATTATTTTCCAAAATCAGCTTTAAAGATTTTGACTAAAATAATTATTTACGATAATATAAGTACTCTTAATAAAACCCCATACTTTGTTTTTCTTAGAAAACTGCAAATAAAGCCGTCTTATAAGCATTATCGTATACTACCAGTAAAAATGCAATTACAACTATGTACTAGAAGCTCCTTTTCAGCAAATAGTACCCCACCCCCTTTTTCTTATTTCAACCATATTAATCATGAACCTTAAAATAATTCCAACCAATTGGAGTCTACACTATCAGGAATCCGCACTTCATTTGCAACCCCCAAACACGTCCATCGATAAATTCAAAAACAAACCTCTGAATTCTTACATAATAAATCTATGTCAAAATATCGGTACCTATATCACAAACCCTACTTCGAGTCATAGCAACCAGTATCACCAGCTATTCCAGTCAAAATCAAGAACATGCCCTTACAGATCAGAAACTCCTACTTCGCTCGTCCTTGTACTCAAAAATAAACAATGATTTGGCGCTTATACCACCAACCAGATCTTTTGAAAGTGCTCTTTACTGAGAGCTTAAGCCTCTCTTTATTGTTTGATGTGTACTGCCATATGAAATTAATACCTTTAAACCAAAAGTGCAATTTATTTCAGTATATTCTTATGTTTTCTGTATGGTTTGTTTAGCTTCTGAGTCTTTTATCTAATAAAAAAATAAAATAAAAATGAACCAACCGGATATGAACGAGAAAGTTTCGTGCGATCCAGTCGTGCACTTTATGTGTGTTGGCTCGTGTTATTTAATTTATGTAAATTTTTTGACTAGTGCCGGTCAAGTATATTAAATCGTATGAAATTCGATTTTTAAATTTTTAAAAATATACATATGCAGTTTCTATGTGCTCTCCATATCGCCCTGTACCTATTATTAATTTCTTTTCGAATTTAAATGAACTTTATAAATAACGCAAATAGTAACTAATAATAGCAAACAAAAATCCTACGATGGTGAATTTTATTTTATTTATAAGAATATAACCATAGCAATAGCACAATTATTAACAAAACAAGCGATGAGCCTATTAGTCTTAAGGCCAACTTCTTCTTGTATTGGAACCCAAACCTAAGCTATCAAAACTGGAATACGAATTTAAGCAAATGCTTTTGCATACGACACATTATGTCAACGGAAACTATTTGTGGCCAGCCGTTTGGGTTGCATAGGCTAAATAAGTAAATTATTTAATGGTTTAACTTTTTCAATCCCGATCTGCATTGTTGACCTTTATAAATCGAGCTTAAACAAATCCATATGAAAATTATATTCTGAGAGAACTGAACTTTCGAGAAGTGTGCAATTCTGTAGGATACAAGCAAACAACAAAATAATTAATTTATCTGTACCCGTACAAAGTTCATTCTTAATTATTCTGTATCATGACGAGCGCCAATTTTGTTTTGAAGCCAAGAAACACTTACAACTTAATTATTATTGCATATACTAAGAAAATGACTTAATGTAGGACTTATTACATTTTTTTAACTGACAATCCTAGGGAACTTTATTAATGCAACAGACAACAGCTTCTAATCAAAAATACAGCAACTGCCGAACAATATTGAATAAGAACGAACGCTGACAAGAAACTAAGGCTTTATGTTATTTATTCTAAGCAAGGCAAGTAGTACATGCGTCTAAAGAATAGCAAAACATTCACCTCACTAAATTTGGTGAGATAATATGTACAACAATTTATTCTAAATCAACAACATTTAACCCAAATAGATGTACGTGTGTATATGTGCAGTATGCATATATGTAAAGTGAATTGATTAAACATTAGCAACAACTTGATTATTTCTTAATCACCAAAATATTTCTGATTCATACAGTGCGGTTCACACGATTAGAATCACCAAAATTTTGAAAGCAAAATTTATAGGTATTTCTCCTTCAATAACACTACCCAAAGACAAATTAAGAGCGGTTCAACTTCGTGACCAAAGAGCAAAATTGCATCGCAATTTGCAAGCGGTGAGAGGAGGAGGAAATTTAAAAATCTAAACGAACATTGGCGCATATTGAGTAGGCTTGCATCTTATTTCTAAAAATGTGAATCTCGAAAAATAGCGACATTGAAATATTATAGTGAAGTGATTCTCCTAAGCGAAAGTTCTCTCAGCATTTTAAAAGGAGATGTATGTTAAATTCAAAAACAATTCTGAATATTTTTATAGCTAACCGACTAATCCTATATCCTATATTGTCACACTTAACCACTTAAAGCTCGGAGGGAACGCCTATCGTGATTTATAAATCACTTCCGCTAAATCATTTTGGTGGGAACATGGTATAAGCCCAATCTTCTGCAGAAAAGCCTCGGCTTCGCAGATACCTACTATTGTTAAGACCTTTGAAAACTTTTAGCGAAATAGAACGTGATACAAAAAAAAAAAAAAACCTGCTGCAAATCGGTGAGGGTCGCCTTGAAAAAGATGTAAATGGTAAAATTGAATTTACCAATGATTTTTGCAGTGCAGTAATGACGGACGATGAACTTATACCCACCTTTCTTCCGGACATACAAATCATTATAAGTAACAGTGATTATGCGAGAGGGCAGAATCAAAAATATACAGTGCTCTATATGCACTGTACTGAGCAGTGATGATAGTCATAGTACAACATACTCAGTAGAATTTCTCAACAGCAGGAAGCCGTCTCATAAATTGCAGCTGAAAGTTGGCGTCCCAGTACTTCTGATGCGTAATCTTGATGCACCTATCCATTTACCCCCGTATTAATAAACAAATGTGCACAAGTTAGTTTGCTAGCAGACGTCAGTTAACATACAAAAAACTGACATAACAGCTGGGTAACAAGTTGATAACTTTAACACAGCCTTTATTAATACGGGGGTTAAAAATTAAAGTTGATTTGAAAACTATATTTTTCATGTATATGAGCAATACCTGCCAACGAGCGACAATATCGTTTATCGTACAGCTCGCAGCACAAACCATTTGGACGTTTTGTCTTCACGAAAAAATTACGTACTGCTAGTTCCCCTTGCGTCTCCGGCATACAAAAGGACAAGATTGACAATTGCTGTCGACACTTTATGACCAGAGTGATCGGTCAATGCCCTTTAGCTTGAAAATTTAGCAAATAAGCCCACAGTTGCGAACAAAAAAAAATATCCCCGCGTGTGGAAATCTATTAATTACCCATTTGACAGGCAAAGGTCAATTATATACCTTCCTTGTACATTTTATGGTACGCCGAGACTCGATTAACCGGAATGGCTGGAACCGAGCCCATACCGGATAATCGAAAATTCCGGTTAGTAGATTTTTTTCTAAATTTAGTTTTGGTTTATTTTAGTTTAGTTTTAGCTTGTATCTATCGGCAGAGGTGACAATAAGTTCTTCCTCACAGAAAGAGATCGAATTTAAACGTCTCCAAAGGCGAGGCTGGCGTTCAGCTCCCGTTGCTCGGCTTGAACATTATAAGTTCGAAGCCAGACGGAACCCAACGAGAGTTATGAAGAGCTAGCGGTCTCCTCCACTACAACCGATCCGATACAGATACCGGAACCTCAGGGAGTCAGAAAAATTGGCTCGGGAACCCATTCCCAACAAGAACGAGCTAAAAGAACAAAAATAATGTCGTTTTCCATTGGGCAAAAAGAAGCGTCCGGGAGAGTCCGGAATCGAAAAAATCACTTCTGAAACCGTTCCTTTGGCACAAAAAATACTCTTCTGGTGATTCTGAGAAGAGAAATTCGCTTCTCGATTTGAAGTCAGAATCCACTCAAGAAGCACTCACACATGTGTAATTTATGTATTTTATACAGGTCAGCTGACGGCAGCCGTAGAATATTTTTTGGCAGTTCACCAATACAAAAGTGGATTAAACCAGAAGCAGTTTTCTTGTTCCATTGGATTTCAGAATGAGTGAATCCCCGAGTGAAACCAATGGAAAACGACATAACAAGGACATAATTCCCCATCGGAACAATAGTTGGTTGCTTCGCCACCCTGCATATAAAAGCACACAGTGTCCAACGAAGACCGGCACCCCAACAGACACCAAAGCAGCAGCAGCAGACTTTTTTTTTGAAGTGACAATTGTTTATAGTTTTCTTAGATTTGTGCATTTTGTATTTATATATATATGTATATATATATATATATAATATACTTTATTGAATGTACATACATATTTATTGAATAGTACATATTTAGTATAGTGTTAAGTGCAAAACCTTTTTTTGTAGATTTAAGTTTTGAATTTGCTTTACTTTTTTTTGTGTTTTGTTGATTTCCTTTGGTTTATTTTTGTATAAACATAAACAATAGGGTAATAACAAATTGACAATCCTTGAGGCTTTTTTTCTCTTCTTTCTGTCCCATCTTTTGAAGTCCGTCTGAGGTCTAAATAGAGTATCTTTACTTTTTTTTGGCATTTTATAAAAATGTTTGTTGAGCAGGTGGTATGTTGCGATTTGGCAAGAACACCCCCCGTCCGACGAGCTTTTGCCGAGCAACCACGAGCATGCCATGCAGTGGTGCCATAATTTTAAAAATCAAAATACTGAATCACATATAAAAAATGCTAAAATGTATAAAGCTAAAAGAAGAAAATTCTAACCTAAAAAAAGGTTTATTTAGGGTTAAAAAATAAATCTTAAATCACTACACAATGACGAAAATAACACAACTTCTAAAAACAAAACACAGATCAGTTAATCGAAATCAGGTCAACCAACGAAAAATATTTTTCCATACACGTTCATACACTATGGTACACTTCGACCGTACACATCTCACATTTCATTCAATGCGTTGGAAAGTGGTGGAAAACATTTACAATGCAACGAGGTACAATTATGACCAAAGTTCCAGTAAAAGAGAGCAAGAATGGAAAAATGAGAACAAATCGCGAAAATGCTAGAACAGCATTTGGCATTTTTCTTTTTTTTTTAAATGCTTCTAAACCTGCAAAAATGCTAGATCCAGCATTAAAAATGCCTTCTTGCCCATACCGAAGTTGCCCCTGTTGACCCTGACTCACAGGCATTGGAACCGTACCTATTCCCTTTCGTTCAAAAAAATCAAATATTTTAATTACATAGTTCGAAAAATAATCTTGCTCAATTTATTAAGCAAAAAACTGAGTAAAGGGTATTGTTTAGGATGTTAACATTACTTGGTTTTTAAAGTGTCATCCAAATCGAAAATAGCGTTTTCGAGATACGAATAATTTTCAAAATCAGCGTTTCTGGTGATTCGAATAGAAAATGAAGGACGCAATAATGTTGAAAACGTCAATTTTACTCCAAGTATGCATTTTGGTAAAAACCGTTGTAGTTGTTTTCATTATAGACAATTTAGGAATGACCATATTACCTTAAAATTGAACTCCGTTTTTGAGATATGTCCAATTTTCAAAAGTACCGTTTTGGGTATGCCATGTTAGCCTCGCCTACTTAATCCCAAATATCAATTTTGGTTAAAATCGTTACAGCCGTTTTCGAAAAAATCAAACTTGTTTAAAGCTGTTATATGAGAAGTACCGTTAATAATGTGGTTAACGTGCAATAAAAAGTGTTCCCGTCGTCGTTTACAATTATAAGAACGAATAGTTTCCCAATAGGTTAATTTTTTTATTTAAACAAAATCTCAAATATTTTACATTTGGCTCTAAATTTATCTATTGACATTTATTATCGTGTGATATAGACGGTAAAAAACAAATAAAAAATATAGCTTGTCCGTATTGACTTTAGTTTTAATTTAAAATATTTTCGACGCGATGAGAACTGAATACTTTTAAAATAGTACTTCTTTTTAGTATTCGTTTTATATTCATGAATTAATCGCTAGGAAACAAATTATGTACTTCTAAAAAGTATCTGTATATATTATAGTGAACCGCAGTGTTATTGTATTCGACAAATTTTCTAACTGATAACATTCTTTATATTCCTGATTTTGGAACAAAAAAAGGTCAAACAGTTATTTGAGCTTATTTAAACTAGTAAATTCGGTGTTATTTAGTTATTAAGTTGCAATCAGGATTAGGTACTGCTCGAAATCTTCTATTGCCAACTCAACTCAACTTTACTACACTATTATAGGTACAACCTGTATAATTACATAATGTAGGTAGGTACCTAAATATCTACACTATACATATTTCTTTTACCGATATACCTATTGAAATATTACATTAAATCTTTTGTTTAGTTTTCTAATAAACTTCTTTGAACTTGGGCTGGGGCTTTTTTACTTCTTCCCCTACAGGTATACTTGCAGGTAGGTACATGAGGGACCCGTTTCTCAGATCATATTAATTCATCACATATCTACATTGTATAATCTATGTTGTTAGTTTTGGTGTATGATTTGCTGTCTCACAATCACAATAAGTATGATCCCAGATCGCAGGTTTAATTGAAAATATTATAATTATAAGCAGTTTAGCGTGCAGGACAGTAGGGCATATGACACAAAGTTCGTGTGGACCGTATTTAAAATTAACTTTTAGAAGTGTTCGGACTTCGAGTTAATGCGGGCTTACAGTTTATGGATGTTTAACCTCAATATTATTGGTACCTACCTACTTCACATATAACCGTCTCAAACCAGTTTGATTTGTTCGAAAACGGCTCTAACTATTCAAATTTTTATTTGAATTTGATATTTGAGCCTATGTTGGTGAGGTTAACATGCGTAGGTACCCCGTTTTTTTTTTTTTCTAGTACCTACATACTTTTGAAAATTGGACTAAGTTTTTCAATAATTTCTAGCAAGTAAACAAGATGGCCGACGAAAACATAAAGTTAAATACATATACCTATCTAAATGTTACATCATCTCTGTTTTTCTTAAATATATGATTTAACTAACTATTCTTCATGTACTAAAAAAAAAACTTGGAATAACGAATAAAACCCAGTCCTTTTTAGTCACGCGTCTATTTTGTATTTTTTTAATGATAAATGTTATGTTGTAAATGCAGCATTATTCCAACCTTTATTTTGTAAATGGCCCTTTAACCTGTCAAAACTATTGAAAACCATTTAAGTGGGAACTCTGCAATTTGTGTTTTATCTTCTGTGTTTCCATTTGAACGCTTTCGCCTTCAACTCAGATGTCAGCTCTCAGCTGATTATGCGAACAAAAACGAAAATAAACCAAATCGGGAGCGGGCGATTGCATAGTGAAAGTTTTTCTAATGAATAATTTGCAAAATTATTATTCGTTGCCGCTGTCTCAAAAATTATATCTTTCCAAAATATTGCTAATTTATTTGTTTAAATAGACACACAATGGATTGCAGTGACACTGATAACATCAAAAAATTTAAAGGGGACATTGAACAGCATAAAGATTCGTCATGGTGGACGATACCTGAGCCAATTTTTGTTGAAATACTTTCGTATTTATCCCCTAGAGAAATCCTAAATGCGGGTGCTACTTGTCAACGTTGGTACGAAATGTCGAATGATAATATCATTTGGAAAAAAAAGTTTCAGTGTCATTATAAAACGGACCCAAATATTGGCATTCGACCAGGTGAATTCTTCGCATTAACGTAGTCTTGTGTTTATGCAATAAATGGCAATTTCCTAGGTGCTGAATCTTGGAAAAATGAATACAAAAGGCTTACTTCAAATATACCTTTTGTCTTATCCCAGAAGCTCGAAGGGCATTCTCATCAAGTTCTTCATGTTAGTTTTTCACATAATGGTGCTATGTTCGCGACCTGTTCCAAGGACGGAAATGTCATTGTAAGTTTCTTATTAATATTCCTTTGCGGTTTTTATATTAGTTTTGTTTATGCTTTTGCTCATTGTTTACTTCAATATTATTTGCAATTTTACTCAGTTTTTGAGTTATATGGCGAAATTTCCGACGAAGTTAGTGCTTGTGAGCCACTGAGACAACCAATAAGTTTGTTGTTGACTTTTTGTTGTCATTTATATTTCCCGATTTTATAGTTCAGCTAGTTTCAGAGACAAAATAAGATCTTTTTTGGTCCGATATGTTTGACTACTGTTCGACCCAGTACTTTGCTTGGGGAAACATGAGTACCTATAAGTTCTTAACCTAGTCAAATAATTTCGGCTTCCTATTCCGCGTCTCCCTGAAACATACATCAGTTATTGACATCCCAATTATAACTCATATAATTTCAACCCAATCTATGGCGTCGATATGTTTTTTTTTCTATCATAAATTATGATCGAAACTTTCTAAGGCTCCGGAGATAATGATTTGGCAGATTTTCTCCGAAACTTGTTGGATATTCTCGAATTCCTGTTAGGTATCTATATTTTAAGTATTATCAGGTATCACAGTAGTTACTTCGTTCCTGTGCCTTATTGTTTCAATTAGAATATCCTAGCTCATCCGTAATGCGGATATTCATGTAGCCGATTATAATAAATACTTTTAGCGGTCCGAATGTAAATTTGTATTCAGTCGATTTCATTTAAAAATCAAAATATGGCAAGACTAGACAGCGCAAAATACTCTGAGCTAGTTAGATCTCAAAGTTCTGTTCCTAAAATGTTGAATATTATGTATTTTTATAGATATGGAATGCAGATCATCCGTGTAATGAAAAATATTCGCATAACATGAAACTGTTCAGCTGGAAGTATACTCAATACTCGCAATTCAATCAGAGTGACACATTGCTCATGGTTTCTGGAGTACACTTTGGGCAGCCACATAGCACATCCGGAGAAATTGCAGTGTTCACGGTGGATGACAAATGTAATGCACTACTATTTTTTGCGACTAAAGAGAGAGAGAGACAGTCATATATATTTATTTTCAGATGAGTCAACTCTAAGATGCCGAGTAGTCAATCGTCCATACGACATTTTTGGTACATGGTTCTGCGATCAATACCTTATATCAGGTGACTTGCACTGGCTTGCTCATTTAGTTAGTACGTCAGTTCTATGGCTGAACAAAGCTAGTCAGGAAGTCAGCTCTGAACATGTGCCTGTTATGAATCAATTATACAAGTTTTATAATCGAAATGCTAGTTCGGTACGTGCAGTAATCATGGCCAAGTGCCCTTGGCTTGATGAATCAAACGATCCCTTAGCTGCAGAGCAGAGCGATGCATCTGCATCTACTACTGAAGAAGATGTGATGGCGGAAGCAACTACGTCAACCAAGGCCCCCGGAAATCCTCTGTCCCATTCGAATCTGCATACTATTCAAAAAGAACACAACGACCAAGATGATTGTTTGCAATATATTGCAACTAGACCCTGGGACAGTAGTGGCAGTAAAACGGATGCTACAATTCACTACCTAAATGAATACCATAAGGACTTTGAAGAAATGGGAATGGATGGAGATCCAAATAGCGGCAGTGGCTTGGATGACGACGAAACAATGGATAGTTCAGAGGAATATGATGAAATGGAAAATTCAATTCCAAAATATATAATTTTCTCTACAGGATCGATAACATACACGCCCCATCAAGTTGGGATAAAAAGAGTTAGAAATGTAACATTTCCTAAAAGATTGGACCCGGGTCTGTCACTGAAGGAACGTATAGCTGCCAAGAAAAAAGCCAAAGAAGAACAGGTAAAAATACATTTCAATTGTACTCGTGAAACTGACTGGGCATACACTTATTATAAGCTCACTCAACGCGTAAGCCGTGTTGTGGCAATTCGAGTAGGTCTAGTACGTAGGGATGGTAGAAGTTTTGACATTTTTAGAAAACAAAATAAAGACCATTGTTATTGTTGAGAGAATTGCAATAACAACCCTTAAACACAGTCACTTCGTCAGGAATTATAGCTATTTCGAATCACACCACTGATTTGAATAGTTTTGAGATCTGACAGTCATTTCTATAGAAAGATATTTCTGTTTTCTCATTGTCTTCAATTGATTCGTTTACAATAGGTCTGTTCCTTTACTTTTGTAGTAAGAATGGAAAAGACTGTCAAAATGGCAATGGTGGGGATAAATTCTCTCACAGAGAGAGTCACTAACGAAAAAGTTAGGGAACGCTTTTGTAGTAAACTATGAATAATGACAGATATGACAGATACTGAATTCAATACATTTTTATTTCATATTCTCTAATGTCTACTTTTCATTTTCAATACGATGTAATGTTCGAGGTGAACATTCAATATTTATTTTGCCGCCTGTTGATACCATTTTAATGCACAAAAAAATCAAAACAAATGCAATCGAATGTCAAATAGGACAAGAAATTTCAAATCAGCTGTGACTGACAGCTTTTCCACTTCGTACACCAAGAAATTTGTTGAGTAAACATTCGTAAGATTCTCAGTGGAGGGGTAATATCTTGCTCTCTCGATGACGCTCTCTTTTACGAATTTTTCGAGTTAGGGAACAGCATTTGAGTAAAATTCGTAAGAATTCGTAAAAATTCGTAAGATTCAAAAGTAAAGGAACAGACCTAATGTAAAGAAAAACATTGAAACCATAGTTCCTCGTGCAAGATTAACACAATGGAACTGTTCACAATCGGTAATTCGATCACGAAACACTACGTCCTTATATTGAAAATGTAAAAACTGCTGACTTCTTAAATTGATGAGTCTATAATAATATCCGTGCTCAATTTTATGACTGATTCCCAAACTAAATTAACTAAAATAATTCGTCCACATTTTAACCTTAACACATTTATATTAGAATAGTCAACCCAGAGTGGAACCCGATTGGTGGAATTACGAAGCTGTTGCCGACCGTTTTGATAAAGTCGATAAGGTTATTGACTTACATGGACATATCATTGGAATGGCTCTAAGCCCTGACCACAGGTAAATTTAGTTCAGATGATATATATAAGCAACTATTTGATTACCCTACTGTCCGATAAAAGAAGTTAAAACCAAGCTTAATATGCAAAGTGACTATTCGCACGTAAATTTTGTACTGACTGACGTTTGCCGGGCTTCGGGACACGGAGTTTAGAGTCCTTTTTGCAAGCGAAGCGAGCCACATACCCCTAATTGACGCGATTTAACTTTGCAGTTTCTTACGTAGCCGTGTCCCTAACTACGCGAGAATAGCATCAGCCCTTAATATATGGCACGAAATTGTTGTCGGTGAAGAGGTTATAACTTATGAGTGTCAGAAAATAAGTCTTATTTGTTTTTCAACTAAATACTCGAAAACATAGACTTATTATGTCATAGACTTATTATTATGCGAAATAAATTGGAAACCAAAATTTCGGGAATTTAAATTAAAAAAAAATTAATACAGACATTCACCCTTATTGCGAAGATCAACTATCAAGTGATAGTTGATACTTATCAATCATTTTTTTGAAATGGTATTGTGACTGTCAACTATCAATATTTGCGATCCATTTTGATTTTTTCTTTAATATTCTATTGTGAATCAAAAAAATCGGTATTGCGATCAACAATTTTTATCAATTTTGTTGTCAGCTGTCAATTTTTCTTTCAATCGTAAATTTGCAGTTGATGAGTTCGTGCTGCTTACAAAAATAACTAAAAAATGTGAGTTTCGTGTTAAATAAGTGATGCCACTTTTAATTTCATTATTTATAAAGGTGTCTCAATAAGAATTAAGCAACAAATAATTTCCCAAACTCAACTGGTAGTTCCCATGTGCACAGAATCTTAGCTAGTTTCAAAATGTTTGGCACAGCTCGAATGTTTTTGCAGGGCTTCAATTCATCCTCAATTTCTTGGAAAAGGTAAAAGAAATGCATCCTTCGATAGGATTAGATGCATCCCTCAAACTTCTTCGCATTTTTGCCATTTCAACGATAGCAGGATCATCCAACTCTTCATCTTCATCAAAAAAAAAGTTCAGTTGTAGTCGCTTTGTATTATTTCCTTTTTAATTATTTTCCTCTTACGTGAACCTTTTTTTTGTCACCACAATTTAGTTTTCAATTTAATAGATTTCTGATGATTTCCTCTGTATTTTCATCAAAAAAAAAAATAAATAAACATCTGTCAGGCGCACATTCCCATTCACAGTAATAGAAATATTTTGAAGGTACATATTCACAAAAACACATAATTTTATCAATTCATTTTCACAATACCGATTTTTAGTTCAATTGATAAATTCTATCAACCGTCATATAGGCAATAAGGGTGATTATAAAATTCGTATTCGAGCAGTAGAAATCTGTAAGCTTAAATCAAAAACCACATAATGTTAGTTCCCAACAATTTTGTTGGCTACATCTATTATTACTATTTAAAATAACACTTTTTGATGTGACTTATAAAATGCTTAAAACATCTGTACATACGTTCATGATTATAAAGGGTGTTTTTTTTAGAGCTATAGAAATTCGAATTGATATAAAAGATAAATCACACGATCTTGGTGGCCAATTGACAGGTCTATTCCGCGAAATTATGCGCTCATCGAATGTTTCCTTCAATAAATCGATTGTGACGAGCGCTGTGTGGCATGTAGCGCCGTCTTGTTGGAACCACATCTCATCCACATTCATGCCATCCAATTCGGGAACAAAATAGTCGGCTATCATGACTCTATACCAGTCTCCATTAACGGTAACTGACTCTCCAGCATCATTTCAGAGGAAGTATGGCCCAATGACTCTACCAGCCCAATGAGCACATCAAACAGTCAGTTTTTGTGGACGTAATGGCGTCTCAAAGATCTCATGCGGATTCTCTTCACTTCAAATTTTGCTTGTTGACGTAGCCATTCAACCAAAAATGAGCCTCATCACTGAACAAAATTTTGCGATGTAAACTTCGCGAACTGAACCATTATTTTCGAAATAAATTTGCACGATTTGCAAGCGTTGTTCATTTGTCAACCAGTTCATAATGAATTGGCAAACCAAACTGGAGTCGAAACGCGTTATCCGTGAACGAGCATTACGTTCTCGGAATTAGTTGATTTTACATGTGAAACAGAAACAAATTCCGTCACGTAATGCTCGTTCACGGATGACGCGATTCAGCCCCTGACATTAGAGTTGCCAGATCTGATCACAAAATGTCAGTTTTCTCTATTCGAAAAACCAACCTCTAAAAAAAACCTGTATTAGTTATGTTCCCTTGCAATAATGCATTCGAACAAATTAGCCAAACTTCGTTCCCGTATCCAAAAGTTGTATAAACGGGAACAAATTTTAACTGAATTTGGGTAATGTGTTCGAATGCAATTTTGTAAGGAAACCGACCTTACGTTTATATTAATTTATTTGTCACTAACGAAAGCGTTGCCGTATTTGAATGATTACATTTCAGGTACTTGTATGTGAACACGCGACCATGGCCCAGAGGCTACATTATAACAAATGCGTTGGAACCCCCTCCGATCGCACAAGAAATTGATATCCACGTTATAGATCTAATGAGTCTCAAACGGGTGGGAAACATGTTAAAAGCCCATAAGGCTTATACGCCAGGAACAGAATGCTTTTTCATATTTCTTGATGTATGCGATAACTACGTTGCAAGGCAAGTATTAATCAGTTCCGCAAAATTGTTTGCAATTTATAACGTTCTTTATTTTATTAGCGGTGCCGAAGATATGCATGCTTACCTTTGGGATCGTTACTATGGCATATGCTTAGCAAAATATAAGCACGACGATGTTGTTAACAGTGTTGCCTTTAACCCTCGTGATTCAGAAATGTTGGTTACAACCAGCGATGATTATTCCATAAAGGTAACTATGTGCTATCAAATAGTTCAAACTAAGCCTCCATTTATTACCACATTACAGATCTGGAGATCAAGAGAAAAAGCTAAAGAGTTTGGTCTTAACTTGGAGGCATGTGTTCAAGCTGTAGAATTGCGTTCAAAATAGTGCAATTGCGGTTCTGTGTTGTTGAATTTTACAAAAAAATAAACGAAAAGTTTTACTATTTATGTATGTTGCAATGTAAATATTTATTAAATTTATATAATTCACTAAAAATAACTTATTACGAATATACTTTGATTTTTTGTAAGATTACGTTTTAATTTTAACACAACACTGTTTATATTTGCCGTTGGCATTTCAAAACTAAAAACCTGTTCAGTGTGAAGTGACAGCAAAATGGAGAACCCCCAGTTTTAACTAGTCAACAATTGATATTGTTTCCAGGACAATTCAGAGACTTGCCGTAAATTATGATGCCCCTTATTCATATAGACCAGTTTTCAGATGTATATGGGTTTCTATTCTTCTTTAGTGTTTTCTTGATCCTCTGATGCGGGAACATCTGGAAAGAAAATAATTAAGTATTATTTTTTTACATTACGCAAGATAAACAGCCAGAAATTGATTTGCGCACTCATTATCTCGTTCCAATTAAGGCACAAAAGGTGTTCTGCCAAATTTTGCGCGAAAGATATCGACGGCATTAAATTTAGTGCTAGACGACTGGAGCTGTCTTACGGATGCTGAACAGAAAATTATAGCAACGTTTATTGATCTACAACGAGCTTTCGAAACTGTCGATAGGCATAATATACTGATGGACAAATTGTATCAATATGGTGTTAGAGGAACTTAATGGAACTGGTTTAATTCATATCTAAGCAATAGATTTCAACGCACAATTTTTAAAGATAAGTGTTCTGATGTCATGGAAGCTAAAATTCGGCTCCGTTTTGGGTACACTTTTATTCATTCTGTACATAAACGATATGTGTAAGGTAGTGAAGTACTCCAATCTTTGTTTGTTTGCGGATGACGCCTTAATTTACGTTCAGGGGAATGACATTTTTTAGTGCGCGGAGAGAATAAAAACCGATTTGGAATCGTTAAATGAGTGGCTCAAAATGAAATAAGTTCAAATTAAACGCAAAGAAGACTAAATGTATGATCATTGGAGGTTCACTTAATGTGGACACAGTAGCGGGTGCTGAAAAAATTGAAATTGTGAAAGAAAGAAAGAAAGAAAGAATTATAATTGAACTATTTATGTAAAAAAGTGTCGAGAAAAATTGGTTTCTTTAATTCAATGTTCGGCTGAAAGTATGAGCAGATTACAAAAGTTACAGAACAAAGCGATGCGTTGTATTTTGAAAATGCACCGTTTAACGCCAACCTTGCATATAATTATGTTAAATACATTAAAATGGTAAAGCATCAAACAGAGGGTAATTTACAATGTTTTATTTTTTGTTTTCAAGCTAAAATCAGGTGTCCTACCTAACGAAGAAGGTACGGTTTGTTAGGGATGTCCAACCGTACAACCTAAGAAACAACCAGGACTTCAGATTAGATCGTAACCGTACTGTTGGTGGACAAAACAGAGCCTTGTACAAAGGAATAACTATGTTCAACATGCTGCCGAACAATATCGCTTTTATTTTCAAACGATTATTGTTAAATTATGTAAAAGAAAATTTTTAATAGAGAATTGTTATATGTTGAATTATAAATCTCATGTATAGTATTCTTTGAATGGCTCCTTGTGCTAAAGAATCAACTCAAATCAAATCAAAATATGGTTTTGCGACAAGACTCACTTTGTTTAATGGGTTTCTCAATCAAAATTGCCGTTTTTCGAGTGGGGGAAGTCCACAAGACACTGAATTGCACCGACAAATGAGCTCGAATTACAGTCAATTTTTCTGTACAATGGTCGACTGCTACGTATCGGGTTCAAACCCCGGAAACCGCAGGATTAGGAATTGAAAAAGCGTGTATAATGCGCATGCCCAAATCACACAAAGCCGAATTTTGTATCTATCAGATTTTGAAGAGCTTAGAACGATTTTAAATAAAGCAGTAAGGCACAAATCTTTGAATCCCAGCCCCAGGTTCGAGAAGACAAGAAAGACCGAACCTAGCCATGGCGCTTGGTCTGGACAACTGGCAGCGTGCCCGGGATCGTAGAGGATGGAAGGCTGCAGTGTCTCAGGCAGACTCTTTTCGGGTCGGGAAGGCATAAAATAATTCAGTTAATTCTATACCCTTGTGGTCATCAGTCGCACTTGCAGCTTACCACTTCAATTCCTGTTTGTAATTTAGGGCGAATAAAATTGCCAATACGCCTACCAACTCTATGTAAATCACAGTATAATGAAATTGCTCCTCTTATTATTGTAGTCAAGGCTTTGGTGGTCTACAAAGCAGAACCGATTCTGATTACAAATTATCAAAATTGCATTCATGTCCACCTGTACCTGAATCACTCTGAGCAGTGTGATGAACACAACACCTCGGCTCATTCTCCGGATCAGATGTCACAGAAGGGTCAGGATGAGGATTCCTATGAGACTTTACACGTTTTTCAGGATGACCGTAGCAATGTTCGCAATCCTCTTCTTCCTCCGATGAGCTCTCACCAAAAGCCAAAGGCTTCTTGTAAATACAGCAGCCTAAAAACATTTAAAAATAATTATTAATAAGTATTCAAAAATCAAAAGTCATTCGATGTTACATTTTGACTTTTTTTTATTCATGTGCTCATTGTCCACTGTACCATCGGACCAAACTACTTGTTTGGGTGACTTTTTCTTTTCCAGTCGTAGTTTTAATATTGGTTCAGCCTGCAAATAATCGTTAACCCATTACTTAAGAATTAAATTCTAAAAAATTGTTGTAATTTACCGTCGAAGTACTTGGTAAAACAAGCACAGTATGGGAGCAAGTTGCAGAAGATGTAGCTTCCATGTTTTTATTTTGTATTTTCAATTTTTATCATGCAAAAATATTAGATGTGTTATCAATTTGTTATATGCGGTGACGGAGCACGGAGATGCAAAAAATATGTCAAATCGAGGCAGGGATGTTACCCTGACGTACATTTGTACAGCTGCAGTGTAGCCATGGGCTTAAAGTGAGATTTCGTCACAAACCTTAAAATTTCCCTCTTTTCTCATTCTTCGTGGTGACATTCCCCATGAATTCTCCACAATACTTTTTCAAAAATCTGTATAAACACCGATTTTCTACACGAATCAAAATATGTAATGGAGACTTTCAATGTACCTAACCAATTAAGTATCTAGGTCAGCTGGATGACTCGTATCTCGGTTATGATTCGCCTAGATCGGTTTATGGGTAGTTGGGCTTATGGAGGGTAGCCGAAGAATCTAGTCAAGAAATTCCTGACTGAGTACTAAGTTGACAGTGACTGATGTAGGAAAAGTGACGTTACCGCCCAATCTAGTAGACTTTATGATAACTGTCACAAGTCTGCTCAGGATGCTATAGCAAATTCTCTTTCCCCAAAACCCATTTGTTTATTTGTTTAGTTTTTCGTATTAAATAATTATGTTTCGTTTGCGATACACCCAGTCTCCACGAGGCTTAATTTGAGTCAAGACTCAAGTCATGACATCAAAAAGTCAGGTGTAGACCACGATTTTGTCGACACGACACATAGGTATCTGGACATTTCAGTCTGATTTATTTCCTTGTCTTCTCTGTAGACACGAACCCTGACTTAAATTTGACATTTGAGCGTTTGACAGCAAAAAATCATTCGTTTTGAAAATACGCGAGGGTACGTATAAGCGCACGAATTGAAATATATCGGAAATTCGTCTTTCCCAAATTGAATTGCAATATAATAAATCCAATTAATATATATGACATTTATCAGAAGACTTATACAATTTTGTTTTCTACTGGCGGAAGTAATATTCGAATATGTTGGTTTTCTGAATGTTTGTAGTCATTTAATTCTGTCAAAATGAGAAACGCCTTCATTATTTGTTTCTTCGTTGACGACCTGTTGGGAAATAAAATGTTATAGCACAATTTGCCCAACCAAAACAGTACAAACATGTCCGACATGAAGTCTGACATATTTCAGACTCGTGGAGACGCGGTGTTAAGGCTTTGATTAAATTTGAAAAAAAAAGCAAGAGAATACCGAATCATGTAAAAAAGAAATGAGAATTGGTACCTATGTGTGCATGACTACATTCATTTTAGGGATTGTGTATGCAGCTGCGTTTCCTTTGCGTTCAGGCGGTTATTTCTAAACACAGAATTCCATGTTCTACAGACTGCAGTAGCCAGTTGTTCGCATTTTTCAATTTCTGAACACATCCGTAACACAGTTGGGTTGTCAAACTTCGTTTGTCAGGCTGACATCAAGAAAAATTTTCCGAAGATGGCAGGTGCCTTAGCTCGGTTAAATTTTGTTCCCAAATCGCAATTTGGTAGGTAAAATAATTGCATTTCGATATTTGTTTCATAATTTATCCCTTATCTCATATAACAATATAGTTGAATGAAGTAATTATTGTTTTTAACTCGGTAACAACTGACAAGTGTATGTTTTGGTTGACAGGGTTCAAAATTATATAATTACAATGACCACTACCTATATATTTATCTAATTACATCAAAGTTTGTAACTATTTTACATTATTTCATATGGTGAAATACTATCCTATTAATTTGAATGAAAATTAAATATGTCTATTATTTAAAGCGGCCATTCCAGTTTGGTGTCTTCGAGCACAAAGCACTCAGGCTCCGCCACCTGGTACTCCACCACCGCAAACAAAGACCAAGTTCGGTGGACTAGCTGATCAAGATCGTGTCTTTACTAATTTATATGGGCGGCATGACTGGCGACTTAAGGGTGCCCTTAAGCGAGGCGATTGGTACAAGACTAAAGATATTGTTCTGAAAGGGCCCGATTGGATTATCAATGAAATTAAGACCTCCGGACTGCGTGGTCGCGGTGGAGCTGGTTTCCCCAGCGGTATGAAATGGTCCTTCATGAACAAACCGTCGGACGGTAGACCAAAATACTTGGTGGTTAATGCAGATGAAGGTGAACCTGGTACGTGCAAGGACAGAGAGATTATGAGACATGATCCTCATAAGCTCGTTGAAGGATGTCTCATTGCTGGCCGTGCTATGGGAGCACAAGCGGCTTATATCTACATTCGTGGAGAATTTTATAATGAAGCTTCCAACATGCAGTTGGCAATCGCTGAAGCTTACCAAGCTGGATTGATCGGAAAGAATGCCTGCGGATCCGGTTATGATTTCGATGTTTTCATGCACAGGGGCGCAGGAGCTTACATCTGCGGTGAGGAAACTGCTCTTATTGAGTCCCTCGAAGGTAAGCAAGGCAAGCCAAGACTAAAGCCTCCATTTCCTGCGGATGTGGGTGTATTTGGATGCCCAACTACCGTTACTAATGTAGAAACAGTTGCTGTTGCCCCTACGATTTGCCGTCGCGGCGGAACTTGGTTTGCCAGCTTTGGGCGAACCCGTAATTCGGGCACTAAGTTGTTCAATATTTCGGGACATGTAAAGACCCCATGTACTGTAGAAGAAGAAATGTCGATTCCTCTGAAGGAACTTATCGAAAAGCACGCTGGAGGTGTAACCGGTGGATGGGACAATTTACTTGGAATTATTCCAGGTGGTTCCTCCACACCTGTGATTCCAAAAAATGTTTGTGATGATGCCATCATGGATTTCGACGGATTGATTGCTTGCCAGACTTCACTGGGAACTGCAGCGATTATTGTAATGGATAAGTCAACCGACATTATCAAGGCTATTGCACGTCTGATATCTTTCTACAAACACGAAAGTTGCGGGCAGTGTACTCCATGCCGGGAAGGTATCGGCTGGATGAATAAAATAATGGCCAGGTGAGAAGATTGTTGTTTCTTGGATTAAAACAAATAATTTTGTGTTTTTGTGTTTGTAGATTCGTTGCTGGGAATGCACAGCCCTCTGAAATCGATATGCTGTGGGAGATATCAAAGCAAATTGAAGGTCATACGATCTGCGCTTTAGGTGATGGCGCAGCTTGGCCCGTACAAGGTTTGTTGCGATTATTAGCTACCCATTATCTTTGTCTTGATATGTTTTATTTTATTTACAGGTCTTATTAGGCATTTTAGGCCCGAAATCGAAGCTAGAATGAAGCAACATGAAACGCGATCAGCTGCGAAGGCTTAGAAAATTGTAATGCATTATAAAAAAAACTAATTATATCTTAATCTGTTACAATTACTCACTTGTTGCTATGAATATGTATAAATATTAGGTAAATTATCAAAAAAATCAACCTACTTAGAGTGTGGACATTTTTTCCTTCATAGAAGGAAAGCTAACCAGTTGCCACCGTACTTCGAGTGTGGACCGTGTCCAATTCGAATTTCCAGCTAGGCACACGCTCTTTAGTTGCGAACTACAGGTAGTTGAGGGTACCACGTGAGCCAAGGTTTTCCTATACTGCGTTGCTTTGATAAAGCGTCATCTGGTCGGACCCTTAATGTTCATTTGCATTTCCTAACCATCTAATACGACCGATGCAAGGTTTTGACCGTGTTTATGTCGCTATACACCTTGTAGAGTTTGTTGTTCATCTTCATTGACAGCCTGGGGTTGAATTACCGCATCCGTGATCGAACACTACGTTAATAATAATGGTGACGGTTCAGTACACTGCTTATAATTTGGAAAGGTTCATGCCCTTTTCCAGAGCTCCTCGCATCATGAATTAAGATGCGGATACATTTCTGGCTAATTCGTCTTCGTTTTTATTGCTTTTATATCCATTGCGTCCTGATGGCACTCAAAAAGGATGGACTTTTTAGTGGCCTGTAGTTAGAGGAGTTGAAAGGCATCCCAGTTTTGATGTTTTCTCAAAGGCGTTTTTTGCTAGTAGGGCTATCCTGCTGTTGGAGTGAATGCAAAGGTTTTGTTTGTATAAATCTGTTCAAATACTGTCAAATTTAAAGCTCTATACCATTCGAAATACGGAGATGCTTTTTTCCATACTAGAGTGTATGTATACTCTGACTCATACTTCTTCATTCGTTCGGACTAGTAACTGACCTGTTGGAAAACACACAGCAAAGCTTAACCGTAACAAAAAAGGGAGGCTTTCGCCTACCATAGAACAGAGGCATAGGTGGAAATGGGACTAGTTATCTTCGTATATATCCGGTATGCTAACCTAGGCGAGAGTCCCCACCTCTGTCCACATACACGTTTGCACTTATGTAGTACCCAGTTTTAATTCTGGACCTTGTCCTCAACATGGTAGTTCCAAGTAAGTCCAGGAGCCCTACACTGTATTTCGTTCCGAAAGTGAAAATTTCCGAAAACGGATATTTTGTACAGAATACAAAAACAAAAGCGGAACGAAAAAGCACTTTCGAATAAGATTGATTTCGGAACGAGATACAGAGTAGGGCCCCTGTATCTAGATAAACTCTCAGATACTTAACCTCCTTGGTCGTTGTTAGTTCCGATCTGAAAAGTGTTAAAGACTAAAATTCCAGATTTTTTTCCTCTTCCTAGTGAAGACTATTGTCTCGGTGTTCGCCGCATTAATGGAGAGCCCTTGTTCCAGACACCACCGATCCACCACTTTGAGTGCAGTGGGTTGACCTTACGTTTTTCCAAGGCTTGTTTTGACTTTCAAAGCATATCTTATCGAAGGTATCTTCAATGTCCATTATGGTGGTCATCGCTATGCCCCCGGTATTTTGCTCCACAACGCATACTACTTGATGTTGCGTTGTTTCTGTAGTCATATGCCTGCCCTATAGACATGCTGTCTACTAATTAAAGGATACATCTTAAGCGCAGTACTCTTTTCATTGTTTTTTACAAAAAGGATGGGTAGACATGCTCATAGACTCGGACTGCATGGATGATAAGAAAGACGAGCCTGTCACCCACCCCCTCTGCAGCTGCCCTGCCCTATCCAACTTAAGGAGGGCTTACTTAGGTAACTACTTCCTCATTTATCTAAGTGATCTAAGCTTCATAAGCGCTGCTAACATTCTTAGTTTTATCAATGGTAGCAGATGGTTCACATGAGTAATCGGCTAAGAAACCCTCAACACCAATGGTATGCCACTTTAACATACATACAGAAAGGATATTGGGCATGCGTAACGCGAAGGAACAATAACTATCAGCAATTATGCGGAAAACTTTGAAGGATTTTTTGCGCTACCTACCATCGATTTAATCGCTCTGGGGAAATGCATTTTCTTCGATCGAATAAGCCGTTTGCCCACAATCGCCATTTTTGTGTTCACAGTAAAACTCCTTTAATTTTCAATAAAAACGCAAAAAATTATGAAAAATTAACCCGTTCGATTTTTCCTAGTCCTCAAAAGATAGGAACAAAATGGGGAAAAAAGCGTGTACCTATTCGTTAGGTGTTAACTCAAAAAATAAACTAATTTGTTGCTCTCCCCTGTGCCAAAAAGTAACAAGTTCATTTTGTCAGAAAAAAGCAATGATATGACTTGATCGCTAAATGTTCTTTATCAATGCAGCAGATATTTGCATAGACAGGATGGAGGATTAATAAAAGAAACTGGCGTCTAACCTAAACGCACCCAGAACTCGAAGAAGGCAACTACATCTTAAAAGGATATCACGCAGGGTTCAGAGATGGGTATAAGTATAAACAGTACAATGGATAACCGTTAATACTGAAAAATACTGAAAATCAGGATGACAGAAGGAAAAAAAAAATACTGCTTCTTTTTAGATATTAAAGCAGCATTTAACAGCGTAAGCCGAGAAGCGATATTATAAATTAACTGCAGAAGATGAGACTTTAACGACGAGTTTTCTAAAAATCATAATAAATCATTTTAACAATTTCAAAAGTAGGTAAAATGAAAGTGTCGCGGGTATAGATATGAGCTTCGGTTAGTAAAAAATGTTAATGTCGTTTAATATCAATGTAAACGCGTGTTGGTGAAAAAAAATTACGCTACGCTTATGTATGAACAAAAAAAATGTACACATGCACACAAGCATGCACCGAAACTCATCGAAACCACACGCTTATTTGTATGACATCTATGAGTAAAAAGTGTGAAGGAGAGTGCATTTCAAATTTCCAGAAGCAATCCAAACGAATTGTTCCATTTTTTTGTCCTATCAATTGATCACCGTAATTAACGTCATTTAAAAAAAATCAACTAAGTTGGTTGAAAATTATTACGGACGACAGAGGGAAACATACACTCTTTGTTTTATATAATAGAGATAAAATAAATATAAAAATATAATTGGTATCCAATCCAAGGTTTTCTATTTTTATAGTTTTTGATTGCACTTTGTTTCCATTTGGTTACAATTTTATCGGCAACAGTGCAACCTATAGAAACGAAAACTATCCTAACTTTCAAGTTGGAATCAACCATACGCATTCACAAAATTTCATTGAAATCGGTTGAGCGGTTTTGGAGACCGTAATAGCGCTGCCTGTTGAATGGTAATTAAATTGAACTGAAACACGAAATTTTGCTACTCTTCTTTTTTCCTAAACATATACGGTGCAATTACGAACAAATTCGCAGAAGGAAGTAAACAATACATCGCATGCTCAAGTTTTCTAACGAATTGTAGATATAAGGTATTTATTTAGAAACTCAATTGACGTTTTCAATCTGGCACGTAAAGCAAGAGTCCGCACTTTCGAAAGAACCTGTACTAATAAACAAATCGTCAAAAAAAATTGTCACAACGTAACGTAAACATAAACGTTATCTATCATGAAGATGAGGGGTGGTAGTGCTGTAGTGGATAGAGTCATTGCTTGTGACCTTATCGGTGAAGGTTCGAGCCGCACCGGGGACAGCAATACTCGGCCACCCTAACATATAAGAGAAACGGATAGTATCAGAGTTTCTCCCCCACTACACAAAAAAGGGGGTCCTGCTTAGAGTACAATGGACGGGGATTAATCTGGTCTGAGTGGTCCCTGATTTAAAATCCCCTTTCTAAAAATTTAAAAAATCATGAAAATTAACCTTCTTCATAATTTTTTCTCGGATATTCTTCGGGAATTTTTGTTTGGTATTCTTCTTGTTTGGCCGGACATCAGTCCAAATTGGTGCGAATCATCGAAATTGGTCCAGGCGTTCTTGAGTTATAAGCGTAATAAACAACGTCACTTTCTTTTATATATATAAATAAAATAAATAAAAATAGAAGAAGACGATAACAGGAAAAAAACAAATTCCAGAAAATTTAATTTTTTGTGCAAGTCTTTTTACAAATTAAAAACCATGAAAAAACTAACGTGCAGGATTTAAAATGTACAAGAAAAAACTGACCATATCCTTTTATAACAGCTTACGAACGCAGAAGCTGTATTAATATAAAAGAGGAGAAAAAAAGCTCAATACGGGATTTTCGAAATTCCCGAAATGTATTGAAAGCCAAGGAAAATTCTGTGCTTTAGTCTTCCGCTGAATTCAATCCACGACAATCGTTTGTGTTATTATCTGTGCCAAGAATATTTAGGAAACATAAATCTAGATATTTAATTTTGCAGATCTAAAAATTTCCCTTGCAAATCTAAATAGTTTCAGTAGAGATAAAGTAAAAAATACAGGAGTGTTGTAGGTACTACGCTCATTTGTAACAATTTGCTATTAAAAACTTGTACGAGGATTAAAACGTAGTGGCTGTATCTGAACAACAATTTACATATATATACACATTTTTGAGTGCTTTACTTGATTGGATTATGAAAGATGTGTTGGACGTTCAGGTATAAGCAGTAAATAAAATTAATAATACCAACTGGTTATTTCCAAAATATTCCCCTCGCTTAAATGAAATTGAAGGTAAGTTTCGAGTCCATTTTTCTTTTAAATGATGCGAGTCCTATTAGTTGCTAATTTAATTTACACTGCAGTCTTAAACGTGAACGAAACCCAACTTTCACTTGATTTTCCTTTCAAAAGAAGATAATGCTTTCAGACTGGACGAATTTAGGTTTAGTCTTTTGTCGTTTTTTTGGCAAGGGATATACCTATACCAATAAGCATGTGGTTTGCGATTGTATCAATATAAATGTGTTTGTAGGTACGCAGTGTCTTCTATCATTATAACATAGCGTTTACAATTTTTCACTTTTTACAAGTTGTTCATTCACATTTTATTCAATATCGATGGTCAGGCCGCATTTGAATCATAAAAAAAAATGAGACACTCTTTCAACTTTCGAGCCCATGCATTCGTGCTCGCCGATAGTAATGTGCAGCCAGAGACTAAGCTCTTTGACCTATAGATATGGGTTATTTGCGCCAAAAGTGTGTCCTAAGCCCAGGTGGCACGTTCTCATAGAAAATAGGACGAAGTTCGACAAGACGCTGGCTGGTTGGCGGTGAGAACGGTACTGCAAAATGATATTGTTCTCGATAGTCTGGAAGCCATCAAACGGCACATATCCAGCACAATGAAATCTAGTGAAAGATTGTCAGACATGACTTTATGAGACACTGTCACTAAGTTTCAGGCCAAGTGGCACTGCGAAGCTAATGAATTGGCTAGACGGCGCGGCGGTAGGGAAGATTAGGTAAGTGGGTTGACGAGACAGAAGAATCCTGTACATCCATTGTGATGCCCTTGGGGTTTATATTAACCTACGAATCCCTGCGGATTGGCAAGACATATCGAGGCTGTTACAAATTTCTGATGTAACAGAGTGCTAGTTAGTGACCATTAGGTGTTCCCATGCATCTGCTTATCACCGCAACCTCTTATAGGTCATCAGTGTCGATTCTTATTTCCTGAGAGTGGTTTTTAAGCTTTGATTACACCCTCAAGCGACACTATTTATTCTTTCCACTGTTATGATTTCCGTAGGAAAATCATGTTTTTTTCATAGTACTCTACTTCAGAGTCATCATTCGCGTTGGGGGTACAGCGCAAGATGTGAGAATAAATAAGGAGTTCGAGCGTTTTGAGCCATGATTCTGTCCAACGGCCTTTGGGATAATAAAAAAATAGCTAGGAATAGCGTTTTGACCGCTCCCTCTCCTTGACTTCATTGGTAGTTTTTCCTGTCACTTTGTAACATTGAAAAGTTTAATCTTTTCTTTTCTTTTGTTGATCAGATCTTTTGTCCACGATGAAGACAGATTTTTCTTTTTCATCCCTACTTTTGGCGGATATGCTTTCTTAAGGGATTTTCAGAGGATTTTAGCAAAATAATCGGTTGCCTTTTCCGAACTCTCCGGTTTATGTATTTTATTGGTTAAGAGTGCTTTTATTGCAGCTCTACTCTCAAATTATAGGTATCTCAGTTAAGGAGTTCAATGGTTTGGTGATTATAGAGTGATTCGTTCATTGTCCTGATCCAAAAAGATAACGCGGAGTTAGCTGTCATTTTCCTTAAAAAAATAAAGTTCAACATTCAACAAAATGCAAAGAAAAATAATATTAATCAAAATCGTATGAAAGGCTTCTTAAATTTATGCTGTAAGTTAGTAGTATTTTAAAAAGTGTTTTAAGCGAAAGTTAAGGCAAGCTTTTTAGTTGGGGTGGCCATTTTTTTTTTGGAATTCCCATGCCCAAATGGCTGACACTGCGACCTGAAAGATCTATTGTATCGATGGGGTAAGATTACTCTAAGAGACATGTGACCCCCCTGATGAAGGTCAATAGGTCCTTAGTAACAGATTTTTGTATGTCTGCCGGTGTACGAGTCTCTCTGTTGAAGACTTGTTTTCTCAACCAATGAAAAGCCGGGCAGTCACAGAAGATGTGTTCAGAGGATTCGACATCCTCCAAACAGAATCTAAATTCTGTGTCCGGGCATAGGCTAATTTTGTTGAGGTGGTATTTTAGACCACAATGGCCTGTGAGTTAGCCCACTAGCTTTCTTATATTTTCCTTACTGAGCCTAAGGATTCCCTTGTAGGAGTAAGACCTAACTAATAGTTTGGATTGTCTTCGACCCGGGACCTTTTCCCAGTGCTCAATACGAAGTTGGTTTTCCCATTCATTAATTAGCCTTAGTGCATTAGTCCAATTGACTGAGCAGAATGGTTTCGAAACCTGCCCTGGCTAGTTTGTCTGCATGTTCGTTTAAGTCTGTTATGTTTGGCTAGGGTTTGCAGAGCATCGTGACAAGTTTTTACCGATTTAGAGTCCAATGTATTGGATGCTAAAGCTTGCAGAGCTGCTTGGGGTGCCCATGGTATTGTGGATAGAGTAATTGCTTGGGGCCCGATTGTTGCAGGTTCGAACCACAGCAGGATAGCTTTGCCACCGAATATAAAGAGGAACGTACATTATTAAAGCAGTGTAATTTATCATTATTTAGAGTTCTAAAAAAATGCAATATCTTTATCCTATTACTTATACGATGAAATAAACTGATAACAATAAATATGTGTCGGTGGCGTATGTGGAACATTTTTCGTTTTTTTTAATCTCTTGATAAAGTGAATTTTATTAAAATTTAAAAGGTAAAGAAATGCGGTACTGTCTGTACTGTCTATAGAACGCTTCCGTTGCTTTTTAATAGTACTGCATTTTGTGCAGTCACTGTACTCGGAAACGAAGAAGCCAATCTAACACTTAGGCTCCGGCCACGCAATGAGCGACGAGTCGCTGAGCGACGTATCTGAGCGATGGGTGGCCATTTACTGAACGACGTCGCTGAGCTATTAGTTGGGAAAATGCCACCGTCAAGTGCGGTTCGTCGTAGCTTATTAGTTGAAAGTCGAGTTCATATTTATAGATCCATAATAAGATCGAGGAAACGTAGATTTGGTGTACACCCCATATATCGTGAAAGGGCAAATTATGGTTAATATCATCAATAATATCAAAAAATTTATTTTTATAGTCGTTGTGGGTATCCTGCCATAGCAGTGGATGGCTTTGGACAGCTGAAATTAAACTTTCTGTGTTTATTTTGACCATCTTATTACTTCGTCGCTCAGCGATCGACTGAAAAATTAAAACAGATTTAAATGCAGAACGACGTCGCTCTATTGGTTAAAAAATCGCTGGATTACATGCATTATTATTTTATTCCGTGTTTCAGAAATGTTTGCGTTATGTTATTCGATTAATAAAATGCGAAAACATATTACGATTTACTGAGACTAATTTATAAATTTAGCCAAGTACGCTGCTGTTTCAGAACGAAAAATTCCATACAAAATTTCGATCTCTTTTCGTTTTGCAGTACGCTGCTGCTGCGAAATGATGGCGATAAATGGGTAATTGTAGTAGATTGGTTGGAACAATTCTCCACTCCCTTTTCGCACCCCTTTAATTGTCCGGAACAATAATTCCTTGCGAAAATGTGACATTTCTGTTGGGGGATTGTTTTTTGTAAAAATGGAATTTCACAAAGTGCACAATATTTCCGAAGAATTGAAGCAGGAAAACGAGGAAGATGGCCCACCACTATTATCAACAGTCACAGTATAATTTCTATCAATTACAAAATTAAAATATTTATATAGAAAAATGTTAATTTATGTTGAAGAATACATATACGCCTTTTACATAGCTAAATCCGTCCTTTGGCAGTTAGCAAGTGGGTAAATAAAAGCCCTTTCGATAGTCCGCTGCAACTACACAATACACTGTTACAACTGCATTGTTCTGACGGTTAAACATGTACATGTAGAGTCTGCTTTACTTTCCAGCCTTTTGCTGTAAGGGATCACAATGGACCAAAAGGCCCATGTGATAGCACAGCACATAAATCCCGGCTCTTCCCTCAAACCTAACCTAACCTAACAAACTACGAACTTACGAACTTAAGCAACGTTGTTTAAGGGCTGGGTAACTTCGACGCGAAAATTTAAGAACTGCAGACACTATTTCTCGACACTCAACGGAGATAAAGTTGTAAACTTTGAAACCTTGGCTCCGAAAAAAAACACCTTGAGAAATTTGAACAGGACGTAATCTAATAGACAGGTTACGTCCTTTGTGAGATAATAATAGATATTATATATTTCTTCTGCTTCGGTTTTTGTTGCTTGTAGAGAATTTTTTAGCGTGAATGTGTGGGTGGTTATGCATTAGATTTGGTTGTGGAATTGGTATTGGAACATACATATACGATATATATATCTTAAAGTATGACTGTAGGTTGGTAGGTTGATATCTTAGAGTTACATTTTCGTTGTAAGCAGTTCAGAAAAGGTGAAATAGGTAGAATTTAAAGCAGAGCGACTGGGGGTATAGTACAAGGTGGGCCAAAATAAATCATCCGAAGTTGTTTGGCTCTGATTTGTTTTCTTAATGAAAAATTTCGATTCTGTTTTTTGATTATGTTTATTTGAACCTTTAGAATTTTATTGGTCAAGTCGAGAAGATGATATTTTTCATCACTTCGGCGAAAACTTCGCGCGACAGATTCTCGCACTCGTGTCGAATGTTGTCCTTGAGGGCTTCTAGGGTCTGGGGCAAAAAACCCCACAAAAAAGTCTGGAACGGTTAAATCGGGCGATCTTGCGGGCCAGTACAAATCGCCAAAACGAGATATGAGGCGACCCGGGAACACCGGCTTCACAATATCGGTTGTGGCTCACGCAGTGTGTGCCGTAGCTCCGTCCTTTTGGAACCACATGTCCTCTAGTCCTAATTCGTCCAATTGCGGCAGAAAAAACTCTGTTAACATGGCCCTACAGCGCGCACCGTCCACTTTTGTCGTTTGACTAGCGGCGTTCTCGAAAAAAATGGCCCAATGACTCCTCCAGCGTGAACAGCGCACCATGAAGTAACTTTGAGCGGTTGTAATGGCTCCTCGTGCATTACTCGTGGATTTTAAGTGTCCCAGAAGCGATAGTTTTGCTTGTTCACGTACCCGCTGTGGTGGAAATGAGCCTCATCGCTCATTATGATTTTGGTCGAAAAATCGTCCACTTCGTCCTCGAGATTGAGGATGGCTTGGGCGTAGGTTACATGCGTTTGGCGGTCGACAGGCAGCAGCTGATGCACGGACTGGACTTTGTATGGGAACATGCGCAAGTCTTTGACCAAAATTCAGGACTACCGGCTGATGGAAAAAAATAAACATGATTATTCCGCATTCTTGGGGAGTGTATCGCTTCATGGCTTGTTCAATGTATTCTACATCCGTCTGGTCCACAAATGTCAAAACAGATTTGACATTGGCGGTCATTTGCAAAAATAAGAGCATCTTCCAATAGGGTGATACCTTTTGCCCCACCTTGTACAATAAATCATTTTTTTTTCATTAAGGAAAAATGGCGCTATGAAAATAATTTGTGTTAAATGATTTCATTTAAACTAATAGATTTCAGTGTTTCCAGTAATGGTTTAACAAAATTTGGACACAAACCGCGTTTAGTAACCACGAAATTTTTTTACAATAAACGTTTGCACGATAACTGCGCAAGAAGCTCCTTCCGTTTAATTAAACAACGTCGTAGGAGGCGTCGCGTTATAAGGAAATTTATTAAATACGGCTGATATTATTTATTGCATACAAAAAAATACTTACCCATAATTAAAGAGGTAATAAAATTTGCATATTACCAGCGGAAAAGGTCACGACACAGTATTTATTATTTACAACCTCTGGCATTTTTATTTTATTTTCGTATTTATTATAGCTATTTGTTTTATTCATTTCATTATGATATAGTTATATAGATAGTTCTAATACTCACCCTTTCAACTGAATCAAAGATAGGTACTCAATGTTTATAATTTCTCGAAGTGGGCTCGGAATTTGCTCATCTTCCCAGCCCACAAATTGCGATTTAATTAACTTAAGCCGAAATCGTAATAATAAGTGAAGCTTAACGTTGAATCATTAAAGCACACGTTATCGAATAACTAAATCAGCCACTAGAGCCTTCTACATAGCTCCATTCTACCATGTTTCAGTATGGAAAGTGTGGCACTTCGTTTTCATGTACAATGGTGGACAAAAGTATTTTGACAACGCATAGCAAAATTTAAAACCGCTTATTTCTGTAAACTGAAAGAAGTAACGGTCCCCATTAAATTTTTAGGAGATAGACGATATTAAAAGCTTTAAGTGAGCAAAAGATTAGACTGATAACGTAACACCTTTATTTTCTATGAATATTTGCGTGCCAGATTATGATTCTTTGGATGGACAAAAGTATTTTGACATTTCAATGTTTTTAAAAAAAATTAGCGAAAAAGTTAATATTATTGTTAATAACAACCATATTAATAAAAAGTAAACCCTCCTTTGACATCAATGACCTTTTGTAAGCGTACAGGAATTGATTTTACCAAATTTTTTAATGTTTCCACTTAAAAATCCTGCCACAGTCCTTGAACTTCAGCAATCATCTCCTCACACGTCCTGGATAAGTTTGAGCTTCGTTTTCTTCTTATATAAGCTCACAGATTCTCTATTATATTGAGATCGGGGCTTTGAGGTGGCCAATCTAATGTATCGACTTCGACATTCCTCAAAAAGTATGTAATCATATGGGCCTTGTGGCATGGAGCGTTGTCCTGCAGCAGTATAAATGATTGTCCAATGAGCTGGTCACCGTATTTGAATGCGTAGTCATTCAGGATACGTAAATATTTGTCTTTGCTCATTGTACCATCAATTGGTGTCAAATCGCCCAAGCCATTAAAGCACACGCAACCCCAGAACATTTCCGATCCTCCACCATGTGGTACCTGTTGGCACACAGGCCTCATTTTTTGCGAGCATTCTTTGGCAACCTGCAATAAATCCTTTTTTTCAATCCATGATAATCAAAATAGCTTTCATCTGTAGTACATAATACTTGTTCCCAAAACGATTGCGACTGTTTATGTAGGATTTGGCGAATGATAACCTTTTCGGCTTATTTTTTTGCCGAAATTAAGGGAATTGAAAGAGCTATATGAGTAAAAAATCGGCCTCCTTTAGCCGTTTTTCGACAGTTTTTCTACTAATTGATATTCTATGGTGCTCTTTGAGCTAAATCGACACTGCTTTTGGTGTAATCAGCACATTTTCTTTATATTTCCTTAGGATTATGCGGTACTCTATAGGCTGTGTTTTGCGTGATCTTCCCGATCTGGCCTGATTTTTAGTGTATTATTCCTTTTTTTTTGTTTATTTGATAATAAATTGTTTGTCTAAGTACGTTGTGTAATTTGCAAAGGTATTCTGCAGAAATAACTGCATTATACCTAGTGACCATTTCATTTCTAATAAGTTCACTTATTTCACGTTTTTTGACCTTAATTTAATAAAAAATTCGATCAAGCAGTGATTATTATTAATAAAGACAAGACAAATAACTTTAAAAATTAGAGCACGTGTTTTGTAACGCAAACGAATTATGGAAAAGTAAAGTGAAAAGCAATGTCAAAATACTTTTGTCCAGCCAAAAAATCATAATCTGCCACGCAAATATTCATAGAAAATAAAGGTGTTACGTTATCTGTCTAATCTTTTGCTCACTTAAAGCTTTTAATATCGTCTATCTCCTAAAAATTGAATGGGTACCGTTACTTCTTTCAGTTCACAGAAATAAGCGGTTTTAGATTTTGCAATGCGTTGTCAAAATACTTTTGTCCACCATTGTATGATATGAACCAAAAATATACAAATTCCTAATAATAGCCTATTGGGATTCATAAATCACAAAGCTCTCATCTTTCATAAATTACACTCCTAAAAATACCTACGTAACACCATAACATGAAAAGCCTTGCCCAGTGGAGCACATCCAAGCTGTCACAACAACAAAAACTAGACAAATTAGAAATTAACTGGAAAACGATCCAATCAGACGAAAAACATTGTATCGCGCTGCTGCTGTGCCGTATATGTAGTAAGGTGCGGGAGTCGTGTGCGTTGAAAATCACACCAAAAACCGATACACATATAGCTTGTGTTCACTGATGTTCATCCCATTCTCATTGTATGACGCGCAATATTTGCGGGTATTGCTTTGGGGTTGTTGTTATTATGTTTGTTAAGAAATCCAAAAGCCACTGGATATTGCGATACTGTAAGGGTGAATGAAATGTCGCAATTATGCGTTCTCGAACTGGCTACAGCTTTGCTTTTCACTTTCAAGTGCACCCGTACCTGAGTAAAAAGATGTATCAACAGGTTATATTGGCTTTCGCAGATAGATACATTGGCAGTTATCCCGAAACTAAGGCATCCTGTGTACGCATGTCCGTGAAAAACCGACGAAATTGCGCCCTTATTATTTTTCTAGATAGATTTGTTCGAAAAAGCTTTTACATTTTAATAAAACGAGAGTTTTATCAGGTAGAGGCTAGTAGACATCCGAGTTTCGTCATAAAGCGCAGTCATTTTTAACGAACTTGACATCGATGTTTTACGTACCTACCTATAACTTGTACTTGATGACGTACAAACAACAGTTAGACAACATCGGGCGATAACTTATTAAAAATAATTAAACCGTTTCTTAATTGTCATGCAGGCTGTTTCAAATCTCTTAACGTCAGATTTTTATGTTTCAAAAGAAGGGACCATACTAACTCTTGGTCTGTAGAATGATTTGTGCTAAATTTATTTAAATTTCGAAGGCTGTCATTGGGATACGTAGTTTGTATAAAACGTCAACTAGATTTGTCGGGACTAGGTATCCGTACGCCTTAACTAAGTAAGTTTAGTTTATTTTTAAATTTTGACACTTTAAAATGTCAACTGAATACGCAGGCAGGATTTCTTGACTAGATTTGTCGGCTACCCCTCCATAAACGTCAACTGCAAAAACTAATGACGAGACCAATCTGGGCCAATGAAAACTCAAACACATCTAGTCAGTCAGTTGTCAGACTTACTAAACTAGGTATCCGAACGTCCTCATTTGTAAGGGCTGAACGCTCTTGCAACAAGTTAGAAAAATTATTTTAAATAAAAGCAAAAGTAGAGACTAGAACTATTTTCCAGTTAACGGGGGGTTATTGGAACAAACTGCTGCGTTAATAGTTAAATTTTACAAACTCGACAGTATTTACGACTCTTAAATGGCAGAGACTTATTGCACATTGATTGATGATATGCACATAGGTATACATATTATGATGACCACAGTATAGCTAAGTGGTTAAGCTATGTTCAGACGATTGTCAGATCTGACAATATTTTCAGGTCTACAAATGTTCTGACAATGATCTGCAAATGACCTGACAATAGCGAAATACCTTACAATGCTAAATTGTCAGTTCACATGGTTGGCAGATGTTTGTTTACAAAAGATTTGAAGATCCGTTGACAGGCACTGTCAGACAAATTAAAAATGTTTCTTTTTTATTTGGGCAACTGAAGTTTTTGTTGAGAAAGGTGAAATAATAGAAAAATAAAAACGAAATGGAGCAGAAGGCTGCACTTGGCCGTACGTATTGGAAAGCAGCGAGGAGGATTAATTACCACACAAACGTCGGCGTGTTTGGACGAAGGTGGCGGTGGCCCGCCGACAGCAGGAGGGACAAACAATTCTATGTTCTTCTAGCTTTGGTGACTAGACATTTATTCAAAAGCAAGTCCACATATTCGAAGTAAATTAGTTCATACATTTTGCACAAATCTACAGAAAACCTAAAGACAATTGCACCGAAATTTCTTTTTGTTCGTTCAAATATGAAAATGAAGCAAACTCCCAAAAAGCTTTTCACCACAAAATCCTTTTCGTATTCGAAATTATTTAATTTATTCGTTTATCAGCTTTCCCCAATGTACTGAAAAATGTAAAGAAATAAGCACGGAAACATCGTTAATTTCAATCAAATATGAAAAATATTTGTCTGGCAATGAAAAATTTGCAGATGTGATACGCACAGCACATCTGACAATAGCAAACGAGTCTGCAAATGTCGCAAGCGTCTGGCAATGGTCTGACAATGATAGAATTGTGTGTCTGGCAGTCTGTAAATTATCTGGCAATTACTTTTCTGCTAATATTGTTAGAAAAAAATCACACGGTTGTAAGACATTTCAGACAAATTTTTCAATGACATATCTGACAATATTATCAGATCTGACAATTGTCTGAACAAAGCTTTTGTATACTAGGCGAAAAAATGTAGGTTACGTCTTAAGGTTTATTCCAAATTTAATTTACAAAGACTTTTCTAAAATTTTAACACCATAGCTCTCAGTAGTGACCTTACGGGCTTATCGGCGTCACGCGTAACCAAACTTAGTATAAGTGTATCGGTTTACATAATAAAATTTACTATTAGTGAGAAAATGTATGAAGACACTTATAAACGTAATATATGCTGTCGATGTGACGACGAAAATTAAGATGAGTGTCGAAAATAATGCCCAAATCACGAATTGATGAAACAGTAGAGACTGACTCGTTGTTAATGTAATAAGATCTTTAAGGCAGGGGATGACGTTTGCGAGAGAAAGTTATAGCTTGGCATTTTTTCACGTTAAGCTCCAAACGATTGTGTTGACACCAAGTATAGAAGTGGTTTAGGTCAGTTTCAGAGAGTGAAATGATACGTCCTGCCGTTCTACATCATTAAAGGTCCAAGATGACTGCCCTGTGGTACACCGTACACCAGAGGACGCAATGACTGGTTTAGAGACGGATCTAATAACGACATTATTTTAGCTATCTTCCAAATAAGACTTAATGCATGAAGTAAGCCGGGGTGGAAAACCGATCGCTTCTAGTTTTAAAGGATGACTTTGTAAGAGATTTTGTCGAACGTTTGCTGAAATAGGTACCCACAACATCCACTTCCTTACCATTTTCCATGGCACATAATGTGTTAGAGACAAAATCCGTAAGGTTTGTAGTTGCAGACTGTATTTTGCAATGGAAGAACATTGTATCGTATTATTAGACAACAAAAAACGACGTGTGAAATTTGGAATTAGCTTAATTTGTGTTTCTTGTTTTACTTTTAAAGTGCTGGAAAGCCTTTTGGAGTAATCTGCTGGGCGAATTTATTTACAATAATTTTTTTCCGTAACGAAAATAACATCCCGCTTTATAAGAAATTAAGTGTGCAATGACAGCTAAAGTAATAAATAATAACTAATATCTAAAAAAAATCTTGAAACGCACTCAAATTTAGGAGCTTACTTGTTACTTGTTTTAACGAAATTTAAAAGATTTCTTATTTTGCATTGCTTAACAAGCACAAAATAGGTCTGTTCCTTTACTTTTGTAGTAAGAATGGAAAAGACTGTCAAAATGGCAGTGGTAGGGATATATTCTCTCACAGAGAGAGTCACTAACGAAAAAGTTAGGGAACGCTTTTGTAGTAAACTATGATTAAAGACAGATATGACAGATACTTACTTAATTTAATAAATTTTTATTTCATATATTCTCTAATGCCTACTTACCATTTTCAATACGATGGAATGTTCGAGGTGAACATTCAATATTGATTTTGCCGCCTGTTGATACCATAATGCACAAAAAATCAAAACAAATGCAATCGAATGTCAAATAGGACAAGAAATTTCAAATCGAGTTAGGGAACGGCATTTGAGTAAAATTCGTAAGAATTAGTTAAAACTCGTAAGATTCAAAAGTAAAGGAACAGACCTAATATAGAACGGAATCAATTAATCAGTAAAAAACTGTCATTTTGGCGATTAAATCATCTATACGCTATAGCCCGAAGAAATTCCTTGTGTAAAAATGTGCCGGCATTTTTATGGAGGGGAAGTTTCCCTCTTTTTGTGCCGTTTTTTTGCACAACTTTTGTCTTAAGGAGCAATGTTTGACTAATTAACAAATTTACAAATGTATTCAATTGTATTATTGTATAGGAACAGTGTTATAATTTTAACAATACTCTACATTTGCACTAAATCAGTCAGACAGCTAATCGTTGACATTTTAGTGCTTTTTTATAAGAAAGGCCATTTGCCACAATCGTCACTTGGAGTACGGGAAGCCCAATTGGTAATGTACGACACTTCCAACGACTGGGACCGCCAGTTCTATGCCGATCTGACTCTACCCCATTTATTCACCACTTTAAAAACCATGACGAAATTCAAGTCACTTACAATGAGAATGTTATCAATGTTATGTAATTATTAACTAGAAACCTATTCATCTTAAAACTATATGTAGCTATATTATTTAACTGGACTCTGTTTTATTTGATCTAAAAATGTTTAGAACATTTTAATATTGAAACGTTTACACATTTTTCATCTACCTTTTAGCGCATCACCTTGCCTTGAAATTCGCGGTTTGACTACAGCCTGATTCGTTATAAGCATATCAAAAGTATTAACAATGTTACAGAGGTTATGCCATACAACATATTGGCAGAAACAAGAATGCAGTCCGGGATTATTCTACTCTTGATAATCTCTTATGGAATTGTTGTTTTCGCTGGTGTTATTGGGAATGCATCCTTGGTTATAACATTATGTTCCGCATCGTCCGTACGATTAAGAAATCCACTTTTGTTGGCATTGTGTTTAGCAGACTTATTTGTGAGTGGAATCTCAGCACCATCTACTGTAATTGAAATGGTAATGAATGAAGCCGTAGCATCGATTCCGGCGGTCGTCTGCAGAGTCATCCATTATGTTCAAGTAAGTACCTATTTAAAAATAAACACACAACAAAAGCTGCGTTGCTGTTGCCGGAAAAATCTATATTATATCGAAGTTCTAGTTTGTGGTTGCTGGGCTGTTATAGGGAACGTCTCCTTTGTAGGTGGTTAGTGGTAGATATAAAGCCTGTGTTCAAATATTGTACACAACTACCTTTCACACTGAAGTAGAAGGCCTTACATGATGACACAGTGCTTCGAAATTCTTCAAGATAGTTCCTTAAATTGTTGTAAGTATGGAAATATGGCCCTAGGGGACGACTTCTAAATAATTTCCCCTATATCTAGTTAAAAGTTAAGGTTCAATTACCGAAAAAACACATAACAATTTGAGGTCGCGAACGTCTGAAAAATAATCGATAGTACAATATATCTCTAGGAGTTTTCGAAATTACGTGACAAATTGTCAATACGATTCCTGGTGCAGCTAATCTTTGCCACTCCTTAAAAATATAGATTTTAGTCAAGTAACTGTAAATCAGTCGAAGGTGGGGGTCTCAGTATTGTCTCTGATAAAAAGAAACGTTCGTTATTTTGGCAGCAAAATTAAGGTATTTAAAAATCTCGAAAAAAATGGAAGTACCTATATATATTTAAATATCCGATTTTTTCGACGGTTTCGGTCTTTAGAGAATTTTGTACTTCTGGGGCCCTACTCTCTATTTCGTTCCGAAAGTCAATCCCATTCGAAATTGCTTTCCGTGTCGCTTTTAAATGGGTACTCTGTACCTAACACTTTCGAAACATAAAAAATAATACTAAATACTTTTTTCACCTAAGAATTCTTTTTCTCGAGTCTCTATTTATTTCGTATGAGATCTGTCTAAATAAACAAAAAAAATAGATAAGTAAACGTACGTGGAAAACTTGAAAAGGAAAAATTATAATTCTTAGTGTAAGAATTCCAAATAAAAAAAAGTGTAAGGTCAAAAATTAATTTATTACATTTAATTCAATAAAATTACATCTTTTTTGTGAATAAACTGTTTAAATACCTATTACTATTTTAGATGTCCTGTGTATGTACAATGTCTTGCAGTTTTTGCATTTCCTTTTTTAGTTCGACCTTGGCAAGTTTATGGTCTGCCCAAACCTAAAAACATTTTGAGATTATTAGTTTGAAACTAACAAATTATCCACATTGCAATGATTTTGACAGTCGAAAACGTGTTGCTAGGTACAAAAATTCCACTTTCGAAATCGTTAATCCGAGAGTAGTAGATTTCATTCCGCTTTCATATAGAGAGTACAAAACGTTCGTTTTCGAAAAATTTTACTTTCGAAACGAGATACAGAGTATAGGGCCACTGGACTATTTCCGAATCAAGTTTATGAAATCAATTTATGGCATTCTGAACGTTATATTTTAGTCGTTCCAGCTAATACTCCAAAGATCCCAACTTGTACACTTTAACATATGAGCAAAATAGTTTCACTTTTATTTTTAATATTTTGTATTGGAATGGGAAAAGATTTACATCCTGGTTTGGTTTTGTTAAAACTGTTATATCTGACAGCTGGCCCTTTGGATGAGAAAATCAGAAACTTTTAATCATAGTTTTACAAATAATGGGAATAGTATCGTATCAGTTGTGTGTTCGCAAAATGGATAGCTTTTTAGCAATTTCTATTAAATCTTTTATTAATTAATTTCCAAAATAACTTCACAAAACTGCTCCTCATTTGGCCATCGATTTGCAATCTCCAATTGCCATTAACAGCTAGTTATTACTGTTCGAATTCGAACTGACGATCGAAAGTTTAGACTCAAGTTCAAGCCTAGTTATGAATACAAAATAAACACAAAAAATTTAATAATGGGAAGAAATAAATAGAAAAAGAAAATAGCTCACTTTTGACAGCTAAAACCTGTACAGATATTTTGAATTTTTTATTATATTCTTTTACTGAGAGTATATATAAAGACTTATAGTGCATTTTTGCTTTATTACTAGAATATACAAGTTAAATTATTTTTTAAAATAACTTTAGTTGTTTATCTCCACAATTCATTAAAATCAATGTAAAATTACGTCCTCCCTTTCGGGGAGAGTACCATGACTTAGGTGGGAAAAAAGAATAGCAAACTGCTTTTGGCGCAGTGGCTTAGAGTTAGTGTATTGGACTACTAAGCGAGGGGTCCCCGAAAGAACCAAATAACATCTTAAGGTTTTTTTTTGCACTGCGAAACCTCTCGCGAACATCTGACAAACATCCGAGAGTAAAAGTGTCATGAATGAGCTTCTCAATTGGCCGTTTGGACTCGGCGTAGAATTGTAGATCCCTTCCATTCGTCCAAAAATTGAGAACTCACACAAAACGAAAAATTAATTTCTATCAATGACTTTTAACACAAAAGCTTCTCACGCTTTTGTGTTAAAAGTCATTGATAGAAATACAATTTTTTTTAATTATAGAAGAAATAGATTAAGGCTTTCAAAGCTTATTATACTAATTTATTATAAGTATTTTTTTTAAATTACTAATCCCGCTCAACTTTTTGTTGATTAATTAGATGAAGCTCTTAAACTCGAAATTGTTGAACTTCGTTACTAGTTTTTGAAGTTTATCGTTTCGACGATAGTCGTCTCAAAAGTTACGTGTTTAGGGCCCTGATTTTAGGTGACTATGATTAAAATTTATTTATCTACTTACATTGGTATATTTAGAATTAGATGGGTCTTTACTCGTAAAACGGTAGGACAGAAAACTTTAAACCATAATTTCAGTTTCCCCAGCTTTGTTTTATATAGAAAAAATACACAATCAAACATTTACCAATACACTCTTCTGGCATGTTATAGATGTAAATTTGTTTATATAAATTTTTGCAAATAACTTGCAGGCAATGCCGGTAGCAGCGAGTACAATGTCCCTCTTACTGTTATCTATGGATCGATATGCTACGGTGAAACATCCCAGGCTAGCTCAATTACGACAACGTAGATACTTACATACATCGCTTGCTGTGTTTGCATGGGCAGCTGCAGCATTAGTATGCATGCCGCTTTGGTATGCATATCCGTCTCCAGAAGTATTCCCCATTAACGAAACAGATGACATACAGCACACCGTTATTGAAAAATGTGAAGCAGATTTTAAATCCAGTAGCAGCCTCATTCCTTTTATAGCAATACATACAATAATAGTATTCTTCTTACCGGGCCTCGGAGTTCTTCTCAACCATTGTGGAGTGAGAAGAAAGCTATGTGCTCTTTCTTTAACGGCACGGGCCGCTCATGGTGAATTGCCATTGCCAATGCCCATCCTACATCGTCCGACGCATGTTATAATAGTAACAGGAATAACAAATGTGCAAAAAGGATGCAATAACGACGATAGTTCCGAGGAAGATATTCAACTTCACACTTTGAATAAACCAGGATGCAGTAGACACCATATAGTTAAAAGCTCCAATCCAATATCTCCCAGGTAATAATTGTATAGGATATATTAAATATTTATAACAGTGATATTTTTCCAGAGCAATGCGAGAAATTCGAGCACAACAGCAAAGGCAAAAAATTAATTCCAATCAAAGTACGCAATATCCCGCCACACCCGGAATTCCATTACCACAAACATCCACATTACGGTCAAGAAGAAGACTGGCCAATATGCTAATTGCATCCTCGCTCATTTTCATAGGCTGTTGGACACCACATGTTTTTTGTGTCCTCTATGAAAACTTCGTTCAGGAGCAATACTGTTCGAAAACACTGTGCTACTTCAATTTGTTACTTGGTAAGTCGCTTACTTATTTATCCTACATCCATTTATGCGGCTGTGTAATCAATGCGAATATTATCTGATTTTTTGACGATATATTTAAACCATTGTGGGGTTTGTAGGCGTTTGTAGTAAATATAGGTTGTGCATTCTCTTAGTGGTTGGTGTACTGGACCCGCCCCTGAACTACAGGGCAAGGGTTTCAAGGTTAACCGCAAAAGAAACTGCGTCATCTGAGCACATTTAACACAAATGATGTGGGATGCTCGGGCCCATCGCCATACCCAGGGAACCATTACGGTTAAAAGACCTAAACCAATTCACCCAAGCATTCGATGTCCCCACAGAATTTATGGTCTCAAAACTATTTGAGGAACCGGCTTCTTTCAAATTATTAAAGAAGTACATGCCAAGATGCTTTCTTTTACTCCGAGCAATTGCTTGACATTCACAAAGAAGGTGTGAGATGTCTTCCGGGGACTGAAGTTTCTCACAGTACCTGCGTGTATCAGTAGCCTAGTCTCATGGCATGATTCCTAAGAAGGCAGTGCCCAGAGAGTATTCCTATCGGTATTCTCAACTTTGTTTTGCTGAAATTGATTAGGTAATTGTTCAGACTTCCTCCGATTTAAAACAGGCCATTGTGCCTTTAAAACCCTATGCCCTTCTAATTGTGACCACCTTCTGGTTGCTTTATTGAAGACTATTTCAAAAATTATCCTGCTGACCACGACCATAGGTGGAGCCTGACTATCAATAAAGATGGGCGATATTCCTACTCGATATAGATTTCATCTCAAGTACCTCCGGAGCTTTAAGTACGGTCAGAACCTCTGCCTGGAACACACTGCAAGTGTCCGGAAGTTTTAGGGCCATTTAAAGGTGGAGTATATATCTTATCCCTTGCCCTTGCTAATTTTGGAGACGTCAGTATACTAAGGCCTCATTTTCCCTCTGAATTAAGTTCCAATACCAATTCTCTCTATCAGGGTACAACACATAATATAAGATGTGTCAAAGTCAAGTGTAACAAGACTTTCATCCGCTTTTACGGGGATATCAGAGAACCATTCCCTTTAAATATTGCTATAACCTGTACTATTATTTTTAAAAAGCCCTGCATTAGTGAGTCGAAGCGCACTATTACCTGCTTGTATTTGTGTTTGTAAGTTCCGAGGTAAAAGATGCATGCCAGTGCATCCTTGTGCGTGGAACGTAGAGCACCCGTAACGGAAATGCAGGCTGTTCTTTGTACCCTGGTTAAAATATCCCGTACATACTTCTTGTCGGCGCAGTGGCTTAGTGGTAGTATGTTGGGCTACTAAGCGAGGGGTTCCAGGTTCGAATCCCGAAAGGGCCAAATTACATCTTAAGGTTTTTTTTCCACTGCGCCACCTCTCGCGAACGTCTGACAAACATCCGAGAGTAAAACTGTCATGAATGAGCTTCTCAATTAGCCGTTTGGAATCGGCGTAAAATTGTAGATCCCTTCCATTCGTCCCAAAAATTTAAAACCCACACAAAACGAATGGTTGTGAGAAGCTAGGCCTTGGGTCCCATAGACCTGTCGCGCCAAAATATTTATTTATTTACATGCTTCTTGTTCGTGGATTTCTACCATACAAGAGCCCCATATGTAATTATGGGTCTTACTACCATTGTATATAGCCAACACCTATATAACTTTCAAGTCTTTGCCAAGGTGATGAAACGTGGCTTTATTTTTTCCGAAGTTGTAGTGTGTTTGACTACAAAGCGAGGGGTCTCGGGTTCGATCCCCGGAAATACACAAAATACGGTTTTTTCCACTGCGCCAACTATCGCGAACTTTTGA